>JBAJHW010000001.1:226297166-227547166 GCA_037013535.1 Intellagama lesueurii
CTTGAATGCCTCCAGTGTTGGAGCACTCACCAGCTCCTGAGGTAACTGGTTCCACTGTGTTACTGCTCTAACAGTTAGGAAGTTTTTCCTGACATTCAGTTGAAATCTGTCTTCCTTTAACTTGAGCCCATTGTTGCGTGTCCTGCACTCCGGGATGATCGAGAACAGATCTTGGCCCCCCCTCTGTATTACAGCCTTTCAAATATTTTAAAAGTGCTATCATATCACTCCTCAGTCTTCTTTTCTCAAGGCTAAACATGCCCAATTCTTTCTACCTTTCCTCATAAGGCTTGGTTTCCAGCCCCCTAATCCTCCTTGTCGCCCTCCTCTGAACTTGTTCCAATTTGTTAGCATCCTTCTTGAAGTATGGTGTGCAAAACTGGACACCCTACTCAAGGTGAGGCCTAAGCAGTACTGAATAGAGGGGGACTAGCACCTTGCGGGATTTGGTAACTAAATAGAAGTATTTACCAAATGCAGCCTAAAATAGCATTTACCTATTTGTAGCCACATCACACTGTTGGCTCATATTTAGCTTGTGATCTACGACAATTCCAAGATCCTTATCGCTTGTAGTTTTGCTGAGCCAGGTATCCCCCATCTTGTAACTGTGCAATTGGTTTCTTTTTCCGAAGTGCAGGAATTTGCACTTGTCCCTGTTGAATTTTATTCTGTTGTTTTTGGCCCAGTGCTCCATCCTATCAAGGTCATTTTGAATTTTGTTTCTGTCTTCTAAGGTATCGTGTTTCCCTGAATATAAGACAGGGTCTTATATTAATTTTTGTTCCAAAAACACCCATTAGGGCTTATTTTCAGGGGCTATTTTATTTTTTTCATGTACAACAGTCTATATTTATTCAAATACAGTCACGTCATCTTCTTCTGGTTGCTGCACAATGGTGGAGGGCGGGGTTTCACTTAGCTGGGCCTTATTTTTGGGGTAGGGCTTATATTACGAGCATCCTGAAAAATCACACTAGGGCTTATTTTCGGGTTCGGTCTTATTTTTGGGGAAACAGGGTATTAGCTATTCCGCCCAATTTGGTATAATCTGCAAATCTGACAAGCATTCCCTGCAATCCCTCATTCAAGTCATTAATAAAAAATATTGAAGAGCACCGGGCACAAGACTGAACCTTGGGGCACCCCACTTGTTACCTCCTCCCAGTTGGAGGTCAGCCTTTAGTTAAAGGAAACGTTTCTACTTGAGTTCTAGCAGGAGGCACATCTCCTGCTCCCAGCTCCAGTTTATAATGTAGCGGCCCTTTGCTCCCTATGAGTTACAAACTGTACAAGCCCAGCAAGCTTCAGCCAGGGAGTAAAAATGCAATAAAGTTACTTTTGGGGCCATTACTCTTAGAATCCACCAGCCAATACAGCTTCTGGTCATGTTGGCTTGGATGGGCTTTGCAGATTCGCGCTTCTAGACAGGAAGCAAAAAGAAGAACTGAAGTGAGTGAGAAACAAGTGGGCTGCCACACATTTTATTATTATCATTTTATTTAATTGTTGCCATTTTTATGCCACCTTTCTCCCTGCGAAGGCTGCACTGAACCATCAGTAGAACTTGAAGAAGGGTTTGGTTTGGTACTACAACTCCCAGAGTGCCCTTGTCAGGATGTGCAGTGGCCATTTTGTCAGGCATATATTGACAGTTGTGGTTTCATCTCTGGTAACGGGGCCATCATCAGCTCAGGTGGTACCTCCCTGTCTCAGAGAGAAATAGATGAGATACCAGATTCAGCAATGAATCTGCACAGGACACTTGCAAATGAACCCTGTGCTCAAAAGCAAGCTAATTTACCATGGCCAGAGCTACAGAAATCTTGAGATGTTGGGAGAAAATCAAAGCTCTGCCTCTCATTAGGGGAATGTGTGTCCCGTCTGTTCTGCCCTCCAGTTCTCTCAGCCCAGTAAGCTTTGTAGGTTAATTGGGGCAAACGTCCGTCCAGTGCCCCTTGGTGCCTGTCTGTTTAATGGAGATTGCCCCCTTTTTTAGTGGGGCAGAACTTTGAGGCTCTATCTAGTAAACACCTTGAATACCTTTCTAAATAGAAAGAAAGCCTGGATTGAAGTAGTGAAAGCACATGTTGTTTTCCAGAGGACCGAGTACTGTATATAACACTCCAGCACCCCTGGGTCCCCCCCCCCAAAATTTTTACTTCCCCCCCCCTCAAAATATCTCAATGTGCCCTTAGAGGACAGGAGGGCAATTCTGCAACACTTGGGCCCTCTATTCGAATTCCTCTCCACTCCCCACTGCACACACATGTTTACATTTTTAAAACACGTGGGCCACTAAAGGGCACAAAGGGGGCTGTTCAGTGAAAAAAAAAGTAAGAAAAATATTTGGGGGGGGCGTTGGGTGGAAGAACAAGGGCAGTCGCCCCCAAGGTCCAAAATGGCCCTGTGTGGAAGGCTGCTTTCTTCTGCTCTAAGATGTGGCAGTGAGAACACCTGAGAGAGACGGGGGGGGGGGGGGGAGAAAGAGGAAACAGTGTTGTGGGGGCACCTTTCAGAGCTGGAGAGTGTCATGGTGTGGAAGTGGCCTTTCATGAGACAACTGCAGTTAGGACTCGCACCCAGAAGAACAGTGTTCAAATTCAGCCACTGTGCAGCCACAGAAAAGTCATTGTCTGTTTCATTTCTCCATGTATAACATTTAAATACTTATACTCTACAACAGCGTTCCCCAACCTTTTTCGGTCCGCAGACCGGCTGGGGAAGGCGGGGCACCCCCCGCGCTCGCGCACATGCGTGAACAAGCACTCTCTCTCTCTCGCACGGGCACGTGCCCGCCCGTGTACATGTGCAAATGGCAGCACGGCGCTCGCACGGGCGTGTTTGAGTGCGCGCACAGGCACAAACGGGCGGTGCGGGGTGAGTACGTGCCGGGGGGGCGGGAGGTCTGTCTCGGCGGCCCGGTCCAGCCCAGGCCACGGACTGGCACCAGGCCGCGGACCGGGGGTTGGGGACCTCTGCTCTACAATACATCAATGTATAGGTAACCAGTGCGGGGGAGTACATAGAGTGATGGACTAGGACTCATGAGGCCTGGGTTCAAATCCCTGCTCAGGCATGGATGTTCAGTAGTAAAACCACTCCTTAGATATCTCACTTACCTTGGAAGCCCTGTTAGGGTTGCTACAAGTTGGTTCCCATTTGACAGTACATAACAACATCAATATATTGCTAGGAAAATGGTTTAAGGCAAGGGTATGTATAAGGCAAGGATTGTAACACTGCTTTGCAGTGCTATGGAAGTTAAAAGACATAGACGTTGAAAGGGGGGGAGAGTGTCATGTATTTTTTTAAACTATTATGCGTTTTAAAATTGCTTTTAATTTTCTTATGTTTTCATATAATAATTTGTTTGGTTGTGTTCTAATATTACAACTTCCTATGTTTTTTCTTGCACCTGTTTTTGTTCTGCTTTTTAACCTTTTTGTGAGCTGCCCTGAGTACCACTGTTGGGAGAACATTGGGATATAAATTACATAAATAAATAAATCATGACATTACATTCTAATACATTTTCAGCTGCAGTAATATTTCATAATGGGGGAGGGGTGCTATCCTCTTTACTTTTTAAAAAACTTTAATTTCATACTGTCTTCATCTTTTTGTTCAAAAGTAATGTAATATATGCATTTTTAAAAAGCACTTAATTTATTGTATTTATAACTGTCCAAATGTGTCTTTAAAATATTTTGTAAGCTATTTTGGGTCAGAGTATTGGGGGGGGGGGAAGAGGAGTATAAATAAAATGAACAAAATGAAAGAATGAATGATTCACACACACAACGTACTGTGCATTGATCCAGAGAACAGCAGTTCAGATTTTATATAGTTTTTGCCCTGATTATGATTTGTAGTGGCAGAAAATAAAATTTTATTTGGATTTCACTAGGGCTAAAAGTGGATATAGTATATATATATATATATATTACTTCTTTTAATTTCAGGTTTGGATTCTTTAACAGGGCATGCATTTTCAGGTAAAGTTGCAGTTAGATTGGAATTATGTTGTCTGTATATTGTATTTTGTACTTGTCAGTTTGCATTAATAGTTTGTGCGTTTGTCCATGCATGTGTGGTTCTATTTCCAGCACGATTGTCATATTACCTAGAAAGTACTGTGTCTTCCTTTATGAGCCTGCCCAGGTGTTAATATCATCAGAGGAAGCCCTTCTCTCAGTCCCCGTCACCCTCACAAAAGCATTTGGTGGTGGTGACACAGGTGAGAGGGCCTTCTCTGTGGCTGCTCCCAGACTGTGGAACTCCCTCCCACAGGAGGCCAGGCTGGCTCCATCTTTGCTGTCCTTCTTCAAGTAGGCGAAGACTTTTTCTTCAGGCAAGCTTTCCTTCAGTGACTGAATGCCTTGGTAGGGTTTTTAAATGGATTGTTGTGCCTTGTTGCTTGGTATTTGTTACGGTGTTGATTGTGTTTACTGTTTTAGTATGATATTTGTTTGATTCTTTTGTAATATTTGTATAATTACTATTTTTAGCTTTTAAACAGTGTCTTCTACTGCTGTAAGCTGCCTCGGGTCCTTTTTAAGGAGAAAAGTGGGGTAAAAATATTTTAAATAAGTAAATAAAAGCATACCTGAAATATTACTTATCCAAGTAGTTTTTTTAGAAATTCTAAAATTCTAAAAAAAATTCTAAAACCGTGGGCTCCAAGCAGTTGTAGGGGCTGTATTTGAATCCCCAGAGCTGCACGTGGTTCAGGAGCCACCGTTTGTCAACACCTGCCCTATGTATGCAACAAGGAGAGCTCCTGGTAACACAGGGTCTCTACTATAATGTATTTATCTAAGATACACTACTGTGTATGTGGTATAAGGAGGTGTGTTCTCTGTAATGTGCACCTCTAATGTGCACTAGCTAAGCAAAGAACGAGTACTTATTTAACACACAATGGACAAGCAGTAACAAAGGCCTTAATGATAGTCAAATTTAGGAGCTCGTGTAAAATGGAGGAACTCAGAACAAAAGTAAAGCCCAAGGAACAAGAGGGTGAGATCCCAAAAAGATGTTCAGATCCTCCCCATAATTAGACATGTTACAGACCACAGGAGCAACTTTGTTAGCAATAAGTGAGAACTTCAGTTCTCCACCACCTCCTGCCTGGATCAAATGTTTGCCCTACAACTGGATCGGCAACAAAGGGGACCAAGCTGGAGCGCATTCGCTCTCATCTGATTGCAGCTGCATGGAGGATATCTCAACAGGACAAGAAAGAAAAAGAGAGATTTCTGGGAGGAAGCCTTGAATGTCAAGACTTAGATATTTAAGTTGTCATGGAGTGCAAAGTACCAATATGGAGATTAAAGGAAAGGGGCTGCGTGATTCGAGTGAAGATTTTAGCAGACATGACAGGAAGGATGTACTGCCAAAAGGAGGTTATGGTAAACTTGGGTGTGAGATGCTATCGTGTCGCTGATGATTTAAACAGAAGCAGCATGGCAGATTGTGGGTATGCTGAAAAGGATAAAGAAGCAGGGCCTTCGGTCTACACAGAGGAAGTAAGTGAGGAATCAAAGGTGAGTCTGTGTGTTCAAGGCTCTGTGTAAATCTCTTACAGTGCCTGACATGGAGAAGGAGATTGGAGTCGAAAGCCTTGGAATTTTGTCCTTATCCTGTTTGGTGGGATGGGGAAAATATCTGTGTGGCTAAACTTTGCAAGCTCAGGCCTAGGACTGGGAGAGCCAGCGCAAGGGTGATGATAATAATAACCCAAACCGTGATTGCTGATCAAAGCGGCAAGAGTGCACCAGTGGAAAGAGAAGTGGAGGTAATGAAGGGCAGAACAATTCAAAATCTCAAATAAAAGGAGAGGGGATGTAGGCAAGACCTTAAAACAGCAGGACAAAAGTAAACAATCGGTCAGAAGGAGAATCAGGGAGATAGTGATTTGGAATCCTGTGAAGAGGCGTGAGGCCTGTTGCTTGTTCTTGTAAAAGAAAATGTGTTAATGTTTTTATGCTTGTTTAATGTCACGTGACAAGCCAATGAAACTGGACCTTTCAGCCACAAGCAAATCTTTAAACAAAGCAAATTCAAACAAAAAACTGGCAGATGTTGTCAGCCGGTTTGACTTAAGGGAGACCGTTGTCCTTTATCAAAAAATAGGAGATTAGGATTAAAATGTAAATATAGTAAAATATATTTATTACATGGAAATATCTGTGGGGACATTTGATGCCTTTTTATATTGTATTTCTCTCACACCCCACTGTAATAATATAATAAATATAATATAATATAATAGTTAATTCTGCATCAGTACCATAGAATGCACCTCCCATGGAACATCATGAAATTCCCTTCCTTCCCCTTGATGACCACCTAAACATTCTATATTTTTAAAAGTCTCTTTGTGAAAAATGATTGCATCATCAATGCTTTGGACTGAGATGATCAGAGAACCAGTGCCACTGGTTCAGATACAGCAAAAGGAGATAAGCCGCTTTTGTGGTTTTCCTGCTTGCATTTGGTCACAGCCACACAACAAAAGTCAGAATAGAGATGGCCCAGAGCAGCTTCCTAAAGATGAAGAATGTCATATGCAACAATAATGTTTAAAATGGGTTTGCAAATGTGCATTGCAAGATGCTATGCAGTCTCATTTCTCCTGGATGGCATGGAATCATGAACGTTGACACAGATAGCTATAAAAAGAGACAGAAGTTCTTGGAATATGGATTGCAAGCCACTAACCATTTCTTGGATTGAGAGGGCCAGTGTAAAAATAAACGAATAAAAACCAGGAAATCATGAAACACATAAAATAAAGCAATCAAGAATACTTTGTCCATGTAATGAGAAATTAAAAAGTACAGATTGTTGCGGATGATCATTTTTTAGTATAAATCTGCCATTGGATCCTGTCCACTGATTGATTCAGTGAAGCATTTATATATACCGTGTTTCCCCGAAAATAAGACAGGGTCTTATATTAATTTTTGCTCCCCAAAACACAATAGGGCTTATTTTCAGGGGACGTTTTATTTTTTTTCATGTACAACAATCTACATTTATTCAAATACAGTCATGTCCTCTTCTGCTGGTTGCTGCCCAATGGTGGAGGGTGGGGTTTCACTTAGCTGGGGCTTATTTTGGGGATAAGGCTTATATTACGAGCATCCTGAAAAATCACACTAGGGCTTATTTTCAGGTTAGGTCTTATTTTCGGGGAAACAGAGTAGAGAGAGAGAAGTGGGGATTTTCACTGCTAGCTTTGAAGCATTGGTGAACTTGCAGATCAGCTTTTCTTTAGGCTGCAGTGAGGTGTTCACACTTTATGGTTCACATAAATGGCCTCCCTCTCCCAAGAGGAAGCCCAAACCCCCAATTGGAAATGATAACTTTTTGGAACCGTCAGCATGTGCTTCTTCCTGTGGGTGATATAAATCCTTTCACCAGGAGAAAGGGAGGGGGGAGGGACTCATGGATGTGTTTACTCAAGAATGAAAATAAATGTGGCTGTCTCCTTTCTCCGTGATCAACCTAGCATGTCGTCGTGGGGCATGCAGTTTCAATAGGGCAGAGGGCGCGTTTGCAGCCTGGGAGCTGCGCTTCCAAAGAGAGGGGCTCAAGGCCAAAGATATTGATGGTAATGACAACATAAATGTTGCCACAATGGGCTTTTGTTGATTGAAAACATAACTTCTACAACAACAACCAAAAAACAATTTTTAATGGAAAAAGCCTCATTGTGCCCTCTAGAGGCCAAAAATGTATATTTAAAACATTTAAAATCAGGGGGATTGGGTGTGTGTGTGTGCTGAGGTGTCCTCAATACTTGGAAGACTCTCTCCAATACAAAGGAAATTCCCAGGAAGTTGCCCATCTACCATGAGCTCTTGGGCAACAGAACGTGCAAGCATGAGGGTCACCTGGTCATTATCTATCTGACTCAATTGAGATGCATTGCGATTCTCTTTAATTTATAAGGATTGTTTGTAACTGTGCATCTTTGCATATAAATTAACATATTCAGTTTTATCTAAATTCCTATCCTCTGTTGTATTTATTTATTTACTTATTTACTTATTTATTTATTTATTTATTTATTTCCTTCCTTCCTTTTGTCGATGAGCAAGTGGCTATCCTGTTTCACAGTAATTTTGTCAAGGGGCTGGCAAAGCATTCGCCATAGATGCAAAATCTGGATGTTTTTTTATCTGTCAATATTCAGAAAAATGAGTTTATGGGGTGCTGAAATGATTAAGGGAGAGCAAGAAAAACACCTCAAAGACTGCAAAGAAAGTGAAAGCAGGATTGAAAAAGTGCTTCATGAAGAGATACCTTTATTCATTCTGTTTTTTAAATAATTCCGCTAACTTCCAGAACACCCATCTTGTTTCAGAACAGAACTTTTAATAAGATAGCATGGCAAAAATAGTGTGCCAGTTTTCTCGAGAAAGAGTAAACAACTTTGAATAATGTGAATAGAGAACAAGAAACATTAAAAGGGAAAGAAATGTAATAAATTAAAAATGTGGAAAAATGCCCATAATCAATCAAGGATGCAGGGGAGCATGGCTGGCTGGGTTTTTAATGGAGAAACTGCACAGTTGTCCACATTTTATCTGTGCACAGAGCATTTGGAACACTGGCTTCTGGACATTACCCTAGTCTGTAAAATGTGGGAATTTGCTTATGCAGAATGGTAACGAAACTGATATTACCAGCTTAAAATGGTTAGACTGCTTGTTAGAAAGATTTAAGACCATATGCCATCATTTCACTTTTATTATAATAAGGCACATTTAAACTACAAATGTATCCCATTTGTTAAATTGTCACAAGCTTAGCTTGACAGATTGGGAGATTGGAGTGTAATTTTTGAACACTTGCATTTGTCACTTCCCTGTGGTTAGCACAATAAAGCATGGCTAATTGTTCACTACCCATTCTGCCCTGAGTATAATCAATAAATGGTGGCCCTAGTTCTACATGTTGGAGGCAACATAACAGGCTGCCCTTGTTTGGCCTCTGCAGTGCCCAGCAACACTGGATTCCTCCTACTCAGCATGTATGATGCTGGTTACAGACAGCAGCCTCAGTATCCCTCTTGTATGTTATTCCATAACGGCTCATTATGGCACAGCTGCTGTTAGGTAAGCCTATTTGCATGAGGGGTTTTTTTGTTTGTTTGTTTCTTTTGGTTTGTCAGGCTAGGAGGTAAAAAGATGAGCCACAGTTCAGTCAATGAACAAGTTTAGCCAATGAATAAAGTTTAGCCAGTTCAGAGTCCAATCAGATTGAATCAGGACAAGGTGTCCTTGAATGCTTCTCTAAAGAACAATGTCTTCAACATCCTCTTGAAGGTTGAGAGGGAGGGGGCCTGGTGCAGCTCTAGCAGGAGCCCATTCCATAAGGACGGGGCCACAACTGAGAAGGTTTCTAGTAATAGTCACAGTTTCTAGTAATAGTCCTCTTTGCCTCCCTTGGCGTGGCCACCTGCAAAAGTACAGCCTGCTAAGATTGAGTGATACAGGCTGAAGTTTTGAAGGAAAGATGCTCCAACAACGAGCAAGGTCCCAAACTGTTCAGGGGTTTGTAGGTTAAAAGCAAAACCATTAACTTGGCTCGGAAGGACATAGGAAGCCAGTGCAGGTGGGCCAGTACTGGAGTGATGTCATCATTGGAAATTGTTGGTCCTCACCAGACCTGGGAAAGATTTACCTGTTGTACTACAGCTTTCAAATGTTTATATTGTTGTTACTGTTTTGAACTGCAGTTCTGGCCATGCTTATGTAGGATTCTCAACTTGTCGTCCAAAAGCCAAACATCTCTCATCTCTCAGCGCCTGACACATTTTGAGAATATACTGTTCTTCAGAGGAATGCCATGCATAAAACCCAATCAGTGTATTTCAAACCACCACATAAATATACACAGCAAGAGCAAATGTTTAAAATTCTATCTCATTTACTGCATTGCAGCATATGATACATGCTTTGACATCTGCTTGATGCCAAAACATTTAAAAAACCTCTACAGAAGGGTAGTAACTCCCTTCTTTAAAAAATAAGAAAGAAAGAAAAAAAGTTTTGTTCCTTCAGCCCATCGCCTTTTCAATGAATCAATTAAACTGATACAGTCTGAGTCTAATAATATAAAATGACATCCCCTTTAATGTAGTGGCTGAAACATCACATACAAAACTTTGAGATGTTATCCACAGAAGAGTACCTGGTACATGTATTTTAGCTCCAAAGCCCACCAAAATCTAAGCCAGCATTTGCAAAACCGATGTGGGGGAACTACAACTGCTATCATCCCCAGCTATTTTGGCACGCTGCATGGGGAGTATTGGGGGGAGGGGAGTCGGTTCAGGAAGGCTGATCTAATCTCACTGGGCCTGACTCAATACTCTGAAAAGTCCCAAAGAGAAAAACCCCTTTTAATATTTTTTGCTTAGAAGAGATGGGGAATTTGCAGTAAATACTGGCCAGTGGTGTTTTGGTCTCTCTCTCTCTCTCTCTCTGTTCCTATTTAATGAATGCTGTCCTCCTACATCATTCTGTGACTAACCGGCTTCAGCGCCATTTCAGTGAAAGTCTCAATTTTCACAAAACCCAAACTGGGTTTCTCCTCAGTTGTCGGGGGGGGGGGGAGAAACATGGTTGGGAGGGAAGATGCTTTTAAAATGCATATCCCTTTGGGATCACTTAAATGCAGGAGGGTTACATGAAAATGGAAGTTTCTAGCTTGCACAGTGACAGAGAAGTTTGCAAAGATAAGACGGCTATGGATGCCCTTTGCGGCATTGCCTAAATATAGCAGATGTAGTTGAATGTGACCACTCTAGATAGTAGCTCAATTTCAGAGAAGCCCAATCTTCTGCCAAGCTCTGCTGTGAAGATAAAGAAGGCAAGAAAGCACACTCTTTAAGCTGTGAGAAGAAGTGATAAAAATGCAGATGTCGAGGCTCCTGGACTCTACGGAGTGTAGGATGGGAAAGGAAAATCTCATGTCTTAGCCTTCTCTATTTTGAAGAAGGTAAAGCAGGACAGGCAGGACAGAGTTGAATATACACCACCTAGGGATATTTTGCAGCTGCCAATGCCATCTCAGAGCCCCCCTCCTCCCAGTTTTTAAAAAATCCACCAAAGACACACACAAACACACACGTGT
The DNA here is from genome assembly GCA_037013535.1 of Intellagama lesueurii. Lineage (NCBI taxonomy): Eukaryota > Metazoa > Chordata > Lepidosauria > Squamata > Agamidae > Intellagama > Intellagama lesueurii. The sequence continues at coordinate 226,308,321 of JBAJHW010000001.1, forward strand.
GTGTTTTTTTGTCTTTTTTGATTAATTCAGTACATTGAATATGATTGCAATATAGCAATGCCATGCATCTGCTTTCTAGGGTGTATAGAAAGAATAAGGATTTGCTCTCCATAATTTATGAACTCACTAAGCTGAATACAAGGCATTTAGTGAGGGCTGGTATCACTTCTTTACCTGGAAAGCCCTGGCAAGAGTTGCTATAAGTCAGAATTGACTTGGCGGCACACTATTATTGTTGTTTTGTTTTGTTTTGTTATCTTTACAAAAGACCTGATCCTTGTGGGTGTGAAAGATTTCTGCTGTTGGTTTAGTGTAGTGGATGAGCATGGCCCTCTGAATTTTTGGATTCACTTTCGAGGTGTGGCTGTGGGGACTGCCATGATGAATACTTCACTTCAGACTTTACTGCTACAGCTGTACTGTATGTCCAAGTCTCTCCTAGAAAGCAAGCAGAGCATTTTTCATATGGGTATGAAAAAGGGAGCAAATCCTTCTTTCTCTGTACAAATCCTAGAAAGCAGATGCATGGCACGGCTGTATTGCAATTGTGAAGAATGAAGACATTTTTTAAAACACTTCTCTTAAAGTTATACAGTTCCTTTGGTGAGCTTACGCCAGCTGACACCCCTCTCCTCCCCGCCCCACACTTTATCCTCACAGCAAACCCATGAGATAGATCAGACTGAGAGAGTGTCTGTGTCTTGAGGCAGCTCCCTGAGTTTCTTGGCTCAGTGGAAAGTAGATCCTGGACCTCCCACAAGCAGAGGGTGCTGGCTCTTCACATCACAATCCATTCTGCTAAGCTGAAGAATTGCCCTTGTTCTGGGTTTGCATGTTTCCATTTGTTGGAAGGCTACCTTCTTTTAAGGGACCCTGTTGCAATTTTTAGAAAGCAGGAGAGTCAACTTAAGGACAGTACGCTTCTACGTTTATGGTAAATGGCTTCACCAAAATGCTTGAGAGAATGAACACCAATAAAATGGAAATGGGCTCCTTTCTGCTCTTGTCCGCACTCTGTCCCCAGTGTATACTCATTCAGCATAACCTGATTGTATGCCCTGTCAGATGGGATGCTGGAGCAACGTAGAAGGTGGTGCGAGAACAGGAGGCCCAATCCCACTCTGCTCGATAATAATAGAGAAGGATAGTTTTAAGAACTCTCTTTGTAGCTGAGGATTGTGCCATAACAATAGAGCAAGTGTGGGTAGTGGTCAGGATTTGAACAGAGATGTGCAAGATCCAGATTTAACTCCCAACCACCTCTTTGTTAGATGCAAAGACACATTTAATGTGATTTATAGTTTGGCCTTTATTGTATTCTCATAATGCATAATGCATTGGCAAAAGTGGACACAACCTATACACAGAGTGCATGGGAACCAGGAATGTCAACTGACCTATGGAATTCACTAGCAGCTGAAGAGTATGCATCAGAAGTATACTTTGTGATGCAGATTGCAACCTGACACTTTTCAGTGGTCGAAAATGCTAAAATAAAGAGACCACACAGGGAGAACAAACTAGGAGTTGGATGGAAATTGAGATGAGGGAGAAACATCTCAATTAGCCATCATGAAATTTCACTTCCTCCTTCCCAATACCAGTTCTTCTTGATGGGGGGGGGGCGGGGGGGATCAGCTCTGTACATGCAGAGAGTCGACTGTGATGACAATGGAGCGCCTAGAATGGAAACTAGCAATGTTAGCTAAAATGTGCTTCCTGTTTCTATGGGAACCATAGTTCACAGACGTTTTATGCAAGAGGTTTAGCTGAAATGTTTACTCTTACATATACTGTGGCTTATGTTTGGTGATGTGAAAATCTCTCAGCCTTACTTTTAAGTGAAAGTAATTTTTAATTTGAATCTTGCCTGCATTTTCTTCTTGTCCGTTTTTCATATCAGGAGGCAAGAGCTTATCGCTGGTTTCTCCTCTGCATGGAAATGTGTATGCATATTTTATGTATCTTTCCTAATGTCTGCATTTATTTACACTTTTTATTTATGCATTTTTCCCATTAATAAAACCATATGTATGCCGTATCTTCTCATTTACATGCATTTAACCCTATTGGCCTGAGGGATTCAGGGAGCTGGGCGAATAAACTGAAACTTAATCCAGATAAGACAGAGGTGCCTCCTGGTGAGTCGAAAGGCAGACCAAGGACTAGGGAGGCAACCTGTACTGGATGGGGTGACACTCCCTCTGAAAACACAGGTGAGCAGCTTGGGGGTGCTCCTGGATTCGTCTCTGAGCCTGGATGCCCAGGTTTTAGCAGTGGCCAGGAGTGCCTTTGCACAGTTAAAGCTAGTGCCCCAGCTGTGCCTGCTGCTGGAAAGGTCTGATCCCAGCTGGATTATTGTAACGCGCTCTATGTGGGGCTGCCTTTGGAAAGTGTTCAGAAAACACTGCAGCCAGATTTTTAACTGGGGCTGGTTGTGAGGATCACATAACTCCCTTGTTGCAGCAGCTCCACTGGATGTCGATCCTGTTCTAGCACAATTCAAAATGCTGGTTTTAACCTATGACCGGTCCAAGCTGTCTCAAGGGTCACATATCCCTTTATGAGCCTGTCCAGGTGTTAAGATCATCAGGTAGACCTTTCTCTTGCTCCCACCACCTTCACAGACGCCTTTGGTGGGGACATGGGAGAGAGCTTTCTCTGCAGCTGCTCCCAGACTCTCTAGTAGGAGGCCAGGCTGGTCCCATCTTTGCTATCCTTTCGCACGCAGGTAAATACCTTTCTCTTCAGGCAGGCTTTCCTTGGCAACTGGCTGTCAAAGGCTCTGCCTATAAAATGGGTCAATTTGATCTATATGTTAACGTCTGCACGACATTCAAGGCAGAATCAATTCCTTCAAGCCTATTTCCTACCAAACTGTTTTTTTCCTCCCTCTGCCTCAAGAGGGCTGGATTCAGTTGTGTGTGTGTGTTGTTGTTGTTGTTGTTGTTGTTTTACCCTACTGTTGGGGGCATGTCTTTAAGTGATGCTTTCATGGATGTAAACACTTAGTGCATGCTTTTATTTATTTATTTATTTATTTATTTATTTATTTATTTAACTTATATGCTGCCCACACTACCCAAAGGTCTCTGGGCGGCCTTTTCAGGGCAGTGAAAGCACATCCCCACCGTCATTCTTTTCCCCCATTGTCTTCTGATGTTTTTATTTTTAAAAAGAAAATTCATACACAAGATTTGCGCTGGACCACCTTATCACCTTCACTAGATGTCTTCTGCAGGTACAAACACATACAAAAAAGTGGGTGAAATGAAAGACATTTAGAATGCTTTTGTAACCAAGCAGCTAACCACAAAAGGAAAGGAGAGATGGGGTCAGGGAAAGAAAGAAAGAAATAAGGGGTCGGGTGGGCAGGATTGCAGTTCTCATTGCAAACAAGTTAAATGGGGAGCTCACAAATCCATCTGCAGCCCTTGTGTGTTTGCAGTTTGCAATTTGAAAAGTACTGCAGGCTGAGAATCAAATCACAGCACAGTCAAATCCCTCTGAGTCAGTTCTTCAGTGTAGCCACACCCTCAGAGATGTTTTAAAAGGGGATGGTTTGTATTTTTGTTGCTTTTACGTCTGTTTTACAAATGTTTTTACCTAACATTTGTAATGTGTTTATTTCATTCTTTTAAAATATCTGAATAATGCACTCTTTTTAGCTTTTAATATTGTGTTTTTAATGGTATGAGCCAAACAAACAAACAAACAAATGCAGCTATTCTGGGTTCAGGCAGAAGTACAGTCATGGCCAAAAATATTGGCACCTTTGCAATTCTGTCAGAAAATGCAACCCTTCTCTCAGAAAATTGTTGCAGTTGCAAATGTTTTGGTACTCACATGTTCATTTCTTTGGTTTGCGTTGGAACAACACAAAAAAACAGAGAAGAAAAGTCAAATCTGATACAATCCCACACAGAAACCCAAAAATGCACCGGCCAAAATTATTGGCACCCTTAACTTAATATTTGGTAGCACCTTTCGAAAAAATAACTGAAATCAATCGCTTCCTGTAACCATGAATGAGTTTCTTACACCTCTCTATTGGAATTTTGGACCACTCTTCTTTTGCAAACTGCTCCAGGGCCTTCAGATTTGAAGGATGCCTTCTCCCAACTGCTGTTTTGAGATCTCTCCACAGGTGTTCTATGGGATTCAGATCTGGACTCATTGCTGGCCATTTCAGAACTCTACAGCGCTTTGTTTGTAACCATTTCAGAGTGCTTTTTGAAGTGTTTCAGTTCATTGTCCTGCTGGAAGACCCATGACCTCTTACAGCTTTCTGACGCTGGCCACTACATTGCACCCCAAAATTCTTTGGTAATCATCAGATTTCATGATACCGTTCACACAGTCAAGGCATCCAGTGTCAGAAGGAGCAAAGCAACCCCAAAACATCTTTCAACCTCCACCATGTTTGACTGTAGGGACTGTGTTCTTTTCTTTGAATGCCTCATTTCTTTTTCTGTAAACAGTGCCATGATGTCCTTGACCAAAAAGCTCTCCTTTTGTCTCATCTGTCCACAGTGCGTTCTCCCAGAAGGATTGTGGTTTTGTCACATAGATTTTGGCATCCTCCAGTCTCGCTTTTTTATGCCTTTGTGTCAGAAGTGGTGTCCTCCTGGGTCTCCTACCATAGCGTCCCTTTTCATTCAGATGGCGACAGATAGTGCGAGCTGACACTGTTGTACCCTGTGTCTGCAGATCAGCTTGAATTTGTTGGGAAGTTAATCTGGGTTCTGTATCCACCATTCAAACAACCCTTTGTTGTAATTTTTCAGTAATTTTGCTCTTCCGTCCACGTCCAGGGAGGTTAGCTACAGTGCCATGGTCTGTAAACCTCTTGATGATATTGCTCACAGTGGACACAGGAACATTAAGATCTGTGGAGATGGACTTGTAGCCTTGAGATTGTCGATGTTTTTCCACAATGTTTTCTCTCAAATCCACAGACAACTCTTTACACTTCATTCTTTTCTCCATGCTCAGTGTCACACACAACACAAAGGTTGAGTCAACTTTTCTCCATCTTAACTGGTTGCAAGTGTGATTACTATATTGCCCACACCTTTTACTTGCGACAGGTGTGTCTAAATACAAATTAAAGGAGCATCACATGCTTGAAAAGCAATTATTTCTTACAATTTAGTGAGGGTGCCAATAATTTTGGCCAGTGCATTTTTGGGTTTCTGTGTGGGATTGTATCAGATTTGACTTTTCTTCTCTGTGTTTTTGTGTTGTTCCAACGCAAACCAAAGAAATGAACATGTGAGTACCAAAACATTTGCAACTACAACAATTTTCTGAGAGAAGGGTTGCATTTTCTGACAGAATTGCAAGGGTGCCAATATTTTTGGCCATGACTGTAGGGATGAAAGGATCAACCTATTTTAGTCTGTTTCACTTAGCTATGTATTCATGTATCCCTTCCCAAGCTTGTTCCATCCCATGAAGGTTCACGTTTCACATTCAAGTCTGTATTTTTGAATGTATTTGCTTTCAAAATGGGCATTTTAAGATATGTTTTGACAGGCCTTTTCCACTGCACAGGGCACCCCAGGATTCAGAAAAATGTGGCATCTGAAGCGTAACAACCTTCTGAGCTACTGACTGGTCTGGAAAGGACAGATTGGTTGATCCAGAATTTCCAAAGCATGAATTCTCTAGGCATCCCTTGTCTCAGCTTCATTTTAAGTGAGAATGGCAAGAGTTTAGTTGTATAGCTCCAAATAATAAAAAGTACTAACGTTAATACTTCATCCCACCTGAGGGCAGTGGGCTAAGTTAACCAGTGGACAAGCTATGTGACACACACATTTGTGTCTCCTAAAAGTAGGAAATGGCCCAGATGTGGGGGGAACAGATTCAAGGCCTGCCACTGTTGCCTTCCCAGCACCATAAACTGTTGGCAATTGTCCCACTCCGCCTCATGACAGAGCCATTTCTTCTCTTGGTTGCTGCTGAAGCAGCTAAACAGCAGTCGAAAGAACAGTGATTTCCTGTCATGCAAAGTGAAACTATGTGGGGCAAGCAGAGTCCTGTTGCCTTCAGAGTCTTCAGGGCCACCTCACATAAATGAGTGAATGCATTTACTTCTTATAAAACCAGGCTCCTGAACTTGATGATTTGGAAAGTCCTTAAAAGTGCAATCCCGTAGGTATCTATGCAGAAATCAGCCCCACCAAGTTCAGTTACCCTGTTTCCCCGAAAATGAGACCTAACCTGAAAATAAGCCCTAGTATGATTTTTCAGGATGCTTGTAATATAAGCCCTACCCCAAAAATAAGCCCTAGTTAAGTGAAACCCCGCCCTCCACCATTGTGCAGCAACCAGAAGATGACATGACTGTATCTGAATAAATGTAGATGGTTGTACATGAAAAAAATAAAACATCCCCTGAAAATAAGCCCTAATGTGTTTTTTGGAGCAAAAATTAATATAAGACCCTGTCTTATTTTTTGGGAAACACGGTAAATCAATGGAACATTCTCCTGTGTATATATGTATAGGACTGAACTCTTACATCTTTTTAAAGTTTATCTTGTATGTATGAATATATACGAGTAGAAGAATTTCCCTTAGTGGATTTACATTTTACTGACCAAGTGTGGTTCCATCAGCATTTCAGCATGGGTTCTTTCACACAAATTTGGTGCAGTACAGGACTTGGGATTTTTCCAGACTTTCTCTTATGATTCAAAAAGCCAAGCATGGGCAGGCTTAGTTTTTTATATACTCATCAGTGTTTTGAAAATAATTTTTTTTTTTTACAGAAAAAGTATATTAGCTCAAAACAAACAACAACAAAACTTTCCTTCCACATTCTGCTGTCTTCCATAAAGCTGTCTTCCACTATCGCTCTAGTCACTGTGCTGTTCTTTCTTATGGATTTTTTTTTCTTTTTTAGGCTACTGTCAGCTACAAGGATAAGTAGTTTCTGTAGCATTTGTTATTCACTGCCTCCAGGACCTGTCTCCCATTCTTTACTGGAGTACTGAAATTCTGGGAATGACTCAAAGACTCAGGAATCGTGGTGCTTTTCCTTCCTTCCTTCCTTCCTTCCTTCCTTCCTTCCTTCCTTCCTTCCTTCCTTCCTTCCTTCCTTCCTTCCTTTCCATGTGCAGGCACAAGATGTAATATTAGGCCATTGGCATCAAGTGCCCCTGATTTCCTCTGCTCCAAAAATATAAATGACGGCTGTAAAGATAGCATGTGATTGGCATAAAACAATGGGAATTGTCTGTCACTCATTCTTATGTAACCAGAGCGGCAATCCTAGGCGTAGCATACTTTATTAGGATGTAAGTTCCGCTGAAGTTTCCGGAAGCAATGCCTTAGCGAATTGGGTTTAGAGGGGAGGACTGAGCTGTAGAAAACAGCCAGTCTCCCATATTAAAGATGCTCTTTAGAATAAGAACTCTGTCTGAGATATTAAGAAGTACTCCTAGTAATTTCAAAGACATCAGGTTGAATAAAAACACACACACACATACCTCACATTAGACTGTTCAGTTTTATTTCAGTCTCCATAGAAACTGACTGTTCAGATGTTATTCTTTGCCTTTAGAATCTTTATGTATTTTAGCATTTAGACATGTGTTCCAAGAAGGAAAGTCTGTGAAATTTCAGTTAACTGATGTTGCCATATGTATGCCTGGCAGAATAGGTGGATGTTTTGAAATGACAAAAATGAGTCTCAAAAGGAAAGGAAGTTTCCCCCCTCTCCCCCCTCTCTTACACACACACAGAGAGAGAGAGAGAGAGAGAGAGAGAGAGAGAGAGAGAGAGAGCTTGGCCAACCATCACCTCTTCTCATGGCTAAGTGAGCTTCCAGAGGTCAATGGAACAATCAATGCCAAAATCCAGTGGATACAGGGGAAATTGTACTGTGGGTACAGTCGCTATATTCTTCTATGTGTATGTGCCTGTGGCTGCATGCATGCGTGCCTTTGTCTCATAACATAAAGAATCCCCAACTCATCAGCCAGAATAGCGTAATAGATATCTGATTACCTTTCTTGTTATTTTTTTCCCCCCAAAAATTGTTTTTTTGTTTTGTTTTCAACAGTTTTTGTCAAATTAGTTTTATTCAAGAAAAAAATCATACCCCAGCAGTAGGTTTAGAATGCCCTCTCCCGACATCAATACGACAGAGAACATGTTTTCCTAGGAGAGCCACCAGGAGTGCAGCATCATTATTTCATTCTGGTGAGCAGGAGAATGGCAGGTGATAAGAACGAACTATGATGAGCTCCTAGAACAGTCAGTAAGACTGAATTGTTTACTTACATTCTAACAATTTGCATGTTTAGCCCCTCCTATTTCATCAACTCAGGATAGGTACCTATTTCAATACAAGCTGTACAGTTCTTGTACAGTGACTGATTGGCATGAAGATGAGAAACTTTCCCCCAGAATTCTTTTTTAAAAAGAAAGGTTCTATGCTTTGTAGGAACTATGTCTGGTGACTTGATGTCTCTGTTCCCTTAGTGTAGACCTGTGGAATTGATTGCGGTAATATTCTTTTTGTGGGCAGGAGCTAAACTTGCAGGAGAAGTAGACTATAGTACTGGCACATGCAGACAGGTTATGATACTGGCAGGTAAGGGAGAGTCGCACATCTGGTAGGATAAGATGAAGGCAGGCACAACCAGCTATGCCTGAATGTTCACAGGAACAATCAGGACCTTTGACAGAGCTTTGTGCAAAATGGGCTAGAATATTTCATCCAGTGAATATTTTCACTGTAAAGCCCTGGAATTTTGTTTTTAATCAGAATTGCACAAATAATATTGCAGACCCCGGGACACAGCAGGTTGAGGTGTCTCGTAAAGGTTTTTAGGTGGGTCAGACATGATCTGTATGCCCTATGTTTGGGCACTGAGTGGTTTGAGGGCTTCTGCACACCTGTATCAGGAAATGATGGCTCAAATGCATTTCCTTTGCATTCACTTGAGTGACACTTTTAACATAAATGAATGGGGCCTTCAGAACACAGAACAAAGAGCACCCCACGTAGGCATTATTTTCAGCAGATACGTATAGTAGTCAGAAGTAAGCCTCACTGTGTTCTATTAGATTCACTCTCTGGTAAGTGTGTATAGGAGTCAAGCCTAAATTATCATATTTTATCATATTTGATGGTTGTTGTGGGTTTTTCGGGCTCTTTGGCCGTGTTCTGAAGGTTGTTCTTCCTAACATTTCGCCAGTCTCTGTGGCCGGCATCTTCAGAGGACAGGAGTCAGAACTCTGTCTGTGCTCTGGTTCTGACTCCTGTCCTCTGAAGATGCCGGCCACAGAGACTGGCGAAATGTTAGGAAGAACAACCTTCAGAACACGGCCAAAGAGCCCAAAAAAACCCACAACAGCCATCAGATCCCGGCCGTGAAAGCCTTCAAGAATACATTTATCATATTTGTTTCCCAGAAAAGAACAAAATACTCTTCCTCAGTAATGTTATCAAGTGAAGTCTACATACTCTAAACACCATGGAGAGTGTGATCCTAGTAGATTTTAGCAAATACCATAATGTGTTAGCCTGTAAGTGGGTGACTTGTGAGTAGGATGTGCTTAAGCACCTTCAAATCTTTAATTTTAAGATGTCATGTTGTTTCTCTGATCAGAGCATTATAACCAGTGCACTACCTGAGAAAGAAAATGTTAACAGTGATTTATTATTACTTTGAAGACATATGAGTGTTCAGCAGTGCAAATATTGGGCAACTTATATATACAGACAAAGAGAAAGAGAGAGGTCAGCAAGCTCTTTCACCTTTCGTATTCAGATAATTACTTTTTTGTCCTACATCTTCCACAATTGCTCAACCAATGGCCATCCTGGCTCAATGATTAGGGAGGCCACATGCCCTGTTTTACAAAGGATAGTCTCCCATAGTCCTCTTTTTGAAGGGATCCTCTATTTGAAGAACTATCCAGTTCAAGTCTGAGTTCAGGATATGGGACCATAAAGAAGGGCATCATCCAAAACACGTGCACAACAGACTTTGCAGTCATGCAGGTCACCTAGTGCAATGTATTATAAAAATAATTTATAATTGTATTTGTAATTTTGCCACTGGTTGACTTGAAACCACACTGTTGTTGTTTTTATTATGATGATGATTATATAAATTAACAGACATTGTTTTATATGCTTTGGTGTCCTACTGTTTCGTATTTCATGGTGAGACATTCCCTCTCTCGTTGTTAATGCATGAGTCTCCGTGCTATGGGGGATTCTGGGAGTTGTAGTTGAAAAAAGTAACTTTTCCAGGCTCTGTTTATTTATTTATTTATTTATTTATTTATTAGATTTATATACCGCCCATCTAGAACGTGTCTACTCTGGGCGGTTTACATATAATATAAAAATTAAGGATAAGAAAGCCATCCTTCCGCACTAGAATTGGTCATATTTATGTCTTTTAGGGACAGAAACATTTCTGGAATCGATCCAAGGCTTATCTAGATAGGCACAGAGACCTTGTTGGTTTTCAGTACCATTTTCTTACTCAAGGGGCTTGGATTTATTTATTTACTTTGTTAATGTTCCTTTCGTGGAATTATTTGCCAAATTAGAGAAGAAATCTCACTAGACATCTGTTTCTGCAAAGAAAAGTGGTCCCCTGGGCAGAATTCACAACAAAAAGGTGAATCTTTCCTTGCTTTCACTTAAGGCAGGGATGTGGACTTCAACTCCCATCAGCCTCAGTTGCATGACAAATGGTAAGGCATTATTTGTTTGTTTATTTTATTTTTAGGCTGCCTTTCTCCCAATAAGGGGACTCAAGGAGGCTCGCAATACTAAAGGTACAGAATTAAAAATATAATCGGTTAAACATTAAAAGACAAACTAAACACTAGTTAAAATACAACTGAATGATTAAAAGCAAGTAAACATCAAAAACTCTAAGAAGGCATTCGGGGACTCATTCATGGTTATTAAAAGCCTGCTGAAAAAGATGGGTCTTCCTTCAGCTGTCAGCGGAAGGATAAAAGGGAGGGGGACAGCCTGATCTCCCAAGGGAGAGCATTCCATAACCTGGGAGCTGCCACCAAGAACGCCCTGTCTCTCGTGTCCCCATCAGCCATGCCTTCGCTGGCAAGGGAAATGAGAGGAGGGCCTCTTCTGATGATCTTAAACACTGAGAGGACTCATATGAGGAGATATGGACCTTCAGATCACCTGGACCCAAGCGGTAGAGGGCTTTATAGGTACTTATGAAAGTTAAAGTACAAAATGCTGGTGAGGGGGGTGGGGGGAACAAATGTTCCCTGCTCCTGATCTGTTTCTTTTCTGTACTGGTTCTGTGGGGAAGGCGCCGTCTCTATCAGCTCACCAATGCTTTTTCAAAACATCACTGTGCATTAGAGGTGGGCAATATGTGACCTGTAGACAGCCCCTCCGGGACCGAAATGCACCCACAACTCCCCCCCCCAAAAAAAACCCTTCCCCCCAAATGGGTCTCAAATCATACTGTTTTTGTCTTCTGTTTTCCCATGTTTTGAGGGAGTCAGCACCTCATTCTCTCCACATCTTCCACATTACTTAATTTGATTTTAAAATTATTGTGAGGGTGGGCAAGTAGAGAGTACAACGGGGCTTTTCAGTTAAAAAAAATACCACCCATTTAAAAAAAAAATTAAATGGGGGATATTAGGAGTAGTCCTCCAAGGTCCAGAGATATGTGTAATATGGCTCTCTTGCATTGGGCTTCAAATATGTCTTTTTAAAAAAAAAAAAATCCATATTCAGAACCAAGTGCATTTTCCACTTTCAGGTCCTTTTACAAATCTCATCCTGAAGGTATTGGATCACCACCACGAGCCTAAGATACCAGTCTGGGATTATAGGATATTTGTTTTCAACAGAAAAGCCCATTGCATTCAAAACCTCAGCTAAAGAAGAAATACTGTCCTGTCCCATGTCGCTTTGGACTACAGTTCCCATTGCAGCCAATAATGGGAGCTATAGTCCAACAGACCAGAGGGCACCTGGTGAGAAAGGACTGATACAGGATGTCTGTACCGGTAGATTTTCCAATAACATTTCATTGCAGTTCCGAAAATTGTCCAGTCATTCTCTGTCAGCCTGGATAGTCATAAGAATAAAATAGGGAGGTGGAGTTATGCTCATCTCTTTGAAATAGGGGAAAGTAGGCTATAAATGACTAAATAAAATTTAAAAATGGATGACTAGATCTCAGAGTTGTAGTTTTTCACCCCCTTTCACAAATAGGTTTTTGTGCATTGACCTCTACTATATGTGTGTTTCAATTTTAATTGCCACTTCACATGATCCGAAAAACAGAAAAACGTGTTTACTGATTGTGAACTAAGAGGAGTCACAGTATTCTAGCTCAGGGAAAGGGTTTTTGGGAGGGTGGTTTATCCCTTTAAGAAACAGCAGCCGCTCAGCTATGCCTGGAGGAACAAGCTGCCTCACACCTGCTGATGATTAAATAGAGAATTCTGGCCAAGTAAGAATTGCAGGGATTTGGCTGAGTCAGCAGCTTGCTTGAGTGCTGACTGCTGAAGACGGCAGACGGCATATCAATTGACAATGGAACGGAAATGGGGAGGCTGACATGCAGCTTGGGATCGTGCAAGAGGCTGCTCAGTGAATGTCACCCTCCTGATAAGGCGATAACATATTGTTCAGAATAGGACCAGTAGTAGTATTCAGGGGAACGGGAACAACAACAACAACAACAAAAGAATTATTGGTAGAGCATATTAACATTCGATAAAAATGGAGACAGCCCAAACAAAAATGAGAACTTTAAAGCTAGTGTTCAGATTAGCACCAAATTTGGCACAGATGTACCAGACAGTCTGCTCGTGTTCTGTGCCAAAATAGGGGTTGTTTGGGCAAAGGGTTTTCGAGTTATGATTTTCTATAAGTAAAACTGTTTTATCCCCTCCAGTGTTCAAATAGGTGACCCTAAACGTCTCCAGATTTAAAATAGCTCATATAGATTGAAAAGACCAATCTTGCTTATCTTGAAAGGGAATGGTTTTCCCCACACACTTTTTTCATTTGACAAGAATCCAGGCTGGAGAGACTGGGGGGGAAAAAGACCCTTCAAAAGAAAGATGCAGTGATTTCTTGCCACATTTAACATGTATGGCTTGCCAGCAAGAGGTTTGCAAAGGAGATACATTGCTGCAGCTTTGTGGGTGGGGAAGGGAGATATTTGGAATGTATAGGGAAATTAGAGGTCACAGAAACAGAGTCAAAAGACAGCTTTTCTTTAAAGAGTTAAAAACAAAAGCTAGACTTATTTTAAAGAAAGTAATGGAGTGACTGTCCTCCAGAAAGGGGGACATTTTGCCATGCATCTCCAGGGAATTAGCGTTCAGTTTTGTAAGGCATATTCAAAGTCTGTTTGCATTACAAAAGCACAGAGCAGTTGTGATTGTCTCAGCCCTGAGTGCCTTCAGTAAGTATTATCTCAGGATTTCTGAGACCGGGCTCCCAGCGAAAGTCTTCAAAGGGGAAATCAGCTCCAGGTCTGGGGCAATCTGAACTTTTGAACCTGCCAAAAAAGAGCAACTTAAATTTTAACTCCTTCCTGGCCAAACAGAGATTCATGCTTGCAAAGTGATTCTGTGTCAAGTGATTGAAATATTTAAAATGTTATTTTTAAAAAATTATAGAATCATAGAATAATTGAATTGGAACAGACCTAAAAGGCCATTGATTCCAGCCCTCTGCTCGGTGCTGGAATCCAAATCAAAGTAGATCTGACAGATGGCTGTCCAATTTTCTCTTGAATATCTCCAGCATTGAAGTAATCACCACCTCCCAAAGTAATTGGGTCCATCGTCATACTGCTGTAACAGTTATGAAGGTTTTCCTGATATTCAGCCAAAATCTTCTATGTTCCATAAGAAAAAAAAATTACAAAAAGTAACAAGTTAAAATGTATTGAAAACATTTTAACAGTTATAGGGAAAACTGTAGGCACAAATACTTATACAAAAATCCATTCCCTAACACTTCTGAAAAGTTGCAGATGTGATTGCCTTCCAAAATTCATAGAACTGTGAGATGTTGCAAACAAAAGTACATTCAAAACCAAAACTTAAGTTATGGATAGAAATTGCATCATATTTGAATCCAAAAGTAAAGGAGCTTATAGCCTAAAAGACACACTTTGAAACAACGGAGAATATTTCTCCAAGACAGCAATTTTTTTAAAAAAAGTAAGAATATATAAAAGAAAATGACTTTTCTAGCTTCTAAGCATATTAGGAATACAGAGAAAATTATTCTAAGTGCTCCCCAATCCAAACCAGTATGCATCTATGGACAAAAATCCATGTTGATCATCTGCTGCCACTATTACTACTATGGGATTGTTGTTCTTTGATGTTTGGTACTCAAAGTGGTATGGAGTTGCAGTGATGTAATGATGAGTTCAATTCATGTATGTGTGTCTTATCTCCCTATATCCATAGTTTTTTCAGATGTTCATACATCTGAGTCTATAAAACATCTCTTTTCTAGGGGCCTGGACCTCCAGAAGAAAAATTCCAATAGAAATTTCAGTTGTAACTCCAGAGGTTTTTAACTTAAAATCTGACAGGCTGCCATTTTGATGAGAACATCATTGTTTTGACTAAATTCTGTGGTGCTTGGAGGAATAAAGGCCTGTTGCACCAGAGTGCTGGAATGCCAGAATATTGTAGCACCAAGTCTTCGGAACTACAAAGAATGCAAACTACAGGACCTGCAAACACCACCTCCATATTTACATATTGCAACATAAACAGGATTCTGATGGTACAGTGACCTTGCTCTGCCGGAGAACTGGCTAATTGTTTTGAAATGATTATTGTAAACTATTGTTCAAACCTCATTGTTAAAAGCACCTTCATTTTAAGGAGTACTTTTTCTGTACTTCCCTTCATTGTTTTAACACTATACATACAAAATTTCTCAACTTGACAGATCTGTCATCTACTTCCCCAGTGCTGTTAGCATTTCCTGGTGGCATTCAAACTAAATTAACACTTTAAATGAATTCTCTCTGGCATGCAAAATCAAGACCTAGGAAATGAGCAGCCACTTGTATTATCTAGCGCCACCTAAACTCCCCCCAGCCCTGACTTTTAGAAGCTGGTCTAAAAGCTCTCAACTATATAACAGCAAAGCTGGCAAATCAAAATATGATTAAAACAGAAACGGAAATATTATATCTATCAAATCCAACACAAAGAAGTTGTTCTTGTAGGCCCTGATAGGTAGGTCCAGAAGAACCTCCCCCTAGATCCCAGATGAGGGATCCCAAAAAGTCTCACTAGGAAGACTGGTTGAGAAAAGGATAGAAAAGGAAAGGGATCAGGCGCCAAGGGTCAGGGAAAAGGCTGAGACCAGAAAAGCTTCTTCTCTTGGGGTGCATCTACCAACATCCAAAAATAAACAGTTGGGAAAATGATATTCTTGGATCGTGACTCCCAGAATCTCCCAGCCCCAGACAGCCAAGTGGTTTGGAAGATTTTTAAGAATTGTGGTCCAGACAAGTAATTTATCCAAGCTTTGAATAAAGTGGTATGTTTTATATACCTCTGCGCTATAGCTTCTCCTCCAAGTACAGCTTTGGCTTGATGACTTCTTTGGGATTGCCTCAGCCTACATGAGATAACATCCTACAAGTGAGCACTTGTAAAGCAAACGGTCTTGCTTGTCCACTTCAGAATTCTTTATTGACCTTTCCTACATATAATGACTGTATCATTTCCAGTACTGGATATTTCACAGTATCTACCATCTCTGGGCTGTCTGTCATAAATGACTGCCTGACTGCAGCGTATTTTATATAAAGTTGTCATCATCACTTTTTCCCCCCAATGGGACTTTTTCCAAGGCTTAAACGCTGTCATCAAAAATGTACTGCTCTCCTTTTCACTTGTCAGTCACAGGAGGGAGAACTCTCTCTCTATAAATTCTTGCCATTCCTAAAAAAAAAATTATCTGAAGCAAAAAATTGTAGTTCAATGCTATTAATTCATTAATATATCTATTTCTTTGCTTGTCTTCTGGGACTCAGCATAACAGTCACAGTGTGTATTGTAAAAGGAGAACATAAAAAGACCATCCCTGCCTCAGAGACCTTGTTACGCAAATGAGGGACAGAGCAGTTACTCTGAGAAGCAAACAGAATGAAAGAGTACATGGCAATAGTAGAGAGCTCATTAAAAAGCATCAGCTAATTGTTTGTGTGATCGCTCTGTGTTCTGTGGAAATGCATCTCTCTAACAAAAGCTGTAATGTCAATCCAGTTCCCATTATATTTTATTTCTTTTGTTAATCTTGTCAGTTATCTTCAGCTTCTGGAAAAGTGCTGTGTACATGGGAGCGGCCCTTTGTGCTGCTACAAAGTGGAAAGAAGCTGTTCAATAATAATGTTGCAGACAGACGATGGTGCTGAAGATAGGGGCCCATATCCTATCCAGTGTCACAGAGCAGAAATACTGTTCTGGAAGTGCTGCCCTTGTTCCACCAGGGTGCCCACTGTGCCAATCTTTGCACTGGTTGTGAGGTAGTTGTGTAACTGGGGAGCCAATCAAGGAACCCTGATGTGATTGCCCTTCTGCTCCACAGTCGCAGGATAGTGGCCATGGCATGTAAGGTAACATACTCACCTTGACTTGAAGTGCAGACTCTATCATCAGAAACTCTGAATTGGGTCCATAACCCTCATGAACACAGTTCAAGAAATGGAAGAGAAGATGGAGGTCTCCAGGTCTGAGAACCTCTGTGGGAGAAAAACAAGAAAAATTCAGAAACCACAACTAAGTAATGTTATGAGGGAGACAGCCACAAAGAGATGGGTGTGTGTGTCCTGGTTGAGTCCCCAGGCCTGAGATGCCCTCTCCTGATCTATGTTTTCTCTGGCGGTATGCTCCAATGGAGCTCGACTGCTCCCTGCTCTCCCTTTTTTGGCAAAGGTCATCCAGTGGCAACTTGAATGGGCAACGTCCTGCCTCTAGCATTTGCATACATACCACACTCTCACTCCATTCCTGCACTGGCAACTGGGATGTAGGATCGGCCAATCTTGTCCTCATAGCCCTGTTTTAGAGCTATGGAGGCCTTTCTTTAGTCACTTTTGATTATTTATTTATTTATTTATTTATTTATTTATTTATTCAATGTATACCCCGCCCATTTAGACAACGTCTACTCTGGGTGGCTTACAATAAAAATAGCATAAAAGCAATTAAAACAACAATTAAGCAACAATAATAATATCATTCAAGATTATGGGGGGGAAAGGCCCTCTTTTGAGTCCAAAACAGGTTCATACATAGAGGCTCAGGCTGGAAGGGAGTGTCATGGTTAGTTACATCCTGTAGAAGATTCTGGCCATTTTTGTGTCCCTCTCCCTGATTTTCCTGAGGTCCAGAGGTGCTGCAGGGAGCACTGGGCCTGTACTTTTTTTAAAATTACTTTTTGCCAGATCAATGAGCATTATACAACTGCGTGGGAGTGGCAGCAAACCTTGGCTTCCCCCACTCCACAATTAGTCCCCCTTCCTTTGGTCTCTTGAAGATTATAGAGGATAAAGCCAATACAGTGCTGCGTTACTAAGCATTAATTGCAACTTTCACAAGATAAAGAACGATGACAAGAGTCCCTTGCATGAATACACAGCTTGGTTATAGATCACATTTGATAGATAGTCTATGGGATTGTAGTGCTGATCTGTAATTAAAGTAATATAGTGTATCAATTCTTAAGATGCAGTGATAGATTTCACTGTTTAACATTAGATGCTATACGACTACCCTCTTTAAATCTTACCTCTGCCATGCAGTCTTCAAATTACTGTAATTTGTCAAGTGATTAGCAGTGAACTGAGTTCTATTATTGCTCTACATATATGTGACTTTTAATTCTGTTCTCTAATTCTGGCCAACCTGTTAATAACATACTTATTGAGATATAAAGGGCACGCTGGGCCTCCTCATTGTCACACCCTAAAGGGGAGAGAAAATATAGGTCATTTAACTTTGGTCAGCAAATGGAAGGGGAAAAATGACTTCACAATCAGGATAACATACTGGCCTTCCTTAGGCAATGGAATATGACAGAAAGATGCTGAACACTGACGTTTCCATGCTTGTGAAGGAAAGCAGGAGGCAAGTGAGCCATCCTCACCGATAGAATCATCAAAAGTGGAAAAAGGGATCAGTAAGGGTGGAATAGAGGAGATGAAAGAAACCTCAGTAGGAGAGGAAAGGAGGATAGAGGTTTGTCTAGTGGAAGAAAGAGAAGGAGGAAAAGGGGAGGAGCTGAAACTGTCTGTGTGGGAGGAAAGTATAAAAGAACAGGGTGAGAGGAGATTCGGGGTGCAGCCATGAGAAAGGGGGAGTGGAGAGTGAAGAAGAGAAGGAGAAAGGAGAAAGTAATTTGGAATATGAAAAGACGCGCGACCTTCTAAAGGACTTTCCAAACCTAAAAGTCGGGGGATTGCTGCCAGATCCGGAAACTAAGAGAGAAGGAGAAACCACCTTTGAAACACAGGAATGGACAGCAATCGTCTTTCCGCAGGGACGGGCGTGGAAGGAAGGTGATACTCCCGGATCCTTCTTACAACAGCCCTCCGAAGGAGGGGGATTGGGCTCGCCACCCGTGTTGTGGCACCGTTTGTGCGATGCGGAGTGCCCCTCTATGGAAAATAACGGATCGCGAGCGATTTGGGCCAGCCCCACAATGAATCACCTCCGAATGCAAGAACAGTTATCATCTTCTAGTTATGGACAGTTGCCAGATTTATCATGTTTTGATCCCGTTGGAATCATGGTTGAAACACCACAAGTTAATAAAGTTGAAGTTGAGAATGATCCAAACCGATCTAAGTCTTTCTTTCCCGCCAAAACAGAGGAACTGGCACAACTTTCAAAAGAACCCAATCACAATGCTATTCTTAATATATTAGTAGGTTTATTACAAAATGTTTGTAATCAACTTGCTTTTTCACATCTACCTCCATAACCCTTAGCAGTTATGTCTAATATAATACCCATTTCCACTTCCTGAAGGAACTCACCTGACTGTGAGGCTTACCCACAAAGGCCTGGAAATTCTATAGGACTATAAGAGGCCTACATTTTTCTGTAGGCCTCTTATATTCCTAAAACATGATGCTAAATCTCAAATCTCATTGTCAATCCTCCCACTGTATATAAACCTGTTTATAGATATAGGTCAGGAGAGGGCTGTGTACAGACCCCCAAGGGGCTCAAATATCCCTCCCCACAGCACCCTGGGGCTTCTAGGATCCCCCCCACCCTAGAGTTCTTATTTTAAAATATATATATTTGGCCACTAGAGGGCACAAGCGGTCTTTTTCCTTTCTCTTATTTTTTTTGAGAAGGAGAGAAAAAAATGGATGTTCTGGGTAGACATACACACACGAGACTTGTGGGATGGATATGTGTGACCCTTGGATCTATGGAGGATTCCTACCGCAGATATAGATGAATGAATGTGATAGGTTGTGTAAACAAAACAAAATAAGAAGTGTTTGTGCTGGGAAAGTCAGTTTAAATACACACATAGACAGATAACCATGAGCTGCATTCCCAGAGTATGTCATATCTATGGGTAACAGAGCCTGTCAATGTACGGGCCTTTTTCAGATAGCCCTTATGTTGTGTGAATATGCTCAAATAACTTGGCAAGGCATGGATTGTGCTCCGGTGGGTATTTTAGTTGTCCATCTCTTTTTCCAGACTGCTTCTTATTCAGAAGAGAATGGAAAGGAGTATAGCTCAAAATATGGGATGCAGAGAGTTTTTCTTTTCTCCCCAGTTTTTTTTTAAGTCTCCAATTATCGCGCATGCTGATTGGCAGTTGCTTATTTCCTAGCAAGTTGTACAGCTGCTGTGTTTTGCAATTCTCTGCCATTCAACTCAAAATAAAGCAAACTTCACAGCTTCTCCATGGCAACCATTGCATCACTTGATGCTTGTTCTATTTCCAAGGTGCCTGAAAGGCTCCATGCAGTGGGAAGGGGTAAAAATCCCTCTAAGCAAGTCCTGAGCAGTTGACAGTGGTAAAGGGTTTGGTGGAATTTGTAAAATGTTTTCAGTTTCCCACTTGAAGCGATGCTAACCTTTCCCCTCCTTAGGAAGAAGTTCCGGAAAGAACCCAATTATTTTTGCCCGGGGTTGCCGACCACCATGGGATGATTCAGCTCTGCCGCCCAACGGCAGATATAGATCTGTGCAGAGCAGTTATATAAAGCAGGGATCAAGGAGCGCCGAAACATCCTTTCCAGCCAGAAAGCTATGCCCAATATGTGGCAAGGAGGCTTCTGCTCAGCCCATCAGGTGTTTCTCCTCACTTCCTCCTCCTGTACTTCTGCTCCAAAGGGTTGATCCTCTGGGACAGACTTGGAGGTCTCCTCTGGGTAAATTGCAAGGAGACATCCCAGGAGATTTCTGCAGCCCTCCAAGTCTCTAGACAGGGAGATGACTCTCAGGGTGAGGTGTACTGAAGGAGATGAAAGTTTGGCTTGGGAATCTAAAGTGGGTTTAAGGCCTTGACACCCATCTCTGGGTCATACCGGAACCACTGGCTCTGTGCAAAGATGGCTGTATGTGCACTGCACTTGCTCGGTGTTGGCATGACCAGAAGCCAGGAGTGAAGGGAGGTGGCTTGGGAGAGATGCACTGGGTCCCATCGTGCCATTTAGAGCAGAGCATAGAGTGGAAGGCCAGCATCACAGCCTCTGAACTTTCCTGTTGCACAAGCACGTGCAGCAGTGGTGCAAGGCCTGGTGTTAAACAAACAATGGCTGTTCTCCAAGGGCTGTCGGTGAGC
Source organism: Intellagama lesueurii (assembly GCA_037013535.1). NCBI lineage: Eukaryota > Metazoa > Chordata > Lepidosauria > Squamata > Agamidae > Intellagama > Intellagama lesueurii. Next base: position 226,329,166 of record JBAJHW010000001.1, read on the forward strand.
TGTCCAGAAGCCTCAGCAGCAGTGTAGGGCCTGGGCAATTTCCCCACTTGTCATACCCTATAGGTAAGGTTGTACAGGACGCAATGCTTCATGGAAATTGCAGCAGCCAGTGCAGCTGCCTGCTCAACTGCCAAAAAACCCAGGTTTCTTTGTGGGTCTAGGTTACCATATTGCCTTTTTGACCAGATGTTATCAGCTGCTGAGCCTGTTGACCCAAATGGGTTCCCCCTTTTGACTGTTTCTGCAGTCAGATGACCCAGAAGCAGTTTCAGCTTCCCTCGCAATCCTGGTCAGCCATGCGCGTTTGACACCCTAAGTATCCACATCAACTGGTGACACCACAGACGCCAGCCCTTTCTTCTCTGATTTTGGCCCTGAAATCTCAGAGAACCAGATGCTGCCGATCTGGCCACCTTCCCTCAGTCTACTGCAGGAGAGAGGGAGCCTTCCAACCTCTGTTCCGCTACATCCTTCTATTTAGCTGTGAAGACAATGCCTGAGGCAGAAGGTAACCACATCATAAAATGCCAGATGCAGGGCAGGAGTATCAGGAGACAGGTATCTCGTGGTCTCGTGTGCTCTCAGAGGCATCTGGTGGGGCCACCGTGAGATACAGAAAGCTGGACTAGATGGGCCCTTGGCCTGATCCAGCAGATGGCTCTTCTTATGTTCTTATATGTGAAAGCTGGATGTCTTTTCTCCTTTTAACTGCACAGAAGCTGGGAGTCTCTGGGGCAGGATAGTCTGGAGGATGGTTTGAATTTCTTGGGTTTAATAGGAAAGCAATGAGTGGTGGCTTTTACGTTAGACAACGTCATAGGAACTGGCACTTTCCCCACATATCACCCTGAACACGCCCAATCTGGTTTCATTTCAGAAGCTAAGCAGGGTCAGGCCTGGCCAGTACTTCAAAGGGGGATGGTTCAGGTAATACTGTGGAACTCTCAGGAGGGCCAGGAAAAAACCCTGCCAGGAACTCTAAAGAGCTACAGCCACTCAGACCATAGAGAGCATTAGGTGGCATTATACCAAATAGACTAGTCGAAGGAGAGAGAGAAAGCTAGAAAAAGCTGTGCATTTTCTAAAATAAAAAAAAGGGCAGTTCCCTCGTAGCAACCTCCATATTACACCACTTGTTTCCCTCTCTACCTCAGATTCCTTTTCCTGCTTTTTCACCTCAGTCGGTGTTCAGTGTGTGTTAGAGTCTGCTTCTGTTAAGCCATGTCAGGGTTCTGAATCAGGGTAGTAATGGTAGTGTTAGTGTTCTGAGTGTTTATGCAACCAGTCAGTTAGTGAAACAATTAATGAAGCTAGCCAGTTAAGATCTTATACTATTTAACAAGTGAATATGTTTTTGTTTGCATTCTCATATGAAGTTATGAAGATTTTGTAAGTAAAATAGATTCATTATTCTTTTTCAACACCAGAGTCTGACTTAATATATTGAGACAATTTTATGCCAGTTGAAGTAAACTGAGGTAAATCTAACTAAACTAATTATTTAATAAGGGGTGATGTATTTGAGGGAGACTTGTAATGTTACTAAGGTGCTCTGTAGGTCTCCATCTGGACTTTCCTCCGCTGTGTACTTGAAAAGTTGTTTGGTTTTTTTAAACCAACAATTTTTACTACACTGTCTGCCTAATAATTCTGTGGTTATCTCAGATGAGCTGGTGAACTGCCTTTGATTAATGATAAGATGTATAAGAATAAGCCTGCACAGGATTTCAGACACTGGGACCAATTTTGTTGCATAAGCTACGTCTGTGGGAAGGTAATGATGTTACCAACAGGAGGAAAAAGTTCCTGTTCTAGGAAGAATCCTGAGTAGCTCCAAGAGGTGTTCAAGCTGGAGGCTCGCACACAAGCAGCCTTGAATGTGGCTTTACCAACAGATGACTCTAAACTGACGTTTTAATTCAGTAGCAGCTCAACTACTTCCACTTCCCTGGGAGAAGCCGCTTGTGGTTGAAGAAGTTCTCTGTCTGTTTGAGTAACCTCTGGTTCATTCGATGATATTCATTAGGAGGACTGTGGCTCCGGTGTAATTTCTGGGTGTTCTCACACTCTAAGGACAGTGGTAGCTTATTGTCCTGCAGTTGAGAAGGTGATGGCAACAGATGTCTTCCAGTGCTTGGGCTTCTGGGGTAGCAGAGTCATATGGGATCGGCGTGGGGGAATCCGTAGTGTTGTTATGCATTTGTGCAATTCTGAGCCCAGGGCTATTATCCAGCAATGAGAATATTGCAATGGATTATCTTCGGTTTAGCACTGCTTCATGGGCTACCCTAAAAAAATATTGCTGCTCCCAGAAATTTCCTTACACATGAATGATCCTAGAATGATTCACAAAAGTCAGAATTTCAAAAGGCTCCTTTCTGCAATGAAAAGAAGGAAAGGAAGAAGGGCTCGAGAAGAGGAAATCTGCAGCCTTCCCTTAATTACTGCTTTATGTGTTTCCATGCATGTTTGCAAAGATACTACAGTATTTAAAGCAAGCTTTCAAAACGAACCAGAAAGGCATGGCTGTGTTTGGTGGTAGAAACAATTCCTGTGGGTGAGCCTGCTTGTCTGCAATGCGGCTGCCTCTAGGAAGCGTTGAGAGGGATCCCCTTCAAAGCCCTTTCACACGTGGTGCACTCCACCTCACCCATTTCCTCCTTCCTCACCTACTTACTTATCCGGCTTGATTTGTCCTCATAGTAGTTTAGTATCAGCTCTGCCACACTCGAGGCCTAGTGAGCAGCAGCAGCAGCATTAGACGCAGAATATTTATTCGCTTGTTGCTTTCCAAGACTGTGAATAATCTCTGAATACGTTGCACCAAGTGGAGTGATTCTAATGCTCTACAACGGAAATGTCTAAGGGCAAACATGGAGTGGGGGAGGGAAGCAGTTGCATCGTCATATTCCTCTGTCTCTTTATTCTATAAAAGTGTCTGCTTCTGTACAGTCTGAACACTGTGAAACATAAGAGGTTGAAAAACCTAAGTTAAAAACCCTGAAACGTAGGGGGGTTTTTTGTCTGTAGGAACATAGGAAGGGGGCAGAGACCATTACATGACTATCATAGGCTTCCGAGGGCTTCAGGAAGGTTTCGGTCCTAGAGGTGCTGAGCATTAAACTTGGAGCCTTTTCAGACAGCATGCAAGGTTGCAAATAAAACTCCAGTATGAACAACTGCAACATTTAAACTAGGCTGATGTGTAAGGAATGTTCCGTAGTGAGTAGGGTTCAGTTCTCCACATTTGATGGACATTTAAGGTAGAAAATAGCAGCTATATTTAGCCATCAATTGGAGGGTTTTTTTAAAAAAGTATTCTTAAATACATTGTTTGCAGCTAGTGGTTCTAGCTTGCACAATTCTGCCTCTTACTGCAATTTCAGCTTCTGAGTGTGCCTGCTGCTTGCTGGCTTACTCCACACACAGTATTGCCCCTGGTGCTGAAAATGTATTCCTACCACATGCTGCTAGGTGAAGATGGGGAAAAAATATTTTAAAGACCTTTGCCAATGTTTTCCAAATAGATGGCCATTAATATGACAATGGAAAGTCAAGGAAAGGTCTTCTTGCCTGTTAATTTTTCCAGAGTCAGAGGACAAAATATTATTATGCTGCATTTTTCGACAGGGTTAAATCACTATATGCAAATGAAATAGTTCTTTCTTCATAGCAGGGATCACAGTATATATGACAGAATGCTGGCTTTCTGCTCGTGGCACACAGTAGCAAGGGCTGCAGTAAATTGAGCAGCCAAGGGTCTTTGTCCCATTTTGGTTAGAAGAGTCGGTAGGAATAGAATTTCAATCATGTCATTGAGGTGCATTTGTATCTGCAGCCATTTACTGAAGGCATCCAGACTGACTGTGCAGCATCATGCAATGTTATAGCCACCAGTAGCAGCTGCTGGCCAATGGTGGAGTGGAACCAGGCCGCAGAAGGACAGGAGTCTTGATGGCATCATCTGCCACCCCTCAAGTGTCCCTCCCCTCTTTAAACTTAGATGAGGTCCTCACAATAGCTAGAGTAAGAGCGGACTGAAAATGGATTTTCCCCAGCAACCATATACAGTACTGTTGTATATAAATTATGTGCCTGGAAAGAAATTCAATCTTAGGGCAACTCTTGCCTGGTTTTCCTAGATATAAAAGTACTCAGAAGTGGTTTACCAGTTCCCCCTGGTAGCACTCTGGCACTGTGCAACTAGCACAAGGCTATTCATGCTGGCTCTTTGCTACCCCTGGAATTCAAAGTATTTTGAGGTGGCTTGATCTTCAAGGAATAAGTGAAGTCCAGGAGACCAGCTTCTGGTGCAGATGAAACGATTTAGAACTGGTTGAGTGACATGGATGAACTTGGCTGCCTGCAGTTTTGGATCGTCCTTGGGGACGCGACAAGAGAGACTGTTACCCCTTGAGAATCTCCCACTACACTCCCATTGTTACCACAAACAATGCACATTTATCATATCGTTATGCATTCAAAAATGCACATAGTAGCAGGCTGTCAACAATCTTAATCAGCTGTAGGCTATATGCATGGAGAACTGAGGTAGGCAACCTGCGGCCCTCTAGATGTTGTTGAACATCATCCCTCACCACCTTCTATGCTGCCTGGGGATGGTGGGTCTTTCAGTACAGTAAACTATAAAGCATTAAAAGATGGCCTGATACGGAGGAACTGGGGAAATGTGCACACTATAACCTGCTATATGCCTCTCAAGAAATCATTTCAGAACTTTTATTTGGGCAATGTGTAGGTAAAATGTTTGATTTTTAAAAAAATCTACATTTCTCAGTTTTGTTTTAGTTACCGCAGAGCCTTGTATTTAACACGTTGTGTGTTTCTAGCACACAATACCTCCCTCCTGCCCATGGCAAGACAAGAGAGATGTTCAATTACTGAGTCCTTTTTGCTCTATCAGGTCAATGGCAGTGATTAGCTGTAATGTCTGACTTCCAGTTGCATTTGGAACACAGCTGTACCTCCGAGGCTTCACGCCACTCCCACTCTTGACTGCAAATGGGATTTGCTTTGCTTGATGTAGACTCCCCCTGATTTTTGAATAAAACATGGAGGGGGGGGGGTGTGATGCAAACCATGGATATGTGGTACCTTTCCTGAACAATAATTAAATAGATTTAAGTGGAGATTCCAGCATTATATATTAATGCATATGAAGAACAGGACTGCAGGAAATGAGAGAACAGCTAATATTAGCAAGAGTGACGGAGGGCTATTTTGTTTTATGTTTCAATGCACACTGAACAAACTCTTGAGCTGTCTTTCTCCATTCTCAAGCACTCTGTCGGGTTAAAAGAGGCTTATAAGTGCTGCATTTTTTCCACAGAAGCTGCAAAAATCATTTTAGAGAGAAGCTGGCCATGTGCATAAGCGAAACTAAAGCTAATTCCACCCTAGCAGATGGGTGCAGGAAATGCAAAGGCATACAGAAGAGAATCATTCATAAGGATTTTTGTTCAAATGGTGTAAAAGGTCCCAGGCTCTCATTTCAAAATAAAATGCATGCGGTGAAAGGTGGACTTACTGACTGGCAAGAAAGTGAAAAGCCACCCTTCCGATAAAAGCAATATTCACCATCATTAATCAAATATAAACAAGAGATCTTGGTGAAGGTGAGGCTCACACCCGACTGCCATTTTGTTTGCATTGCTCTCTGCGTGAACACTCTCCGTCAGGTGAAACGCTTGTCTCCTCCACAGGCCCACACAGAGGCCAAAGAACCGGATGGCTTTGGTGGATGGCACAAGTGAACAGAAGGGCCAGTTCATTCAGCTCTGGAGGAAAACCAGGCCAAGCCATGTATGTAGATTTGAAGTCTAAAACAGCGTGCCTGTGCACTTCACACAGAAGAGGATCGTGTGAGGGTGAGAGTCTCTCATACAACAGTTTTGCTCGCACAGAAATTAGACCCCCATGAAATTTAGAACGAAGAACCTTGAGAACAGCAAAGGAATGGATTACAGCAAGACTTAAGACAGAAGTAGCATCTGTCAAACGTTGCTGCACAGGCACATAATCACCCATTTCAGGAGGCATTCTTCCAGGATCTTCAGGGTGACATAGCAGAGTTTTCTGTATTGCTAAATAAACTGGACTTGAAGTTCTGAGTTTATAGAAGATGTCTGAGCAATGTCGTATGTCTTGGGGTGTGTCCAATTTCTGCTCTCTAGCTGGGAGTCAACTTTATAGCCACGTGCTCCATAGGTTTCAGAGTTGCTCTGAGTACCTCAATGGCTCTCACACACCGAGTCCATTATTCACACAACAACTTCTACACACAACTGTTGCATTGTACAATCTGCCCACATTGACTTTTCATTGTATGAACTGGCAGCAAGTCCTGAGTCTTGACTTTTCAGGTACTCTTACAACTGCTGCTTGTGACTAACCTTTTTTTTAATGTATGAGGCAAGGAGAAGAAGAGAGTTAGGATAGTAGCCAATCCTCGCCTCCCCCCCCCCCCCCAATTTCCCTTGTATGCCTGGTCTTCTACTTCTATTTCATGCTGATCAAGTATTAGGGGCAACTGAAGCATGATGCTACTTTTGCAGGTTCCCTCTAATTTGCTCAAGAGAACAGATACAGCTAGAATCAACTAGAATGCAACTTCCTTTAGGGCCTCTCTATTTTGTTATGTTACCTTGAAAAACTATCCCCCTTCAGATCATCAGGGCGAATGTTCTTTCTTTGAAATCTATCTGACCTGTAATATTGCATTGTCACAGTGCTAAGTAAGTGTGTCACAGTGCAAGATCCTTGGACTTACGGCCGTGCAGCTTGCTTTCTAAGAACACTGTGCACAGGCTGTGCTTCATCTTGTTCTTGGATTTTCTGCTGTATGTGGCTTTGTTTTTCCAAGCTTGCTGCCAGATGGATCGTAGAGCAGTGCTTGAACACATATTGTGTATGCAGAAGGTCCTAATTTCACTCTCTGGCACCCCCAGTTAGAAAGGTCAGGTAGTTGATGGTGGGAAAGGTCTAAAAAGCCACTGCCAGTTAGAAGAGCCAGTTAGAACAATTTATATTATTATAGGAGAGGGGGAAGGAATAGGATTCCGGTTACCCCCAAATTGTCTGCCAATTCAGATAGCCTGGTTAGCCTTGACAATAGTCCTCTCGGGTTAAAAATGCTGCTGTATGCCAGGTCAGTGAAAGTGAAAAAATGAACACACTGACACGGCCTGTATTACGGAAACCTGGTTAGAGGAAGCTTGTGGGAGTTAGTGTTTCTCAGGTCTGCCCACCTGGCCACCTGGCAGGCAGGCAGGGTTGCAGTAGTCTATCATGATTCTATCCCCCTCACCAGGTGCCCTGTCCCACAGTTGTCTGGGTTTGAGTGTATATACCTGAGAGTGGATGCCCAGGACAGAATAGGGATTCTGTTGATGTACCATCCACCCCACTGCTCAACAGTCTCCCTTCCTGAACTGGTGGAGTTGGTATCGGAGGTGATACTGGGGTCCTCTAGGCTTGTAGTACTTGGGGACTTAAATGTCCATGCCAAGACCAATTTATTGGAGCGGCTCAGGACTTCATGACCTCTGTGACGACCATGGGTCTGTCCCAGGTGGTATTGGGTTCCACACATGTTGGACGGCACACTCTGGACCTAGTCTTCTGTGCTGGATTGGATGATGGTGAACTGGGAGTGGAGGAACTCTCTGTAGTTCCATTGTCATGGACTGATCACTACCTGGTGAGGTTTAGACTTACTGGATCTCTTAAACTCTGCAGGGGTGGAGGACCAATTAGAATGGTCCACCCCAGGAGACTGATGAATCTGACTGGTTTTCTGACAGCTCTTGGGGCGTTTCCTGTTGCTTTTGCAGGTGATCTTGTTGAAGCCCTGGCGAACCTCTGGTATGGGGAAATGGCAGGGCTGTGAGCATGATCGCTCCTAAGCTTCATGGAGTAGAGCCAGGCAAGCCCCCTGGTTTTCCAGGGAGCTGATGGTGATGAAACGAGTGGGACGGAGACTAGAGCGACGATAGCGGAAAACTCGGAATGAATCCAACTGAACACAAGCTAGAGGTCATTTGAAGTGGCTGAAGCAAAGAAAGGATTCTGTGCTGCTTACATTGCAACTCCACAGACTCATCCAGTGGAGTTGTTTTGAGTGGTCAGGGACTTAATACATGCTCTGCCAAAAGAAGGGACGTGGTGGCGCTGTGGGTTAAACCGCAGAAGCATCTGTGCTGCAGGGTCAGAAGACCAGCAGTCGTAAGATCGAATCCACGCGACGGAGTGAGCTCCCGTCGCTTGTCCCAGCTCCTGCCAACCTAGCAGTTCGAAAGCATGCAAATGTGAGTAGATAAATAGGTACCACCTCGGTGGGAAGGTAACGGCGTTCCGTATCTAGTCGCGCTGGCACGTGACCACGGAAACTGTCTACGGACAAAACGCTGGCTCTATGGCTTGGAAACGGGGATGAGCACCGCCCCCTAGAGTCGGACATGACTGGACTAAATGTCAAGGGGAACCTTTACCTTTTACCTACCAAAAGAACAAGATGCTGACCGCTCAACAATCCACTGTGAGGAATTCACATGACACTTGGCAGGCAAAGGCGGTCAGATCTGCTCTGACTTGAATGCTGTAAATTATACAGGTCTTGTGGATGCAACTTTGGCTCCTGCTTTTCCGGTTATAATGGAGACTTTTCAGTTGGTGTAGCCAGATTATGTGGACAGGATTCTTGGAGAGGCAAAAGCTACCACATGTGTGCTGGACTCTTGCCCTTCCAGGCTTATAAAAGGAGCCAGAGGGGCAAAGGCCAAGTGGGTACAGGGAGTGGTAAATGCCTCCTTGTAGTTGGGTAGGATCCCAGCAATTTTAAAGGAGGCAGTAATAGGACCATTATTTAAAAATCCCTCCCTGGATTACACGTTCCTGGACAACTATTGGCCAGTCTCAAACATTCAATTCCTGGGCAAGGTACCGGAGCGCGTGGTGGTTTCTCAGCTCCAGGGATTCCTGGAGGAAGCGGATTATCTAGACCCATTTCAATTTGGTTTCAAGCCTGGCTACGGGACCGAGACAGTTTGGGTCACCTTGATGGATGTCCTTTACTAAGAACTGGACAGGGGGAGCATGTCCCTGTTGGTTCTGCTGCACCTTTCAGCGGCTTTTGATGTAATCAACCATGGTATCCTTCTGGGCCATCTCTCTGTGGTGGGACTTGGAGGCACAGTTTTACAGTGACTCCAGTCCTTCTTGGAGTTGAGAACTCAGAAGGTGGTGCTGGGGGACTCCTGTTTGACATCCTGGCCATTGACCCATGGCATCCCTCAGGGTTCTGTTTTGTCCCTCATGCTTTTTAACATCTACATGCAACTGCTGGGAGAGATTGTCCAGAGTTTTGGGGTTCAGTGTCACCAGTATGCGGATGACACCCGACTCTATCTCTCCTTTCCGTCTAATTCCAAGGAAGCTGTCTTTGTTATAATAAATCAGTGCCTGATATCAGTAATGGGCTGGGTGAGAACAAACAAACTGAAACTTGCCTCATGGCACAGTAGTTAAACTGCAGTACTGCAGACAAAGCTCTGCTCACGACCTAGGTCCACTCCCAGTTAGCCAGCCCAAGGTTCACACAGCCTTCCATCCTTCCAAGATCGATAAAAAGAGTACCCAGCCTGCATATCTAAATTGTAAACGTCCCAGAGAGTGCTTTAAGAGCTATGGGGCAGTATATAAGCAGCATACTTTGTTTTTCCTTTGATTTTAATCTAGAGAAGACAGAAGCGCTCCTGGTCAATTGGAAGGCAGAGGAGGGAATAGGGATCCCTCCTCCTTGGAGCCTTGCCTGTCCCAGGCAGCCACTGGCTTAAACATCTAAATCATAGGTTCCCAAACTTTTTTGCCCCGTAGACCATTTGCCGACTTATTTGTTTTCCATAGACCCCCTATGCAATCGTAACGTCTACAAAATATGTATAAAATTTTGTACTTACTTTTCTTAGGCACTCCTAAAGATGATTTTGATTCACTTGACTTTTACCTATTTTCTATCTATATTTTTGAACGTAATTTTAAGCCACTTTTCTTCTCAAAACTCAGAAAGCAACTGAACGTCTCTAACACTCCTATTTATCAATTATGAATCAAACAAGTCCATGCAAAGCTTTGCTACAAGTCTAAACAAGTACGTACGCGCGCGATGTGTGTGCCCGTATAGCTCAGTAATGAGAAATGACAAAATGTCGTCGATCCCATTTACAACACACTGACATTTACCATAAAATTTTACCAATAATTTTACGAACTTACACATGAATGTAGCACACCACAATACAGATAGTACATAGTACCTAATTAAATAATATTATGAAATATTATGTACACAGAATCTGTGTTTGGTGTAATTACGGATCACCTAAATATTTATTATGATCTGCCTAATGGGATCTGCTCACATAGACCCCCATTTACATCTCATGCACCCCCAATTTTTTTCTCTCTCTGACAAGGACCCCCTGCAAGTCGAAATCGACCCCTGGGGGTCCATATAGACCACTTTGGGAACCTATGATCTAAATGAAAGAAAGATTTCACATGCTTACATTCACTCGCTGTTTGCACTGGCCCTTTTTCTTTTTTTCCTTCCTTTGTCTTTTACCTGTTGCCTAAATTTAAACTGCAGGTTCTTCAGGGTAGAAACCCATGTTTTCTTTGTGCTTCTTTAGAAGTTACCATGATCACTGATAGTGCTTTATGCACATACATACACAAACACCCATTAATATAGTGGTAAAATGATAACCAGAAAGGAGACTTTCCCTCACTTTCCTCTTCTGCCAGGCAGATTTCCCCCCCCCCCCCCCAATATTTGACTCTGTATAATAATGTCTGAACATTACCATGATCTGAAGACTCTTTGATTTCTCAAGTGGTTTCTAGGACCTGGTAGCTCTCCTATCTTACCATCTGTGTCTATGGATCCATTCACAAGGATTGCATGCTACAGAAAAATGATAATTCAAACTAGCACTTTCATGGCTTTGCCACGATATCACAAATAGACATGAGCATCTGGCCTCTGTTGGAGTGAATAGAACAGATGTAGAGGCCTCAATACCTTCTTCCAACCTCTCGCTGCAAATGGTTTAACTCAGAACTTAATACGGAGCACTTAGTGTGAATGAAGGGAGAATGAATCTTCAGAACCTTGAGCAGAATCATAAAGGGAGTAATACAGAACAGAATAATGTAATAGTAAGTAAATAGGTTGCTTAAAGAGTGTGATACATTTCTTCCCATTGAAATTGGCTGCCATTTATCATTCTTCCTATTACACTGAGTTTTATTACTATGCTGAAGGCACTTGTAATCGAATGGATTAATTTAGAGCAGGGAGGAAGTAGCATAAAAAAACATAACTTGGCTGTATCAATGGCAGGATACTAAGGGAATGATTATGACTGAATGGAGAGTCTAATGGCTTCCTTGAAAGGCTAGCCTACATGAGGGTGTGAAACAAAAGCCGGGTTTACACTTTCTCAGAGGTTACTTTTCTTGCCAGGAGTCAACGTATTTGCACAGCTGGGCAAGAGCTATTTTTCTTTTTGTGAAACTCAAGCATCGTAACTTATCCCATCTGACAATCACTCTGTTCCTGCAGCTGGCGATAGAATGGGTTTATTGAGTTCCTAAAGTGGAGTGGAAAAGTCATGGTCCTCCAGATGTTGTTGGGCTGCCCCTTTTTTCACCTGTAGCCGCCATAGCCAATGGTAAGGGGTGATGAGGGCTGCAGCCTAGCTCCCTTTGGAGTGCCATAATATGTCCTTCCTGGCCCTAATGGGATGGCCACCCTAGTCCATGGTAGGTCACAAGCTGTCGAGACCTAAGTTAAGTTATCTTAAGGTGATGTGCAATAAGGAGGGTTAACGTTGTCTATTTTAGTTATTCTCGGCTTCTTATTTTTTCCAAAGTTCAGTTTATCTTGAATGTGGAGAAAATTCTGGTTTTAAAAGCCATCTGGTCTGTTTTCAGAAAACTTTCTTGGAACCCCTATACATGTCTAAAAAGTGACTCTTCTATTGTCAGCGAACAAATCATTCTAGAATGTAGAGATCAAGGTTGGGACAGAATTACAAGTCCTGGAGGAAACTAGTTCCTCTTCCAAAAGACAAGTTGCTGTTAGAAGCATGGTTTTACCCCAACACAGAAACATGTCTTAAATAATGCTAAGAGCTTTGGTTGAGATAGCAGAGTACCTGAATGGGAGGTAACAGATATAAAGCCATAGATTTATTTTCAGAGAAGTTTTTCCCCCCTTTTAATTGAGAACAGCTGAATGGAGAAAAGAGGGAAGCAATGGAAGCTTTAAGGCTAAAGAAAACAATGGAGCCTCGCAATAAGAAAGAGAGAGTTTTTGCAGTGATTGTGGTTCTGTTATTTTTCTTTTTCACTTTTGTTAATCAATTGTTTCATGTTGTGTTTCATTGAAATAGGCAGTAGGATGGGCAGTTCAACTAGACTTTTACCAGTAGGCTGGAACTTTCCTCTTTACAGAAACTTTTAGGAGGAAAGCGGGACACACAAATCATCCCAGCTTCATCTTACACAGAGGCTGTTGGGTTCTGCTTTAATAACACTATTTTTGAAACATTATCCCTGGGAGACAAAAACCATTTATTTTCCATTGGGGGGCAGCCCAGTTTACCTGATTTGGATGCAACAAGAGTGAGGTTGCTACCTCAGTAGCAGCCATGGATCAGATAGGCCAGCAGGTCTCTCGGGAAGCTTTTAATAAAGCTTATGCTCTCAGAAAAAGCTTCTTATGCTGCGCTGATAAAAAATATACTGGGAGTAGCTTATTATAGAATAGTGATTCCCAACCTTGGGACTCCTAATGGTCTTAAACTAATTCCCAGAAACCTAGATACATGTATCTTTTACGGAGAGTCCATTAAACCAACATATAAATTAACATGTTAGTAATGTTGGTTTAACAAGTTTAATGTTCTCAGTTTTCAATATTGCACCAGTGAGTTAATTTCCCAATTTATAATGTTTAACTTGAACTAATTAATTTTTAAAGCTAAACTGCTAAGCTCTGATCTGTAGAGGTGGATAATTAGGCCAGTAAACAAAACCTGCCCTGTCTTTCCTAATCCCGCCAGGTAACTTTACAAACAAGATGGATAATATGAAAGAGGGTGTTAAGTGGCCTACTGCCTGGAAATGTAGTCTTGGCTGAGAGCCCAAAGGGTAGTCACTTCAGCCTGTTGCTAGAACAGCACACTTGTCTTGCTCTTATCGTAAGTGGATTTCTCAATTTGTCTGTGAATTCTGGATATTTATAGCCTTAACACATACCTTTGGTAATCATTATTTTCAAAATTTTGAAACTGGGAACTTTCTGACCTGAGTCTTGCATACCTGCTAATGCTATTGTGATACATTTGATCCGATTAAGAAGGTGGAACCGTGCTTAGATAGCTCACACCACACCATATACCCCAGATGGGGTTCACTGGTCTTATTCCAATGTATTAATTTCATAAATGGTGGCAAAATCCTTGGACTGAAAAATCAATGAGTACTTCATTCCCTTATGAAACACATACTAATACCAACCATTTCTTTCAAAAGATGGTTTACTGTCTCATTTTTGTATGTGCCCTACATGCCAGACTTTAATAATCCTCGAATTGCCATATTCCGGTTTCCCAAATCTAGGTAACTTCCTTTGAGTATTTAACAAATCAGTCTTATTTACAAAATTCCACATATTAAAAATGAACATGAATGTTTAGTATTATGCTAATCAAACACATTACCTCTTGCACTGTTTTTCTACCAATACATTTCAGCCTTGGCACCACTATTATATTTACCACTTATGTGAAAGCATAAAGTAACATTTGGAGTGTTGAAAGAAGTAGACATGTGTTCAAATACCTGCTTAGTCACTGTGGGACTGGCAAGGGCCTAGCCTCCAGGGCCGGTCCCCATGTGCATGGATGCCCCACCTCGGACGCCTTGGCACTAACAACATGGAGTTCTCCAATTGACTGGTGAACACAGGTGGTGCAATGCTGGGAGCCCCTTGGAGGAGCTGGGTGTGGTATTGGTAAGAGTGCTACATAAGGAGAGGTCAATGACAGAAGAGTAGGACCTATGGGCAGACGCCCTGGATTTGGAAGCGTGTGAGGCAGAGGAGGTAGTGCTGAGCAAGATTACCACCACCAAGGAGGGCTGGGAAGTAGTCCGGAGGCACAACCCTTGGAGTGGTGAATGGGTGGACTTACTCGTCCCACCTGAGGAGGTGGCCTGGGTATGCTGGGATGAGGCAAGGTGCCACAAGGCCTGTGAGGTGGAGAGCCAGCACTGAGCCTGATGGTGACAACGATGAGGACAAGGCCCCAGGAGTTGATGGGGGACCATGCAGAACAGTCCAAAGACCAGTCACTCAGGGCGGTATGTCCTAATACCCTTCCCCATATTCACTCGGAGGTGAACCAGGTCCACCTCACCAAAGACAGAGCAGAGGCAGTGGCCGTCCACATCTACGGGACTGAGAGTACCCATCCAGGATCTCCAAGCTGTGCACCTTGTCTCCGTGCAGCACCCTTGTTGTAGCACCCCCTGCCTCACCTACCTGCACAAGGTGCTTGAGCTGGTAGAGGAAAGAGGCCTCTTCCCTCCATTTCCAGGCCAACCCTGAGAACTATAGGGATGGAAATATGTAGGAGCTGGGAAACAGGTGTCACGTTGATGAAGAGTTTGGCAGGGCCCTGTTGGGCAAGCCTATTTTCAGTTGTTTCATTAAATAAAATATTTGAGTTTTGGCCAAACTGTTGTGCGCCTCATGGTGCAATGGTTAAACTGCTGTACTGCAGCCAAAACTGTGCTCACGACCCAGGGTTCAAATCCCAGGTAGCCAACTCAAGGTTGACTCAGCCTTCTATCCTTCCGAGATCGGTAAAATGAGTACCCAGCTCACTGTGTGTGTGTGGAATGTGTAGCCTGCGTAATTAACTTGTAAACTGTCCAGAGAGTGCCTTAAGCGCTATAGGGTGGTATATAAGCAGCACGCTTTGCTTTGCTTTTTTCTGCTGTTGTGGAGGGGGCTGCTGGGACATCTCACAGTCACATAGATAACATTGTGCCCTAGGGCCAGTGAACACTCTTCAGCCAGATGTACATTACAGAGATGTTTTTTTTTTTTGAATAAAATGGGAGAGAAGGGAGCCATCTAAAGGATCTCTGTCCATTGCTGGTGCATATAAATTGGAAAAAAAAATGGAATTTTTTCATGTACAGAGGTCAAAGGTGCTTCGTATCATATCAGTGCAGAAGGGGAAATGCAGGGAAATTGACGCCAGTTCCTTTTTATGGACTACCATTATCCCCTTCCCAGCATTCATTGGTTGAAATCCTGCAGCTTTGTTACACAGGTGGAAGGCAAATGATGTAACATTCACTTGCTTCTAGCCAGCAATTAAAGAGTCACTGTTGCAATTCTCAGGGGCATATGTGCTCCCTGGCTTGACATGTGCTCAACAATCCAAGTGGGAACTCTTTAATTACCAGCTGGAAACAAGTGAATGTTACACTGTTTGCCTTCCGCCTGCATAACAGGTTTCCTGGCATTGTTTTCTAATGCTAACTGTTTTCTATGCATTGAAATCAATTGGATTGATTGCTTTCCCTATACTGTTTCCAGTGAGCTCTGTGAGGTCCATGCAGTGACACAACTGAAACATTTATCTACAGTCTTTGATTTGAGTGTCTGTGAAAGCTGTAAAACTGGATGGCATCACTCTTTAGCTAATCAAATGTAAAGTCCCATTTCTCACTGTCTAAAACAGTGGCTGCATGTTTTACCATATATATCTCCAATTGTAGAAGTGCTATGTAGACTTAGTTTTCTAAACAAAAGCTGATCTGATGGATTAAATGGGTGTTGGGTGGCACGTTCAAGAATCTGGGTAATTTTAGCCAACTGAGTAATATGGCAGCTTTAAGCAATCCATTCTTTTACACCTGCTGTCCTCACACGCTGCCACTTCAGTTTGAAATTCTGTTCACCATGACATTGTTCAATGAGATATTGACCTAGACTACCTGCACAGGGGACCCAGGCCAAGGAGACCCCTGAAGCTGTAATCCTAACTTTTTCCGGACTCACAAAAGGACTGCCTTTGTTTTTATCTACAAAGCATAGACTGGCCACTCTTCCTTCATTATTTTCCTTTAACACTATTTTACTTTACTCAGACAAAGAAGAAAATGCAAAAAAAAAAAAAAAAAAAAGCTTCTAAACTCTTTTCAAGCAGTAGAAATCTGTGAAAACTTTTGAGCTGCTCAGGTTTCCCATCATACAAGAAGACATAATTTTACTAGAGGAAAAAAGGCACAAAATCCTTTTGGTTTACTATGGATAAGCAGTGAAAATAATTGGTATAATGAGCAGATGTGAATCAAAGGAGGGATTCCTGCAGTGCAGTGATCTGGAAAAAAAAAGCACAACATATGAAAAGGCCAGCATTACAGGACCCTTTTATCCAAATCTTATTTCATGAAAGCAAACAAACAATAGATTTTCTTTAAGCATGTCCACTCTCCCTGTTGTTGTTGTTTTTTAAACACAGCAACCAATCTGGATGGTTGAAGCAAGAGCCTGAGGGCATAGTTTTGATCTTGCCTTATACTAATCCATGATCATTAAGTGCGAAATAGTGAGGTTTGATATGATTTCTGTCCAAGAGAACTGCAGGAAAAAATGCTTTATTCGTAAGCATCTCTGTGAAAGGATACTTGAAAGAATTTGAAATGTGTCAGTTGGGAGAAGAATAGATTTCTTCCATGATTATTATGGAGTGGAGCTGACACTCAACCCGAGCCTTCTGTCCTTGCTGCCAGAGTTGGTCTCCACATCCATATACCTCCTCCCAGTTACAGAAGAAGAGATAGTAAATCACAGGAGATAAGTGCAAGGAAGCACGTTTTTAATATACATCAGAGAAGCACTCTGGATAATAATGGCACTGGAGATGTAGCCAACCTTGAGTCACTGCTGGCTGGAAAATATGAAAGGTAGTGAAGAGCTCGTAACACTAAATTGACAACTTTTTGTTGTGTTTGATCAATAAGGAAAATGACTCCTGACACAATCAAAAAGTGAAGCTGCACAACCAAAAAAGGCACACATGACAGGTGCTAAAGGAATAAAATACTCTTGCTCTAGCGCTGCTCTACCCCTGTTGAGATGATTGGCTGCAGCAAGTGCCAAGATGACTTGGAAGTTAAAGCAAAAAGAATCTGTTCAGGTCTTGGCTGAACTGGTTGTAGTAGGATTGGCCAGATATCTTTTACTACTTTGAGGCAAAGGACGAAATGCTGATCTTCTGAAAAATTATGTACCAGGTCTTTAAAAAAAATTGAACAGACTGGCAGTTGAATCGTACTTTAGCACTGGCAAGGGGATAAACGTCCCCAGCATACGTGTGGGTAATTCAGATCAGCTTCTAAATTACCTGCAGAGCATGCTACATGCTATCATGAGGTATCATGTGTAAGGAAATTCTACCCCCACACACACACACACACAGCTAATAAAAAGCACGTGGCCTTGTGGGAAATAATTCACTGCTTCATTAGGGATATATAGAAAGGTATTTCCTGAACAGCTGAGAGAATGGCAAAGTTGCTGGCCTAGAAAGACTATGTGCAAGCTACTGCTATATTTTCGCTCTGCCCGAGAGCGAAGCCTCGATAGGCGGGGCTCCTTTACCTGCCTTTCCCAGGATGGCGCGAGACATAATATTTGTGTCCCACATAACGCTGGAGGAGCGGGGTAGGAGCGCCTTATTTAAAGGCACTCCTTCCTTCAACTTTTTTTTTCTCGAGGCTCGCAACCCACCCACCCACTTTCTGGGCTAGTGTGAGTCTAACTGGTTGCCTTTGGGGGGGCCGGATAGGAATTTTGACCCGTTTTCCTGGTTGGCCTAATTAATGGTGAATGGGTGTGTTTCACCTGTTCCACACTGGCGTGTTGTAGGGTGTGGAATTTGGAAGGGTGGTGTCAGCTTCAATAGGCCACACTGGCAGGTAGTGTGGAAGGAACAAATATCAGTGAGTTCCCATGGAGCACAAGGAAGGTGCTAGCACATTCAGCCTCCCTACACTGTGAATCCAGAGTTTACAGTGCTGGGGGGCAGATGGGGGGGGGTTTCCCCGGGCTACAGGCCATTTAGGATCAAGAGGCTTGCTGGGCCGGGGGGGTGGTCCATCATTGGTCGGCCAAGGTTGCACTGTCTTTAGGACAGCACTACTCTGTGGCTAGGGACTCACCCATGTAAGGCGGGAGAGGGGGTCCGGTGAGACCTCCAGCTGCTCGCCAGTATTCCGCACTACGGCAGGCCCCTTCTTTTGCTGAGAAGTTCAAGCTAAACAAGTTGAAATTCATGCAAATAAAGTGTGGCCCTAGTTTCAGCCCATCAGCTGCGTCTCACCTCTTTATTCCAGAATGGGTGGGCAATGTGGGGCATACAATTCTGCTTTGAAATGCCCTGTTAAGTAGCCTGGTAATTTTCTCCGAAAACACACAGAACTTTACAGTCTTGGTTACATTTGAACACAGAAAACCTTTAGGAGGAAGGTCCCTTTTTAATCTCATTTTAGAGGTGGAGATTTTGCTTTATGGATAATTATTTCAATTATTTATACATTGGATCTGTGTGTGTGTGTGTGTGATGAGACTTCACTTCACATCTAATCTGTGGCAACTTTAAAAGGGTTTTCAAGGTATGTAATATATTCAAGAAATAGTTCTGCCACCCCCATAGAGTTTCCATGGCCAAGGCATGGATTTGAACTCAGGTCTTCTGAGCCTTGGTGTGCCACTCTATCTGGTACATCACACTGGCTCCCTGCATACAGCTGACTTCTTAAATTTACTTTTTGTTAAATTCTTGAAAGTTGTTTCTGATTTGTTCCAATTTAGTTTTGTTTCAGGATTTTAGGCGAGCCGTACAGTTTCTTCCTCTTGTTGTTAGTTCTTTTATATTATTACTGTGAGGATCTGCTTCTGCATTGTAATGTGTAGACAGATCACATGTACCATCTCCATGGAAACCATTTGATTTATGTTTATATATAATTAGAGTTGTCCATTATCTCTCCAAATAGAATTTAATTTGAATATATGTACCTCTCACATTTTATTCATTAGACTAAACCTGAAAGTTGAGTGACTGGATTTACGGGAGATTGTATTTTATATGCTTAGTTCATTTAAGAATCTTGGATAGAAAATGCAAATGATGTGGTTTTTTAAAGTGTGTTTTGCTAAGGTTTTTTCCCTTCCACACAGTTTACACAGTCTTTCCTACTGTTATAATCTAAATCATGTTCGCTGACCTTCAGGCTGTGTCACAGCTAGAAGTCAAACTGTGTGAATTAGCATTTACAATTGTGGTGTTATTTAAAACTGGTTAACCTCATCAAAGTCAGAAGCAAATACTATAATTTTGAAAGACACCATGGCAGCCTTTGTAAATCTATTAGCACCCTCCAAATATGTTAAAGTGCATCCTACATCATCACCATCCATCATGGTTAGAGATGAGAGACTTTGTAATCTAGCTGATCTGAAGCCAACTAGGTTGAGGATGCATGCAGTATTAAAAATGTGCAATTTAAAATGGGACCATGAAACACCAGCATGAAGGGGAGTAATATATATTTAACAGGGTCACTGGGTGATTTATAAAAAGTTAAAATTACAACCGCCACATCAAAACTCTATATTTAAGACAGCAATACTGAGATTAAAAAAGGCAAAACACAGTATACTGAGGATCAATGCTTCAAAAAGACCACCAGTTTATGAATGTGGCATATTGCGCTTCTGTACCCATGATTCAAAAAGCCAGGAAATGGCCCGATATTGCTGCACAATATCGTGCCTGTGTTGCCAGCAGGAAAAAGGATGCCAAGCTTTACACGGCAAAGGGCAGCCTGAATGTTGACAACACGAATGGCAGCAGTCAAGATGGTTTACAGGATACCCTCTTGTGCTCACTACCATTCACAAAGTGACACCACACAAGGGAAAAACCCAGAAATTGACTCCTTTTTTTCATCAGTTAACCACTTCTCACCTAATGCAAAACAATTGTCAGGGCTGTTTTTCAACAAGTGTGAATGTTCTTTGGAAAATGATCTCAAGCTAGTAGTAAGTCTGCCTCCATAGGGACAGAATTATATTGCAGAATGTAATTATATCTTACTGCTGTAAAAAACCCCTTCACCTCAGGTAACAGGGGAAGAAGTTAGAACAATGGCTTCCATTTTACTCTGTGCTGGTGGATGTCTGTTTACTCAACTGGACTTCCTCTTTTTCCTTCCTGTCCCCCACAATATGCTCTGGAAGGACTCCTAGCTCTTCATATCAGACTTGAGGGCATATATGGGGACTGCAGGGGAAAGAGGGATCTATTCCACTTACATTCCCTTGTGTAATAGACACTCTGGAATAAACTCCAGCAGTGGACATCTCCAAATCATAACCTCTTTTCTGTGTTTGGACACTCACTGTCTTGAGTTGGTTATTTAGACCTGTCATTCTTTTGCCCCAGAAGGGCATACGGGAATCCATGCCATATGTACAAGTTACTCTTGCCAACTGACTCTCCTGTGCATATGCCTGTGTTCCCTGAAAACAGCATAGTGCTGTTTCACTGCCTTCATTTCACCCTATAAATGCAAGCATCCTCTTTTAAAAAAAACACCTGATCCATACTCTGTACCAGTCAGAGTATGCATTGACTGGCATGTCTTGAAGTACACGAAGGAGTCTGAATTTTCCCAGGAGCTAAGGCACAATTTAAATACCATGCCACACAAAGGAATCCTTAGTTACATCTTCATACAGAGAACAATGCTCAGTGAGTGATCGGGCTGGCTGATTAAAGGGAGCAGGCGTGACACTGAGCAGAATGAGAAGCTTTGAATTTCCAAAAGAGATAACCTTGCTTGTGGAGTGGAGGAGAGCGCTTACCTGGTGCCTCTTCCCAGGAGAAGCCCTGCTCTGAGCAAGTGATGCCTCTGGGCAATTAAAGATCTTTGAGGATAATGAAGCAGCTGCAGTCTTTAGAAGTCAGCTGCTTAGACCTTTTTCAGGAGTCTCAGCTTCAAAACAGAAGCTCAGATATGTTCTCCAGTGCATCTAGCAAGCCACAAGCTGTATAATTGATGATAGGATGCTTGGGAAATGCGGGCTTTGTGAATTTCGGTTCAAATAGACCTGATCTGTATCTCTTCTTGTATTTAATACGTCTTGGATTTTTCCCCCCCAGTGCAGTTCTTGTTCCAGCTGGGAGCAAAAAGCTAAACAGAAACCATCTGCATCTGTCCCAGGCCAAATATATATTTAGAACATGATATTTTGTGAATATTCTGAATGAATAATTGAGGTATACGAGCATAGCCATACCTGTCTGTAGAAACATCTTATATTATAACCATGGTTTATCACTTTAAAATAGTTATATTGGGGGGAGGGGGGAAATGTAACAGAGCTTTTATTTACATGGCAAAATAAAAAAACCACAAATGGGCAAGATGGCATCCAGAACAACTTTCATCATTACAGCAGGAAGCAGAAGTCAATTGCACATTTCTATTACCCCCCACACACACACACAAATACCCTCAAAATTTGCTCCAGAAGACACTCCAGATTTGTATGTGTGAAGGGTACTTCAGCAGGCAAGAGAGGGTTTATGCAATTTCCCCATAAACATCAACACACACACACACACACACACACACACACACACACACACACACACACACACACACACACACACACACACACAAAATTACTGATAGTGACAGTGACCTATTATTCTAATTTGCCATGCATGGCTAGATAACAAAATGGGAAATGCCACAAAAGGAGAAAAGAGTTATCTGTTACAATATCGTTTTTGGAAAAAGGCTCCCACTTCTTCCTCAGATTTGATACCACGTTTTCTTCCTTGTCTCAAATAAACACACCAAGTAATGATCTCAGGGCATCATCTACTATCCTGTGAAAGACTCTTGTTTTTCCCCAAATATTTTCCATAAATTAGTCTTGTAGCCATTCATAATATCTTTTGCTCTGATGCCTTATAATAGATTAAGAAGTATTTTCTAGGATCTAAAGGGAGCTCAGCCTTCCAAAATGTTTGAATAGTAATTCTAAGCAATAGCCCAAAGCCCTTTTTCTGTGGGAGATTGGCAATACAGAAGCATCCCTGCTCTCCAATTACATTTTCAATTTTTTCCCTATACATATAGTATATCCCATAAGGATATATCCTATGATGTAAATGTATTCTATAAGGCAAGGATAAGCTATGTGGAGCCCTTGGGTCACATGTAGTTCACCCCATTTTTGTAAACCTCCACACCCGCATTTTTGAGTGCCATGTTTTTTCTTTGGAGTAAGGTGTACATGTGTTGTTTTAAAGGAAAGTCATACTCCTGAAAGCCCCTAGGAGGTTTCTCCAAGGACCTATTTCAAACGAATAATTATGTTTTGATCAAACAAAGAGTGTCATATGTGTTTGTATCTGCCACTGAGTTCCATCAGCCTGCAGCAGGGGCAAGGGGTGGTGGTGGGAGAAATCAGTTCCCAGACTCACAAGCCAAAATCCTGCTGTTTAGAGTAGTAAACCACGCTAGAGTAGGCCCACTGAATCAATGGGGATCTAGTGAGTCAACTCCTCCATTAGTTCCATTGATTCAAACAGGCCTATACTACCTGTGACTTACTATGCTAAAAAAAAAGTTGTAATTTAGAGCAAGCCCATTTAAATAAGTTGAACATATGGAAGAGTTGACTTGCTAAATCCCCATTGATTCAATAGGGCTACTCTGGTGTGACTTACTACACAAAGCAGCAGGATTTTTGCCACAGAGTTCATTTCCTGCTGTTACAAGGTGTAAGATGGACGATATCCTTGTGTCAACCATTTAAGAAAATTCTTCTTCAAAATAGTACAAGGCATATAACCATGTCATTTCTTCCAAATCCAGTACATGATTACTATTGTTCTGGGGATCTCAGCCCCTTACTTAGAGCTCCCTTGTCTGGTGTCTGGCTCAGGAGATACGTCTTCGCTTCTAGGACAATAAATGTGGGACAGAGTACCTGCCTCATAGTACACCTGACTGGCACTTCTATTTAATGTTTTGTTTAGCCTGTTCATTGGAAGGTGTTTGAGGCTGCAGTCTTATACTGTATACACCTATTTGAGATTAAGTCTTATTGACCTCATTAGACTTTATTTCTAAATAGATATAGAACAAATAGGTTGGGCTGTAACACTTACATGTTCTGTCAAGTATTCAGTGTTCAATAGTGAATGGGCTCTTTAATGTGCCTGATGCATTTTCTGGTTGTTTTTGAAACGCTTCTCACAGCAGCTTATAGACTGAATATCTCTAATCAAAAACCTTGATGCATGTTTATACTCTGCTACATTCAACCGTGTCCCATATAAGAGTGACTGATAGTTCAACATCTGTTGGAAATGACTAAGATGTTCATTTTTTTAATGATATGAAAGCAAATTAGGAACCAAAATGTTTGGAATAAATTAACTAATAATACTAGATAGACATGAGCAAAAAGACGTTCAAGACTAGTGCTTGGAAGTAGCTATGAATCATAAGTTACCTGTAATAAATTCTCTTTTTGCAGTAACTGCATCAGAACTGTCTTACAGTATGATCGTAACAGAGTGTGATATAACCTCGCTCATTTTGCAGTGCCACTACTTACTTGTTCAAGCTACTTTTACCTTTGTAGGGATCACAAGCCAATGGCTTGACCATTCTGGTGTTTTCTAAACGTAACTAAAATATACTATTGTTATTACTTTAGAATAATGGAATGTATTATGCTTAAAAATTATAACTATGACAACAGCCAGCTGCTTGAACTTCAGAAAGATCGCCTAATTACTTTTAGAAGTAACCTTCCAAATTCTGTGTAATGAGTTAAAGAACTTTTTAAAAAGAAAGTTGTAAACTTGCATGAAAAAGTGTTGGGAAAGGATGACAGGGAAATAGTCACTTAAACTTAATAGTTTAAGTTATTAAACGAAAAAGTAAAAATAGAAAGACAGTCGATGTCGAAATGAACAATAAAAAGATCTGGTTGGCATTGTGTTTATTTAGGGGAACTTCCATGAAAGACAGTGAATAGTATAGGAATCCAAGTTCCTAATCATATCTATGTTATTAAATTTATTTCTGTCTTTTCAGAGGAAGACGGTGGTGACCTCCTCAAGACCGGGATCAGTTTTCCAGGGACGCCAGAGGAAGAGCTAGGTACAGATCTTGTTTCTTATCTAAACTGGTCTAAACAAGCACTAAACAGCCCCTTCAGTTGTTTAAAACAATGGCTGAAATTTAGTAGTAAGACGCAACTGGAGTAGGCCCAATCCATTAGTAGTGATTGAGTGAGTTTAGCCCCTTTGTAAGTTCCACTGATTCATTGGGCCTACTCCAGTTGTGACTTCTGACTTCTGACTGGATTTCAGTCCATGTGCATGCTTATATTTTTTTTTTCTTTCAGTTTTACCATAGAATTGCCTAGTGCAGAGGTCTAATTCCACACCTACGGGTTAACTTTTGGAGCTTGTGAATAGTTACATGTGTTATTTGGCATAGTTTCTCTCCTGTTCCCTTCGCTCAGCGTGCACAGCTCCAGGCACAGTGGGCAACTTTTTTTAACTTCAAAAAGAGCCATTAAATGCATGTAGCATCCACTGAAATATTACAAGGCATACATTGTTTGTCAGTCACTTGCATGTACATGTTGTTGCATAGTATTTATGTGAGTTGGCTATTGTCACTTTAAAATGCAATGAAGAGGAGGAACATTGAAGATCTTCTGTAGACCTTCCTGACATAGTAGCCTTCACCCCAACAGTGAATCCTTTGTCATTAAAAATACAGTTAATTTAAGCAACAGTTGTATTTTTGCAACATTGGTAAATATAAAGAATCATATTCCTTTCTAGACTATGGGTCACATGATAGTTACATCCTATTTGTTGGCTGTCTTGTACATTGCAATTAGAACACAATGTGCTGGGCACAATGGAGGCAAAAGAAAACACTTGTAATGATGTGCCAGGGATGCTGTGTCGGGTAATTGTGGTGAGAATGACGAAACCTCCAGCCATTCTTGTCTTGGTTGCCTGTCTATTCCAGAGGGGCATGGAGTCTGGCTGCAGTCAGAGGACTTGCTTTGGTTCTAGGAATCACTGGTTGACATGAGCCAAGCTGCCTTGGTTTTAAAAGCTTCCACTTGTTACTGACTGAGCTGGGCTGATTCCTGAGGAGAAAACAAAAAGGCAGAAGGTTCTTGGAAAGGAGGAGCTGAAAAAGTAAAGGCTTTGCTAATTGGAAAGATGGAAGCGGTGGTGGTGGTAGTGTAGGAGAAAATAAAGTTGGAGGGACAGGTCAGGGAGGAGAAGGAAAAGTGGAAGACCATACAGCATTGTGTCACCGAAGCTACCATGATGAATTTGACCCAACTCCGGGAGGCAGTGGAAGGCAGGAGGGCCTGGCGTGCTCTGGTCCATGGGGTCACAAAGAGTCGGACATGACTTAACGACTAAACAACAAATACAGCATTGAGAGACCACAGTCCAGTTTAAAATAGCCAGTTAAGTCTTCTGTCGCAGACATCTATTTAAGTTTGATAGGCAAGAGTGAAAAACACAAGCTTTCCGTTTGAACTGCAACCAATGAAATGTAAGAAATGGCTAATATTGGCTCAATAGTTCTTATCCTGATTAGTAATATGTGTGGCATATGGATTTTTGAACTTGATGTACTGTTTGAAAGGAACATTTGTAGTATTGGGGACCATTCCTGACTATCTCTTGATAGCTCCATTTAGAAGATGGACAAATATCATTCCCCACCACTACCACCACCACATATACACACACTTATGTCCCGTTTTGCTTGAACTTTAGTATTGTTTGATCCTGTTTGAATTTGGCCTAAGCCTTGTTCAGGTATTCTGTCAATGTAGATAATAAACATGCAGGGTGGGATGTGATGACATTTCAAAGAGGAGAGCATCTAAGCATAGAGACTCTTCACAGGATTCAGAATGCTGGAAAACCAAGGTACTGAATCTCATGGTGAGCCTCAACAGATAAAGGAGGTTCCCTCTTCAGGGAAGCTCTCTAGATAAGGAGAGCAACAGAAATACTGGCAGATGAAGGCTAATATATTCCCTACATGTTTTATTAACTACATTTATAGAATGGTCACAGAGAACTCTAATCAACAGAAAACACATTTATTTGAACTGGCAAATAAAGATGCAAATTGTAGAGGAAAAATTAACCTCTTTTACATTAACACCAATAAAATCAAGGCAGTTCTACATTATATAATGTATAAACTATGTACATTATATACAGTACTAGATACTGGGTACTAGATATACTAGATATTATTCCGATCATGTAGATTTTTTTTAAAAGAATACTTAGGCTGCAATTCTGTGGTCCTGGAAAATATGTACCGGAGGCCTCTGATGGGAAGATCCAGTTTATCCCTCCCCTCCAAGCTCCTTTTCCAAGGCTGAAAGTTTTGACCTGGGGAAGCAAAAAAAAGGGGGATGTGCTGGGGGTCTTGTGGTGGTGTGTGAGTGAGAAGACAGATCTGTGGTATCCACTGCCTGCTCACCCTTCTGGTAGGAATGCATTGTCTATAAAGCAGAGGGCCAGGGGAAGACTCTGCAAAATATTTCTGCTGGTAATGCCATCTTCCCAATAAGAATGTGACAGAACTTTTAGATGGGACAGTGTCCAGGATCAAAATCCTCTGTCTGTTGAGCTTCCTGCCCTTAGGACTGCAGCTGTAACTTACTAATATTTTAAAATATAGACAGTACTGTAGCTATTTCAGTTCCGTTTTGTTCTCTGTCCCTAGTTTTTGGATCCTTCCTTTTGTTATGACTCACGACTAAAACAATAGGCTTTGAACAGAAGTGATTAAAGGCAACGCAGAGCAAATCTGCAGAAAAACTGATAGCACTTAGTTGTGTCAGTACTCTGTGTTCTTCTTCTGCATGTCTGAATTTAATAACATTTCTGAAAACAAAACTAATTGTGCTTTAGAAAAAAATAATTTAATGGGTAGATTTGCATCTTATAATATTAAGAAACAACATTGTGAAATAATCATCAAAAAGCAATGCCATTGCACATTTTTTAAAAGTGTCTTCAATGTTAGCACTAGAGTTTAACACAGTGACAAACTGTTGTGTGAAAACTTTTTTTGGGGGGATGGTTTAGTGTGCAGTTTTGTAACTTTGAAAAATCTTGTAGAAATGTTCTGCAAGGAATGTGTGGGTGGTTATAGATGTTCGGTTCCCAGCAGTAAGGAGAACACCAATACTGAATAGAAGCATTTGATGTTGGAGTACTAGGATACTTAATCCTTGTGATAAATTATATTTCTTCCGTGTGGTCACTATTCTCATATGAGAAGCTCAAGAATACTAGCTTAAAGTATTTTCATCTTCATGGATACCAAGTTGTAGTAACGATTACGTGGCATCAAGTCATTTCTAAGTTATGGCAACCTTCATAGGGTTTTCTAAGCATAAAGTCCTCTGAAATGATTTATAGGTCCCTCCTCCTGTTGTACATTTGAGACCATGCAGCTTCCCAAAGGCCACACAGGCGACAGGGCCAGTAACCATACATACGCTGGGTAATCTTGGTTTGCTCCTCATCTGGGAGGACAATGGGGATTTAAATTACTACAGCCAGGCACTCCAAAATACTACGTCAAAGCCAGTGCTCTAAAAATGTCCTACTTAACCAAGAATAACTTCTAGGCCAAATAAGTATTAAGGGAGATTTTAAAAAATAGTTCCAGTATTTATTCCTCACAATAATGTATCAGTTAAGAACACAGAAACTGTACTGGGTTCCTTCAAAGACTCTATGAAAAACTTTCACACTAATTTTACTCCCAAGAAAACTAGACCACATCTTTCTCCTGTGTACATTAGTGTTCATATTAGTTAATTATGTGCCACCAAATTGGAACTGACTGACCGTGACTCTAATAGGGCTTTCGGGGTAAATCAGATACTTAAGGAGTGGTTTTACCAGTTCCGCCTCCCCAGTGAGTTTCCGTGGCTGAGCGGAGATTCTAACCTAGTCCATCACTCTATCCACTAATACCACATTAGGTAATCTTAGTGTTTATAGTAGTGAATAACAATATAAAGTGCACTCATCTTAGTCCTGGATTTCTTATACATTCTGACTATAAAGTACATTCCTGGCTCTAGCTTTCTCAGGAGTAGTTTTCCCATCCAGCAGCTAAAGAATTCAATCCCAGTGGTTTAAAATATACCGGGGCTTGTTCTGACCAGACCTTGAAAGAGTTTCTCTTTGTTTGGACTACAAGTCCCAGGATCCCCCAACCAGTATGGCCTGCTACATTTGAGTGCAAGTAGGCAGCCTTACATCTGCTTTATTTTGCTTAAATGTAGCATACATGTGCTCTGTTCTGCAGACTGGCCATGGGCAACCATGCAAGCAATCTGGGAAAAATAAGCAAATAAATAAATGTTTAGTCTACCTCAAAATGGAGGAATAATAGGGCATTAACACAGATACTGCACTTGATATTTGGGGTAGCATCTCTAAACCATTGTTACATGCTTTGCTGTATTTTAAGGATATTTTCTGTTACTACATTTTGGCAAATTTTCTTTTTCTGAAGAGAAGCACCGCAGATAAGAGAGACCTGGATCAAAGAATTATTGTTCTTGTGATTAGGCTTGACACCTCTTCCTGATTTAGTATTAAAATGCAGGTTACTAATTGTTTGTTGAACCAAAGAACAGGTGGAAAGGAGCTTGAAACCTTTTTTTAAAAAAAGTTAATGCTAGTTGTTATTTTTGGAAAAGGCAGTGTTAGTCACAACTCACTAACATGACATTATTTTTCTGTTAGTTTTTGGAACAAAAATATTCTTTAAAAATTGCAAATATTACCAAACACCCACAACGCTACTTGCCTGCTGGATAGCCCAGTGGTTTAGGTGTCTGGTTGGGAAGTTTGATTCACCACTGAGCCTCCTTGATAGGGGCTGAGCAGCTAGCTCCCTGGGGAAGCTTTTGTTATTCCTTCCCTCTCTTTCATGAAGTAGTAGACACAATCGTATACTTCAACATAGGGTTATTTTCTTCACCGGATACAGTCCAGCCCTGAAGACCAAAGAGCTGCACAGGGTCACTGAGGGCACTCATAAGTGATTGTATTTCTGGCCTGTCTCATCTCAGTGTTCCCAAAAGAGATCAGGGCTTTGACACAATCACTGTCTGTATCCACTGGAAAAATTGGCCAGAGCACTTAGCAGTCTACAGGGCTCCATAAATTCCCAGGGTAGAGGGTCTGAATCCCACCCCTGCATGGAAGAACTGATGCTATAAACCCAAATCTCACGAAAAAAATAAAAAAATAAAAAATAAAAAAAGGTCTGACCATGACATCTGGGTCACTTGAGCCAGCCCTCTCGCGCAGACGGGCAGAAACTAGATCTGAGAGTAAGTCCTCACTTACTGTATGTATGTGATGAGTGACAAACTGAGGCACCCCCATTTGTCTGAGAGGCCATCACATCCCAAGGCATTCTAACAGTCTTGGTGTGGATGCTCAAGTTTCTCAGGCTGCAACACCACCTCTAAGCCTGCCTGAGCCAACTTGGTCCTGGAGGGTGCAGTGCAGCAGGATAGGTGGTAACAACATCTTCAAGTCTGTGCTCTGACCCAACATGAGCTGTATGATCTCAACACCTAATTGTAGGGGGGAAAAGTCCTCTGGGGAGGATGACAGAAATCTTGGTGGACCCCAACGTCCACCCTTTCTGAGTTCTCCAGCGTATGCAAATGCTGCCATACCCATGTGGGCATAGCTGAAAGAGGTCAAACCCCATCCAGGTACGGTAACTCCTTAGATGTAAGTCTCACGGGATGAAATCCTGTTACCCAATGCCTACAGAGATTTCTTAACTTAAGTGATTTGTGTCTAAACGTTATGCCATGTGCATAACTACGAAACAGGATTTCAGACACTGTGTTAGCAAAGTACAATGCTTCTCTTTGTATTAAAACTCTACGATGGTTTTTCTTTTACTTTTTTCCTTCTAATTAATGGACACAAAGCAAAATACCAGTGCAAAATATCTGAATTAATAAATGTAGAACTAAAATACGCTGGCAGCTTTTAGCAGTGCATTTGAAGAACATTAAGTGCTACATCTTTTTGAAAGCTGTTGTTGAAGGTTGGGGTGTGGGGTACATGTATTGCTACATTCTGTACTTCATCAGTTAGGCCATAATCCACAAAACCTATTTGCATAAACACAAAAGGATTATGCAGTGGAGTTTTTTTTTTACATTCTGCTTTGGGAGCAAACCCCCCCCCCCCCCATGCCTTGCCTTATTTACTGAAAGCATCTTTTGAAGAAGTGTGTGAGAACTACAATTGTGGCAGAAATAATAAGAAGAAGAAAATCTACTTCCATAGCAGTTTGTCCCACACAGTATCTTGGATCATACCTATAATCGTGTGTAGATTTTTTAAAAAAACCTTATGCAACAGGATGGAATATTTTAGTTAGACACATGCATGTTTTATTGTGAAACCCACAAGGGAGGTGATGAAATCTCATTTGTTCTCGATAAGATAGTCTGTCTCAATAAAACAAAACAAAACAGCCTGTCAAGGATTTGTTAACTCCCATGAGATTTCTCACCTTGAGTGAATGCAGTTAACAAGTATTTTGTTGTTGTTGTTGAGCTTTCTGCAATTCACACAAAATATTTCGGTGTAGAATTGGTTTAATCTCTTTATAAAAGAAGACACACATGCGCGCGCGCGCACGCACACACAGGGGGGAGAGAGAGAGAGAAAGCTGACACAGCAGGACTGGCTGATTGATCAAAAAGACACAAAAACTTATCAGATACTTCTAATTTTAACTGTTCATACAAAGCAGTTGCTATGGTACTTTAGATATGCCGTTTGTACAGTTTACATAAAAATTATTCTGGTAAATGCAAAAAACTCTCATTCAGACCAGCCAAACTGATGAGAGGAGAAATGTTTCTTGTTGTGCATCAGAATGAGACAATGAGGGACCGAAATGCTTTGAATCCACACGGCATTTGAGCAATAATATATAATATAGGCCTTCTACAATATTGTCATTGCAGACTTGTAAATAATCTCAAGTTTCAGCCATGGAAAATGTACAGTTTTTAAACTGGGGGGGGAGAGAGGACAGAACTGGGACAACTCATCTACTGCATTTTTCCATCTGGGTATTTTTATAGTTCCATTTAATGTAATGTATTAAAGCAAAATATGTCCTGTGATGTTTTTTGGTGAACCATCATGCCGAAAAGCAAGAAGTGTCATGCTCAGATTGTCAGTCAATCGGCCTCATTCTGAGGGGCACTAGAATTTTTAGTTCATTCAGGAAATACTAAATGTGTATACTAAATCCCAGCCCTTGCACTCACAGCAAATCCTCAATACGTTGGAATTCTCATGGAGTCATGAAATAGCTCACAACTCAATTTTTTAAAAGCCCTGGTGGATAAGAGTCAAGGGAGACAACCTATAGTCTCCACTCCCATGACTTACACTGTTATTCAGGATATTCGAGAATGTGAATTAAAAATTATTCTCTGCAATGCCATTCCTCCTTTGTAAAATCAACTTGGGATAACAATAGTGATGTTTTTATCAAGTGTGAAATGCCACTGTTTTAACAAAAGGAACAAACTGGCTGCATGAATTTGATTCTCAAAATGAGAACAGCACCTCCAGAAGAATAAACTTCACATTCAGATATATATGGCTATTAATGACAAAGATTTCTGCTGTCATTCTTGCAACACTCAGGTTTATACTATTGAAAGGATTTTTTTAAAGGCAAATCATGATAATTACCCACTTAACTTTTGTTTGTTCACCTTTGGAACAGTGAGGATGTTATTAACTGCAGCAATATACTTGTGCAACATAATTTATAAAAGGCCTGGTTTTACAGTATTTTCAAAAGAATAACCTTTTCAGTGCTGTGTGCCTAGGTTCCCATCTAGTCTGCCTGCCCTAACCCTTGAGTAATGCAGTATTTGGTCAGAGTGTGTCAGACAGGATTTGAAAGACTGTTAATGGGATGTATCCATCAGGAGCAACTTCTACTAGGGTCCATTGATGTACCTAAATATGTTCTGTTGGTAAATTCCACTTACACCATTGGAATCTGTGCAGAAAACCTCCCCATTGGCTAAATTGTTTTAATTCAACATGAGGCTCAAGGTACACTTCTAACTCACATGTGCAAACTCTGCTTTCACTCTGAAGGGTATGGGGCTCCCTATGATAAGATAAACCATGCTGAATTATATGGCAGTATCCTGTCTAGGTAGGAGAAGACCGAGTGAAACTTGGTCTGCAGTGTGGCTTCGTCACTCTCTTTAATAGCCATTCCAGGTGGTAAGTGCCAAAAGAAATGGAACCAAAACAGAGCTACTGAAGGGACAAGAGGGCAATATCCGCTTTCTTGGGAGAAACCCTAAGTTTTACGGAACTACAATATTAGAACACACTTAAGATGGTGTCATTCCTGCAAGCAACAATGGGTGAGAAATAACTATGATAATCAGGCGGGGAGAAGGGAAACAGAAAAGTGGGAAAGAGAGTGGGGTGGGCTTTTTGCAACTTGTAATATCTTGGAGGAAGACATGGCTGGCTGGTAAGAATCTAGAAAGCAACCTCCAGTTTGAACCATTAATGTTACTGCTCTCTCCTCCTTCTTCGTGATGCAGCTCCAGGTTCTTGAACAAAGCAAGTTTTGTCTGGCTGATACCTAGATGAGCGAACATTTGGGGATATTATATAATACATTGACCTGAGTTCCAGGATAGAAGAAACGTGGTACATAAATGAACTTTAAACAGATGGATTCAATAAGTTCAGCCATGAAAGCTGGTAATCTGCCAGCGTACCAGCTGCTACTGCACATACTGCAGCAAAAGAGTGTCAGAGTCAATGTGTGTGGAATGCAGAAGCAGCCATGTTGACAGTTAAACAAAGTTGAAAATCCAAACACCATGTTAGGGTGATAATTTTATTAAGTTGACTAAAAAGGAGAGAGGGAGGGAAAGGGAGGGACAAAACTGTTTTTTCTGGGTCACAAGACCCATTCCTCAGGCATGGTGTTAAGAAATGCAAGTGGAGATGGCAAGATAACAAAAAGAATAAAGGGGGAAAACATACTGGATCTTTGTGTTTACCTCTTGCTTCAGTTGTGATGGGGAGGAGAAGCAGAGCAGATATGAATTGCAGGGGACAGTGTGCTTAGGTGGGGAAAAAATAAATGAGAAAAGTTTTGTGCTTCCTTTATTGACAGCATTAAGCCCAGCTTTAGCTTATCTCTGTGAGTGAAGCTCATGTTGGCTTGTTAGGTAGGTATCAGACATTTACTTTTGAAAAGATATGTAGAGAATGTGTGTGTGTGCGCGCGCACACACACACACACACATCACATTGAATAATAAGTAAATCAATCACTGTGGAAACTAAATTATGTCAGAACTTTGCAGTATAAATGACATATAAAGGGAACAAATTTCAATTAGCAAGTTGCAGATAACTAATCAAGATAAAAGTACATTATAAGTCTTAACTTAGCAAGTGATAACTTCACCCCAGTGGCTAGAATCCTTTGTGTAATAGAAACAAATCTGTTAAGTTTTGGTCCATCCCTCACAAGTAAACGAATTGGTCCTGCTGTGATTCTCGGTGTGGGTGTGTGCATGTGTACATGCATGCATGCATGCAAGCACACCAAGCCGGTTCTTTAGTTACTGGTGAGGAACGGACCAGAACTTACAAATTTACTTATGTTATGCAACACAATTTTGGCCAGTGTAGTTATTTTTTGTTATTTTTGTAGTTACAAGGTGTCACCTTACTAAATATTGAAAGAGAAGTGTCACACGCTTCAAGGGCTGGCTTGTACTGTGACTTAAGCTGCTCCCTCAACATCTCTTATGGGCATTGAGGTCCCAGTGCTCCAAGGTAGGCCTCAAAAGAGACTGAGGGGAAGGTTGAGGCTAATTTTGATGGTAAGATTATCCTTGCCTGGGGAAACACTTCTTGACCCGTATGAAATCACCATTTCATTAAATTGGCTTAGATGGAGTTCCTTTTCCACTTTCCCTGCTTTTGGCAGTTTCTCTCAGAAGAAGCTCTAAAGCCTACAGGCTTTTTGTTACATTCTGCACAAATGGAATAGTAGCAACATTAGAGTAGAGTATCGTTGATCACTCAGTACCCTATACTCAGGGGAGACGTACTCAAGGTGACTCCTATGTAAATATGAAAATTTCATAAAACTCTGAACAGCTGGCTGTGATATATTCTGACCAGCAATATAACCCTTTTAAACAATATGCAATAATGTCTATCATTAATAGAAGCTGCTATCAAGCTTGGATTTCATTCATTATGTGTGTTTGTGTGCGCACGCACACACAGACGCACGCACACACAGACGCACACACAGAGAGTAGGTCCCTCGTATTTGTGGGACCAGTATCCACGGTTTCATTTGTTTACAGTCTGAATATATTAAAAATATTAAAAGAAAAAAAATCCGGAAAAAACTATTTTCACATGTATTACTAGAATGGGCCACGAAAGGTAGCTAGAGACCATGCTATGAATACTTGTTAGTGAAGAATACATAGCGTGGTCTCTGGTGCTCTCGAAGGGCCAGTTCTGATAATGTATGCGAAAACAATATTTTTTCTGGGTTTTTTTCCTTTTACCATGTGATAGATAGATAGATAGATAGATAGATAGATAGATAGATAGATAGATAGATAGATAGATAGATAGATAGATAGATAGATAGATAGATAGATAGATATTATCCATGGTTTTCAGTATCTGCGGGGGTGCTATATATAACCTTTTCCCTAATAGATTGAAGAAGGAATACAAAATATTTAAGAATCAATGCAGCTAAAAATACAATAAATTACAACATGAAAAAACAATTAGTCATAATTGTATTGAAAGAACTGTTGAATTAAAAGAAAATAAAAAGGAAGTTTAAACATTTGGAACTTCCTAAGGGTACTGGAGGCTAAATCCTACGAAGAACGACTAAAAGAACTAGGTATGTTTAGCTTAATGAAGGGGAGACATGATAGCAGTCTTCCAGTATCTGAAGGGTTGCCACAGGGAAGAGGGCATCAATTTATTCTTCATTTTGCCTGAGGGTAGGACAAGAACCAATGGGTGGAAACTCATCAGAGGGAGATCCAACCTGAAAATAAGGAGGAATTTCCTGACGGTGAGAACCATTAAGCAGTGGAACAGCTTGCCTCCCGATGTTGTTGGTGCCCCATCGCTGGAGGTTTTCAAGAAAAGATTGGACAGCCATCTGTTGAGGATAGTATGAGGTCCGGGATGGTATGAGGTCTCCTGACTTAGGCAGGGGGTTGGACTAGAAGACCTCCAAGATTCTATGATTCTATGATTCCTCCATTATAGTTTCTTCCTTGGCCGCTAGTCAGGTTTATTGCAGACATTTTGAAGATATTACATTTACATATAGTGGTTGTCTGAGTACATTTGTAGACTCCACATTTCAGAGCAATCTTTAAAATCTTTTTTTTTTAAAAAAAAAATAACAGTTTTAAAGTGTGGAGCATTTACACTTCATTGACACTCTTTTTTGAGATATTTCTGATGAACTTCTGATGAATCATGGGAAACGGGTGAGGTGCCAGAGGATTGGAGGAAGGCTAATGCTGTCCCTATCTTCAAAAATGGCAAAAAAGAGGAACCTGAGAACTACTGACCAGTCAGCCTGACATCAATCCCAGGCAAAATTCTGGAACAGATCATAAAGCGGTCATTGTGCAAGCACTTAGAAAACAATGCAGTAATAACTAGAAGCCAACACGGATTTGTTAAGAACAAATCCTGCCAAACTAATTTGATCTCATTTTTTGATCAGGTCACCTCCCTGATAGAGGGAATGCTGTAGGCGTAGTATATCTTGACTTCAGCAAAGCTTTTGACAAAGTGCCCCATGATAGGGGAAGCTAAGTAGGTGTGGGCTGGATAGATCAAGTGTCAGGTGGATACACAATTGGCTACAGAATCGTACTGAGAGAGTGATGATTAATGGATACTTCTCTAACTGGGAGGAGATCACAAGTGGAGTATCCCAAGGTTCAGTCCTGGGCCCGGTGCTCTTCAGTATTTTTATTAATAACTTGGATGAGGGAGTGCAGGGAATGCTTGTCAGATTTGCAGATGATACCAAATTGGGCAGAATAGCTAATACCCTAGAACAGTGGTCCCCAACCTTTTTAGCCCCGCGGACCGGCTGGGGAAGGCAGGGCATCCCCTGCGCTCTTGCGCATGCATGAAGGAGCATGCATGCTCTCGCGCGGGTGAACGCGCACGTGTGCATGCGCAAAGAGCAGCACAACGCTCGTGCAGGCGCTCACGTGCAGGCGCAAACGGGCAGTGCGGGGGAATGCGTGCAGGGGTGGGGGGAGGTCTCTCTCCGTGACCCAGTCCGGCTCAGGCCACGGACCAGCACTGGGTCGCGGACTGGGGGTTGGGGACCTCTGCCCTAGAAGACAGAAACAAAATTCAAAATGACCTTGATAGGATGGAGCACTGGGCCGAAAGCAACAGAATGAAATTCAACAGGGATAAGTGCAAAGTACTGCACCTCGGAAAAAGAAACCAATTGCTTAGTTACAAGATGGGGGATACCTGACTCAGCAAAACCACAAGCGAGAAGGATCTTGGAATTGTCGTAGATCACAAGCTAAATATGAGCCAACAGTGTGATGTGGCTACAAAAAAGGCAAAAGCTATTTTAGGCTACATTAATAGAAGTATAGTTTCCAAATCCCGCGAGGTGCTAGTCCCCCTCTATTCAGTGCTGGTTAGGCCTCACCTTGAGTATGGTGTCCAGTTCTGGACACCACACTTCAAGAAGGATGCTAACAAATTGGAACAAGTTCAGAGGAGGGCAACAAGGATGATCAGGGGGCTGGAAACCAAACCTTATGAGGAAAGGCTGAAAGATTTGGGCATGTTTAGCCTTGAGAAAAGAAGACTGAGGGGGTGATATGATAGCACTTTTCAAATATTTGAAAGGCTGTCATACAAAGGAGGGGCAGGGTCTGTTCTCGATCATCCCAGAGTGCAGGACACGCAACAATGGGCTCAAGTTAAAGGAAGCCAGATTTTGGTTGAATATCAGGAAAAACTTCCTAACTGTTAGAGCAGTACAACAGTGGAACCAGTTACCTCGGGAGTTGGTGAGTGCTTCAACACTGGAGGCATTCAAGAAAAACTGCGATAATCACCTGGCAGATATGTTTTGATTGTATTCCTGCATTGACTTGATGGCCTTGTAGGCCCCTTCCAAGTTCACTTTTCTATGATTTCTATGATTCTATGAACTTCTGTTAAGGAGATACAGTTACACAGCCTTCTGGCCTTGAAAGGGCTGGTAAAATTGCAAGAGAGTGTCACCTCCTCACTCATGACTGGCTGGTTTTCTACATGGTCAAAATTCAGTGTTTTTTTTTTGTTTTTTTGTTTTTGGTCATATAGCCACAAGTGCTATGCCTTTTGTTCTTTTAAAACTGGAATATTGACAGTTTGAAAAACAAAACTGGTAGAGCCAAACCAAGTATGCACATGAGGTCGATTTCTAAAAGTTGACTTTTATTAGAGAAAACAGATGCAACAGCAAAGGCTTAGAAACCTTGGGATTATGATGGACATAGGAAGGGAAGCTTGACTTATTCTCTCACTTGCAACAGTGGTGTCTCTGAAGCTACCCTTTGCATTTCAAGAGATGTCTCTATTGAAGGAGAGACTCCTTTGAAATGACAATCAATGCCTGGGAGAGGTGGTCAGGACTGTGATACACACACAAAGAGAGATAATTTATACTTTTCCTTCCACAGCCCCCTGTTATGGTCCTGAGACTTCTGATTTCTTTCTGCTGCTATTCACATAACAAAAACATATTCATTTTGACCAGGGTTCCCTGGTCAGCTGCGTTGCATTCTGTTAGATTTTAGGACCAAAATCTGAGAGTGAGGAACAGTTCCTTGTGATATCACAGAAGAAGGCCCTTGTGATGCCTGGGAGCAGCTTGTTACAGAGGAAGGGCAGGCAAGGGTTGATGGGAAACAATCACAATATGCATATGTGTGCATATGCAATACATCAATGAGCCCTGGTGCTTGCTATAAAACCTGGGAATGGTTGGAGTTAAGTATCCAGGCTCTGAAGATACCTCACACACAAAAACCAGATCTTGAGTAGTTCTAGTATCACTTGCCCCAAAATCTGTATCCATGGCTGGAGACCCAAGGAGAGTATAAGAGACTAAAGCTGGTGCTCTGAGACCTGCCAACCTCAACATTAATGCATTTGTATCATTAGTTTGGCCTACAACAAGATGGATCCTTAGAACTGCAGGTGGAAGGAAACTTATGGAAGCAGACTTCCTGTTGTTTCCATATCTCTGTACCCCCTCTCCATTGTGCTCTGCAAAGCTTAGGGGACCCTGTAGTTGAGTTGGGATGCAGAGGACCTGTGTGGAGAAACATTGCAAATTGGACATGGACATCTTGCCTGACCCAAGCTAATGTACTTTATCCTGCCGTGTTCCAGTGGGGCCTGAGTCTTCTGAGTTATGAATTGGTCTTCATTCATGCTATTTTGTATATTTCTGGTCATGTCAGATGTGTTTATCTGTACCATAACTGCTAATAATTTGTGACTAGTCTTTGGCTGTGCTGTTGAATGTGGGAATGTGTTTGTTTCATTGAGACACCAACCTGTTGCATGACCTTGGGTATTCAGTACGTGGAATCTTATACTTTCCCCCCTAATAGTCTTGCATTGCTTCTATACATTTGTCTGTTGTTGTTTTCATACTCTGGTTCATGTATTTATCTACACAAAACAACTTTCATATACTTAAAAGCCATCATGGAGGATGATCCCAGCATCCTGTCATACAGCAAGAGAGTAGAATCACATGCTTCCTGATTGTAGTTAGTCACAGGCACAACAGATATCACAAAATTGTGATCTTCCATCTGCAAAAAAATATCCCCTAAAAGCCCACATGTGCCTCTCTGCTTATTCATTATTTCTTCCATGTTAGGATATCTCTATGTAGGAAGGGAGTTGTAGCACACATAAATTAGATCTATACTGATGTGCTAGCAAAAATGTGTGAAATAAGGCTTAGTTTGTGTGAATGTTCTCTGGCCATGAGACAACACAGAATTAAATGTATATCACCCTTGCTCTATAGGTTGAAAATCCTGTTCACCTGGAAACAGTAGTGGATTTTCCATTATTTGCAGAAGCAAAACTCACCCATCAGTGCCTTATCAGAAACATATTAGTTCTAAATGTGGAGGAAATGTTTTATTTGGGGGTTTTTTTTCTACATGAGGGAGCGTTCAGCTATGAAATCCTTCACCTAAAGTCTAAAGTGGTATCATCCAGCAACTCATAAACATCACTGCTGATCATGGATAGAATCCTGTTGCTGAAAATCACACATGTTAAGGAAAATTATGCAACTTTTCTTTGCTGTCTCCTGGCTGACTATCAGACAATTGATTGTGTAATCAAGGAATAACTGGGTACATATTGGACAGTCTGGAAAATAGAATCATAGAATCACAGAGTTGGAAGAGACCACAGGGGTCATCGAGTCCAACCCCCTGCCATGCAGGAACTCCATCAAAGCACTCCCGACAGATGGCCATCCAGCCTCTGCTTAAAAACATCCAAAGAAGGAGATTCCACCACACTCCGAGGCAGCATATTCCACTGCCAACCAGCTCTGACGGTCAGGAAGTTCTTCCTGAGATTCAGGTGGAATCTCTTTTCCTGTAGTTTGAAACCATTGCTCCTTGTCCTAGTGTCTGGAGCCGTGGAAAACAAACCTGTCCCTTCCTCGACATGACATCCCTTCAAATATTTAAACATGGCTATCATGTCCCCTCTCAACCTTCTTTTTGTAAGGCTAAACATTCCCAGCTCCCTAAGCCGCTCCTCATACGACATGGCTTCCAGACCAGTACATTCTGCTTCCCTGGTTGCTTTATGCTCTGTGATGGCAACACAATTCTAGCTCATGTTTTACATCTGAGAAAGGCCAACACTCAACATTGTTTCTTTAAAAGTGTGGGAGGGAGCGTGATATTTCTCTTTGGCTGCTTTAAAACCAAAGAGTTCTCATCAAAATATTATGGAATAAGTGAATTGAAGAAGTAGACCACCTCAGACTAACTCCATTGAATTAGCCCTTAATTACTCCATGTAATTGTCTGTTGTGTTGCATTACATGTTTAGATGTTTGTATGATATGTCCTGTTTGCCATCATATTCCATTCTATCAAGAGTACGCTGTAGTATATTTCCAGTCAAGCCTTACCAAGAGTCAATTCAGTTGCTGTCATAATTGGTTCATTGAGCAAGGCAATTGCAATTCTCCTTGATAAGCACTTCGATTGAGAGTTTCAGTAGAGTTCTACAGTTGATTACAAGCCATTTGTCCCTGCCTTTTCCCCTCTTTCCATCTCTCTCGTTTATTCAAAAGACGCATGGTGACATTAATGAACCAGATAGCCCTAAATGATACTTAATACTTGTAAAGAGTTCCGGGTGTCCATTAAATACAACAGCAAGTAAGTTGAGGGTTTTTCTTTCTGTGCATTTGGACAGTATGTGTTGCATGTGGCTTTGCAGAAATCAAATGTGCAGAATAGGAGGATTCTCAACTGTTTAGTTCTATACACAGCTTGGGAAAGTTGTGTGTGTTTTTTTAGATTATATCTGCCAGAAACCCTACACCTGCATAGCTGTTGGCATTCTGACTAGCAGATTCTGGGAGATGCAGTCCACAAAAAGCAACATTTCGAAGTTCTCATTCTAGGACTGCATTTTTGAAGTTACTTTGCTTCTTGTAGAAAGCAAAACTGTATTTGGAGAAATTAGCAGTTGTTGAATAGAGCAGCCAAATCATAAGAATTTTAATATGTCTTGCATCTATGAACTATTCGCCTTAAAACCTGGTGCAAACATCTTCTGAAACAAATATGGCATACTGTTTATTACATTTGGAAGGATCATATGTAAGAATCATATGTCAAAAATGCCAGTATTTAGACAACTGGATTAGGATTTCTTCACTTAGGTTAAGACCACAGGCAGGCACTCATACTAAATGCAAGTTACAGAGATCATCCTAAGCATTGTGCAGTGCTGCCACTGAAACCAATATCCTTATTATACTTATTTCAGACATAATGTTAGCATTATATGTGTATGCCTTGAGCTCATACACTCTTGTTTCTTCTCGTTTCCCTGGCATGTGCTGGATGGTAATATGGAAACTACTTTTAAAATTAATGCAGATTCCTCTGTGAATCTGAATTTAGGCAAGTCTAGTTCATTTAAGCCAGGGCTGCATTCCAAAGGGCTGCACCCCAGATGATGTTAGGCTTTTAATGCCAGAACTCCTCCTTCTTGGCTATGCTGGTTTGGACTGATAGGAGCAGTAGGCTGAAAACATCTTGAGGGCAATAAGGTACCCCTCAATTGATTTCAGCTATGGTTTATAGACAAGCCAAGACTATAAACCAATGTTTTATTTTAGCTTATTTAAGCAAATCATAGTTTGAAGTAATCAGATTTATCTTGACTGTGACACAATGACTGAAATCCTATTGGTGTTTGTGTACGGTTTACATTATGTGCTGCTGCTAATTGTGGCTGGGTGCCAGAGTGCATCTTGCTTGTGCAATCATGTGCATGGTGAAGCATCTGACTGAAAGATGCTCCAGCAATGTTGTCAGTCGACTGCCCATAGCCACGGCAACTTCTGCAAATCTTGGGCAAACACTAAGAGGATTCTGGCCAATTCTAGCTTAAAAACGACAACTTCTTACTTTATCTGGTGTGCACCAGAGGGCAGGGGGAAACAACGTAAGGCTGACCCTTTGCCATGGCCAAAGCTCAGGCATTTAACATTGAACAATGGCTTAGCATTATCTTGAATCTGCCTGTGATCGTTCTGGTTTTTTTTTTTTTTTTTTTTTTTTTTTTGCTTTGCTTGCAGTGTTGGGAATACAGACTGATGAACTGTTTGCCATTAGTGTGTTGAAAACTGTTAGTCACTATCCAAAGTGCTAAGCATTAAGTATTATTATTACTTTCACAGATTTTGTTGTATTCTATGGAATCCAATTTTTCATATAAAAATGGAGTTTGGGTGCCTCCTCTTTGAAAAGGTAACATTTCTTCTGTAGTTACATGTACTGTGGCCTTAAGTGCAGTTAGCTTTGCAGACAAATGTCTTTTTAACTTTACAAATTGTAGGTAGCATTTTGCATACGTCCATATATCCATAAGCATTCTGTGGTTTACAGGTCTGATTCACAAACTTTATGTCAGATGCCTTGGAGGGTATTTGTTTTCAGTAGTAGGGCAGGTGATAACTCATCCTGACATTTTGGGGTGAGATGCCCCCATGCTCAGCCCATGAGCTGCTCTAGATTGTTTGGGTGTGCATATGTCAGTAAGTTGTACCAAGATTTTGGGTTTGTGGACATCGAATTTTGTACCAGCTTTCCCCATGGCAGCCTCTCAGAACCCTTGAAATTGCTACACAGAACTTGGCAACCCGACAAAACAGATTAGACAGTGGCGTAGGGTGTGATAGAAAGAGGGAATTCCCAAAAATCAGAGAAAGGATATGTCTGTTAGCAAAACTCCATTCAGAGAAGGAGCTTCTGCCTAATTCAGAGGAATCTCCTCACCCATTTTTCAGTATGCCACATCTTGCCCCATAAGACAGGTTCTCTTAACTATTTGTATGGGATATAGGGAGAGCAGGTGTGCTTCAATCTGGATCCAACACATTGTATTTAAACCATACAAAAATAAGGGAAAGGTGTAGGAGTGTTCACTGAATTCTAGCTTCAGTAAAACCAATGAAAACAATCCGTTCACTATCCTGTTTTAGTAAAATATTTGCACTGGACATCCACACTATAATCTTTGAGGACTGATTCGTGTGCGACCTGAACAGCAGAGCTGATGCTTCCAGTTGACTGTTTCTTACATCATTATAGCAACGTGTATAATATGGAGGCCACGTGGGGTGAGGTATATGTCATGTTTACACTCAGGATCAATGTCACTAATTCCTAGGTAACAGCAAGGAATTATGGAAAATAAAACTACCCCATGTACACCCAGCCATTCCATATGTTGTCGGAAGAGTGCAGGGAGCAACCATGTGAAAGTGGCAATCTTGGATGATGTAAGAATCTGTGCTAAGTATGGTACCTTCTCTGATGTCTCGACTTCCACATATATATGAGGAAGCTATCAAGTTGATTAGAGACCTGGGGACACACTTTTAAATCTTACTCTTGAAATGAGGACAAGTTCGTTATTTATGCAAGTTTTTGCAGGCATGATCAATTTTTTAAAAATGCTAAACGTGCAATAGTCATTTGTGAAATACCTAGGATCTTCATAAATAGGTATAGGGCAGCATCAGTTAGATGTTCAGTGAAAATTACCTCTGTAACAAATGTGAGGGCATTCGTTTACATCTATAGACATTTCCATTTTCTCCTGTAATTCTTCTGTTGCCCACAGAAAACGTTAGGTGTTTGAAAAACTAACCAACCTTTGCCCTCTCTGTAGGGCAGGAAGGTGTGTTGCTTCCCACAAAGCATGACTAGATTTTCTATTGCCTCATGCTCAGATTTACAGGCCAGTGTGGGCACCCTTGTTCAAACATCTGTGAGAGTCAGAGGCTTTTCCACTAATTTCTGTGCGGAGGACTATTTCAGATATAGGAAATATACTCTGAAACTACTTTTTAATAAAAATAAGACGGGGAAGCTTGTAGAGAGAAGGGAGAGAAAGGGTCCTGTGTTTACACTGAAATAGAATTAGGCATTTTTTGAGAAAATGTATCATTAAAATGAAAATGAAGCGTGCAAGGTACAACATTTCAAAGGCAAATTTGTTACTAGCCTGATGTCTTCACATGGAAATTAAAGGAGAGTGATCAGTTATGCAAAAGGTCCCAACTTCAATCCTGAGGAAGCGGAGTCAAAAGTGTGAGTAATGGGAGATGGGAAAGATATCTGGAGAGCTTCTGCCGATCACAGTAGGACTGGCTGGGCCAAATATTTAATTCTGGGCTGCTATATAAGATTCAGTACAAGATCATGTGTGTGAGGATTTATGTACAAGATCTGAGTGTGAGCTCATGTGTAACAGAATTGGTGCCACAGATTGGGAAAAGTCAGCACGGATTTTTCCAAAAACATAACTTGTTCAAGGTCTGAACGACTGTCATACTCAGTATCCAGGGTCACAGCCCCAAAGCTTGGGAAAGTGATCAATACTGTGGCATTCGGTTGCAAATGAAGGTTATCTCCAAAAGTACAATTTGCTAAGCTTTCATTTGGTTTTTCCTTTCCCCTTCTTGTAGTTCTGAAATTATT
Organism: Intellagama lesueurii; assembly: GCA_037013535.1. NCBI lineage: Eukaryota > Metazoa > Chordata > Lepidosauria > Squamata > Agamidae > Intellagama > Intellagama lesueurii. The sequence continues at coordinate 226,373,879 of JBAJHW010000001.1, forward strand.
CACGTTTGTGTACCTTATGAGCCAGTTTGTGAGGGAGACTTGAATTTTATTTAAGACTAGCGTTGATGCAGGTGTGGTACTTGATACCTAGCATGTCACTTATAACATACGGTAGCTAATGTTCAAAGTCAGCAGTGAGGAACCTACAGTTCCCATATGTTGATGAACTCCTAATCCCATCACACCCACCCCTGACCAGATCTGTTGTGCATGATGGGAATTAGACTCCACAATATCTAGAGAGCCATATATTCCTCAGTCTTGTTCTAAGTCATTATGCCACAACTATACTGATTATACACTGAAGTAGGGTGTGAGGGGCTGAGTGGAATTTTATATGATTTTGTGAATATATTTAGCAAGAATTTCACCAAGGCCAGATTGTCTGAGGTAACTGAAAACCATTTCAAAGCTATAAAAAGCATGGATATGTATATTAGAATTATGATTAAAAATGGAGGAAGAATATGGGTTTTCTGCCCGGAAGGTTTCCTTTTTTCAATTGTGAATTAATGTCACGACATTGTTAAAGAATTAATCTACTGGTGTGCCATGTTTCAAGTACCAAAGACAAATGACTTGTCAGGTTATATTGGCACCCAATGATTTTGTAATCAAGATGAGAGTCATTTTTTAAAATATATAACACATCACTATGCAGGAAGAATTGGTTATTCATGCTTAGGTGGTGCAATTAGTTTATGTAATGGGTTTTTCCCATGCAGTAATAGAGAAGCTGGATTAGATATTCAGTTTGTAGTTATCTACTTGTTTTTCATATATTTGATATTTCCGGCTGTTTTCACAGTATTTTTAGGTAGCCCATTGGGTTGCAGGACCACCCTGCTAATTTAAAACACCCAAGGTTTTGAATTCCTCAGTGACACTGAAATTATTTCTATACGGTTGCATGAATTGTATCATGGTTTTCTAACCCTTTTCAGTGTGTAAAAGCTTGCCTGAAATAAGGGCATGGATATCTTTCTGTTTTGATTCCATTGACTTCCTCAGAACCCTGTTGAACCGTCCCCCCTCAAGGACTGCAACCTGCATAAAATATCTCTAGTGCCCTTTCCCCTTGAGAAGCAAAACACCCACAACAAGCACAAGAGGACTGGCTATTTGTTGAGAAAGATGCTAACAATACCACGAATGCTTCAGATTCTTAAATAAAAGAGTAATTGTCTTAATTTGGCCAAGTCACACAATCTGTGCAATTCACAAACTGCCATTTTGTGCAAAAGCCCAGGCAACATCACACAAAAATGTACATATGTGCACAAAACATTCCCACTAGTGTGAGGATTTGATTGAAAGCCCCAGAAAATTCTCTGCCATCTTCACCAGTTAAAAGGATGTTGTAATTCCTCATCCTTGCTTGTGACAATGAGATGATTGAAGATATCCACCCCGAAAGTGGACTATGATTTCTGATTACGTCAAGTTTTAAATCATACGTAAGCTTCCACAAGTACACGAGGTTATTGATCTCGGGTGAGGTGCAGAAAGCCCTGGGAGGGATGGTGGTGGCATTGCTAAACGTGTGACTCTGTTGCCTTTAAACCACAATTCCCTTTTTTACATGAATAAAATAAGGTGTGGAAAGGGGCCAGAATCCTCTACCTTCCTCACTTTCCCATCCAGCGACCCCTGTCCTTTCTTTCATCTTTCTGGCCTCCATATAAGCAGCCCCACATTTTCTTCTTGATGTGTGGGAAGAAAGGATTGGATCACATGGCCCACTTCTTAATATCTACTTAATTGAAATAAAACATCAACAAGTGCTGAGTTATGTATTTTCTGTGTTCCATTACACACACACACACACACAGAGAGAGACAGAGAGAGAGATACTTGATTAAATTACTGGTTTCTGGTGTACCTGAAAATGGGATGATGCAACTTGTCATTGTAAAAATTTAATTTGCCTTTAGTATATCAAGATGACGTTGCTAATTTGTCCAAGTATTAGCCCTTACAGAGAGAACACATGCTCCTTACAGCTGTTACTGGTAAGCCCTGACATGATGTATTGCATAATCTTGTACAGGGTTCATGACAGAGGTAGATTCGCCTTTTTCAAACAGTACAGTAGCTTCCATTCACTACTTCTATATAAAATTTCCACTTCTTGTAACTACCAAGGACATCATTTTAATACTGTTTTTGTTCTGAGAAGTGGGTTCCGAATCCAGCTGTGCCTGTGAAATGTTTGTTCCACATTTTTCATCACTTGCCAAGAGGTGACCAATGCCAAGAGATCAAGGACTCAGAGTCACTTTCTGCAATTCCTACAGTGCAAACCAACCTTGTGGTGTAAAAATGGGGCTGACGAAAGGTGCTTTAAGCCTTCATCAAACCTAGTCTATAAGAAGGCTTTTAGAAAAGAAATAGGCAAATTCATTGAGAAAAAAAGGCCCCCCAGTTGTTAATTATTAGCCACAGTAACCAAAGGGACACTGTATGTCCAAAGAAGTACAGTTCTAAATACCAGCTGCTGAGCACAAGCATCATCTCTTACTTGAAACAAAGATTAGAAGTAAATAGTCATAAGCACTGTGGTTACATGTAACTAATTACTTTTGTGGGTAATTAAATTATGCTATAACTAAATAGCATTTCAAAAGTTATGTAATGAATGGTTTAGAGGCTGCTTTTTCAGTGTACTGAGCAACATTTTCTAGTGACTTTCAGAAGTTAATTTTTAAGGGCATTTTAAGAAGCATTTTGATGTTTTACATCTTTTTCTTATTAATCCTGAGTGGTGAGGAATGTAATTTTTTGTTGTCTAATTATATTTGTATGTATTTTCAAGGTGCCATGTCAGAATTGATCACTGTAGGGAACTGGAGAATATTTTCCTGTATTTTTCTCATTAGCTATAACAGGGATGGTGGTGGTAGTGGGAAACCTAGCTAAACTCCTCATCTCATTGACTTAAGGTGTCTCACTATGACAAGACACCTCAATGAGAAATGTTACAGCCCTATGCGATTCCTTGCCTTCAACTGAGAGTGAGGCAAAGATATCATTTTTTTCTGTAAGTTCTCTACAATTGCCATAAAGAGCTCTAATGTTCCTTTGAGAAAGAAAGCACATAAAAGCACAGGAAGCAAGCAAAGAAAGACTGGCTGCTTGTTTTAAAAGATGCACTTAGCTAGTGCTTCAAATCCATAAATGAAAGAGTAACCATCCTCATGCTGTGCAGTTCTCACAATTTGCTGGCAGTGCCATTTTGCAGAAACCTCCAGCAATTATGTGAGGAGAAACCAAGCAATTTTGTGCAACAATGGAAAATTTTGTGCAAAACGCCATTCTCATCACCGTGAGAATTGTCTGAAAGAACAAGGAGTTTCCTTGCCATGCATGCTAGAATGGAGAGAGAACGCTAAATTTTCTTGTCCTTGCCTGTGAAGGTAATAGTAGTAAGGCTTTACTGCATGTTAATAATATGCAACACAACAAAATAACCAAAGGTAATAACCTGACTGTAGCAAGTAATGAGTAATACAACAAATTCCTTTTATTAACAACCAAGAGAGAGAGAGAGAGATTCTGAGTTCTGGCTTGAAGCATTCCACCAGTATCTCTTTGGGTGGCTACTCTAGAAATTGAATGCTGGTCAACAAGGGCACTGCCTTTTGCCAGCTACGGATCAGAGCTAGAGCAGATTAAGAAAGCACATTTCTCTGGGGTTATATCTGCACCATCCTTTTATGATATCCACCTAGGGGATTCTTCTTGCCACTGACCTAGACTTCCAAGGAGTAAAAAAGGAGCATGAGCCATGGTTGAGCAAACACACTCTGGCACTGGGGAAAAAACTGAAGAAATCATTTGGAGAAGAAGGGGAAACTGCCTTCAGTAATGTGATCATTTCTCTATCCCTCATACCCTGGGGTTAGTGGGATCCAAAGGTAGGGCAGGAGCAGGAGCCAGCAAAAGGCAGAGTGGTGGGATGGGAGATGGGAAATGCCAATCTCTCTCCTTGACCTATGCTACATGCTTCCCTGGCACAGGCCTACCACACTTCTCCTCTTCCTCCTCCTTCTACCCACACACCACTGCCCTTCATCCCCCCCTCCCCACATGCACACACACTATCCCTGTCATGCCAGTTTTCTCTTGGGAGGTGAGTAAGATAAACAAGAGGAAGCATGAAGGAAGAAAAGAATATTTTTTAAAAAAATCATCTGACCTGCCTTTTAAGGAACAAAGGAGAGAACAGAAGAGCACAGATGATCTTCTCTGGTGCCATTTTTCCTTCAGGATTAATGGTATTCTTCATGAATTAAAGAACAGAGGAATATGGGTTTTAAAAAGTAAATGAAACAAAAAACCTTATCAGTAGAATGATAATAAGTTTTGTTTGAGGGCCCATTCCCTGCCTTTCATGAAGAACTCAAGTTGCAAATTTGTTTTTCTGATGAGAAAGGACCTAACTGAGAAGCATCGTTTCTCTTCTATGTTAATCCATGGTAAGATCCATGTGAACCTCAGTTTGTGTATAGGGTCCAGTGACATTTTCAGCTAGTCATCCTGTCTGAACGACATCCTTCATTGGTGAAGGTAGGTCCTTTCCGCTATAGCTATGGAGCCAATATCATTTATTAGATCAAATTCAGTGTTTGCCATCAGACAGTATTTCAGAGTCAGTCTGTTGAAGCCATAATAGGACAAGAGGGGTATTCTCTCTGACTTCAATTTCTCTTGAAATCTACTCCTTATTTGTATTGTGCACTTGCAGTATCCTTCAGGAACTATATTTTTAAAGCAGATACATCAAAAGACTGCAAAGAAACCAACATGAAGGATAATTATCACAATGTATGGCTGTAAAGGATTGCTCTTACAACTCAGATGTTCATTTTCTTTTCAAAAGTGAAATAAACTGAAATTTTGAGGAGCACTCTGAATACCTAAATCAAACTGAAGTGTTCTCTCCTTTCTCTGATTTGTTTGCAAAAATTCACAGCTGCAAGATCTTGTATAACATCGAGCAAAAGAATTCATCAAACTGTGAACACAATAGAGCTTTCATAGAAAACATACTTAATTAGAAGGCTTTTTTGTTTATTAGGCAGAACTTCTCTCTGAAAGTCACAGGAATAAGTTATTAAATTTAGCAGAATCTGCAGCTTCTTTAGTATCGTTTGCTTTAGCAAGTGAGAAGACAAGAATTATGACAGGGCTGCAGGAGGAGCCCAGTGTTAAAGATTCCTTAGATCCATTGCATTCCACCATTATTATCATTTATGGTTCTGTGGTTTATCCTTTGTCAAAAGATGCTCTGAAACTGACCACGTGGAAGAGATCGCCATGAATATGGTCCTTGCAGACTTTGAGGTTAAAAAAAGGCAAGGAAATGGCTTCTTTGTGGAAGTTCAAAGTTCTACAAGCAACCTCCAGATATTGTAAGGTGTCCTCCCCCCCCAATTGATTTTGCTGAGGTTAGGTTTCTTGTTGATTTTGGCCCGTTTCACCCTATGTTCATTGCCTTTCAATAAACAGCTTGCTTTGATAAATCAGGGAACTGGTTTAGTATGTGCCGTTGACTATTAATATCAGGTGTTTGCAGAGCTTATAAAAGTAGAGCATAACTTTATGCCATGGAGTTTCTAAGGCCTGTTTTGCATGTGCTCAATTTGTGTTGTCTATTTATTAATTAAAAACTCTATGTCCTTCAGTACACTGGTTGAACCCCTAGGTGCAAGACATCTGGTTTCTTGGAAATAACAGGTCTCTTCAAGAGTCAGGACCACCTCAAGACAAGGAAGCTTTTGTCCAAATATTTGCAACTGGTTTCAGATGAAGCTAGGGCCAGTCTATTTAAACCTTCTCTTCTGGAATGTGAGAGCCAATTGATTTCTGCCCAAACCTTGCCTGTTCCAAACTCCAAGTATATGTACTTTGTATACCTCTCTCTAAAGAAAGGGAAATGAGAATGGCTGGTGTTTCATATGCCAGAGCACGAAAGAAAGTTGACTGAAAGAGCAGTGGAGGAGGAGGAAAAGAAAGCAAGCCAGGAAGAAAAGGAACAGAAAATACAGTTGTAACATTGCTCAGTAGCCTGAATGTTAATTAAATCATCATCATCATTTTAGAACTACGGATCTGGAAGGGATCCTATGGATCCTTGAGTCCAGCCCCTGTCAATGAGTCATAGTGGAAAATCAAACTCTCAACCCATCTAAGCCACTGAGCTATCCAGCAGTTCTAGCAGGTATCTCTGTACTACACATTTGAAACAGTTTTGTACCACTTTGATTATTACAATTCATTCCTAAGGAATTTTGGGACTTGTAGTTTAGTGAGCTACTTTGAAGGTACCAAAATATCCTGAGAAGAGAGGGGTTGAGGGTTTCATTTATTTCATTTATACTATCTGTAGTATAGACTGACATTCAGGGTACCTTAAGAACTGTAATTCCAGTGAGTGGATGAGAGTGCTCTAGAGAGAATTCTAAGTACAGTGGAACCTCTACTTACGAACTTAATCCATATTGGAATGCTGTTCTTAAGTTGAAACATTCGTAAGTAGAGGCAAAATTTCCCATAGGAATGCATTGAAAACCATTTAATCCGTTCCGGCTGTTTTTCGTTCTTATCTAGAGGCGTCGTTCGCAAGTAGAGGCATTAGTTCCCATAGGAACTAATGCAAAGCCGGTTAATCCATACTCTACCACTAGGGGGAGAATTTTTTTTTTAACCTAAGATGACCTAAGGTTAAAAAAAGGGCAGGAAAGTTTTTTTTTTTTTCGGTTCGTAAGTTGGAGCTCCGTTCGCAAGTAGAGGCAAAATTTAGCGAACGGAGCTGTTCGTAAGTTGGATCGTTCGTAGCTAGGGACGTTCGTAAGTAGAGGTTCCACTGTACCTCATCAAACTACAAATCCCAGGATTCCTTAAGATGGAAACATGGCACGCAAAGTAGTGAGAAACTAATGTAAATGGGTAATGCAGATGCACTGGAGGGGGGGTCAAAAGCTGTGTAAGAAAGATTGAGAGAGAAAAAGAATGGTGAGAAAGAGGATGACGTGGACACAAATAAGTTGTATTCCCTTCTGTATCCCCTTAGTGAGAAGTAAGCCCCACTGAAATCTGAGAAGATGTTTATAGGATTGCACTACTAATTGATTAATTCCAAGGGACTAACCATCATAGTCTGTTGCAGCAAAAAAGAGAAAAGAGTTTCGTGGCATCTTAAAGAGTAGCGTGCTTTACTGATCTTGAGCTTTGCAGACTACAGTATAGTCTATTCCTTCAGATGTGTGGAGTACTGCCTTCCTAAACAGATGTTTCTACAGACATGAAAATGGGAGAGTAATGGAAGGATCATTGATAGATCCAGCAAGGCAATGGTTTTTATCAGAAGTTGTTAAAGGCTGTTAACAGCCCCTGGAAGGTCAGCTGCAGGTACAAATCTTAATGAAAGTTATTAAGAGTCATTGAAAAGTCAATGGCAGTTGACAAGTTATAAATCAAGTGATAGCCTGTTGAATTATAAATCAACAGGCTATCACTTGTGTGGTGAAGAAAGGTTGTGTCTAAGGATGCGGTTACACTATTGAAATATATTGGGAGCTGGATCACAGTTTTTGAAATCAATTTGAAGTCATGTGGTAGTCATGTGGTTTTGGGGTCGGTCGGTGCATCCACTTAGGACAACTTTTAATCCAGGTGTAAGTCATGTGGCATAACAAGTTGAGGGGACTACACAGGCTTTTAAAAATTGATACTGTGGGGGGCTCCAGCTTCCTGTGTTTCACCCTCCTGAGGTTATGCATTCCTGGAGTGAAATGTCTGTACCAAAAAATTAAAATTAAACCCTGTGCTGCTGTAGCTACGGTGAGACGCTGTTGCTGGCAAATAATCTTAGAACTGCTTTTAAGCAGATGGACTGCGCCAGTCCATCCTCACGCTGCCTGCCTCTCGTAGCCACTCGCTGCCACCACCACCAACTTACTCCCTGCATTGGGGTGATGTGGGTGGTAGGAGCAAAAGCCACATTCTTCTGTTGTGGTGTGATTTTTAATATTTTTAAACTTAGATTTCTTTTTCAAACTGGCATAGTGCTAGGTCAGTGTTATAGATTTTTAAAAAGCATTTTGGATTTCAAGGTTATCCTTCTGTCCCCCTTCTTCTCCCACCTTCCTCAGCTGTAAGCTAGCTGCCCCAATCGCTTCCCTTCCCTTGAAGAAGATAGAAAGAGCAGGCAGGCCAGAAGGGGTTAAAGTGATTTTTTCCAAGTCCCTCATCCTATTTAACATTTGCTTTATTTATATTTATATTTTTTCAAACTGGGATAGCGCTAGATCAGTGTTACAGCTAGAAAATATATATATAATAGATTGGACTGCAAGGTTACCCTGCAGCCAGGAAACCCGTGATCCAGGCATTCAGTCCAACAAACCCCACAGACACAATTTACTCTGAGCTGAGCACACATGCAAAAATATTTCAAAATAAATTATGTTCATAGTCGACTTAAAATAACGAAGTCCTAAGTCAAGTATCAGAAAGGGCATAAATAGCATGCAGAATTAAATGTGGTATTCCTGGCCTCCCGCCTTTCACGTCCCCCCCCCCGTAGACCTTGGGGTTCTCACATTTAGCCCTCTCACTCTTGGGGATTCTTAATTAGACTAAAACTCCTCTCCAGGGGTCTTTCATGTATACATAGTCTTATTTCCTGGGAGGTTCAGGGTCTTCTTCAGAGAAATCTTCTCCTCAGTAAGTCCTCAACAATTTTTCTTGTCCATCTTTCCATTCTCCTTCTTCAGGTCCCTTTCCCCCAAGTCTCACTAGGTTCCTTTAGCTCCTCTTTCTCCAGTGGTCCACTAGCTCCTCCTTTCTTCTCTCTATTGGTTTCCACTTCTTCCCTAAGTCTCTTTTGTATTTTCCCCCATACTGGCCGTTGTCCCTGGGGCCCAATGTCTTGGGGCTTTTTCTCTTCCCTCCAGGACTTTTCCCTCCCTTCCAGGTTCCTCTTTCTCCCCCTCTTTTGGCAGCAAAACACCACAGGTACACTAGCTCTGCCTTTTCTTTCCCTGACTATCCTGAAATCCCCAAGATTGACAAAGTACCATATGCTTCAGTTTGGGTCCCACTTTCATGGGACTTATGGGTAAAGGCTCCATCTTTGTCCATGGCTTGCCCCTGATGTCCTGGACTGGGTTATGCATATCCCAGGTCGGAGATCAAGAGACCACCAACAGGGCCCTGTCCTCCTCACAGTGGCTTTCTGGATTTGGAAAATGAATATATGGCAATCTTGCAAGAGAAACTCCTGGTGCTTGATCAGAGGGGGGAGGAGAGTTAGAAGAGGAAGAGTTGAGGGGAGGGGGAAGAGGAAAAGGGTTGAATAAGAGGAAAGGAAGAGAAAAAGAAAGGGAATAAGCTCGTAGGGGGAATTAAAAGTTCCTAACACAGGCAAAACTGGTATGGGAGAAATTAGTATTTGGGTGGAGGGACAAAAAAGGCCAGCATGAAAGAGAAAGAACAGGGAAAGCAGGAACATTCACTAGTTTGGTTTGTTTTATACTTGAATTCATCCTGTTCCATTAAGCTTCATATGGGTAATAACATTTGATGGAAGCAGTAATGTGAATGGCTACATAGATATGATCAATAAGAAGTTGAGTCTTTGCCAGTGCAATAACAGAAATAGGTTTGTAGACTTGGACTGATTCCCGTTTCTTAAAAAGAATATCTTAGGAAAAAGAATCCACAATCACAGCATGATATAAATGGCTGATTTATCACTCCATTTCCACAAATGAACTGGCATGAATAATACTAATCCAATTAACCAAAAACTTGAACACAGTCAAGCTACAGTGAAACACTTCTGAATCACATGGATTTCAGTGTAAGCACTTTAAAGTTCATGCTAGTGTCCTTTTAACAGCCAAATTGTGGATATTTCCCCTCAGACTTTACATCATGCAATGTTTCGTGGGATCGACGTACTGGTGACCACTTACTACATGAGCAAATTGCTTAAAATTGGCTAGAATCAGCTTTGTGAAAGTATATTCATAATTAAGCAAATATAGCAACTATGGAGAATTGTTTAAGGATTGTATCTCATGGGAAGCTTGTGGTATGCTGAGTTCCTCCTCTTTCTCTCAGTAGGAGGAAAGTGATTGTAGGATGGGTAGACAATTCATGGTGAACCAGTCAGTCAAACATTTGGATAATGTCATTGAAGAAAACCATTTTTGTCAGTACATAATGTGGCATAAAATGTTTGCAGTTCATTAAGAAGAAGAAAGTTAACTGCAGATTTTATCTGATAAGAGTTCAAACTGTACTTATGCCAGAACTGAATATGAGAACATAAGAAAAGTCATGCTAGATTAGACAAGAGGTTGGTCAATCAGAGGTTGTTGGGAAGTCCACAAGCGGAATGTGAGCAAAATACCGTCCTCCTGCTCCAGTTCACCAGGAACTGGTACACTGGAGCATGGTGCTTCTGCTGCCGATGGTAATATGTAGGTATTGTAACTAGTAGTAAATGAAGTATCATTTTTTGCTAGTATGCTTTTAAATGTGTTGCATTTGTTGTCATCTAACTGAACGACTCTGTGCATTTTGTTGATAGACCAGCCGTACTCATGGTCTCCTACCCAGCAGCCCTTCGATGAGGAAAGCTACTCTCCTGTTTCAAGGAACATGAAAGGATTATCTGGCAGTCGTAATCAACCACAGCTATGTTCCGCTCATACTTGTGGTTTAGCACCCCCTGAAGATTGTGAACACACCCATGATCATATCCACCATGGCCAGGAATCAAGGCAGTCATATCTTCTCAGCCCAACGGAGAGCTGTCCGATGGACCACCATCGCTGCTCACCGCGAAGCTCCATCCATTCAGAATGCATGATGATGCCCATGGTTATGGGCGATCATATGTCCAGTAGCACTTTCCCCAGAATGCACTACACCTCACATTACGATACTCGGGACGATTGCACCATGTCTCACACTAACACAAAGATTAACCGGATTCCTGCGAATCTGTTGGATCAGTTTGAGAAACAACTTCCTCTCCACAGGGATGGCTTTCATACATTACAGTACCAGAGGACCTCAACGGCCGCTGAACAGCGCAGCGAAAGCCCAGGGAGAATCCGTCACCTTGTCCATTCAGTCCAAAAACTTTTCACAAAATCTCATTCACTGGAAGGTTCTTCCAAGAGTAACGTCAACGGGACAAAAGGAGAGGGCAGAGGGGATGATCATCATCACGGACATCATTCCAAACATAGCAAAAGAAGTAAAAGCAAAGAACGGAAACCTGAGAGTAAGCATAAAACTGGAATGAGCAGTTGGTGGAGTTCTGATGATAATTTGGACAGTGACAGCACTTACAGAACACCTAGTGTTGTCAACAGGCATCACGTGGACCATATCTCTCACTGCTACCCTGAAGCTCTCCAGGGACACTTTGGGGACCTCTCATTAAAGACTTCAAAAAGTAACAATGATGTGAAATGTTCAGCTTGTGAAGGGCTCGCCATGGCCCCCGATGGCAAATACATGAAAAGGAGTTCTTGGTCTACACTCACCGTCAGCCAGGCTAAAGAAGCTTACCGCAAGTCATCTCTAAACCTAGATAAGCCTCTTGTTCATCAGGAAATCAAACCTTCCCTGAGGCCATGCCATTACCTTCAGGTAAGTGCTAAATGGACTTCATAGCAATAGTAATCCAAAAATGAACATGCTTTTTTATAAAAATCTGCTGGAGGTGGTTTCTGTGTGCAGGTGCTTTACATATTTTCCCTTTAAAAATCCCCCAGGTTTGTCCAATTTCATCTGTACCTAGTGATGAAATGTAAGAGAGAAAGTAAGATCAGTTAACCACAAACAAGACAACAGTGATACAATCCAGCATAAATGTTTACAGTCCCACACTATTGTCCTGCTTGTAGCTAACAGGAATAAATATGCTCTAAAAATCATTTTCTCAATAAATTCACAGGCTTGTGGTAGGTAAATGAATATGATGTGCCACACATATATGTGACCAAACAAGGTGTTAAGATGCATATAGAATACAAACAAAAGGTGAAGAAGCAGTAGTGACTGTATATAATTTATTTGCAGGGAGATAAATAAACAGAGCATATCTACGGTGTAAAATATTTGCCCATAAACAATGGCAACACAAATGCACAATCAAGCATCTACATGTATGAAACAACATAAGTGGTCTTCACAAAATAATAGTCATCCTAAGGCAAAGTATATATGATCATAGCAGTCGATGCGCAGTGGACATCCAGATAAATATCCTGTTCTTTACACAGTCTTCTTCAATTGCCAGTCTTCACAAAACTCTTAACTTTTGGCAGCTTTAAACTTGTCTTATGCAATGAAACAGGCATGTATTCTTTTGTTGTGCTACTGGTTTCCCACTAGCTTGTCTGAGAGACAGCAATGCTGGCTGTTGGACTGTAGAGAGGTAGCTTTAATGACTGCACTGGAATATTTTTCTTACTAGTTCTTTCTGCTGTTTGTAGCATTCTCTGTTACTCTTTTTTGGACCATGCACAGACTATTACTCAGCCCCAGCAGAGACTAGAAAGAATGAGCTAATACCTTTTTGGAGAAGTCCATAGAACTTTCTACTGGGTTCCTCTTATTTCTTTAATTGGTCAAAATCTTATTAGTAATGCTCACTGGTATAACATAACTGGTGTAAACCTCATTGTTAATTTGTTGCAAATTAAGTTAGTGTTGGCATCTGTCGTTGTGCACTTAGTCATGCAACGTGGGGAACAACAGCAAACACCTATGTTGACTTCCTAACTTGAAGCAATTCATCACTGAGATTTACACTGAGTTACACTGGAGATCATAACTAACCGGATTTTGGCCAGTAGAGCAATCCATGGGGCTAACAAATATTTAAAAACAAGTATAGTTTTCTAAAAATAAAATAAACATTTTAAAACAATTGAATGCATAATATTTTTAAACTGCAAAAAAACACACCACAATTTAAAAACAATTAGAAAAACAGGAAACAAACAAACAAACAAAATGTATGGCATCCTGCAATAAAAATCTGTTGTGTTTTCTCTTTCTTTCTTTCTTTCTTTCTTTCTTTCTTTCTTTCTTTCTTTCTTTCTTTCTTTCTTTCTTTCTTTCTTTCTTTCTTTCTTTCTTTCTTTCTTAAACATTTATACCACCTGATTAGTGTGAAGCAATCTTCTGGGTGGTTAACAGTCAAATCAAATCAAATCAAATAATAATAATAAAGAGATGTAATAAATTAAATCAAGTAAATAAACAACATAAGACTAACAAATCAATCAGCATACACAATAGATGGACAGGCAACACAATTTAGCAGCATTTATGATGAGATGTCCTGAAAAGCTTCAGTATACAGCATCATCTTCAGCAACCTCTTAAAAGTCGGGAGGGAGGGGCCAGGCACAGCTTGACCAGAAGCCCATTTCAAAGAGTTGGTGCCACAACCGAGAGGCCCTGATTTCTGGTGGAAGTCTTTCTGGCCTCCCTTGGTGTGCCAATCCACAGGAGCATGGTGTGCAAGGATCTGGTGGTCCGGGTTGATGTTCTTGGGAAAAGATGCTCTGAGAGGGATGAGGTGTTCAATTGTTAAAAGCTTGCCTGCTGCCTGAAAGCCAGTAAGGAAGAGGCCAACCTGGGGTTTAGGGTGGGACCACATAGATGTTTGCCCTGGATTGATGCAGACTTCTTCACACCACACCCTGACATTTAAATCACTGCCACGGTTCACATAGAGGTATTTAATTTTCTTGAGAAAGTGCACTTCAAGGGTCCCTCTTCTCCTTCATCCTTCTCTGCTATTATCATCACCCACTTAGCCACCCCTTTGCTGGCATTCAAATCCCTTTTTCAAAACATTTAGCAAGTGAAATAGCACTGAACTGACAAGAACTGACATGGTAAGCATTTAAATTAGTGCTTTAAAAAAATACCGTTTGCAAATTACATTACAGTTGTAGTCATCACTAGCGGGCATAGAAGGAAGGCAAAAGGAGTAGGGTTCACTCCCATGCAAGCCCCACTCTGTGCCTCATCAGGGATATCATCTGGACATCCCAAACAATGGCCCTAAAAGACTGACATGTGTGATTATGCGTAGCAGAAGCTGGACACAATAATGTGAGTGGAAACACTGCAAACAAAACAAAACACAAGCCCTGCCAGTTGAACAAAATAGACTGCATGCTCATGCCAAAAGGTCAGATCATCTCATGATGAGCACTAACATCATATCGTTGATGGAATAGCTATTGAAAGGAACAGTGAGAAACCGAGCCGGAAGAGTGGGACACATACTTGTCTAGTTGCTCCTTTGGTGAAGCATTGGTTCTCCTTTTCTGCAATAGATCTTTCTTTATCACCATGAATCTTATTTCTATCATGCTTAAAACGGCACTCAAGAACCATGTAGGGCAGAGTGCAAACATGACTCATTGGCTTCACCTAGCTGCACATTGTACATATGATGGAGCCCTTGTACTATTTCTTAAATAAAAAGACAGGTTCAGGAAAGGGGAAATGGTAGAGTAGAGAAGTGGTGAGATGGGAGGAGGTAACTTCCATCTTTGCTTGCCCATCCCAGTTTCGTTTCGAATGGCTGTTGGCTGCTGTGGCCTTACAATGCTCCCTTTCCCTTCTTCTTCTTCCTTCCTTCCCTTTTCCTGACTCTACTTTGAAAAGTGGCTTTGTGGCTCTTTTACACACAGGCATAAGAGGACGATGTGCACCTGTGCTCCGTCGTACTCATTGGCTTCGGATAATTTTTTCCCCTGCTTTGTTTTTTTATTGACAAAGAAAGATTCTCTGCTGGCTCAGATGGAAGCAAATCGCCAACGTTGCCAATAATCTTGATAGGCAAACCAGACATCATGTGGGAGAGTCATGATTCTGCTGCTTTTAAATGATTTCTGTTTCTGTGTGAATGCATCAAAGACTGAAGAGGCAGCACTGGGCAGGAGAGCTTACCATGCTATCTGCTTGTCTCAGTTCTTGTTGTTTTGCTCGTCCTCCAGTGAGCTCACAGCAGTATGTTCATAATTGTACTCCTCGCCACTTCATCCTCACTGCTACTCTGGGAGGCAGGCCAGGCAAAAACTGACTGCACCAAGTTCGCTAGTGAGCTTCAGTGGAGATTTGAACTTGGATTTGCCAAGTCCCAGATGAAGGCTAAGCACTATACTACACTGCATTCACATTGCAGTTGTGCACTTGTGTTCATGGAACAGACTGTGCTCCAGATGTGCCCCACCTATGAGTTTGGACAGAGGCATACACGTATCAAGTGAATGCCTCCATTTTGTTCTCTGCTAAAGCGTTAAATAGGTTTGTTTAGACGGAGGAAACAGTGAATGTTAAGTAACTTTACTCCTTCCGTTCAAAGCAGCTAATTCATGGGTTGTTTAAGAAAAAAATAATAAACTGAACAAGATCTTAGCCATGGGTAACGGCTGTGCATGAGTTCGGATTGTTAGCCTTAGAGGATTGATCCCTCAAGGACTAGCATCTATTGCTGTCTTAATACCACATATATTATCATACCTCTGCTTGAATCTTTGAGTCAATATTTGCCAGTACCGTTTGGCTAAATTACACAGAAAGTGTGTGAGGCTTGAATAAATAATGGAATCCAAGGAATATCTGAAGTCATTCAATGAACAGTGGAAGAACAGATAACAAGATTCCGAAGTAATAGAAACAGCATTGATGATCAGACCACTGCTCTGCTTCAGTGAAATATTTGGGAACAATTCCTGACTTTGTCAGAACTATTCATAGCCTTTAGAACATATATTTCAGGTTGAAAGAGATGGAGGTGGAGGGGGATGCTTTCCTGATGTTAGTAAAATGGGACAAATATATATATTTCTTTTATATATATATATAAGCTGTATATTTGAATAAGCTGTATTCTGAAAGGGAAATCCACCCTTGATCACTGCTTCACCTTAGCACATCTGATAAATAAATATGTAAAGCAGGCCAAATCTAAACTATATGTAGCCTTTTTAGATCTAAGGGGAGCTTTTGATTCAGTTGACCGAGCAAAATTGTGGAACAAACTAGCTAACCTCTCAATTGATAGAAGGTTGATATTTCTTATTAAGAGACTGTATTCTACAACCTCCTGCCAAATCAAATGCTCAAAGTCAGGGATCTTAACTGATCCAACAGAGGGGTCAAACAGGTCTGTTTATTAGCCCCTTCCCTGTTCAACTTGTTTTTGCATGACTTAGCCCCTTTCCTATTGGAAACTGAGGGCCACCCTCCTAAAATCGGCTCTACGCAGGTCCCTTTACTTTTGTATGCAGACGATGCAGTTATCTTATCTCGTACCAAACTTGGTTTAAAACGTCTGATGTACAAATGCCTCGGCTTTTTAGCCAATAATAACTTACAACTCAATTATGATAAGTCTAAAATCGTGGTATTCGCAAAATCATGGAAATTGCACAAGTGGATTTTTGAGGGAAGAAAGATTGAGCAGGTTAAACGCTTCAGGTATCTGGGCATGACGTTTCATTTCAAACATACCTGGGTCCTACACCGTAAAGCAGCAATACAATGGGCCAAGGGTACTACCCAGTCAATCCATAGGTTCTTTTATAATACAGGAAATAGATATGTACTATCTGCATTAAAAGTGTTTAATGCAAAGATTATTCCACAGTTGCTGTATGGCATACCTTTATGGACAAAGGCCTGGGATCATTCCCTAGAGCAAATCCAATCTATGTTCCTGCGGAAAATCCTGGAAGTACCAACTTGTGTGCCATTTGCGGCCCTCTGTTTAGAGACGGGCCAAAATATGGTAGCAACTCAGGCATGGCTGAGATCAATCAAATATTGGTTGAAGATCCATTATAACTTCAAAGAAGGCAGTTTTTTACACCACATTTTCTGAGAACCAACCTTCGCTAGAGAGCTTGCCTATATTGAAAAGAAAATCTCGCTAATAGGCCTGTCAGTGGAATAACTTGGCTCCCTGCCCCTCAAGGAAGCATTTCAGCTGATTAAACGCAGGATATTAGATATCGAATTCCAGGATCTCCTAAGTGCAGCAAATAAGACCTGTTCCCCCCTAAGCCACCTGATTCCTGTTAGGCAGGGCCAGAGGGCCCTATACTATCATCTATTACAATTGTCTCAAAAACGCAGAGCCTATTCCCTGGCCAGATTTAATGTAATGCCTTCAGCAGTATTATCTGGCAGGTTTCAGGGTATTCCTTACAATGAGAGGAACTGCTCTTGTGAACTGGGAGGAATTGAGTAGCTGGTACACATGTGTTTATATTGCCCTCGCTATTCTGAACCCCGCGCTCAATATCTGGGCTCAATATTGCTTAAGGTAAGAGGGTGGTCAGATATAGACAGAATGCGTTTTCTGTTAAACGACAGGGTGGAGAAAGTAGCATGTTTCTTAGCACACATAGTGAACATGCCAAAATAGCACAGTTTGAACCAGCACTCCCTCCTTGAGCCAGGTTTAAGGATCTTCTGATGTAATCACTGGGCTAATTACGACAATAAAAATTTTAATTATTATTATTATAAGGTACATAGGCTAGGGTGGAGAGTGTGTCTTGCAGCATAAATAGTAACATTGAATCTGAAAATCTGATTAAAAAAATGGATTATAAAAATAAAATATTTCCATTTCCACTGTCAATTAATCTGTTGGTGATTTGCAATCCTAAAACTGTGGTTAGCTTTAACTGTGGTGTAGAGAAAGAAGGCAGTGCACATAAACACTGTTTCAGGTTGTCCTTTCCTCTGAAACCAGGACAGGCAACCTTTTTTCTGGGTAAGAGTGGGCTGTATTTGGTATGGTTGAATGACGTATTGGGGTCCAGATGCCAATGGGGACAAGGTCAGGGCCAAAAGGGGCATATGGATTAAACAGCACAGTCCCACCCTGTCAAACAGGCACTTTCCTTCAAATTCCACTTGAACTTCCAGCATATACTCAGATTAGAAAGCAGTAGATTTTTTTATGTCCCTTCCCCTCTTTTTGCTTTAAGCAGTGTTGTGGTCCTCCTTCTCCTTGAATGACAGACAATCCACTCCCATTGCTGTTTTCTTGAATTGCATCCCTCTCCGAAAGGTAGTAGTAATCTCAACCTGACTGTTGACCAGTTGCTTTACTATAGACTCCACTGAGAATGGCTGCTAGGGCATCCACATTTAGATGTCAAACCTCACTGAGGGCCCAGCTTGGAATGCAAGGAATTGCTACTTTAGCAGCCCTCTCTACAGCAGTTTTGACAGCTAATGAGCAATGTCAGAACAATAGCAGGGTGGAGGAGCTTACAGGAGGGATCGGCGGAGGCATGTTCTGCAGCAGCAGTCCTGGCAGCAAGTGGAGGCACCATTTTTGGCAGTGAATTGCTGCTGGGAGAAACTTTAGAGTGGAAGCTAGGGCACTCAGCAGGCTGAACAGGCACACACACTCCTAACCAAGACTACATGCAGCCTACAGGGGGGCTATATGTTCCCAAACCCAGAAATGAAGGTACACTTTGTCGAGGTTTAGACATGCCAAACCAATTAACAGAAAAGAGGGCTAAAGTTGTCTGATTCACCATTATAGCCGTGCATGAATAAGAATAACTATGTGCCATCAAGTTGATTCTCTCTTGTAGGAATCTTTTCCAGGGTTTTCTGGGTACAGAGGACTCAGAATTTACCATTCTCTCTTTCTGCTAGTGCTCTAGGACTGTAGGGCTTGCCAAAGGACACACTGATGGCAGGGCACATCACTTAATCACTTGCACATGCTCAGGGCAATCTCATCTGGCCCCCTCTCTTTAGATTTCATCTTCCAGTCCTTCCCATCCACTGAATATACTAGGTCTGATAGCCATCCCTCGGGGAAAAGGAGGAAAAGCAAGCCAAGAGTTAGACATGTAATGCTAGCCAGACACGGCAAATTGTAGCAGGGGATCATGAGGAATAAGAAATAGTCAAGTTCTAGAAACAAACAATTGTGAAGGAAACAGCTTGAATTGCCTCAGCTAGTGGTTACGTGGGAATGAAGTAAAGTCAATACCGATATTGTTTCCAGCACTTCAGTAACTACAAATATTTTAGGAGGAAGCAAATAAAAACATTCAAAGAAAGGTATGTACAGACCGAATGAGAACAAAAATAGCAAGCTCTGCCTCCCACCGCAGTTACTCCCACTAATATTTGAGAAATATAATAGCAAAAACACTTATTTTATTTTATTTTTAAGGTAATCTTTTCTGAATATGGAGTGCAAAAAAGAGCAAACACATTCAAGCTGAAGTGAATGAAATATACGCACATATGCTAAAAACGGACTCTTGTTTTCCTGGCCAAGGGTATTTCTCCCTAAGCAATGGCATTGTTTTAAATAAAAATGATTAATAATAATAAAATGGAAGCACAAAATTATAGAATTGGGAAGTTGCCAAGAGTTATCTTGCCCAATCCCCTACCCAAGCAGGACATACACAGCTAAAGCATCCTCAACAGATGGTCACCCAACCTCTCTTAAAAAATCTCAAATGAAGGAAAGCCCCCAACCTTCTGAGGTGGTCCATTCCACTGATGAACTGCTCCTACCATCGGAAGGTTCTTCTTTATATTTAATTGAAACTCCCTTGCATATAATTAGTTGGTTGGTTGGTTGGCTGGCTGGCTGGCTGGCTGGCTGGCTGGCTGGATGGATGGATGGATGGATCGATCGATCGATCGTTCGTTCGTTCGTTCGTTGTGCTGGATTACTCATAGAGTGGGAGCATCTGTTGGGAGCTGAATTCCTTAGTCTGTCTCTGGGAAAAAGAGCCAGACTGTATGGCCTTGGGCAGACTACATGGCTGGAGGATAGTAGTCTTCACATTTTGTTTTTACATATAATGGCCAGAATCCCTCAGGTGTTTGCATGAGGTTTGTATAATTTGTCATGGTTGACTGACAGGGTATTGAAAACACATCTCTGTCGCATGGCTGGCCTTATGCCAGCAGCATTCAAAATGCATCCAGTTAGGTACAAGTAGCTGCAGCAAACTATGCAAACTTTAGCCCAAAACCAGTAGGATTCTGGCAAGTGTCTCAGTAAACCTTTCAATAATCCAGCACAGTATTTCAATAGTAGCTGTTACAGACTTTTGCCTGAACTCATGAAGCCTGCAAGTATGTAGGATTTGGTGCCCACATAGATTGGTCCTGCCCCCTCCATTGTCCTGTATGCTGCCTTTCTGTCATCAACCTCGTTACACTGACAATATCTGAAGAAACTTTCTTCTGGCATTTAAGCAGAAGTTAATGCAAGCTGTATATGATCAGAGAGCCTGTTAAAGTAGGGTCTTTGGTTGCATCGAACTTTCTACTCATGTTCAAGCAAACACATGTAGATTGTCCTGTCAAACCTTCCTACTCATCAGCTTGAGAGGCGAGGCCCAATGCACAGGGGAACATAGTGAGCAGGGCCAATGTGCATAGTCTTGTCACCCTATGCACGTGTAGCATTGATGCATTAACATCAGTGCCTGAACAGGCTTGTGTGTGTTTTGTATTGTTTTGTTTTGTTACACCTCTGTTGCAAAACACAGAGACTAGGAGTCAAGCTACATGAGATGGTCAGGTTGTAATTAGAAGCTGGTAACAATAGTTGACTATTTTTCCGAGGCAAAAGCAGTGACTCTAGTTAGTACTGTGCAGCAGCCTACAGTTAGGGCAGAATATGGTGAAACAGAATGGTTTCCAATTGGGAGAGTTGACACACAAAAGTGTATTTTATAGACATCTGCCATTCATTGTTGGTTGGTTGGTTCTTGTTGTTTTACTCCAAATCCCAGAATTCTCCATTCTGGGACTTCCATCTACCAGATCTACATCTAATTGTGCTCTCCTGGAGAAAGGTTGGGCAGGAAGGCTTCATGGCCTAGGACAGCGATGGCGAACCTATGGCACGCGTGCCACAGCTGGCACGTTGAGCCCTTTCTGTCGGCACGCGAGCCATAAGTTGCCGGATCGCTACTCCCCCCCTCCCCCCCGCAGCCAAACCTGAGCAGGCGGCTGCAACCGCGGTGCTGGTGCCTGGACAGGCGGTGGGTCAGGATCCGGAGCAGCTGGTGATGGCAGCGGATCCGGAGTGGGGTCTCGAGGCACCTCCGTGCCCGGGATTCCCCCTTCCGCCACTTCCGGTTCTGCCGCTGCCGCCGCACACCGCCTCCTGTTTTTTCCCCCCAGTTTCGGCACGCGAGCCCAAAAAGGTTCGCCACCACTGGCCTAGGACTAGCTGAACTCTGGCCTGTGTGCCTGTTTAAAAAAAACTTGACCTGCTGCTTACTGGGAACTATATTACTAATAGTATATTGCTGGCAGAAAAGACCAGTGATTTCACATGACTACTGGTGAAGGATAACGAAGAAAGTGCAACAGCAGGATTACAGTTGAACATTAAGAAGTCAAAAACATGACCACAGAAGAATGATATAACTTAATGCTGACAATCAACCAATTGAATCTGTTAAAGATTTTCTGCATTTGGTTTAATCATCACTCAGAATGGAAACTCCAGCTAAGAAATCAGACTTGGGAGGGCAGCTGTGACAGAACTAGAGAAGGACCTTCAATGTAAGGGGTATGTTGGTAGAGATCAAGGCCAAGATCACCCATATAATGGTAATTTTCATTACTATGTATGGTTATGAAAGCTGGAAAGTGAAGAAAGCTGACATGAACAAGATTGATTCGTTTGGAATGTGGTTTTGGAGGAATGCTTTATAAATACCATGGGGCATCAGAAAGAAGTGTGAGTGTGTTCTAGATCAAATCTAGCATGAACCCGCCAGAAGTTAGAATGAATAAAACAAGGTCATCATACTTTACACGTACCATGAGAAGTCCAGACCCATGGAAAAAGACAATAATGCTAGCAAATGGAGAAGGCAGTCCTAAAAGAGAAAGAACACAAGAGGTATTGACTCAATAAAGAAAGTCAGGGCCTTTACTTTATAAGATCTGAGCAGGGCTGCTAGTGATATGAACTTCTGCAGCTCATTAATTCATTTGTTGCAATCTACCCTCAAGAGACTTCTGATTTAATGGGGACTGTAATGCAGTTGTTGAGGTATGTATGATGTTCAAGGAGTAGTTTACCCTTCCTCAGTGAGTTCCCATTACCAAGCATGCATTTGAAGCTGGGTCTCCTGATTCCTAGGCCAATGCACTATCTGCTACACTACACAGACTCTCCAGGAATTCATAAGATCACCATAAGTTTGTATGGAAGCACATAACAACGACATGACAAATATATGACTTTCAGCACTTAAAGAATACCTGCTTCTAATTAGTGCCGTCTGTAGATCTAGTTTGGCCCTGATAATGGTTTTCTTGAATTCGCCCAAGTGTGGTTTGCCTCTGCAGATATTTTATATTCAAGCTAAAACTGCTGACTTCAAAATATGTGCCTACTGCATCTGGCACAAAGTGTACCTGCCTGCATAAATCAGAGCCCTTTCCTTTCAGAGTAACTGGTGATCAACCTTTTGCTGGCAAGTGTTCCGAAGCCACACTTGTTTCTGCCCTGATGCCGGCGTTTCTTCTTTCCTGATTCAGTTTCTGAGGTTTGGACATGTGCATCCTCTGTGTACCATAAAGTGTAGAGACAAGAATTTAAGATTCAGTACGGGGGGGGGGGGGGGGGACACATTTTTTAAGAAACTAAAGATATCCACACTTGTTGCAAGTAAGTAATTAGGGTAATTATTCCCAATTAGCAGATGCAAACTCTGCAGATGGGAATTTCAAGCACCAGTAACTATTTGCACAAGTCATAAAGCCACTTTGATGGTCTTCAGCACATGTATACAGATTTTTACTGCTGTTCTGAATGAATAGCAGAGAGAGAGAGAGAGAGAGAGAAAGATGCTTCGTTATGTAGTTTATTAGCGCTCTGAAGGATACTGTAGTTAAGGGAGAAGCGGCATATCAAACATGCTTTATTTTTTAGTTACATGCCAGATGGCAGATGCATAAATGATTCTGATTAAGCTGTGCATGGGCTGGGGGGAGAACTGACCTGGTTCATCTGTGACAATCAAAATGTATTCAAGGGAGATGCACCGTTTTAATAGTAGTGGAAAGGCCTCTGTGCATAAATGAAAATGTCTATGCAGTGAGTGTAATAATTTTCTACGGAGTCTTTATGGCATGCCTTCACTATTCTGTTTTCAGTTTCTATCATGCACTGAAGGCAGGCTTTGGCCAGCTATATATCAAATTAAAAGATGTGTATTAATATGCGGGCCTGAATATGGAAGTCCAGATTCCAGCAGAAGAAAAAGATACGTTTCCTTTTCTTCATGTGTGTTCAAATTCGGTTGAACTTGACAAACCGATGGCCAGACAAAATAATAAGAGTTTTCATGGCTGAGTCAAGGCTCAACAAGGATGGAGGCAGCCTGACTTCCCCTGGGAAGGAAGGAGTTCCACAGTTGAGGTGCCATTACAGAAAAAGAGGATTTTTTTGTTTTGTTCTTTGGGAGGTGGGATACATAACAGGGTCTTCTCATACAGGAAGAGGTGGACATGCAGGTATCTCGCTCCACACCAAGACAAGCTATTTCAGAAGAAAACATTTCTTTTTCTTTTGTTTCGGGGTCTTCCATGCACTCGTCCTTGCGTTAAACCCAAAAGGGACGGCTTCTTTTGGGTTCTTTTGTTTCATTTTTTTCTCCCCATTCATTATACTGGCACTGGTAGTCCCCTCCCCCCCCCCCAAAAAAAAGCGAGAGAAAAAAGCCCCAAGAAGCTGTAGAAACAGATCCATAAAGCAGAGCCATGGTAACAGAGAATCAAATATGCTGTTAACACCCACAGGGCAAAGTGCAATGCACATGGCCAAAAATGTGCAAGCAGATGGCAACTTTACGTTTCTGGTCTCAGAGCCGAATCTGCACACACCTTCCCTTCTCCCCATCCCCTCTCCATCCTGCTTAGTAGCCGAGCCTATTGCTATTGATCACACACAGTGCAAGTAAAGCTCTTGTTCCCTGTTCCTCCTGCTTGTTTCGTGGATCTTCCTTCACCTTTGATACAATTCAGAGAGAAAAAGAGGAAAGAGCTGGGGGAGGGGGCTGAGCTGGGCTCTCACCCAATTCCCTCCCTCCCACCGTACAAGGGAGAAGGAGGCAGGTGAATTGGGGTGACTTTTTAAATACATGAGTCTTGACTTCCCTGCATTCTCTCTGCCTCCCATACCTCTGTCCCCTTCAGCCCAGGAAATTTTTGCTCACCTGCTGCTTAGGCAGGGCTGTTCACGTCACCCCCTTTTTTGGAAAAGAAAGAAAAGGAAGAAAAAAGTTTATTGGGGGAAAAAGTTAAATCAGGAAAAGAGTTTGGAAATGGCCTCCCTTGACATCCTGCACTTAAGACTTCTTGACCAGATGCCTGCCATGGTTTAAATGGAGCAGCAGACGGCTGGAGCTCCGGCCAGAGCCCTCCTTCGTGGTTCCCTGGAAAGAAAGCCAATCCTCTCTGGTCTGCCCGGGGAAGACCTCACCCCATCCCCAGCTAGACCAGTTCCCCCTTGGCTGGCTCCGCTCCCACCCAGGTGCAAGGCAGCCTGGTATAAAGTGGGCATGTGTGGCTGGGAACAACATGGGGGCCGGTCCCCATGCTCCAGGCCTCGCTGGGACACAAACAGGGCTCCCTGTATTGGGGCCTCCCATGCTTGGATTGTGCCCCCATCCAGACCCGTTAAAACCAACAGGAACTGTAACGTGGAATTCAACAGGATGGTTGTTATGCCCAGAAAGGTTATGTTAAGTGCACAGTGCATTTTATTTTCAAAAATTGTACATAATTAATTAAAATAATAGTTTTTAAAGCTACTCTTCACCCTTTCGTCATTGTCATCATCATCTTAGAACTGCAGAGCTGGAAGGGACCCTGTGGATCATATTGGAAGAACAGCATCTCATTGCCTCAGACTTCAGGGCCAAATTCTGAGACCAGGGTTTTTTTTTCCTTGTGGTGTCAGAGAGAAACCCCCTCATGATGTCACAGGGTGAGGTCTTGTGATGTCACAGAGGCAGGTCCTAAGGGATTAGGAGGGAAGCAGGCACCCATACAAACATCTTCACTCTGAGTCTGTGAGCCCTGACAATAGGTGGGAATGTGTGGAGATGAGTACCCAGGCTTTAAAAATACCTCATACACAAATATCAAACATTCTTCTCTTCCCCTTGGCCTGAAATTTATTTGCCCACTTGGACAATGAGGGAAACATAGCAATTCCATGAGATTTCAGCCAGCGCGCTGAAACTTGGCAACTCACCTTTTTAAAAATCAGTCACTGAACTTGCCGTCAAAGCATGTCAGTCTAGTACAGATATATAAAAATATGTGATTTCATTCATGTGTGTGTGATATGCAGAGCTCAGAAAAGTTAGGGTTTGAGATTATAATTCCCAGAATTCACGGCATTTATCCCTCATAATTTTGCTCTAATAACATCTTATGTTTCAGGTGAGTAAAGTGGTTTGGTGAAATGCTTGCTGAAAACACAGTTTGGTGTGGGAATTGAGGTTGTGCTTTTCCATGGATTCCATGAGAGAAAGCGAGATGGTAGCTTCAAATATAGGCTGTGGCTTGTGGGAGAAGACACAACTGAATTGCAAAGGGATGCAGATCCACAACAAGCATCCAGGAATGAAATGGTTTGCACAAAGATAATTTGGCTGAAGGTCAAATAAAGTTACCTGTGTTTTAGAGTAATATATGTGCAGGTCAGATGAGATAAAATGGGGCAGTTGACTCATGTGGCTGTTCCTAATGTGAACCATGGTATTGATCCCAGTTTTCCTGTGAACTCACTCATCTAAACTCTCAACACTGGATTTGTTTAAACTAGTTTAAATGCAGCAAGTATTAAAAACAAGTTATGAGATTGTTAATATAAATCTGAGAATATAGTGACCAAGTTTTTAATTTTGTTGCTATACTGTTTGTTACATTCACCTGTACAATGTTAGTTAAATTTATTTATTTATTTATTATTTATTTATTCGACTTGTATGCCGCCCGCACTCTGCAAGAGTCTCCGGGCGGCTTCCAACATCAATTAAAACAGTTCAGTTAAAAACAGACACTAAAAACCAATATGGCCACATCCCACTCTACAAAAGCAAAAACAAAAACAAAAACAATCTACAAAAACAATCTAGATCCATGACTTATTAATTAAAATTAAAACCTTCAATTAAAAACTTCAATTAAAAAAAACACATTTATGTATTCACTTTGTATTATGTTGCTTTGTTTAGTTACAACTTGGCAAATAGTCGTCTGTGTTTTTCCCAGTTGAATACAGTCAATGACCTTCTGCCTTAATGGCCTGACTAAATGATATCTTTTCAGTAACTGTGTATGCGTACTCATTATTCGTATTAGGTGTCTAAGAGGGTTCCATGGCACTGTCAGATTTATTGGTTTTGTGCTTGTTGTCACATACGGTCCTAGGTGCCTCAAGACGAATGGGGAGGATACCCTGCTGGTGGTAAAGATGAGGAGATTCCCTGCAGAAGGATGAGGAGTGGGAGTTACATTAAAGCCATGGGAGATGAGGAAAGCGGAGATTCTGACAGCAGCCCCAAAACATCACCAAAGGTGGCCGTCCATCCGGAATCCTTGCTAAAATCTATTGGACAAAGAGCGCTTGGAGACCACCAAAAGTAAGCCTCCCAAAACTTCTTCTTACACGTTATTAGTACGAGAGTACTTCTGTTTCTACAGTTTCTTTATTTCCCGCAGTCGTTGCTCTAAAGAAAATGTTACTTAGACGCATTCTTGTAGCTGACGCTACTGAAAAATGATTGCTTCTAAGAAACCTCTTAAATGAAATAATTCGCAATATTTTAAAAGGACAATATCAGTGTCTATATTCAAAATGCAAATGAATTAGTGCTGACAGAGTCTTTCTTTAACAAACTGAGGAAGAGGGATGGATTTGTTATGTTTCACTAGGTATGCTTTGAAACAAAAGTGTGGGTGACATGACTGCCCGATTCCTGCCTGAAGTGCTTTTCAGCTCTTCTCGTTTCATCCATGCTTCTTTAGATCTTAAGACTACCTACATGTGTAGCTAATTTAAAAAGACAGCTTATGTAGCACAGTGGGATGTACAGAAACTCCAGTGAGCCACAACTCTGCTGTGGAGAAGGAGGAGGTGCCAGTGATGACCTTCTTGCCTATGTCCCCATCTAAAGAATAAGGGTTTGTTCAGATTGGCCATTTGAGGTGTGGGGCGGATCTGGCTACAAAGGGTCTGTTGAGGTTGGGGGGGGAGTGATGTGCCATTTGACACACTCTTCCTGTTTGAACAGCAAACAACCCCTCGCAGCCCAATCAGCTGTCAATTAAGCGCTTCCCAGCTGATCATGCAGCCACTCTCCGCTTCCCAGCCAGACAAGGAATGGAAGCCAATCCTGGTGTCAGAGAGGCTTGCTGCCTCTTTGTTGCTCTTCTTCACCTCCCAGCTGATCGTGTGGCTCCTCTCTGCTCCACAGCTCATCAACAGAGGCAGGAAGCTGACTGGCTCCAGGAAGGCACTGCATTCAGCTGTTCTTGTTCTCTCCCCAGCTGATCACCTCCACGGCTACTCCAGGAGTCCAGGAAAAAGGGGGGGTTTGAACCGCACTGAATTGTGCCAAAAAGAATGCATGCTCCAGCCCTGTGTCAGAAAGGTGCATGACAGCTCTTAAAGGGGAGGGTGGATCGTTTGAAGTAGAAACACAATTGGACAATCCAAACAGTGCCATTAGTGATCCATTAATCATAACTATGTGCCACTGTGGACAAGCGCTAAGGTTCAGTCTCTGAGCTACAGAGAGTGCACCCAGTTCCACACTAGGTGAGAAATAGAAGGGAAGTGCTGAACAGGCAGTCACCTGGGATATCTGTATAAGGGTTATCCATGTAAGGAGCTTCATTCTTTATTCACAGGGTGGAACGTGAGTAGGGTAGCCAGAGCTAGGAACTATACTAGGGAAGGCGTGGTGAGCCTTTGGCACTCCAGATGTTTTGGACCATAGCTCCCAGAATCGATAGTCTGTTTTGTCCATGCTAAAGGTCTGTGGGAGATGTACTCCAATACATCTAGTGTGCCAAAGTTTTGGCATTCCTGCTGTCACGATTCCACTTGGCCCCTGTCTGGTTCACCAAACAAAGAGCTCACGCTACGTGCCCCTCAGCTGCCACCAGTTGATTACATCAACAATACCTATTATTAATAATCGAGGTCCAGGCCATATGTCATTTTAAAAGAACCAAATAGAAATTGTTTATTGATAGAGGTGTTGACAGAACAAGCAATGTTGTTAACTCTTAACAAATATCCTCCTTCTTCCCTCTCAACCACCACTCTCCCGCCCAAACTCCTAGACTCCCTCTCAATCTCTCTATCTCAAAACCCTGTCTAAACGCCTCCTCCTCCTGCTGAGTCTCTTATATCTCATGACTCCGCCCCTCCAGCACTCCCATTGGTATATGCAAATAGCATATGAATATTCATGACCTGGGCGGATGCCACACCTGCACTAGAGCCAACATTCTGTCAGAGCAAATTCTTTGCACTTTGTGGTCTTGCAAGCCTTGCAGCTGATTGATTTGTTTCATGTCCAGGGTCAACATTATACGTCCATCACAGATGACAGCCCTCCCCTTTGATCTAGATTCCCCCGGTTCTCTCAAGCTGCTGGTTGGACTACCTGCTCCTCAGACTATCTGGGACTTATGGTCCTTAGGAATTAGATAAGGATATTTATTTGGTAAGATATCTGGACGTTAGCTAGCGAGGGGACTTTGTTAGCCTTTCAGCCTTCTAATAATAGGGATACTACTGCCCTCATCAGCTCATATACACAGTGTTGATGTACGCTTGAGTAATTGGGGTGGGGGGGAGAGAGAGATAGCAGTGGGAGATGTATATGACAGAAGCCCTCTCTTTGCCAGACACATACCTGTCAATTTTACCTTCTCCCATGCTTAGGTTTTGCAGTTCTTGATAAATAATGATTTTAAACAGTAAGGGAAATTAAATTCTTAACAGAGCTGTGAGGGGGCACTTGTGTGCGTGTTCAATGAGAGGAATACTCTCACTTATCACAAGAAGACTCACTGCAAAAGATACTGCCAGTTGAACATTTGAAGTTGAACATTTGAAGTAGGCATAGAAGAAGATATAACATGAAATGGATTGAAGTAGTAGCGGAAACCATGGCCCTTAGTAGGCAAGACCTGAGCAGGACTGTTAATGACAGGGCCTTTGGAAATCATTCATTCATCAGGTCACTGTAAGCTGGAAGAAACTTGATGCCACATAACACACAAAGTTATAGGCATATATTCAAGGCCAACCCAACTACAGAGGCAAACGAGGCAATTCCTTGCCTAAATTTGGTTGGGATTGGAGATGGGCATGAAGTACTTTGTGCCCCTTCGTCACAAGTTGTCTGTGGGGTAGCACAGCTGCCTTGCATTCCCTCCTCCCTCCCCCTCGCTGGCTCACCCACTTGACCTGCCAGTGCACACTCCTCTTTTCCTTCCTTGTTGTGCAATCTTCAAGTCCCAGCAGAAGTCCGGACTTCCCTTTCTCCACCTACACCAGGAGCTGGCCGCTCAGACGAGGAGGTGGGGCAGGGATTCCAGCAGTGCTACCTTTGAGTGGCCAGCTGCTGGAGGAGGTGGAGAAGGGAGGTCTGGGCTCCTGTCTGGATTGGAAGATGGTGCGACAGGGCAGGAAGGAGCAGCACCTGCGGGCGGATCAGTGTGAGCCAGCGAGGGGGAAGGAAATGCATGGCAGCTGTGCTGCTGCACAGACTACTTATGACGAAGGGACACAAAGTACTTTGCGCCCATCTCTAGCTGGGATATTTTTTGGTAAACTCTTTAGTGTGTCTTGGACAGACAGCCGTTGCTTACACAGAAATATCTGGAGACACCACTGAAAGCCTTCTGATCTCCACCTTCCAAAGTAAGCCCAGGAAGTCTCTATTATGCACTGCATTTCTGTATAGTTCTATAGCATTTAAAAATCCTGTCTGTACAGATAGACAGGTTACCTTTCAGAGGTCTTATGGGAGAAGGCAAAGGTGAAAGAAATATAATAAAATGTTCATTTTTAAGATCCAGTTTGGGAGACTATTTAATTTAAAAAGGATTGCCATCTCAGGTGGCAGGAAACATGATTATGGAATAGAAACAAGGAAGAATTTTTTTGCTTGCTTTGTTTGTTTGGAAAAATACATATTGTGCACTTGAGTAATGTATTGAAAGTAGAATGGCAATTGTGAAGATAATTTATATCC
This sequence comes from Intellagama lesueurii, assembly GCA_037013535.1. Taxonomy (NCBI): domain Eukaryota; kingdom Metazoa; phylum Chordata; class Lepidosauria; order Squamata; family Agamidae; genus Intellagama; species Intellagama lesueurii. The sequence goes on from JBAJHW010000001.1 coordinate 226,404,259, forward strand.
AACAAGTCATATCTATCATAACAAAGAAAAGGAAAGATTACCAAGTGCGGATAGTGTGGCATGTTCCTAACCTGTAGGCTTTTTAATCAAGTGTCTTTCTGAACCAGCACTTGGGGTTGGGGGTGTGTGTCTTTGATCACCAAGCACACAGGAAAGCCATCTGTCCTGTAAAAAAAACCATATAGAGAAGGTTTGGTTCCCTATCTTGCCAACTTTGGTTCACCAGTCAGCCTTTCCAATAAGGCCGTGTCCCCAAAACAAGTGATCCAAAAGAACAGTGCCAGAGGCCTCCCAGTGCTGGGCAGCCACTAAATGAGCTGTGACCATCAAGGAGATGAATGGAGCTTGGGTCAGAACTGTTAGCGTTCTTTTCCAATAAGCATAACATCAGAGTACAAAAGGTAGGGGTAGGAAGTAGTAGACAGCAGTCCCATACATAAGTGTTGTTTGTTTGTTTGTTTGTTTGTTTGTTTGTTTGTTTACAAGAAGAGATTTGGGGAAGTATAACTCAGCTCTCAGATTAGCATGTATCTGGAAAAAACAACTATTAATAAACATTTCGTGCCTAGAAAATGTAATCAATTACAAAAACATTAAGTCCAGTTGTGTAAATTTCAGCAACGAATTGCCACTCATTAAGAAGTTGAGGCTTGTATTTCTTGTTGTGCACCATGTTACTAAAAATACAAGTGCTGATGTCTCAACTAGGGACAATTTTCCATTAAATTACACTATTGCTTAGACCAGTGGGTGCAAATAACAGGATGCTGGCTCTTGCTGTGTAGAATTCAAGAGCAGCCCTGGTTTTATGCATTTGTAAATCCGGCAGCATTTAAGGAATTCAGGGCATAAGCGTTGTGTGCAGAACAAATACAGCAAAAGCTTTTATACGGAATTATTGAGTGAGCTAACATAAGTAATTGTTTTAATGATAATCTCTATGCTAGGGTAATAAACAAAAACCAAGATATATTATGGTGATTGCTTAATGTGTTGTTCTACAGAAAACAAAAGTTAATTTTGTCAAAATTAATTTTCAGAAATACCAGATCTGCAATTTATCCTAACATAATTTTTCTCAAGCAGTTACTCCTGTAAGGATAGCATTATAGCATGAACAATGTTGCAGTTTTTTGATAAAGAAAAACTAAGGATGCAACTAGATGAGAATTTTTTCTGCTGTTTGGCTTGCTCTGAGGGTGGGCAGGTTTGCTTCTTTTCCCAGTGACCACACAACGTAAGTGCTAGTGGGAACTAGCCCAACAGCAGAGCGTTCCTGCTCATACCTTTTTGTCTTCCTGTCAGGAGCTATTCTTTTTTAGCTGCGGGTACGATCGCTTTGTTTTGGTTCGGTTCTGGCATGCGATTGCTGGGATCAAACCAAAGCAGATGGTTTGTTTTCAGTGTTCTAGTATTGTCGCCGAATGATACTGGGAAATTGAAAACTTCCCCTGCTCCTCCATGGAGGCGGAGAAACAAGAAGCAAAGCTTATTCTATTTCTAAAGCCTAGTTAGGGCAGCGCTGATGTGCTGTACCTTTTAGGGGGGAAAGTCTAAGGAGGTGGAAACAGGAGAGGACCAGGAGAGGGATCTTGTTGTTTTTGTTGCTGTTGTTTGTTTGTTTTTCTTTCCTTTTAAAGAGAGGTGGGCTAAAAAGGGGTTGCTTGAGGTGCAGTGTGGTTTCCTGACCTGAAACCACCTGATCCTTTCCTGTGGATGCAAGGATCACACCAAATGGCATGCTACACCTGGACACGACTTTAAGCAATCCTATTTAGCCCACTGCAGCCTGCTCCAATTCGGCTGTCTAGCCAAGTATGCCTATCCCAGAGCAGTGATAAGGCTCACAGAATAGAAAACACTCTTTCTTAATGTAATCTCATTGTATTAGATGGATTGCCCATGATCCAGTAAACTATTTTATTTATTCTCAAGAGAAAGGAAGCATTCCTATGAATAAAGTATGTCTATTTCATTTAGCACAAAACCAGATCTCATCAAGTTAGATCAAAGCATCAACAATTGTTTGGGTAGCCACAGTTTAGACCTCAAATAAATTATCTTGACATGCTAGCACTTTAAAGGGAAACTTTGAACGGAGTGTCTTTCTTACTCCTGATCTCTCTTGGTGGCACAATCTATGCTGAGTGATATCCTTAATATATTAAAGATATGTGGAGGATCTGGTCTCTGTAACATGGGCTTCCCTAGAATGCCTTTTAATAGCTTCCTATTCATTTTTATGAAAATTAAGCTTACTTTCTATGCGGATGCATTCCTATCTTTACCCAGAGCTTTCTTTTCTCTCTCAGATTCTTTTAATGGGTTCTCAGTGTCTCGTCATAGCTGGAGGCTGAATGCATGCTGAAATTTGATGTTGACTAGATTGGCCTAGGGTGCATGCCAGTGGCAGGAACTCCTATCATCAGTGGCTAAGCACCAGCCTGCTCAGGCCTTGTAAGTTCAAATGTGACATGCCCCAGGATCTGCAGTAGCAGCCAGTGGTGGCTAGCAGGAGTACCTTTTGCCAGTTCCCTCTGGCAAGTGGGCTGTTGACCTTTATATCAAACTAAATCTAGCACAGTCAAAGCTGTTTTACTTCATAGTTTTTGGAGATATTTGCACACAGCTGTTCTTAATGATAGTTTGGAAGCTTCAGAAGGTAGAGAAAGTAACAGGTTTCCATCTGGTGGAAAACAGTTTGCATCAGTACCTCAATATCTGCACTAGCTCCCTAACACTCTAGATACAATTCAAATTCCGAGCTATGATGACTGTCCACAGTCTGTCTGCCTGTCTATCTATTTTCATTCTTATTTTGCTTTTCTCCCAGTGAAGGGACCCACAGCAATTATTTAAACTCCCCCCTGGTTTAGAACAGGAATAGTTTCCCTGGAGTTAGGCTGAAAGGAGAGATAGCCATATAGTTATAAAATATTTCTCACCCAATGATAACAGATGGTGTTAATTAAGCTGGTTTATCGCTTCTCAATTGCTGGCTGCCGACGACTTGCAAGCAAGCTTTCCAGCTGCTTGCTTATGCCCACTGGTTGATTGGGGAGTTTCCCAGATCAAATGGGGATAACCGCCGTCATCCCCGTGATCAACAGGCTTCTCCCCCATTTCACCACCTCTTTGGGGTGGTTTTAACCCCCTGGGGGGTCCCAAACAGGTCAGAATTCAGCCCAGGGGACAGAGCTCCATCCTCCTGTTGCTGTCTCGTCGCAGTGTCAAGCCGGAAGTCCTGCTCTCCAGCTCTTGAAATGTACAAAAGCTTGAGAACTGGAGCATACACCATGCTTGCAGAGATGCTGCCAAAAATGTTCATTTTTTACCTGCATAATATGCTTTACCATATAGATCAATGCTGTCAAAGGGAGAGTCTCCGTTTTCCTTGAAGCCATTGATGCAGTTATGGAGACTTTACACCTGGTGGTAGGGATCTGTCTGGTAAGAGATTCTGCACATTGTACTTTGAGTTAGAGTACTCCTCATGGGGATACCATTTGCTGTGGTATTCATCTAGCAACTCAATGTTCATGGGTCTAAGAGAGAAAAAATCTGTAGTAGATATTGACTGTGTCACCTCCCTATGCTATCTGCCTCATCATACATGGGTCTTATTTTTTTCCTAATGGGGCAAGTAGCAGAATGAAGGGAATTAATTTGGAACAGGAAATGGTAGAGTTTTTCAAAACCAGTATGCACCTGGTTCAACACGAAAGGGGCAAATATGCTTTTAAAAGAAAGCTATAGAAGAAATTGAAATGAAATTGCCCAATTTTGTGTCATCCAATAGTTATTACAATATTTTTGGAGGCAATTAAAATACATTTAAAATCTTCCACTCGTTTGTTGACTGTTTAGTGTAGTATCAGACAGATTATTTATATTTGCTGATTGAAGTAAAACAAGTAGAACTTTCTCTAACTGAATAACTTTTAAATAAAGTTATCTCTATAGAACCTTCAGAATGTATTCCAAAATTTAGTTTTAAAAAGCCCTGGAACTGACAGATGTGCATTCTGGTCAAGTGAAAGGACACATACACTCCCATCTGGGTTCAAAAGCATTGATTTAGAACATTATACTGGAGCAAACTGTAGTAATCTGTCATAATTGAACACATCAGAAGTACAAACAAGACAAAAGTGATATGAATAGCCAACCCAAACTGACTGAGAACTTAACTGTTGCCTGAAGGAATGATGGCAGAAGTTCATCCGTATATAAAGACATCCCTGTAGAGAGTGAAGCAGGAATAATAAACATCACTCTTTTTGTCTTCAGGTGATAATGCCAGCTACCTGTTTTTATTTTACATGGAAACACTGATAGTGTGTTTAGGATAGAATTTAGTATGTTAATTTTCCAAAGGTGTAGTGGCTTTCTCCATACTTCTAGGCATAACTAAAGATTTAGTTAGTGTGTGGGAAGAACATATTTGTTTGGGGTTTTTCAAGGGGTTTTAACTGAATCCTGCCAGAAAGGGAGACTGTATTCCAGAGGACTGGGAGACACTAAGTAATGGAGTTAAGAGCGTTGGTGATACATCAAAAACTGGGATGGAGATACAGGAACTCACAGTTGAATGGGAGACAAAAGTAAGCAGTTGAAGGGATTCACCCATGGTTTCAGATGTACAAAGTATGGGAAACAAATAGGATGAGATTGAACTCGTAGCACAGGAAAGCATAGATGGTGTGACAGGCATTATTAAAACTTGATGGGATGGAACTCATGACTGGAATGTAGTGACTGAAGGATAACTTATTCAAAAGGAATCAAATAAGGGGATGGGTGGTAGCATTGCATGTTAAGAAGCTGTACAACTGTGAGGAGTTTCATCTGTTGGATCATGGAATGCAGCTGGAGAGTATTTGGATAAAAATGAGAGATGAAACAACAATGACATTCCTCTGGTGTCTGCTATAGGCCTTCTAGCCAGACCAAAGCTTTGGATGGCATCTAGATCAGATTACCTAATGCTGAAAGAAAAGTTATGCTAGTAATGAGAGTCTTCAACTACTCTGATAAATGTTGGAAATCCAACTCTATTAAGAATGTAAGGGCAGAAATCCCTGGCTGACAACTTCCCTGGCTGAGGGAAGGGGAGAAGGGAATCAGCAAGCCTGACGCTGATCCTCACTAACAAGGATGAATGGTTAACAAGGTGGACACAGTGGGACCTCTGAGTGGAAATGATTAAGTCCTCTTCAGATTTGTGATGCTGAGGAAGAGGAAAGCTGGTGCATACTCAAGACTTTCTTAAATCTGGGCGCTAGAGAGAGAAGGCAAAACTGCTGAATGCTGACTTGGCCTCTGGCTTCTCTCAGAAGGAAAATAAGTAGAGTCTCATATCAGTAGAGTAAAAGAGGATATGAATGAGGTGTGAAAGGTTCCAAGCAACTTCTGACTAAGGTGAGAGATAAAGAAGTGGCCTTGAGCATATGAGATAAAAGACCATTTTATATGGAGTGTAAATTGGCAATCAAAGAAAGACAAGTGCATGTTACAATTGTATTTTCTAAAACTTCACAATTTGAGTCACAAAAATGTTAGATAGATAAGTTTATTAGCCAATGGCCATCAAAGTGCTCAATAACAGAGCTGTGACAAATCATCAACAAGATTACATAACAATAACTTTCAAAATTTGAGACTGAAAGAATTAAAATTATTTAAAAGATACACTACAGTAGCATTTTATATAATTTAAATAAAATTAGGCATCTTATTTACAGAGCTACCAACCTGTACAAACCTTTGGTTTTACCGTATTTTTCCATGTATAAAATGACACTTTTCCCTAAAATAATTAGAGGAAAAATTGAGGGTCGTTTTATACACGGTAGTAAGGGGCGGGGGAGAGATCAAAGCGCTTTGATCCCTGCTTTCCCCCTCCACTTTTTGCAAAGAAAGTGGAGGGGGAAAGCACTTCCCCCTCCACTTTCTTGCGAGGAAAGTACTTTCCCCCTCCACTTTCTTTGCAAAAAGCTGCTTTTCCCCTCCACTTTTTGCAAGGGAGAAAGCAGCTTTTTGCAAAGAAAGTGGAGGGGGAAAGTACATTCCTCGCAAGAATGTGGAGGGGGAAAGTGATTCCTGCTTTCCCCCTCCACTTTCTTGCGAAGAAAGTTCTTTCCCCCTCTACTTTCTTTGCAAAAAGTGGAGGGGGAAAGCAGCCTTTTGCAAAGAAAGTGGAGGGGGAAAGCACTTTCTTCCCAAGAAAGTGGAAGGGGAAAGCAGGAATCAAAGCACTTTGATCCCTGCCTTTCCCCCTCCACTTTCTTGCAAAGAAAGAAATTTTGGGTTAGAAAAGTGGGAGGTGTCTTATACATGGGGGCGTCTTATACACTGAAAAATACGGTATTTACTATTCATCTTTATCAGATTGGGTTATCCAATTTTCCCTCAATTTAATGGCTAAATGATCTTATTTAGCAACTTTACAGTTTATTTTGTTGTTTCTACCTGGTAGCAACTTCTGGAAATGTTATTTTCTAAAAAAGACAAATTAAAAAGAAAAAGTTATAGATCTCAGAAACTAGTTATCTTGGGAAATGGAGTCCAAAATACCTTCAATGGGAAGGTAGGAAGTTTACACTTTTTTGTCTGTTACAACAGGAATGTTCATTCTTGTTCTATTTCAAATAAAAGTTGGATACCTTGATATGTTGCTGATAAATCCTGGTTTTAAAATGATAATTTACCAAAAAGGGATGGGGGGGGGGGGAGCAGCTACATCTGTCTTTACCAACAAACTATGGTTCCAGCAAGAATTCTACCTTCAAAGTTTGTTGATCAGAAGGATATAATAACGAAAACGTAAAACCAAAGAAAATTTAAGAGTCTTTAAGAATCTTACAAGGCCTAACATTTCATGACTTTCATCAATTATCCTTCTCAACAAGCACTTACTTTGATAGTGATATGACTGGTGGGAGCAGTGTGAGATAAAAGGAACTGTCTAAGTAATGTAGGCTCCTGTTCCTTAGAAGAGGGATCTGGGAGTGTAAATAGACAACTGTGTATTCTGTCCACTCTGCCCAATGATTGCAATTGTATGTTTATATTTGGAAAGTTCAAAAAACATCACTTCAATGCAATTTACTCTCCCATCACAGTTGTGTTTGGTTAATAAAGCACTTGCTAGATTAGCTCCAGAATTGTTCAGAATTCTAACTTGATTGTACTCTAAGATGTATTCTAACAATAAACTCTTTTTGCAGCCCACTCCAGATGGCACATTCTACTCTGGATTCCCAAATCCCCTCATTGATTTTTAAAATTTTATTTTTAGATAGTTCTAAAATTTTGGTGGTGATTTATATTTTTATGTGCCCACCTTGGACTTGATTTATAATAAAAAGGCAAACAGTAAATGGCAAACCTAAACCCCATTAAGGCCTGTCTTTAACAGTGTTGGTGTGCTTGTGCATTTTTAGATTTTGTACTAGCATGCTATCCAGTACAATGTTCATTGCACAAGAAGTTGTGTGATAGTATGATCTAGTGCTTGTGCTTCACTGAATTTAGACCATTTATTTATCTACCAGTGTCTGCGAAAGCTTCAAAAATCTTAGTCCTTTGCTGAAGTTATGAATTGAACTGAGGAAATGAAGGATTAAATATGAGGCAGTAGACATCATTCAGTCATGTGACAGATGTGAAATAAAACTAAAGTTAGAAACAACTTCTGGTCCCAATACATTGTAATCCTACACATGTCTACTTAGAAGTAAACCTCACTGAATTCAACAGGAATTTTTCCCAGGTAAGCATGTATAAGATTGCAGACTTAGGGCCTGCCCAGACAGGGGAATTTGGAATGATCTGGTTCATGCTTAAACGGTTCCTATCTTCAGTGTGATCTATTTTATCTCTCATTTGAGAGATCCTTCCATTCACATGTAAGTTTACCAGGTTTACTCAAGAGTAAGGAAGCAGCAACAGCAGCTGGGGATAGCAGTGGTGTGAGGCAAAAACGTTGGGTTGAAGGTTGAGGAGACAGAAGTAGGTAACTCCTCTTTTTCCCACCTTTCTCCTCCGCCGAGGCTCTGCTGAGGTCGTGCTGCTTTGTGGGGACGGAGCCCATGGAGCTGACTAGCGTCCTTCCCCACCTTTTCTTGTGGCCATCATTCAGCTGGCCACAGTGATTTATCCTTTTTGTCGTTAAATAAAGTAAGTGGCATATCAAAAGAGCAATCCATCAACCTAGAATGGTATTAGAATTGCACTGCATCAGTTAGGGAAATATTTTAAAATGGATTAAATTAGAGGAGGAGGTTTCTCCATCTTCCTTTCAATGTCACAACCAACCTATTACTTCACCGGGTTGTCACCTCAGATAACATCACCCACAGTTCCATTTGGGGGCAAGCTAACCATCCATACAAGCGACACAACGGAATAATTAAGAGCACACTGAATCATACAACAAAAATAGAAGCCCTCAAGCGCTATGCTAGAAAGGAGCAGGACAGCTCTTTAAGGGGCGGGATGGATCAATCTAGGTAGAAACGTATCTGGATGTCATAATTTGGTTCAAACAAAATGAAACTAACAGCAATCCAAACTGCATTCTATGTACTGGATCTAGACAGGCCCTTAGTTGTATTTGTCACTTGGTCCCTGTTACTCGGTCTTTTACTTTTTCCTAAGATCCTTCATTACCTCCTAGATGTGTTAAAGAATTTATACAAGTGAAATTGTTAAGTTTAATCTTTAAATATGAGCATTCAAAAGCCCCTTTGCTTAGTGAAGAAAGTCCTTTACTAAAAACTACAGAGATTTTAATGGTGCCGTAGAGATACAGAAACACTAGATTATATTCATTTGAACTACATGGGCCTATTTGTACCAAATTTGAGTAGAGTTAGGTCCTATTGATGTTGGTGGAAAAGAATCTGAATTTATCTTCATGAATGAAATGGGCAATCATAAACAGGCAATGCATCAAAATGGAGACATTGCGAATGATTTAAATGACAGACTACAATTTTTAAAAAAGATCTCAGTATGACTGGAGATAATCTATTGAAAAGAGAATATTCAACACATTTAAAAGTGACATATTACACAACAAACAAACAAAAGATGAAAATTGCAAATGATAACATAGCAGAGAAGTGGCTAGCAGATAGTATTTCTGAAACAACTGTGATGTTAGATGGATGGCAAATAATCACCAGCCCTGTGCCATGACTAAATAAACTAATGTTGTTGTTATATCCGGTGTGGTATAGTACAGCCATACTCAATGAGGGCCATATGGCCCCCTGGGGAGCCCTGGTACATTTGAAGGGGGACAGAGACTGAAAAATGTGAGAAGATTTGGAAAGATCATGTTTTATCCTTGTTGGACAGGGGGCTCTGGAACATGAGAAGAGCTCCTAAAAGGGCAGTGACCAAACAAGGTTGAGAACGGCTGGTGTATTGGATAGAGTAACAGACCTGAGTTCAAATCTCTGCTTGGCCATGGAAACTCACTGGGGGGCGGGGGATGGCACTGGTGAAATGCCTACAATATCTCACATTCCTGGAAAGTCCTATTAGGGTTGATATAACACAGTTCCAATTTGACGGCACATAAGACGCAGATTGCTGTAACAGCATCACTACATCGCTTCTTTTTAACTGGGTTAGTGAGAATACAACATATAATATTGTGTGGCGAAGCGGTCCTTGGGGTTCTTTTAAGCCTTGAGTGAGACTTGAGGAGAGCTTATCACCAGCCTCAAGTGAGTCCTGAATTAACATATTAGCAAGTTTAAGATTAGATTTGAGTGTATCAGATCCTCAAGTGATATTCACTGTGACCCAAACGGCAGAGCTCTTAAATGTTGGCAATGCCAACCAGAAAGTGCCTAGGAAGAGGAGCGAATGAATCCAGCCCAAGCTCCTTTCCATACTACAAAGTTTTTAAGGTTTTTGATTACATAATGTATTTATTATTATTATTATATTATTATTGAATTGCTTTGTAATTATATCATTTATTGTGTTTTTAATTTCACTTGTTTTGTTGTGAGCCACCTTGAGTTCCCTACAAAGGACACTAAATCAATAAAAATAAATAAATAAATAAATACTTGGGCCTATCAGAGCTGAGAACCAATATACACAGCTAAAAGGCATGCCCTGTTGGAGGAAAAAACAGTGTTTCCACACTATGTGCACGAAAACCAAAATCTGATCAACTTTCAGCTGAGCTTTGCTACACTCAGTGAAACTAATATTCCATTATGAGAGAAGATAAATTTGCTTGTTTTATTGAAACATCGATAATGAGATGTATCTGCCGATATAAAGTGTTCTTTCACTCCCTCTTAATTTTTCTAGTCATTGTTTTTCGTTCTTTTGTCTCCCTCACTCTTTCCTTCATAGTCAGAGCTACCTGCAAGCTGCAAGCGATGTGCCTGGTGGTCACAATTTGGATCCAGCGGCAAACTACAATTCCCCCAAGTTCCGATCACGGAACCAGAGCTATATGAGAGCAGTGAGCACGCTCAGTCAGGCCAGCTGCATTAGCCAGGTTGGAAAACTTTAATTTCTTTCCGTCAAATCTTTTAAAGCAACAATAGTAACAATAATGTTTAAAGGCCCAGCAGTTTGTCACCTAGTTGTCAGTAAGGAATCTGTTTTTATTTCAGTTTACTAGAGAAATGAGGAATAGTTCAGGTGAATGGAGCATATTAAGGTCTTAAGTCATTTGAGATGCATATCAATTGTGTTTTGTAACTGAAACCAGGAGAATCTTATGTCTGATTCCACTCTGCCATTTTTAAGGTATACTGTTGAAATATTCTACATATGAACCTAAAAATACAGTGTATAAAAATGGCAAATACCGGTTTGCAAATACTGGATTGGTCATTCCATAATGAATATATGCTAAATGACAAACACTGGTTTGACACTATATAATATATAGAACAAGCCATTTAATAAGTATATCATACAATCGTTCTGTGCCTTGCACTGAACAGAAAGCCAAAACTCATGTTTAGAGAGATGTGTGTGTCGTGCTTGTGCATTGTTTTGTTCCCTTTGTTGTACAATGCACATGACTCCAGAATAAATATACAAAGGAAACCATTGTGCACTCACATACTTCTCCTTTTAACATGTTTTCACATTTATACTTTTTTGCCATTTGAGGGAGCACTCTTTAGAAAAAGATTTCTCTGAACATGCTCAGTTCGGAACATATCTCATGTTCTAGATTGTGATATGTGAACCTCGGTGGCTGTGGCCAACCTGCACAGATTTTACATCTCTTTTGGGAGTATGAGACAGGAAGAGGTAGTTGAACTCTTAATGGCTATTGTATACTCTGCTTTAACGCAGCAAGACTGTTTTGTTCAGTGTAGGTTGATCCCCTATAGTAGCAAGCTGTTGACTTGGGTTTTGGTGCTTCTAGTGTTTAGGTATGTGAAACTGCTTTCATATTCCTTGATGAAAATGTAGGAAATCATCTAAGTTCAAACAAGGTCAAACTCTTTCATTCAATTCCCTTTCTTACATAACAACATCTTGTTGTTGTTCTAGTGGAGTTTTGAAGAGATCTGATAGCAGTTAGTACTATACCAGTCAGGAAGTCACAATTATAAAGAGATGCAGACCAACTAATGAAATCTGCTGATCGCTAGCAACACACACACAAGTACGTAGGACGAAGAAGATACGTTTTGACAAACCCCATCTCTTGCTTGTATACAACAAGAGAACCTGACAAAATTGATGCTCGCTCATGGCACACCTCCAAACGTTTTCTTCTAGTACTAGAAATGGATGAAGAGAACACTGTGTGCACACTGCTGCTGATTCAAACTGCATGAGCCCCACTTGACCCTGTACCAGGATGAACAGTAAAACACAGGGTTGGCCCTGCCATTAGGCAGAGTGAGGTAGCCATTTCAGATGGGAAAATATTCAGGGCAGTGAATTATGTCCCCATTGTTACTCTGAAGAGCCTTGCTGCCCCCATTTCCAGCTGGGGCCTTGATCTGTCAGGCTATAGCAATGGCCACATCTGGAAAGGCACTTTAGAGCCTGAAAATTCCCTGGGGTTTTGCTCTCAGGGGGATTTGCAAAGCACAGCAAGATGTGACTAAAGAGACAGACTGTGCAGTACCACCAGTCTTAGTGGTGAGCCTTCCCACAATGCCTCACCTGAAGGAAAGCCCCCCCCCCCCCGAGTGCGTTTTTGGGGTCAAGACAGATATAGAGAAAGGAGGCAAAGGTTTGGGGTGGACAGGAAGAAAGGAGGGAAGAAGGAGCAACTGGAGTGATGGGGGAACTAGAGAGGCAACAGGAGATAAACTTTAGAAGGATCCCTTGCACCACCTTGGGCAGAGGAGGCCACCAGCTGAGGGCAGTGTGCATGTGACAGAGACTATTTATTTATTTATTTATTTTATCCCCCAACCATGGCAATTTTACTGGCCATTCCTCTCTAACCATCCATTTATATTACAGAACCAAATATACTTTTTCCTCCCCATCCCCCCACCCACATATGCACCCTACCAGCAAATTAGGTTTATAAGTAGAAAATGAGATGTTCATCTTAATTATAAATGTATTATCCCATCTTTCTTTCTTAATATTGTTAGCATAAGACCGTTCAAAATAAGAATGTTTGCCTTACACTAATTCATTAAATTTGATTAGAAATCAAGTAATAACAATAATTACAAGGATTAGAAATAATTATTTTCAGGCCAACTTAATTACAGAAGTGTATTTATGGAAAATAATGGATAAGGCTTCTAGTGTGGACAGGGGTTCTTTGCTGAAATTACATTTTTAAACTGAAGCTACTTATTGAACAAACTAAATTCCCCCCCTTGGCTCAGTTCACAAAATACATTTTGTGTATGTATGTGTGTTTCTAAGCAACTTGCGGCCTTCCAGATGTTAGAGTGCAGTTCCTTACCATTGACTGTGCCGCTTACCCCAATGGGGTTGCATTCTGACAACATCTGGAAGGCCACAAGTTGCCCGCCCTGGTCTCAAGTGGAGCCCATCCTTGCAATAATTAGAAAGAGTGCTGCCACAATCTTAGAACTGCTGTGGAACTGGGGTGGCACATGACCTTTGTCTGTGTTAGTGTGTGCTTAGCAGCAGTTGTGACAGTTTACATGATTAAAAATGCATTGTGCAGACTAGCTATAAGATAGTAATATGTGCAGGATCCCTGATCTGAGAAGGATAACTGTTTTTCTCATGGAAAAGTGAAGCCAGTAGAGTTTCTCCAAGTATGGTGGTACCTTGACTAACTGAAATGAAGGAAAGGAAAGGGAAAATAAATATTTTGGTCTTAAAGGCGCTACATGATTGTGTTATAGAAACGTAGAAAGGGAATGCTAACATGGGCCATTTATTTCAGTCTGCAGCTCTGGGGCTACAAAAAATAGCCTTCTTTGTTTGCATCTCCCCTCTTTGCACCTCACGTCTAGTGTTGTGAAAACATCCTGCTCTTCTGGTAATATGATACAACACATGCAGAACTCTCAAGGGTGAGACATAGGCAGGATATAATTGCAACAACAACAGAGCTGCTTTGAACGACAGCTCTGTGTTGCATTCGACTGCTTTGAAACCCACTTCTGCTCCTTAGGTGCACTCCCTTGGTTCTGGTCTCATTTAAACCTCTACAGTACTCAATGTCTAGTGCTTCACATATTTGTAATTTAACAACCGAAAAGGAAAGGAAGTTGGTCTGGCATTGACATTGATCTGATCAGAGACCATGGTTTCCCACTGTGAGAAGGCATCATAGCTCTGATTGGGAGTATACATGTCCCCCCCCCCTTTCCTCTGTCATATGTTAGGGGAGGAAGACTAGTTTGTAGCTGGGAACAAGCCGCAATATCTTTTTCCATTTTGTTTTGTTTTTAAAGCTAACTATGGTCTAAAGAAGCCAGTTTTCTTCTTTCTTACACAACATGAGAAGATAGTTTCCTCAAAGCAACAAATGGGAGCTCTATACTTCCTTTGCTCACGTGTAGCAGAAGAAGGGTGGGAAAAATAGACCTCTGTAGATGCTCTTGGACTGCTGTTTACAATATTCCACCCACTGGCTATGCTGGCTAAAGAGACTTGCAGTCTAGTAAAATATACTATGACTTCACTACGAATGGGATTTTCAGATTCTTTTGGACTACAAATCCCATAATTCTCAATTCCAAGAGATCTATCTAAAAGACAGACACCTTACAGACAACTAAATGTGGCTCACCTGGATGAAAGGCCTAACCTGGAAGGCTTTGAGACCTAGTTCTGCCCATACTTCCTGTTCCTGCCCCAGTGCTAGCTGGGAGTATTTTGTATGTACAGAAAGCCAGGTGAAGCTAGGCCTAGCTAGGCTTCAAAGCCATCCAGTTTAGGCTTTTCACACAGGTGAACCACATTTAGGTGTCTGTTTGTCAAGTAGGATTCGTGGAATGGAGAATTACAGGATTTCTACTCCAAAAAGATTAAAAATAAAATCATATCTTTAAACTTCACCTTTGCCTGCAGTAAACGAAGGAAGGGAGTCTTTGAGCCCAACTCAGTGTAGCATTAGCACAGTGGGAAATACATCTGAACCAGAGAAACTGATTTAATTGTTTTGTTACCTTTCCAAAAGCTGTCTTTTCCCTGTCTCTGTTTGAGTTCCTGTTTTACATTGGCGATGCTTCCTACAGAAAAGATTAATGGAGTCAGGGTGAGGAGGGAGAATAGGTCAGGACTAGCCCCAAGTAGCTGGTTCCTCTAATGTGTTGATGGTGCAAATTAATGATTGGTGGTTCTGTCCCTTGTTTTTTTTTTACTAATTACCCAATACAGTCCAATGAAAAATCAGTTTCTTCACATTTTGTCTAAAACGGAAACTGAAGTCAGAACTAGCTGAAGCCAATGTCCATGGTTCAGCTCTGCTGAGGCACTTTGTTAATGACAAAAGTGCTAAGAGGGATGGTGGGGAAGTGGGGGAGTCCTGCATTTATTGCTCAGGTAGTACCTGTTGTTTGAGGTGTTGCAGCAGAGTCCATTTCTGACAAAAACAAGCCAGCACAAAAAAACAAAACAAATGCAATGTTGTTGTTTATCTAGATGAGTGAAGCAGAGGTCAATGGGCAATTTGAATCTGTTTGTGAATCAGTGTTTAGTGAAGTTGAAGCTCAGGCAATGGATGCCCTCGACCTTCCGGGTTGCTTCCGAACCAGAAGTCACAGTTACTTGCGTGCCATTCAGGCGGGTTACTCTCAAGACGATGAATGTATCCCTGCAATGGCATCTTCCAATATCACCTCAACAATCAGGTCAACAACAGGTAAGATGTTCTACCATGTTCCCTTGACAGTCCGTACTTTGACCTGCAATAAAATAAAAATGAGGACATTGATCCATAAACGGAAGATTACGTGTGCTATGTACTATGTCTTGTCGCACAGAAGAACACTGACTTGAATTGAATAATACCTTTTATTTTAGCCACAGTGATGCCTCCACAAGGTTAGGACATCAAGGCTTTCCCTTAAAAAATAAAAATAAAAAAAAACAGCTGTGAGCTGCTTTCTCAACACCAAAGGATAGACAACTATCAAGGCTTACTTAGGTTTGGATACATTCTGCTCCAAAATAAAGTTCTTGGGAATCAGCAAATACCTTCATTAGTTTTAACACTTGATTATTTAAGTTTGCTGTTTCATACCCTTTAGCACTGGAATTGTAATCATCCTGTTGTAGGGTAGAGGCATTTGAATGGTCCCTGGGTTCTTAAAATTGTTTGAGGGAAGCAAGAGAGAAGGAGGGAGGGAGACGCAAACGTATGCAGGGTTTGAAAGCACTGGACCTGTTATTAGCTTAGGAAATCTGAAGACAGCCTAAACCTAAGGAAAAAGACTGGTATATCGCATATGCATTTTCTCCACTGACATCATCAATAATTAAATATCCTTTTTTACAGGTCTCGTTTTTGCACTTTTAAACATCTTCTATAGTTCCTTGGAAGGTGTTGGTAAAGGAAATTGGTTTCATTGTTTTTAGAAGCACCACAGCTAGAAGAGGGAAATGGAACCTTTTCCAAAGACAATATGAAGCAAAATAACAATAACAAACAACAACAATAATAATACCATTGCTAATTTTGAGATCTTTCAACCCTATGTTTATGTTTCTCTCCCTCCCTTCCCATTATGCTCTTTATTTTCTTACTGCTACTAGAAGATGTAACTTTTAAGTCAAAGTAAACATTTGCTAAAATATGGTCACAGAGCTGTTCTAAATATTTCACTCCCTTTTGTTTTACTTCTGCGTGTGGCAAGATCATTAAGTAGCCTTAGTCTCACATGTTTCCACTGAACTTTTTTGTTTCTTCACAATAATACATAGATGTTGAAGACACAGATGGATAAATCCTGTGCTTTCTCTCATGAAAGCTAGCATATCAGTTTACAAGGCCTTTAAACAGAGAGGATCAGATCTTTGACATCCCAATCTCATTGGATTTGAGAAAGCCAACCAAAAACAGTTTTCTACACACAGTTGTATGAAAAATTGTTCAGTCTTTGTAGCTTTGGACTCCAAACACAGCCACTGTTTGTGAGAAGTGGCCTTGGACCCAAATGTTGACAATCAACTCAACTAGAAAGCAACACATCCAATTAAATGCTAGAAAGCAATACAAATACACATCCGACTCATGTCTGTGACAAATTACAGAGACCTTTGGGTAGAGTGGGCGGCATATAAGTTAAATAAATAAATTAAATAAATAAACTAGGACCAATGTAGCTAAAATGGCCACTTGGTAAGAGTTGCCAGGGAAAGCACATTTTCTTTGGTGGCTCCATCACTTTGAAAGTCCCTCTCCCGACTCCTTTACTAGCTTTACTGGTCTCCAAAGGTCTTACAAATCTATCCTATTCTAACCTTGAATGTCACTGAAGGCTGTTTGTTGTCTCTGCTGTTTAGGTGATGGTGGTGAAGATAATGATTATGCTCTTCTAATTTCTGGCTTTGTTCATTTATCATTGATGGGTTTATATGAAATTAATTTGTTTTGTACGGTAGGTTTCAAATAAATAAATTGTGTACACTGTGAGCAGTCAGATATTGCTTGTTACCTCACCCCAAACGTGGGCACACTGACCACATGGGCTGATATTTGAGCAGGCCTTGTTGCTGTGGTACTTTTGTATAGCCTTTATCCCATCCATGGAGAATGTTACTGTCTTTTCTTTAAAGTTACTTCATGTTGCAGTAATAGGATAAAATTACGCTGTTTCCACAGTTTGACATTATCCACAATGTATGTGTGATGTGTATAGGGTGTCAGACTGAAACTCAGGAGACCATGGGAACCAACAGGGTAGAGGGGGAGGAATGATAAAGCATACCTTGAACATTTTATCTACCTCAATAATTCTGCTAGGGTTGCTGTAATTTGGAAGTCACTTGACAGGACTTAAAACAGAGTATGGTAGCCATGACACATGAGGCAGAGAGGAAATTTTTGTGTGGAAACATTTGGATTCAAAAGTGACAGACAGACAGGGCCCCAAAACCTAGACCCAATTGCATGTGTGGGGAGGGGAAAGACACTAGTTAAAAGTTTGGAGACCCATTGCAACTGTGGGAGCAGCAGTTTTCCCCCTCTTTTCTTGTCAGAGCTGCTGCTTCAGACCGCATTAGAAGAGCTCCTTTTGCAAGTTGTTTTTTTGTCTGGAATGCCCTGGAATGGCATCCCCTTATGGGAATTTTGAGAGTGGGGGGAAGGTGGACAATCACTGTGAGGACCTCTGTTGCGGTTATCTGTAATAGCAAATTTTGGAACAGGGAAAGAGGAACAAAGATGACCCGACACACACACCCCACCCATTGTAGCAGTAGTAGGAAGAACCTGCCCAAATCGCCTTGTCAGATTGCTGCCTGCAAATGTGTGGTGATCCGGTGTGGTCACCCCCATCACTTGCCCCAAGATCGTGCCCTTAATTGTTTGGATTGGGGGTGAGCGGTGTAAATCCTATAAGACATCATTCAGCCAAAGAGATAGACATTTAGATCCCATTAATTTCTCTGTCTGGATGCTTCTTTAATGCCTTTTGAAAAACTGTGCATTTTGATTAACAGTCTTCTGGTTAAATGAAATATCTTTGAGTTTGGACAATGTCTAATTCTTATTATCTGTATGAAAATGTCTTTCTTGTTTTGTGAATGCATCAGGTAATTTCTTGCTCAAATATTTCATAGCTCTGACATGTTAAACGTAGTGCAATGACTATGGAGAAAGAAGTGGGACCATCATTTCAAACATCATCAAATTTTAAAATACTAAAAATCTGAATTTTTTTGTCAGGCACTGTAACTCGTAACTACATAAATTATCCATAGCATTGCACATTTCACTTCTTGCTTTTTGGGAACTGCTACACTGAGTAAAATACTCCAGTGGAAATTGATATTAGATCTCAAAAGAAGTATACCAATTATACGCTGCACTATTAAGTGAAATTTCCAATTTCCAATACAAGTTATTAGCTTCTAAATGATTCAACAGCTATTCCATATTTCCACATTTGAAATGCAATGGACAGCAGTTTCTTTGCCCATTATTTTCACACTTCAAATGACCATTCACTTATTAATTTGATGGAAACCAAATTAAATACAGTGCAGCTTGTTAGAAATAATTGGATATGTATGGAATCTTTTATTCAAAAGGCAGAAAGGTCAGAGTTTAAATCATATTGAAAATGGACTGCTTTGAATAGTTGCAAATTTTAATTATATATCATTTTTTATATTATTTGCTAATATGGCCAACCATAAGGAGGGAGGCTTAGAACTTTCATAGTATTCTTTGCTGAAAAGGCACATCTGAGGTCATAATTCATGTATCTTCTCTAGTAATTAATTTACCTAACAAAAAGAAACTTGCTAGGTTTTGCTACGGCACTTATACGGAGTCATGCATGGGACATTACCTTGTCCTCTGTTGAGAGACAGACAGACAGACAGACAGACAGAGAGAGAGAGAGAGAGAGAGAGAGAGAGAGAGAGAGAGAGAGAGAGCAGGCTGTGTACAAAAAAAGTAGTCTCAACAGACAAGTATTTTGCCAGCACTTGTATTTTGGCTCAGGGACTATTCCTTGCCCAACTGGGAGGTGGTGGTGGAGGTGCTCCATGGCCATACCCAAGAAGGCTCCATTACTTGCCAGCAGGATACATTCATTATGAGCCACAACTGCTTGCAAGAGAAAGAGATGGAGAATGTGGGATCCAGCTGAATTGCTAGACTAGCTGTGATCTCAGGAGATTTTGCCTCCTGAGCTTTGTAGCACAGTGGTTAAACTAACCTAACGTACTGCAGCTAAAACTCTGCTCATGGCCTGGGTTCAAACGAGCTCAAGATTCACTTAGCCTTCTATCCTTCCAAGGTCAGTAAACTAAGAACCCAGCTCAATGGGGTGGCAATATGTAGCTGGCATAATTAAATTCTAAACCTCCCAGAGAGTGCTTTAAGTGCTATGAGGTGGTATATACGTAAGCAGCACACTTTGCTTTTGCCCTCTTTGTTGTTGTTGTTTTGAAACAACAAGTTCACAAAAAACTAAAAATAAAAGCCTCATAGATTGTAATCCTTAATATTTTATGGGAATAATTTCAGGACAAGTAGAGTAAAACAATGTGAGAAGCAGCTCATTATCCAGTGGGAGATTGGGGTGAGTGATGGTGTTTCAATAGACATCCAGCCATTTGGAAACTGGTTTCTAAATCCACTACTATTTTTACAACAGTTCGGGGTCACTGGATTCAAAATGATAAAGACACCTGGTTCCAGGAGTTGCATGGTCTAACAGGCTCGAGATGCAACTCTGTTGTGAACACAACCTTCAGCTGCCATCATGACCTTTTGGGTCTTCATAAAATCTGATTGCCTGCCACCACCTTTCACTTATCCATTTTTTACAGTGGTATTGATTTTTATTTTTCCACTATAGGGAAAGGTCAGTCTTTCAGCATCAAAAGGTTTAAATTATAGGAATTTTTATTTCCAAATCATTTTCACTGAGGCTACAAGGGACTGCTGAACAATGTATTCCAAAGAAGCTTTCCAGCTGAGAGAGTCCCAGAGACTTAAAGCCAACACAACACTCTGAGGTTTATATCTGGCACGGTTATCTGGAACTGCAACAATTTGGGTCAGTTGCTCAGGAATCAATTTGGTGGACACACGTTTTGATGCAGAATTGAACTATCCCAACAGTGCCTAGATTGCACTGTTCCAGAGAGCAAATGAGGGTCACAAACGCTCTCCCACATTGGGGGAGAAAGATGGGAAGGCAACTTTTCTGTGTTCAAAAGAAAGGTGGAAGAATATTCCAGCATGCAACCCCATTCCGATAGCCTTAAGTAGACCAGCTAAGAGAAAACGGTATTGCCTGATACTAAGATCATTGCATGTGTGTTAAAAATATACCCTAAGAAGGGGGAGAGAACACGAATTTTAAAAGTGTGAGCCAAGGGTAATTTGAATTGGGATTTTTATTCATTATAGTCCTGTGGAAATTAATTCAAACTTACTAGCTATGATTGAGAAAGATATTCTTCCTCATTGGTCTTTTAGAAACATTTGGTAGTGTTTGCCATCCCAACAACTAATGAGTTCAAACTGCCCAGTTTGTCCAGTTCTAGAGCTTTTCTTGATCAGTCAGACAAGGTACAGGGATGTGGAGAACCTTGCCTTTCTAACTCAAAGTTTCCTTTTTTTCTGTGGAATTCAATATAATTTGAAAATAATGTTTAAAATAAGGGTAAAAAAAAGAACACGTGTGACAATACAGGAAGGTAAGGAAGAAATGAAGTCATTGATTGTGCTTCTTAATATATTCTGGATACCACACACACACACACATACATATACACACACAAATAATATGTGCTAGAAATGTTAATCCTCCCTTGTCTTGTTTACAAAATGTTTCTTTGCCCCCTGCAAGAGGGTGAGATAGTCTCAGCTTAATGAGAGAAGAGAATAAGACTGAGTATGATTACTGCAAATATGTGCAAGGAACATCTTAATGCACATAATGCACAAATTGTGTAAAATGAAGACACCTGTTACTTCACTGCATGAATTTTAAAAAATTGTATTGGAGGAGTTTTCTCTTTTGAAATGATCATATAGTCAGTCTGTGACTGCTCTGTGTGTGTTTTTGTGCTTTGCTTCTCTAGTGGGAAAACCCCCCACTAGTTTTGTGCAGAGACAAATTATGGAGATCCTGATGGGAGAAGCAATAGCACCCCCAGCCTAGTCTCACTTTCACTTGGAGGTAGGAAACCCGGGGTGGGGGCGTGTTGAAAATTCCTTGCTGAAGTGTCTTATCAAGACAGCCTCAATTTAGCAACTGTGCTTTATATTCTTCATGCGTCCATAGACAGATAGATAGGGAATTGCAGAGAAAATAAGTAGAAGCCATTGTGTCAATCCACTGCAGTTATCTGGTTGTTTTCAAGACATCTGGCTATGTGCTATAAGCATAGATCTTCAGGCAAGAATCCAGGGTCATAGAATCATAGAATAGTAGAGTTGGAAGGTGCCTAAAATGCCATTGAGTCCAACCCCCTGCTCAATGCAGGAATCCAAGTCAAAGCAGGTCTGACAGACGGTTGTCCAATTTTCTCTTGAATGCCTCCAGCACTGGAGTACTCACCACTTCTCAAGGTAGTTGGTTCTATTGTTGTACTGGTCTAACAGTTAAGATATTTTTCCTGATTTTCAGCCTTCCTCTAGCTTGAGCCCATTATTACGTTTCCTGCACTCTGGGATGATCGAGAACACATCCTGCCCTTACTGTCTATGACTATCTTTCAAGTATTTGAAAAGTGTTATCATATTTCCCCTCAGTCTTCTTTTTGCAAGGCTAAACATGACCCCCCCAGGTGTAGAACTTTGCACTTATCCCTGTCAAATTTCATTTTGTTGTTTCCAGCCCAGTGCTCAAACGTATCAAGATCTTTTTGAGTTATAAGATTTAAAATGATAAAAAAAAAAATTCATTCAGTTTTTGCATTAGAAAGTTGAGATGTAAATATTCTTAATAAATATGCAAACAAATGAATAAATAAATAATGTCTAGGATAGTTTTCAAATTTCATTAGAATAAATGGCATACACACCTATTCAAGGTATTTTGATTTAAAGGAAAATCCCGACATTTGGGGTGATTTAAGAAAACAAAACCTAATTTGGGTGCTGGCATAGATCGTGATTAGACAGCGAGGATTAGTACATAGGCATTTATATATTGTGGTTAGAGATGGGGGTATTCATATACGAATATCCCTGCGCAGCTGAACTTAACGAGGGTCCAACCCCTGGGGCTGTACGGTCCACTCACGCATCCTCCAGTGGTGGTGGCCCCACTCATCCTTCCAATTGCTCCCAGAGTGCCGCTCTCTTCCCGCTTGGCTGGCCACTCAGCAGCCGTGCAGGGAGACTCGTCCTCCCTCCCCTGCCCAGGGGCAGACCCTCATTAATTTTATTTATTTATTTATTTATTTTTAGATTTCTACCCCGCCCCCCTAGACAACGTCTACTCGGCTATTAAGTCCAGCTGTATGGGGATATTTGTATTCATATATGAATATGAATACTCCCATCTCTAATTGTGGTTGAAAAGTGGAGGAGCAAATGGCTCGAACAGAAAATATTTTGATAGGGGAGTACTTGTGACCTGTTGGTGTCATTCTGCCTTTTGATGTAAATGTTTTTAATTCCCAATATATTTCTTTGGCTCATCATCCTGAATCAGCACAACAATGCCCTTATCAGCTCAAAGTGAAAGTATTGTGAAATCTAAGCAGCATTCTTTGGTACTGAAAGACATAAATGTGCTTTGGAGTATCTCCTGAAAAATCATCAAAGAGGTCCTGGCAGACCATCAAGAAGAATGTGTCTCAAAGGAAAAGCCCTAAATGAAAAGGCTCAGCTTCTGGCCTCTTAAATTTTGATCCTTGGTACTGATAACAAAAGCTGTGCAGTTGCTTTCAGCCACATTAGTAGGATACAACTTGAAAGGCTATTTTTAAAACAAACATCCTCAAACATTATGGCTGGAGCTAAAGGTTATTGAGAGAGAGCTGGGGACTTTTGCTCTTGAGGTTGATAAAGTGAGCAGTAGCAAGATCGCATGCTGGAAGTTGCATAAGGTCCTGCCCCGTAGAATTATGCAGATTAGTTTCAATCAATCATCTTGCTGACCCCATAAAAAACAGCTTTTAGGAGGTCAGTTCTTTGGGGGGAGTGAGATTCTTCTAACTGCAGGTGAATAGCTGTTAACATCTCTTTTAATCCAAACAGCCTCAGTTTGCTGACACATTTTTAGTGACCAAAGACTTCAGTGAATGTAATTGTGTGGATTTAGCCTGTATTTCTAAACCCAGTTTTGTTTCAGGCACCATGGCACAATAAGAGAAAGTGCAGTACCCCTATATTCATGAAGTCCTCAAATGTTTCCTTCAAAGTCCCTTGAGATGCACACTATTGGATGTTCCTATATCCATCAGCAACACCCGTGCCACCATCCAAGGGAACGCAAGGACATCAATGGGCAAATAAGAGGTGGGAGGCAGCAAATGCCAGATCCACATCCCAAGAATAAGTTCCAGGCTACACTGGACGAGCTTGGGAGCGGGGATACGAAAAAGGCCTTCTGCAAATGTAAAAATGCCCGGATTACTTATTGCCTAGGGGAGATGATAACCCTGGGGGACCAGCCATTCTCTCTAGCGGTTTCCATAGGCTTGTGGTAGAACTTGCACCCCATTACCAAATGCCATCCTGAATGACGATTAGCTAGGAGGTGGTATCAGATTTATATTGGGGCCTGAGGCAACAGGTACAGCAGCAATTGGCCAGGGCACAAAGCATGCCTATCTCCTGGACTAGACATCGGGGGGAGGCATCGGGCATAGGGCAACAGACAAGGGCAGGATACAGGTTGGCCCTGTTGAATATGGCTGTGATGGAGGGCAGCCACATAGCTCACAACATTCAAGAGGCTCTGAGGGATATGCTGCAGCAATGGAGCCTACCTATAGAAAGGCAAGGTCTGTGTCTCATAGACAATGGGGCAAAGATGGTGGCAGCACTGCAGGCTGGGAAGATGAAAGGGGCGCGGTATATGACTCAGAGTCTCAACCTAGTCATTCAGGATGCTTTGCTTCACATCATATGGAAGAAACAGGTATGGAGTGGCCAGAAAGTTGGCAGGGCATTTTCACCACAACTCACTTCAGGGCAGTGAGTTGTTGCAGCAGAGAAGAAAAATTGGGATTGCCACTGCACCACCTAATCCTGGATGAGGGACCTCAATGGAACTCCACTTTCTACCTGCTTGAAAGAGTGCTGGAGCCGCAAAGGGCTCTCCATGACGTGGCACTGGAGACTTCCATTGGTGTGGCTGCTCCTCTAGGCAGAGAAGAGTGGGGCATTATGGGTCAAGTAGTCTATGTCCTCCAAAGCTTTGGGAGTGCAAGGGATAGCCTTCCTTAGCCAGGTGATCCCAATGTTCCAGAACTTGATCGGCCAAATGGAGGACATAATGAAGGGGCAATCTAGGTTGGTGGGGGATTCCATAGAGGGAGAGCAGCATTCTTCCCCATCCTTATGGAGAAGATGCTTGCTTGGTGATGTCTGTCCAAGGTGGCAATGGAACTGCTGTCTTGCCCACCAGCTAGTGTGCCCAGTGAGAGAGTGTGTTGTCTCAGGCAGGGGACATTGTCAGTCCACACCACTCACACACTGGAACGTGGATCTGTAAAAAAAACTTCTTTTCTTTAAGGTCAACCTACTATTTCTGGACTTCCCTGAAGTCCCCTTTTAGTGAGACAGAATGGCACACCATGGTCACAGTATTCTATGCTTCAGGCTGCTGCCTCTGCCTTCTGCCTTTTTCATTCTTCCAACTGCTACTCCAATATTGTGCTCATTCACTCATTCTGGAAACTACAGACCAGTCAGCCTGACATCAATCCCAGGGAAAATTCTGGAACAGATTATAAAGCGGTCACTATGCAAGCATCTAGAAAACAATGCAGTAGTAACTAGGAGCCAACATGGATTTGTCAAGAACAAATCCTGCCAGACTAATCTGATCTCATTGTTTGATTGGGTAACCTCCCTGATAAACAGAGGGAATACAGACATAGTATATCTTGACTTCAGCAAAGTTTTTGACAAAGTATCCCATGATTTTCTGATTGGCAAGCTAACTAGGTGTGGGCTGGATAGATCAAGTGTCAGGGGCTACAGAATTGTACACAGAGAGTGATGATTGATGGCTCCTTCTCAAACTGGGAGGAGGTAACAAGTGAGGTACCCCAGGTCTCAGTCCTGGGCCCAGTGCTCTTCAACATTTTTGTTAATGACTTGGATGAGGGAGTGCAGGGAATGCTTGTCAAATCTGCGAATGACACAAAATAGGGTGGCATAGCTAATACCCTGGAAGAGAGAAACAAAATTCAAAATGATCTGGATAGGCTGGAGGACTGGGCTGAGAACAGCAGAATGAAATTCAACAGGGATAAGTGCAAAGTACTGCACCTAGGAAAAAGAAACCAATTGCACAGTTACAAGATGGGGGATACCTGGCTTAGCAATACTAGGAGCGAGAAGGATATTGGAATCGTCATAGATTACAAGATGAATATGAGCCAACAGTATGGCTACAAAAAGGCAAATGTTATTTTAGGATGCATTAACAGAAGTATAGTCTCCAAATCTCGCAACATACTAGTTCTTCTCTGTTCAGCACTGGTTAGGCCTCATCTTGAGTACTGTGTCCAGTTCTGGATACTGCAATTCAAAAAAGGTGCCAACAAATTGGAACAAGTTCAGAGGAGGGCAACAAGGATGATCGGGGGGTTGGAAACAAAGTCGTAAAGAACTGAGTATGTTTAGCCTTGAGAAGAGAAGACTGAGAGGAGATATGATAGCACTTTTTAAATACTCGAAAGGCTGTCATACAGAGGAGGGGCAGGATCTTTTCTCAGTCATTCCCAAGTGCAGGACACACAACAATGGGCTCAACGTACAGGAAGCCAGATTTCGGTTGAATATCAGGAAAAACGTCCTGTTAGAGCAGTACGGCAATGGAATCAATTGAGAGTTGGTGACTGTTCCAACACTGGGGGCATTCAAGAGAAAATTGGACAATCATCTGTCAGATCTGCTTTGACTTGGATTCCTGCATTGAGCAGGGGGCTGGACTCGATGGCCTTATAGTCCCCTTCCAGCTTCATTATTCTATGATTCTAACTGTGTTGTTCCCTCTGCTGTTGGCATAGTACCCACCCACCACAGGCTATCTGCTGCTCCAGTATGCCTGCCAGTATCTGCCCAGGGTGTTTGCCCACTCCCCAGTGTGTGACCTGTCTTCTGCTTCTCCCATGCTGCTGGCGTACCCTGCTGGCATTTCCACTGTCCAGGGTTCAATCAGTAGGCCCATTACAGACAGTTGCTAAAACTTAGGGCAGCGATGGCGAACCTATGGCACGCGTGCCACAGATGGCACACAGAGCCCTTTCTGCTGGCACGCGAGCCATAAGGCACCAGATCGCTACTCCCCCCCGCACAGCCAAACCTGAGAAGGCGGCTGCAGTCGCGGTGCTGGCGCTTCGGTAGGCGGATCCGGAGCAGCTGGTGCTGGCAGCGGATCTGGAGTGGGGTCTCGAGGCACCTCCGTGCTGGGATTCCCCCTTCCGCCGCCACTTCCGGTTCCGCCACCCCCCGCTGTTTTTTTGTTTTTGTTTTTTCCCCAGTTTGGGCACGCAAGCCCAAAAAGGTTCGCCACCACTGACATAGGGACTGCTAGCTGTTGGTGGCCACTCTCTTTGTTTGGCACAATCACTGAGAAAGTGTCAGAGGACACAGGGAAATCCTTTAAAAATGTTTTGCCTGTTTGTGTTTTTTTTTAAAGGGGGAAATAATGACTATATAAAATTCATATTGACTGTAACAGAGTTCTGGATATCTGGAAATTTTGATATTTTTTAACATTTTGAATTCCGAATCCAAAAGGCTGTAATTCTGAATCTGAATTCAAAATCTGAATTTTGATGCTAGGGCACATACATCTGTAGCATCAGCTGTCAAATGTCAACAGTGGCATATCAATAACTAAAATCAAATATCATTACATATCAGATGACCAAATCTGCCTTTTTGCATATTTGTGTCAAATACCAATATTTGCATTTTTGAGAACTATGGCAAAAGTGGGGAATATCAGTATTAAGATTTTGCATTGCATGGCTATGGGGAATCATTTTCATTAGCACTCTAGTTTTGCAAAACAACGACCACCGATCAGTTTCAATGGTCTGTACTGAAAAAAATTACTACTGACACTAAAAAAATCTGTATGAAATATCTGTATTAAAGAAATTCTTACACACACAGAGAGAGAGAGACACTCACAAGGTAATCTCTTAGACCCTTTTAAAACTGCAGACGTCATGGTGATCCCTGTAGGTGCATATTTCTACAAATACAGAACATTAATACAATTAATATATACCAGAGTCTCCATTATTGTGATTCACAGTGTGAATCTGCTTAATTAGCACTGCCAGAACTCTGAGGAATTGTTTGACACTTCATCCTCTAAAGAAAGTATAGAGAGCGTGTGTGGCACAATGTTTATGGATTCTGACATTGTGCCAGCTTTTAATAGTGCACAGAACAGTAAATTCTGTTTCCTATCAGGTGGAAATAGGGGTTGTCTAGAGAGGGGAGCGGGGAAACAATGAAGTTTCTGTCGATACTTAGCTGTCTTCAGGATGCTAACTGTGTGCAACACTATAATTTATTGCTAATTAACAGCACAGGAATAGCACCTTTTGTGTGCCATCCATCGGGCATCCCTTGATTTCTGCACTGGCCACATTCTTCCAGCTATAATACAAGTGTTCAAATGGATGACCTTGGAGTCATGTTTGATTTGCAGCTTTTGCAAAGGAATGCCCTGTACAGTACCTTGTACAAAGCAAAGGCTTTTTTGTTTGCTTGGCCTGCCCCACATAATCTTTGGGTCCTGCACACCAGCAGGAAGTGTGGCCAAAGACAAAAGGGGGAGGACCACAGACGAAAGTGGGTTGGGCCAAAGCTAACTTGTCTAACCTTCCTTTCCCTGCATCTCTCTTCTTCTTCCACTCGGCCTCTCTCCAGGTCCCAGAATGTTAGTAGGAATTTTTCAGGGAGGAAAAGAGCTCCACAGTGCCGTATTAGCAGAATTTGTGTACATAGCATGCACCCGTACAGCGCGATCTGCCTATGAATATTAAAATAATAGATTTAGGACGAAGGGTTCAAATGCATCCGTTTCTCAGCTCACAGCTTGAAAACACGAGCTTGCAATGCAGAGCAAGACTCAGCTTTTCCTGCTTCATCAGCTCCCCCTGCGTCCTCTGCAGCTTGCTTATCTTATGACCTCCCCATGGGTTGCAGGAAACAGCTGAGATGGAAGGAGAACACAAATGCAGAGGCTGGGGCTTAGACAGAGGCCACACCCTGGACTGGCAGCCGGATGAGCTATATTTCCTCTTTGCCCACAGTAACTTGCACTTAGATTACATGGAAAATTTTATTTCCACCTAAAACCTTTCAGTGAAAGAGAAGTACTTGATTCTTAACATGCAATCCGCTTTTAGATGGAAAGAAAACCAGATGGTATTGTTAATACATAATTAGAAGCAGGGCTCCCCTCCCACTTTCCTTGCTGTTTTTTGGTACCATCACACAGGCTGTAGGGGCAGTGACCTTGAAGGGTTGCACACATTTTTGTGTCTTTTAAATAGATGGCCTGGTTGGGAATTTGAGTTTTGGATTTTCTTTGATGGTCAGTATGGTTCTTACATTCTCCCTCCCTCCCTTACCTCAAGAGGTAAATGACTTTTTTTTCCCTTCCGTCAGTTTGCCTCAATCTGCAAACCAGCTTGTTTTCATTTTGTAATTTGTCATCAGGAGATCAACACGGCTTTGTTTCCACATTTGATTTCTCAAAGACTAGCTAGCTTTAAAAGATTTGCCCGCCTGGAGGAAAAACCGTTTTAAAAGGTGGAAATATTCAAAATTTGTAATCTGAAGCTCACTTAAACAATTTCCTTAGACTCTCTCTCTCTCTCTCTCTCTGATCATTCTGATCATCATTATACTTGCAGAAAAACAATCATGTTGGCATACAGTTTGCAAGAATATTTCGTGTTTTCCAATAATTATAAAATATTAGTCAGGCAACAGAAATAAAAGGCAATATTAGTATACTCTAGCTTAAGCTTCTAGAAAGGCTACTGGGTGTAAATAACAAAATTGGTATTCCAGTTAACAGGATAATAAAGATGAAGATACCCAGGGACAATGTAAAGAAAGTCAGGGCAAGCAACTTCACTCTGCCAGAGTCAAGCCATCTTTTGTTGTTGTTTAGTCGTTAAGTCGTGTCCGACTCTTCATGACCCCATAGACCAGAGCACGCCAGGCCCTCCTGTCTTCCACTGGCTCCCAGAGTTGGGTCAAATTCATGTTGGTAGCTTCGATGACACTGTCCAACCATCTCGTCCTCTGTCGTCCCCTTCTCCTCTTGCCTTCACACTTTCCCAACATCAGGGTCTTTTCCAGGGAGTCTTCTCTTCTCATGAGATGGCCAAAGTATTGGAGCCTCAGCTTCAGGATCTGTCCTTCCAGTGAGCACTCAGGGTTGATTTCCTTCAGAATGGATAGGTTTGTTCTCCTTGCAGTCCAGGGGACTCTCAAGAGTCTCCTCCAGCACCACAATTCAAAAACATCAATTCTTTGGTGGTCAGCCTTCTTTATGGTCCAGCTCTCACTTCCATACATCGCTACTGGAAAAACCATAGCTTTGACTATGCGGACCTTTTTCGGCAAGGTGATGTCTCTGCTTTTTAAGATGTTGTCTAGGTTTCTCATCGCTTTCCTCCCAAGAAGCAGGCGTCTTTTAATTTCGTGGCTGCTGTCACCATCTGCAGTAATCATGGAGCCCAGGAAAGTAAAATCTGTCACTACCTCCATATCTTCCTCTTCTATTTGCCAGGAGGTGATGGGACCAGTGGCCATAATCTTAGTTTTTTTGATGTTGAGCTTCAGACCATTTTTTGCGCTCTCCTCTTTCACCCTCATTAAGAGGTTCTTTAATTCCTCCTCACTTTCTGCCATCAGAGTGGTATCATCTGCATATCTGAGGTTGTTGATATTTCTTCTGGCAATCTTAATTCTTTCTTGGGATTCATCCAGTCCAGCCTTTCGCATGATGTATTCTGCATATAAGTTAAATAAGCAGGGAGACAATATACAGCCTTGTTGTACTCCTTTCCCAATTTTGAACCACTCAGTTGTTCCATATCCAGTTCTAACTGTTGCTTCCTGTCCCACATATAGATTTCTCAGGAGATAGATAAGGTGGTCAGGCACTCCCATTTCAGGCACTCCCATGGCCTTGTTGTTAGCCATGCTTTTTAAGGCCCACTTGACTTCACTCTCCAGGATGTCTGTCTCAAGGTCAGCAACCACACTATCTGGGTTGTCCGGCACATCCAGATCTTTCTGGTATATTTCCTCTGTGTATTCTTGCCACCTCTTCTTGATGTCTTCTGCTTCTGTGAGGTCCCTGCCATTTTTGTCCTTTATCATGTCCATCTTTGCACAAAATGTTCCTTTAATATCTCCAATTTTCTTGAACAGATCTCTGGTTTTTCCCTTTCTATTCTTTTCCTCTATATCTTTGCATTGTTCATTTAAGAAGGCCCTCTTGTCTCTCCTTGCTATTCTTTGGAAGTCCGCATTCAATTTTCTGTAACTTTCACTATCTCCCTTGCATTTTGTTTCCCTTCTCTTCTCTGCTATTTGTAAGGCCTCTTTGGACAGCCACTTTGCTTTCTTGCATTTCCTTTTCTTTGGGATGGTTTTTGTTGCTGCCTCCTGTACCATGTTACGAGCCTCCATCCATAGTTCTTCAGGCACTCTGTCCACCAAATCTAGTTCCTTAAATCTGTTCTTCACTTCCACTGTGTATTCATAAGGGATTTGGTTTAGATTATACCTGACTAGCCCAGTGAATTTTCCTACTTTCTTCAGTTTAAGCTTGAGTTTTGCTATAAGAAGCTGATGATCAGAGCCACCATCAGCTCCAGGTCTTGTTTTTGCTGACTGTATAGAGCTTCTCCATCTTTGGCTGCAGAGAATATAATCAATCTGATTTCGGTATTGCCCATCTGGTGATGTCCATGTGTAGAGTCGCCATCTATAAGGACCCTATATATAGGCCAGGGGCAGAACTACGGTGGGACCACAGTGGCTTTGCCCCAGGGTACCAACGTCAGGGACACAACTGTGGGCTGGTCACCTGGTCTACTGCTGCAGACAAAGACTAGGCAGAGAAGGCCCCCAAAATAAAATTTTAGTTTACAGGAGTACAGAAGACAGATGATTGCTCGGTCAGGCTTTGCTGAGGCAGTGGAAGGCAGAACTATCAGAGGCTTCGCAGACCAGGCCTTTGGCAAGGAGGACGTGGTGTCTAGGTGGACAGCTGGTCCAGCTAGATCCTGGACAGACCTGGCTTCCCTGTTGGAAGAAAGGTGCATTCAGAGCTCAGTAGACCAGGTCCCCTCCCACCTGAGCTGGCAGGGACTGCATCCAGCTGGGGCTGGTGTACCCCAATGTTGAGTAGACCAGGCCTTCCCTGCCATATTGGTAAATTAGGCCTCTGGACCAGATATGGAGGAGCAGGAAGCATGCATCTATAGATATGGTTGCCTGCATTTGGGGTAGAAAAGGCCTTCCTTGTCAAAGGCAAGATCTGCCCAGGGCTCAACAGACCAGGCCTCTAGGCTGAACAATGGCTTATAGATGGTACACGAAACATTATTTTTGTGTGGGGGTGTGGAGGTGTGTTCATGCACATATTGTTTTCTTTCGGTACCTCTGACAGTGTTAGTGGTCCCCTGTGGAGGAGGGGTGATGCTGGCAAGGAATTCAGTGCTGCCATTATTTCTTGTATTATTTTCATCTCATGAATTACAAAGTTGATTTGAGGTCACATTTTGTGCTGCTTGGCCTGGGTGCCAGAATTGATAGTTACAGTTTTGCTGTAGGCCCTTTCAATTTATAACAAATACTGGAAAATTTTAAAGCGGCACACATTAATTTTTTTTTTAAAAATCACTGTTTAATGAAACTATAAAATTGAAAGAGGTGTGCATGGGCAGTGATCTGTCTAGGGACAGCAAAAATCATTCCATCCAGATAATTTTTAAAATGTAAGTGCAAAAGTAGAAGGCAGCAGATTATTACTATCAGTTTTATTAAACTGAGTAATCCTAACTTTGGGGGAAATTCTGATGTTAAGTCACTGCTCTGGACAAATCTGCACCCAGGAAACCCAAAGGCTACAGTGAAAATAAGCTATGGACAGTTAGATATATTGATTTCTTTTTACATATTCTGGATAGTTTATTATGGTATAAATTTAAATATTAATGTAGTTTTGTAATCCCTTCATCAAAATCATTTAGGCAGACAAACTTGAATGGTTGTGGGTATGGCCTTAAATGACTCACAAACTAAGAGAGAGCAAAGTGGGAAAGATATAGAGAAGATATTCGATTTTTGTTTTGTTTTAAACAAACAAGAATGAGACATGACTTTGCTCTCTATTTTTACTTCCCAATAATCACAATTCTAGTTTGACCTTATTATCTATCACTGAGTGACTTGAATAGTCTTTTTAACAGCTATGTCTACTTCCTCATTAATCCCTAATTATATAATTACTTTTTAAAAATAATCTGTAATTTATTGGCAAGGAATGGCATTTCAGAAATAAGGCATCACAAGGCCGTTCATCAAATACCTTCTCTTCATTAAATGACCAGCTATCCTGTATCTCCTTGAATAGCAGGGTGACCCGTTCTAATCATCATCATCATCATGTGCTGCCAAGTCAATTCTGACTTACGACGGCCCTTTTAGCCATCTGCTTTTATACTTGAAGAAAAGTCAACCTAACTAGTGATGTGAAAATCCCTCTTGCCTTGATTCAGAAGGAACTTGGCTAAAGGGCGGGTTTGTAAGTTTTGTATTAGATACCCTCCCTGCCTGGTCAGGGCTCAGGTCTCCTTGCCCAGGAAGGGGACATTCCTCAAAGCCCTCTCTGTTATGCATTGACTATGCCGCAGCTGAGCTGAGGCTTCAGCAACGTGGCATTCCTTTGCCCTGCTTCCCCAGATGGACGCGTGACCAAGAGGCTGTCTCGCGAGAGCAACCTCAGGGGAGGGGTTACGGCTGGTCATATAGGGCCGTTCACCCCTCATTGTTGTTCTCTGGCTTGCTGGCATCCCACCCGCCCGCCCTATATTCTAGTGTGAGTTCATCTGGTCGCCTTTGGGGCCGGATAGGAATTTTTGACCCGGCTCCTGATTGGCTCTTGGAGTGGGGATTTTTGCCTATCCCACACTGGAACAGGAGCGTGGCCATTTTAGGGGTGAAATTTTGGTCACACTGGCGGTTAGTGCAGATTAAACAGGTATTTGAAGTGGGGAGTCAAATTGTGGGAGCAGGTAATTATAGCTCATCTGAACTCCCAGCACTGCGGATCGTGCGATTACAGTGCTTGGGGGGAAAGATGCGCTGGGGACATGCCCGGACCAGCAGTCAGCACAGAGAGAGTGGCACGAGGTCCGGGGTGGTCAAATTTGGGCCGGTAGTTTTCCCACTGTCTTCAAGAAGGGGAGAACTGAGGCATTGGCTGTTTTGAAAGGTCATTTTAGAGCCCCAGTTAGAAACCTCAGTCCACACTACGGCAGGACCCCCCTTTGCCAAATAATTGGCAACAATGCTGAGACTGGAATAAAGTTGAAGAAAGTGTGGCTCGTGTTTAACCCACATACTTGTTCTCGCGTATTTATTCCGGGGTAAGGGGGCAATGGGAGAAAGTCAAGAGGTAAGACAGCCGACAGCCGAGGGCAGCAGCCTACAGAAAACACTACCAGCAGTGGAGGAATGGGAGCAGTTTGGGAGGAAAGGCCACAAAACTGATGCCAGTTACCCTGGTAACTGATGTTTAATGGTAAAGCTAGCCATGCTCTATAGTATGTGCAGTGTTTCAGACATGCTGTCATTCTGTCCAGTGGTAGGGCTGGCCCATCCATCCATGTGTAAGGTTGAATCCAGTCATTCGTTCCCCCCAGATGCTGAGCACATGCTCTTTTTAAGTGTTTTTAAAGTTTTAAAATACTTTGATAACCTTTTAAATTCTCTTCTTATCATTACGTTAATTGTGTAATTTGTTATGTTTTTAGTAAAGTTGCTTTAATCACTATGAGCTACGCTGGGAGGCAGATAGCCTAGAAATGAAACAAACAAACAATCCCAAGAATCCTGTTGAACTGGTGGGATCTATGTAAGTGTTGATTTACCAAAGTCTTATTAAATTAAGGGCTCTGCTCTAGTTGGGACTAACACTTGCATTCCTGGCTATTATATTTTGTTTAATTCAGCAGGAATTAAATGTGTTGAGAATCAAGGTATCTCTATGTTATTGTGTTGCAGACTTTTACCATAACATTTACCCTTCCTTTATAAAATGAACAATATCTTTATAAAATCTAAAATACTATTCATAGTCTTCCTGTCCTTCCCTGTGTATTCTTCATGCTCTCCTTTTTCACATAAGTATCAGATTATGAAGGAAAATGATTTCAGTGCTTTTTTAAAGTCTCTGTAGACCACGAAAGTATAATTCCGAAAATGAGACAGGATGTCAGAACAGATTCTTAAATGGGGCCATTATGTAATTAGAAAATGAAATATTTACAGCCCAAACTGTCATAACTCAAAATTGAATTTGCTTTCTAAAGTAGAACCATAAATCAGAACGGAGAGAGTTCCATATTCGTACTGAGCATGAAACATTTATAAATCAGTGAGGTAAATCCTATTTACCTCAAATGTGTTCAAAAATGCCTGAAAAGTTCCCATTTCCCCCCTCCTCGAGTACATTGAATTATAAATTCAATTAAGTGATGGTACCAGCTATTTAAGTTCCGTCTTCGCTGAGGCATGACTTGGTCTTTCCATTCCCGTGTTTCTTGTGCAGATTGATATGATCTAAGAAATGTAGATTCTTTGAACTCAGAGAAGCCACTCATAAGACTCACGATACCACTATTAACTTCTCCAAAGGGTTGGTCTCACCTTTCACTTAAACGATTGCTGAGAAAATGAAGATTTAATTGGAAACTCTGACGGCTGCAGCTTCATTTGGGTGAATGGAAAATTCTCTTGGTTTGAAACACAAATTGCTCTGACTGTCTCACAAAGAAGACTTACCCGATACTGTCCTTGCTGTAAGGCTGCTGTGCTTTGAAGGCAAGGCACGGCTGAGCCTTTGATGAATGAGCCTTGTTATACAGTAAATGCAATATGTTCCCATACCTTTTCAGAAATAGGTGGTAAGTGAAATTCAAGTGAAATTTTATCTCTGTCTGCCTACATATTTTTCTCTTAGGCTAGTGTTTATATTGATTTGTAAAAAGAAGGGCGATTACGGCTTTCAAATAAGAGGGACTTTATGGAGGGATTAGCACACTGCCTGCCTTTTGAGGATTTCATGAATGTGACCTCTGCTTGGTGAAAACTTCCATTAAAACTGCTGCCACAGAGCTTTTCCTTGCCATCTGTGAGTATTCTGATGTGTTCAGCTAAGCCTAAGGAAGGACACATTATAATTCCCAGTTAAGAGGACGATACATGTGTAACACAAGTTTTGGAAGGACGATGTAATGCTCTTGGAGCCACTTCAACCAAAGATAGAGCAGAGGGAATAAATTATTCTATTCCATGTTATAACAAGGTATAAGTGCACGAGTGACTTTGTCTGTCCAATCACACCTCCTTGTTAATTGACATGACCTGTTGTGCAAGATCTAGGAAAACTCCTGTGAACGGTTCTTGTAGCAGAATGCAAGCAAATCCACTTCCAATGCTGTCCCGAAGCAGTATTTACAAATTGTAGGATGATGCAGGGGCAGAGGGCAACGAGATTGATCTCTGTCCTTGTTACATTCCTTTGCTACTAATTAGCTATCAAAACCATTCCTTTATTCCTCTCTAACGGAGGGTGAGATGTGTGCAAATTCAAGCTGGGACTCATGCAGGGGCTTCTGCGTTTTTCTGTTTTCTTTGCTATACCCCAGCTTTTCTTTTGATGGCATTAATTCATAGAGTGATGGTGCTGGTGAACCTTCCTTTTAAGATATTCCTCTCAAATTCAGCTTTTACAGGGGTGGCACAGGTATGGGCAGCACTTTTCCAGATTGTTTGAATCGTAAGCTAAGGGGTTGCAAAGGAAAGGGGCATACTGATTCTCAAAATTTCTGTTATTACTTCTGGTAAATAATGCTCAGGTGCCAAACTCTGAGGCTCAGCATTTTGGGAATATGGGTCAAAGACTTTTACTCTGGCACCACCATGTTGATATTATTGAAGCTGAAGTGGTGGTGGTTTTACCTCCTTTTCTCTACAGTCAAAGACAATTGCACAGACACATTCTTCTGGATAATCTGGGTTGGACTTCAACTTGATCATATCTAGGGTAGATTGATCAGTATTAATGGCACTCATGTTAGTAATGATTGAAGTCCCATTGGTGTCAATGGAACCATTCTAAGTATAAGTTTAGATATAATTCTTGGCTGTATTCACCACTGGATGTCTCACATAACAGTAAAAAATGATTTGCAGGGGGCTGGTTTCTCCTTCTCCGTGCAGCCCCTTGAGCATCCCAAATGCCTGCTCCAGAAAGTTGGGGGTACCCTCACAAGCTAGTGTTTAGATGACTCTTAGAGATGCAGGAAGGAGGCAGAGGAGAAGAGGTTCCTTGACACATGCAAACATCGTGTCAGATTTAGTCATGTACCTTTTATTCAACCTTTCACAAACATATTTCTAACCCAACTAGCCAACAAACTGCAAAATTTATATATATATGAGGTCATTTGTTAAATTCTGCCATTGAACTTTGAGAAAGCCATTTTCCAATTTATTGTGGGGATTTTTGAATCTGTGTACATTGCAGCTGATATGGATTAACATATTTTATAATTCTGAGCATTGTTATAGCTTATAACTAACACAAGCATGAACATATCTGAATGTACATACAGTGTATATAAGCACTTCACATTTTGCCAAGCATGTTCAGTGTGGTACTGCAGGTGGGAGTAACAAATAATGTTTTCTTAAAGTTATTTTTAAAAGGCATTGTGACGTTCACCCTCGTGGCCCCTGTTTGTCTACCCAAACACTGAGCTCACAAAGGCAAACCAAAACCCTCTTGACACGCTGCCACCAGTTGATCTCCTTATCAACGTACTTTACTTAGAAAAGATGAAGGTCCATTCAGCACTGACTTTTTAATAAAACAGGTTTATTGATTACAGATGGTTTCTAGACTAATTCATAAGCATATTCCTTCAGTTTCACCAAGCATCAATATTAATCTTCTATATTAAATATCACAAGTTACTAATCACTCCTCAGACTAATCACTCCTCAGATCCCCAAACTATCTCTCTCTCCCTGATTCTTCACACCTCCTCCAGACTGACTTTAACTGACTTAACTCCTCCCAGGCTCCGCCTTTTAACATCCCTGTCGGCTCCACCTCTTAACCACATTAGCATATAACTCATGAATAATACATAACTTATTGCATAACAAGGGTGTTCGCTACAGGCATTTTGAGATAT
This sequence comes from Intellagama lesueurii, assembly GCA_037013535.1. Lineage (NCBI taxonomy): Eukaryota > Metazoa > Chordata > Lepidosauria > Squamata > Agamidae > Intellagama > Intellagama lesueurii. The sequence goes on from JBAJHW010000001.1 coordinate 226,442,071, forward strand.
TTTAGGGGCAATTTGAGTAGAAATATTCACAGTTTATGTGACTATTTCTCCAGTCTCCTATCTGTCCTGAAGTTTTCCCCAAAAGGCAACTGAAAAGCAGTAAGTACTGGAACAGGTAACATGTCAAGTTACTTGGGGGGATGTTATACACATGTAGCAAATGATTTGGAGGGGCGAATCTAATAGGTTACATTGCAGCTGATATGGATTAACACAGGTCCTGGTGTTGTAAATTTGGCCCCTGCTTGTCCCATTATAATGAATATGTTTCAGTTGGTGCAGCCTAATGAACAGGCTCTTTGGAAAAGGTGAAAGCCACTTCATGTGTGCTGAACGCTTGCCCTTCCTGGTTTATGTGGGTTAGAGGAGTGGTGAATGCTTCCTTGCAACTAGGTAAAGTACCAGAATGTCTTAAGGAGGCAGTAGTAAGACCATTGCTTAAAAAAGCCCTCCTTGAAGCCCACTATATTGGATAATTATCATCCAGTCTCCAGTATTCTATTTTTGGGCAAGGTCTTGGAGCATGTTGTGGCATCTCAGCTCCAAAGGTCCCTGGATGACGCAGATTGTTTAGATCCATTTCAGTCTGGCTTCAGACCTGGTTAAGGAACAGAGACAATTTGGGTCACCTTGATGGATGACCTCTGCTCGGAACTGGACAGGGGGAGCATGTCCCTGTTGGTTCTGCTGGACCTCTCAGTGGCTTTGATACCATTGATCATGGTATCCTTTTGGAATGCCTTTCTGGGATGGATCTTGGAGATACTGTTCTACAGTGGTCCTTCCTGCATGGCCGAATTTAGAAAGTGGTGTTGGGGGGAATCCTGTTCAACACCCTGGCCATTGATCTGTGGTGTCTGGAAGGGCCTGGATGAGATTTCCCTCTCCCCTGGCTGCTGGTCTCTGTGCCTCAACCGCCCCATCCCATCCAGCAAAGGGATGAGGAGGGGTGATCAGGGAGAGGCGGGATGGCACCTGACATCCATAGCAATCACACATCACTGAAACACCACCTACAGACACACCCTCCATCTTTACAATAATGTATCATAACTAGCCATGTTTGAATCATTCTGGCTAGAAACAGTAGATGCCCCCCAGCAGCAGAGGGGGGGAGTCACTTTGAAATCAAAAGGGGCTAGACTGATTCAAATCAGCCTTTACATCACGTGATCAGTAAAAAATAGTTTGAATTTCCTCATTTTATAAACAGAGCAAATCAGGCAGTATTTGACTATGTAATCGCAGGCCTTGATCACACCAGCGAAATGTCCTCCTATTGTAACATGACTTTTAATCATGTTCCTGTTGTGTTTTGCGGTCACGTGGCATATATTCCAGTATGTGCATCCCAACGTGTTTTTGAAATACTGCAGCATTACCTTTCAATTCAATAAATGCCTAGAGCTTCTTGTTGAAACCAATTGTCAGAAGTTAAGCAATGCATTGACTCTGATGCATAGATACCAATTCCACAGAAAAAAAATTAAAAATTGAAAAACATTTTAAAAGGGCATACACAATGACAGTAGTTCAAAAAAGTTGTGATAAGATTGTTCACACACACAGCAATGCAACATTTTTTTAAAAAAGATCTGCAACAACAACAAAAGGAAAAACCTCTGGCTGAGCGAGAAATTATCTGCAGTTAGCATGCCCTCCGGGTAAATTATTTGTTAATGGCTGTGCATCATGTGACTGCAAATGTATGATATGAACTCAATGGGGGATAGGAAGGCAACATTTAGCTCATGTGACCACAGCTGCAGTCTCAATTTTTTTCTTTGTTTCTTAGTGGGAGAGTAACTCAGTTTAAATGTTGTTTAATCTACATTATGTAGTAAGTGTTAGAAATAAATTAAGTTGGAACCAACCTTCAAACAATGAAGGAAGACTGAGAAATAGCACTGATGGTTGCAAAATTTCCCCAATATGGTTTCACTGGCTCTCAACCCACCTAATTCCTCTGCTGAAGGTGGAAGAGTTTGAGAAACAAAGGTTGCAGGCAGACTTGATCCCCTCTCCCCACTAAGCAATTTGTCTCCCAGAGAGGTGGCAAGAGGTGGAAGTCACATATGTTCTAGCCCTGGGCCTCATTTTGGTATGTATGGGAAATCTTTGGGTGAGTGAGACAAGTGACTCAGAATTTGTCACTGAATCAGGGGTGGATTCATTGAAGGCGTTATCTGTGGACGCAGCTGTCGCGCACCCCCAGTGTCCCTAGTTTGTTTCCCTCAAACCCAGGTCCCACCTTTGGGCACGACGTTCTTAATTCTCCATACACCAACTGCCACCAGTGGATCTTTATCCACACTTTACCAATAATGTTGTCTGGACACGTGTTGTCAAATATAACTGATTATTTATTGTTTAGTTGTAGAATCACATAAGTATTTTAATAGATGTTGTATTGTGTTGTACTCATTACTTGGACATTAGACACGCTTCTTTATTGGTAGTACTTTTCATATAAATCACTGTGAATCATTGGAATACTATTAGATGACTGTCTATTTATTTCACTTCTATCTTGTATCTATTCTTTAATTCATACACCAACTATACCACACCAACTTTCCAAGCTCTCACATAAAACTCTCTAAAAACCTCTTATCTCTTGCTCTCCCAGTTTCCAACTGTCTCTCTGACCCCGCCCTCCTGTCCTCTCATAGGCTCCAGCTCTAGAGCTATACATGACGGACAGGTGGGACATGGGCATTCCGCCACAGCAGCCCTTATTGGGGAGACCAGATCCCAAGAAGTCTGAACCCATCAGCTATTCCTTCCCATGCAATAATGTCTGCCTTATGTTCAGGGTGGTTTGGTGTTCTCCCATTTCTTTATACAATAATTCCTCCTAATTTTGGAGGTTTGATCCCATACCCTGTGCAGGTGATATTTAGAAGATGTTGATGTCTTTTCTCAAGAAATATTGTCTTTCTTCTTTTTGAGAAGAGGATATACAGCCATAGCATGCTGTGCACATAATCTAGATACTTAAATGTGTCGGTGTTCTATCAAGTGTTAAATTGTCTCGTTTTGGATAAAGTGAAGATTAAAGTCATTTAGAGTGGATCCTTTCTATCTCTACTCCGAAGTTCATAGAGTTCAAAGGGAGTTATTCCCAGGGTATAGCATTGCAGCCCTAATTAATTATGAGTAGTTCATAATCCTGGGAGGGAGTCATGATGCCTATCTAATACAGAATACAAGAGCATGAACAGATAGTCTCACTAGGATTTAGTTCTTCTTTGCCACAGTAGGAACAGTAATATTAAAAACAAACCTCCTCCTCATCCTCTGTCAGAAGTTCTGAGCATTTACAAAATAATTCCATCATCCATCAGGGAGGAGACCTTTTAGGGGAGATCTGTTGATGGCACTTGCATTCATATATATTTTTTATTTTGTGCTAGAAGATTAGCATGAGACAATTGATCTGTGTCAATTGATCATGAACAGGACATCTAGAGGTGTGTGTATATGTACCGTATTTGCCGGCGTATAAGACGACTGGGCGTATAAGACGACCCCCCAACATTTCCAGTCAAAATATAGAGTTTGTTATATACCCTTTCCCCTTGCCTTCGGTAAGGCTCCGAACGGAAAAAGGGGGGAAAAAAAGAAAGCCTTTTTCCGTTCTGAGCCTTACCGAAGCCAAGGGGAAAGGGCCCGATCTTCAAAAATGGTGCTGGGCTAGCCTCTGCAAGCGCCCCTTGCTGGCTTTGGGGGTCCCCCGGGGCTTACCTTGCACCATCCCAGGACTCGCGGGGGTCCCTCCGCGCGGCGATGGGCGTTTGCAGAGGTTTTCCCGGCACCATTTTTGAAGTTCCCGCCCTTTCCCCCTGCCTTCGGCAAGCCTCGGAAAGTTAAATTTTACCTTCCGAGGCTTGCCGAAGGCAGGGGGAAAGGGCGGGAACTTCAAAAATGGTGCCGGGAAAACCTCTGCAAATGCCCATCGCCGCGCAGAGGGACCCCCGCGAGTCCTGGGATGGTGCAAGGTAAGCCCCGGGGGACCCCCAAAGCCGGCGAGGGGTGCTTGCAGAGGCTAGCCCAGCACCCCCGCGAGTCCTCGGATGGTGCAGGAAAAGCCTCCGAAGTGCTCTGAAGCCGGCGCGCGCGGTTGCAGGACACCCCCGCCAGTGTTCCGATGGTGCAGAGAAAGCCATCGGAACACTGGCGGGGGTGCCCCGCAACCGCGCGCGCCGGCTTCAGAGCACTTTGGAGGCTTTTCCTGCACCATCCGAGGACTGGCGGGGGACCTCCAAAGCCGGCAAGGGGCGCTTGCAGAGGCTAGCCCAACTGAAGTGCACCCGGCGTATAAGACAAACCCCCCCCCCCACTTGGAGGCATGTTTTTCAGGGCAAAAAAGTCATCTTATACGCCGGCAAATACGGTATGTAGAATTGATCGTGGTACTGGTGAAAGAAAAGGGGGGTAATTTCTAAACTAGAAAATGGCAGTGCCTAATGGCAAGGCTGGAATCAGCCTTGCCATTAGGTGGATATCTCCCAAGTGGTGTGGTAAAGTGGTAGTAAATCCTCTGTTATTTAACTTGCTGTTGTTCTCACTGGCAGAGCAAGAATGAATCTGTACACATTCAGGAGCTCCTCTTTAACATTCCTTCATCTGGTACTGACTGAAGTTCTGCTCCAAGTTCTGAAACCTAACACATAATTCAAATTAATTCCCCGGGGGGGACGACAAATTCAAATTCATGACCTGGGGCAGGGCAAGGGGAGAGACAAAATCTGCCCCTAAGAAGAAAGGGCAGGACACAAACCAGTGGAAGGGAAAGCTTGGCTCTAATCAAATATTTTAGCTTGAGATTTCCCAAAACCTCCCAAAAAAAAAATTCTTTTGAATTGCTAAAGAGAAAATTTGTAAAAACTGACTCGAACTCTTCACATCAGTGTTATGCCTTTTCTTTCAATGAAGTACAAATAACACAGCACAAAGGAATAGAATAACAATATGTGGGGCTGCCTAATGCAGTAGTTTATGTAACAGATCCCATTTCTATAGTTTAAAAAGTTTAATTCTGGAATCCTGTGTGGCTCTATTCAGAAGTAAGCCCCCTATATCCAGTTGGGTTTACTCCGAGGTATACAGGTGTGGAATTGTAGTTTAAATATCTTCTAATGGCAACCTCCCTTCCTCCACACAAAATATCTCCAGGGATGAGTATTTACTGAAAGATAAACACGTTTACTGAAAAGTAAATAAAACATTTGGAGAGAGGATAGATTACATGTGCAAGAAATAAATGTATATAGGATGAAAACAAATATAATTTTCTTCTGAGTAAATCTGTACCAGGTTTACATTCTTAGGCAACTGCAAACCTGCAAACACTCTTCCGGCAGTAAGTCACAATGTGAATGTGAATGTGGCTCCTTGGTGCATGTGAAGAGCAGAGGACTGAAACAAACAAATGTGTACCTGTTAGCTTTAATTGAGCCTTATAGTGCTAGGTGAACAGATGGTAAATCAACAGGTAATACAGATGGCCTAGAAGTGGTGGAAGGGTCTTCCTAGCATCAAGATGGTGGTCCTCTACAGTGGCTGCCTTCTCCACTGCATACCACATAGAGGTTCCTCATCTGAGGAAACTGAATTTTAATTCTCTAAGGCTGTTGCTCGCATCCATTTAAGAACCAGGGGCCAAAATACCGCTAGTTACACCTATAACTATAACACAAGCCTCAGTTTTGGAGACAGTGCTGTGAGGGTGAGGGTTTTGAGGTTTTGGTCTCCACAAAAAAATCTGCAGACTTGGTTAACTTTGCAACAGGGGAAAGGTTTATTGGAGTATTCAATGCGAAATTCTTATCTATGAAATTGTCCCACAACTGTTCACCTGTCGCCAACAGGTCAGATAGGGGTACCCAAGCGTCATTCAGGAACGGGTTGGTTTCTTCGTAGTTCCACGGCCCCGGCCACCTCTGGAGGGAATCGTCCTTCAGAACCTCGCCGAACTCTCCTCCCAGTAAAGGGACAGCCTCGTCCTCTGTGGCTCCGACCCACTTGGCATCTCTGGTCGTAGGGAACATGGCCCAGGGCCCCCCGGGTAGCTTCTCTTCTTCATCTCCTCCACTCTCCATGCCAACCTTTCCTGCTTTTCCCTTTCTACCTTTTCCTTTTCCTCCCTCAACCGCCTCCGCCACTCACGAGCCTCCGCTTCACCCCAATAAGATGGCCTTGGAGGGATCTCCCGTCTACAATGGTAGTCCGCTTCTTCTTTCGGCACTCATAGGCGTTCCCACTCTCCGGTCCAGGGGTCTTGTACCCAGACCCACTCCCAACCTGCAGGCAACCCGGTTTCTCCCCTTTTTATTTATTTATTTATTTATTTATTTATTGAATTTATATCCCGCCCATCTAGTCATTAGACTACTCTGGGCGGCGAACAGCATATACAATAAAACAATTTTAAAATAACAATGATATAAAACATCATAATCAAACTGGTTCAAGATGGAAAAGATGAGAAAGATAAATCAAATAGTGGTTGGAGGGAAGGCCTGCCTAAACAGCCAGGTTTTCAATTGACTTTTAAAAATGCCCAGCGAAGGGGCCATGCGGATCTCCGGAGGGAGATTATTCCAAAGGCGAGGAGCCACTGCCGAGAAGGCCCGGTTTCTTGTTTTTTCCTTCCGGGCCTCCCTTGGCGTTAGGCTCCTCAGCCTCACCTCCTGGCTAGATCGAGTGATACGGGTAGATTTTGGTGGGAGTAGGCGCTCCGCCAGGTAACGAGGCCCTAAACCGTTTAGGGCTTTATATGTAAGCATTAAAACTTTGAAATCGACGCGGAACCGAACGGGCAGCCAATGCAAAGCGGCCAGCGTGGGAGAGATATGGTGATATTTTCTCACACCACTAAGAAGTCTGGCCGCCGCATTCTGCACCATTTGAAGCTTCCGCATCAACCTCAAAGGCAGCCCCACGTAGAGCGCATTACAGTAGTCTAATCTCGAGATTACAAGCGCATGTACCAAAGTGGTGAGCGCCCCAACATCAAGATAGGCACGCAGCTGGGCTATCCGCCAAAGATGAAAATAGGCGGAGCGGACCACTGACGCCACCTGAGTCTCCATGGTGAGCGCCGGGTCCAGATGGATCCCCAAGCTGCGTACCCCACTCTTCGCGGTAAGAGTCACCCCCCCCAAATGAGAGAGAGTTCCCCAGACCGCTGATGGAGGGGCCACCCACCCTCAGGACCTGCTTTATCTCTGCTCTATCTCCACCCTCTTTTTCCTACCCGTTCCCGCCAAATTGTCCCTTGTTTGAACAGCCACCGTTAACCCGCGTATTTCAGCTTCCAGGTCCCGGGTGTCAGTACCCCGTTGTTCCTTTCTAACAGGAGTTGGTGTGGGCGAGGTCTGTATTTCCCTTTCCATGGTTTGTGGAAGGGACGGCACTCCAGCGAGAGGCTTCTTTCTCTTGCCTTCGGTCTCACAAGTGCCTCAAGTTGAAGAATCACCATAGCCATTACCTGTTGTGCACTGATTTGTGTGACCCTGTGTACAACAAATTATGTCTATGATGATTTATTACAGAACAGTTAACTAAATTGTTAACCCTGTTAACTGTTCCTTTGTTTCTGACATATGAATAGGGCTTCTACATATGAATTTTTTTTAGCAAACTCCAACTGGTAGATATTGAAATTTCAGTTAAAAAAACAATCAAACTTAGATCCCATGGGACCCTATCCATTCCTGTATACAATGTATAACGTACTAAATCAGTTAGTCTGCTGCCGTAATTCAGTGTATATAACTGGCAATCGATGGCATAAGGTTTTTTTTAGAATTTATGATGCAATTTAAAAATAATATTTATCATAGACATATTCTAATAAATAAAGATACCTGTTCAAAAAACATTAATGATGCAACTATTTTAAGCACGAGATGAAAGCAAGAATAATCAACTGATTATAATATGTAGTTAATTATGCTAACATTCTATTGATTATTAAAAGAAAGAAGGAAATCAGTGCACATCTCATACCTTGTCTTGTATCTTCCAATGCACGAAAGTTACTTCTGCCTCTGGGGTTTTTGATGGAAGCACTGATTCCTTTGTGAATTATTTTCCTGTTGATTCTCATTAATAGTAGTATCTCACCATTGGCCACAGTGAGGCAATCCCTTTTCTGAAATCTATGCTAACTAGGATGGAACAGGAAAAACTGGTAGATGGATTAGCCACTTGGAAGATGGATATCTTGTTAGGGAGTCTTGTTTGATGAGCCATTATCTCCTCAATATTTCCTTCCTTCCTTCCTTCCTTCCTTCCTTCCTTCCTTCCTTCCTTCCTTCCTTCCTTCCTTCCTTCCTTCCTTCCTTCCTTCCTTCCTTCCTTGTTCTGTGTCCTAGGGCTAAAAAAATGTCTTCTGCCTTCTAGCACTACAATTCTGCTTCTTTACCCTTCAGATACCCCCATAAATGGGGACCAATGCTGTTGTGCTCCCAATTTAGCTAAAATGTGGCATCAAGAGCCCGATTTAACTGTCTCCAATCTGCAATTTTAGATGGGCAATATTCTGGCACCCCTTACGAAAAAAGATTGTGCCCTTGTAAGGATAGAGAAATTGAAACTTTGAAGCACGTCCTTTTTGAGTGTAATTTTTACAGAAATGAGCGTATCAAATTCCTCAAGCCCATAATGAATGTCTTCCCAGGTAGGACTCTGATTTGGCATACAAAATATTTATTAAGCGACACAAACAAGATAACCACCGAATCAGTGGCCAAATTCCTTCTCTCTGCTCAAAGAATACGAAAAACAATCTTGACCTCTACCTAACCCCGTCATAAAAACAAAAACAAAAAAACAATGTATGGGTAATATATTTTATCAATTTTCATTGTTTTAGCTGTCTTGAAATGTTTTAATTGCTTCCATTTATTTTAAATATTACATGTATGTATTTTAATGGGTCGGAGACCGCAAAATAAAGATTGATTGATTGTATATCATATTAATATAAAAAACAACGTATGGGTAATCTATCTTATTACTTTATACTGTTTTAACTGTCTTGAAATGTTTTAATTGCTCCCACTTATTTTAAATATTACATGTATGTATTTTAATGGGTCGGAGACCGCAAAATAAAGATTGAATTGATAAAATGTTCCTATCAGCAGAAGTAACTCCCACCTGTTCCCACCCTCCTTGGCATCTGGAAACAAGAGGAAACAAATTAATGCCAGGTTGCTATCCCAAGCGGGATGTGTAGGACAATAAAAACACAGAACACCAAGCAGACCAGAGGGAAGACTGCCTGTTCCAGTCTGTGCTTCAGAGCCCCAGCTGTCCAGTTCTGTACTTGACTGGTCAGTCTGGAGGCATGTGTTCACACAAGAGATTCCTAGGCTCTCAGGATAGCTTCTGTGTTGCTTCCACCTCAGAAAATGGCAGCTCAATAGCCATGCTTCTCATTCCTGCCGCAGGACCATACACCAGGCCTGTGGTGCGCTGGGATGGGAAATCTTGCAAGAGGCTTACAGAAAAATTAAATACTGTGTACCGCATACGAATTGTCACTTGTTCCACACCAGGAATACATTCCAGACTGAGGACCCACAATGACTTTTTTCAAAACAGAAGTGAACAGTTTACTTTTACAAACTTTTTCAGAAGTGTGTTTGTCTCAATTTGTTGTTTACCTGTATGCTCACCCATGTTTCAAAAATGTACAGTACTGTAGATTGGTGTTTATTATTTTATACTTCTGTCATAAGAAATAGTCTGCATTTGGATCTGGGGAGACACAATATGATTTGGGACCAAGCTCAGACAATGTGGTAGGATGTTCCCTCATGTGTTTCCATGTACTTAAAGAATCAAATATATATATTTTTTTAAAGGGTTATTAATAACTTTTTCTACTCACCTTTTTAAAAAAATCATGTGTGCTTTCGTAATAATACTCGTCATTCTGGTGAGGAGACCAAGGCCAACTATACATTCAGACAAATGCATTTCTAAAAGTGTGTTTAAATTGCAAGGGGAGGGAGGAAAACACTAGGTCTCGATCTGGATCAGGAACCTACAGGAGTTTCCTGCCCAAGGTTCCTTTGATTTGCTTGCTCGTGAAGGTATATTTTGCAATAAACAGAAGCTGTGGGGGTACATAGCAGCCTGAGGGGAGGATTTTGGGTTGGAAATAATCACATACTCCCAATTAGGAATACGTTCCAGATTAATGCCTCATGACTGTTTTTTCTTCCAAATAAAAGTTGCCAGGTTACACATGCTTTATGCATTATTTACCTCTGTGTTCTCCTGTCCTTTTTTTAAAAAAGTGCAATACTGAAGACTAGTGGTTGGTGATCGATTCTGCTGTCAGCTAAAAATGTGCTTTAAACTCATATTGCAAAACCATCCACCCCTATCAGCAGTTCTGTAACAGCTGCACGTCGCTTGTAAGTTTGGCCCATTTTGTTTTTAGGCTGCCGTGTTTCCTTCCTGCGGGGCTTCTTTGTGTGCAGGTGAAATGGTGTGGGAATAGCACACACACCCCAAGGCTTGCCTGCAGACGGAGGGGGGAGTGTTGTAGCAGTAGAGGGAGTGTTGAGGGTTTTCCTGACCCTGAAGCTATAGACATGCAGTCTCAGTGCTAGGCTGAGCAGGGGAGATCTTGCTATGCCCGTGGTTATGAGATCTCATGAGTTAGTAATCATACTGGAACTGTGGAAAGCAGGAAGTGAGAATCCTTCCTTTCTCATTTATTCCTTGTAACAGGGAATATACTGGCTTTGTAGAGCAGTAAAATGTTGTCATTTTGTATACCCAAAGATGGGTGTCGTTTCCATCTTTTATGGCTGCTACCTGAGCTGCTTCATTCTGCCTGCTGTAAATTATTATTCACTTAGAGACATGTATGAGCGTACATGATCCATGACCTACCATTAAGGTTTGGACAGCTGATTTTGGATGTCACTAAAAGAGGGAAAATTCAGTGATCTCACTTATTAGTGTAGGTTTTCTACTGGGCTGACATGAAAAGAAGAGCCACTTCTGGGATTTTCTGCCTCAGGTGCCAAAATAATTTGACAGGCCTTGGATAGCATGCATATTGACTGCAGGACACCATTTGCTTTCCTGCTTAGGCAGCAAAATGTCTTGGGTCATTGGTTTTGGCCAGCAATTTTTTGCTTTCTGCCTAAATACAACTAAAATTACTTGTTCCCAATACAAATGTACTGCTAATAGTTATTCTAACCTACTGTGCTTCACTTAGCAGTGTAGAATTGTTCTGCCAATAGGGTGAAGAAATGGGAGCAAAAAAGTCAGCTATGAAAGGCACAGGCAACAGATGTTTCTTTTTAAAACTTTCTGTGCTGCTGCTTGTGGTCCTGTTCCCTCCTGCAACTATGTATAAGGAACTCTTAATAACCCCTTCTCCTTTTGCAATAGGGCTTCGTAGGAGATAGCTGGAAGCAGAGGGAGCCCAGTGTGGAGGGAAGTAAGAGCAACCTGGGGAAGGAGGCGGAAAGGGCAATGTTTAAACACTCTTCTGTGCCACTCTTTCTTAATATGCCCGTCTCACAGGGCCCTTGTACTGGAGAAGATGGGTCATCATCAACAGTGTACAAGGTGCTTTGCTCCTCCGCTGACTGTCCTCAAAGGCCTTCCTATGTTTTCCCTGTCATATCTGAAGTCCTTGTGTGGGCACCAAAACAGAGGGATTAAAATTGGGATGGCAGAAAGCCGTCTTCCTATCTGTGGGACAAACCGTTTCAGACTGCATGAAGACAAGCAGATTGGAAGCACCATGTTCTGCCTTTAATCATTACCCCCTCCCAAAAATCATAATGAGGTATTTTGAACATTATGTTTTCTTTCCTGTTCTTTCTTCCCTACCTCCTTAATTCCTTCCATAGTGGGAAAGTTCCATAAATTCTGTTCTGTTATGCTCCAGGTCTTGCAAAGGCAGGCTTGTTATGATATTGTTATAGTCAATCCTTAATTCATTAGGCGATGCAGAATCTTTGTCACCTTTAGAGGGGAAGATGATCCAAAGCAAGGCTGGGGTTTTCATGCTGCTTGAAACCCAAGGGACTAGTTATCCACAAGCACATGTGCTCAGGTCTGTGTTTTCTGTCCCTCCCTCTATATCTAAACCCAACAAAGATAAGTTCTCTACTGTCTCCTGTCCGATCTTCACTGTGGCTGCCGGTTCTCTTTTCAGCAGGATGAAGATTCACTGTTTCTTGTTTGAAATGAAATGAACCTGTTGCTATGGCTACCCATGCTCTGTATGAGACTGAATTTATGCTGATTATGTGAGGTCTACCGATGAGTATGTTTCATAACTACGTCCAGTTTTTAAGCAGGATAATCTCTCTTTGACCATATTTTTTGACTCCTATAAATGGCAGCAATGTCCACTAATAGTGTTTTCTCTCCTCTGTCTTTTTTTCTGGATTTCTTTTGTAGCTGTAACTTACACAAGTTACAAGAAAACACCGCCGCCTGTACCCCCTCGCACCACCTCTAAGCCACTAATCTCAGTTACAGCACAGAGCAGCACAGAATCAACCCAGGATGCCTATCATGATAGCAGGACTCAGAGGATTTCCCCGTGGCCTCAGGATGGTCGAGGGATGTATAACTCTACAGACAGTTTGGATAGTAATAAGGCGATGAACCTCGCCATGGAAACCGCAGCTGCACAACGCCACATGTCTGAGAGCCAGAGCACCTCAGTCCGAACCAGCGACAAGGCGATCCTTGTGACAAAAGCTGAGGAGTTCCTTAAGAGTCGGCGTTCGTCGATAGGGATTCAGGTAGCCTGCCGTTAACATCTCTTCTGTTAAGATGAGTTGTTTGCTTCCATTCTGTAAATAGCACCTGAAATGAGTCATCCAGCTCCAGTGGCTTCTGTTCACCTGAGCAACAATCCCTGGCTGTTTAGCATTCATTGTAATTCACATCATGGCTATGTGGCCATGCAGAAAAAGTTTCAGCCAATATGCAGTGTCTGGAAATTAAATGAATGAATATCTCTCTAGACAAGTTACCTGGCATTAATGTTTGATATGGAAATTATACTGCTCAGTCACAGATGAAGAGCATGTTCATCTCTCCCCCCCCTCCCCGTCTCCTCACTCCATCCCTCTCCTTCCTCAAACTCAATTCAAAGTCCTTCATGGGGCTGGACTCTTGTTATCGCCACCTGTGTGGGGATATTCGTATACGAATACCCCCATCTCTAGTCCTGACATATTACACTACCAGAGGAAGAACACTGCATTGCCCTCTACTTCCTTTATGGTTGTGTTTTAAGAGCAGAAAAAGCTGGCTGGGATAGCTCAGTGAGTTTGGTCTCTGACTGTGGAGCCAGAGGTTGGGAATTCAGTTCCCCATTGTGCATCCCAGATGAGCCAGCCTATGTCACCTTGGGAAAGCTGCACAAACCCAGGATGCCCTCAGGATAAACCACTTTTGGGTGTTTGCTAACTAGAAAACCCTGAAAAGGGTTGCCATAAGTCAGAATTGATTCGATGACACACAATTATTATTATTATTATTATTATTATTATTATTATTATTATTATTATTATTATTATTATTATTATTATTATTATTATTATTATTATTATTATTATTATTATTATTATTATTATTATTATTATTATTTATATAATAGCATGTCTGCAGAGGCTGATAATAGAGAATATTTGTTGCAGGATGCATGTCCCTGTATACGTGCTGAAGCTATATTTTTTCCTCTTCATTGGTTGGAGAGGACTAATCAGAAGAGAAGGAGGACAGACTAAAAATGGACAAAATGAAGTGGTGCAGTCCCTGCATGGAAACATGAAAGCAACTTTTTGATTATTTGTTTGAAAAAAAATGTGAAAACTCTGCACAGAAAGTGACCCACACCAGTTCTGAGGTATTGCATTGTTGCTGAAGTGACAAACTTAATAAAAGAAGATTTTCAAACAAATCTTCACGTGCTTGAAATGACTGGTGATATTGTCCCCATGTTAGGATAACATCACCTTATTTTGCAAGACTGAATCAAGTTTCAGAATGCTATCTCTCGTAAAACAGTTATTACTGCTAATAATACATTTGCCTATACTCCTGAAAGCAATGAAGAATATAGGCAAATACTTGGTTATCAGTTTATTTAAGGAGCTGATTTACAACATAGAATTCATAGTAAGCTTTCTTTAAGGGGTTATTTGACTACTCCTTCGCTGGATAGTTCAGAGAGCTGGAAGGAAGTATTTTATGAGTTGAGTACCTGGCTGCATAATCAGAGGTTGGGAGTTCGATTCCCCATTGTGTCTCCTAGGACGAGAGCCAGCCTGTGAAGCCTTAGGCAAGCTGCACAAATAGTAAACCACTTCTCTATACCTAAAAACTCTGGAAGGAGGTGCTGCAAATTGGAATTGATTTGGCAGCACCTAATTCCTATTCTTACCAAGTTGCTGAAGAATTTTAGGAAATAATTGACCATTAACTAAAGTTGCTTGAGTGAGTACCATAAATATTCAAGGTCCGCTACAGTGAAAAGAGAAAGTAATCTCCACCGTCTAAAAGCCTTGATCTTGTTCTATATGACAGTAAGGCAGCATCGTGCCGGAAGGGCATGCAGCTCTCAGAACAGCACTGTCTTGGGCATAATGGAGGTGGTGATTGCTTTCCCTTCAAAAAAAAGAAGAACATTCTTTTAAGCAAAAGACACTCTGCTGATAATGATTATTGAAAGATTGAAACAGATGCCATGGAAAGCTTCCTGATTAGATATGCCTCGTTTCAATCCGATCTTTGAAAAGCCCTTCTACAATGGGTGTCCTAGGGGTTCCTAATGTGCACTTTTTGCTTAGGTCCTATACCAATAAAATGCCACTGGGTTTGAATGGAAACCCTCTCAAGTGACTACCTGTCGAACTCATATATGGAATGCAGCATGGCATAAACAGAAAGGGTTCAGGTCAGCTCTTTGCAGAGTGCTTAGGCAGTAATTAAGCATGGAGCTGCAACAACATACACAGCAGCACTCTGCACTGAAGGTCTTTTTCCAAGGGCCTTGACAGATGATAATGAAAAGCTCCAAAGATCATTTGCTAATTTGGGTTTCCAGGGACTACATTCCTGTTCAGACTGCCTTGCTCATCTAAGAAAGGTGCTGACAGCTGTTTCCATTTGTATTATGGCTGAGTCCCAAGCACAGATAATATAAGGGTCCTGTGTCCATCTCTCTTACTGAAATTAACACTGATGCTCTCATTCCATCATTGAATGCTTCTCTCTCTCTCTCTTTCTCTCTCTCTCTCTCGCTCGCTCGCTCACTCTCTCCGCCAAGGTGATCACCTTTGCAAGGACTATATCTGACTCTCTGTTAGGTGGTTTGGGTTTTTTTTTTTCTACTCACAAAATCCCTTAATATATTTGTCCTGCAATTTATACAGACACAGTTGAATCTCTATAGCAACAAGGCATCGGGTGTTCAATCCCTATTGCTTGCTTTCAAGTTCAGCAAATGACAAACATTATTTGTCAAAGGTACAGGCTCTTTAAGCAAGCAAGCAAGCAAGCAGAACCCACCGAGAATATGGAGTCCGCAGACCTAGAAATACAAACTCAGTCAAATTATTTACCCACAAGCCAACAAACCCAGCTCTACCTCAGTTAAATTCCCATTCATCCCACCCACACAGTGCACTTTTTCTTCTTTGCGCACCCTCTTCTTTCTCTTGCCCTAATCTCTCTCTCCTCTCTCTCTTATGCTCTCTTTCTTTCTCTTCATCCTAGTGTTCATTCAGTTTATCCAAGATGTACAACTCCCAGAAACCCCAGGCCACCATGGATCCCAGTTAATGAACATTTGTTGGGGGTGGGGGGAACCCACCATAAAATTATGGAATAATGAAAAACACATGAATTTCTGGACCCATCTTGTCAAAGCCTTTAAAGTAACGCACTTCACAAGTCTGCGGGCACCAGCAGCCATTGGGGATAATTTCAGTGTTCAATGTGTAGCCTGTACTTCAAGTCAGACCATCCTCTACATACTCTCCAAATCTGGTGAAAATTTGTCCAGCCAAACAAAATAAATGGGGGGAGGGGGGGAGGTCCCTGAGAGCTCCTAAAGTAATCTTAGGCTATAGTATATAGCCTATATTTCATGTCAGACTATTCCAGACATACCCTCCAAATTTGGTACAAATCTGTCTGACTATTTATGGGAAACTAACTGGAGTGCCTCAGAAGGGCCTGCAAAGTGATTTTCATGTATGCTGCATAACCTATATTTTAAGTCACAGTGAACCAGAGTTCTTTTAAATTTGGTGAAAATCTGTCCAGCTATTTTGACTTGAAGCTGTAACGAAAAGACAAGTACCAATTTATATTTATTTATGTAGATAAATAGTGGCCAAAATCATATTATTTATGCCACAAGAGTAACACATATGGTGTAATTTTGGCAGCAAATTGCCACAAGTCCAGAAGTCAACATAGCCGTTACTTTTGTGTAACTCAGCATGCAACAGATAACATTTACGCTATTCCTTGATTTAAGCAATTTGCTGCCAAAATTTATGCCGTTTATGTTGTACTGGCACAAAATGAGAATTGGATTTTGCCATTTTACCATGAATAAATAATTTCGATAGGCACTTTCAACGCCTTTATGGTTGTTCCATTCATGAAATGAACTCTGTTTTTCTACACCTATGGCCTATTTCTACACCTGTTTATCACTGCAATAAATAAAAGTATTATGAGTTTTCATGTTTACAGTGCAGGAATCATGTGTTTTGTAAACCTTGTGGAGAGAGTGGATTTATTTACATATTCATATGATTAAAGGCACTACTCTCATTATTAGACGGCTGTGTAGTGACACAGTGGTGCACCTGTCTGTATTTTTATTCATAGCAGGACTGTTAATTACTGAATTTTTAAAATTATGCTCCTGTGGTACATGACTTGTAAACTGACTCTAGCAATGTGAAAGCATGCAGCTTAACTTAAGGCACTAAGCTACTGTGACAGTGTTCATTTAACCTTTTGGCTCTGCAGATGGAAATCATTTACCACATTAAGGGGGAGTTCCATACAGAGCAGATGAAGAATTCATATTCTGAGAAGAATAAGCAGTCATGTGTAGAATATTCAAACCTGTGGGAGTTATGCCAATGAATCTATTTCATGCTATAGTCTTAGTGTTGACAAAGACTAACATCAGAAGTAGAATGTTATCTCCATTTTAAAGACCATTCCAGTCCTAAACGTTCAACTTTGTTATACCATCCCAGGCAGGTTCTGGGGGTGTTTCCTTATGGTGAGCATGTGCACGGTTGTTGTCCCTCAGTGAGTACAATGAGAAAACACCTCCATAAACACATGGGGACATGTGAGGAAAGTTGCAGTCATCTTTAGCAAACTGTTACATAAAAACAGCAGCCACTTTATCAGTCATATACTGTATGTCTCCTTTAATTTTATGTATTTTACTAGAAGAAACAGCAGTAGTGGATTCAGCCAACTGTTATGTAAAGTCAGAAACGATTCTGTTGTACCCATAGTGTTTGGCATAATACTTCAGAATATAGTCCAAATTTAATAAACCAGGGTATTTGTGGTCTTGTATAACTGGAGATCCCCTTCACGGATTGCTGCCTTGTTGTGGCAAAGGGGCTTGAGTAATTCAGAGAAGCTATGGGCTGTGCTGTGCAGGGACGCCCAAGACAGACAGGTCATAGTGGAGAGTTCTGACTAAACGCGATCCACCTGGAGCAGGAACTGGCAAGCCACTACAGTATCTTTGCCAAGAAAACTCCATGGACAGAAACAAAAGGCTAAAAGATATGACGCTGGAAGATGAGCCCCTCAGGTCGGAAGGCGTCCAACATGCTACTGAGGAAGAGCGGAGGACAAGTACAAGTAGCTCCAGAGCTAATGAAGTGGTTGGGCCAAAGCCGAAAGGATGCTCAGCTGCGGACGCGCCTGGAAGTGAAAGGAAAGACCGATGCTGCAAAGAAAAATACTGCATAGGAACCTGGAATGTAAGATCTATGAACCTTGGTAAGCTGGATGTCAGTGAACTAAAATGGACGGGAATGGGCGAATTCAATTCAGTCGATTATCATATCTACTATTGTGGGCAAGAATCCCGTAGAAGAAATGGAGTAGCCCTCATAGTCAACAAAAGAGTGGGAAAAGCTGTACTGGGATACAATCTCAAAAATGATAGAAGGATTTCAATACGAATCCAAGGCAGACCTTTCAACATCACAGTAATCCAAGTTTATGCACCAACCACCGATGCTGAAGAAGCTGAAATTGACCAATTCTATGAAGACTTACAACACCTTCTAGAACTGACACCAAAGAAAGATGTTCTTGTCATTATAGGGGACTGGAATGCTAAAGTAGGGAGTCAAGAGATCAAAGGAACAACAGGTAAGTTTGGCCTTGGAGTTCAAAATGAAGCAGGGCAAAGGCTAATAGAGTTTTGTCAAGAGAACAAGCTGGTCATCACAAACACTCTTTTCCAACAACACAAGAGGCGACTCTACACATGGACATCACCAGATGAGCAACACCGAAATCAGATTTATTATGTTCTCTGCAGCCAAAGATGGAGAAGCTCTATACAGTCAGCAAAAACAAGACCTGGAGCTGATTGTGGCTCTGATCATCAGCTTCTTATAGCAAAACTCAAGCTTAAACTGAAGAAAGTAGGAAAAACCACTGGGCTAGTCAGGTATAATCTAAACCAAATCCCTTATGAATACACAGTGGAAGTGAAGAACAGATTTAAGGAACTCGATTTGGTGGACAGAGTGCCTGAAGAACTATGGATGGAGGCCCGTAACATTGTACAGGAGGCAGCAACAAAAACCATCCCAAAGAAAAGGAAATGCAAGAAAGCAAAGTGGCTGTCCAACGAGGCCTTACAAATAGCAGAGAAGAGAAGGGAAACCAAATGCAAGGGAGATAGGGAAAGTTACAGAAAATGGAATGCTGACTTCCTAAGAATAGCAAGGAGAGACAAGAGGGCCTTCTTAAATGAACAGTGCAAAGAAATAGAGGAAAAGAATAGAAAAGGAAAAACCAGAGATCTGTTCAAGAAAATTGGAGATATTAAAGGAACCTTTTGTGCAAAGATGGACATGATAAAGGACAAAAATGGTAGGGACCTAACAGAAGCAGAAGACATCAAGAAGAGGTGGCAAGAATACACAGAGGAATTCTACCAGAAAGATCTGGATGTCCCGGACAACCCAGATAGTGTGGTTGCTGACCTTGAGCCAGACATCCTGGAGAGTGAAGTCAAGTGGGCCTTAAAAAGCATGGCTAACAACAAGGCCAGTGGAGGTGATGGCATTCCAGTTGAACTATTTAAAATCTTAAAAGATGACGCTGTTAAGGTGCTACACTCAATATGCCAGCAAGTATGGAAAACTCAGCAGTGGCCAGAGGATTGGAAAAGATCAGTCTACATCCCAATCTCAAAGAAGGGTAGTGCCAAAGAATGCTCCAACTACTGTACAATTGCACTTATTTCACACGCTAGCAAGGTTATGCTCAAAATCCTACAAGGTAGGCTTCAGCAGTATGTGGACCGAGAACTCCCAGAAGTACACGCTGGATTTCGAAGGGGCAGAGGAACTAGAGACCAAATTGCTAACATGCACTGGATTATGGAGAAAGCCAGAGAGTTCCAGAAAAACATCTACTTCTGCTTCATTGACTACGCAAAAGCCTTTGACTGTGTGGACCACAGCAAACTATGGCAAGTTCTTAAAGAAATGGGAGTGCCTGACCATCTTATCTATCTCCTGAGAAATCTATATGTGGACCTCCTGGCAAATAGAAGGGGAAGATAATGGAGGCAGTGACATATTTGACTTTCTTGGGCTCCATGATCACTGCAGATGGTGACAGCAGCCACAAAATTAAAAGACGCCTGCTTCTTGGGAGGAAAGCGATGACAAACCTAGACAGCATCTTAAAAAGCAGAGACTTTTTAAGCAGAGACTTGCCGACAAAGGTCCGGCCATAGTCAAAGCTATGGTTTTTTCCAGTAGTGATGTATGGAAGTGAGAGCTGGACCATAAAGAAGGCTGACCGCCGAAGAATTGATGCTTTTGAATTGTGGTGCTGGAGGAGACTCTTGAGAGTCCCCTGGACTGCAAGGAGAACAAACCTATCCGTTCTGAAGGAAATCAGCCCTGAGTGCTCACTGGAAGGAGAGATCCTGAAGCTGAGGCTCCAGTACTTTGGCCATCTCATGAGAAGAGAAGACTCCCTGGAAAAGACCCTGATGTTGGGAAAGTGTGAAGGCAAGAGGAGAAGGGGACGACAGAGGATGAGATGGTTGGACAATGTCATCGAAGCTACCAACATGAATTTGACCAAACTCCGGGAGGCAGTGGAAGACAGGAGGGCCTGGCGTGCTCTGGTCCATGGGGTCACAAAAAGTCAGACACGACTTAATGACTAAACAACAAATAACTGGAGATACTTGTACATGATAATTTGCTGTAAGTAACAGGGGATATACCATGTGTCCATATTTATTCTGTCACCATTATGGGGAGACTAATGGCATGTGCACAAGACTATAATAATAATTATTATGTTCTGACAAGTCAATTGCAATTCATGGTGAGCCTTGCCAGGGTTTCCTGGGTATAAAGTACTTAGCAACGGTTAGTAGTCCTTTCTTCTGGGGGCACCCTGGGGCTGTTCAGCTTGCCCAAGGCTATGCAGGCTGGCTCTTCTCCCAAGAGCCAATGAAGAGTTGAACTCCCAGCTCCTGTACCATGTTCATGGAGGAACACCACCACTTTGTCATTTGAATGTAGGCTGACACCAGTTGTCTAAGACTGAAGTAGCACAGGACTTCATCACCCAGTTTAAACGTTTCCATCACTCATTTTTCAGTATAGACCATCCTTCTTCAAGCTGGTGCCTTCAGATGTTTTTGACGACATCTGCCATGTTTTTGACGACAACTCCCATGCTTCAAGTATTTTGCACTACAGTGTCCTTAATTGGTCACAATGAGTCAAGATGATGGGAGCTGTGGCCCAAAATCTCTGGAGAACCCTAGGTCAAGAGAGGCTGGTATAAATACTCTTATTCTTAGCCTGAATAGGAGGAAATTTAACAAAATAGCCTATTCCAAGCCAAGCCCATCATGTTTCAGTTACCTATAAATATCTAAGTAATTACACCTCAGTTTTAACATGAAGAACTGCACTTCATCTCACATCTCACAGTGGTCTGGCTATCAAATTAATATTCAGGAATAACAGATTTTTAAATTGTTGTCTTGAGCTATAAAGATACTTGGGAAAAGAGATCAGCAAGTTAACAAATAGAAAGAAAGAGAACTTTTGGTGGCTGAATGGCTTGCTCCACAGGCCCAAACCAATGAGCTGCAGGGCTCTGTCTTGGAAAATATAGAAGTTTGTCATCTTTTACATCTTCCTAGAGTATTTCTTGATTTCTTAATTAATTAGTGAATTAGTTTAAATTCTGTTGTCTATTGCACTCTAAAATGTTAAAGTTTGTATGCAAGAAATGCACGTTAGTCTTCACTTCAGAACTCACTGACATGACATCATCTCCCACAATGGCATACGTATCAGGATTATTGTGAGAATAAAGAGTTGCTTGAACATTGGCTTTAAGGAAGGACTTGCAAATGTAGTGAATACATACACGATAACTCATTCCAGAGATGCCCATGATATTTGTTTTCATTTCAGTTACATTCAGTAATGCACCATGCCAGATATTTTCTGGACTTTTTTCTAAGAATAAAACAAAATTATGAGAAGTTCCAGTGGTAAATTATATCCTGTCATTTCATGAACCCCCTTCAATGATATTACCAAAGAACAAGATATATTATTACAAATGTGCCAACAATACATAAAACCTGTTATTATGTCAGTATGTCACCTTTCCAATAACAATCTAATAATTCACATTGCATTTTTCTTGACATAATGGTGTTAAATAACTGTGCTGATAATCTCTCAGAACAACAGAAGTAGAACATAGTAGATTGTTTTCAAGAACGTGCGTCTACCCTTAATTTATAGGAATATCATTCAAGGTCATTAGATGGCTCAAATCTATTTTCATAAATTCCTTAAAGTCTAAGGATTCTGTTGCAAAAGAGAGGCCTTTATTTATCATGGCTGTGACCATCAGCATTAGATAATTAATATTAATTCTACAGCACAATATATGTCAGTGGCCTCAACTTGGTGTTGCAAAATATGGTACTCTTGCATAAAATATCACAGCAATTTACAGAAATAGGACTACAGTGGTACCATTAGATTTATACTGTATGTATAAAGGTTTCCTCACACATGGGACCAAGAAGGTAAGGGAGAGAAGTTAGTATGTATGCATCTCTTCCAACAGCAGCCACGACATCTAACTCCCTAGAAGCCTCTCAGAAGCTGATCTCTGTGCACTGGTCGGTCTGTCACCTAGAATATACATATGCTATAGAGCTGGGATAGGTGGACAACTTTGGCCTGGCCTGATGTGGGCCTCCAAAGAGGGTAGCAGAAAGAAAAGGAATGAGCTTGCTCAATATGGGGTCTGACACAATCCTCCACAAGCCACCACCACCATGAACCCAGCTTACTATTCCTGAGGAAATGCAACACACAGCAGGAGAGAGCACATTGTTCGCATCGGCCATAGGCCATAGAAAAATAGAGGGAGTCCTGTCTTCCATCTGGGCATCTTTTTTATTTGTCTATCTATAAACCTATAAAATGCAAAACAATGAATAAAACTACAACCAAAACAAATATATCAGTGAAATTTCTGTCACAAAGTTAAAAACAGGAAATTTCCAGAAGCCAACAATTTAAAACAAAAAACAAAAAAAAAATGTGGAGGGAAGGGTTTACATTTTTTTACCCCCACCTTTCCTTGACTGGTTTGTTGTTCCCCATCACCAAAAAAGGCCTAACATCTCCTACCAATAATTACTCCAGTAGTGATGCTTCCATAGTCTAATTCTCAATATTTCCATGCACATCTCCAAACATTACCAGGCACTAAAAATTGCTGATGGAACCAGCTACTTCCTGTAGAGGCCATGCAGACAAAGGATTAAACAGACAGGTCACCTCAGATCTCTCAAAGGTGTTATGACCACCCCTGAACACAGCTACCCTCCCCTTCCCAGCAGTTTGAAGGTGGATGGCTAACTGGAATGCAAAACAAAGAGCTCAGCGATTTAGGTCTCTGGATGGGGCACCAGAGCTTGGGAGTTCAATCCCCTCACTGTGCCTCCTTGACAAGGGGTGGACTCAATGAACCACAGGGTCCCTTCCAGCTCTGCAGTTCTAAGATTATTTCAATGAGTCTGGAGAACATTACTGGTTTGTCTCGGCTGATGAGCAGAAAGCTCTCCCACGGTAGCAGTTGGAGGCAAGCAGTTGGATGATAAACCCCACTTGCCCTCGGTTGATGTGGCAGTTCTGGCTGTTATCTGCTAGCTCTACATTTTCTTTTCTTCACTCTGATTTTTGTAGACCAACTACCCATCCGTTCTCCTTTTCAAATGTCCATGAGTCCAACAGCTGCACCCTTTTTGTCACCATAGCAGGGCTTTGGTCCACCTGACAGAAAGGCTGCCCTCAACTTTTTGGCCTCTACAAAAGAACTGAGAGGAGACAGCAAGGAAGAAGTCTGCCAGCAATATTGGCAATAATATATATATATTTAAAAGTGTACATATTTTATGGTAGACTTCAAGCATGATACTGTGATTGACTCCATAGAGAGGTGTGCAGTTTGATTCAGTTGGATTCACTTCCATTCTTATTCATGAAAGGGGGAGTTGGGGTCCCCCATCTAATTTTAGACCAAAGATCAATATGATGGCTAAACCAGATGTCAGGTGCTTAATGCTGCACGGCATGGTCAGAGACTGAAAAGATTTTTTGTGATACACAAACAAGGTTTAGACCAGACTGTTGCAGTTTGATATTTTGCCCTTGTATTACTTACATACAGCATTGTAAAGAAGGTTAGCCAATATATAGCATTTGCAGATTCAAAACCAGTCATTGACACAACTGATAAAGATTATGACTCAAACTCTCTAAATCCAGATAGTGTTTTCTTGGGAATGACCTGAACAGCAACTCTGGAAATGGTTATCAAGCACGATTACAGCTATATATTTGTGGTGTGATGTCATGTGCAGAACTTTGGTGTGAAATCTCTGTCCCTCACTCTTATAAATTATTAGGATAAAACTGACCAATTTTCCACAGCCATTTAATGATATAGGTAACCATTTTGTCCATAGAATGAGATGCTCCCGTTTTTTATTTGTTTCAAATGATTTCTACCCCCTCTTCAGTGCCCAGGTTAATTTTTTTTGCACTTGAAACTAAAATATTTATTTTGCCAAACTGCATAGAAAATCCTCATTTGGCACAGGTTTCTGCTTCCAGACATGGCAAGGAAATGAAAGATATTAAAGCATGGAAGTAACCATTGGGGTATTTAATCAATGTCAGTCTTGGCAAGCTGCAGAGAATGATAACTTGGAACACGATAATTCTCTTGTGTTGGTTGGCTGGCACCAAGAATTTAATATCCATAGTTGTTGTTTTTAATTAAAATTAAAACATTCTGATCAGCTACTATACAAGGGGAAGCTCCTATGGTAATGGTGCCTGCTGTCCCCTGCACTGACCTCCACATGTTCATTGGTTCTGTGCATGGAGACCCTGTGCATCAGCAAGGCTTATGTGTGCAGGCTTTCTCCATGTGATTGGTAACTTAGAGCTACTGTCTTGACTTGTGCTCAGCGGAGTACCTCCTGGTGATGAAGAAAGAGTTGAGGAGGCAATTTCCCCAAGTTCCTCTTCCTTTCTATAGCATCCTCTGCCAGTTCTCACACTACTACAGGGATTGGAGTTTTTCCAAAGGCCCCCTGTCCCCAGTGGAATGCCTGGGAGATGACGCAGGGAGCTGCAGAAGGAAGTGGGAATCAGAGAAAGTTGCCACCCTACTCCCTTCCTCCAGCAGAAAGTCTCCATTAGATCCCAGCTCCCCTGTGAATGAAAGGTCCCTCTTTTTTGCAGGTGGCTTGAACATGAAGGAAGTGCCTTTGCGCTCATACACCAAAGCTCTGTGCACCAAGAAAGCCCAGGGATCTGTGCGGTTGTGCCGGAAGACGGCCCAAGCAGTTCCACTCCGCATGTGCTCTAGCTGCTTGGTTTCCAAACCATGTGCAAAGGGTCACAAAGCAGAACAAAAGTCGCCATCCATGTTTTGTTTTGTTTTAAGAGAAAGCACCACATCCTTAACATCAAACACCAAATGATTTAAACTTATTTGATTTTATTTGACATTTCTTATAGCGTGCAGGCAACCAGCACCGAAATCTGCGCAGCTGACTTGTCAGTGCTAACAGGCCCAAAAGACTTGCCAGTTATAAATACAAAATGTAGTGTGACCTTAAATCCAAGAGGTAGGAATAATCCTAGATTTTCAATGTTCACTTCTGCAGATTTGTCTTTTGTGTTGAACTAGGTGGAAACAGCAACAGATTCGGATACCGAGAGCAAAGGACTACGGGAATATCATTCGGTTGGAGTGCAAGTGGAGAACGACAAAAGGTACGTGAAGCAACATGAACCTGGTGAGACTTGTATGTGGGTTGGAGGATGTTGGCATTTTACTGATGGGTTACAAAACTCTCCCATATCCTCTCTGTTTTGGCAGATGTATCTCATTTATTTCCCTTCATTCAAGTTCAGTGATAATGTGAGCCATCTTTTGAAAGATACTTCCAGTTGATTTACAAATGATGTGCTTTGTTTTCCACTGTGAAGAAAATCAATGTTTGCTTCCAAATGTAGTGAATGATTTTTCACTCACATCTATGTTTGGATCAATGTCAACAATGTATCCAATGCAGACTGTGCTTCATTCACATGCTTCATTCAGAAAAATCCATTCATTCATTTTCCTTATAGTTAATATTTCTGAAGGATAACATTAAAAAAAAAAACATGGAATGGCAGCAGAGTTGAGGTAGTGTATTATTTTCAGTAAAACCTATTTTTTGTGAATATATAAATTAGTACCTTTCCCTCTATTCTTCTCCAGACATGGACGGTTTAAGCGCTCCAATAGTGTAACAGCAGCAGTTCAAGCTGACTTAGAACTTGAAGGCTTTCCAGGACACATAACAATGGAGGATAAGGGACTTCAGTTTGGTGGCTCTTTCCAACGGCATTCAGAACCTAGCACCCCTACTCAATACGGTGCAGTAAGGACTGTACGGACACAGGGCCTGTTCAGTTACAGAGAAGATTATAGGACCCAAGTAGATACCTCCAATCTCCCACCACCTGAACCCTGGTTGGAACCAGCCATTGAGACAGTTGAAACAGGACGAATGTCTCCTTGTCGACGGGATGGGTCTTGGTTTATGAAGTTACTACATACTGAGACTAAGAGGATGGAAGGATGGTGTAAAGAAATGGAAAGAGAAGCAGAAGAAAACGATCTCTCCGAAGAAAGTAAGAGCGTATCTATATTTACAAATGTAGCATACTATTTCTACTTTTCTTTTAAGATATTCAGCTTTTGTACTGTTGCTATGATGTCATCATTTTTTAAAAAAACCCTTAAAACTAGCCTTCCTTATTCAAATAGAAGCATATCACTTAATTTTGGAACTGGAATATAAGAGGAGAGTTTCTAGTGGGGAATGTTGTTTTATTTACTTACTCATTTATTTAATTTAAATTTTATTTATGTAATTTCTGTCCCACCTCTCTCCAATTGTGGACATAACTGTTGTTTTATTTACTTACTGATTTATTTAATTTAAATTTTATTTATGTAATTTCTGTCCCACCTCTCTCCAATTGTGGACATAACTGATGGCATGAAGTCAAAGATTTGATGCTAAGAAGGTCACCCAAGTGTATCTTTCAGTCATGGATTCTACGTGTTTAATACATCTTCTGTGATTATGGAAGTTTTAATCTATTAATATTTCTGTATGAAAATTGTTAATTAAAATAAACCACACACATCTGTGTGGTGTCCTTTTGTCAATGATTTCCAAATATGATGGAGAATTCACAGGAGATCTAAAACTAACAGAAATTACCATGACCCAGTCTTTTGGAGAGGTGAAGAAACAGAAATATCATCAAAAAGGTATTGGAAATGTGGAAGATCAACTCTGCTTACCAGCCTGCTTGTTTGTAATTGTACCTGTAGTACTGAGGTTTAAAATAAGATAGGTCAAAATATTACAGAATAAGAAGTAAAGGAGAGATTGGGGGAATGAATCCCAAATTTATTATATTTGTTATATTCTGTGACAAGACCAAATTTCAGAATTTGCAGTGTTTGTTTACACTAAGTGGTAACAATTTCTAGACAATGATATTAGTCTATATTCAGCTGTGGTATTATGCATGTGCAATTCTTCTCTGCGTAAGTGCTTGTGCAGTTTCTAAGCTCATGCAAGGTGGCTACCATGCTGCAGGAACTGTTCTCACATTTCAGAGTTATACAATGAGGGTCATGGCTGCACACCTGTGCAGCTCCACAACCCATTGTAAGTATGGCAGGTAGATTTTTTCACACAGCCACTATTAAACTGGGTTTACACCACTGACCACCCATCATGGTTTGTCATCACTTCAGTTCCTGAAAACATAAGACAAATTGATGAAAAGTAGGAGTAGAAAGCCAGCATTACCAGTGCTGCAGGGAAAATTCAGATATAGTCCAGCAACATCCATGACTGAACAAGACACCTGCTTTTTAGCAGAAGATTGTTGTGATTATATATTTTTTCAGACATTTGCTACTCCAGCATATGTTACAGAGTTCAAAACACTCTATGCCACCTTGTTTACATTTGCATTACTTTCTATTGTCTTTTTTTTGGGGGGGGGGGAGTCTTTTGTTCACCTGACAACAGGGGTCCACAAATACCATCCCCACTGTTAAAAATTGAGAGAGAGAGAGAGAGAGAGAGAGAATGTGATTTGTGAAGTCAGTAATGACGTGTTCCAGGACACTCTGAAAATGGGCGACAGAAAGAATAAAAGCTGCCAGGAGCAAGAGAGGTTACAAAATGCCCATTTCAAAACCATGGCTGGTTGTGTCTTGTGCACAGATAACAGCCATTGGTCATGAAGAGCCAGTTACCACTGCAAATGTTTCCCATCCCTTTTCCTGTGCAAAATATTCTTAAGCATTCAGGCCAAGAAAGAGGTACGTGCTTTGCCTCTGTGGAACAAGACATGGATGTCACCTCTCTCTTTACCACAGCAGAAGCAATCCAAGTAGAGAAAGATACTTCCAGAAATGTAGGAAGACATTAATAAAAAAATAATAATCAAAACTTAATCAGCAAATAAAACTAAATACAGAAGGTGAGGTCCATTTAGCTCACTGTCCTGAGGAAATACTTTCCATTGGTGGAACAATTGGGGGTAGAGATGATTACCACTCACACCTTCAAAATCCCTGCTCTTCATCGCCCTGGCCTGAACTATACATTGTAGATAGCCAATAGTTAGAAGCTGAAATCTGATTTAGGCAGATCTTTATGAATGAGCAATCATACCTGCAAAGAAAATCTGTGCTTACTTCCCTGTGATCAGTCACCAAAAAAAGCAAGCTACCATATTTTTCCGTGTATAAGATGCTACTTTTTCCTAAAATCATTACACTAAAAATTGAGGGGTGTCTTTTACATGGAAGAAAGCTGAGATAGCTGAGGAGAGAACAAAACGGCACATACTTTGCCTCTGTAAACAGGCTTCCTTCAGTCACGAGGCTTAACTTCCTCCAATCACGAGCCTTATGGAACTGATGTCAGCTGATGCTGTAGAAACCAATTGGAACACACAGGGACTCAAAATATCCGATCGTTCTGAGCCTTGAGGCCAAATCCTCAAAGCTAAGTTTTCTTAATTTGGGGGTTAGAAAAGTGGGAGGGGTGTCTTATAAACGGGGGCGTGTTATAAACGGAAAAATACAGTAATTTGCAAACTGTAGGAAACATGAACACTTTCTGCTCCTCTCTTTTCTTAATATGCTAAAAACACAATTAACAACAAAACATGCACATTACGCAAACCAATTGGAAAAGACAGCAGTAGAAATAGAGGTACAATGATGATGATGGCCACCATGATGACGACAACAGACCTATACTGTACATAAATGTTTCAAAATGTCTAAAAATACTGTATATCTATACCTAT
The DNA here is from genome assembly GCA_037013535.1 of Intellagama lesueurii. Lineage (NCBI taxonomy): Eukaryota > Metazoa > Chordata > Lepidosauria > Squamata > Agamidae > Intellagama > Intellagama lesueurii. The sequence continues at coordinate 226,471,365 of JBAJHW010000001.1, forward strand.
ATCCATGGTTGGGATGCTATGCATTCATGTGTCGGTAGAGTTGCAAGATCCTTGACTGAATGATGGAGGTGAGCATATATTTTTTCAATATTGCAAGGTGAGTCTTCTAGCCACAGAAGGGTAGAGAGAATCTGTTTTCATTTCTAGTGCTTATCTTCAAGCAAATGGACGAATAATTTAAAAGGATATTGGTAGTAGGGTAGGACTTTGTGTTAATACAAATGGGCGGGGGGGAAGCATGAAAGAGGCTCTTGTTTCCATTTTTGTGTTCATGAAAAGAACCGGTTCCTTCAGGAGAGTCTCTTAAACACAAATTATTTGCGATAATGAAAGAGTGATACACAAAAGTTCCATGTTCTTTTATGTTTCCCCCTTTGGTTTAACCTTTGTGTTACCCTTTCTCTGTTAAATTGCCTAGGAACTTTTTCATCCAGTTGGGTTGTGAAGCTTACGGCCAGCAGCCCATCATAACATTTAGAGGAAAGCAGGAATGTTGAAGCTGTAAAAGGGCCTGGATTAGCTGGTACCCAGTGGCAGTGGTCTTTTTTCTTTTTCTTTCACTCATTCCTTGTGGGTGTGTCAACTCCTGGCACCCTCCATCTTGTGCTGCCTTTCTGCTTGGCTCCTGCTTCTGTGCTGCTGTCTTTTCCTCACTTTGTGAGATTTTCTTTTCATTTCTTTGTGAAATGTTGTTGGTTTTTTTTGTTTCTGTCTTTCCTGTCTGCTGGACTCACAGAAGATAAGAGAAGGCATCAATGGAAGAGAGGGGAGAAATCTCTCTCTGTGTGTCTCTGTGTGTATGTGCTTTCCTTGTTTTCATTTTTAAAAAATATTATTTGATTAATTTACTGTGTGTATTTATTTTCTTAAAGGTGTATATTTTGGTGGGTCTTTTGATCCTGTCCTGTTGGATAATGGTTTCTTTTACTTTTGCCTGCACTGAATTGCACCAAAGATACTGTGAACAAAATGGCGCCATGAATACTGAAGACTGTTTTATGTATTAAAGCAGTTGTGAACATCATAGAGGAAGGATTGAGGGAGTACATGGACCTATTTTGGACTGTTAGATCAATCAGATGAGAAGAATTCTTTCTTGCTTTTGTTTGTTTCATTTCATTTTAAGTCACATGCAGTCTGGCACGTTTGTACGGTGATAGTCCTGTGATGTTACAGCCTGAAATGAGGAAAAGTCCTGTGACACCTTAAAAGCTTTCCAATTTATTGTGCTCTTTTTAGTGTCAGTTCTGGTGTCTGAGGAATCTATCACAGCCTGTAATGCCTCTTGCTCTTGATGTAAATGATATGAACACTTCTGGATGAGAACAAGTTATTTTGGCTCAAGGAACTCTAGTCAAGCGCCACTATTTTCAACAGTGAAATATCACTTCTAGTGGCATGTTACGGAATAATCTATATATTTAAACTGAGTGTTTGCCTGTCTTTGTATATTCATGTAGGCTGAGGAGATCTTCTGTACAGTGTAAGAGGTTGATATTTATGAGGCAGCATATCTGTGTCATTCCTCTTCTGTGACTATTCCTGCCAATAAATGCTTTGTCGAAGGAGGAATGCAATTTGAAGGACAACGCTGCTTTCTGTGAATGCTGCAGATTTTGCAAACACAGGACCAAGGATATGACAAAGCTTTGCTAAGCTGGCCAAGTGACCCCAGAAATTAGAAAGCTGCAAAACTATTCAAAAGAATAGTTTTCAAGACTACCAAAATCCTTTTTTTCCCCACTAGGATATTGTGTCATGGCCTAAGTATTTGGGTTGTGTTTTTTGACTCCCATTTTTCTGACTAGCCCAACATTTAAGGAGCTAAGTTTCTGTGTGGCCTCCTCCCACCCCAGCCGCCCAGCCAAAACAAAAACTTGATTTGCAAAACAAGCAATATGAATAGGGGAAAGGGGGTACATTCGGAGACGACCTTCTATCCTGGAGGCTGAGTGGGAAAATTCCAACCGCACATGGCACCAGGGCTGAAACATTTAAAAACACCCACCCCCAATCTGCTTGAAACCAGCACTGAGTTCACCTAAGAAATATGCCTGGCAGACTTCTGCCATGACAGTTTGGGGACATTAATTTATAGTTTTTCTACAGTATGCCTGAGGAAATGAATTTATTCATGAAAGCTCACACTGAATGTTTGATTTTCAGTGGGCTAAATGAAGGCATCACCTAGTCTACATTTGTATTGTGTGAAGGACCACATGGCTCTATTGTTTACCTAAGGAGCTGTTATTGTGAAGAATAGGGTGTTAAAATATTTGAGGCTAGCTGTGCCATTAGAAAGAGTGGGGCAGCCACTGCAGGCAGCAAATATTGAGTATCATGAAAAGGCAGAAAATTGTTCGTTATTAAATTTTTTTGTTACTTTATTTTCACTGCCAGGGAGATGGAGTTTGTACATGTGCAATTTTTCACCTAAGGTTCCAAAGTAACTTGAACTGGCTTTGGGGGCTATTTACCGCAACTTGGGGAGAAACGGCACATTTTCTCTTCTACCTCAGGCCATTAAAGGACTGGGCCTGAAATTTTTATGGTATATTTTTAATATGAATATTTCCAAAAATGTATATCTGGGATGTGCAAGGTCAATCTCAAGGTCAATGTAAAAATGATTTATACCTCCCATCCTGCAATCTGAAGGGTAGTTTGCTGGCTCAGCCAAGGATCCATTTAACCACCATATCTGACTGCATTCCCAGATGCCTCTGGGAAATGCATCAGTATGATGCTAACAGACATCTCCTTGCTATAGAGTATACAATTTCTGTATGAGGAATTTGCACTTGGCTGGCATGGGCCATAGATATGGAAAGCCTCCACTCTAATCTTTCTGAAAACCCACCTGAGCTCTGTCTGGTGACATAATGTGTCCTTGGAATTCATATGGGAAAGGTAAAGACCATGTCCTCTTGGCCATGTTCCTGAGCTCTGAGCATTCAGTGGGAGTCTGAACAGAGGCATTGAGAACCCTACTTTTGCAGGAGACATAATCATAGGATAAGAGACCTACACTCACAGAGTAATATGTTAAACCTGTTCACAGCTTCCATCTAACAGATGGAATTAAGGCAAAATGGAGGTAGGGCCAGACTGGGGTGAGATAGTTGTAGGGCCACATTTTCGTTTTCCCGTATCTATGCAATCGTATTGGTCTCTTTAACTTTCTTTCCATGTTTCTTTTTAATCTTCTTTAACCATAATATAGCATATGGAGAAATTAACTTCTTCACCTTGTCTTTCCTGTGTGAAGACAAGAATATGAAAAAGACTCTAAGGCAAATAGTTCCCAAAGTTGTGTCCCTGTGTATTGCTGGACTTTAGTTCCCAGAAGCTTTTGCCAGCATGGCCAATGGTCAGGGATTCTGGGAGTGGTGATCTAAGTGGAAATTGACTCTGGGGACCCAATTTAAAGGAATATTGTTCCCTTAATCGACTTGGTTGCAATAGGCAGCATCAAGAAAGGATCATGTGCAGAATGAAGTGCCTGATGTGCTTCTGTGATTGAGAGGTTAAAAGCATGCAGCATGTTTCACAAATCACACTGTACCACAGTTGAGCCATCTGCTTTTTCTAATTAAAAAAACCCTGAAAATGTATGGCTGACAATTAACACCTTGACCTGTACATCTGTTGTAAGATATTGGTCAGTTCTAGAAGTATAAATATCATCCATCCATCCTTCGATCCATCCATGTTTTACCTAAAGAGTTCAACATGTTTCTTTTTTACCTACAGTTGAGCCAGAGTATTTGTCCAGACTGTTTCATTGATTAGAGGGAGAAAGTGTGACAAGCACAACACTGGTTGTTCGAAATTCATTAACGTTCTGGATGGAGGAATTGTCGCATGATACTAGGTGACATGGCAGGCGGAGTTGTCCTCTCCCCTACCTTTTTTTTACTAAACAAGAAGTAAAAGTGTTGGCACCACATCTCAGCTGTGGAGCTGATGAGCTATACACAGACAACTTCAGTGGTAGGGCAGTGGCCAATTTCATGCCTGGTTTCCTCCCAGAAACCACTAGACATTCCCCTGCTGCCAGTGCCAAAAAACACCACACACTGAAAGAAGAAGAATCTAAAAATGTTCCTGGTTTTCCAACCCCAATCCGCACTTTTGGGGGTCTTTTGACCAGAACAAGGTGTGGGAAGTACCTTGTTTGTTAAGAGAATCCCACTTCCTTGTTGTTGTTGTTGTTGTTGTTTTAATGGAGAAGGATGGCAGTGGGGAGTCACAAGTCACCCACCTCTTGTTTGACAGGAGTAATGCCCCTAGTCTTTCCCACCCCCACGAGACATCTTGCAATTTTATTAGAATTTTTAAAAGATCATTTCTAGCTTGCTTCTAGAAGATGCATTTCAGTGCTAATCAAACTGTATGTGCTGCTGGGTCCTTCTTTTTGATGAGACAACTCCTCCTTTTTAGTGGTGTGTCACATTTCTACACAGGTAGATCCTGTGCAGGAGTGTTGTACACCACTAAAAAGGAGGGCTTCTCTCACCCCAAAAAAGAAGGACTAATTAGCCTATGCAGTTTGATTTGAATTACCTATGGTAATTCGTATGTACAGATTAGAAATGATTTTTATAATTTAAGGACAATTGCACCACACCTCATTCAGGTGGGGAAGACCAAGTTGTGTCTCGCTGCTGAGTCTGCTGTCATGGATAGGTAGTTTAAAAATCCCCTGTATGGTTCTTGATCTTTCAACCAGACTTGGACTGGATAGCCTTCAAAGAGAAGAAATCTTCAGAAGGAAGGCCATCCTCTACAAAAGAGGAGATGTGAGCACTCTATTTTTGGGTCATCCTTGCAAGAGAACATGGCTGCCCACACGGTTCAGTGGGAGACACAGTCTTTTCCCAACAAGAAATATGATGAAGTGTCATTCCCTCAGGGTGTTCTGCAGTCACAGGGAACACCAGCAACCTGCTTGGACTCTTTTCTTTGACTGTCACTGAAAGACACAGAAAATCAATTGAATGTTTATAACATTTTAGATCAGGTGATTATGGATCAGTGCACTCTACAGGTACAATATGTATTATCTATGCTGTCACATCCACAATCCATTTATAGCTAAGTACATTGGCGGTTGCTTTGTGTCATCTGGCTCAAGCCAATTAGATTCTCATCAATAGCACAGCTGCTGATAAAGCTGTCCAAGTGAGAATAGAGGAAAAACAGGTCCAAGGAGCATGGTTGTAAGTGCACAGGGTCCTATCTAGCTGTGTCTATCTGCCACTGGAATGGATGCCACTGTGGAACTGACACCACCCTTCTCTTTGCAGCCCCTTATACATCCTCCCCTCTCCTTTGTATACTCTAGAACCGGGGTTCCCAACCTTGGGTCTCCAGACATTCTTGGTCTAAAACTCCCAGAAGCCTTCATCACTAGCTGTGTTGGCCAGGCTTCCTGGGAGTTGTAGTCCAGGAACATCTGGGGACCCAAGATTGGGAACCACTGCTCTAGACAGTTGGGGAGCAGATGGGGGAATGCAGAGAAAAGGGAAAGAAGAGACAGTCCGTAGTGCAAGCAGAAGTTCATTCATATACAAAACACATATTCTTAGGTTGCTATATCATCATATGATATAGCCTGCCTTACAGTACTGGTTTAACTGTTCGCCTTGTTGATTTTAATTGTTTTTAATGTATTTTGCTTGATTTTGATTGTTTTATGGTGGGACAGGTTTATATGATTTTATTATCTTTTTAGCTAAATGAGGTTTCATCTGTTTTTATTCCTTTAAACAGTCTGTAAACCACCTTGGGCAGTACATTTCAGAGGAAAGGCAGCGTACAAATGTAATAAATAAATAATAATAATAATAATAATAATCAAATATTTCACTCTGTATATGATGAAATGTCAGGAATTGAGGCACTAAAGAACCGGTTCTAATCTACAGCTCTCCAAAGCTAAAGAATAAAAGCAAGAATGAGTGTTTTCATGTAGCACAGAAAAAGGGTCGCCAGTTTTTCAATGCTCCTTGGCCTGATGATCATGGACCTCTGTCGTTACAGCTGCTCATTGTGCAGATAATTCAGAACATAACAAGGTCAGACAGAATCTAGTCCTTAATCCTGAGGCTGTTTCTTAGATCTTAGATTCCTCCTTATGACAGGTTTGGATGAGCCAGGTAATTCACCAGGCAAGGCATGGGTATTCCTAAGAGTGACATAATTAAGAGTATTTTAAAAACATCTTGGCCTATTTCATAAGGCATTACCCAATAACCTTCTACAACTTTCAGTACATGTGACATGGTTATAATGCTTGTTTGAGGTGTTAATTTCATTCTGGGCTTTCAGGATGAGAGGATTTGGAAATCAAAACAAACAGCATTTACCCATAAGAAAGCAGAATTCAGTATCCAGCAATGATTGCTTACTGCCAGATATTTATTTAGTTATGAAACTTCAATTACTCATTTTTAAATATGCAATAGAAATATGTCTTATAACCATTCATCCGCAATTTCCACCTAGTTACATCCATCGCCTCTCCCACCTGATTGCTTGGAGTGCTTCCATCCTTTTATTCCACTTCCTTCCTCTCCAACTAATTTCTGTCAGTGTTGCTCATTGTACTAGGTTAAGTGCTAACATACTCCACTGTGCAATGTATTTTTTAAAAACCGTGATCTATGGCTGCAGTTCTACATCTTTTTATTCAATGATGTGAAACAGGTATAATTCAGTGAACCTGTGAGACTGCACAAATGAAGCAGCCCTTCTGTGTTAATGTCATTTAATTGAAACAACCAGTGAACCATCCCAGACTGAGAAGGCACTTCATGAGGTGTACCAAAATTATCACCAGCCTCTTTAAAAAAAAAAAAAATCCCACTCCACTGCCTATCTCAAGGAAAACTGTGCTTGGATGACACTTCCCAACATCCTTGATTAAGGTCTGTGCTACCCAGGGCTTAAGGGAGATACCGCGCAGCAAGATCTGATGGGCCTCAGCTTCCCCATGTCTGTTGTCTCTCAAGCTGGTAGTCCTGTGCTAGAGTCTAGAGGCACAACCCATCAAACGTTGAGGCAAAAGCCCTATGCACATTTACCTGGAAAAAAGCTGCATACAGAGAGAGGTGTGTCCTACTAATGTTGTTAAGTTCTATATAACAAAATGGAGCTTATTCATAATTAAGCTTCATTTATTTCAATTTTTGTTGTTTAGTCGTTAAGTCGTGTCCGACTCTTCATGACCCCATGGACCAGAGCACACCAGGCCCTCCTGTCTTCCACTGCCTCCCAGAGTTGGGTCAAAATTTATTTCAATAGCCCTTCTTAATTTTTTTTTTTTTTTTTACCCTATATCATGAAACACCTAGCAAGGGCGGTACGTCACCCCTGAATTCCAAGGGGTAGCCACCTGCCCTGATCCTGATCTTTTTATGATACAAAACATGTAGAATTTGAGGAGGGGGGGGAAATCACTGAGGGTTTACTTGAACGTTGTGTTATGCTTAGTCAAGAACTAAATAGTGTCTCATGCACTTGGTCTGTGGAGCATGCTGTCCTTAAGGCTTAAATTAGACAGTATTTTTTAGCATGTCATTAGAAGCAGAGCTTTCTTAAAACGTAATGGACCTCTTCGTATCCTACAATTAGCTTGTCTTCCTTGCATAGTGCGAAATACCGTGCTTTGGTTTTGCGGACTGGTCACTAGGTGGGAAACATGTCATGTGATTAGAAGTCTCACAGAGCTCTGAAAGAATAACATGGCTGGAGGAAGACGTCGTAATAACATAAAATACACATTTTCCTTCATGTGCAATTTGACTCTATGTTACGTGGCTCTGATGGATAGAATGTGTCCTGACTTCACTGCAAACCTCAGTGCCAATTAAGCCTGTCACTTTGTGATTAAAGTTAAAGTTAAAGGTTAGCATTTTTGACACAGATAATCAGAGGAAGCTAGGGAGCTGTCCCTAGAATACGTCCACGAGGAGATCTTTAGAGTGATGGATGATACTAAATTCTGAAAATGAAGACTGAGAAAATATACAGCACAGAAGATTATTCCATAGCTAATTAAAAGAGATATCTTAATTTTTCCACTCCATAGCATCCCCCCCATAGGAACACTGTCCATTGAACTGAAGTAAAATGCACTGTCTAGTGAAATATCATGAACTGAAATGTTTTGATATTTTACTGTAATTTAAGTAATCCAGAGTACTATGAAAATAAGAACAACAATGATATAATATATGAATTACCTCCCACATGAGGCTAGGTTGACATGACACCCCTCTTTGCTCTCCTTCTGCTGGCAGGTGAAAACCTTCCTGTTTAAACTGGTTTTTTGATCTCTGGATGCCCTGGAAGGATTAGAGGTTTTAGTGGAGGATGCAGCATATTCCATTCTTTATCATGTATTTTAAATTTATTTTAAAGTACTTACGTTTTTAATATTGTTATATGTTGAACTGTGTTTTAATATTCATATTCTCATTTATTATATGTATACTTTTTAAGCTATTGTACACCACCTTGAGTCCCTTCATCGGGAGAAAGGTGGGATATAAATAAAGAAAACAAACACACAGTTACAATTCTAGGTCGCAACAAGTCCCATTAAATTCCAGAAAATTTGTTTCAAGGAGAAATTTATAGGATTCCACTGCAATTTGCTTATGCAAATGTGACAAAAACATTAATAAAGGGTAAAGTGTGTGATAGTCCTGCTGAATCTTTATCACCATCTGATAGATATATTTATATTAGTTGGTTTGACAAATGGACAGCCAGCAAGAAAACATCAGCTACTCAGTTTACATACGGAGATGATGGGACATATGCTGTGGCAGATGGGACAAAGAAGGAGAGAGTACGTGGGGTTGATGAAGTTTATGGGAGCAAATTTAATTAAATATAAATGGTCATTGAAATGGAAGGTGAAGGAATGAAAGATTACATGATAAAATGGGCACAAAATATTGGTTGTAATATTGATGTAGAGTAGTGGACATAAACTTGGCAGAATAAGAAAATATAGATAAACTGTTCTATAGATGGCCAAATGACAGAAATGTAAATTATAAGTGTACTTTGTGGGGAAAGATTATATGATAAAATGGGCACAAAATATCGGTTATAACATTGATTTAGAGCAGTGGACACAAACTTGGCAAAATAATATTAAACTTACAAAATTAGTAAATTTAAAGATAAAAAGAAAAAGAAAGAGAAGGTCCAAGGAAATGGAAGATTAGTAACTATAGATATTCGGGAAAATCCTTATATTGTTTTTCTCTTTGTATGAGTTCATTTTTTAATATAACTGTATAAGCAGATGTAAGAATACTCTTTCACTCTCTGGAATTTTACCCTTTCTCACCCTTCCCCCCTTTTTACCCTGCCCCCCTATCTGTACCTCAACCCCTATGAAAAATTAATAAAAACTTGGGGGGGGGAAGCAACTCCGTTTACATGACATTTTCTGCTTGGCTGTCTGAAGGTAATTCTTGCTTGCCTTAGATATCCAGAAAAAGACTTTAGAGGTAAAAAGGAGTGGTGGTGAAAAAGAAAACAAAACTTAGGTGGATGTATTTTCATTTGAAGGATACCCAATGTGGTGTAGTGCAGTGGTCCCCAACCTTTTCTGAATGACGGACCGGTTGGGGGTGTGTGGTCCATGGGGGGGCATCCCCTGTGCTCACGGGTGGGCAGGGCATGCTCGCGCGCATGCGCAGAGGGGCAGCGCGTGCTTGTGGAGGGGAGGGTCACGCTTGCGCGCTTGCGTGTAGGGGCAGGGTGCGTTCATGGAGGGGCACGCTTGCGTGGAAGGACGGGGTGCGCTCGCGTATGTGTGGAGGGGCGAGGCACCCGTGCGTGTGGGTGGCAGGCTGTGCATGTGGGTCAGGGGAGCGGGAGATCTGTCTCCACAGCCCAGTCCTGCCATGGCCATGGACCGGGGGTTGGGGACCCCTGGTGTAGTGGATAGAGTGGCAGATTAGGACTCTGGAGACCATGGTTTGAATCCCTTCTCAGCCATGGAAATTCACTGAGGAAGAGGAACTGATAAAACTACTACTTCAAAAGCCCTGTTAGGGTCGCTGTAAGTCGGTTCTGACTTAAGAGCATGTAACAACAACATTTTCATTTGAAATTCTTGGTAGGGATGCTCAAGGATTCTGCTTTGAGCAAGCTGATTCAAATAAATAAATAGATTTGAACCTCCTAGACTAATGTACCATTGAAACAGTTTAATCCTTCATGTTTTGCTCTCTCCAAAGTCTGATTTTCTTTTCAAAGTTTTCATTTTCCGAAAAAGACCACAGTTAATAATAAAATGTATGCCTTAGCTTGAAATACATACAAAAACATTTATTGAAAGTTAAACATGAACAAAAATGCATATTTTGGGGTAAATTGAGTACTAAAACACAAATTTTAATGGGGGAATCTCAAAATCAATACCAGTTTCAGCTTTCCTTTAAAAAATGAGGAGTACAGAAATGGGAAAGGGGAGATCTCGAAATCAATTTATTGAAAACTATTGTGGAAGAGAAATAAGATTGTTTTGTACCCATGCTCACTTGTGTTACATACACTACTGGTGCAATTCCAGCTTCAGAAATTTTTTTGAGTTGCTACATGAGGGAGAGGGATGTTACAATGATTACTCAGAAAACAGTGGGACATGACAAGCCATCGATAATGTTATGCAGTTGGTCCATAAAAAGTGATTGAACAAAAAACAGCAATTGCAAACAGGTAGCTTAAGAACAACTTAAGTGACAAAAAGAGAAGCTTTTCTGGAAAGAAAACAATATCCAGCAATTATCCATCAAGCCCTGCTAATATGCTTTCACTCTGACTCGTTGGAGCAGTGGAAAAAATAATTTCCGTTTCTAAAGACTGGAGAAGAAGGGGAGGGCTTTTTATCTCAATATTTTCAGAGGAAGGTGAAACTGAGTTTCCAGTTTCCCTGAATACAGTTTCACAATGGAAAGCTTTTGCAAGTTATCAAACATTTACCAAAAATGCTGGCATAATAGGATTTTGCAGATTAGTTACATAAATATGTTACATAAATATGTTTTTGTACCTTGGTTTTTCTGCCTTGAACCCAAAATGATAGTGATCATCTTGTATATTCAGTTCTAGGTAAGATCCGGAGTGCAGTCGGAAGTGCTCAGCTGCTTATGTCTCAAAAATTCCAGCAATTCTATTGGCTATGTCAACAGAATCTGGTAAGTCAGCATTCTTAATTGTTATCCAGTAGATGTCAAACTACTTATTGGCTTTTCAATGGGAAACATGACCTGTCATTATCTCCTTGGTAGTCAGGAAAAGGCAAGCAATTTGATAACTGTTAACTAGAATAAGATGTCTATACCTGCTGAGCTTGCTGTTATTTGATACAGGGTAGAACCTGCTGTATTTTCCTATTATTTGGATGCAGGGGGCGGGAGGAAAACAGCACAGAATTTAAAGAAGGTTTGTTGGGCAACAGTTCAAGTGTTGGTTTTGGATGCGGAAACTCAAATTCAACTGTGAAACTTTCTGATCCATTTGGGGCAATTTGCTATGTCCAAGCATGTTTATTTACTTATTTATTTGCTTATTTATTTATTTTAAACTTAACTATGGTCCACCTTATGAGCTTAATATGAAAGCGAGCGAGATGAGAATGTGACAAAAATGCTACTGAAATAATGTGATTATATTTATGATTTATGTAATGTTTGATTATACATTCTGTTGGTATGCTAAAAGTCTCCATTAAAAGGGGACAGTCTTAAGAGACCACCTGAACACTTCTGTGAGATCAGAGGTGGGCAACATAGAACACCACCACCACCACCACCACCCCGCAGGAACCCTAGGTAGCCTCTCAGCATCTCTGAGGCCTGCAGCAACCCCAAGGCCATAAAACATGTTTATTTAAAAAATAGCCCAAGTTCCTTTGGGCCCCTTATGAGGTAATGAGACAAATATCCCATGTTTTGAGGGGTCCTTGGCACTCTGAGCCCCCACCCCCCAACTTGTCTTTAATTTAAGAGAGAGAGAGAGAGCCACTAAAGGGCTCACAGGGCATTTTCAATTAGAAAAAACATTCTGTAAGAAAAAACTTGAAGGAACTATAGGAGCCATAAGGTGCAGAGATGGGCATGCGCTACACCTGGACCTCTGGAAGTTGCTTTCTACTGAGACAGATAACAAAGATACACGCCCACACACTATTCTACCTACAATAAAAGAAAGAATTCTTCAGCCACCATAAGACAGCAAAATGATGGAGAAAGATATGATTCCTCAATACATGCAGTAAATCACATCTTGTGAGGAAAATCCTTCAGTCTAGGAGGAAATTTGCATAAATCCTACCTTGAAGAATCATGGTTCATGCAACAATGTCTGTTCCACCCACCCCCATAGAAGGGACACTGCTGGCAGAGGACTGGCTTCCCTCTCCCCATTACACCCTCCTTTGTGTGTTGAGAACATCTGGAGCAGATCTGCAGGGACATGTGGGGAGAAGCTAAAGGAAAAGTCCTGTTGCATAAACAAAAATTTGCTCACATAATCTTGTATGTAGCCCTTGATACTCTAAAATACCCAGGAGCATCTTATAAAGGTTATTCAGTGACTCTTGCAATTAAATAAGCAGCAACATTCAACTATGCACACCAAACATAACATTGCCTTCTTCTTTTTAGAACAATGCAGGATACAAATCTAATAAATATGTAAATTCTATCTGAGAGTATAATTCTGGGCAAAGATTTCTGTTTCAATAGTTAATTGTGTTTTTCCCCCCCTCGGGATGCAAAAACCTCTTAGTCTTGATTTTGCTACGATTCTCAAACTTCTGGCTACATTTTTTGAATCAGGAAACTTAATACCCAAACTCCCTTGAGAGCACAGAACCAATTATATTACTTTCTAGATCAGGGCTAGTGGGTTTACTCATATGGCATACTTATTTGCCTTCACCTTCCATATGGACAATGGCAATCATGAGCAGATGGCTTCTATTCCAGATGTTAAACAAGGGTATAGCAGCATCAGCCCAAAGGGAATGACACAGTAATCATCACACATGATCCTTGCAATAGTCAATACTTCTTTCTTGAGGTAACCCGCCCCTTCATTTCTGTTTTAGTGCTGAATTAGCTAGAAAAGAAGCTTCTTTCCAGATACAGTGGCAGAGACAGGACAGCATTTCCTGATACATTTCTTTTCCCTATTAGAATGAGATAAATAAATAAATGTTTGAGTTGGCGTTTGAGGATGTGACCTATAAATCTGTCTTATTCAAAATCAATCACTCTGGAATATTTACAGCTTAACCTTTACCAGCATGACAAGGCACTGATTCTGTGTGTGCCTATTGGAGACTTGTTATCCAATAAAGTTAAATCAACTGGTGTTTTAAAAAAAAAATATTTGAAATGCAATAGGACATGCTCCTTAGTTGCTGTTACATACCCATTTCTGTTGAGCTGAACCAATTTTGTTAATGTCATGGGGAGCCTTTTCTACACTCCACACCTTTTTAGTCTTGAACTAGTTCACACTTGCAGGTCCTTGCAGGCCATTAGTGAAAGCAGCAGGATCAGTGCAAATGATTCACTGGACACCGTGGAAAAGCTCACCAACAGATAGAGTTTGCATCCAGTGTTGACCCAGTCATAGTGGAAAGTAGGGATGTGAAAGAATCCTTAAAAATGTCCTCATTCTTAGTGATTTTACTAGCCCCGCCATGCCAGGAGATCTCATGAGATGTCCTTCTGCACCAGTGAGATTTCTTGGCTTCTGGCAAAAACAAACCCTGGTCTTGTTTTCCCCTCATGGCGCAGTGGTTAAACGTCTGTACTGCAGCCAAAACTGTGCTCACGACCCGGGGTTCAATCCCAGGTAGCTGGGTCAAGGTTGACTCAGCCTTCCATCCTTCTGAGGTTGGTAAAATGAGTACCCAGCTTGCGGGGGGGGGGGGGGGATGTGTAGCCTGTATAATTAACTTATAACCCACCTCCAGATAATGCTTTAAGCGCTATGGGGCAGTATATAAGCAGAACACGGTTTTTTTTTTTAATCTCCCCCTCCTATTTTTTTTTTTTTTTTTTGCCTTTTCTTTTGTGTATGAAACTGCTGAATTCTGCACAGCTTAATGCTGTTTCTGGGGTATCTTGTGAAGGAAAGATGCCACTTTGAACAACACTTGTAATAACTCTGCACAGACCAGAATTTCTCCAAGAAGAAAAAAAGGACAACGTGTCATGAAATACCATTTTTAATCCCCCATTCAGAGAAATGACTATGAGATATCAAGAGATACCATGGTTTGTTTGGTTTTTAAACACTCCTTCAGAAAAACATTGCTGTGAGGGATTTTTTTTGTGTGTCACTTTCTCACAGAGTAAAAGTAAGTAGCCGCAGACTTCTAAATTGTTTGTGTGTGAGAGAGAGGAGTGGTGGTGGTAATGTAGGCAACTTTGTAGTGAAACCTAATGAGTAAATACCACCACCACCAGTTCTAAACCACGAAAATCATGAAAAAGACATGAGAATCCACTCCAAAATCTAGGCTGACATCATTCCACTACCCAAGATTTCAGGTCCAAAGCCTGACACCCAGTGAATGAGTTGGAAAACCTGAATCTCGGGGCCAAAACCTGTCCCTCAATAAGCCTGCTTACATGCGACATGCCATTAGGTCCCCATAATTCCCCTTTTCTCTCAGGCATATGTTTTGGCATGGGTGGGGGTCAAAGCAAGGAGAAGATCAGTGCCGTATCCAGAGACCAAACTTACCCAAGCTGAGACACTTTCTGCCAACTGAAACCACCTGGGACACATTCAGCCTGTTTTCCTCTTCTCTGTGTCTGGGCTTTACTAAACCTAACATTGCACCCCAAGGCAGCAGACAGAATGTGCAGAGTTCTCAAATATTTTTTCTAAAGTTAAAATAGAAGAGTTTCTCTTCTTAATACACACATACCCACATATCTTTATATAGAGATATATCCATCCTTATATCCCCTCCATGAACACTTCTGGAAAAAGCATTAACTTTTATAGCTACCCAGCAAATACTACCATAATGCTGTCTCATGGCTACACATTTCTTCATTCTACGTACAACACACTGAAATATATTTAAAGAACTTAATGATGATCAAAGTATCAATATAAACAAAGCATTTAAAGTACATCCTGATTCTTAATTGAGGTTAGGGAGGTTTGTAAAACGGAAGCATGTAAAACTGTAAAGCGAATGGATACATCCTTGCTATCAGATCATTGGTGAGGTGACCAATTCCTGAAGCCACATCTCTCTGAATCACCATCGTCCAGATAAGCTTGGATAAATGTTTTAAAATTCTGTTGTTCCTCAACTCACAAGCATAACTGTGAGGCTTTTAAGGAATTGGGCCGGATCTGTTTCATCTGGGAGGTTGTTTAGCTGCCCTGACATTTAAGGAGTGTGTGTGCGTGCTCACACATGCATACACACAGGTGTCAGTGTAACGGGGCATTTTCCTGTCTTTTACCTCAGGCAGCGAAATATCTCAGGTCAGCGATGCATCTGAGGCCATGTGGCAGAAGAGAGGCTCTCTAGTACTAGCATCCCAGCTACGAAATGCTTCCCCTGAGCAGACTTGCCCATTGCCTACTTTGAGATTGTTTTGGTGTGAGACATTTAAAACAACAGCAGCATTTTTATTGGTTTTACTCTCTCTGGTATTGGTTTCCTATTGCATTGTATCTGGTTTTATCATGTGCCTTTAACATAGCCATGTTTTTATGGGTTAGTATACAATTTGTACCTCGCTGGATAGCTCAGTGGGTTGGGTATCTGACAGCAGAGCCATAGGTTGGGAAGTTCGATTCCCCGCTGTGCCTCCTGTGAGTAACGCCAGCCTGGGTGGCCTTGGACAAGCTGTACAGTCCCAGGGTGTCCCCAGAAGATGGGAAGGGTAAAACACTTCCAAGTATTTTCTACCTGGAAAACCCTGAAAAGGGCCGCCATAAGTCAGAATTGACTTGATGGCACATGATTATTATTATACCATTTTAATAGAAGGGTATACAAAAGTGTTGTGCTTCTTTAGTGTTACCTCTTTTGTGTAACTTTTCTTTAATCCAATGTCTGCCAAGTCACCTAAGATTTTTTTTTTCATCCAATAGCATCACAACTGGGCTGTCAGCAGCCAATCAGAACATGCAGAGATAGTAGGAATTTTGAATCTATAAAAGGGCCTGGAGCAGTTGCAATCCAGTGAGGAGTGCTCTTTCTTTGCTTCATTCATTCATTATGGGTGTGTGAGCTCCTGGTGTCCTCCATCTTGGATTGTGCTGCCTCTGTGCCTACCTCTGTGCCTCCATCTTGCCTCCCCCCCTTTTTTTAATTGATTTTCAAGGGAATTTTCTTTCACATTTCTTCAGATAATTTTTGCTGCCTGTGCCAGTGTGTTTCCCTGGGACATCTTTTTGGATTTTTTCTCCCTCCGGGTTTCTTTGGGGATGTTGCCCCCCTTTTGTTTTTTGTTTTCTTCTCCTCCTCCCTCCTTTCCTTTCCTTGGATTATTTCTGCTATCTGGGCCAAATGAAAGAGGCATGTGCATACACGCACGCGCACACAAATTAAAAAAAAAGTTAGCCTTACAAAACCAAAGTAGCAACTGGAGATTGGCAATCATGTCTGCAGCAAGTAGTAAGACTAGCAAAACTGTGTAATCATTCCAACCATTTCTCAGAAATCATGTGGAACATCATGCAATAGAGACTGCCCATGTGATTATAGACACCACTAGTTATGGTCAGCATGGAAGTAAATCTTAAATTGTTTTTCAGTAGCTACTACACAGTTCCTGAGTAGGATCAAGGCTGGGCTTTTTTTTTTTTTAAAGCAAGCACCTACCATTGTGTTCTATGAAATGTTAGAAAACTAAGATATACTGGTGGCCTTAAGGCACTCATGTTTCCACAATCTGGATTTTTTTAAAAGCTTGCCATAGAGAGTGGGCTTTGCAGTCCATCACAGGCATAGTTCCATGATACGATCTTATCAGCTCTGGAGCCATCTGATTCTTCAGTCTCTATATAGCATCAACCGTGGTTATATTCATCCACCTTGTAGTTATATATACATATACATATACGTACATATATGTATTTATATTTATATATAAAATATTCTTATTTGATTGATGCCCATAGACTATGATGCAAATTAATTTCAAAAGTTAATGCGCCACTTGTATTATCAGTTACATATATAAAAACACAGGCAGGCATTTGGTAGTGATGTATGTGCTTCTAAAGCATTATTCACTACATTGTGCCCATGCAGTTTTTCTCATGCAGCTGCCTTCCAGAGATGGAGGTTGCTAGCCTTCTAAACTGTAATGAGATCACGCAGCTCAGCACAATGCAGGTTTAGGCCAATACAGGTGTGCAAATATTATTTGTGCTCTTTTTGTTGGCGAATTTCTTCTCTAAACACAATCAGTATGCTTAGAATCACATTTCTCTGTCATTGTTTGCTTTCTTTTTAAAGTTACATACATTTCTGAGTAAGAGAAAATTTAAGGATGCCTCTGGATGAAGTATCTCTATCTTATTATGCTTTGGGGGGTAAATGTTATTAGTGCAGACTGCAGAGCAGAGCACACTATTGATTTATATACACAATTCAGCAGCAGCAGGAGGCAGCCCTCTTGTGGCCCAGAGAATGTAAAGCAAGCTCCATTCAGTGAAGGATCACTACTGAGAAACATGTAGTACACCAACTCATTGTTTCTGAGAGGATTGGCAAAGAAAGAAGTGTAGTGGCCATAGATTAAGATAAAACAGTGAGCCACAATGGACAATCTCTAAAACAGCCCCTCTTCTCTCTCCCTCTCTCATTTTTAAAACACAAACTTGGAGATATTGCAGGATGTCTGGATATCTGAAGGACAAGAAGGCATCAAAAATTCACTGAATTCTCACCTTTGACTGGCAGACTGTCTGACAAGTGATGATAGATCTATTAAACGCTGCCATGAGTGAAGATGAAACTGAATGATGCCGTCAATGGAAGTGCACTAACTTCCGTGAGCTCGAGGTCTGATGTACCATATATGCTTTGAAACAGCCTGCACGAAGATATAAAGCTAATACATTTTAATCTATTGGTAGAAGAGGTAGATACAACTTAGTATCCCTCTGAAAACCATCTTGGCACATTATTTCTTTTGCGTTATACAGGAAGCACCTGTTTCCCATCCAAAGGGTCGCCTTTTACCAAATCTATGTTACATTACAGCTCTCCAATGAACATTTTCTTTCTTATGTATATGCCAGGATCCCAGCGCTATGCCACGGCCCACTTCACAGGATCTAGCAGGGTTCTGGGACTTGTTACAGCTTTCGATTGAAGATGTCAGTATGAAGTTTGATGAACTGCACCATCTGAAACTGAATGAATGGAAAATAATAGAATCACCTGAAAGGAAGGTAAGCAGAATGTGGGCAGAACATGTCTTTTTCATTTGGCATTGACAGCTTTCTTGTGTTACATCCCGTTGATTCTGTAAGCCTGCAATTATTTCCTTTTGAGCTAGTTATTGGACAACATGCTCCAGAAATAAAGGGCTCTCCTTGTAAAGTGAAAAACACAGTACAGGTCACTCCTGCCTGCCCACTCTTGATCAATTGAAAGTCCCTAGTACTGACAGCCATTTATTAAAACTAAAAGATGCTCTGAGTCTTTGATTCAACAAAATAAATTTTAAGGCCAAGGCAGGTTCTTCCAGATGTTGTACTACAACTGGGTAGGTTGACTATGGCTGATGGTCGCTACAGCACAACATCTAGAGGGCCACATACTCCAGAACCCTGCCTTCTGGCAGTGAATACACAACCTTCCTGGATTAGAACTCCAGCTGTTGCCCATCAGCAAGGGTGGGAGTCAGAGATTGTCATTGGCATTGTCATTCAACAATGTCTGAGGACTCTAGGCTGGCAGTCGTGGTCCTAAGAGAACGTTGTATAGGCAGAAACACCCACAACACTCACTAACATGTTGTGCCATCCTATCCTGTCCCCATCCTATCTCAATCTGGGCTATATATAGGGACCACATAGGAACCAGTCTACATATTAACAACAATTAAAATGGAATTCAATATCTTTCTTGGGACCAATCAAAATGTCACAAAAGTGTGAAAGTATTCAAATTCTCCAAAAGTCTTCATCAGGCTCAATGACAGAATAATTAATACCCTGCAGATTTTTGGACTGTTTCTTCCCCTGTCCCCTAAATTTTGGATCCTTTCACTGGACCATGAGTTGCTGAGACCTTGGAAATACACACAATTTTATGACATCTTTATGGGTCATAATGAAAGTAATAGCCAATCCATTTTGGGTTTATTTTTGTTTTACTCATGGACCACATGTTGTTGTTGTTGTTGTTGTGAGCAGTGACTTCACATTATTTCTCATATTAAGGCAACATATTCTATTTCTCCAACATAACTTTCCTCACATGAAGAGATGACATTTCCAATGGAGAGGGCAGATAAACCTTAACTATATTGTGAGGTTTAGCATTTGAAGAGTCACTTCTCTAAAAGTTAAAATAATATCTCTGCCTTATTATATACTTCAAAGGGATGCCCTGCTGGTTCCCAAAGAGGCTCAAGTTAATTTTTTCACTGCTATTAAGTATTACGTCCTGTAGAAGGCTTACAGACAAGCAGGTGGCTGTGGCTAATACAGGACTATACAGTCAGCACATTGTTCCAGATGGAACTCCCTGAAGTCATAAAAGAAGTCTAATTGTCCTAGTACAGAGGTTGCCTCACTTCACATTTTGTAGATTGCCTCATGTACCTCTCTGTAAGTAGCAAAGCATTTCAATGTGAACCCCACCAAGGGTTTCCATGGGTTTGGTCATCACTCACTTCCAGAAAGTTCTGGAGCAGAAACCACAGGATCAAATCAGATTGATAGGAAGGCAAAACCCTTCCAGAGGCTTCCTCTAAAACAGTACTTGCCAACCTTAGGTTCCCAGATGTTCTTGGACTAAAACTCCCTGAACCTTCGCCACTTACTGAGCTGGCTAGGGTTTCTGGGAGTTGTAGTCCAAGAATACCTGGTTTACCCAAGAGGGCGGAGTTTGCCCATTAGCTGATGCATTCCCTTTCACCTGCCGAGTTTCTTGGGGGAGGCAGTAACATCAGAATTTGGTGGGGAAAATATAGGCAGTTTCCACCTTTTGCGGTTGGGAATAATAGAGCATTGGTAATTGAATATGTCAATAAATTCCCCTACTGCTCTCTTATCTCATTGAGGAGGTCCTCAGACACCCCACAAACTCAAATCAAATTCCTCCTGCTTCTGTTCTCAACACTCTCTAGTTTCAATTCATAAGTAAGTTCTCCCTTCTCAGAGCCCCTATGGCATTTTCATTTCCTGACGCCATTTCTTTCACTTCCAATATCATATTTTCCACCAGCTCCATTCATGATACTAAACCAATTAGTTTTTCACTCAGCTGTTTCTCCAACAGGTCTTCCATCCCTTGTATAATTTCTTTTCTTGATATATGGAGTTGTGTGTTAAGACTCACCAGGTCACCTATTTGATCTTCAGCCATTGAAGGCTGCATGCCGGCTGCCATCTTATTTCCACTCCTTCTACAAACCTCTGCAATAATTTTTCAGTTGGATAGTGAAAATCTGTGGTTTTGAATTGCCACAACCCGCTGTATGACTTCTAATACTTCTAAAAGTTAGATTCCTGTACATACCAGTGAAGCATTGTAGACAGGAAAGATTAATTACTTTAAAGGTCTGGGAGCCCTGGATCCCAGCGTCCTCTCACTACTGTGCAAGTTCAGATCTAAAAATAAACTCATCGTGCAGCCTACATGGAGACAGGTGAACAGAATGACAATTAAGGTCTAGACTATTTAGCTGTGTAAATGTGGTGTCAAACTCCTGTGGTTGTTGAATATACTGCACTACACCACTTCAGACTATAGGAAGAGAGCGTCATTTATGAATGTATTAGAGCAAGGACAGATGTGGGAAGGGGGCACTGTAACCCAAAAGAGGGTGAGGTGTTCTGCTTGCTCAGACCACAAGCCACCCCTGAGGGGGGGAAAAGCATACTGAGGTGCTCTACGATGTGATAGGATTTTTTTTAAGCTGAAGAATTTTTAATGAAGATGGGAAGCATTAAATATGGCATCCCTCCCCCAGGTGTAGTCTGAAGTGGCACAGCGAACACTCCCATCACATGACTTTTTGCTTCTTATTTTTCTGTGTGTTTAGACTCAGTGTGAGAAATACTAGTATTGAAATTTAACTGCTCAGACAAATACCTCCACTTAGCTATGGGATGATATAAAGTTGTTCAGACAAAGCAGAAAATTTAAATTACTTCCCCCTACACTGGCTCTCTTTGACTGCATGTCCTACAACATTCTAGTGGGCACTAAAAAGGCCGGAATCTCTCTGTCACACGCACTGTGGTGGCAGTAATGGTCCTAAAATGGGTTTAATTCATTTTAAAGCCTTTTCCCCTCAGGAGCAGAAGTCGCTCATCTTTAAAAATAATTAAAAGTAATTTACTGCCCTTTTGGTACTTCCTTTTCATTTGCATCTTCCCCTTCCTTTAAAGCCCAGCAACATTTTTGTTAATTAACTCTTGGTTTGTACTCCTTGTTCCATACAAAGAAGCTGAAATAATGAATAGCTTTCATAGGTTGGTGAGATCAGAATAGATTATTTCTCAGAATTTGCACTAGAGCAAAATATAAATTCAAGAGCAGGTATAAGAACAATGTACACACGTATGCCATCTTAAAACTGGGTTCTGAGGAGGATAGTCTGATACTGAATTCAATAAGGCCAGAGGTTTATTTGTGGCTGCAGTATAAGAATTATATGCTTAGTTTTAAATGCTTAATGTCACCTCTGTGGTAAGTAGATTATTGAATGAACGCTGGGCATTGATTTACTGCCTTCCTTCAGCTTTCCTTAGGGTACCTATCTAGACAATTGATATGCTAGAACTTCTCTGGCCATACGGATGAGCAAGACTGTAGCATCTTGAGGAGGATAGAGATGTGCATGCATTTAACGATGATGACGATGATCATGATGATGTGCCATCAAGTTGATTCTGACTTATGACATTTACTGTCTCGTATTCAGGGGAGACCCAAACACAGTAGAACTGATTGTCTAATTTAAAGTCCTGCCCTTTAGGCAGTTTTTACACACACAAAGAGAGAGGAGGGAGAGCGAGCGAGCGAGCGAGAGCCCCTTCAGTCAGAGCCTTTTCTTTTTTTGTACTGAACTGAACGGGATATAGTTTAGCTTCTTTGGGACTGCACCGTCTGTTTGCAAAGATGAAATGGATGTACGACATGGTGACAAGTGGCAGGTATTTCTGGATGATAATTTTTTATTAAGCCGTCACCCAGCCTGCAATGTAGGATTTTCCTTTAGGGTGTAGGCGTTTCTGTTTTCCAGTCCTAACACGTCCATGCTCCTCTCTCCTTCGTCCGTCTTTCCTCTTACCAGGAAATAGAAATCCTTCAGCAGGAAAAGATGCTTCATGATTGGTAGATCTAGGAGATCCACTTGGGAGGACAAAAAAAAAAACTTATGCCACTCTGCTTCCAAGAAGTACATACAAATTAATTTGGTTGTTCTGTAAGACCAGTCCGTAGAACATTTAGTGTTTATAAAATTCCTTTGAGTTTTAATACCTGGTGTTTCCTTGGTCTATATTTATGAACATGTTCAGAAAGCTAAGAAGAAAACACTTTTGCCACTGATGTTTCTGTGACAAATAAAGGTGACAGTGTTGAGGCCTTAAAAGCACATGTAGACAGGGGTGCATATGCAGCTGCACCTGTAGCCATCGACATGCCAGTCACCACTGGAAAACAGTTGCTGTAGTCAGAGGGTCACGCTAGACAATGTATCCACCATTTTTATTGCAGATATGCTCTACCCAACTGGGGAAAGATGCCTTTCAAAACATGTAATTGATCTGCACTTACAAATCTTGCATTTAGCGTGTTTTGTTTTGTGACTGGACATCACTGGAAAGTCAACATGGACTTAATTACAAGTCAGACTGCTGAGAGATGCCCTTCTCAGGAAATCCTGTTGTAGTAGAGGAAATGCATTAGTGCCTGCATTCCCCTTAAGGTCTAGTTTGACCAGGAGACAAATTGTGTCAGATGCTATTTCCTCCTTGCAGCTGCCTTTGAGAGATGAGGTGGATTTCTTTCATGAAGGAACTGGCGAATGTCTGGCCCTTGATAGCTGTGCTGTGTGTTCTTTTGTCTCTGTGATTTACTTCCTATTATTTTGAAAAACTTTAATTCTAGGAAGAAAGAAAGGTGCCTCCTCCTGTACCAAAGAAGCCCCCAAAAGGAAAATTCCCTATTACGCGAGAGAAGTCTCTAGACCTCCCTGACAGACAACGTCAAGAAGCTCGAAGGCGGCTAATGGCTGCAAAGAGGGCAGCCTCGTTTCGGCAGAATTCAGCCACAGAGCGTGCAGACAGCATAGAGATATATATCCCGGAGGCTCAAACAAGGCTTTAAAGACGAGTATTGCTGCATAGTTTCTTTGGTTTTTTTTAAACAAAGCAACAGCAAAATGCTTGTACAGTTTGTTTCCTCTCTGCTATTTTCTTTCCTCACACTTCCTCCCACTGAACAGCCCTTGGTGTTGTGTCCTTTGTGCCATATGCACAGTGGAATGCTTTCAGATTTCCTCAGAATTTGCTGAGCCCACCGCAAGAACGACTGTTCTGTTCTTTTTTGTATTTATTACCAGACTCAACAATCAGCTCGATTGGATAGGGCTTGTCAAGGGGACCTGACTTATCCAATGTGTTCTCAGAGGACAACAAGAAACACCTCTTGAGATGGAACCCAGCTTACTTTTTTTGGTTATTTATATTTTTATAAATGATGTGATATCTAGGGTAAGAATTAACAAACTTTCCAATGGGTGCATCTCACCGTTCACCAGAGGCATTAGCTAATCCAAGTAGAAGGTGCTACAAATGTAAAGTGCAAGAAAGAAAGACCCCCATTTCTCTCCCCTCCCGCACTCTAACCCTAGTTTCCTTGCCTTGTACCTAGCTAAAGTTTCTGCCCATGTGCTCTCTGCCATATTACTCTACTCATCTTTGTTACTACACAATAACACAAAGCCTATTATCTCATGTTGAGTTGAGTTTTTGGAGATGAACAGGGATATCCAGCCATTAAACTCCAGAATTCATCAGGAACAAACAAGATCATGGAAATCTTTTCATTTTGGGAAAGTCCAACCTGGAAAGAAAAGCCTGCTCACACAAGTATCCAGAAGTCTGAAGGAAAAATGCAAAAGGACTTGAGTAAAAAGAGAAAAGGAAAGCCTTAAGAATTTAGACCTTCTGTAGCAAGATGTGAAAAGTTCTATCTACTCCTTTGGAACACTCATTACCTTTTAAACAGTTCTTTTACATTCTAGTTATTTTGTTTAAAAACACATTTTTGGTTAAATTTTAAAAGCGATGTTACATGTAATATTTGAAGTTTCAAAATGCTATATCAATTGAGTTTCCAGGGTATCCTTTAAAACAAAAATGAACAAAAAAAAAAACCTTGCTTGTTTAAAATTCCAGTTGTGACATTGTAACCAGTTTCAGAAATATGAATGTGAGTGGTAAGTATATCTCAGTTTAAATGGTAATCTTAAGGTTAAAAGGTGAACTGTGGTTTACATATGTATTTTTTTTTCTGGAATTTTTTTTCCTATGCAGTATTTGCTTAAAAAGATAAAGACGAGTCTCATCATAGATTCAGATTTGAAAGAGCACGGTTTCAGGAGGTATGTGACTTCTAACTGTAGAAGGCAAGGAAAGTAATGTGTTTCCAAGCACTTGATTAACACTGATGCAAAAGCTAGAAATAGTAGGCTCGGGAATGAAATAAATGCAAATAGTATTATTTTACTGTATCTACCTTCTCAAAGGTTACAATCCTAGTTGTTGTCGCTTTTAAGTTTTCAGGTGAAGACACAAGAAAACATATCTTACTAATACTGAAATCAGGATTCTGAGAAATACAAAATATCAAAACTGAAATCCATAAGGCAGATTTCTTTTATCAGTCTTAATTGAACAATATGTATTTAGCCATAGGCAGAACAGCTACTTTAAATTTTACTATAGCACTTTGGTTGTTCACCTAGATGAGCACTTTAAATATGTACTTTGCAAGCCCTTCCTGTCACCTGACAGGAAATGCTAGAAGTGATAGGAGGATAAGCAGATCTGACGTCGGGTTTTCTCATTCTCCCTCCCCTTTTCCTCCGGTGTATTTTGTTAAGCATGCATTCTATTTTAGGGCAAAGCTGATATAAGCATGTTTAGCTTCAAGATATGAATCTTTAGAGTTGAATGTTTAAAGAAAGGAGGGAACACTGTAAATTGAGCCTGATCTCTTATTGTAGATTTTACCAAATAGCCTTAAACTGCATTTGGAAGCAAAAAACAAACAAACAAACAAACAAAACTAACCCAGAGGAATGTATATCATTAAAAATGCAAAAAAAGAAAGAAAGAAGAGAAAGAAAGAAAGAAAAAGAAAGAAAGAAGAAAAAGATCAGTGATGATAAACTGTTGTTCTGCATTGATTAGAATAGTCTGTTCCCCCAGAGTGTTCAAGGAGCTCCTTGTACCTGGAAAGAATAGATTCCTGGATATAATGTTGCTAATTGCTCTGTTTTACATGAAAGAATATTTCCAGGTATAAGCATCTTTGAAGAGGAGATTTTCTTTCAAATGGAGCTGCTAATTAGAACTAATTCCATGAAAGTAAAGGTATAGAGTATGTATTGCCAAGAGACAGCAGATTTGAACTGTACCTTTCTCTCACCTTGCCTACCCCCACCACATCCCTTTTATGGCTGCTGCTATGTTTTGATCTCTCTTTTCTTTTGACGGGTATTGCCAAATCATACGTGCTTTTCTCTTTTATGTAATCTTCTGTAGATCAGGGACGGGGAGTTATAAGGTAATCTGCATTTGGTTCCCGACATGTACTATGGCATAGTTACACAATGTAATAGCTATGCTCTGACACACAGTTCTTTCACATTTGCGAAGCGGGAAGTGCAGTGCATCAAACATCATTGACACAGAAATCCTACTGAATCTTAAACCATTTTTACTGGAGCTGTGATCACTGCTTCTGTGTGTCGCGTTCTGTGCCTCTCTTTTGCTACATCTATTAACAAAATCAGTCTAGCGTTTTTTTCTGCCAAAATGTAAAAGCACAGACCAAGGCGCACAACTCCAATGAACAAAAACAAAACATACACACACACAAAGTAACTCTCAGTGCAAGACCACGTGCAATTAAGGTAATGTGTAATTTGACTCCATCTCTGGCATTTGAGACTTCAGGCACTATGCCACTGAATTTCAGCAGCATGGGTTTGTGAGGGTTGGGTTTGACATGTGGAGGAGCACATGTGGATCATGGGCCATGTGTTTCCCCTCTGATTTAAGAGAAACTGTTTAAAGGAGAACTAACGTCCAGTGCAGACAAAACCACTTATTTGAAACAGTATGTAATTACTTTTTTTCCCCTTTAAAAAGGTATATAATATGTTGCCATTAGTAGGGAAGGCAAAACTCAGAAAAGATCAATTAGACCATTGTGGGTCAACTGAACACTCAATTGCATGTTGTTCATGCAGTCCAGTAAAATGCTGAATAGAAGCCTCTCCCTCAATAGATTCCCCTCTTTGTTCCACTTCTGTTCCAAAGAAAAATATTTAAATTGCAAACCAGATGCCTTCTGCAAACTCTAAGAAAGTGTGGCCTGTTCACAGTTCAAGTTTTTAAGTGCAATATTTTTCCATTTCTTTTGTACAGGAAAGATTAAAACAATAATGGGAGGTAACAAAGCAATGTTCTCATTCATTTGGATGGCACATACAAATGTTTGTAATGTTTGTGCTGTAAGCCCATTAGCCTCAGCCCAAAATAAACGTTAAAGGTTATGTTGAGAGTGTTCCTTGATATACTTTAGAATGATGTTAAAGTTTTTTAAAAAAAGAATTATTTATTGCAAAATTGCTGAAAATCTAGTTTTCAATTAAACACTATTCCTTCTTCAGTTACCATTTCTGGGACTGGAATCTGCCCGATAATAATTGAATCTTTTACTTACCTATTCAGAAGCAAGTCCCTGCAAGTTGAATGGGTCTTATTTCCAGGTTAAATTGGCTTATGATTGCAGTGTTATTATTTCATAATCTGCAAAAGCCAAGAGTAATAAAGAGATTTCTCCCGTCTAACAGCACAGTTGTATGCATTGTGCTCAGTGGGTCTTAGTCTCACGTAAGACAGCATAGGTTTGTTGCCCAGTCTAAGCATCCATTTTAAGTATTGAGTCTGACTGAACTCAGTAAATAAACTGTAATTTGTGGAAGCATTCCTGTGAATTATCCCAATTAACAAAAATAGGACTGACTTTTTAATACACATACTGAAGATTGGACTACATGGAGGAAAAAACCTATCTAAATGAAGCTATGTTTTGTATCATTTGCATTCCATTCAATGTTGGTCATATGCAATTATATTTATTTTATTTATTGTTTGTTTCACATCCTTCATCTTCATTATCAGTGGCTTACAGTAAAGTATTGTTGTGGTCTGTGTGTGCATGCATATTGTTTGCTGCTTGATCAGTGAGAATGCCCTTGTACAAATATTCAAGGATGAAATGTCACTGAGTATAAAACAAAAAACAGTGGCCAGAATCTTATCGGGAATCAGTGAAATCACATAAGTTGCTGTGGCGAATGGCAGGTCATGAATGAGATACTGGTTGCATACCAGGTTGCGGTTCTAGCCATCCAGTTCCTAACATCACTTTAGTGCAACAGAAACAAAGCAATTCATCATAATATATGAAATTCAAAACCACCAGAGAGCCAACTAATACAATAATGTGGCTTTTCTATAGAAGAGTCACTGGAAGTGCTGATGGCACAAGATCCAAGCAAGGTTAATTTTGTTTGATCCAGATCTCTGTATATGTAGATCAGAGCCTTGGGGACATTATGTTTTGACTACAAGTCCTAGAATACCCCAACCAGCAAGGATTCTGGGATCTGTAGT
This sequence comes from Intellagama lesueurii, assembly GCA_037013535.1. Lineage (NCBI taxonomy): Eukaryota > Metazoa > Chordata > Lepidosauria > Squamata > Agamidae > Intellagama > Intellagama lesueurii. Next base: position 226,499,556 of record JBAJHW010000001.1, read on the forward strand.
CCAGAATGTAAAACTTCCACACACTGGTATGAATGCATACTTTTAAAATGACTAACACCGAAAGGAATCCAGGGTCCTAAATATTTTCTTTTTGAGTTCCTGCCTTACACCACAGTGCCACGTCTAATTTTGCTCAATTATTTCCTTGACCCTTATTTAAATATTTATACTCTGCCCTATCCCCAAGTACATTAGGGTGGGGCACAAGCAACAAAATAATTCTAGACAATTTAAAACAATTGAAAGCAATGGAAAACCTGTTTAAAGTAATAGAGCATTTTCTTCCTCCCCTTGAGGACTGGTCAATGGTGTCTGAAGCCTCATAAATATGGATCTTACCAGGGTTTCTGCCCATACCTATTTCTAAAACTCCACAGTGTCTTTTAAAGAACAGTTCCAACATATTTCAAAAAGTTTGAAGCAGTGCTTTAAAAATACTCTTCTAAAAAAATAATCTAAAGTAGATTAGCACCATCATGGAAATCTTGTCCCTTTTCAGCCAAGGCTCACCTCATTGCCTCATAATCTACTTTGGAAATTAATTGTCCTTCACAGTAGCTGTTTCAAAACAGTGATTAAACCCTTTAAACAGGAATATTCTATGCTGGATGTTTGGTTTTGTTCATTAGCTTGTCGGTCAGTTAATACATTGCATCAGATCCAAGAAACTGCTTTGACAAGACGTTCTTGCCATCCAACCTCTGTCCCAGGACAAACAAAAAACAAGAACAAATAAAAAGCCCCACCTGAGAATTGCAGAGCTGGAAGGGACCCTATGGATCATCAAGTCCAGCCCCTGTTAAGGAGGCACCGTGGGGGAATCAAACTCCCAACCTCTGGCTCCGCAGCCAGAGACATGAACCACAGAGCTCTCCAGCAGTTCTACAGGGCATAGTTTTTAAAACACCAAAAAGCCATTACTGGAATTTGTCACTCTTTGTCCCTGCTTTTATTTATTTAAGCCTTGTATCACAGTGGGGAAAATATCAATATAATCAGTGCACATTCAGGTACATATGGAGGCATAATTCCCCTTTTAAACGAGCCCTAAAGAAATTTAAAACAACATACACATTATATAATAAAGCAGAAATCCATACTCCCAGTCAAGCCATGATCACTAAGCTCCAAAAGCTTTGGTAAAGAGCCAGTGTTTGACACGGTGTCAGAATGAGACCAATATCAGGACCAATCTGGACTCCAAAGGGAGGATATTGACCCAGCTGGGCTGGTGGAAGAACTAACAGAATTCGTAGGATCCTTTGCAGAAGACTTATCCTCACTCTCAAGAGGAGTGCTCCTGTTCAGGTCCCCATCCAGAACAATCCAAGAGCACAGGTTGAAGAAACGAGGAGGCGTTTAAGATTTGGAAAGAAAATAACACACATATCCCTGCTGATCAGGCAAACTCAGACTCCGTTGGGAATCCTGGAAAAGGGAGATTGCATTTCTCAGAGGTGGTGTAGTCTAGTGTAACTATCGGCAGGAAAATACCATGTGATCGTAATTTTTGATTGCTGGTGTCTCTCAGGATTATTTCTTCCATAGCTGCTAGAAGCTGTGTGCCAAAGGGAAGCCTCAACTTTTGGAACCTCCTAAAATTATAACACCAAAAAAGGTGTGAAGTGGTTGATCTTGACAGTATCACATGGAATAGATGTATTTAATGTTCAGTACTTTCTGCTGCCTCAGAAGACAGCAAAGGGAAAGGCAACTTCGAGATTTTACTCTCTTGTTCTTTTTTACCCTTCCATTCTGTTTGCTTGGAATATGGCAGTGCTAGATGAACCTTATCCACACCGTTGCAACGATGTTCTAATTTCATGGAATTGTGCACAAACCAGAGGGTCTGTGCCCCCACATGTTAGAACCCATGTTTTGCTGGCAGAAAGTCCATGGCATATCCAGTCGAAAGGATCTCAGGCAGCAGATCTGGAACTGGGATTCACCTTTGCCTAAATCCTTGGCTTGCTGCTGTCCGTCAGATTACATTGTCCTTGGCTGGGCAGTGGTTGGACTCCATTCCAGGCAACCTGGTGTTTTCCGAGAATGTTTTTGCCTGATGGTCCTTCTGAAAGTAGGGTCAACTTTCAAATACGCCCCTTAGTTCCATTACTTTAAAGGTGATCATTGGATTGAGCACAAAGTGCCTGCATCTTGAGAAAATTTCTTTGACCTTTTCCCCCCCTTGTCTTCCTTTGTCTGATTTACTCTGTTCCATTGATAGTGCCAAACCTCTTCCTATGTCTGCCACCCCCAGCCAACAAAAAGGACAAAACATACTCAGGTGGTTAAGTAAACCCTTCGCAGCAGATGACTGGCCACAGTGCTGATCAGATTTGAAGGCTGGGAGGTGCTCAGTCCCTTCCCTTCCCTTCGCGCCTCTCCTAGAACAGATCTAATGCAGCACCCTGTGCATGGCTTCTCTCATGTAGCTAGGGATATGGGGAGACAGGGCATTTAATTGCTTTTCTCTTATTTTTCTTCCCTCTGGTTATATATTCAGCAATGTCATCCAGTTAGGTTGGAGCTTCTGCATAAACCCCTATTCCTATCAGAGCTAATGCCTCATCTGTGGTTGTATGGGCTGTTGCACAAGCTTTCACGACTCATTAGGACTCGATTACACAAGGGCCAGGAACAGAAAGAGGCCAAATTAGACCTTAATGTTGCCGAGAGTGACTGGAACAGTCCTTCCACGTTTGTGAAATCTGACTTCAAAGAAGTTCCCATGCTCAAACCTTAAAAAACAATCGACAAACACGTCAAGGTAAAAGGCATAATCCCAGAGGTGAGAGGAGCTACTGCTGTGATGGTTAGATGTTCACATTAGTGAAGAGTTTCTTCTAGCCATGGGCTATCTCTAGGTCTATAATGGCACCAGCTGTTCCACTAGCACTTGCACCACAGCTAGTAAAACATATGGCTGCAGCACCTCTTGTACTTTTTCCAGAAGTGTTTTCTTAACCAGAAGAGACCTTCTTTATTCTTTGGCACTTTCCCTTGAAATTTTGCTAACTCCGCCAATTTTCATAAGTGATTTTGTAATTTTGCTTCCTTCTTGTATGGGTTCTGTGCTGTCAAGTTGGAACCAACTTACATTGACCCTAATAGGGCTTGCAAGGTAAGTGAGGTATTTGAGCAGTGGTTTTACTAGTTTCACTCCCCCAGTGAGTTGCCATGGCCAAGCGAGGATTCAAATCCTGTTCTCCAGAGTCTTACTCCAACACTCTATCCATTACACCACACTGGGAACCCAGTGTAAGAAGCTTCCTTCTTGCATCCCTTCTTTTGTCATTCACACTCCTCTGTGCAACTATCCTACTTTGGCTCCCTGGTGCCTGCATGGCAGGATGGCACTCTGGAGGAAACGGAGTTTGATTCCAAACTAGGAATCTGCAAGGAGACCAATTTTCAGTCATAGACACACACTCCATTTTTGGGGGGCTGAGGCCTGGACCAGGATGCTCAGCACATCATACACAAGTCCCTGGAGAATGATGTTGCTCATGGGGTCTTTTTTGTGCTCTGGGATAAATTAGAGGGACTGCTTCACAGCAAATGAGTAACATTAGAGACCAATTCAGATAAATCAAAAGAGGAGGGCTTGCCTGCTGAGAAATAATTGAATTAAAGCTAGGGAAGGTTTCACATTCTCCCAAAAAAGCAAAGATTGAGTGTTGCTTCCAACTGTTTGTTTCTGCCCCAGCCTGTTTCTAACCATTCAATCGCTATGGGGAGACAGGAAGACCAACCATGGTGGGCGTTTCCCTTTCAAATGGCAGCTATAGAAGATGTCTGAATGCCCCTTTTGCTCTTGGCATTAACAAATGTTCAGCCTTAATTCTGTTCACCTCAGCAGAAATGCTGGGAGGCGTCATCGTATCCCAAGGGGATCACTCTCTGCATGAGACACAGCTGAAACCGGCCGAGTCTCATTTGGACTCAAGGGCATGTCATCCTGTTGTAACCCTTCTTTCCTTCCAGGCAGGCCACGGTCCATGACAGAGCACTGCCTTCTCTTCGGTTCTAGGTCCAGTTCTATCCAACACTTGTTTTAAAATCCACATAGTTCCCTGGTTAAATAAGATTCCCATCATGCACTGGACACTCAGTGTTAGATGTGCATCATATGTCACCATTTGGCTCATACTCTGTACTCTTCCATCACTTCTGCATACACAATTGTTTGTTGGATCTGCGTTCATATCTGTGCATTAAAACATTAAACATCTCTGATGTTTAATGTTTATTCTCCATTTCACTTTTAAAGGGCTCAGCATGTATGCATTATTCCCTTCATTTCATACATTGACCTTTTTCTTTAGGTGATGGTGGCGGTTGGATTTTTTTTTTAAAAAGAATCCCTTTATAATAGTGCAAATAATATTGCTCTAGAATTGTTCTTTCCTGTAAAAATGAAAAGCCACGATTACTGTACAGTTTCTTCTGTACAGAAATAAACTCATAGGTTCACGTAGTATGTAATGTGCCAAAATATTCAAGTGTGGCCTGAGGACTAAATTAAATGCCTCCTATAGAATTTCAAGGAATGTTAGAAACAGGAAATTAGCTCTTTAGTTTATTGTTACAGATTATATATATAAATATAATATATATATATAATAATAATATACATAAGAAATCAAATCAACAATGAGGATGAACTGAGTGCCAAATATTTGCCATCTGTATAAATCTACACTTCACTAAAATTAAACTATTTTATGTAATTCTTTTTCTCATGCTTTTATGGTTCTTTTGAGGAGTTCTGTTTTGTAGCATGCAGGATACCTAAATTGAATGTATAGTATAATGTTTCATTGCTACAATGATTTCTTGCTTCCCAGTAATTTCTTAGTTACAAAAAAAAAGTTGGTTTGTTTCTTTGAAACATCTTTGCCAATTGTTTTGTTCTTGAGTTACTTTTCTCCATTTTCCTCTCTTTGCCTTCAGCTAATTGTAAGGAGAAAAATACAATGTGCTTCACTCTTCCCCCCACCCCCCATGGCTCTTTTATGAAGCTGCCTCTTTCAATTGGTTCCTGTATTGTTTATGATCATCTTCTGTAAATAATTCTGCAATTAAATTTTTGGAGAAAACTGGCTTTCCTCATTATTAACGCAGTCTGGATCTGGCAAGAATGCAGAGCACTCAGAACAGAGTAGCTGCTCTAACAACCCAAGAACCTGATGTAAAAGTCCTTACATAAGCCTTTGCACCAGCAGGCTGTTGTCTTTCTGTCACAGGAGACACTGGGTAAAGCTTTCCCTGGCATAATTCCTTGTGCCTCTGACTTTAGCCAGGGATTTTTCAAAGGTTTTTAGGAGAACAGAAAGTGATTTAAGAGAAGCTCTAATTCCCATTGTGTACATACATTTCGTCTTTCTTTCTTTCTTTCTTTCTTTCTTTCTTTCTTTCTTTCTTTCTTTCTTTCTTTCTTTCTTTCTTTCTTTCTTTCTTTCTTTCTTTCTTTCTCCCACTGTTACTGGTGGTCCAACAGGTTGGACAGGTTTTGAAACAATGTAGAAATCTGCACCACCTGTTTGACAGGACACCAATGCACCACCGTCAGTCTTCCAAATCCTTGGTCTGAAAAAAATAATCTATTTCTAGCCTTCTGTATGTTTATTGGGGCCTTGAGCAGGCACCTGCCCAGTGAATGCACAACTGTTCTCACAATGGGGGGAAGTGAAAAACCACTTGAGCAGTTGCCCTTACGTGCACAGTTTTGCACAATCAGATTTTGGTCTAAAATATCTGGCACAGAGGCAACATTTGCCCTCAGGAATAAATTGTAGGGATATTCAGTTGTCCTAGGGCCAATATTTAAAAATCAAACAAGCATAGTCCATCAAATACCTGGGCATAATGTCTTAATTTGATGTCAGTAGGATGAAGTTATACTTGAATCTATTTTATTACCATTACACTAGTAGTACAGGATCTTATTTGCACAGTGCATTAGCAGAGGGAATAATCTATTTAAAGTAGATTTGCACAAGATAATGTGTAATTACTTGTTACCGTACAAACAAATTAACATCTTATTCGTTGATCAGCTTAAATATTACAGTGTTTTTGTATGAACTGTATCTAATGCACATTCAGTGACTTTATGGAAATGTTAGTCTGTACAAAACCAGTCTATAAAATGTGGCAACACAGCTGGGCCTTTAAGCATTGAATTGCCCCAGTCATATGAAAAGCAGAGGTGAATGGGTCTTTGTGCTACTCAAAGCAGAACAAGGCTCTACAGGCAGGTGCTGCTAAACATCTGGATTTATCTGCCTACAACATTACCCTCCTGCCTTATATACACACACTCTTTTTCCTTGAGTGGCTTTGTCCCAACTGGGGTCTGTTTCAGTGCTAGTGCCCAGCTGGCAGACCAAAGCACCAAGCAGAGAAAAGCCCCTGACCAGGAGTGATAAATAATTTTGGGCCAAAATATATGTTATAGATAACTCATCATCAGAAGATGGAATTGCGTAAGTGCTGATCATATGTGGTTGTCACAGCAGGAACTTTCACCATTTCTAGCAGTTCAAAAATTAGCTTGTTTTGTGTTGTGATTGATCACTGGCAGGTAGGTACAAACTTTGCTTACAACTGTGACTGCTCAGACCCAAACGTTTTCCTAAACTGTATCTCTGAAATACTAACATGATTTCCATCCTAGTAACAGGTTTCACGTAATATGTAGTTTGGCCCTATGTTTCAGTAGATTACATGGCATGGACATTAAGGTGGGTACAAATTCCATGCAGTTAGGTGCATGAATGAATTTGCAAATGTGTTAAGTCTTCTGAAATAGAAGATTTCCCACCCATCCACACACACACACACCAAATCCTCCTGTGACATCTGTATTTCTCGAGCTTTGTTGAGCATCATGAGCAAGCAAAGAAGAAGAAGAAAAAAGGAAAGAAAACCCTGGCATGAATTGCAGGTAATATTTTTGTTCTGTGAGGGGAAAAACTTAACGTTTTGTTGATTTTGCACTGATTTAAATTTTGGGGGCTTTAAAAATCAGTTACATATTTGCTTTTTCAGGGGGGGAAACCCTAAAATTACAAGCAAGCAGTAACTTGTGTCACCCCCTCAATCTGAAAAACAGCAGGTTCAGCTGCAGTGCAGCTGCTGCATTACATGTACCCTATAGACCAGATTGGGAAGATCCAGGTGTTGGGGCACGGTTTTATGGGTATTTTTTTTTAATTTACTGATTTATTTTATTTTATTTTATTTGTATACTGTCCTGTTAATGCAAAGCACTATTCAGTTTACTGCAAAATAATAAAACCCAACAACAGTGAAATTAAAATAAAACCAATCAATAGATAAAACCAGATGCAACAAGAGGTGCAATTCCAAATATCGGACAGCTCGCGAGGCATAAAAATCAGGCCAAGTTGCATTGGAAAGCAATGCCTTCAGAAGCATTCTAATTGTTTGGAGGGAGGAAGCCAAGCGCAGCTCCACCAGGAGCTGATTCCAGAGTGTTGGTGCCACAGCAGAGAAGGCCCGGCCCCTTGTAGTTGGTTTCCAGGTCTCCTTCAGAGTCAGCACCCAGAGGAGGATTGTCTGGGAAGATCTGATGGAGCAGGCAGATGATCTTGGGAAAAGGAGCTCTGACAAGTACCTTGGTCCCAAACTGTGAAGGGTTTTATCTGTGAGCATCAAAACTTTGAACCTGACCTGGGACACAACAGGTAACCAATGCAGGTAAGCCAGACCTGGGGAGATGTGATCCCATTTGCTCCCACCAGCTGCCAATCTGGCTGCCACATGGGTACATATTCCTCGTTGGATGACGATCTGTCCCTTCCTCCTCATTGCTACAGCCATGGCTCCATATATGGGGAAGCCTACTGGGAAAGTAGTGGTTGTGTCGGCTCATTGCTGGAGATAGCTTGGCTTCTTTTCCCCCCCTCTCACTGAACAGCTCGGCCCAGTGTAACTACTGATGTTCTGGCAGAGCTCCAGCCTAGCAGCCGATCAGAGTGCCAGGGTCCTTAACACAGCTGCTCCGACTGTACCGTAGAGTTGGACTACTTACTGCCCATGCTCCAAAGGTGGAAGGCCATTTCGCCGAGAAACCAACATGGTTCAGAAAAGTCGCATTCAGCCAGTTGCAAAAGCTTTACAGCCTGTACCAAGTGGTGTGGAAATTCTCACCCTATCAGTCATGATAGCAGTACAACAAAGCCGTCTCTACAAACTAGAGGCTTATAGTGCACTCCTAACATTTGGTATTTCTGGTAGATCCCCTGTGACTAAATGTACCCTTGCTTTCTCTAGCTATGCAGGACTTCATGTGCTGGAATACTGAATAGCAGCAGGGAACTCTAGGCTTAAATAAAAAGCATTTGGCATCAGGAAATGAACTTGAAATAAAAAACTTTTAGTCATTATATATTATGGTTCCACACTTGTTTACCTAGAAATTCTGGCTAAATAGCTCAGTGAGTTAGGCTGGGAGTTGGATTCCCCACTGTGTGTCCCAGAAGAAGAGCCAGCCAGTGTGGTCTTGGGCAAGCTGCTCAGTCCCAGGATGCCCCCAGAAGAAAGGAATGGTAATCCATTGTTAAGTACTCTATACCTAGGAAATCCTGGGAAGGGTTGTCATAAATCAGAATTGAATTGGTGGCACATAATTAATATTCTTGTTTAAAATAAGAATATTTAGAAATACACCCCACTAAGTTCAGTGGAACTTATTCCCAGGTAAGCAGCTCAATATCTTGATTTTGTCAAGATTCCGAATGGTGACATTTTCCTAGAGCAAGCATATATAAGTAGAGAAATCAGAAGGGTATTTTAAACCTGTTTATAAATATATGCTGTTGTTATTATGTGCTGCCAAGTTGGAACGAACTTATAGCAACCCTAATCAGGCTTCCAAGGTAAGTGAGGTATTTAAAGAGTGGTTTTACCAGTTCCATCTCCCCAGTGAGTTTCCACAGCAGAGCCAGGATTCAAACCCAGGTCTCCTGAGTCCTAGTCCATCACTCTATCCACTACACCACACCAGGTATCTGAGGTAGCTGAATAAATCAGTGAGTTGGGTACCCGGCTGAGGAGCAAAAAATTGGGAGTTCTATTCCCCACTACACCTCGTATGACCAGAGCCACCCTCTGTGTCCTTGGGCAAGCTTCACATTCCCAGAAGAAGGGACACGTAAACCACTTCTGAGTATTCTATGTGTAGGAAATCCTGGAAAGGGTCATCCTTAGTCAGAATCAACTTGGCCGTGTGTAATTGTAAATATATATGAGAATTAAATATGAATGTCCCATTCTAATAAAAAAAAAACCCCACCATTTCCCCCCACAAAACCACGCAGGCAACTGATAAGGGAAGCAAAAGTGCTGAGGTTTTCATTGTGGGATTTTTGTTTTGTTTTTCTCTTCGTTTTACAAATCCTGCAATAGCAGAAAGCTGTCATGGATACAGTTGACCAGCAGAGGGATGACTAATGAAGCAGCTGGAACTCTTAAGGTGTAACTTCATGAAACAGCATCCTCTTGTTGGTCTCAGTTAGAGAGCAGACCTATTGCTAGGGAGGTTTTTTTTCAGAATTCAGGGACTGCCAGCCCCATAATTCAGCAGGAACCCCCCCCCCCAGCTGAATTATAGAAGTGGGAGCCCTCAAACTGGCAGGAGGCAGAGCACTCCCCTCACCTCCATGCTGTTCACATGCCACTTCTTTGAACCATTAGAGAATTGCCCTGCTGAACCATGGGAGTTGTGAGATTTGTAAGGGTGCATGGGGGAATGCCAGAGGCTGCCTCTGTGCAGAGTGTATGACGGTAGCACCTGTCAGGACCAGATCCCCAGGCACCTTTGTGAGTAGCCGAGAATCTTGCAACTGTGATGATGTCATCAGTCATGGCCAATAAAAACTTTGTATTCCCCCCAACCCCATACTCTCTGGAACCTTAGAGATTGTTTTCATCCCAGGGAAGCTTTTGAGAGCTCCTGGCAGAGGGAACTCTTAAATGCCTAAAAATCACTGTTATCTGTCCTGATTCCTAAGGATCTCTAGAATCTGGGAGTCAGGGAAGGAATAGGAAGCTTTTAATTCCCCACAAATGAGTGTAGGGAGTTAAAAGCATGGTGTAAAGTTGCACAATAGAATTCTGGCCATGAAGTGAGAAATCCCCAATGTTCAAGCTGGATTCAGAAATGGAAGAGGCACCAGAAGTCATATTGCAAATATATGTTGGCTACTGCAGCATACAAAAGAATTTCAAAATAAAGTCATCTGTGTTTTACAGATTATTGCAAAGTTTCTGACTGTCCAGATCATGAAAAGCTATGGATGATTGTTTTATGTTTGTTTGTCCTGGTGTGTAACTTGTACTCTGGACAAGAATCTGTTGTTAGACTAGAATATGGAGAGAGAGAAATGGCTCCCCATAGTCAAAAGTGTCAGATGACAGCACAGTCTATCTCCCTATCTGTTTAATCTATTTTTTGAAACATACTATGTGAAAAGATGGATTAGAGTAAGATGAAGGAGAAATGAAAACTGCTGAACAAAACATCAGTAGTTTAAGATATGCAACGACATCATTACTGGCAGGAAACAGCAATGACTTGAAACAACAACTGATGAAGGAGACAGAAGAAAGTGCAATAGCAGGATTACAGTTGAATGTTAAGACAAACATCACAACTACAGAAGAATTACATAACTGTAATACTGACAGTGGAGATACTGAAATAGTTACAGAATTTCTATACCCTGCTTCAGTCATAACAGAGCAAAACCAAAGAAAAATAAAACATAAAGAAGACAAGGATGTTATGGCACCTTAAAAACTAACTGCTTAGTTTTTTTAATGTAAACGTTTGTGGACAAGTCTACTTCCACTTCCAGTTTTTATCTTTATCTTTATTTTTCTTTGGCTTTGGCCTGATATGCTAGCACAGACTAAAACGTACCTCTTCTAAAAGTGCTTCAGTCATCAATCCAAATGGAGACTGAAGCTCAGAACCTATGCATGCTAACAGGTGTGTGTTCCAGATCAAAGCAAGCATGCATTCTTCAGGAAGATGACAAAATTCAATTGAAAAGACAATAATGTTGGGGGAAGCTGAACGTAGGAGGAAAAGAGGAACTCTAAATATCAGATGGATTGACTCAATAAAAGAAATCATAGCCTGTGGACTGAAAGACCTGTATAGGGCTGTTCATTATACGACTTTCTGAAGATCATTAATTCATGACACTGCCATAAAAATCAGAAACAACTTGACAGCCCATAGCAAGTCAACATTCCTGTAAATCTCATAAAGTCAATCAATGTATTCTAGTTGGGACTAGGAATAGGATACTGGCCATAGTGTTTCCGCTTTCCTGATTGAGGATATCCGAAGCATGAATGGCATCTGCCTGAGCTACAATCACATTGATACAAGTGCATATTCAATGTTTTCTAAATTGAAGTACTATCGAAGTACTTTTGAACATAATACTTTGCCATTTTGGGTGGTCCTGGTTATAAGAATGTTAACTGTTTTGACATGAGAATCTTCATTTTGACATTGATTTCTGTCCTTCTGCTGATAGAAAATACGACAAATGTCAACCGCTGAAATCAAAGTCCAATTTAAACAAACTAACAGAACACTTCCCAGTCATTCTGGCCGGTGTTAGTACATGCTCCTGAACGCTATAATTTTCAACTCTGCCTCTCTGTTACCGAATTCTTATTGATGGGAGATTGTTGATGGAGATACTGTAGTCAGTTCTGTTTGAACCAGAATAATGTGTTTGTCACCAGAATGCCAGGTTTATTTACAATTCCTACAAAAGATCAACAGTACAAGATGTCAACCTGTCTCCCATGGTTACTTTATAAAGTGTGCTGCTTGTTTATGTAACAACTGCAGCTGGTGCAGAATACCTATTCAGTTCAGGGGCAACTTGCAAGCTGGCTTTAGCTTGTTTGGGGTTTGTTTTTGTTTTTCCCCCAGTGGCATCTGCAGTTTGATGTGCATTTGGAAAAACAAGGAAACAGAGAAAGCATAAATGCACTATCCTTGTTTGCTCCATATGCAAAATGCAATACATGGCCCAGACCATACAAAGTCTTTTCATTCCCATGGCAGCACTCCAGCTAGGCATACCCATGATTTGTGCTCAAACAAATAATCAACAAAGAAGCAGGCTGATCAGGTGCTTGGAACAGTGGGCAGAGGAAGTTTACATCAGCACCCAAAACAGTTAATCAGCAATTATGTATTTATGCTGTTCTCTGTTTAGTGAACTCTGAGAAATAGATCTCAACAGGAAAGTTCAGGATCTGCTGTTCAGTGAATGAATATCTATGCTAGTTCCTCACTGAAATCTATGGAACTTTAAAAAGCTTAAACTAAGGGTCTGGTTACATGATGAAAATACATGGAGAGATGGATTAGGGGTTTTGAAGTTGGTTTAAAGTCACGTGGTAGTCATGTAGTTTTTGGGTTGGTGTGTGTGTCCTCTTGAGAAAACATGTAATCCATTTTTAAAACTGTGTTGCTTATCAGTGGAGGGGGGGGGGGCTACACAGACTTTTAAAAATCATTGCATTTGAGGCTTTATTCTGCACCTGCCTGCCCTCGCTCTGGCTGACTCTCACAGCCACTCGCTGGTGTTGTTTTTAAAACTTGTTTTATCACATTTTTATTTCTTTCAAACTGGGATATTATATATATATATAAACAGCACAACACACATGCGCGTACGCACACACATGCGCGCATGCACACACACACATACATGGGTGGAGAAGGAGAGGCAGCAATGGAAGCAGCAGCTGGGACTGGCAAGAGGGAAGATAAACATTCCTCTCCTGGCTGTTTAAAATACCTTGCTTTCTGAACAACAACAATCACGTTTCCCAGCCAAAAATATGCACCCTTAGCTGTATGTCATGTAAAGGGATATGTTTAAATCAATATCAAGCATATTAAACCTGACTCAAACCCAAGAGTATTTTGACGTATAACTGAGGTCCTGATTACACTGGTAAAAAAACCCTGGTAATTGAATCACATTTACCTGCAATTGCATTGATGTTTAAAAAGTTGATCAAATGATGCGCAGTGGATCTCGTTCCCCCCCCACACACACACACAAAGACTCCCGTTATTCTGTTTGGAAGTGCATCATTTAACCATCTCTTGGCAGGGTTGTTTATTTTAGCTCAGAGCTGAGTCATGGTCTGATGCCTCGAACTGCCCAATATGTTAGCCTCTCCCACCATAAATTGCTCCCTGCTCGATGACCCTCTGCTACCCCTCGCCTTGCCTCCATGTCCCTTCGCTCGCCCTCCCTGCCCGGTCCTCATATTAAAAAGTTCTCCCAAGAGGACAGTGTAAAAATGCAACAGCTTAACCACTGTCTCAAGGAGAGACAGACAGAGATTCATATACCATGTGACTTTAAATCACAGCAAAAAAAAATATCCTATGCATATCGCGGGGTTAATCAGTAATGTGGATAAGCCCTAGTCCTGTGTTAAATTATTACACAATTAGTTTAATTTTTCTTTCAAAAATAGAAGGCTATCCTGAACAATTTCTTTGAAATATTCTCCCTAACCCCACCTCTGAAACTTTTTAATTGGGAACTTTGTGTGCAATGATTCAAAAAATCAAGAGAATTGGCTGTTTCGCTTCCAGCTCTTGCGTGTAAATTCACAATGGCTCTTTGTTTTAATTGTCCCTCAGGCAATTAGTAACTTTTATTGCAAAGACAGCTAATAAACTAGGGAATAAGATTAACGGAGAACGAGAGATCAACAGTGCAATTCTGTGTACCTTTACTTGGAAGTAAATGTGTGCAAAGGAGTTAATTTCCAGGTAAGGGTGCAGATTACCCTTTTATTATGGATTATAATGATTGTATCCTGTCAAATCTGTTCTGTCTTATGATGACCCTGGATCGTGTTTCTAGGAATAAAGTATTCAATTGTGGTTAGCCAGTCTCTCCTTCTGTCGGTGCTCTGGAACCAAGAAACGCACTCAAGGCTGCAAAACTGGCAAGATATGTACTTTCAGCAGCCACAGTACTCGGGATCTCAGCTGGTGTCCCCGTCCCCCCCCCCCCCAGGAGATACTGTGGGACGTGACCTCCCAGGCCCGGCCTCCAAAGTCAGGGGTTGTAATCCATTGAGCAACACTCGTTCTCTGTTATAGAACAGAACTGGTTGGATAGTTCAGTGAGCTGGGTACCTAACTGTGGAGCCATATATTTATTATTTATTTATTATTATTATATTGGGAATTTGATTCCTCACCTGGGAGAAGAGTCACTCTGTGTCATCTCAGGCAAAGCTGCACAGTCCCAGGGCGTCCCCAGAAGAAGGGAATGGTCAACCACTTCTGAGTACTCTGGAAAGGGTCACCGTTACTCAGAATTAGAAATGGGCACAAACCGTGCTTGGGCAGTTCAGCCCAGTTTGGCACGACTTCCCTGCCCAGACCTCCTTTGCATGTTTGCCCACCCACAGGCGGCACCACGCTTCCCTCCCCCCCCCCGGCTCCCCCAGTGGCAAGCCGCTTACCAGCACCAGCAGTGTGCGCTTCCCTCGTCCTCCTCTTCCAGCAGGCGCCCACTCAGATGAGGAGACGGGAGAGGTAAGCCCGTGGAGCCCGTGGAACGCCTGTGTGGGTCCAATTGGGCCAAGCTGCCATTTAATGTCCATCTCTACTCAGAATCAACTTGACTGTGTGAAATTAACTGTTGCTATTTTTAAATGCCCATTAAACTGAGCAGGACATAATTCTGAATAAAAATGTTTAGAATTATGCTAGAAAAGCAGCAGAAAATCATAACTTTCAGAAACCCAAACAGACAAATAGGTATGAATAATGTATTCAGCAGCTGCCTCCAGCAAACAATTCTCTAATACAACATGGAGACTTTGGGAATTTTCAAGACTAACTTGTTTCAAGTTAGCTAAGCTCTCATGGACTGTAGCTTATTTTTCCAGAAGCTTAAATTACCAGGGGCATCTCATATATTGTGGAGACTGGTTGCTATTTTTTTTTTAATGATTATAATTTTGATTGCAATGTTGAGTATCTATAATGCTCACTGGAAATCAAGGCTAATAGGGGACTTGGTAAAGCATAAAATATGGTGTGTACTTTGTGACTTGGGACAGAAGTTCTCACCATGTTAAAAGGCTTCTGATGTGGCACAGAGCTTGCAGCATTTCAGAAAAACAGAAAAACAATCCCTGGGACAAACAGCAAAACTCGATCCTAAACCTGTTTGTCAGCCTCACACCTTGTGACAGAGAGCTGACGAGTGTTAGGATGCTTGATTTGCACATGATATTCAGAAGCATGACTCCACTGCACCTGTACTTGTGACATCATCTTTGGGAAGCTTCTCAAACTACACAGGTCACAACCTGTAGGGAGACTCACAGGATGAGAAGTAAATGGAGTGCAAAGAAAGAATGATCAAAGGCCATCAGCCTCCTAGTGTATCTCAATCTGCAGCGATACAATCAAAGTGTAGGTGAGAATATTACCTTACCAATGTGCCAAGTGTTCTGAGAACCTTCTTCCACAAGCTTATATGGGCAGGAATGGCTAGTAAGGTCTCTAATTCAGACTTGCTCCTCCCCTATAATCGTGCCATCCTTTTGCTGCTGAGAAGGAGGGACCTAAAATACTAGTACTATTTCTCTGTGAAAGTTCTCAGTCATCCAGATGAGGTTATCTGGAAGCTGAGTCATGGCAACTGGCCTTCTTTCTTATTAGGCTGAAACATTTTGCTACTCATCCAAGTAGCTTCTCCAGTCTGAGGAGAGTTGGTAGGAGATCCCTGGTATATCCTCCATGTTTGTTTCACTTCCCCCTGGTCTGAATAGGCTCGTCAGAAGGACAAAGACTGGGGGTGAGGGATAATCCCACTTCTGCAGTCCATCTCCACCCATTGTCATAAGTCATTAACAGTCATTAACTGTTCTTTCTGGTGGGTGTAGCCCTGATCTTTCTGGGGAGGGATGAAAGGGTGGCATGATAAATAGGAGACAGATTATATCTAAGGCCTCCACCCATGTTGAGTGAGGGATTTTCTATATGCACATGTATGACCTCCCTGACCCCTCTCTCAAACCACCTATCTTCTTGGTCCAAAATGAGTACATCTTGGTCATCAAATGAATGTCCTTTGTCCTTCAAATGAAGGAACACTGCCGTTAGGCAAAAACCATCAAAAACTATCACAAACCAATTAAAATGTCAAGACAAACATACTATTTTTGACCAGAAGCGTTCAGAGCTGGAGATGTATACAGAAACTTCTCCTTAACTTCAGCCATCTTCCCGGGGGGGGGGGGGGGGGGGACTGTGTCCATGAAGTTTGTGGGTTTGGTGCTGGTCCAGTGCAATCTAACTAAAATTGGTTGTGGGGGGGGGGAATTGTTCAATTGTTTAGATGTTATTTGTAGATCAGCAAAAATTATTGCTCATTCCTCCAGGAAGTTCAATATATAACACAATACACTTTTGAATTTGAATTTTTTGTGTGTATACTACTGTGTATATTCAAAACTAGAGAGGGAGCTGGGCTGGAGTCACACTACCACAACACACAGAGACACATGTTTTTTTTCTCCCTTTGTTCTTTCAGCAGGTTCTCAACAAACAGGTTCTCCAAGGTTTTAGGAAGCTGAGACTGAATGAGATAAAATCCAAGACTCATCCTTCGAGAAGGGAGGTGATTATTAATTAGATAGTGGTGTATGGGGCTTTTACTGGCTAGCGTAGAGAATCTCTCCAAATAATTCTACATGCTGCCACACTGGCGGAACAGTTTTTGGTTCCCAAATTTAAAGGTGTGCCTGTCTTGTTTCTGTTAAATAAACAATTCTTTCAAAAATATGCATGGGTGAGGTGGTGGCTATCATTGACTTAGAACGTGAAGATCATTTTCTTGTTTTAAAGAATGAATTGACTGCTAATTTCCCCTTCTCTTGCTTTAGAACTAACTTGTTCTAACAGAGTGAACTAGCTGAAAATGGGTTTATGTGTGTGTAGATATAGATATAGGTAGATAGATAGATATGGATAAAATACCCTGCTCCCCACTACATCAAGGCTTCTCCCCTTTCAAGAAGCAGACCCACCCCTACTGTGTGCTTTCTTCAATCACTGTTTGTCTAGTTATCCAGCTTCCCAGACTGAGCTGAGGCTACCACATACAAAGTGTGATGCCTGTCCCCAGCTTCTGGCTGGCTCTTGACTCATGTTTCTACAATGTGTATGCTGGCGGGTGGCCTCAGCTTGGGTGGCTTATTTTGAATCTATAAATTAATTGTTGTGAAGCTATTTCTTATTATGATTTCATAAAGCCCTATTTGTGTGATGACTTGTATTACACAAAACCCCTGCATAATGTGTTGGGTTTTTTTGGACTACAGACTCCAGAACCCCACCTCCCAACAGCTAGAAGTTCTGGAAGTAACTTTTTCATACTCTGTCAGGAGCTTAGGCATGGATTAGTCTGAAATACTGGTAGCTTCTTTCTGGGGGTGCCCTATTCCTATGTTGGAATTCTCATTGGGGGGCGATGGGTTGTGGTGTTTAGTTATATTTAAATTCAATTAATCAAAAAACCTCTGCTTTATGAATGTGGCATATTGTGCTTCTGTACTCACAATTCAAAACCTCAGGAAATGGCCTGATATTGCTGCAGAATATAGTGCCTGTGTTGACTGTAGGAAATAGGATGTCAAGCTTTACATAGCAAAGGGCAGCCTGAATGTTGACATCAACGGCAGCAGTCAAGATGGTCTACTCTACAGGATACCCTCTTGTGCTCACTACCATTCACAAAGTGAAAAAAAGTACGAGAAAATTCCAGAAGCCGACTCCTTTTTCCATCAGTTAATCACTTCTCACCCACACACAAAGTAATTGTCAGGGCTGCTTTTCAACAAGTGTGAAAATTCCAAAGGAAACTTCCCTCAGGTAGAATTACTAGAGGATCCCAGAGGATGAGCACATGAGCTGTACTATGGTTGCTGAGACAGGTCAGAAGCAAAACAGCTGGGATGCGGCTCCACTCCCTCTGTGCCAAAATATTCTAAAAGGCTATTTTTGGACTTAATGAAATGGTGAAGCAAAGGTGTGAGTAAGTGCAACATACACAATGGAGAAACACACACACCCTTTCACCTCTCAGGTAAACTAATGTTGCCATGCCTGTTCCACAGAAGATGGTGTTATAAGGCCTGAGTGAATGGATAAATATAGACACACAAGGCTGGTGGCAGTAAATAAGGAAAATAGGGAATAAGGGGTAATTGTTAAAGAAAAAGCACTTATTCCTGTACTTATTTAAAGAGTCCATTAACTGAATAGTCTGGTGAGAAGACAAAGGGAGTTTTGACATCAGTATTTGAGATAGTGGTACGACAGGCGCATTTGCTCTTCCTCCTCAGGCAGCAGAATATCTTGTGCTAGACCTCCTTGTTCTTAAGAGGAACTGTTGAGTTGGGTGAGGAGTCGGCAGTATGGAAGCAGTAGTGGGTGGAATAGCCCTGGGAATTTCCAGGGTGTTGGATCTGGCGCCGAGACCTAAAGAAAGTGTCCACTCCTGTTCCACTTCAGTGACAGCCAATGAAGTATGAATCGGAAAGTCCCTTTGTGAGGTATGAACCACAAAGCCTCTGCTGTAAACTTGAGAAGTTGACTTAGTTGACCTACCAGATTCTGACCCACAATCCATCTGCAATATGGAGGATAATAACAGGGACACACTCTATAGGTATATAAGGTTTAGAGCTCAGTAATACATGTATGACACTTTAATCACTTGGAAGTATAATATAAAGATTCAGGATCATCATCATAATCACTATCTCCTTCTTCCTCTTCATTTGCGTCAGAAACAGTCTAAGGGTGCTTCCAGAGTGGAAGGATCAGCCCACAGGGTGCTGTCATTGCCCAGAGGGTGCCCAAATGAGTTCACACTCCTCACATTCTTTACGGAGGCTCTTCCCCACTGTTGTTCTTGTTTCAGGTTGCTTCCTTTCCAATACATTCAAAGCCTAAGTAGCCTGATGCACCTTCAGTGTTATTAGTTTAACAGCAGGCACTTCCAGTATAATATAAAGTAAGCCCTAGTAAGGAAGGTGCTTGTGCAATGGCCTGAGATGGATGCTGTATTGTACATCCTTAAGTGATGCGCCTAGGGCTGCTTTGCCTTTCACATACGACCTTTGGCGTGGCATTCAAAATTTGGGTCACTCACATCATCCTCACATGTAGTCATGGCCAAGAATTGTTAACAAACAGGAGGATTATCATGGTATTCCGTATTACATTTAGTGTTTATAGTGATTTGACATGGATGGTTATTACACAATAACAAAATAATAGCTATTCTTCAGGAAGGCAAATTCTCCACTGGTCATGGGGCTGCAAGGAAATTAGGGCAGCTCCACACATCTGGCTTCCTGTGGGTGACACCTGATGTACAGGGACTGTGCTGCAGCAAACAGCTAACACGTGTGCGTCTCTAAACATTTGTCTATGTATCTCTTGGAATTCTGGGTCTCTTAGGCTTTCCAAGCATGTGTACATGGTTGTTTAAGGACACGAGTCTACGTGTGTACCAGAGGGGTGGACAAAGTGTCGTCCAGGGGCTGCATGAGGACTCCCAAAGGTCTTCTGTCAGACTCCCCAAGTTCAAAAACTCTTTTCTCCAGAAGAAAAGAAAGGAAAGGAAAGGAAAGGCGAACTGCTGCCCAGAGCAGGAATTCACTATTCAGATAGAATGCCAGGTCCCAACACCACAGTGCTTTAAAGACACAAACACACATCAAAAAAGTATTAAAATAAACCTCCCCTGAAAGTGGACCTCCAGCCACTTCCAGTTTTGCTTTTCGTTTTGGCTATTTGTACATTTTTGACATCCCATGCAGCCCCTGTAGAAGATTGTGGGGACAGACAGTTGGCTTTCACATCCACCCAAACGCCAACCATTACAGGAAGCACCAATTTTCTCCAGAGTGATTACAAGGGGCCGGTTCAGCAAGAGTATTCCCAATCCACCAAACCTTGGTGTAGCTCTTTATTTATTTCATGTCTATCTCACCTTTCTGCTAGAACTGGCCAGCTCACAACATGATTAAAAGAGCAAACACAAATAGAAACAGTAAATTATAATATTAAAACACTATTAAACAAGTTTAAAGCAGAGTTAAACAATATACAGACTGTGCACTTCAAAGCCTTTCTGTTTTTTCCCTCCTCACTTTGTCCCGAAATGTCAGCAGCATGGCACGGCTGGGGGGTGGGGGGTGGAGAAAAAAAAGCTGGATTTTCCAATGCAGGAACGCTCTGGCTTGTTTTTAAGATAGACTGTGGTCCTGAAAGTTTGACTTATCTTAAAAACAAGCTATACAATCCCCATGTACCTTATTTAATTTTTGTCACCACACTACAGCAGCACAGCAGAGAGTTCCAAGATGTCCACATTCCCCTTCGCAAGTAACGGCTAAAATGGCAATTTACTTCTTTTCAGTGGAATGAGAAATGAGTGTCTGCCTTTCACTTCTTACTTGTTGGAGGGGTAGCCTCAGGACTGAGTCGTAGAGGGCAAAAATGGTGTACCTGCAGCAAAACCAGCAGTTTTGAGGGCTCCGGGTGCAGGCAGAATAGAAGAGGTACTAGGGGGAACAGGCAGCAAATGTTTACAGAGCTGGTCATTTTATCACTGGGTTCCCCCCCCCCCCCAGTTTCTTTTTTTTAAAAAAACATTCTAGAGAAAAATGTCTCAAGCAGCTTCTTAGTCACATTCACACAGACAGAAAGGATGCCTCCTATTTTATTTTAAAGGGCAACAACTGTATAGCACCCTGGTTTCCTTTTCCTCCTCTTCCCACTCAAGACAGGAGCCTGAGGGCGTGACCACACAGACGTTTGTCCTGAGTTGAAGCGAACTTCTCTGTACTGCACCCTGGTATTTAAATCCCTGCTATGGTTCACAAAGACAACTTAACGATCTAGAGAAGATGTGTTTCAAGTCTCCCCACATCACCTAGTCCCAACTTCTTCCTCACCACCTTCTGACCCACCTCTTTTGCCCACATTGAAATCCCTTCTCTTTCTTTCTTAATGTTTAGCAAGTAAAATAGCGCTCATCTGAAAACTCATGGCAAGCATCTGAATTAGCGCTGTGTCAATTTAGTGCAATAGCACTAAGTTCAGCACGATCATACTAAAATTGTGGTGTGCGGTTTTAAAATACAATTTACAAATTGTATTGCTGTTGTAGTCCTGAGAAGAAGGTGGATGAAAGGGTAGGGTTCATTCCCACACCATACTCCATTCTGTGCATCACCAGTGATGTTAACAACAATAGTCCTAAAGGACTGATACAGGCAATCACACAAGCCGAAAACAAGACAAATTAATTCAACTTGAAATGCCACAAAAAAACAAAAACAAAAACACAGGCCCTGCAGGCTGAACAAAATATATTACATATGTTCTTGTGCCAAAATACCAGATCTACTCATGCTTAACACTAATGTCAAGGAGTCAGTGGAATAAATATTGAAAGGAACAGTGAGAAACATGGCATGAAAAATGGGACAAATGTCCATCTAGTTACTCCCTGCAGTAGCAGCAACTAGCAAGCGTGGACCAGGAACAAC
This sequence comes from Intellagama lesueurii, assembly GCA_037013535.1. Taxonomy (NCBI): domain Eukaryota; kingdom Metazoa; phylum Chordata; class Lepidosauria; order Squamata; family Agamidae; genus Intellagama; species Intellagama lesueurii. Next base: position 226,521,240 of record JBAJHW010000001.1, read on the forward strand.
AGGTTACAGCTAGGATAGATCCACTAAACTTAGATATCTTCTTTTAAAATAGGGCTTAGGAGGCATATATTTCCCCAATGTTTCTGGTTTGCTCTGGAGTAGGTATATGGAGTCCTGGATCATTAACATTATGTATATAATGGAGAGGGCAGGTTTAAATCTTCCTGCCATCGATTTGAAACCTTTTGCATCTGCTGCTTTTGTGTCACCAAGACAGCAATAGAGGGAGACGGGCAAGCTCACCCCCTTCCTCACTGGTTGAATAAACAGGCTGCCCACATGAGTGAACATGGCTGCAATCTGTCGGTACAACCAGCCTGAATTGTCTGCAGTACATTTCCTGTGGCCATAAGGAATTGATTGATTGATTGATTGATTGATTGATTGATTGATTGATTGATTGATTGATTGCCCCATTAGTGCAAGCACTACTCTGGGTGATTTACAGGTTAAAACTTAAAACCCCACAAGGCCGCACATAACATATATTCAACCAATATGGCATACACAACTATAAAGTTTAACATTCATACAAAAAGAAAAAGAAAAAAATCACAGCATCCCAAAGATTCAGTTGTTGAAGGCAGCTTTGAAGAATTCCATTTTTATAAATTTCCTAAACATAAGGAGGGAAGGGGGCCTGGTGTATCTGCTGGTAACTTGTTCCAGAGACTGGAGGCCACCACCGAAAAGGCTTGACTCCTTGTCATCACCTTTTTGGCCTCTGTTGGCATGGCCACTTTTGGCAACATGGATTGAGAGGAACAGGTTGAAATCTGGGAGAGATAATCCAACAAGTATGGAGGACCTAAAACAGTAAGGATGTTATAGGTCATAACCAGCACCTTGAATCTGGCACAGAAACTGACAGGAAGCCAATGAAGGTGCGTCAAGAATGAGGATATAAGATTGAATTTACTAGTCTCAGTAATCAGTTTTGCCACCACATTTTGGACCTGTTGAAGTTTCCTTATGATTTTCAAGGCCAGCCCTACATAGAAGGCATTACAGTAGTCTATTTTTGAGATTACCAATGCATGGACCACTTTTGCTAGGCATTTCTTATCCAGGTAGGGGCACAACTGGGCAATAAACTGTAGTTGATAGAAGGCACTCTTGGCCATAGCCAATATTTGAGTTTCCATAGAGAGTACCAGATCAAGGAGTGCGCGCGCACGCACACACACACACAACAATGGGATCTCCATCTTATTTGGATTCAGTTTCAGTTTATTGTCCCTCATCCAATCCATTATCAACGTTATCTCCTAATTAGACATGTCTGATTCCCTCTAATTCACTTTTAGTCCATTAATTAAAATTAAATCATCAACCTAGTTAATAATAATTTTGGTTATAAATAAATTATATATTAATCAAGGGGAGACTAAATTAAAATTTACAAAAATAATGATAGTAACAACTGAACAGATACCGGTGATTACAAATTCTCACCAAATTGAGAACAAATGTTAGCTAAGATCATCTAATAAAAATGGACTGAAACCAAAAATATAAACAATAGTGCAGTCTGATCCTTAAAATTAAAGTCTGCAAGTGTTCTTCAACTGGCCGGGTACAGTTTAGGAATAACCTCTGAAGCTGTGGGATAACGGTGGACAGATTTTGTTCCCACTGCCAGCCTTCTGAGCACATAGCTTGCCAGCCGTCCTGTAACCTTCTGAAGGATAAAGTTGAAGAAAGGGGCAATAAAGATGGGAGTGTCTGATAGTTACCGTAAACACTTCCCCAAGACTTCTCACTTCGGCACAGCCAAGGCTTGGGTGGCTGTGGCCTGGAGGAAGATTAATGGTGCCTGCTGAGGCTCCAAAAGACCAGCCAAGTTCGGCCTCGAGTTCTTCAGTGCTGCCGTTCACAGTCAAGGAGGCAGAGCGTCCCTACTTCCCTCTCAACAACTTCCGACAGTGGAGATCACACTTGGAAATACAACTCTGTCCCCTGTGACGGCTATACTTTGCTGACGCTGCTGAACAGCATGATGGGGGGGATCAGCTTATGGGCCAAAGGCGGTCGAGGGGTGGGAGGGAAGAAAACTCACACACATTTTTGTTGTTTTGCTTTTTAATTAGCACAAACCACGGTGTGCTAAATCTGCACTCATAGCCACACCTCAGTGGGCAACATGTGAGGACAATGACTGCAGACTCAAGGTTGCAACTGAAAGAATTAAACCTGCATTTCTCAGACTGAGAGCCAGGATCCCTCAGTGGGGACTAGACCACTTTCTTAATGACATAGGGTAGGCCACACAGCACTTCTTTGTTTAACTACTAGGCATCAAGACTGTGCTGCAGTAGTTTAATTGAGCAGACATCATCAGCATGTAGGGGAGTTTGGAGCTGATTAAATAAATTTATTTATTTATTTATTACATTTATAGCCCGCCCATCTAGTCATATAGACTACTCTGGGTGGGTAACAACATATGATGTAACAATTTAACAATTTAAAATCATAACAATATATTACTAAAAAACTAAAAATATATACTAAAAAACCTTGCCCCTTGAGTACACGCATCCAGAATGAACTTGCCTGTACATCCTTCCACGATTGTACAGGACTCTGTGGAAAGACTTCTCAGAATTAATATTAGTAAGGCTGACAAAGATTGATATGGAACAGTACCATGAACACGTGGCTATGACTTACATTTCAGCCATACATATTTGAAAAGCATCTGACTGTGTTTACCTCTATATTATGCATTTAAGATATATATACATCTTTTAAGTTGTTATTTTGTAAACCATATTGAGGACGTTTTGCCTCAAAAGTCAGAATTAAGACGCTGGGAGAAGAAAAGGGAAAATGTTGGGGGGGGGGGCGCCACCTCTTTTGCCTTAAAATAACAACCTGGCCTCGGGAAGTGGCACACAGAACTGGAGCTGCTGCATAGGTGCTGGGTATTCTTAATAATAATCATGTGCTGTCAAGTAAATTCTGACTTAAGGTGAGCCTTTTCAGGGTTTTCCAGGTAGAAAATACTTGGAAGTGGTTTACCCTTCCCTTCTTTGGGGGGGGGGGTTTCCTGGGACTGTGCAGCTGGCCCCAGGCCACCCAGGCTGGCTCTTCTCCCAGGAAGGCCCAGTGGGGAATCGAACTCCCAACCTGTGGCTCTGCAGCTAGAAATCCCAACCACTGAGCTATCCAGCCTTTTTGCCTACCTGGAAATGTGTAAAAGTGGCTGGGAAACAAAAACATTTGGGTGACAGGAGGAGAGCAGTTATTTCTCTCTTCTGAATAAAAGGGCCAGAAGAGCTTTAAAGGAAGTTAGAGTGACAAACGATTGCCCTTTCAATAAATAAGAACAAAAATAACATAAAGTAATACCTGACCATTACTGACATTGCAGATGGCATCTGTGCATCTGTCTGTCATTATTAGGCCCTATTTTGCACCTGCTACTGCTTCCTTCACTATTTCTAGTCCAATAACATCCTTAAGATGGATGGATGGAATATGGTGCCCTTCTCTCCATGCAGCGCCCTAAGGTAACTTGGTCTATCAGGTGTCCTGACTATACAGTAGGACCCCCTTATCTGCAAGATCAGTATCCGCTGATTCACTTATCCATGATCAGAAAATACAGGTATTGAAAATATTACATGGGGGGAAAAAAGAAGAAATACACTATGGATTTTTAACGTGTCATTATCAAAGCTGGCCACTAGAGGGAACCATACACTATGCTATATAGGTAAGCTGCTGCCATTTCACCTAATCTCCCGCCATCTTGCTCTATGTTCCAGAGCAGCCTTGTTGTAAAATGCGGAGTTGAGTTGGCTGGCGAGGCAGGAGGAGGGTTGCTAACCTAAGCCAAACTGCCTCTTGGGAGAGGTTTCCTACTCCCACCCCTCCTGCCTTCCAGCCAGCCTCTTCCTCAACAGGCCTGGCAAACAAGGAAATTGATTCTTAATTGTCTTTGAGGAAGAAAACACGCAGAGCCATTGAGATTGTGTGTGTGTGTGTGAGCGAGTGAGAGAGAGAGAGACAGACGAAGATGGTTGTCTTCAGTCTTCAGCACATTGAGGAACGAGAGATTTCAACTTGGCTCTTACTCACAGAGGCCCCATCAAGATCAAAATTACAGGTCCAGGGGAGTCCTAGGTCCAACAGACTGTGTTAGCTATAATCTGTGCTTTTCACTATCCGCGGGGGGGGGGGGGGGGCTTGGAACTGATCCTCTGCAGATACAGGGGTTCTACTGTACAGGGTTTTCGTATCAGAATTTAGTTCCAATCCATGATCGTGGGTGTAAGGATCTCTCTGTCTCCAACAGAGGAAAATGGACAGGTGAGCAAAAGAAAAATGGAGACAAAAAGGAAAAGAGGTGAAAGAAAAAAACAGACACTGAAAACAATGGAAGGGTAGCAAAGCGACATGCATACAGAGCCAGGTCTTAATTTTAGTGCTCAATGATGGGACGTACCTGTATGTTGGTCTCAAACTGAGTCCGGAAGCAGAACTTCTGGCACACTCTGCACACACTCAGAATTTCTGAGAGAGAGAGAAAAGCCTTGCATTGTGGAGATGTGTGGCACCAGTCATGCACACTCATTTCACATCAACAAAACCTAGCAGATTATGGTTTCTCTCGTTGCTGTGCCTGAAAACAATTTCAACGGTCTCTTAGCAAGGATAATGTTTTTCTTGTCCTTCCAGAGGCCAGGTTCTCATGTGGTCTACTACTTTGCATCAGCAGCACTTGCAGCCCACTTGCACAGAGCTGAAATTTTTGGGGGGGGGGGTTGTCCTCCATTTTATCCCATCATGTCCTCTCTGGTGTTTACCACATTCAGGGGCTCCTTTGTCCTAGACGGAGCAGATCACCACCTTGCAATTCTGGTTGGGAGACATGGTGGAAGTTGTTGCATCAGACAGGTTTACTTCTTTACCAGAGAAATTCCCGCCACCTTGTGCCATTTATGATTTAAGATCTGATTTAAGATCTTTCCTGCTTCAGTATGAATTCTAAGGTTGCAATAACCCAACTCAGCTGCTACAACAGGTTGAGAAGATTTTTCTTGCTTAAAATAGGAACAGGTGGGTACAAGGTTGTTACTCAACAAGTACAAAAGGAAATGCGTAATGGCATGAGTTATCCTTCAACAAATGAATCATGCTAGGCACCTGCATAAATTGGGACTGTGCACTTGAGTAAGGCCTTCCGGATTTTCACTAAATAGTAATTATGCATTATAGCTGCTTTGTTTTGCAAAACACAGATTGCCTATTTCAAAGTGGAAAAAAAAATGTTCTGAATACTGCAGATTAATATTTACACACTGATAAATAACAGAGGCACTGATTTAATCTTGCACTGGAGATAAACTGCTGGATCACTCAGTGGTTTAGGTATCTGGTTGCGGAGCCAGAGGTTGGGAATTCAGTTCCTCACTGTGCCTCCTTGACAGGGGCTGGACTCAATGATCCATAAGGTCCCTTCCAGCTCTACAGATCAAAGGTGATGATGATAATGATGCAGAGAGTTTCACATCTATAGAAGCTGGAGTTGGATACGACTGATGCTTATATTTCTCATAAATCAAGGATGAGAACTTGCAGTCCTCCAGATACTGTTGAATGGTAAGTTCCATCATCGCTCTCCATTGACTGCACTGGATAGGGATGGTGGGAGTGGAGGCGGGGGAATTCTGGCAATTGCTGTTTGGCTTTTTCCAAGTTCTGCCGACAAGCTGTGACGTGCTATCCCTCTTGCAACAGATTTGACTAAGGCTATAAGGGGCTTTGCAGACATCTCCTCTCCTCTTGGGAGAGGTGCTGCCTTTTCCACCAAACACTGGAGGTGCTTTCTTTATATGGGTTAGTGTGGAACTCAACAGCTACTAGTACCAGGCTTAGAGAGTTACCCTTTGAGTATCTACGTGTTCAGTGGAACTGACTTTCTTATAGGTTAGGCAGGCAGATGTGAACTTCCTTACACACTTCAGTCACACGAAGAGGCAGAGTTATAACACTTTAACCCTCAAAGATTCATGGCTTTCCCCTGCCCTACTATTTCCACATTAGCATGAACATCTAAAGCAAGGATGACTGGTGCTAGTGGTCACCTTTTAACACCTTCAAATGTAGTCCCTAAACAGCTTAAGACCAGGATATCTAAAGACCCATCTCCTTCCATATATTCCTTCCTGGGCACTACAGTCATCTGGAGAGGCTTACATCAATCCAAAGTGAAGCTGTGTCTCATGGGAACATATGAGAGAGCTTTCTAAGTGACAGCCTTGGAAGATAGAGAGGGACTCAACGGACCCTTCCAATTTCATGATTCTATGGTTCTGTGATCTGCAGTGTCCATTGTACTGGAGCTGCTTTCTCTCAAGCAAATCTTTGACATACAGGTTGGAATCCCACCCTCCTCTGCTGCTTACCTTTTTCTGTAGTTCTAATATGTTGCTTTCACATATGTGGTTTAAACGAAATGTGTATATACGACACACATGTAATGGTTCTTTCTGTTGGCCTCTACTGTGTTGAAATTCAGAGACCGTGTTGATCTAGCAGAAGGGATAAAGGGAGCAGGGATTTGGATCATGGAATCAGAAGCTATATTGGTCTTAAACCGGTACTGGCAGTTTAAAAGCGGATGCCTGTCCATACACCGGGGACAGGAAACATGGGGTCATCTAGATGTTGCTGGTCTGTGATTCTGTCATCCCTCACTACCAGCTATGTTGGTTAGAGCTGATGGTTTTTGCAGTGTAAAAACACATTGCTCTCCCCCAAGACACAAGGTGAGATACCAGTGCAATGCCTGAGTAGTTATTTAATTTTAGATCTGTACTTTATATTATTTTCATATTGTAAAACAAGGAATGTCTTAGTAGTAAGGAAAACAATGCATTTTTTGACTTACTTCCCAATTTTCAGCCAAAAAATAAAGCAAATTAAGTGCACTGATGAATGAAAACAGAATCCTTGTAAAAAGTGGCAAGACGAAGCAGATACCAGAAGCGACTTTTCACTAAAGCCATGTCCCGCTAAGCCAGCCTTCCCCAACTTGATGCCTTGAAATCGAACATAACTAGAATCAGACTGGGGAAGGCTATCTTAATAAACCAGTCATAAACTGTGAAACAAGTAGTTGTCACCTGTGGGGGGATCTATGTACAGTCTGGGAGGTTACCGTAGTATTATGTCAGCATTACAAATTGCATGAGAGGCAGAAATCAAGCAACTGAAGGATCACGAACATGTCTCCATGTCCATTCGCAAGTCAGTGACACTGAGTTTATGGTCAGGTACATGGGCAGGAAAGACTGCAGCCAGAATCACTATATTGGTGAAAGAAATACCCTTGTGTAGTTTGGGACACCAGCCCTTATCAGGGACACCAGTTCGACCATGTCCTTAACCTCAGGCAAGAGATTTTGCTGACTGACAAGATGACATAAGGAGAAAACCCATCCTGGATCAGGCCTCTTGAGACCGGCATCATGTGTTTACACTGTGGCCAGTCAGCAGTGATGTGAAGATTGATTGGTCCATCGATCTGCTGTGTTTTTCACAATTTGGGGGAAGTATATGCGTCTCTTGCCTTCACGAAGCTAAATCACCACCATCCCACAAGTGCAACAGGACAAGAGAACTGATCACAAAGACACAACCAACAGGCCCAATGGTACTGCTTTTCCAACAGAGCAATAGTTAGCGCATTTCCCAACAGTGCACATTTTATTGAAATCCACAAAAACATGCAGTTTTTCTCTGCCATTGAAAGGAGAAGGAGAAGAAGTCCACTAGCACGTGGCAGCTTGCATGGGTGAGAAACAGGGTCAAGCTTTCTTGTGCCTCCTTGACAGGGACTGGACTTGAGGGTCCTTTCCAGCTCTGCAGTTCTAAGATGAAGAGGAGGATGATTTCAGAAAGACCCGTCAAGTCAAAAGGAGGCCCTTCTCTTCTGCTCGTTTATCTATGGGACATTGAGAAGACATGAATTTTAACACCACTTTTCCTCTGCTTATGCTCTCTACAAGTATATATATAGACATAGTGGAAGAAATATATATATAGACATAGTGGAAGAAATGCAAACAGAAGGGGAAGATATGGAGGCAGTGACAGATTTTACTTTCTTGGGCTCCATGATCACTGCAGATGGTGACAGCAGCCACGAAATTAAAAAACGCCTGCTTCTTGGGAGGAAAGCGATGACAAACCTAGACAGCATCTTAAAAAGCAGACACATCACCTTGCCGACAAAGGTCCGGCCATAGTCAAAGCTATGGTTTTTCCAGTCGTGATGTATGGAAGTGAGAGCTGGACCATAAAGAAGGCTGACCGCCGAAGAATTGATGCTTTTGAATTGTGGTGCTGGAGGAGACTCTTGACAGTCCCCTGAACTGCAAAGAGAACAAACCTATCCATTTTGAAGGAAATCAACCCTGAGTGCTCACTGGAAGGACAGATCCTGAAGCTGAGGCTCCAATACTTTGGCCATCTCATGAGAAGAGAAGATTCCCTGGAAAAGACCCTGATGTTGGGAAAGTGTGAAGGCAAGAGGAGAAGGGGACGACAGAGGATGAGATGGTTGGACAGTGTCATCGAAGCTACCAACATGAATTTGACCCAACTCCGGGAGGCAGTGGAAGACAGGAGGGCCTGGTGTGCTCTGGTCCATGGGGTCACGAAGAGTCAGACACGACTTAACGACTAAACAACAACAAGTGGAAGAAATGATGGGATATACATGATGAAACACATACCACAAAAAGTTCTAATCTAGTTATTTATTGTCTTTTGTTAGTGCATGTTTCTTGTTTATTTGTCAGTACACTCTTCCACCTCATTCCGTATCTATGGAAAATGTCTATAAAGACAGTAGAATATTCTTTCAACAATGGCAAGGTGAACACAGCTTGTACGACTCTTATCTTGGGAGGGAGGTGCAAGGCAGGTCCCATTACATCCCAAGTGTTAGCCTGATGTTCAGAGCGATGCTGGCACAAATGTTGTGTCACAGCAAAGAAATAAGGTTTGTGTGATGCCTGCTACTAGCTGAAGCTCCTGGCTTCCTTGACTAGGTGCCTTACTTGATGGCCATTCAGTGGAAGTGGTCTGGTGAGCCACACTGCAATGCTGACATCTTAGTGTTTGGGGAAAAAGTGCCGGGGGATCACTAAGGACTTTAGGAGAGCAGAAAGGCTTGGGAGGGAGATGCTGGCCACATTCCTGCAACCAATTTTTGAGTTGACTGCCTCAACTGCTATCTGCTTTTGACAAACTGTCTTCTGCTATTGTCCTAAGACCTCACAGAAGTCCCTTTTTATCACAGTGACAAGATGGGCACAAAGTCATGATTAGAGCTACCTAACAACAATTCTAAAACGGCAGAGGGGAGAGTTGCACAAAATATATTGGCTATTATGTTTGCAAACAGGATGAGGGAGCAGCTGTCTCACCTGTATATTCTGGTTCCTAAGAGAGTTCCTGAGCCATAGATAACCCAATAGCTTTTCATATTTCACAGGCACGATGGCACTTTCCTCTTCAAGTGGTATTCTAAAATATATTAGTCCCTTGCTTATTATTTAAAATAATTTACCAATTATAAATCAATTTAACTGCCTGCTTCTTAGTCTTCAGGGTGATAGGATTAATGCAGGAGTGGTTAACGCTGGGATTTTACATGCATTTGTGCACATAAATTACAGAGACCATGCAGCTCCTCTGATGGATGAATTCACTGGGGTCTAGGTAACACTAGTCTTTTTGAGTAAACCCCACGGGGTGTGTGTGTGTGTGTGTGGCAGGATTTTATTCAGAAATGCTTCTACTGTATTTCGAATTAGCTACGGTATCTCATACATCATACTGGCTGAAGATTCTGGGAATTGTAGTCAATTTTTTCCCCGAGTTTTGAAATGAAACATAAATGTTAGCCTAGAATCCCCGCTGCCTTTAACATTCTCCTTTCCATGCAAATAAACACAAGCTGGTCGTCCAGTCAAATTCAGTTCCTTGGGAGTCTGACTCAAAACGCTTTAGTTAACTCCAAGTGGGTGAAGGACTGGGTCTCGGGAGGCCTGGGTTCGAGTCCTTCGTCAGCCATGGACACTGACTGGGGGAGGGGAACTGTCAAAACCGCTCCTTAAATATCTCAAGTCGGTCCCGCGCCACACACACAAAGCTTGGGTCGACTAAGTCCCAGCGCCTTCCTTCCACGGGGCTTCCTCTCAGGGAGAGGAGAGCGGGAGCCGAGCCGCGCGAAGCCAGCGTCCGCCTCCCTTGGAACCAGGCGCGCGCCCCGGCCTTTAAAACCGGCCTGGGTCATTTGCAAAGCTCGTCCCGCGAGCCTTGCCGGGCCAAGGCCAGGGCCCCGTTGCCGGCGGAAGGCGCCCTTCGCAACGGGCCACAGCGCCCCGCGCCTGGTTTCGCCCGGCCGTCGGGTGCACTCTCCCTCGCCCGCCCGAGCTCGAGGCTCCAACCGGGTATGTGTGCAAAGCAGGCCTGCTTTGTTTCCACCTGCCCACCCCACCACCACCACGTCCCTCCCTTAAAGGTGGAGAGTGGAACGGGCCGTGCGGGGCATCCACGCCTCCTGCTCCTCCCCTCCGGGCAGAGCCGAATAGCTTGCTCCGAATTGCAACGCCATAAAGAGCCAGAGAGGGAGGCGCCGGCCAGGCCAGGCGGACGGAAGCGCGTGTGTGCGTGCTCTCTCTTGCTCTTGCTTGCTCCTGCCGCCGAGCCGGGTGGCTCTTTCCCTGAGTTCCCTCGGTAACAACCCTCCCACTCTCTCTCTCTCTCTCTCTCCCCCCCCCCGCCCCGTGTCCAGCCTTATTCCGCTGACCCGCAGCCTCCTCCCGATCCGGAGGGGTGGGGGTGGCGTCAGCGCGTGATGGGAAGACTTTAAACAAGACCAACAACAACGACAAGCATTGAGGCGGAGGAGGGCCTGTTTCGGTGCAGCATCGCCGCCAGTAAGTGCCACCCGCTGCTCTTGAGAAAGGGCTGCCGTTGCAAGGAGGGCTTGGGGGTGGCCGATTGAAGCGCCCCAAAAGCAAAAAGGCAAACGCCAACCCCGGCACCGCTCGTCCCGGGCCGGCCGTCTTGCATTCACTGTAGCCGAGTGAGCGGAGGGTCCTGCCCAGGAGGGAAAGCTGGGCATCGACTCACCCGCCCGCCCCCCCTTTTTTTTTGGTAGGGTTTGTTTAGGTTTCTAAAGAGAGAACATTGCTTTTGGGGGATTTGGGGTTGTTGTTTTTTGTTTGTTTCGAGTTGCTCGACTTGGAGGAGGCGAATCGTCCGTGTGCAATCAAAAGATACAGAATAGGGGTGCCTTGGAATTACGGTAGTATTGTTCTGAGCCTCGCCATGCATTAATCGTCATCATCATCATCGTGTGCTGCCGAGTGAGTTCTGACTCATCGTTTTCGGTCCTCGGGGTAGAGGGTGCTCAGAAGTAGTTTAGCCTTCCCTTCTTCTGGGGACGCCCTGGGACCACTGGGCAGCTTTGCCCAAGGCCATAGGTCTGATCAGCTGCTGGAAAACGTAGTTTCGTGTTTCTCAGCCTATTGTCCTCCTTCTGGTCCCTCGTTTTAAAAAAAAGAGGCCCTTGAAAGCAAAACAGGAGTCAGAAGGCAGAACATTTCAGTGTATGTTTCTTGAAGTTAGCAAGGTACAGCCTGTGAAAGCGGTCACTCAACGAATTGGTGGTTGTTGACCATTCTGTTTACTGGATTTATATTTGCTTTATTTATTCCTCATGCTTGTATCTTACTATTTCTAAAATGAGGTCTAAGTGATGCACAGAGTTCTCCACCCCACCCTGTGTTCGGAACAACCCTGTGAGGTGCCATCAAGACAATTCTGGTTTCTAGTGACCCTTTTCAGAGTGTTCCAGGTAGAGATCACTCAGAAGTGGTTGACCCTTCCCTCCTTCTTCTGGGGGCATCCTGGGACTGTGCAGCTTGCCCAAGGCTACACAGGCTCTCTCTTCTGGGAAGCAGGGTGGGCAACAGAGAGCCCAACCTCTGGCTCTGTAGCCAGATACCCGTTTTCTGGTGCAATGGAGAATTGCTTCTGAGTCTTTGGAGTCCTGCCCTTCTTCCCAAAAATGAGACTCAAGATAGCTCATGAAAAGATTCAGTAAAAACAGAACTGAAACATAAAGTTTTTTTTTGTTTTTTTACGTTAAGTTATGAAAAGGGCCATTGGGCAATAGTAGAGCACAGGCTTAGCTCATAAACAGCCCCACTTCTACTCTTTGACGTATCTGAACTGTGGAGATGTGGAAGCAGGTAACATGGAAGATTTCTGTCTGTGCACCTGAGGATGAAAGTGGTTTAAGTCTGACCTGGAGTAAGACAACTTCCAGTTATACAGCTTAAAATGACTTTGGGTACAGCTACGTACAATAGCAACAGGGAGTGATCTGGTCTGAGTCAGTTTGGAATGGTGGGACTTGATTACATTGCTTCTTCCATTCACATGGAATAACTGCTGGATAGCTCAGTGGCTTAGGTCCTTGGCTGTGGAGCCAGAGGTTGGGAGTTCTATTCCATACTGGGCCTCCTTGAGAGGAGCTGGATTCGATGATCCATAGGGTCCCTTCCAACTCTACAGTTCTAAGATTATTATCATTATATATTGCTCTTGCAGCCCCTTTAGTTGCGATCTGGTCAACTACATGTTGCCATTAGATCGTTCCGTTTTGGTACATTTGGTCACAGTGTGCCCCTCCCCTGCTTCTGCCTTCTCTTTTGCAATAGCTGTCAACTGGTTAGGAAATAGCCTGCTTCCATTTGTTTACAGATGGGCATAAATGCTCGGTTTTTTATGCACACAAAGAGGAGGGGTACAAAGTGCCATGTTTCAGCCCTGCCTTTTCTCCTTTTTTTAAAAAAAATACCTTTTCTAAGTGACACAGTGCTTAAGTGATGCAGTGCAATAGTGGAAAATTATTATTTTTAAATAAAATTAAACAAAGTGCCTTTTTTCCCCATTTCAAAGTAGGGTGGAGGGTACCATCCACAGTCATGGCCACACTACTTCTACACCTCACCACTGATGTGTAGGAAGAGCATTCCCCCAACCCCGCAGTGGAGTGATCTAGGTGATCGTAGAGCAAGAAAACCAGGTTTATTTGGGCCGATCCTAACCATTCTGAGTAAAAAGTAGACTTCATCCCTAGACCAATTTGGGATGAGTTGGAACTTTTACACAAGAATGTTGTGTAGTCAATGATTTTTAGAGTGATCCCAGCTGTTTCAGCTGCGAGCTACAGAATGGGATAAACTCCTTTGTAGCCAGCCTTTTTGTAAACTTTCTCACAGAGATAAATGCAGGAACAACAGGTAAGACCTTGACGCTTAGGACTTTTTTTAAGGTTGTTTATGTTTGTCCAACTGGGTTATAAAGCAGTTCTGCCTATGAAGTTATATTCAGTCAAGACTTACGCTTCACATGGAGGTATGACCTCAGGTGAGTTAGGAGTGACACGTACTGGTACTTGGCATGCGCTTGGAGGCCTGACAGAATGAAATCCTTAATTGGCAGTGACTTTGTTTTTTGTGAAGAGAACGAAAGCAATAGAGGGTGGTAGAAACACCTGGCTCTAGCTAGAGCTTTCTTTCCAAAGGATGCTACTCTCTTTTAGCCACGGAGGACTGGGAGTCTGAGGTTATACGTGGGTTTACCTGGCAGACTTTCATTCTCATTGCTGCAGGGACTTGTACAGGAGAGGCCAGCATCAGAGTGAAATCGAGAGTGGGGTGGGGAAGCAGTAGCGGCATATACGGTGTGCAGGTCACAGGTTCACCGCTTCTGTTGTAAACCACTTCTCTTTCCTTCCCCTCAAATCGTTTTGCTTTCCACTTTGTTTTGTGGCATGGTCTTGACCCACACCCTCATACATAGTTTTCATACTTTGTATTGTGAGTAGTAGGTTCTCATATCAGAACGACAAAGACGCATGGGAGTTAACTGCTGTAAAGAAGGAGCATGGAACCTGTGGCTCTCAGTAAATGCATGAAAGACTTGCTCCCATCATCCTTCACCATGGGCACAGGTGACAGTCGCTAGAGTTTAGCAAAATCTGAGTGCAGTTCCCCAACTCTGCTGTGGAGTAAAACATGGTTATTGTCCTACATTACAGCTCTTTGACTTAGGAAGCACTTTCATATGGCCAATGATGTCTACTAAGGAATAATGCAAGTGATCTCTTTTCCCTAATTCTCAGATCGTGGTGCTATTGGAGAAGGGAAGGAAGAAACCATAAACAAGCAGCTCCTGGTGACTGTAATTGCTAGTAATGATGGGTGAGCTGTTAAGAGCTGTGAATAAGGTTATTATATGCATGCACATGTATATAGATGAACCGTTTTCTATAAATGTTCTTTGTCTCTGCAGATGGCACTGTGCATCTGGTCACTGCTGAAAGTACAAGCAGAAGTTGAAGATCCATGAGCAGAACTGGCTGTGGTGTGAGAGACTTCCCCAGAAATCTCTCAGAAGCCATAAACTGCAGCGTCAAACTGAAGAAATGAATCTTGAAAATGGTGGGGCAACACCCCAATCCATATTTTCTTGGGATTATGTTCTGTGGGATGTCCGTTTGAAGCTAGTGGCAGCTGGCTTCTTTGTCTACTTGGGAGTATTTTATCTCTCGCACTACTTGTCTTCATGGATGAGCATAACTTACCGTTCACTGCCTGCCAAGGAGAAAGTCTTCTGGAACCTGGCTACGACGCGAGGTGTGTTTGGTATCCAGAGTTGTGTTGCTGGCTTGTGGGCTTTACTTTTGGATCCTGTTTTACAAGCTGACAAGGTGTCCTCCCAACAGGACTGGAGTTGGTTTGATTGCCTAATTGCCTCTGGCTTCTTCTTGCTTGAAAATATAGCTGTTCATGTATCTAACGTTGTCTTCAGGACGTTTGACGTTTTCTTAGTTGTTCACCATCTCCTTGCCTTCGGTAGCCTTTTTGGTATAGTTATCAACGTAAAGGCTGGACATTACCTACCGTTGATGGGAATGCTACTTGAGATGAGCACACCTTTTACTTGCATATCGTGGATGCTTTTGAAGGTGAGATTCTCAAAGGGAGGGTTGTTTCAACTGAGGGTGACTTGATAGATGCTGTAGCTGAGCTACCAACAGGATTTTCAGCTACATTCTAAAACAGAGCTTGAAAAAGTAACTTCTGAATGATTAAGTGACCTGGCTGGTTGGAGTCTTCTGGGAGTTGTGCTCAAAAAAAAAAGGTGATCTTCCAAAGCACTGCTCTAGAATCACCCATCACAACCATGTTGTTTTGCCTTTGGGTAGATGCCCATGGGAGAAGGGAGGGCAGAGTTTTTGCATCTCATTGGGCATCTCTGGGTGAGCAGCTTACCCCCAGCAAAATTGATTGCAAATAAACTTTTTTATGTAGTTGAGTCTAGGCCACAGTTCTCAGGCACAGCTTCATTTATGGAGACTGGTAAGCTTAATAAGTCAGTCTCCCAACCCAGAACTTTGCACTTTGTTCACTATTGATTAGGTGTAGTGAACCCTGTGCAGGGAGGTTTTTGCCCTTGTCTGGCCTTAATGGTGCTTGCTGCTGATCTCTCTAATAATGTCCAGCCAGAATGGCTCCCTAGGATGGGGATCATGGTGACACTAATTTGAAAGTAAGAGCTGCTCTATATGCTTGGGATGGCATAGTCCTGTAATATGGATAGAGTTGAGCAAAACATATTTTTGACACTTCATCATATATACTCTGAATATTAGTTAAAATAAAAGAACATGTTCTTTTTTTATAAGAATATTTACCCTATAGATCTATTTTCAGAATAAGTAAAATTATTGAATGCATTCATCCATTAGTGTCTCCACTAACTTTTATACATAGAATTCAAAATGTTATTTTAAGGTGTGTTTATTGTTTTACAAGTGCTTCAGATTACAGGGGGAAAAAACAATCTAAAATGTATTACCAGTTGTGAGATAAGTAAGAACTTCCTTGATCTATTTTGATCTATGCACTTTGATCTATACTGAGATAGTTCATTGGAACTGTGTCTGATAGGTGTATAGCATGTGTACATGTTTGCTGATGCTACATTAAAAAAATAAGAATTTCTAAAACTCTAGCTTTAAGAAAAAGTGTTTCTGACATGGGATGCTATTTATAAGAACTTAAGGTGTCTGTCTTTACCTGAGCTGTATAACTTATGAGTTCGCTTAAGCGACCCTTGCTATGCTGTCTTTCTGCGTTGGGTATTTCCTCTGTATGAGTTAGTGCAGGTAAGGCAGCATCAGTCTATGACACTGGCTAATGTAAGATAAAGGTGAGCAACCTTTGCTGTCTATCCTGCATGTTGTGTAGAAATAAGACCTGTTTATTTTCAGGAGAATTGTTGTGCAGCTGTTCCTAGTGTCACCATCTTAAGAAAATGTTCAGTGCTGGAAGCTTATTTGAAACTTTCTTCTTTCATTTTGAAATATTGGAAGCATGTTAAAATAACTACATTAAAACAGTAGCTCCCAACCTTGGCTAACCCAGGCATTATTCGGACTACAATACCAAGAATCCTTCATCACCAGCTGTGTGGGCTGGGGGTTTTGGAAGTTGCTGTCCAAAAACACTTGGGTTACTCAAGGTTGGGAACCATTGCATTAAAACTCGCATGGAGCAAAAATTTAAATAATTAAAATACTAAGAGCCTTAGGAACTTTCTCTGGGCTGTAGGGGGAATGGGATTCCTTAGTGATGTCTTCAGGATCTCCATTTCTGTCACCCACTGCCTTGGAGACAGAAGGAGCCTGGATCCAAGACAAAGAGCACCAAATGGCTCCGTGTGAACCAACTTCCAATTTCTGTCCCACAGGAAGTAAAATGTAGGGGTCAAATTAGGTCTTGTGACATCTGAAAGGCTGACAGATTTATTTCTCTCTCTCTCTCTCTGTGTGTGTGTGTGTGTGTGTGTGTGTTGCAATCATTTCCCTCAAGCACAGGAAATATTTGAGAAAGTAGATTATAATCCATGAAAGGCTCACACAAATATTGAGATCTGCCATTCTTAAAGAGGGTGCAAAACTTGACTCTTTCTTTCTTTCTTTCTTTCTTTCTTTCTTTCTTTCTTTCTTCCTTCCTTCCTTCCTTCCTTCCTTCCTTCCTTCCTTCCCTCCCTCCCTCCCTCCCTCCCTCCCTCCCTCCCTCCCACCCATAGGGGACCCATGTCAGCTCACCTCAGCTAAAACTGTACAAAAATTTATAGTTTTAAAATACCATATTTAAAAAAAACACAAATATGTATCAAAATTAAAAATAACTTTAAAACATTTTAAAATCTCAAAGTTGAATAAGGAAAGCCTTCCTGAGACACTTATCGCTTAAAAGCCTACTTGGAGAACTTCATTTGCCTTTTTCTTTGGTTTGTTTTCATTATCCACGCAGAAACAGGCTAGCATTGACTACTGCTTTGAGAAGTTTGAAGAGAGAGCAGTAGGCAGTGTGCTGTGCTGGGCATTTGCATCTGTCAGTTGATCTGAGCAAGTGGCATAACATAAAATATTTTAATAGGAACACAATTAAATGTTACAAGCCTAATGTGTCGGCCCTTCCAATGTTTGTTAGACTGCAGTTCCCATCAGTTCCCTCACTGATGACTGTGCTGGCTAGGAGTCGTGGGAATTGCCCACCCTGATTTTAGATGAAAGTAGCTCTGGGCAATTAAAAATAAAACAGCAGTCTTTAAAACTTATATAAGTTCTTTGTTTGCGGAGGTAGTGATAATCAAATATTGTCTTCCCTTGGGAAAAATCTGTTCACAAATACCTTGGAACATGGACATCAATCACCCTTTTCAGGACAAGTGCCAGTGTATTTCAATTAAATAGATTTGAGCTCATTGAAAGAAGGACATGCCGCACCTGCTCAGGTGTACTTCTATTTATTCTCCATGTATTCTTGAAGTAAAATTGAGTAACTATGAAGAGTTCTTGTGCATCAGAGGGCAAAGCTACCTAATGATATTTCCAAAGAGATTTGAGTTCCATCCCGCTTTTGAGAAATTAAGCAAGAACTAGATGTCGGTTCAGCTATCCACAATGAATCATTGGCAGCCATTTTGCTTCCTTTTTTTGAGATCAACATGTTGTCACTTGATTAAGCATCATAGAACCAGCTTTTATTGTATGAAGAGGAAGAACATACTAGTCATCTGTTTTATTTTAAGTGATGAAGCATAGTTTTAAGATCTGACCCTGCCATCATCATCTATTTCTCTAGAAGCTCTGGCCTGGATCCTGAGACATTTCAAGGAATCCATTCCTTTCGCTGTGCTGCCATTTGTGATCCCCTCACTGGAGTTGCTGGAGGCTCTCCTAAAACAATATGGCAGGTTGTGAGATAGAAGAAGGAGATGGGAAACTTTATTCCATAAATATCCTTAACTTCTCTTGGGATCAAAAAGCCACTGTTCTATAGACTTTAAAGCAGCCGAAAGAGTTGGACTGTTCTTTGAAGCAGTGGTCCCCAACCTTTTCTGAACCGCGGACTGGTTGGGGGGGTGGAGTCCATGAGTGGGGGGGGTACGCTCACGGGCGGGGCACACTTGCGGGGGGCACACTCGCATGCATGCACGGATGGGCGGGGTGTGCTCGTGGGGGTGGGGCACCCGTGGGGGGGGTGGGGGGGCGGGCGGGCGGGGGGGAGTGCGTCTCCATCGCCCGGTCCTGCCAAGGCCACGGACCGGCACCGGGCTGCAGACCGGGGTTTGGGGACCCCTGCTTTGAAGAATACAAGCACATTGAACAGTGTGCTTTTAGAATATTATGTAGATAGCAATTCACCATCCAAACTGTCTAGACTGCCAAAGTTCTGGTAACAAATATTACTGTTTTACTTCACTTAAGGAATTAATCCAGTAGCCTCCAGCCTACTGTGACTCTAATTTAACTTATGCAGTTTTGCCAAATACTGTTTTGCTGTCAGACCAAACATAATCTTTTCTCGAGTAAGCACTAAATTAATAGGTTTCTGCTGTTGGACTGAGCTGCTCAATCAAAGCTGCCAGCTCTCCCTAGGAACTGGGACTAAGCTTGGGATTTTCCTTATAATTTCCGGCCCTGTGGTTTAACCCTAGTGCATGTAGTACAGTGTGGGGATGGCTTGGCCATGTGCAGAGGGCTCTTTCACCACTGAATAATTTCTGTTAGTTATCGGGCCAAAATATGTGAATTAACTGGCCCTAGAGGAGCCCGGCAGCTCTGACGTTTGAACTCAAGGAAAAGTCGTATCTTGATATTAGTTTTAGATGACAACGTTGGTCTTCCAAGACGAGTGTTGTCCTTTCCATTTTCTTCCTCCTAGCCTAAATGTATTCTCTCTCAAGTTGTATGACTTCTAAACAGGAAATTTCTGAATCCTCCAGGTCTTGGAACAACCAGCTATTTCAAGTCTGGTAGGTGTGGACTTGAATTGTGAGGATCCACCTTGGCAACCTGTGTTTGGACTTGTCATTATAAGTGCAATATCTTTATTGTGATATTATCTGTGAAAAGTACCACATGATACAGAGTCTTAACTTCTTAAATTTTCTCTTCCAGGTTGGCTGGTCTAATACTTTATTTTGGAAGGCAAACCAGTGGATAATGATCCATATGTTTCACTGCCGTATGATCCTGACGTATCACATGTGGTGGGTGTGCATTTCCAATTGGAATGCTTTTGTGGAAAATCTAGAACTTTTTCATTTTGCCATTGAGCTCATAGGAATGAGTGCCGTCACTCTCTTACTTAACCCTTACTGGACATATAAAAAGACTCAGCAGCTTCTCTGTCCTGTTGATTGGAACTTTGCCAATAGAACAATGAAACACAGCTCATCAGAGAAATTAAATGGGGAGACATTCCAGAAGAAAGAGCTTTGATGCTGAATTGAGGTCTTTTTCTGGGCCAACAATAAAATATGGCCCAAAGATTAATCAACTAGGATCATGAATCTTACGTTGACTTGTTGAGTTATCTTAGCCAGTCATTCTCAACCAGCCATATGGCCCTCTGGGGGCTTGCACATTTGAGGGCGGGCACAGACTGAAAAATGTGAGAAGAAGATTTTCTATTAATCTGTGTTGTGTCCTTGTTTGATAGGGGGTAGGAACTAGAGCCTCGGAAGAGCTCCTAAAAGTGGTGGGGCCAAAAAAAGGTTGAGAATGGCTGAGCTAAACCATATTTATTGCTAATTTTGAGTTTTCTTATCAGTATTAACTGGATAAGCATGGTGTTGCTGGCTCAATTTAGACATCTGTGTTGTGGATGAATCCTGAATTTGGAGCACGTTTAGATATATCTGAAGAAATCGATTTGAAAATAAATAAATGTAGGAGAGATGGCTGTTGTGAATGATTTCAGAGACTAGCTAGCCATTTCTGGAGCTTCATGCTGAAGCACTTTGTCTCACACAACCTAAAAAATATTATTTCTAGTATTTTGTCAACAGATAGCCAATGACTAGTAAATCTTAGTTTGGTCCAGGCCATTAAGATTTGCCCATCTGTTTAGATGCTCCATTCAGTTTTACATATTCATACAGACTTTTCTGTTATTTTAAAGGCTAGTAACCCTCCCCTTCTGTTTCCAAAACTTAATTCTAAACATTAACTCAGTTTGTTCAACACAAGATTATGTATATGGGAGAACGTCACTTTTCATAGAAACTCAACAAAACGGAAAGAGGAAACAGTAGTGCTAGAATATGTAAAATACATATAACCTGATCAGTGCTTCAAAATGAAAAATACGATTGTGCTCTTTAATGGATTGAATACTAAGAAGAAAAGATTTCTTGTCCTTCCGATGACATGAAGAGAAGCATCTAGTAAACCAACATTCATTGTATAGCTTAATTCCTTCTGGCTCAGAATTTCTTAGATTGTGGGATCAAGATGGGCACAAGTATTTTGTTAATACCTGCAATTGCAGGCTTTAGAGGGACATCATCAAGTGGGTTAAGCTTTTACTACCCCTTAATCTTTTTGCACAGGTATGGACAGAAGGGAGATGACAGAACACTAGCAAATCTCCCATAGACCTTGCTGGGGTGGAAATAATACTGTCATGGGAGGATTTATCTTGCAAGGTCTTTTGTGTGTTTGCAAAAAGAGTGCATACCTGAGGATCAGTGAGCACAGATTAGTTCTGCCAGTATTAAAAAGAGCCTGAATGTTTACTCTTTCTTTATGAATATTAATCACTGGAGATATTCCAGTAAAATGTAGACCGCATACAACTGAAGCCCACACCTGTTCTTCAGTATACATTCTCTAGAACAGGGGTCCCCAACTCCTGGTCCGCAACCCCCGTGCACGACATGCCCCTCCGCAAGCGTGGGGGTGCCCCTGCCCCCCCCGCACACGGAGCCTGCACCCCCCAACCAGTCCGCAGTCCCAAAAAGGTTGGGGACCGCTGCTCTAGAACATTCTTGTATTTTTCTTTAGCTTAGGAAGGCTGCTTTTTATCTTGGTTGTTTCTGGCAGTAGGAAAACACTGAGTGGAACTCCATTCAAGATGCTCCTACCTGTTAAAAAAGGAGAAGAAGAGATTATTTTCACTGACCAACTTCACTTGTAGCCCTCAGTGCTTTCTCCATGTGGCTCTGGACAGCCCAGAGAAGGGTGGTGGAATGATAGAAATCACCTCCTCCCAGTTTTCTATCAGGGGAGTTCCACTACTTACAGAAGTGGGTAGTATGAGACTGACCGGTCCCATGTGGCCTTCCAAATGTCATCTTCCAGACCCATGTTCCCCTCCCCATTTAAATTTTAAAAATGCTCAGGAAGTTCCCTTGTGGCCTCTGTGAATACGGGGACAATGTTGTCATGTTTTGAGGCTATCTCAGCACACTTCCCTCATTTAAAAAAATAAAAAATTGTTACTGGTGGGCAGGGGTGTGTTTTTCAATTAAGAAAACTATGGGGGGGGGAGGAATGAGGCAGAGGAGTGCAGACATCAGTGTATCCCTCTATGGTTCTGCCCAGTATGGAATTTTTGATGAGGGTGGTCATTATTAGCTTACAGATAAAGAAAGAACAAGTCACCTAAACATGAGTTGTAAGATCCTACACCATGCATGACCAGCGTAAGCTCTATTTTATGTCTATGCCTTTTCAGGCAACTAGATGGGATGTGAACTGCTTAAATAAAACAATGTGACATACAGTATATCATCTTTCAAACTAGGAGAGACAAAAAGACAAACTTCTATCTACATGCCTTCTTATCCACAATGTCTGAAATCTGATTTCAGCTTGGAAGCCTTTAAATGTTTCTGAAAAATACTGAAAATCTAAAAGTCCAAAAAAGGGGGGGGGGGCAGTCTCATAACTTTCACACTGTGTTAACTACTCTGCTCTTATTCAAAGTTTGCAGCAAGCTACTTTTGAAGAATTTTCTTTAGTGGAATGTTGTAGAAGTCTGACACCCAGTGGCAGCAGCCATGTATGATCAGCCATTTTCAACAAGCAGGAAGTAGAACATCTGCAACAGGGAGCTGCAGAAGATACTACATGTGGTCTGTTAGATTGTTAATTCTTTACAGTGAGCGGCATGGAGTGTGAAAGACTCTCTGCTTAGTGGTGCTTTCTCATTCCGATGTACATGGTTTCCACTGTCTAAGGCTAGCCATAAATGTGTTTGAAATGTATGGTTGCCTCCGTACATCATGACTTTTTGTTTAATAAAGAGACCTTGGTGTATAGTTATGAAACTCCCATTATGTAAGGACTGAAGGCCAGGGCAATTCTTGCATTTGGTGTAGCGATTATTTGGTGAGTGTCACAGTATAGGGAGACCCTTTCTATGTAGTTTGAACCATAGCAATTATTTCTCCAACACTGGTGCTCTGGAAGGGACAGCTGCTCAGAGGTGGTTTTTAAGGAGTCCTCCATTTTTGGTCTCATATGTTTAAGAGAACTCGTGATTGAATTTCTAGTATGAGAAATTCAAGGACTTCTAGATAGCTCAGCAGCTAGGGAAGCCAGAGGTTGGACGTTTGATTCCCCACTGTGCCTTCTTGACTGGGGCTGGACTTGATGGTCCACAGGGTCCCTTCCAGCTCTGCAATTCTAAGAATATTGTTTACATAGGTGCATTTTAAAACATTAAATAGTAATTGATGCCGCAGGTTGATTTATTGTAACGTCCTTGCAATATTCCAGTTTTTACGAACAGTTATGTTTGTGTCCTTTTGTGTAACTTATTTAAAATTTGTGTACATTTTTATTTCTGTACAATTTTTGTGCGTGCAGGTTCCTGCAAAAGGGTTTTTCAGGTGGGGAGGAATTTCATCTATGTCAGGACTGACCAATGTTTGAAAGGGGAGGAAAACGGGCAAGTTTGGGGCGGCTAGAACTGGAAATAGCTGGCAAGAAATTTTGCAACACAATCTCATATCTCAGTTTTTTAAGTCTTAAGAGGCGTTTTAAATTTGAACATTCATGGAAATCTCAATGACGCATAACAGAACATTATGGAATATTTCCCTGATAGCTTTTGGAAATGTGTTACCAGTGAAATTCTGGTCAGATGCTCAGATTTTTGTTTGCCCAGAAGAGATCTTTCTTTGTCTCTAAAAGGAAACCGGGGAAATGGTCTTTTTGAAAGCCTTATCTGTTGTAAGAGCTTATTTCAGATAAGAGCCAGGCTGAATTCAGTGTTATCTCTTACTCAACTTACGCAGCAGGGAGAAACTAGGAAATTGTTTACACTGTGGTTGGAAACTTCTGGGGCTCAGGTTGTCTTGTAGCACTGTGAGTGGATTAAAGATTTTCCAATTATGAAATGAACATGAAGAAACCAGGAGTGTAATCCTCCGTTACTGCTGCCATGAGGTCTGAGGTGGTTTGTCACAGTGCACTTCCTTTGCCTTTCTTCTTTATGACCATTGTCCATTCTGCTCTGCACTAAGTAGTTAGGCTTACTTGGACAGATTGTGTTCCATTTAGACAATGGGATTTTGAACCTGTGCAGTTGTGCAAATCTGAAGCAGAAATTGCCTGCATAAATTGAAAGTATTAAAACAAATTACTCGGAAGTGGTGGTGCTAAGGAAAACACAATGTGGAAGGCAACATCCTTCTGACAGTTTATCAGAAATGAAGGCAGAGAAGGGGGAATAGCATGAACACAGGTTTAATTTCTGAGTTTTTCAAGTACAGAAGGTAGAATCGCATTTTCTTAGGCAAGTGTGATAGATTTGCCTGTTATTATCTGTAAATCCACCACCAAACCTTAAATAATTTTCCTGCAGTTGGAGAACAGATCAGTAAATCATATATAAACTGCCATAGACGACGTTCTGCAAGGGAGCACAGGGGTATTTTGGAAACGTTAACACCCCTACCCATTCCTTTCTGGATTTTTGTTACCTTGGTAGATGTGGTATACACATTTTTCCAGATAATGTCTGTGTCTACTCTGTGACCGATGAAGATGGGACCAACACCTGTGAACCAATGCTGTGAAAATTTCAGCTATAGTTCTGAATCTGGGTAGAAGCAATGGGGACTGAATACGAAACAGTTGTCCTGTGTCTCACGACCTTGAGCTGTAGTATCTTATGTGCCTCCTCCTACACCAGTCCTCCCTCTGATTAGCAAGCAAAAGATTGAGTTATGCTTTTTTTCTGACTGAGTTATCTGTAACTTCTTGAGGGATGTTCCTAATAAAATATGCATAAATACCACTTTTAAGCTGCCTCCTAAAATGAGTTTCTTTTAAAAGTACAACTTCTATATTGTATAATAAAATATTATTTGATACCTTGGGCTATATGTTTTCTTCCCCCTGCTTGGTGCTCTTCCTTCAGTGGCTATACTGATCTATTGTTTGGTTAATGAAAATACAATGTCTCTCTCTCTTTTTAATTGCCAGTGGCTTAACAAGCTTTGCTATATACTGTTTCTACTTAAAATAATTTACATATGTCACCAGCTTTACAGGGAAGCACTAAGAGCTTTCCTTTTTAGCACATCAATGAAAAAGTCCCTTCTAATAGTTTTCAGTTTAAATGCTTTCTCACTAATGGAATTTGTTAAAATACTGTGATTTGTAAATAAGAGCCCTGCTGGATTTTAGCAGAGGTCTGTCTAGTCCCATCACGGACATTCAGACACTTCCAGGAAGCCTGTATGAAAGACATGAAAGCAGTAGATCTCTTGAAGTAATTGTGTTGCTTCTTATTGGAGGGTGCAAGGCCAAGACCATCAGTGCTATGGTACTCCCAATTAGGGTTGTGAAAGCTGGACAGTGAAAATAGCTGGCAAGAAAAATTGATTAATTCAAAATATGGAGTTTTCAGAAGAAGTCTATGGATTCCAGTAACTGCTAGATAAATAACTGGGTTCTAAATCAGATCAGTCCTGCGCTCTCACTACAAGCTAAAATGACTAAATGGAAACTATTGTATCGTGAGAATACACAATTCACTGGAAAATATATAGTGCTAGGAAAAGTAGGAAGCAGTAAGAAAAGAGGAAGACTGAACATGAAATGGTGTGACTTGATGAAGGAAGCTACAACCTCTAGTCTGGAAAGCCTGAGGTGGGCTTTTAGAGGTATGGCCTTTTGGAGGTCATTAATTCAATAGTTTGCTATTATTTCAAAACAACTTGAAAGCACATGGTGACTAGGGATGTGTCATTTGGATTGTTCGACTCCAACTCCTTGATTTCTCCATTCCTAACAGAGTGACATCTATAGACACCTAAATTTCACTTACCTGGAGAAGAACCTCACGTAAAGACTCCCAATGACCTAGTTGTGGCCTAACATACTCTTAACAAAAGGAAGCTGATCTGGAACTAGCAGTGAGTTCCCCAGGTAGTAATGGGGCAACTTCATTATTTAACAGGAACCTAGGCTAGAGTTAAGCCACAGATCCTTTGAACGAGGCCTTTTTCTGGTTGAGCAAAATTTAGATGTCCAAAGGTGTGGTCTGTCAGGTGGATCTCCCAAAAGGAGAATTCTAGGAGTTGGTGTTTTTAGCAAAAATCAAATTGGACCTCCCTAATAGAGATAACAAGACCCATAGACAGATGGATTAAATCTGAAGGAGGTGGCCATCGCATGGTGGTGAGCTTCATATATTTATTGCGTTGTGTAGGATGTGCTTTCCTGTGAGTCTAACGTCAGTTTTGTTGGATAACCTAAATTCTAGCGATCAGCTTTCTCCATAATTAGCCTTATAAACTTCTAGCATTCTTCATCATCTCTGAACCACAAACCCAAACATGTCCATTTTCCTTGAAGAGAAGGTACTCCAACTCTAATTATTTTGTTGCTATCATCCTATATTTTTTCCCCAGCGCTACAGTCTCATTTCTGAGATGGTGTCATTACAACTATGATTGATATTCGAAGTGTAACTGCTTGTTAAATAGATAGAAATGTAGTATGAAACCAGCTGTCTTATTTTCAGCCCTTGTCCCTATTAACGTGCTAAATTTGCCTCTTCCTCTGCTACTGCAGAGTTGATGTTTTTGTTGAACTGTCTACCATGCCACCAAAATATCTATCCTGATTAGTTGCCAGCAGTTGAGATACCAGGGGTTGGATCCACTTCCTCCTGTGTCAGAACCCCATAGAGAAATGTTTATTGCTTTTGACTTACATTGAACTTTTTTTTCCTACTTGGTTGTCTATTCCTTTTAGCACTAAGGTGTCATCTCTTGTCATCTCCCATTTGACTCATTCTTCAATTGCCTTGAGATAGCCGACATAGATGTATATATTCTCATGGTAAAAATTAGAGACCTTGTAAATAAAACACACTTGTCTGTTGACAGCATTTTGATAGAGATACACATTTTATACTTTGTCTTAATGTCTCTGATGCCCAGTTTCTATTCAGCTTGTGGATGCACACAATTTTCAGTGGAGAAACATCAAGCTTATGGATGGTTCTTAATGGTTTCTTCACCCTTCTCCATAATCTGTTTCTCCCACCTGAAATCCCCATAATTCAGGCTTCAGACTGGTGCTTCCATTCCAAACATAGCGAGAATTTAGGTTGTAGGAAAAGCTGTTGATTGGGATTAAGAGAGTACATGAAATCTAGTGGGAGGGAAAGAATTAAGTAACCTGTATGTTTTGCCCAAGCCTGCCTTCTTTCTTATGCCATGAATAAAAATAATTCTGACTGGCCTTTTAAAAGCACAAGTTAAAGTAGAACATGGAATCCAACTGGTAAAATACCATATATAGTGTTTCAGCTTGTTAGAGGGGTTGAGCAGTTTCAACCCAGCTACCTGCACTCTTAAATCTTATTAATTTACTGCTTGAACCCAACTCACTGAGACTCAAATCTGAGCCTTTCATCTGAGAAATAAGCAGGCATCTCAGAAACTTCAGGTTACCTGGAAGGTCATCTAACAGAATTATTGTTGTGTCTCCAAATTCCTGGAAGAAACACTATGAAAACACAAAGGTCTGTGCAAGCTATCAGGAACCAGTTAGGGCACACAACCACAAGCACGAAGAACTACAGTCTTGGCCGTATGCTACTCTGCATGCGAATATGCCAGCCTGGTGTGGTATAGTTCAGCCCATACAAAACAGGTAGATGTAACACTCAATGAAACCTGTAGAGTTATAACTGGATGCCTGAAGCCAAACTCTGTTGATGAAATCAATTACCTAGAAAGCATTGTGTCCAGTGATGCACAGAGAGAGGTAGCAGCTAATAGTGAAAGACTCAAAACATCTACAACAGTGCACATCCAATCTTCGGCTACAGTCTCACCCCTCGCACATTAAAACTGAGAAAAGTGGGTTTTTCCAGAATATTGAAGGAACAACACAGAATGAGGAATATAATGTGGGAAGAAAGAACTAGGCATGGTTGTTTTGTATTCCCCCCCCCCCTCACTACAGCTACCAGAATTCAGCAGTAATTTCCCTAACGAATTCTGGTAGCTTTAGCCAAATCAATCAATCAACCAACCAACCAATCAAAATCCAAATTTTAGAGCAATTTCAGGATACATACCTGTTCTTAGCCAAGGTTCGGTCTGCAGCTACAGTCATTAAGCCTAGAGAAGGAACTGGGTGGAGCTTTCTAAGCTCCATGGGAACTGCAAAGCATTAGGGGACTGTTTTTTGAGATACACTCTGCAGAGCCTAATGAACAGACTATTGTCCTCTAATGCTTTGCAGTTGCTATGGAGCTTAGAAAGCTCTACCCATAATGCTACCCTTCTCAATGTTTAATGGTCATTTATATAGACACAGCTTTGGCAAAGAACAAGACTGTATCTGAAAGACCGAATCTCCATGTACAACCCCCCCCCCCCATGTTTATTAAGATCCTCAGGGAGTGCCTTCTCTTGATCCCATCAGTCTCACAAGCATGTATGTGGAGGACCTGAGAGAAGCTTGTATCTGTGGCTACTCCCACATTATGGAACTTCCTTCCCCAGGGGGGGTGGTTGGCCCTTTCCCTCCTTTCCTTCTGCCAGCAAGTTAAAACACACCTTTTTAGAGAGGCTTTTAGGGGACCAGGATGAGATGAGGAGGTCTTTAGAAATTTATAGTTTTAAATAGTGTTTTCAATATGCATGTACTATAATTTTTAGGCATAATTAATTTGTTTTAACAGATGTGTTGATTTTATTTTTGTTTTTTTTGTATGCCACCTTGGGTCCCTGTTGGAGGAGAAAGGTGGAATAAAAATCAAATAAAGAAAAGGGGGAATAAGAGAAAGAACAGGTGTGTATCCTGAAGCTCCTCTAATAACTTGGGGTTTTTTTGGGGGGGGATACAACTGCCCAAATTCTAGCTGAGGGGGCATTTCTGCTCTGTGAATGCACACATATGGGTATTGTCTGCGCCTGCGCTGACAGTCTCGGAAGATTCTAGAGCTAAAGTAACAATTTTATGGTATGATCTCCCATGAGGCACATGCTCCGCCCACCCAACGGTCCCCTCAGTTCCTTTTTTCCGCCGTGCGATAAGGTTCTACGGAAGAGAGAGAGCGATATTTGGCCTTGTGCTGCTTTAAAGCGATAACCTTTTTTTCAATCAACAACCTTCCTTTGATCTCCGGTGAGTTTTTCCTTCTTGATCACCCTTTTTACTTTTTCAATCAACCCCCCCCCTGCCCTTTTCAACTGTTCGTTCCAAATTTTCCCGCCCTTTATGGCCTCTTCGGCTCTTTTCAAGCGCTGCGTCGGCTGCAATAGTAAAATTCCATCTACAGACGGCCACGAAAAGTGCTTATTTTGTTTGGGTGAGGAACATCAAACCCAATCCTGCGCAGCCTGCAAAAGTTTCACTAAACCAGCACTGAAACATAGGCTGCAGAGACTACGTTCTCACCTCTGGGAAGCAGCGATGAATCCTGCTCCGGCAGCTCCCGCGGACGCTCCACAAGTAGAAGGGGCCCCTTCTCGACAAGCTCCGTCCGCCACTCCGGGGCACTCTACGCCTTTGCCCCACTCAAAAACTGGCTCCGATACTTCTAGGACTTCGAAACCTAAAGCCCCAAAGGCACACTCACTGCCTAAGAAACAAAAAGAAAAACCTGCTACCAAGAAGCCTAAAAAAGTCAAATCTGTTCGGCTGGAAACACCAGGAGAGCGTCCGCCCTCTCCAGTGTTCGAAGAATCTTCTATGGAGGCTCCCGCATCTATAGTGGAAAGGGATGAGGTGCATATACCTTCAACACAGGCACCAGCCTTGGCTGGTAGCCTTTCTCCCTCCACTGGCCATATTGGGACTGAGTGTCAATCCAGTCCGGCCACTGCCCATTCGAGCCCAACATCCGGGCGGGCTTTTGAGACCGAGCCTTCTGAACCCGAGACTCCTCCTCAGTCTCCAAAAAAAACGGAGAGAAAAAAGGAAGCATACCGAGCCAGCTGCCCCAATGCCTCCTTTTGGCCAGTGCTACCAAATGCCATTCTTTCCAGCCTACCAACAGCTTGCTTTTCAACAACTGGGCATGGAACACTTGTTTCCCTTTGCCAACCAATTTCAAATGGAAGCCTATCAGGGTTTTCCTCAGACGACCCCGACAAAACGATCTCGGCGTGAATCTTCACCACGCCGCATTCGGGCCCCACCTTCAGTGCCAACGTCGAAACCGATGCAACGCCCTTCGACCTCGACGTCAGTTTCAACGTCGAAAAAGCGCCACTCTCATTCCACTGGCACTCAACCAGCAAAGCAAGCTAAACACTCTTCAAAAGACAAACATGTGAAATCGACTACAATAACTGAGCCTACTCCTCCTCACGTCCAAGCATCCCACACGTCGTCTTGTTCCGAAGATGACTCCTCGACCACACCACTGACCTCGGATCAAGGCACTGATTCGGATTCATCCCCCGAATCCCCTGCCAATATTCCTACTCCTGACTCTGACCCTATCGATGGACGCCCATCATCCCCATCGAAGAACTTCACTTCTTATTCCAACTTGGTCGGACGCATGGCAGCTGCACTTAAGTTGCAGGTGGAAGAACCTCCTTCCCCTGAAGCAGATATCATATTTGATGATCTCCACAGCGAGAAGTCACAACCTTTAAGCCTGGCTTTTATTCCTGCCATGACGCAACTGATACAGGATGCCTGGGATACACCTCCCACGAATTTACGAATGTCCAGGCGTACTGACAACATGTACAGGACCCACGGGCCTGACATGGACTTTCTTGCGAAACATCCTGCCCCAAATTCGATTATAGTGGAATCTAACCTACCAAAATCAAGGGGTAAATCTGCCATCTCGCCAACTAACAAGGAAGGCAGAAAGCTAGATGTCATCGCCAGGAGGATTTACTCTCTGCAATCCTTTCAACTTCGGATCGCTAACTATCAGGCTGCTATGGGCGCCTACCAGCGACATCTGTTAGCTAAAATCCTACCTCTTCTTGAGTCTGCCCCGGAGTCCATCAAAACTAACCTCATGAATGCCCACATAGAGGCAACTTCTGTGGCAAAACAACAAAAAATCGCCGCCAGGCACGCTGCTGAAGCCGCCTCCAAAGCCCTAGCTTCTTCTATAGCCATCCGTCGCCACGCTTGGCTCCGATCCACCTCCCTGAATGACGATGCCAAGCACAGAATAGAGGAGCTTCCCTTTGACGGTGTTGGACTTTTCAACCAGAAAACTGATGATACCATGGAAAATCTCCATAAAATACGCAAAACAGCCAAGACTTATATGACTCAATCGCCCTTTCATTCCTATAAACCTCCATACAAACAGCCACAATACTACCAACACTCCTTTCAACCCTTCCAAAGATACCAACCATACCGATCTTTCCGACAACAGCAATCGGACAGACCTCTATCGACGCCAGGACAATCGACACCGAACGTCCGCCCTAGAAACCAACAACAAAATCGTCAACCGCTATCAAAAAATCAAGGAAGGGGTAAGGGTTATCGACGTTATTGATACCCCTCTCCCTGCTCCTCTAGATTCACTGGACATAATCTTCCCTAGATTACGCCCCTTTCTCCCGTTTTGGAAATATATCACCAACGATAAGTGGGTTCTCAATATTATTTCATCTGGTTACCACATTGAATTTCACTCTACTCCCCCTTTGGGCAACTTTAAATTTACTCCATTCTCCGTCACCCTTCAGGAAGAAATCACCACTTTAATTGAAAAGAACGCCATTGTTTTGGTCCCAGTTTATGACTCCCCAAATGGGTTTTATTCCAAATATTTCATGGTTCCGAAGAAGGACGGAGGCCTCCGTCCAATCCTCGACCTCAGAGAACTTAATACATACATTCGACCTCGAAAGTTCCGCATGCTCACTCTTGACACCGTTATCCCCCTTCTTTCACAGGGAGTCTGGTTCGTCCTGATCGACCTCAAGGACGCCTATTTTCATATATCCATCCATCCGGAACACCACAAATACCTTCGATTCCATTTCAACAATTCGGCTTACCAATTTTGCTCCCTTCCATTCGGACTCTCAACAGCTCCGAGAACATTCACAAAGTGTATGGCACCGGTTGCGGCTTTCCTCCGCCTTCAGGGAATCCACATTTATCCTTACATCGATGATTGGCTCATTGTGGCACCCACACGATTCGACGCCATAAGAGCCACTCACATTACCCTACAAACTCTACGAAACCTAGGTCTCCAGGTCAATTATTCGAAATCGCAACTCAAACCCTCTCAAGTAACTACCTTTATAGGGGCCAGACTGGACTCCGTACGCGCCCGGGCTTTCACCCCAACAGAGCGAATCAAAAAGATAAAAAAAGCCATAACTTCGTTTCGACCTCGAGCCTTAATCTCAGCACGACACGTTCAACATCTCCTCGGGCTCATGTCCTCGACCACGTCAGTAATCCAACACGCGAGGCTCAAACTTCGATCCCTTCAAGCGTGGTTCCTGGCACACTTCGACCCTCAAACGGACGAACAATCGAAAAGACTACGGGTCACACCAGAGCTTTCTTCTCAACTCACCTGGTGGAATACGACGTCCAATCTCCTCCTCGGCCGTCCATTTCGACCTCTACAACCGACCATCCAGATCACTACGGATGCCAGCCTATACGGATGGGGCGCTCATTGCCTGAAATACAAAATTCATGGACTTTGGACGCGATCGGAATCGACGCTACACATAAACCATCTAGAACTCATGGCGATTATAAAAGCTTTCCACGCGTTCCTACCACTCATCCGCAGCCGAGTTGTACAACTGGCAACGAACAACACTACTGCCCTTTTTTATGTCAACAAACAGGGTGGCACCCACTCTTCCTCCCTCCTCTACCTAACTATCGACTTCTGGGAATGGTGTTGCCAACACCATATTTTTCCAATTGCGGTCCACATCTCCACAGAGGAAAACTATCTGGCCGACCATCTCAGTCGCCTCACATCGAGATCCCACGAATGGTCCCTCAAGACTTCGATCTTCCACCTCCTCTGCCACAGATGGAACAAACCGGACATCGATGTCTTTGCCTCGAGATCGAACGCAAAATGCAAGACATACTGCACTCGAGCTGGAACCGATGTCGATTCCATAGGGGACGCTTTCATGATCAACTGGACTCGAGGGCTCCTCTATCTTTTCCCCCCGATTCCACTAATACAACGCACTGTAATTCGGATTCGACACTTCCACTCCGACGCGATCCTCGTAGCCCCATGGTGGCCAAGACAACCATGGTTCCCTTACCTCCGGTCGATTTCGACAGACACGTTCCGGCTCCCCCTGCTACCCGATCTCCTGACAATGGACAACGGGATGGTTTATCATCCGGACATCTCGTCCCTCCACTTGACAGCTTGGAGGATACTCCCGCCCTTCGAGCAATCCTAGATCGAGCTCGCAAACCGTCCACAAGACTCCTATATGAAAACAAATGGAAATCCTTCCTTAAATATACGGCAGCGAACAACTTACCTGCATTACCTGTCTCCATCACGACTTTACTTACTTACCTTCTTCACCTCTTCAACCTGGGACTATCTCTCCCAACTCTACGAGTATACATTGCAGCGATCGTCGCACACCAGCCCGACGATTCCTCGTCTGCTCGACTTTTTTCTCATCCAGCTGTGAAGAAATTCCTTAAAGGACTTAACAACACCCGCCCTCCTGCCCAGCGTATTACAACCCAATGGTCTTTGCAAATTGTTCTCAATGCGCTTATGCGACCTCCCTTTGAACCCATGGCCTCTGTGGACCTCAAATTACTGACCCTGAAGACAGCATTTTTGGTAGCTATTACTTCGGCTAAGAGAGCTTCTGAACTCGCTGCTCTTAGATCGGACCCCTCCATTCATTCAGTTTCACCCTGACAAAGTTACTCTCTACTTTGATGTTTCCTTCCTTCCAAAGGTTGTGACTGACTTCCATAGAAATCAACCAATAGTCTTACCTTCCTTCTTCAAATCTCCATCATCTCCTATAGAACACATGCTCCACAAGATTGATGTTCGTCGATCCTTGGCCTTCTATCTGAATAGAACTAAGGACTTCAGAACCACCAACAGACTATTCGTCTGCTTTTATGGCTCTGCCAAGGGAAGTCCAGCTTCCTCTCAATCTATATCCAGATGGATAGTCCAGACTATATCCCTTGCTTATCAATTATCAGGAAAATCACCTCCTGACCATGTTACAGCTCACTCTACTAGAGCATTCTCCACGTCAATTGCATTCCAACGTGGAACTGACATTCCTGATATCTGTCGTGCTGCTACCTGGTCCACTCCGTCGACCTTTGTCAAGCACTACCGACTTGATGTACGAGCACGCACTGATGCCGGCTTTGGCAGAGCGGTTTTGGCTTCCTTCCTACCGTGACGTCCCACCTGCCGGTAAGTGATGCTTGCTAGTCACCCATATGTGTGCATTCACAGAGGCCACGATGAAGAAAAGAAGGTTACTTACCTGTAACCGTAGTTCTTCGAGTGGTCCTCTGTGAATTCACACTACCCCACCCGGCCTCCCCTCTGTCCGTCACGGTGCCTTAATACTTCTATAACCTTGCCCGGCGGACATATCTTAGGAACTGAGGGGACCGTTGGGTGGGCGGAGCATGTGCCTCATGGGAGATCATACCATAAAATTGTTACTTTAGCTCTAGAATCTTCCGAGACTGTCAGCGCAGGCGCAGACAATACCCATATGTGTGAATTCACAGAGGACCACTCGAAGAACTACGGTTACAGGTAAGTAACCTTCTTTTTTGGGGGGGGGATACAGCTGCCCGAATTCTAGCTGAGGGGGCATTTCTGCTGAATTCTGGCAGCTGTAGTGAAAAAAACAAACAAACAAAAAAGGAAAATCCAGTGCCCAGAAAGAACTGCCCACCTCTTAAAATCGATGGAACTACAGGAAAGTGTAGCCTGCAGGTACATAGATTATTTGGATTACTTGGAAGCCACTTATGGACTGGAACTGGCAAAACCAGGGTGAACCTAAGAAAATTGGGGGTTTGCACCCACACTGTGAGTGTGGAGAAGAACAGGCAACTTCACACCTATGTTAGTGTGCTCTGTGCCCCTCAACAGGTACTATGAGAGACTTGATGCTAGCTGCCCCAAACGCTCTTGATTAGAGAAGAGCATGAACTGGATTTTGGTGGTTCAGCCACACAACTGTTCCTCAGCTTCCCAGCCATGCCTCCTCCAGGCTCTGCCTCTGAGTGGGTGCCCACTGGAGAAGGCAGGGCTGGGAAGCTGTGCTGCCGCCTCTGAGTGGGTGCCCACCAGAGGAGGAGGGGCAAGGGAAGCTCGGATGCCCATGGAACAGCTTTGTGGCCGAACCACACCAAACTGCGGACCTGTGGTTCATACCCATCTCTATTCTTGATGCTACCCATTATTGGGTGAAAATTATCTGATATACCGTGTTTTCCTGAAAATAAGACAGGGTAAAACGTATTAGGGCTTATTTTCAGGGGATATTTTATTTTTTTCATGTACAACAATCTACATTTATTTAAATAGAGTCATGTCCTCTTCTTCTGGTTGCTGCACAATGGTGGAGGGCGGGGTTTCACTTAACTGGGGCTTATTTTTGGGGTAGGGCTTATATTATGAGCATCCTGAAAAATCCTACTAGGGCTTATTTTCAGGTTAGGTCTTATTTTCGGGGAAACTGGGTATTTATTAATTGTACTGTAGTGTTTCCAAGACAAAGAAAGAAAGATGTAATGTGTACCCGCATTATTAAGTCTGCCTGTAAGCTGAAGTATATGATCCAGTATGTAATTGTACAAATAGGAATCTTTGGTTATATGCTGCCTAGCGGAGCAGGAAACAAGCTGCTGAAAAGATTTCTCCATTTCTGTTACCAAATGCATTTCTGTTGGGTAAGTGAGGCTACATTATCAGTAAATGTGTGGCTCTTGTTAAAGGACCTACAACTGCACATTGCCTGTGAACTCTCCTAGAGCATCCCAGAAGGAGCATGTAACCATCTTCCTTTATACCAAATCATTTCACTTCGTTTTGTCTGGATTGACCAACAATGACCTGCCACCATTTTGGATGTCTTTCCAGCCCTACTTTGAGATGTTCAGGATTCAACCTGGGACATTTTGAATGCAAAGTATGGCCCCTGCCACTATACTATGACACTTTTGCCAGACATATTGCTGATAAAAATGGAGTGTGACCAATTGACCCCTTGATCTGGACTCTGTGATTACAATCTGTGTTGAAATTGGCAATGACTGTCTGGCCGGCCTTTTCACAAACTGTGAGGCTCTCATCCTTTCTCAGCAAGTGGTGTTTCGCAGTAGAATCTGCAAAGAGAACAACTTGCCCATCTGCTTCTGCACCCTGGGATTTTAATAAAGATAATTATTCATGAAAATGTGAAAAGGAGTGCACATACATTTTCCCCCTGGTTTACCTTCTAGCTATTTTCTTCCCCATATTCAGCTTATTTCAGTATGCATCTGTTTCAAATTTTGCTGACAATTATATCTCATGCAATTTTAGGTGCTTAGTTAAGGGGAAAAAGGAAAAGAAAAATAATAATCAAAAGCTGATTTTTCAGAATTCCCCAGAACGGTACCATGCACATTCAATAGACGGCTCTTCTCCCCAGCCCACTTTACTGCTAAATCCACCTTCTTGTTATTAGGTCTCTGGTAACAACTTAAACCTTGGCGTGCAGTTCCGTCAGGGTAGTCTCAGCCTAATTCATTGATCTTAAGAGTGTCCTTTGGAGAAGCTGGCAAAGGTGAATACATCCTGTATTAACTGCTCAAAACCTGAGAGATTAATCAATACTGCTGTTGATGAAATTGTTTTATCTGCAGTGGAAAGGGGAGGGGTGTCTGTCATATTGAGCCTGGTATTGATTGGGCAGCCATACATAATTTATAGAGTCTTCTATCACTAGAAAGTATCTGAAGGTCATCTGTCATTTGACTCTCCCTCAGTTTGGACCCCAATTTGTCCTTTAGCAGACCTGTTTCCTTTAAGTAAAACTTTATTTTTCATGTGTATGTGCTGAGCCCAAGTAACTTGCACAGGAACAAAAAACTGGAGAACATTTATTTACCTGTTGTATGAGATAACATTTGGAGTGGCTGGGACAATCTTTATATCTGTAGGGGGCTGATACCCTTCACCCAAATCTGCTTTGTGTTCCTGTTCTCCCTAACAGAGTTTGGGAGTAGACATGGGATATTAGTATTCGTATCTCCGGATGATACGAATATAAATATCGGCACCACAGGTGCCTGGAAAGTCCAGTTCCCCCCCCCCCCCGAACCGGCAGTTCCAATTATTGGTCACCGTGTGGCACACACAGCCAGCGTTGCCCGGTTGGCACTTCCCCGTTTCGCCACGCAGCCGACCGCTCAACAGCTGAGCAAGGGGACTCGTCATCCACCTCCTCGGCTGAGTGGCTGGCTGTGCAGGGAGGTGGGGAAGCGCTGGCTGGGCTACTTCTGCGATTAGTGCGATGGGAACTACACTGGCTGCGTGCACTGTGCAGCGACCATTAATTGGACCTGCCAGTCCATGGGGAGGGGAGACTGGACTTTCCAGGCACCTGTGGTGCCGATATTTGTATTTGTATCCCCAGAGATATGAATATCCCGTGTCTGTTTGGGAGGAATGAGTCACAAGATCTTAGTTACCTGAAAGTAGATCTTGGGGTGGAAGAGAGTACCAAAGACATTGGAAAACAACTACCTGGACAGAATTCTATTGTGTATGTATACTGTTGGAAGTGCAATGGCATAAATCACAGTGGCAAACTGCTCCTAATTTAGGAATGGCTGTACTCCTTGTTGTACACCAGTCATGTGACTTTGTGTGTAACAAGAAATGCACTAGCAGAAATTTGGTGCTGTGATTTATGTTGCTGAACTTTAGCCAGTGTATATAAGCAAAAGGATTCTGGCCAATGAGTTGGAATTATATAAATGAATATCTTGGACAGGGGTGACAAGTGTCATTTTCCAGTTACTTGTTAGGTTCTTAGGCAATTCAAAAACATTTTTAGAGGTATTTCAGCAGAGTTTTCCAAGTTTTATACCATTCCTTGATAAGCCTTAAAGGTTCCCCCCCCCCCAAGAATAATGAATGAGTAATTAAAGATACTGCTTGAACACAAGGGAGAGTGATGCTTTCATTAGACTACTAAAATCTAAGAAACATAAGCTAGCTTTCAAGTCCACAAGAGTCTTTATCAGGCTGGGCATAACAGAGCTGGTGGTGGTGCAGAAGAGACATCAAGGTTTCCACATCCATGCCCAGATATGCAAGCTAGGTTTCCTTGTTGAAAGCAAATTCCAAACTAGGGTTGCAGAATCAGCTTAAGAGGTCACAGATTTCCAACTTCATCTCTGGTGGTGTGGATGTGAATATTCATGTGAGCTTTTCAGGGCAAAAAAAAAAAAAAAAAAAAGGTACCTTTTTCAGTACTGAAAAAAAGTTTCTATTCTAACACGAGTTCTGACTCCTGTCCTCTGAAGATGCCGGCCACAGAGACTGGTGAAACTTTAGGAAGAAAAACCTTAAGAACACGGCCAAACAGCCCGGAAAACCCACAACAACCATTTCTATTCTAACCTTGCAGGTAGGTGCACCCTGAAATATTGCTGCTGGAGCAATCATTAACATCTGAACACCAGTGAGGCATTGCCAGAGGGAGCCACTGCCCATGGACCATTGGATTGGGGGTTCATAATTAAGTTGGGGCACCTAACTGTAAAGCCATAGACCATGCATCTGCTGGGAGAAAGCCGAACCAATATCACCTACAGCATGTGGTTGGCTAGTGGTGTTACCTGCCTGGCTACCTGTACAGACTTGGACAAGCTGCGTGGCCCTTGAGCATCTTCGGGAGAGATTGTTCAAGCAATTCTGAGTACTCTATTTACGAACTTAATCCGTCCCAGAAGATGTTCTTAAGTTGAAACGTTCGTAAGTCGAAGCGAAATTTCCCATAGGAATGCATTGAAAACCGATTAATCCGTTCCGGCTGTTTTTTGTTCTTATGTAGAGGCGCCGTTCCTAGGTCGAAGCATTCGTTCCCATAGGAACTAATGCAAAGCCGGTTAATCCGTCCTCTACCACTAGGGGGAGAAATTTTTTCTTTTAAAAAAAGACAGGAAAGGAGGGAGGGAGGGAGGGAACACCTTTTAAACAGAACGTACGTTGAAGCTCCGTTGGCAAGTAGAAGCAAAATTTTGCGGACGGAGCTGTTCGTAAGTCAAAATGTTCGTAGGTAGGGACGTTCGTAAGTAGAGGTTCCACTTACACCAAGGATTGCTATAAGTCAAAATCCACTGGATGATACAGAATTAATATTAATAAG
Organism: Intellagama lesueurii; assembly: GCA_037013535.1. Classification (NCBI taxonomy): domain Eukaryota; kingdom Metazoa; phylum Chordata; class Lepidosauria; order Squamata; family Agamidae; genus Intellagama; species Intellagama lesueurii. The sequence continues at coordinate 226,560,552 of JBAJHW010000001.1, forward strand.
GCTGGCCTGGGCTATGAGATGCCACACAACTGGACAGATGTGCACAGTACATGGGACTGTTATTTAATGCCAAGGACAGAATTTAGGGAGCAGATGCTCTGAATTATTAGATGTAGCACTAGAGATGTAAAAAATTCCAGATGTTTTGAAGCCATAGAAAACGGCTTTGGAAGAAAATTGGGGGGAAAACCTCCCTCCCCCCGCCACAATTTTTGCGGGTTTTTTCCAGGCCTTCCCATCTCTAGGCAAAATGGAGTCCCAACGAGAGATGTAAAATTTCCAGAAATTTTGAAAGGCAGATATAAAACGGCTTCCCGGTTTTTTTCCCCCCAAAGCCGTTTTCTATGGCTTCAAATTTTTTACGTCTCTATGTAGCATTGAGATTTTCTCTCTCTCCTCCCACCCCCCCCCCCCACCTCCACGCACAACTTATTGAGAGGAAACGTCCTGAGCGCGCGCACAGCCGGGGACGCGCTTTGGATTTCATAAATCCAAATGATTTAATCCACCAGATTTAATGTCCGGTGAAAAAAAATGGAGGCTTTACATCTCGTCCGCTTATGCTGCGGTTGCTGCTGCAGCAGCGGAATTATGTGGCATAGAAAAGCGCAGCTTTCTCTGCTCTGCCCGGGCTGCGCGGACAGCAGCGCCGCCGCCGCCGCGCAGCGCTGGGCCGGAGGGAGCGCAGAGGCGCGGTCACGTGGGCGCCGGGGAATGCGAGGCCTGCGCAGACGGGGTCGGGAGGGGACCGGCTCTCTTGCTGGCGCTTCGCACACTGCCCTCTCTCCCTTAGCAACCGTCGCGAGAGGAAGACGGGCAGGCGAGAGGGCCAACGGGAGCCTGGGCTCGCCTCCCTCCGCCCTCCAATCGCGCCCGGGGTTTAGGGCCGCGCGACCTCCTCCTCGCCAGGCAGGCTTAGCCGCGGGAGGGCGGGATGCTGACGGGCTGCAGGGCTCGCCGGGGGCGCCCAGTCAAGCCGCAGCACCGCGACGACGACGAGCTGGAGAAGGAGGGCAGAAGGAAAGGGCCGCCGCCGCCGCCGCCGCCCGGGGCTCGAAAGGTGAAGGGGGCGAAGCTTCTCTTCCTCGGGGAGAAAGCGCCTGGGTCTGAGCAGCTCTTGCCCGGCGGGGAGGCTGCGCGCGCGCGCCCACCTTGCGCGCGCCTTTGGGCATCCCGGGTGCAAGCGGGACGGAGGAGCGCCGGCGTGGGTGAGAAAAGCGGGCGCGGGCGGGAAGAAAGTTCCCCGACGCGCCTGAACTCCGAAGAGAGCGAGCGCTGCGAAGCAGCCGGCGCCAAAAAGGGTCTCCATCCCTCCCTCTTGGTTTTTGCCCACCGGGGACGGGGGGGGGGGGAAGTTGGGCTGGCTTTTGGGCGGCAAAGGCTCCCTTAATCTGCTTCGGCATCCCTGGGTGCAGCCGTGATTCCTAGGCTGCGAGTGGGTGGGCAGCCGCTGCTGGAGGGAGGGATCGCTGGTGTCATGGTGAAAAAATGCGTCGATGCACACCCGGACAGATGCCAGCGCAAGAGCCCATTCTGCTCTTTTGTCGGCTCAGCAAATCCCTTCAGAAACAAACTGGTTGTGTGTGTCGGGGGGGGGGGGGATGCCATTAGGGGTTTTAAAAAGACCGCCCCACTCTTAAAAAAGAGTAGAAATGCTGCATTTTTTTGGGTAGTTTTCATAAGGTCTAGTTCCGTGTGTTTGGCTTTTTCGGGTGGAGGTTTCCAGCCAGAATCTAATGTAGAATTAGGTGCTCTTAAACTTAATTGATATTAGCAGGTTTCAGCATTTCTAATTTTATGCTGGGTGGGGGCTCAAGTGCATGAATTCCATTGAAATCATGTCATACCTACAGCCTACGATGCTCATGCATATTGCTTGTATAGGATAGATTGGATACGTGCCTACCTCTGGTGAGAAATATAACCTGGTGGAATGTCTGCAGAAAAGTTCATGGCGGTGTTTTGGAAAGCATCCTGCTGCCGTGGCGTCAGATTTTTCGTTTCTGGTTGTTGGTACTCACTGCAAAAGAAATGGGAGTGGTTCTGGAGTGGAACCGGAGTGGTTCCCGAGTGAAAACTGTGGAGTTTGCAAAGAAAGTTATCTTGCTGTCTGGAGGAGGCAGGCCTGCTGTTTTCATTCCCAGGGCCTGCTTCGTTCCCTTGCCACGTTTCCCTACATTCTGCTAACCTGCCAAGCTGCAGTAGTGCTAGAAGCTGCTGCACTGATCTTCCCTGTAAAAATGCGAGGCTTGGGACAACAGATCTATTTATTAATAATCCCCGTTCTCCTTACAAATGGGTTAGGGGTGTAAATTGCAGTGTGGCTGGCAGGCAGGTGTTTCTTGATAACAGACATCAGACTCAGGATTCCTCATCTTGAACTTTTCTTTTTTATTCCTGTCTTCTTGGGTAAATGTAAAGTGTAGAATTAAACAAAATATACAAAACAGAATACTATTTATCTCCTGTCTTGAGATACAGTTCTGTCTGTCTGCTTAAGATGTAAGCAGAATTAACATATTGATAACCTCCTGCCCATTTTCTAAATTGGACTCCTTGTAATGCCGTGTGTGGCTTGATCTTCACTGAATTATTGCTAAGGAGTAGGACTTCAGAGTGGCTGGTGCCATTTGCCCAACATATTTTCCTCTGGAGCAGTGATTCCCACCTTTTGAATAACCCAGGTGTTCTTGGACTGCAATTCCCATAATCCTTCACCACCAGCTGTGCTGGCCGGGGCCTCTGGGAATTGCAGATGAAGAACATCTGGGTTACCCAAGGTTGGGAACCACTGCTCTAGATGCTAACATCTAGATGTAATGTTTTATAACGAACTGGGAGATGCTAACATCTTTATGCAGTTTCTAGTGATACATATGTTGGCAACCAACTTGCATGCAATGTTCAGATGGTTGTTCTAGTCCCTTGTAATGCCACTTGATTTACTGTTCAGTGCTCTTGATTATATATAGTCATAACTTCATTGAAGGCTGCAAGTCAGTTGTTTTAGGTACATCACCTTTTGACTGAAGTCAAGAAGAGATGCTTTGGAAGAGTGATTCCCAGCCTGGCATAAGAACCAGAAGATTTAGGGGTATGTGAAAAAAATTGTATAATGGTGGGAAAAGGCACATACATTAACAATGTAAGGTGCTTATTTATATCCTGAGCAGTGAGAAACCCCTTGGTTTCTTCCTTCTCTCCCTGCCCACCATGTGAGAATGCAGCCCATTGCCTTTCACTCCTTTGTCCATTCTTGTTCTGCTGCCTGCTCCTTTCTTATTGACAGCAATTTATATGGGACAACATTCCTTATGGATTTTAATCCCTGCACTGGCATGCTCATGCACGATACTAGAGAATATGAGGAAGTGGACTGAAGATGAGAGGGTGGAAAGTCCCCCTGCTCCGCTAATATGAAGGGTACATCTTATGGAAATGGGCAGCCAAGGGGTACACAAGTCAAAAACGGGTTGAGAACCACTGCTTTAGAGGAGGACAAGGAATGGTCACAGAGGCAATGTTCTTCTAATTTTAACATACAAACCCTTTACCTTTTACTTACCTTTGATGTTTGTTTCTGAAAAATAAAAGATTATTTTCTTTGGGAAAAAAACCTTAAGTAGAGAAGAATATATTTGTAATTATTAAGTAATTTCTGTTTGAAGTACTCATCCCAATAACCTGAGGAAATCAGCTCTTTCACTTAAATCCAACATGAAAAAAGGGGAAAGTAATTTAATCTGCCTTCCAGAATATGGCTCTTTGACAAACTGAGCCAGCCCTATTATTAGGCGAAGTGACACAATCACCTTAGGCAGCAGATGCTGGGAGGCATGCCGTGTCTCAGTAACTATTCCTCCTACCTCTCCCAGCTATCTTTCTCTCTTTAGACTAGGACAGAGCTGGTGCCTCATGGCATGTCCTGTACCTTTGGAATGAGTTTGCTGTCCTCAGCAGGTTGGATTCGATTTAATCAAATTGATTTAAATCACGATTTAAATTTTAAAAGTGGAATTTTCTGATGGTTTAAACAAAACATTATTTTTAAAATTTAAGTCGTGATTTAAATCACAATTTAAATTAATTTGATTTTTTTAAAAAAATCATTGATTTTAATTCACCCTGGACCTCAGGCATCGTGGGGAATGTGATCCAGCTGCTAGTGATTTGAACCAAAAAAATGTTCTGGTTCAGAACACAGTTCCTTACCCATTATGCTATTCCAGTTTTTCATGGCATAAAAACTGATCATGTTACATTAGAGACAGAAGCATCTACTGTATTCCTACTCCATTATAGTTCTTTTATTGCTGCTCTTGACAGTCATATGATTTTATAGTAGCTACTGTAGACATTCTGTAGCTTAAAGTCCTATAGATGAGAGTTATGCCCTCTAGTTATTTTGAATGGCAGCTCCAAGGTTGGCCAGTGGTAGGGAACTATCCCTCCTACGGATATAATTCTAGTGTTTTGGGAAGTTCAGGATTTCCAGATGCAGGGTAGTGATATTAAATGCTAATAGAAACACCGCTGACAGGTTGTTAAATACACATGAATTATCTAACCTGGCACACTCCTGTGTTGAACCCACTTCTGTCACTTCAGCCAGCATTCTTGGATGGCAGTGATAGGAGTTAAAGTCTAACACATCTGAAGGCAACTACCGTGTTTCCCCGAAAATAAGACAGGGTCTTATATTAATTTTTCCTCCAAAAAACTGCATTAGGGCTTATTTTCAGGGGATGTTTTTTCCCCCCATGTACAACAATCTACATTTATTCAAATACAGTCATGTCATCATCTTCTGGTTGCTGCACAATGGTGGAGGGTTGGGTTTCACTCAACTAGGGCTTATTTTTGGGGTAGGGCTTATATTACGAGCATCCTGAAAAATTATACTAGGGCTTATTTTCAGGGAAACAGGGTAGGAGTCCAGAAACATGCTTGTCTTTTCAGGGAGCCGTGTAGGTAGATGCATTCTAATTTTTCAAAAATAAAATAGTTGCTGAACACTGATGACATTGTGCTGCTGTAGATCCTTTTAGGAGCTGGGGATGGTTTGTTAAAATATCCCATTTGACCAGTCGTTAGTTAGCTCAAAACAGATGAAAAAACTCAGCATGCCTGTATAATTAAAGCCTAGGAAAAGAAAGGCATCCTTTGTGCTGAAGCTATCTACTGTGAGAGAATTTGTTACCTCTGTGGAATCCAAGATTTAAAATTCCAGCTGGCTCGAGTTACAGTTTTACATATTCAGTATTTTGCACAAGTAATGGAGGAGGGCCTTCCAGTTGGGTTGTATGTGCCTTTGCTGCCCGGTTATCATGTTGTGGGCCAAAATGGAGGATCCTGGTTCATTCTACGGGACCAGGTAAAACCAGGGGAGTGATTGCCCACAGGCCTAACCCAGCTTTTTGGTGTCCCCAACCTTACTGGATAATATTCTGCAGTAATACGTCCGTGAATTTCTACCCTGTCATGTGGGACCAGAAGAAAGATTCTGGTGTGATGTATCAATGATGGGGTCTTGACCAGTCTCTTCCACATCCAGTAGTGGTTTTGGAAAGGCGAACGTTGTTTTGATGAAGGTTGCTTGAACTAGTAGAGTAAAGATGCACCTAATGGACCCCTGCCCTTGGGAAAGTATGGATCACTTTGAGAAGTTAAATGGTAACATTTAATAATATGTAGGTAGAATCTGAGGGCAGCTGCAATCCAGGAATCAGGACTGAGAGCTAGGAGGTGCTCTTGAGTCTGTAGAAGATACTGAAATCTAGGCCTGTTCCAATTTGTACATGGGTGGTGTGGGTGTTTGGATCCTGTCAGGCTTTTGCAGGAAGCATCGTGGGGTGGCGGAGGCCTTTCTAGACAAAGCCAACAGACGGTGGCTTTTGAGAGAAATATTCAGGTTGCCGGACTCAGGAACAAACCTTGGAAAAGGGAAGAAAATGGTTCACAAAGAATATAAGTAGGATCTTGGGTCGGCAAATATATGGGATCTCAGGAAGGGTGTGAATTGCCTGGGCCTGAAGTCTGTGGATTCTGTAAGTTTTGGAGGAATGCTGGATCTATGGACATGTTGTGGATTTGCATTCTGTATGGGTAAAGCAAGTTGAGTGGAAGCTTTTGGCACCAAAGGATTTTCATTGGCACTGCCTAGAATTGCACTAGGTCTCCTGAAGTTTCTTTACTGTGGTTCAAAGTCTCTTTATGTATTTTTTTAGTGTTCTCTCTCCCAAATAGTTCTGCATTTTTCAACGGATAAAACCATACCTTTGGAAGCGAATAGCCATGCTGTTCCAGAAAACATTTTGCACGATTTAGCTGGAAAAGTTATTAATGCTGGGACTCAACCTCATAGCTTACTGTTTCTAAATATATCATGGGGAAGTAACATAGGAAACATTTTTGTTGAAATGTCTTGCTTTTTGTTTTTAAAAGCCAAAATCCTTCACTGATAATAGTAATAATAATAATCTTAACATTCACAGTAAGATCTTAAGTGTTTGAAAACAGATCATATATAGCCCTAGTAATTTTTGGAGGACTCTTAGAAGGTCCATATTATTTTTATCACTCTAGAACAGATCATTGTAATAAGAACAGGGTTGGGGAGGGGGAAAATATTAAAGTTTTCAACTGTCATAAAGCATTATAAATAGAAAAAAGTGAAATGTACAAAGAACACTTTTAAAAAGCATAATAAATCATTGTGAAAGGAGATTTATTCTCTCTAGCTGTTGTAGTGGAGTGGCAATGCCACTAGATGGGCAGGATAAAAGTGAAATTAATTAATTAATTATGAATGTTGGCCCCAATCCTGTTTGTTTCTTCTGTGGACACAATGGCCTTTTGCACACAGTGGTCTAACCTTTCACTGCCCCCTTGTGCATTTCCAGGAGGCAATCTATAGCTTGCATAACTGAAAGCCGGAAATCAGTGGAGGAATTGTGGAGTACATGGAGTCTTGTGAGACACAGTTATAACAGTTTGATACTACTTCAACAGCCATGGCTTCGTTCCACATAATCTTGGAATTGGTAGTTTGCTGATGTTCTGAGAGTTCTCTGCAGCTGTAATTCAAGGGAGTGCCTTCCCTTGTCCCCCAGCAATCTGATATCATGCAGCTAGAAGAGATCAAAAGGCCATCTAATCAAACTAAATGTCCCAAGGCAGAGTCTTCATACGACCTCATGCAATCAAAGCAATAGTAATTATCTATATTGCAGTATATTAGGAAAAATGTTTGTGCACTTGGTGGAGCTGCTAAAGCAGCAAATTTGCTTTCTGCTGTGTAATGTTGATAGTACCATTATATTAAAAAAAAAAAAACCAGCAGCATTACATTTTGTACACAGGTGATGTAGCAATCTGCCTTATCCTAAACCAGCCCTTTGGCTCGACTATTGGCAACACTCTCTGATGGCAGCTCTTGAGGGTTTGAGGCAGAAATCTTTCATATTCATAATTGAATACATGTGGGATTCAACCTGGGGTCTTCTTCATGCAAGCAAGATGCTCTGCCACTAGGTTTTGGTGCATTCCTACATGCATAGGTTGAGCAGCCCTATCCAGTGTGCAAACAGGGTGCAAAAGTGAGAGTTCAGCTTCTCATTGTCTTTATTGTATGCTTGCAAACGTGAGCTTGTCATCAGAACACCCATGGTAGATGACACTGCTGCTGTTCTCACATCAGTCAGATGCCTAAGGGAAGCTCACAAGTGGGGCGTGAATGCCATAGCATGCTCCCACTAACGTTTCTTAGCAACTGGCACAGAGACATATTGACCCTACCCCTAATGTCTGCTCAATAAAATCTGCCCCCTGGATGCACAAAAGCCGGGCTTCTCTTATGTCTGAAGCAAGCATCAGTCATGGCAAAAGACATCTGAGTCTGTTCTGGTGTTCTGATGTTTAAATACTCATTTGATTAACAACAAACAACATATGAAACTGAAATGTTTCATTAAGGGTTTTCTATATTCAGTCAAGCTTTAGCTTCAACGTCTTATTGAAGCTTATTGGCCATCAGTGGCAGAGCGGTGGGTCAAAGCCCCAATTCTGTACACTGGAGTAGGCAGGTGGAATACACAACAAAAGTTGTCATGTGACTAAAGCAGCCATTCCATTTCTACAAATACAATTCTCATGACAATACTAACATTATTTCCTGAAATAATAAAGAAAACTGATGAATTTAAATCCTCATCCTCCTGAAATCTGAGAGGAAAATATGGAGGTAATATGATGGAACAACAGAATTTTCACTTATCAGCCATTTATAACTCCTTCTACTGCAAAATAAGCACAGAATATCCTCCAGTAAACCTGTCCTTCAAAGCATCCTGGCCATTATAATCCTCCAACAACAACAACATCATCGTCAACAACAACAAAATAAAATCTGGGAGTTATAATCCAAACGCATAACTTTTCCAGGGTGTAAGAGAATCTCCTTCCCTCTGTTTCTGTTTATAATGGCAAAATGTGATTCATCTGACCTAGCCTTGTTAACATAGGGTTGCAGCCCTTTAATTCACTGGTTCTCAAACTGGGGTTCCCCAGATTTTCTTGGTCTGCAATTCCCAGAAGCCTTCACCACTTGCTGTGCTGGCCAGGATTTCTGGGAGCTGCAGTCCAGGAACATCTGGGGACCAAAGTTGGAGAACCACTGCTTTAGTTTATTCAAAAGAATGTTAAATAAAATATGCATAGCCAATACAGGCCCACACATTTTTGAATTACCAGCTGACCAACCTCAACAAGTCCCTTGTGTGAAAATTACCCTGTCTTGTAAGATTTTGGGGGGACCTGAAAGGAGCCTATCATCTTGATAGAGCTGACAGGTCTATCCAATGCAGAACTGTAATATGCAGCTGCAGGAATATCTGCACTATGGATAAATGTCTTATATTTAATAGTATCAAAAATGTTGTGTAAAGCAGTTAATATTGCTAACCATGGTGAATGCTTATGCATTACACAGATGAGCACTGAGAGCTGAATGTCCTGTGTGGGTAAGCAGTTGACCTGTACGGTCAAACATTGCCCTACTTATTTAGCAGTGAATAGGAGTCCTAGCCCCTTCACGGATTGCTGCCTTGTCATGGTGAAGGGACTTGAGTAATTCAGAGAAGCTATGGGCTATGCCGTGCAGGGACACCCAAGACGGACAGGTCATAGTGGAGAGTTCTGACTAAACGTGATCCACCTGGAGCAGGAACTGGCAAGCCACTCCAGTATCTTTGCCAAGAAAACTCCATGGACAGAAACAAAAGGCTAAAAGATATGACGCTGGAAGATGAGCCCCTCAGGTCGGAAGGTGTCCAACATGCTACTGAGGAAGAGTACTGTACTGGAGTACTCTTCAGTACTCTGGAGCTACTTGTACTGAGGACAAGTACAAGTAGCTCCAGAGCTAATGAAGTGGTTGGGCCAAAGCCGAAAGGACGCTCAGCTGTGGACGCTCCTGGAAGTGAAAGGAAGTCCGATGCTGCAAAGAAAAATACTGCATAGGAACCTGGAATGTAAGATCTATGAACCTTGGTAAGCTGGATGTGGTCAAACAGGAGATGGCAAGAATAAACATTGACATCCTGGGCGTCAGTGAACTAATGGACGGGAATGGGCGAATTAAATTCAGACGATTATCATATCTACTATTGTGGGCAAGAATCCCGTAGAAGAAATGGAGTAGCCCTCATAGTAAACAAAAGAGTGGGAAAAGCTGTACTGGGATACAATCTCAAAAATGATAGAATGATTTCAATACGAATCCAAGGGAGACCTTTCAACATCACAGTCATCCAAGTTTATGCACCAACCACCGATGCTGAAGAGGCTGAAATTGACCAATTCTATGAAGACTTACAACACCTTCTAGAACTGACACCAAAGAAAGATGTTCTTGTCATTATAGGGGACTGGAATGCTAAAGTAGGGAGTCAAGAGATAAAAGGAACAACGGGTAAGTTTGGCCCTGGAGTTCAAAACAAAGCAGGGCAAAGGTAATAGAGTTTTGTCAAGAGAACAAGCTGGTCATCACAAACACTCTTTTCCAACAACACAAGAGGCGACTCTACACATGGACATCACCAGATGGGCAATACCGAAATCAGATTGATTATATTCTCTGCAGCCAAAGATGGAGAAGCTCTATACAGTCAGCAAAAACAAGACCTGGAGCTGATGGTGGCTCTGATCATCAGCTTCTTATAGCAAAACTCAAGCTTAAACTGAAGAAAGTAGGAAAAACCACTGGGCTGGTCAGGTATAATCTAAACCAAATCCCTTATGAATACACAGTGGAAGTGAAGAACAGATTTAAGGAACTAGATTTGGTGGACAGAGTGCCTGAAGAACTATGGATGGAGGCTTGTGACATTGTACAGGAGGCAGCAACAAAAACCATCCCAAAGAAAAGGAAATGCAAGAAAGCAAAGTGGCTGTCGAAGGAGGCCTTACAAATAGCAGAGAAGAGAAGGGAAACAAAATGCAAGGGAGATAGGGAAAGTTACAGAGAATTGAATGCAGACTTCCAAAGAATAGCAAGGAGAGATAAGAGGGCCTTCTTAAATAAACAGTGCAAAGATATAGAGGAAAATAATAGAAAGGGAAAAACCAGAGATCTGTTCAAGAAAATTGGAGATATTAAAGGAACATTTTGTGCAAAGATGGACATGATAAAGGACAAAAATGGTAGGGAACTTACAGAAGAAGAAGACATCAAGAAGTGGTGGCAAGAATACACAGAGGAATTATACCAGAAAGATCTGGATGTCCCGGACAACCCAGAGTGTGGTTGCTGACCTTGAGCCAGACATCCTGGAGAGTGAAGTCAAGTGGGCCTTAGAAAGCATGGCTAACAACAAGGCCAGTGGAGGTGATGGCATTCCTGTTGAACTATTTAAAATCTTAAAAGATGACGCTGTTAAGGTGCTGCACTCAATATGCCAGCAAGTTTGGAAAACTCAGCTGTGGCCAGAGGATTGGAAAAGATCAGTCTACATCCCAGTCCCAAAGAAGGGCAGCGCCAAAGAATGCTCCAACTACCGTACAACTTCACTCATTTCACACTAGCAAGGTTAAGCTCAAAATCCTACAAGGTAGGCTTCAGAAGTATGTGGACCAAGAACTCCCAGAAGTACAAGCTGGATTTTGAAGGGGCAGAGGAACTAGAGACCAAATTGCTAATATGTGCTGGATTACGGAGAAAGCCAGAGAGTTCCAGAAAAACATCTACTTCTGCTTCATTGACTATGCAAAAGCCTTTGTGTGGACCACAGCAAACTATGGCAAGTTCTTAAAGAAATGGGAGTGCCTGATCACCTTATCTATCTCCTAAGAAATCTATATGTGGGACAGGAAGCAACAGTTAGAACTGGATATGGAACAACTGATTGGTTCAGAATTGGGAAAGGAGTACGACAAGGCTGTATATTGTCTCCTTGCTTATTTAACTTATATGCAGAATACATCATGCGAAAGGCTGGACTGGAGGAATCCCAAGCCGGAATTAAGATTGCCGGAAGAAATATCAACAACCTCAGATATGCAGATGATACCACTCTGATGGCAGAAAGTGAGGAGGAATGAAAGAACCTCTTAATGAGGGTGAAAGAGGAGAGCGCCAAAAATGGTCTGAAGCTCAACATCAAAAAAACTAAGATCATGGCCACTGGTCCCATCACCTCCTGGCAAATAGAAGGGGAAGATATGGAGGCAGTGACAGATTTTACCTTCTTGGGCTCCATGATCACTGCAGATGGTGTCAGCAGCTACGAAATTAAAAGACGCCTGCTTCTTGGGAGGAAAGCGATGACAAACCTAGACAGCATCTTAAAAAGCAGAGACATCACCTTGCCAACAAAGGTCCGGCCATAGTCAAAGCTATGGTTTTTCCAGTAGCAATGTATGGAAGTGAGAGCTGGACCATAAAGAAGGCTGACCGCCGAAGAATTGATGCTTTTGAATTGTGGTGCTGGAGGAGACTCGTGAGAGTCCCCTGAACTGCAAGGAGAACAAACCTATCCATTCTGAAGGAAATCAACCCTGAGTGCTCACTGGAAGGACAGATCCTGAAGCTGAGGCTCCAATACTTTGGCCATCTCATGAGAAGAGAAGACTCCCTGGAAAAGACCCTGATGTTGGGAAAGTGTGAAGGCAAGAGGAGAAGGGGACGACAGAGGACGAGATGGTTGGACAGTGTCATCGAAGCTACCAACATGAATTTGACCATACTCCAGGAGGCAGTGGAAGACAGGAGGGCCTGGCGTGCTCTGGTCCATGGGGTCACGAAGAGTCGGGCACGACTTAACGACTAAACAATAACAAGGAGTCCTATGTTTAGGGGGAAAATATATGTTGCTGTTGTTTGTTACATTGTGCAAAGTTTATGGAAACAAAAAACTGAATATGGTCATGGTGACTTTCAAGGTTAAGAATGTGCTTGCTTTCTGTTTCCTAATGTCCTCAGTGATATATTAAGGATGGCACAAAGAATGACTTTGAAAGGTCTTCTAGAAATGGGAAATACTTCCCTTACCTCTTCCAAGTAGCCTAATCACCTCTTTTATGATTGAAATAAATTGGTGTGTGTGGGGGAGAGAGAGAGAGAGAGAGGTTAAATAAAGATTTAGCAGCCTGCAGTGTTATGTTAGGAACATCTGTTATAATTGGCATATTGGGACATCAGTTCATTTACTGTATTCCAAAGTATAGTCTATTGCATTTCCATTAAGTTTAACATTATAGGATCTCATATCACATAGTTGTTGGGATATTCATTATTAATATTATTTTAGAAACAAGATTGCATAATTACTATTGAAAATTATTACTAAATTAATTTGTTACTTTTCAGTATTCAGGGAAATAATACATTCCCCACCCTAATAGCTAATTAAGGACTAAATCCAATTGTTTGTTCTAAGCAGTTGAGGACAGGACATTTTGGAAAATTGCTCATTCATACGGTCGCCATGAGTCAGGCACATAACAACAACAATGAAGTAGCATAAAGCCATTGATCTTTCAACTTTAAGATAAGTCCCCCAATTCAATAGTCTGTTCTGACTGGGGCTGACAATGGGATTTCACCCAGTATTCAATTTTCAAGCCCTTGATGAAGAAGTAGGCTTTTGCTTTTAACTTAGATCACATTCTAAAACTACTTCTAAAACTAATTTGATATGGTGGTCTTGGGAGAGCAAAAATGCATCTAACAGTGCTATATTCTTTGATTACTATTCTCAGGGCTGCCTGAATATGTACTAGATGCTACATCATAATAAAAACACAAATCTCTGCTTTTTGCTTATAATTATTAAGTTAATGACACAAACCAATAGGATGGGGAGAAATAATGGAAGAAATTTGATGCATTTGGAAAAAGTGCAAAGTTAGCAATAAACTTTTGAGCACTATAGAGTTAATTTACTAAGGAAATATTATATGCTACAGAATTTGCCACTCAAAAATTGCAGTATGGAAAGCCCCAGAAAACTGGGGTTTTGCTATCATAGTCACCATATTTAAGAAGGGAAAGAGAGATGATCCTGCAAACTACAGGCCTATTAGTCTCCTTAGCACAATCTGTAAATTATATACCAGGCACTTATATGGGAAATTTAAAGATTGGCTAGAGCAAGATAAGATACTTGCAGAAGAGCAGGCAGGCTTCAGGGAAGGTCGATCTACCATTGATCAATGCTTGATATTACAACATCTTATTGAAAAATATACCTCTGATAAATCAACTTCACTCCACACAGCCTTTATAGATCTCAAGGCAGCTTTTGACTCAATATCAAGGGTCAAATTATGGAAGAAATTAGAGGCTTCTAACATTGACAGGCGTCCGCTTCAACTTATTCAGGCTCTCTATCGAAATACCTCACTTAAGGTAAGATGTAGTACTCACGGCCATCTTACTAATGCCATTCAAACCCAAAAAGGAGTCAAACAAGGCTGCCTTCTGGCTCCACTTTTATTTAATTTTTACATTGATTCCATGGTGGACCAGTTAAAAAATATTGACTTTCATCCCCCTAAAATCGCAGGGAGGCATATAACAACATTACTGTATGCCGATGATGCAGCTATCATCTCTAGGACCCCAATTGGGCTTAGAAGAGGATTGCGAAGGTTGTCTATATATTGTGAGCAGGAAGAGCTGATTATTAATTTTCAAAAAACAAAAATCATGTATTTTGCCAAAAGGCCAATAATGCGAACATGGATGATAAATCAGCATAGAATTGATTAGATCCACCAATTTAAATATTTAGGTGTCGTTTTCCAATCTAACGGCTCTAGGAAAGCACATGGTGATTATGTGGCATTAAATGCCCAGAGAAGTTCTGCTGCAGTACTACAATTTATGACAACAAAGGGGGGCCATTACACTCCCTCAGCCATTAAACTGTTCCACGCAAAAGCAGTAGCCCAACTACTGTATGGCTCCCAATTGGGCCCCTTCCCAAATATTGCAACCCTAGAACATGTACAATCAAAATTCCTGAGGGCAATATTAGGAGTCCCCAGGGATGTCGCCAACGTAAAACTAAGATTGGAAACTGGTCAAATTAAAATCGAAGCCAGGATATGGATTGCAATTCTCATGTACTGGCTCAGACTGTCTTATCTCCCTATTGGTCTTGCACCATTGATCCTGCAAGACACCTTTAAGTCAAAATGGGTTCAGTTAGTTGAACAAAAAATAGCCTCTTTGGGCCTCTCTAGGCTGACTCTGTTAACCATGGGAATGGCACAGGCAAAGAAAATCATTAAGCAGCGTATTGAGGACATAGAGACACAATATGATTTAAGCAGTGCCCCAGAATTCTATCTTAGGGAGGACAGCTTATACAAGGTCACAGCAGCACCTTATTTTGCCCAGTTGGAGCAGCCCAGGTATAGAAGGGCGTTTACTCTGGCCCGGCTTAACGCACTACCTTCAGCAGTGCAGGAGGGACGGTATAAAAAAGACCCCCTGGGCAGAGCACCTTTGCCCATGTGGAATGGAGCAGATAGAAACAACTGAACATGTTCTGTTGTGGTGTACATATTATAAGGACTACGTGAAGAACTTGTTTCCCCTTTGATGGGCCGATTTCCCGGCTGTACAGAGCAACAATGTATGCATGTGCTGCTGTCTGATTCCAATCCTATGTTTACACATAGTGTTGCCAAATTCTTTACTGCTGCTATGGGCATTAGAAAAAGGATCCTAAAAGTGGATGGGCCTCCGTAGTCAGAGCATGGTTTGCTAGACATTTTGGAATTGCTTCAGGGGAGATGCTTTGACACTGTTGTTGTTTACCTCAGAATCGACTATTGCTTTGCATTCGATCCCAATATTTGTGTATATTTCTGTGTATTTATATATTTTGGATGTTTTATTTGTGGCTGGTCTTTTGACCGTAATAAAGTTTTATCTATCTATCAAAAGAAGTTACCTGGGGGATTCTAGGTGTTCAAGGTTTCTTATCAAAAGGGTTACAACCAGAAACAAGAAATTGAAGATTGGGAGATCCTGATCATTATAGTCCAAAGAACTTATATTTCTAGCCTCTTGAGTACTGGAATGAGGATGGGGTAAAGGGAGAAAAAACAACAACATGAAAAATAATATTGAGAGAGGAGAGAGGAGAGGTCAGGGCTGGGAGAAGTAGGCTTCTAGCAAACACATTTGAGTACCAGGGTGGAAAGAAAGAAAAATTAGTGTGAAACAAAGAATTTGGGAACTAGAGAGAACGCCATGGAATAGGCAGGGGACTCATGGATTTTTAACCTGGCTTGTGCCAGGTATGTTTGTTAGTTATTAATAAATGAGTGTCCATTTGGGGTTAAGCTGGTTCTAGCTTGCTGATGTTTGTCCTTGCCCTCTGGCTGGAGTTTCAGGACCAGTGTCCCTTTCTTAGGTTGCTGCAATCTCAGAGCAACTCTGCAATTCATAGGTCTCATTCATTTACAGTTGAAATCTCATTGCAGTTCAGTTAGTTGCACAGAAAGCACCTAACGTCCCCCTTGAGAACACCTCGGTTTGGCATGGTTTGTTGTTGGAACTGAAACTTCATAGGAACTATCTTTATACAAGACTCTTTGCCTTTCTGAGTCAGTGTCGCTCATTTAATTTCTGACCAGTAGCCGGTTCTGCAGAATCTCATGCAGAGGTCTCTCACATCTACTGACACCTGGTCCTCTTAACTGGAGGTGCCTGGGACCCATCCACAGTCCTTCTGCATGTAAAGCCTATGCTGTGTCACTGAATCAGACTCTTTTTGCAAGAAGCACGGTTCAGGCCCTTTAAGGCCTGAAAGAGAGGGAGCTATGATGACCAAGGTAGTGGCTGGAATCCTACTGCATATTTATGCTGACGTAATTGCTTTGGTGCACTTCAGTGGCAAACTGCTTCGTGTTAAGAATTCAGTGTCACCATTTCTTGTTGTGCACCGAGTCATGTGACTGGTGGGCAATAGGAAATGTTTGTGCTGACTTCTTGCTGCAATATGCTCCTGAAACGTACACAGAAGGAGTTATGTTGGCAAGTGAAACTAAAAGGATTCTGGCTGTTAATTTGTTGTAGTTGTTCACTAGCTTCAAATCTCTCTCTCTCTCTCTCTCTCTCTCTCTCTCTCTCTCTCTCTCTCTCCAGCATGCAGCCATTTTATTATGAAACAGAGACAGTTATGTATTCTAAAAGTTTTTAACTTTAATATACACTTTATTGCAGGGCTATTT
This sequence comes from Intellagama lesueurii, assembly GCA_037013535.1. Taxonomy (NCBI): domain Eukaryota; kingdom Metazoa; phylum Chordata; class Lepidosauria; order Squamata; family Agamidae; genus Intellagama; species Intellagama lesueurii. The sequence continues at coordinate 226,577,298 of JBAJHW010000001.1, forward strand.
ATCGTGCTTTAAGAAGTCGTCACAGTAACAAGAATACGCCATAGCATGGATGCAGAAGGATTCCCACCACCACCACCTCCTGAAGGTAATGCAATAGAATATTTATGCTTTAAAAATCTATATATGTTCTCTTCCTGTTCTTCATATATTACAGATTTTCTTGGTGTGGTTTTAATAGCATTTTGGATCACATTAACTTCTGATTTTTCAGGGCACCAGGTATTTTTATAAATTCGCAAGATGAAGTTTTGTTTTTCATAGTTTCCTCATTTGTTACGTATTATGATGGTGCCTGTAAGTGGTTCCTATTATTCTGTGATCTAGCGGCCTGGTGTACTAAATGCTTTGCTGTTACTTCTCCCCCATATAACTTGTTAGTGCCTTACCTCCCAACTTCAGGCCCTGGTCTTTCTCCTGGTCTTCACAGCTATGGTTAAAACAGTATTGGGTTATGGACCAAGAAGGGAAGAGGAGTTTCCCAAAATTTAGCAGAAGTACCTTCTACAAACAAAATCTTTCAGATCCAGTCAATTGTCATTTAGCTGCAGGCTATATAAATAGCTTAGGTTGTGAAGCAGAGTTATAGTTTTAAAAACAGGTAATAAAAGCACTTATTCTGTGTTCTTTGGAGAAAGACTGAATGTAAAAATGTCTTTAAAAAGATAAAAATTCTAGCTCCATTCTTTCTGTGTTAAAGAAGCTCTGCTCATCTCCTTTTTGGGAAATGGGCATTCAAAGCCTGAATTCTGTGAAACCAGAAAACAAAGTGTATTTAGGGAAAAGTATTGCCATTAAAAAAAGAGGAAGGGCATTTAGGTGGTATGAACATTTGATTACAGTTTAAAGATATGCAGAGGTGAAAATAATTTTCAAAATATGATCAATTTCACACCCTATGCAATAAATGTATGACATCTTTGAAGGAAAATGTGCCTTATTTTGCTGTTATGCAGAAAACAATTTATAACATTTTATAAAATTATAATGATTTTCTTTTCTTCTTCTTTTAATTTGAAAAAGATGGAGCGGGCATAACAGCTTATTTATAGCTGCCATTTTCCCACTCAGCACAGAAATGTCAGGGCTCATCCAAACTCATATGGATTATCTTTTCTATTAGTGTAGCAGCATAGCTAACTAATCATGCATTGTTCATTTATACCATTCATAATCGAATAATAATAATAATTAATGACTATTTTCATATAACTGGCAGAAATCCTGTTTGTGTGGCTATGCCAGGTAAAGGAGATGACATTATCAAACATGGTGGTTTTTTGGAAACCAAAAGATTCCAATTCCCACCCACCCACTGTAGGTGCTGAGGATTCTGTGGAATCCCTTTTGTCATGGGGAAGCTGTGGGATGGGCCGGGGGGAGTCTTTAATTTCTGAAATCTTCCCCTACTGGTAAAGTTGTCATAGTAGCAGCAGTAATTTTCAGTAATTAAATCCAGTCAAAAAATAAAAATGTCATGGTACCTTAAAGACTAATTATTATATTTTACTGGAGTTAAATATTTCTCCCTGTCCTGCGACCCTCAACGGCTTCCCCATAATAAAAGGGATTTCACGGGAGCCTCTGAACCTTCGGGAGAGAAATCATAAGTCTTACATTTCTAACAAAACACTGTAGCTGATAACTTCAGCAGCTTTCTGCACCCACAGCTGTGCAAACAGGATTCCAGCCACTGTGTGCAACCACAGCCAATTAAACATGGCAGAACATACATAACAATGAAGCATGTCTCCATTGGCTCTAGGCTGTTGGACGTGATGAAGGTCCCTTGCAGATCTACAGTCCTGAGATTTTATTATCTAAAACTGACTATCGTGCATTATACTGAAATCATGAATTGCACCACACATGGTGTAAACCTGATGCCTTCCTGTATGTGCGTAAAGCTGAGCTATGTTGCTGCTGTGTATCAGATTTCTTGCATTCCTCCCATATAGTGTAACTTGTTTGCCGATCCACTCCATACAGACATAACTATATGGTCTATCATGCAGCCTCCAAAAACAGTGTATCAACTCGTCTGTGTCTTGTGTCCAGTACCTCTTCTTTGCAAGGCAAATAATAGGTACAGGAGGAGAAGTAAAATAGATCTGAATTTCACTGAATATGCAATAGTTTCACTGAATTGTGCTTTCCTGCTAGGCAGCTAGGATGCATTCTCCCCCCCCCCCCCCCCTCTCTGACATACTCATTTTCTGCAGCTAGGACACATTTCCTTTCCAGGTCTCTGATTCTGAGATCAAATTCAAGCCCATATCCTGAAAACAGAAGCAGTGGTGCACTGAAGCACTTAATCAATGAATTACATACTGTCAAGTTGATTCTGACTTATGGTGACCTTTTCCAAGGTTTTCTAGGTATGGTTTACTATTCCCTTCTTTTGGGGACACTCTAGGAGGGCTACACAACCTGTCCAAGGCCACACAGGGAGGCTCACTGGAAAATTGAACTCCCGATCTCTGGCTCTCCAACCCACTGAGCTCTCCTACCAGTTCTAATGTACTTAGTTGTTTATAAAACCGCACCTACATGCGTTGCAAGGCAGTATATTGGGTTGGTGAAAATCTGCGTATAACATGTCTCTGTCTCATAGAGTTTGCAAGATGTATTTACTTGGTTGCTGTTTGTTATTGTTATTATTAAAAATATTTAGAACAAGAACAGAAGTGGACCGCATTGTATACAGTCTTTATACATGTCAGCTACTTTTTAGATAAACTGAATGAATCCAAATCAATATGACTTACCAGCAAGGCTCCTGCTAAGGTGGGCGCGTGCACAACTCTGTTTCCCTCCGCGCAGCTGTCTTCCTCCTCCACACAGTGATCATGTTGGTTCCGGTCACGACGGAACCCAGCACGTGGGGGGGGGGGACGGGACAGAGTCATGCATGCACACAGGGGTGGAGCCACGCGCGTGAGAGAGGCAGAGCCCCACTGGGTGGGGCTGAAAATTAGAGGGTATGTTGCTTACTAGAAATCGTATGTTAGTGACAGACAGTGCAATCTTGTTCATGTCTGCTTAGAAGTAAATGCCATTGTGACTAATAGGATTTATTTCTGTGTACAGAATTGCAGAAGAGCAAATAGATCGTACAAATTAGTTCACTAGATGTGAAGTATACTTGTAAATTGTGAACTATTTTCTCATTTATTTGTATCATTTAGGATGAGACATTTAATGCAAGAACTGGATACGTCTGTATGACTCAGCCTGCTTTGGGGATTGTAAGAGTATTGCTCAGACTAAACTGCAACAGTGGAGAGTTGCTCTTTGTCTACGCAACATTTGTGTGAAACAAATACCCATTTAAGCACACAGACAGTTACAGAGGGTGGTTAAAATGGAGCCAAGATTTGAGATGAATGAGAATAGCATCTGAATTCTAAATGGTCAATAGTCTTTTGTTTAGGAAGCTGTTAGTAGCTTCTTTTGTGTCTGAATTTCTTTTTAAAATAGAAGGTTGCCCTACTGAAAGAAAGAAATCCAGTTGTTTTCCCTAAGTACCCGAAGAAATAAAAATAAAATAAAGTATTGATGTCTTATTTAAAAAGCAGTCTACCTAACAATAGCAAAGTGAGCTTTTATGTTTTCTGCATAAATTCTGTATTGTAAACACAAGCTGGTGTGCCTGTATGAAAGGATCGATCTCTAATCTACATGCTACATGTTTGCTTTGTGAATGCATGTCTGTCTTTTTCAAACTGAGATGATTGTGCAGATGGTAATGGTGGGGTAACCATTTCTAGTCTGTGCCATGGTTCTTAAAAAAAAATATATCCTCCCTTAAAACTAGTTACCCTAGGAGAGAAGGTGTTGTTCATCCAACAAAGATTGCAGTCTATTACTTCTGTTTATTTAACCTTCTTTTATATTAAGGAATCAAAGTAATTTTGATTTGTAGTATTGTAGTATTGCTGTGTGAGTCCCTTCCTTCGTGTATCCCAACATGCAAGTGCACATGCGTAATCAACCCACACAGGTTAAGTATGGATCTTGTACCTGAAGATAAAGTAAATCATGGGCAGATTAAAGGCTAGATGAAAAAAATGTCAGTGTCATTACAAAGTATGGAAAGTACAGAATATAGAATTTGGTGAGATGAACTCACTTAAGTTTGGACTGGCAGTTACCTATTTATGTTAATAAAATCAGGAGGTAGAAGAACTGCTACTCAGTGGTTTAGGCATCTGCCTGCGGAGCCAGAGGTTGGGAGTTCAATCCCCCGCTCCTTGACAGGGGCTGGACTCGATAATCCATAGGGTCGTTTCCAGCTCTGCAGTTCTAAGATGATGATAGTGACTAAGAAAAGAAGGCTGAAGATGCAAAAACTGCAGTCAAGGTAAGGGAGAGGGGGACTGGGGTTTGGCAGTGTTCCAGGATTAAACTCAGGGCAAACCCAAAATATAAATGGCACAAGGTTGGGCATGGTAAGGGTGGAACTGAGGGAGGTAGAGAAAATTAGAAACTGACAGTGGCTGAATTCAAGGATGGCTGGATGGCTAAAAATATGGTAGGAGTCAATTCCAAATTCATGGGTCATCTTTTGATGATTCTGCAGTGGGGGGTCCCTTTAATTTTTGTCTGTTGTGAGGCTTTTGGTTTGTTTTTAAGGCTTTACTTTAAATTAGGAGAGGAGTGTGAGGTCCCTGGAAGACTTGATCATATGAACAGTAAAATAACAGACATAGATGCAGAGAGGAGAATTAGGCAAAGAGAATAAGAGAGAAGAAATATTAATTGTATGCTCTCCAGTCAGTTGCAACTCAGGGCAACGGTTTCCAAGGTATTCCAGGTAGAGAGTACTTAGAAGTGGTTTACCCATTCCCACATGGTCTAGGGGCAACTTGCCCAAGTTTACACAGACTGGCTCCTCTCCAGGCACAGTGGGGAACTGAACTCCCAGAACCAGATCAGATCTCTCAGGAAACAGGCATGCATAGCTGGTGTACTAATTTTAATTGTGCAAAGGCACTCCTGGCTGCCACCCAACCCTTGGCATCCAGGCTCAGAGATGAATCCAGGGTGAGCACCCCCAAGCTGTGTACCTGTGTTTTCAGAGGGAGTGTCACCCCATCCAGCACAGGCTGCAACCCTGTTCCTTGATCTGCCTTTCGACTCACCAGGAGGCACCTCTGTCTTATCTGGGTTAAGTTTCAGTTTGTTCACCCTCATCCAGTCATCCTCATCCAAGTTTCTCTTAGACCCCTTTCAACCTTTGTAATATAATTCAGGAATCCATATTTGATCCATTAGAAACAGTATTGATCACAGTATTGGTTCTTGTATTCCCTCTCTTATTAGGCAGGCATAGTTATGAAGAGATGCTAAGTTACCTGGCAAGTGAAATCTTAGAATCCCTCGAGGAGCTAACCAAACCAAATGTTAACAAATATGCTTAGACTGGGGAGGAAGAAAAGGATGAAAACAGTAGGGCAATGAATGAGGATTAGATTGGGCCTAAAAGCTTCCTGCCAATTGATTAAGGAATGCATTTGACATAAAGTTGCATTGATCCAAACGTGAAAGAACGGCCATTAATAACATTTCTTCCTGTGCTCCACAACATTTTTATTGGGACTCTATGGCTACATCATGCTGGGTTAATTCATTCACAGACAAATACTAAATAAATATGATGTGAGAAGGACGACAGTGAGATTTCAATAAGACAGTTATTCCTTTTGGAGGTTTTATGAAGGTAAAGGGAAACCCAGTTGTACTGCATATATGTCCTGACTGTAAAGGTCTGTTCTGTTGCTTGACTTTTTTCCCTGAATTTAACACTTCTGAGAAATACTTAAATGGTTCTAGGATTTATTCCAGAAGGTTGCAAAGCCAAAATAGGATGTGTTCAGGAGGAAGGAGGGAGAGAAGTTTCCCTCCTGGGCAACAGAACATTTCTTTCTTGCTTTTAAAAAAATTGCAGGCTTGATACTTCTTAATTTCCCCTATACTGCCAAAATTTCTAAGGCACTTCACCTTTCAAATTACACAGAACTCCAAAATTTAGAAACCATCTTGTGTCACCAGCCTTTTAAAGCTGATCAAACGCCTCTTTTGAGAAAATAATTGAAGTAGATTAGGGATTCCAGAACATCCCATGGATCAAATTCCACCTCACCTGTTGTTTTTCTTAGATCTGTATATTCAGATCTATAGGCAGATCCAGGATGGAAGTGATCTGGAGCAGAGCTGTGTTGTCAAGAGAGTTCTGTGTAAGTTTTGTCTTAGCTAAAGTGGCAGAGACTTGAGCAGCTTTTTCACTTCCCTTTTTTGGAACCTAATCTTTCTTGAGCAAGTCCGCATCTGGAAGGTCCACAGAGTTTCAAACATGGGGAAACTAGTTTTTTTGTTTGTTTGTAAATAATCGTTTGCATGGCCTAGCACAAAATTTGGAAAGGAATGTATCAGTGTAAATATTTTTGGTTTACTTTCATGTATTCTAAATGAGAAGCTCACAGTGATCCCCACAATGAAAACACATCAAGATGATTAGATGTGAGTGAGTCCTTTGGGAACTCTAATGCCAGCAGCACTGAGGATAGGAAAGAAAGTTAAAGAGTAGTTTGCTAAGCTTTTGATACCAAGAATCCTGTCATTATATGATGTTCTGAATATTGGACTAGGTAGGAATTCTAGGTGAGCAGTCGTCGTACTTTGCCTCTAGTCAAATAGTAGATCTGAAGTGACTATGTTACATGGGTAAGCTACCAAGCCTGGAACCCTTTTTCCAGTTATGATGCCATTGTCCATTTCTTAGCAGTAGCTTAATGTGGCTGGTGCTAGGCCAGAGGCAACTGGGTTAGGCCCCAGCTTATTGCTCCCTCTAAATTTGGGCTGCTGTCTTTCATTTGTTAGGGACCCCCTAGTGAAGGCATAAAATATATCTCAAGGCTTGGAGATGTTTTTTATTAAGCAAATTGAACCAGTTATTTCATGGCCAATGAATAAAATCAGTAAGATTTTTTAAACTTGATAATGAGTAGGTGGGTAAACCTTGCGTGGTAAGCCTAAACTAAGACTTGTGTGAACATTAGGCTCCCCAGTATCTTTTCATGCCATTGTGTAGACATGCTAAAACTTGAAGAAAAGTTTGCCCAGTTTCTTAGAATGGTCCTTTTTTTGGTGGTTGAATTCCACAAGGAGAATCCATAGGTAAGCTGTTTTGGAAACAGGAGATGAAGATAATATTTTGCCACCAGCACAGTATCTGTAGTGTTCTCTAGATAGCTTGCCCTTCCTTTCTTTGGCAACCTTTGGGAGATGATGAATTATTTAATGTGTTACACAGTATGACCTTCCAAGTCAGCAGCAACTGTTCTTTTTGACCATCTGTAGATGTTGCTTTGATTCTCACGGGACAGTATGCATTTCAGTGCTGAAATGTTTAGTACACAAGAAGCTCTTAAAGAGCATGGGAGAGAATTCATCTGTGTGACTTGCTATCAGCTAGGTAATATATATTCTTTGAGAGTTAAAGAGCAGAAATATCGAAGTTCCTTTGTTACACAAGTAATGCAGTAATGGCATAGTCACAGTATCAGGAATAAAACATGCTATCTCAGCTTGGCTGAAGAAAGTAGATCTATTACAAGGATGCTTATTGCTGTGGCAGTGTGAATGAATGAGAGGTATGAGTTTGTGTGGGTTTTCCCATGAGCAGTATGCAAGGTACGTCCAAGCAGAAAAGTAGGTGAAATCACACACACACACATATAAGTTTATTGCGTGGCACACAGGCCGTTGCAAAGTACATCAAATAAAAACAACACAATACAGTACAATTCAATACACTATAGTAAAAACAGCTAAAAACCTCTAACATCTTAAAAAAACAACTCAACTAAGTGAAGGTAGTTGCTAGACAGTATCTGATGCTAATAACAAGCATCTATCATGGAAGGGGGAACCCCAAGGGTACATAAGCCTAAATAACCGCTTGATTAGTAGTAGTGGGGGCTACAAGTTTCATTTTCATAAGTATAGATATAAATCTATATCAATGAGTTCCGGTTCCGGTTGGGTGAGACATCGTTTGTTTGTGCTGCGTCCTCCGGCCTAATCTTCTAAAGTTTTTTTAAACAACTATCCTGTCCAAGACAGCCTGGTAATTATCAGTATTCTTGCTGTGCTTGATGCCGAACAAAGAAACAGAAATAGACCTGATAACAAACAACTTGCAAGCTAGACTTTGCGGTTTGTTGTGCATATCTTTGGCGATAGGACAAGTATAATCAGCAAAATTAACTGCTGCTTTTGGGAGCTGACATCAACAACATCTGGAGACCCAAAGCTGAAGCCACTGAGTTAAAATGACCTCATCAAATATGTTGGTGGCATTATCTAAGTTCTCTGTTTAAAGAGTTTGTGTATACTCCTGCTACTTTAAGGACGGGTCGTCGCTAAGGCCAAGAGGCTTGGAAGAGAAGGTTCGCCTGAGGCAGGGAATAAGCTTTGTTTGTTTGTTTGATGGCAGTCCCTATGCTTCCATTTCTTCTCCACTGCTCGACTGTTGATTAATCGGCGAGAACCTCCAAACCCACGGAATGCCAGCTGAAGCGCCCCGCTTTCTATAACTTTGATTGAAAAGCTTTGTAACTTCTGTATCAAGCAGACACTCATTATCAAGCACTCACTATCAAGTAGAGATTCACGGAGTAAGAACGGCAGGTGTGGTAACCCATTTGAGATTACTTCTCCGCCTTGAGAATGAAACTCCCTCTAAATTTTGATATTTGTTGCCGCAAAGTCTAAAGACAGCTAAAGTCTAAAGACAGCTTTATTTTGACTGTGAATGGTTGGGAGCTGAAACGGACACTCAGTTGTGGGCTTCTTAAGAACTCTAAAGAAAATTTGGGAGTGCCTGCTCTGTGTCTGTTCATATTTCTATTATTGCGTTCAAGTTTGCAGGAGCTCCCCACCATTTTTAATTTTAATTTTTAACATGTTTTTAATTTAGTTTTTAACTTTTAATTCTGGTTGATGGGCTTATTATAACTATATATATATTAGAGCATTTTCTGAACTTAGTATTGATTAGTCAAACAGAATTTGGAATTTGTTGCATTTATAGTTTTATAGTTTTATATATGTATAGAATTGATCATAGTTTATTATTATCTTACTTTTTTATTTTTTTCCTATTATCTTATTATTATTATTTTCTGAATTTAGCCTATTATAGTAATAATCTAATTTTATTGAATAATGGTTTTTACTAGACAGGGGTATAAAAAACATGGGATTTCCCCAGCACATGGCAGCTTTTTAGAAGAGAGGAAAGGGAGGAAAGGGAGACAAAAGAAAATCACTAATTTCTTTTCTCCCAAAAATGAGGGCATTGAACACACAAATGAAACTTTAGACTGGTCAATTGAGAATAGGTGAAATCATACGGCTTGCATGGAGTTACTATGACTTCATCTTTCCTGGAAAAAAAATAATCTTGGATGCAAATATGTGCTTCTAGTATCTCGCTGGGAAGCAAAAGGTTGGGAGTTCAATTCTCCACTGTGCTTCCCAGGAGAGGAACCAGCCTGCACAGTCCCAGAGCACCCCAGAAGAAAGGAATGGTACCTAGAAAACTCTGGAATGGGTTGACATAAGTGAGCATTGGTTTGATGGCATAAAATTGTATTATTAGATACCCAGTGTGGTGTGGTGAATAGAGTGATGGATTAGGACTCAGGAGGCATGGGTTTGAATCCCCGCTCAGCCATGGAAGCTCATTGGGAGTGTGGAACTCATAAAAACCACTCCTTAAATACTTCACATACTTTGAAAATCGCTATAATTTGGTTCCAACATGAGGCACATAATAAGAGTTATGCTATTAATATCTACCCTCCACATTTAACTCAGGCTTGTACTGAAAAGTCTTAAGAGGACATGTGTGTACATGATGGGATAAAGGAAGAAAAACTTATATAAAACATTCTTGAGATTCTAAATTGTGACTTTTGAAGGAACAAGAAGAGATGTTTGGCAAGAGGAAAACTGGAAAGTTTGCTTTGAAAGCATATAGGAAATCTGGCACAAGTGCCACCAGTGAAGATAAAAGTGTACAGAATTATTTTTAGATAGTGGATGTGTATGGAGACTGAAAAGAAACTCTCAGAGAAAATCCATTCACATGTTCAAAGACTACAGTGGATTCATACTGGTTTCATTAACCCTTTAATGAAACTATAATTTTGTGCAGAGATACTGCTTCTAAATTTTGAGAGTATAGAGCAAATTGTGCTTAAGTATACTCTGGATTCTTCTGCAGCATGGTTGATTATTTGGAATGATTAGGTTTGGTCTTTTTGATTTGCTGGCTAGATTCTATAAACACATTCTAGCAGTGTTGCCTATTCAGGACTGAGTGATTCAGGTTTTAAAACTTGACTGAATTGATGAATTGATTGGTTGCATATGTAAAAGAAATGTTTTCATTATTAGACTTCATATTGAATGACCCTTTGCTTTAAAAATAATGACAAGAAGCCATCTAAAAGTAAGAAACAATGATATATTTTTGATAAGTAACAGTGATGCTTTTATATGATTGTATTTTATGATGTTTTATTACTGTTTGTAAGCCGCCCCGAGTAGACTTCGTCTAGAGGGGCGGGGTAGAAATCAAATAATAAATAAATAAAATAAATAAATAAACAAGTAACACATTTAGTATGGAACACAAAACAACAAAGTGAAAGCCCAATGTTTTAAAATACAGCATCTTCACAATATAGACAATTAGGCCAACAGGTGCATGTTGCATAAATTTGACCCATTTATAATAGTAAAAGAGAAGGTGTTACCAATAAATTCTAATCCTCCTACAGGAACTTCACGAACCATGAACAATGCTCTGTTCTCTTAATTCTTTCTGTGTGAGATGGAGTCTCTTCAGTTTCTTTTAAAGTATTTTAATTAAAGAATGAGAAATAAAACACAAGAAATAAAACAATAAACAATTTCAGACTTTAAATGTCAACATAATACCTGATATGATCCATAATGTACGTAAAAATTGGCCTAACTTAGAACTAATTAATACTATTCAACTAGAACCTTTCAGGACAAGAACCATGGAAGATAACATGCATTGATCAAGCAGTTTATTTATTTATTTAATTTATTTATTTAATTTATATGCTGCCCACACTACCCAAAGGTCTTTGGGCGGCTTACAACAATTTAAATACAATAAAAAGATAAAAAGATAAAACAATTAAAATACAATTAAAAATACAGTAGTCTAAAAATTGCCATCAGGACCCACAGTTGATATTATTTCAATTAAAAATCTTCTGGAACAGGAAGGTTTTGACCTGGCGCTGAAATGTCATCAACGTCAGCGCCAGACGAATCTCACTTGGGATGGCGTTCCATAGTCTGGGGGCAGCTGCCGAAAAGGCCCTTTGTCTACAAGCCTTCCCTCTTACCTCCTTGAGGGATGGCTCTTTCAGAAGGGCCCCCTGGCTAGATCTTAATTGCCAGGTAGGTTCATATGGAAGGAGGCGGTCCTTCAGGTATCCAGGGCCCAAGCCGTTTAGGGCTTTATATGTCAAAAAGCAGTTTGTTTTTTTAAAAAAAATATTTCTTCTCTTGCTGTGTGAGAAGGAACTTAACCACTGAACAGGAACAGAATTTTCAAGTTTCACTTAACCTTCACATTTATGAGTTTGAAGATGCGTCCAAAAGGTCTTGTTACTAAGTGTTTCTTATCAAATTCCATTAAATCTGTTCAGTTTATTAATTCTTCTAGACTCAGTTAATTGCTCCCTTCTAAGGAGAACCTCTTGAAGTTTTACACAGAGTAACAATCAGTTACACCTTTCTTTAGTATCATAGGTTAAAATTGAAGCATATATATGTGAGACACACACACACAAAGGCATGGAAGTACATTCATGCTTTCAAGCAATGGAGATTAGCCCCCGCCAAGGGAGATTTCTGATTCTAATATTTCCACCTCTGGTTTATTTAAGAACCAAAGAAACACTTCTTCTTTAGGCAGCAAAGGCACGCTATGACATTCTTAGTGTGGTAATTTCCCAGCCTTTCCTTTGTAATTTCTCTTCATAGGCCTTGACTAATCTACTTAGGGCACACAAGAGATTAGTTAGCTTTTTTATGGCATCAAGGATAGAGAGCTGTTGGAAGAGCATAATTCTTGGGTCCCCAACTTGCCTGATGTAACAGTTCTTAGGAGTCTTGGTGGACTATCTGATTCTAAAGTTATCCCTGCCTTATTCTAGGGTAGGTTTTATAATCAGTTTCCCAAATACTCACATTAGTCCAAAGCCTGTAAAACTGCCTATCTGTCTAGAACTGATTCATCTGTTGATAGTCCACAGCTATGTAGTAGACGCAGGCCTTATGGGAGGTGAAGACAGCAGGGCCATTTGGCCCAGACCTCACCTTGCGGGTGGCAGGGTGTGTCACTTCAACCAAGGGTCCATGACTTTGTGGCATTATATATATATATATATATATATATATATGCATTATGCACTAAAATATACAAACTAGTCTAGCTAGAGATACCTAGCATGGTGTAGTGGATAGAGTGATGGACTAGGACTCAGGAAGCCTGGATTTGAATCCCCACCTGGCCATGGAAACTCACTGGGAGAGTGGAACTGGTAAAACCACTCCTTAAATATTTTACCTGCCTTGAAAACCCTCTTAGGGTAGTTATAAATTGGTTCTGATTAGACGGTACATAACAAAAAGTCTAGCTAGAGTTCCTTTTAAAAAGCTAAATACAATTATACTGCCATGCATTTTACAATTCATTCATTCATTCATTCATTCATTCATTCATTCATTCATTCATTCATTCATATGCCACCTTTCTCCCCATAGGGAACCCCAGGCAGCTCACAACAGAGAAAACAACAGATTTTAAAACTCTATATAAATATTACATTTAAAAAAACAATTTAAAATGTATTAAGATGTTGAAAATCAAGTTTAAAAACAATTTCTTTTGCATGCCATTTTCCATGTTAAAATATTTTTACCCCTCTTTCCGAACAGTGAGAGGGCCTTGCAATGTAAAATGGCCTGGGCCTCATCTGAGCTCTCAGAGGGCCTGGATGGAGGTACGTAGGCCAGATCTGACACACACCCCATTGTAGATGGAGGATATTTGCCTGGTTCAGGCTTCCCTTCTTTACTATCTGAGCCATATCTTCTCACAGTACAGGTGCATTGGGGCTCAGTTTCAGCATTGTGGTTACACTTCAGAACTTCTTCCATGTGGTTGTTCTTTCAGCCCCAGATTATGCATCAGTACAGTATACTTGGGACTGAGAAAGTCATTTTTTGGACAGCGGATGAGGTGGCTCAACAGGTATGCGTGGGCTAGTTAGCATTGTAGTGTTCGAGACAATTGAGATGCAGGCAGTGGTCTTCATCACCAGTGGTGTGATTTGGCAGTGGGTGTTAATCATCAGCAACCCAGTTCAGCAAGATGATGTATAGTGCTGGAACCTGGGGCTCCTTGTAGTATGTTATATAAAAGCCATTCAGTAACACTTTCCTGTAATCCCCATTTTGCTAAGCTTTGATACACCAGTTTTTCACTTTAAATAAATGTTTTTTTCCCCTGGGAAGTTCCCCCCCTTTACTTCCCTTTACACTTGTCTTTTAACCCCACTTCCTTTGGGCCAACCCAGACCACAGTAGCCAAGGAAGCAAGTTCTTAGACTGGAACCTTGGCAGATGTGCTTGATAATCCATGCAACAGGGGTTAAACTCCAATGAGATGTAACCTTGAGATGCCAGTGTTCTTCTGAGTAAATTACACCTCTGCCACCTAAGATAGGCCCAGTGTTTTTCTAGCATGGGTATAATCAGCTTCTTGTGAGCTTGAGCTAGCAGTTCAGAGCCTCCAGACTGTCCGCCTGTTCTCCAGAGCATCTCTGTAAGACCTGGGATGGTTAGCAGGGAGGCCTGATTTTTTTTACAAATGATACACACACTGCAAGTATGGCAAGAATAAGTCTTGGTTTGCATTCAGGGGGAGTGTTCATTGTTCTGCTAGCCTCTAGGAAGTCCCATACCAAAATACCCCATGTGCCTCACTTTCTCTGGAGAAGTAACACCACAGGGCTTTTAATGCAAAAGCAGTCATGCTAGGACAGTGTTTTCCAAGGAGATTCAAGATGTTGCTTAGGCTGAGGCTTGAATAGCATGGCCTCTTTGTTGCTTCAAGAAAAACAAAATAATTCAACAGGAATTCCAAACAGTGCCTTTTAACTCAGTAGTTTAGAGATTAATCTGATGGTGAGCGCGGCAGGTGGGACCAGCCAGTTAGTGTGTACATAAGGGTCTTTTTATTTGGAGTCCAAGGCATGTATATACAGTGGTGCCTCACTAGACGAACGTCTCGCGGCACGAAAAACTAGCTAGACGAATGGGTCTGGCTAGGGTTTTGTGCCTCGCAAGACGATCGCTCCTATGGCCCTTTTCCGCAAAACGAATGTTGCGGTTTTATTTTATTTTATTTTTGTTGTTGTTGTTGTTGTCCAGCACCATTTTTGAAGATCGCGCCCTTTCCCCCTGCTTCGGTAAGGCTCCGAACTGAAAAAGGGGGAAAAAAAAAAGCCTTTTTCTGTTCGGAGCCTTACCGAAGGCAAGGGGAAAGGGCCGGATCTTCAAAAATGGTGCTGGACTAGCCTCTGCAAGTGCCGCTTGCCGGCGTTGGGGGTCCCCCGGGGCTTACCTTGCACCATCCCAGGACTCGCGGGGGTCCCTTCGCGCGGCGATGGGCGTTTGCAGAGGTTTGCCCGGCACCATTTTTGAAGTTCCCGCCCTTTCCCCCTGCCTTCGGCAAGCATCGGAAGGTTAAAAAGAAAAAAAAGAAAGCCTTTTTACCTTCCGAGGCTTGCCGAGGGGCGCTTGCAGAGGCTAGCCCAGCACCCCCGCGAGTCCTCGGATGGTGCAGGAAAAGCCTCCGAAGTGCTCTGAAGCCGGCGCGCGCGGTTGCGGGGCACCCCCACTAGTGTTCCGATGGTGCAGAGAAAGCCATCAGAACACTGGCGGGGGTGCCCCACAACCGCGCACGCCGGCTTCAGAGCACTTCGGAGGCTTTTCCTGCACCATTAGAGGACTGGCAGGGGACCTCCAAAGCCGGCGATCGCGGCGAGGGGACCCCCCGCCAGTCCTCCGATGGTGCTTCCCCAGCTCCCTATCTGGTAAGTGACTTTTAAAAAAAAAATTCCCATAGGAACGCATTAATTAGATTTCAATGCATTCCTATGGGAAAACGCGCCTCGCAAGACGAATTTTTCGCAAGACGGCATTGACCGCGGAACCAATTAAATTCGTCTTGCGAGGCACCACTGTATTAACTTGTAGTTTGAAGTATACTCCTTCACAGACAAAAGAGACACTTTTATTGTTAGGGATATTTTTCATCCTCTGGTTCCTGCATATGAAGCAGCAACTCCATGTTTTTCTCCCTTAATCCAGGAGTTCCTTGAAAGCATGTCTTCCACTGTGGGAGTTCCAGACAGAACCAGATAAAGGGTAAAATCAGTTTTCAGTGTTGCACGTCATTATAAACTCCCTCACAGCTCAGAATTATCTTAGTTAGGACCAGAGCCTGCTTTACCATGGGCACTCCATCTTGGCCTTCATATCTTCTTACAGTGTATTTGTGTCCTCTGTTGCTCCTATTTGCAAGCACCTTCTGATGCTCTTCAGAAGACAGTCCAAAGCCTTTTACCATCAAAATAGCCACCTGCACAGCATCTTCCTCTGCTCAAAACCTTCTGTGACATTGCTGAAGGCTTCTGTATTTGCCACAATCCCCTTGCATCAGTTCAAAGCATAGAAGCTGCTCCATAGGGCTGTAAGGTAAAGGTAAAGGTTCCCCTTGACATTTAGTCCAGTCGTGTCTGACTCTAGGGGGCGGTGCTCATCCCCGTTTCCAAGCCGTAGAGCCAGCGTTTGTCCGAAGACAGTTTCCACGGTCACGTGGCCAGCGTGACTAGACACGGAATGCCGTTGCCTTCCCACTGTGGTGGTACCTATTTATCTACTTGCATTTGCATGCTTTCAAACTGCTAGGTTGGCAGGAGCTGGGACGAACGACGGGAGCTCACTCCGTTGCATGGAGTTGATCTTATGACTGCTGGTCTTCCAACCTTGCAGCATAGAGGCTTCTGCGGTTTAACCCGCAGCGCCACCACGTCCCCATTGGGCTGTAGCCCCCAACATTTCAAAGAAGGCTCAAACCCATGCTAAAACGGTAATTTATTGATTGATTGATTTGATTTGATTTGATTTATACCGCGCCCATCTAGACCGAAGTCTACTCTAGGCGGCTAACAATAAGACATAAAAGTAAAAGCAATATAATAAAATAAAAACAACAGTGACAATATAATTCCAAATGGCAAAGTCATTAGGTGATGACAGGAGGGAAAGCCTGCCTAAAGAGCCAGGTCTTAAGTTTGCTCTTAAAAACACCCAGCGAGGGAGCCAGGCAGATCTCTGTGGGCAGACTATTCCAGAGGCGAGGGACCACTGCCGAGAAGGCCCGGTTTCATGTTCTTTCTCTCCGGGCCTCCCTCGGCATTAGGCCCCTCAGCCACCCATCCTGGCTAGAACGAGTGATTCGGGTAGATCAAGGTGGGAGGAGGCGTTCCACTTGATATCAAGGTCCTAAACCGTTTAGGGCTTTATATGTCATCATTAACACTTTGAAATCAATGCAGAAGCGAATGGGCAGCCAGTGCAGGGCAGCCAGAGTGGGGAAAATATGCTGAGAAGTCTGGCTGCCGCGTTCTGCACCATTTGAAGCTTCCACATCAATCTCAAAGGTAGCCCCACGTAGAGCACATTACGGTAGTCTAATCTCGAGACTACAAGCGCATGGACCAGAGTGGTGAGCGCCTCAACATCAAAATAGGGACGCAGCTGAGCAATCCGCCATAGATGGAAATAGGCGGAGCGGACCACTGACGCCACCTAGGTTTCCATGGTAAGCGCCAGTAAAAGCAGCAGAGGAAAAAAATTACAAAAGGTTGAATAGATTGCCCTTTATCAGAACTTCTGAGAATGCTGCCTTCTCATCGAGGTGTAACACAAATACCTTTAACATAAAATTGATCTAAGAGAATAGCCCATAAGAATGTGTGATAACAAGGGACATAAATTCTTCTTGCCCAAATTTAGCAGTGACATGAAAAATACTTTGGGTCAGTTTCCACCAATGTCAAATTCCACCCTTTAAATTTTCACGGATGGTTCACTAAATAATGCCTGCTCATACTAATTCATGAAGATCACCTGCCACTTTCTGTGGCTGTTCTGCAGAGTCAAGGAATTCCAAGAGTGAACATTCCAATCAAGAACTGCTTGCTTTGGGTTCTTTCTCCCTCCTCCCATATTGCTGTTAGGAACAAAAGCATATTCCAACCACTCACAGTTGAAAGGACAAAATGGTATTAATTCCCAAACTAATTTCCTTAAATTTCAGTAAACAGGGTAAAGACATCCTGTAGCTCAGGGGTCCCCAACCTTTTTCACCCCGCGGACCGGCTGGGGAAGGCGGGGCACCCCCCGCGCTTGTGCACATGTGCGAATGGCGGTGCGGCGCTCGCACGGGCGCGCTGGAGCACGTGCACATGCGCAAATCAGCTGTGTGGGGGTGAGTGCATGCGGGGGGGGGCGGGAGGTCTGTCTCCGCGGCCCGGTCCAGCTCAGGCCACGGACCGGCACTGGGCCGCGGACCGGGGGTTGGGGACCTCTGCTGTAGCTAACAGGTTTGCTTTTCCTCCTAAAGCAAAAACTGCTTTTTAACAAACAGAGGTTCCTTGGTAGTCACAAGGGCTACAGTCATGTGAAAAAGAAAGCACACCCTCTTTGAATCCTATGGTTTTACGTATCAGGACATAATAAAAATCATCTGGTCCTTAGCAGGTCTGAAAATTAGGTAAGTACAACCTCAGATGAACAACAGCCCATGGCATATTACACCGTGTCATGATTTATTTTACAAAAATAAAGCCAATATGGAGAAGCCATGTGTGAAAAACTAAGTACACCTTATGATTCAATAGCCTATAAAACCACCTTTAGAAGCAATAACTTGAAGTAATTGTTTTCTGTATGACTTTATCGGTGTCTCAAATTGTTGTGGAGGAATTTGGGCCCACTCTTCTTTACAACGTTGTTTCAGTTCATTGAGGTTTGTAGGCATTTGTTTATGGACAGCTCTCTTAAAGTCCTACCACATAATTCCAGTCAGGTTGAGGTCTGTCTGGACTTTGACTGGGCTGCTGCAACACCTTGATTCTTTTCTTTTTCAGCCATTCTGTTGTAGATTTGCTGGTGTGCTTGGGATGATTGTCCTGTTGCAGGACCCAATTTCAGCCAAGCTTTAGCTGTTGGACGGATGGCCTCACATTTGACTCTAGTCTAGAATACTTTGGTATACGGAGAATTTCATGGTTGACTCAGTGTGAGGGTTCGACTTTTGGCTCCTCTTTCAGTTCAAAGAAATCAGTAGATTTTTGTTGCTTCAAAACAGGTGAAAGATTTATTGGTGCATTTAACAATAAACAAGTGTCTGCAACATAATTATAAGTCTTTTCTCCTTCTGCCAACGGGTCCGGAAGGGCTCTCCAATCTTCAAACAGGAACGGGTTACCATAACTATTGTCCCATGGTCCCGGTAAATCAGCAGGGGCCCAGTCTCTCACGGTCTGCCCCGTCGAACCTTCCAGCAAGGGCACGGTCTCGTCATCCCGGTTGTCATTCCACAGGGTTCGTCTCTCGGGGTCTCAATCCTCCCAAGGTCCTCCCTATAGTTCTTCTTCCTCATCTCTCTTATTCTCCATTCTAGCCTCTCTCTCCTTTCTCTCTCAACTCTTTCTTTTTCTTCTCTTAACCTCCTCCTCCACTCTCTAGCCTCGGCTTCTCCCCAATAAGAGGGTCTGGGGGGAATCTCCCTTCTCCTTCTGTAATCCGCCTCCTCCTTAGGCACTCTTAGCCTCTCCCATAATCCCGTCCAGGGATCCTCCATCCACACCCATTCCCAACCGGGCGGCAACTGACTCTCTTTCCTTTTTACCTCCCCCATTCCTGCCTCAAACTACACCCTCTTTTTTCTCTCTTTTCCTGCCTTTTCCTCCTGAACCTCTCTCATCGTTACACCCTGTATCTCTTCAGTCAGCTCCTCTATTTCCATCCCCTGCTGAGCTTCTACCTCAGGCTCTGGTGCTGGCTGGGGTCTCTCCTCCTTATACGGCTCTCCAGCGAGTGGGGTATCCCTCTCGCCTTCTGTCTCACACTCAGTGACAGCAAGATGCCAGGTCTTGTGGCAGCAAAACAAGCCCAAATCATCACCTCTTCACCACCATGCTTGACAGTTGGTATGATGTGTTTGTGCTGATATGCTGTGTTTGGTTTTTGCCAAATGTAGTTCTGTGCATTATGGCCAAACAGCTGACTTTGGCCTCGTCTGTCCAAAGGACGTTGTTCCAGAAGTCTTGTGGTTTGTCCAAATACAACTTTGCAAACCTAAGCTGTGCTGCCATGTTCTTTTTAGAGAGAATAAGCTTTCTCTTGGCAGCCCTTACAAACCAAGCGTAATTGTTCAGTCTTTTTCTAATTGTACTGTCATGAACTTTAACATTTAACATGCTCACTGAGGCATGTAGAGTCTGAGATGTAACTCTGGGATGTTTTGCAGTTTCTCTGAGTATTGCACAGTCTTACCTTGGGGTGAATTTGGAGTGGACCTTGGATGTCCACTCCTGAGAAGATTGGCAACTATCTTGAATGTTTCCCACTTGTAAATAGTCTTCATCACTGTAGAAGGAAGACTTTAAATTGTTTGGAAATGGCCTTATAACCCTTCCCAGCTTGATGGGCAGCAACAATTGTTTCTCTGCGATCAGTACTGATGCGTTTCCTCCTTGGTACTGTGTTAACACACACCTGAAAGCTCCGGCCCAGCAAACTGCTAAAACTTTGACTTTTATAGAGGTGGTCACATTTGCTGATAATCAGTTTCTCAAGGGCATTTGGTTAACATCACCTGGCTGCTTCATAGCTTCTTAATTCCTATGGAAGCAGTAAGAATGTACAGTGGTGCCTCGCTAGACGATGTTAATCCGTTCCACGAGGATCGCTGTCTAGCGAAAACATCGTCTAGCGAAGCACGTTCTCCCATTGGAATGCATTGAAATCGCTTCAATGCGTTCCAAGGGAAAATGCAGTCGTCTAGGGAAACATCGTCTAGCGAGTGCGGGTCCCCATAGGAATGCACTGACAGCTGCACTGACAGCTTTTCACCACTAGTCGGCGCACTCCTATGGGGAAACCTCATCGTCATAGGGAAACATCGTTTTGCGAAGCGCAGTAGCGATCGCAAAAAGGCATCGTCTAGCGATTTCCTCGTCCTGCGAGGCAATCGTCTAGCGAGGCACCACTGTACTTAGTTTTTCACACATGGCTTCTCCATTTTGGCTTTATTTTTGTTAAATAAATCATGGTACAGTGTAATATGTCATGTGTTGTTGTTCATCTGAGGTTGTATTTACCTAATTTTCAGACTTGCTAAGGACCAGATGATTTTTATTATGTCCTTATACACAAAACCATGGAATTCAAAGAGGGTGTATTTTCTTTTTCACATGACTGTATCTGTCAACTATTTCTTTGTTGATTTCCTCTTTTCCTCTTTTTTCTTCATGAACCCAAAATTCACACCAAATACCTTGTTTTTCCTCGGTGTGCACATTTCTCAGTAGCATGATTAGACATAAGAATTATTAAGGTAAACAAAAAGTTTTCTGAGGAGATAAGCACACAAGAATAGTTTCATTTATCCATTACAAAACAAAAGTTGAATCCTTGTCCAAACTTCAGTGCAGTTAAACAAAACAACTCTGAGCACTTGGTAGAAAGGGAAAGGTTAATGCTTAATCGTGAATTCCATGGGCAAATGCAACCTCAGTTAAGGAGGAGCTGTCTTTCAACCTAAGGATTTCTTTAGAGAAGAGAAAGTAAATTATTCATTCAGACAACTAATTTTGAGGCCACAAGTTCTGTCTGTGTCTGTATATTAATTTAAAATAAAACTAAACATAGCAAAACAGATTTTTCCACACTCTTTTTATACTCCTTTAACATTCGTAACTGTACCATGATAATGGTTGTACTTCTTCCTTCTTGGACATGTTAGTTACAGGCTTGTAGCAGAATCCCATGGAAAATCCTTAAAGATGTCCAAATCATATCGCTGGGCATAGTCAGAGGCTTGAGCCCCTTTTCCAGAAGAAACACGGTATCTGCCAAGAGGACTCTAAATCATTTTGGTTAATTTGGGTGGGGGGGGGGGGGACACACATGTGTGTCTTTTAAAATGTGTTTATGGCAAAAACATGCATGTCTGTTCCACCATAGCCTAAATACATAAGACTTGGTGTGTGTAGTAAAAGTGTTCATTTCAGGATTATTTTGTTTTTAAAATTGATTAATGAATAGTGGTTAAGTAAAAACAAAAGTAAAGCAAAACCATATTTATTTACTAGATAATCAACTTTTAAAACTTTACCTCACCACTACAGGTAACGTTTGAGGCAGGCCAAGGATCTTCATTTCTCCATGGGGACTCTGGGCAGCTACATTTTATGCCTTCTGCTGCCCCTGGATGTTTGAAAAAGTTGGGGGAAAGAGTGAGCACAGGATGATGGGGGGAAAGACCAGCAAGAAAGTGGAGGATCTGTATGGAGAGGAAGAACAAGGAAAGAGGCAGAGAACCAGGATAGGATCAGAGACTAAAGAGTTTCTAAACCTTGTGGAGTTGGTACTTTATGATATAGTGGAAGGAATAAGCATTGTAACTTTACTTTCTGAACAGAAACGTTTGTTAACACTCCTCTTTTTCTCAATGAAATTTATGAGAGGAAGGTTAAAGAAAAAAGAAACCTATACTCATCGATCAGTGGTTTTATATTCTGTCTGGGGATTTCACTCAACACTTTCTGCATATTTCCACAACTTTCTCCTCAGTGATGAAGGTATAAAGGTGCCTGATTTAATTTTGAAAGATGCTGTCAGATTGCTGAATTCAATACTTTTGTGACTAAATCACAGATATGTATGAGGTGTTTGGAAATTTACCTGTAGATGAGTGTGTGGTTTAGGTACTGCAGTCCTGCCTCTGGAGTGTTTGTTAGGAGACTGACTGTTTGTCCATTGATTTCCTCATTGTTGGCAGTGGGTTTTTTTAATTTTTATTTTTACTGTTTTTAGTTTTAGAGACCGAATTAACAGCCACTGCTGCAAATGATGATGATGATGAAGAAGAGGGAGAACAGTTTGACTTCGACAGTGGAGATGAGATACCGGAAGCAGACCGACAAACTATTTTGCCACCTAATTCTGAGTCTAAAAATAATGAAGAACAGGGAGAGTTGGGCTCTACAGGTACATATATCCATTCTTAAAAATCATTGCTGCATTCTATTTGTTTCTCAAAACAAAGTCCCCATTGTGAGTTCCATAAAGGATCAAGCCATACCTAAAACTGGTGTTGCAGAAGCACAATATCCAAGTAAGTGTCCTGACTACAACATTAAGAATCCTCAGCTCTGCCAACGTGCCCTGCCCATCACACCACAGATTCAAGGCATCACTTCTACAGGAGCCTGCACATGATCCATGTTCTGTAAATAGTGGGAGCAGTACAGGTAGCATACGGTATATTGGGAGCTGATGTGTGTGCACTTGTGCAAATGACACTTTCAACATATCAAGACAGGGATGCCATGAGAGCCAGCAGATACAATTTTAGTCTCTTCCTCCACACACACCACATTTATTTCTTCCCAGAATGATTACCTTTACAGGTAGGACTCTGATATGATGCAAAAGATAAGTAAGCATATATGATAGTGCGCTGCATTTTTAAAAATCTGCTTAAAGATACATACAGACTAGATCTACACAACCCTTTTAATCCTTTCTGAATCTGTAGTCAGTTTTGATCCAGGTTGGATCTAAAGGGACACATCAGACAACAGGAGTGACTTGAGGATCAAGGAAGGGTTAAAAGGAACATGTAGATTTGACCCCAGTGCTTCTGTGTATATTTATTTAGAAGTAAATTCAGTTGAGTTCTGTGGGATTTACTCTGATGTAAATGGGCATAGATTACAGCCTTAAAATGTTTGATTCTTGCAACATATGCGAAGTAATACCTCCATCATCTATTATAGAATACTCTGTAATATTTTATAATTTGAGTAAAGTTCTCCCATGCTGTCAACAAAAATGCTTGCCTTTGATCTTAAGAAATGAGTATGTGGAAGGGATAGCAGAAGGACATCAATGGAAAGCCTTTCAACACAGGGCAATGGGCAAGTATTGTCAGGGAGGAATTGGACAAAATGATCTTAAAAGGCCTTGTTTAGTATACAGCTGAATTCAGGCATCATGTCAAACCGTAGTTTGCACTAACAATAATTTGCAACCCAGGCAACGCTTCTAGAATCAAAACAGACATGTTGTGTTTTAGAATTGTTTTGTCTATTTTCAAATGTGCAGTATGGATTTTAGGAGC
Organism: Intellagama lesueurii; assembly: GCA_037013535.1. Taxonomy (NCBI): domain Eukaryota; kingdom Metazoa; phylum Chordata; class Lepidosauria; order Squamata; family Agamidae; genus Intellagama; species Intellagama lesueurii. The sequence continues at coordinate 226,600,900 of JBAJHW010000001.1, forward strand.
CTAGAGTACGTGTGAGTTAGCATCGCATAGGTTTTCTGCAAAGGAACGTATGTTTTTCCTTCATTCTGACATTTTATAAATTGCCTTACATTCAAGGGACTGGAGATTTAGAAAATGCTGATGGGACAGAGAAAACGCAGAGAGCAGAAGCCAGTGCAGGGGGGGTACTGCCAAGAGTAAACCCATATTCAGTTATAACGATTTCACCGATGCAAGAAAAGGAGCCCCCATTATCACCAGAACCAAGTTCACAAGATGGAAGTAGAAGCCCGACCCCCTCAACTGGATATTCTGTTCCTGTGCCCTGTGGCTATGCTGTGCCATCCAATTTACCGTTGATATTGCCAGCGTACTCCAGTCCGGTTATAATACGCACTATCTCTGTGGATGAAGAAGGTAGTATATGTTTGTTCCATGATTTATTTACTTTTGAAAATGAATGTTCCATTCCAAGGTTCTCTCTAAGCTGGGTGTGCGCATGTGCATCTCTGCCTCCCTGTGCACAGCTGTCTTCCTCCTCTGCGCAGCGATTGCTTTTGGTTCCGGTCATGATGGAACCCTGTGCGCAGGGGGAGTGGAGTCGCGCACTCGCACAGGGTCGAAGTCCCGCGCGCGAGAGGCAGAGCCCTGCCCAGCGGGCCTGAAAATTAGAGGGTACGTTGTTCCATTCTTTTACTGTAAAAAATTAGTCAGAGTAGCATATAACATTAAACGTTATGAAGTAAACAACATACAACAGTAGGGGGTGAGGAAGGAGGGAAAGATACAACGGAGAAAACCATCCAAAAAACAAGGTGTGAAGAAGATAAGCAGTGACCATTTTGTTAACCAGTTATGCAGTTCACTAGATTTTTTTAAAGAGCTGGTCCATAGGTTGCAACAAAGAGGAGAGGCCCCTCTTAGCACCTCCATGTGTTGACCAAACCTTTCATGGAACACTTTTGAAGGCATTGGTAAAACTGTACAGTGCATATAGATGGAAATAAGAGCCCTGCCCTGTCAAATGGATACATATGTGTCTGGGAAACACAACTGATGTGAGGTGCAGATACTTGCAACCATGGGAGAGATGATTCAAAAGAGAATATTTGCAAACAATTGTCTTTTGCTTAGCTTTGCTATGAGCATGTGGTTATTTCCCCGGTGAATATCTATTTTGTATTGTTTTCAGTAATTTGTTTACTTTTCATTCTGGCATTTCAATTTTTGTCACATTACACTCAGAAACATATATCGGTTAATTTAATCTCGGACCTCATCATTCCAGTAGTGTATTTCTTGTTGTCTAACTTTCTGAACTTTAACTTGATCATATATTCCATGTCTCATATTCTGTGTAACCATTCCATCTTTGTAAGGGGAATAATTTTTCCCAGTTATTATAAATACACATTTATACTGGAGTTAATCAATCTACAATGAATATTATGTATTCTGGTGCTGCAGACTCTTTTAAGGTGCTGCAGACTCTTTTTGCCATCAAATGGCAAACCACGGCCTGTTATATGTCCAGTTTCCTTCAGCATAGAAATGCAACATTTCTTTTTCTATGGACAAGACCAGAATGTATGGTAAAATGTCCACACCTGCTACCCTGTGTTACCAGCAATTATTATTGGTAACTGTTAGATAGTTCCTCACCCCCCAGCCATTATGAAGGAGAATACCACTTACACTGTACGTAATTTATATAAACTCTCTCAAGTTCGGACAGAATGGCTGAAACCCAGTTTGCACAATTTCTCCATGTAAATTGTGATGATGGCTTTACTTGGCAATGTTAATCTTATTTTAATCTAAAACATCCCCCTGCTCCCTAGAGGTGGAAGGGGGAGGGGAGCCTTTAATATCAGAAAATCACAGTGTGGTGGTGATTTTCCTATATTAAATGGTCCCCACCCACCCATCCTGAGGCTCCCAAATACTTCCCTAAGGCAAAAGCAATTCCTAAGGAGCCTTGGAACTTGAAGGAAGGGATAGGAAGTTTTAAATTAAATTTAAAAAAGGTTAATGTCACCAGATGATGATGTTATCACTATTTACACCTGGCAGAGTTGTGTAACAGGATTTCAGGTGTATGTTTGCAAAACCATTTCCAACTGTATGATGCTCTTATTCCCTAAAGTTGATTTCACATTTAGTCTGATAGTTACTGTAAGTTTGTTCCCATTTCCCTAGTAGCTTGTGTTAGTTACTCTGTACACCTCTTGGATCATTCATAAAAGGCTTTTTAAAAAAAAAATCTGTTCAGTCTTGTAGACAGCCATATTTTCTGAAGTCTTATGTTGTACATGCAGATACTGAAGGAGCTGTATTTGTCACGGGTTTGATGTTGAATCCAAAAACAAGTTTTTAGTAGTGCATTCTTAAGTGGCTCTCCAAAGTTGCTAATCTTGTTTCTTCCCAGAGTATAATATTATATAATATTAAAACCTGAACTAACTAGTTTTAGATTGTTGCCAGTTTTTTAAAAAGTCCTTAATGCAAGGATCCTTCCTTCTATGATACAAAATGATTTTTTTCTTTTGAGTCTTTCTTGTTCTAAATTAGTCAGATTGCCTTCCTTAAACCAAGCCCTTAAGTGCTGCAATATGGTAGCTTAATAAGATATTTCTATATTTGGAAATGCCATTCCACCCTACAGTATATTTCGAAGCAGTGTTTTAACACTGAATAATTATTTCTTCCTTTCCCATAATAAATTCAGGAGAATTTTTGCTGTATCAGAAGTAATACTTTGACTGAAGTCTTGTTGATGTCATCAGGAGTGGCCAATCACTGTTGATTAAAGGTGATATGGTACAGATGTCTCGTACACAAAGCAGTGAAGTCATATGACCCCCAATATCCCCATAGGAAGCCTTTAATCGGCAGCAATTTATTTATTTATTTATTTATTTATTTATTTATTTATTTCCTCACCTTTCTCCTTAAAAAGGACCCAAGGCGGCTTTCATCATTAAAAAGACAATATTTAAAAGCTGAAAACAGCTACAAATCTTTTTAAAGAATTAAACAAATATTGTATTTAAAATGGTCAATAAAATCATTACAAAAAAATGCATGTGCCGTTGCTGCTGCGGTCATCACCATTGTGAACAAGGTTTCAGCTTTTGTTTCCTTAGCCCTTAGATAAAGTATTTGTGGAATGTGTTGTTTGTGAAATATAATCATGAGTCAGATACAGTGTGACAGGAATGGGGAATGTGCTGCTTTCCGGAGGTGGTTGGACTGGAGCTCCTTCAACATCTGACTGGGCTGGTAAGGGCAGATGGCAGCTGAAATCCAGCAACATCTGAAGACCTGCACATTCCTTCACCCCAATCTGTGAATATCTATATTAAAAAAAGGAAGGGAAGAGGCAAACGGGTTTTTCCTCTTGTCAGTATTCCCTCTCATTTCTTGATATCTTACATGCGAGTGATTATGTGCAATCCAAAGCTTTGTTCACTGCTTACTGGATCACCATTTATCTTTTACGGTTGCATTCCATGAGTTAATTTTTCTGGACCAGTTGTACTGACTCCACTTGTTCTCATTGTTCTCCTGCTGGAGGTTGGACGTTATCATGGCTATACTGACTTTGAATGGGGTAGTTCTAAGCTAGTGGTTCCCAATCTTGGGTCTATAGATGTTCTTGGACTACAGCTCCCAGAATTCCTGGCCAGCACAGCTTCTGAGAGTTTTAGTCCAAGAATATCTGGGGACCCAAGGTTGGGAACCACTGTTCTAAGCAATGAAATTGCGTTGCGTCCAAAGCGCTCTTCCTGCATCTTAACCCAATAAGTTTTTCTCCTTTCTGTTCTTTCTTTTCCCATTTATTTGGTCTTGAATGATTATCTGTAATGTGTGCTTTTCTCCTTCTCGCTGCATGACAAAAGTATTCAGTCCCTTTGGATTTTATTTGTTTTATGATTTCTTGTTCTTTATTCATGCATCGTAACACTTCTTGTTGATCACCCTTCAGCCCAAGAAATTCTTGACATCCTGCGATGAATTCAGCTTTTTGAATGGTTCTTTTTTACAGCTGCCTATGTGTCCATGGTTCCCTGTCGTACAGTAGAATTGAGCATCCATAGTACTGTACAATGTACAGAGTGTGTCTGAGTTGCATGTCTGGTCATGTACTTGATTGCACAAGTCAGATGCAGCCAAGCATCCTGTCAGTTAGCCACAATTAGCCATGACAAATTACATAGACCTTACACAAATGCCAATAGGATTCCAGACTTTGACACATCTGGCTGTTGATGTTTGGGCATGCCAGTTTTAACTCAGACACAAGTTACTTGTATACTGGAGAAGAGAAGGAATAATCCTTTCTATTTTCAGTTTATTATTGTTCCCTTAACTGCAACCAATGTATTTTCCAGTCTTGGGTGTGTTCTTTATCCCTAGCCTACGGCTGTATCATATTTTGTGTATTTACGCTTTTTGCCAACAGGACTCAGTAAAACGAAGTGGTTAGGAAGTAGTTGGGTGTGGATGTGCATGTGCATAAGCTAACGGTCTGATTCTAGGTCTGATTCTCTACTCTGCAGGCTGGCCTATCTGTTTTCCTTTCCTGCTTACACTACCTAGGAAGAGACAGAATGCTCTGTCATTGTCAGAGGAATTAAAAATCAAACTGAATTGCACTTTAGAGTAGACCTTTGGTCTAGATGGGCGGGATAGAAATCCAATAAATAAATAAATAAATAAATAAATAAATAAATATTTAGTCAAAGGCATTTTGCTTAGCACACCAATGAATAGTCATCCAAAATGACTATGTTTTTAAATTGTTGTGTTTTAACATGGCTGAGTGAACACCTACTTCTGTTTCTTCTTAGCAAATGTTCACATAGTTCCTGACGATTGCCATTCAAATTCTCAGAGTTCAGAGGATCCTCAGAACAAGTAAGTCAAAAATGTACAGCAATTTATTTGTGAGAAAACTCTTCTGTAGAGAGTAAACAGAATCTGATGGGTGAGGGCATTGATAGCAGCCATCTTCATTATTACCTAGTTGGTTTACAACTGAAGGCAGAACCCCTACAGTAAGAGTATTGGCAGTCAGGCAGATGTTGATGGTTGTGGGTTTTCTGGAAGTATCTGGTTGGACATGATGGAGACAGAATGCTGAACTAAATGTTTTGATCCAGCATGGCACTTAATTTTCTGTTTTCTCACTATGAGAGAAATAGGCAACCTTCCCCCCCCCCCCCCCCAATTAAGAGCCACGTTCTCTCTGTCACAGTCTACACACTGGCAATACGTGAGGCTGGAGCTCTCAATGATTAGGATCAGAGTTACGAGCCATCTCCCTTTCTTTTTTCAAACTCTGTCTCTCTCTCGGCCAGTTGCCCACTTTTCTCCCTTTTCTCTTTTTCCTCCCTACTGAGCAAACTGCTGGAGTAGGGCGAGGTTACTCCTCAACATTGATGGGATTTGAAGTTAAGAGCTGAAAGCTGCAGATTATCTACCCCTGTTTGGTGGTTTCTGCAGTTGTTTCCTGTGCCTACAACAGCTGCTCAAACTAGTTCTTCCTTCTGATTCTTCAGTCTCTCTGTAATCAGCCTTGCTTTACATTCCCTGCAGCTATGGATCCATTTAACTTCTATCATGACTCACATTTTTGAGTCATCTTAGACCTCTCCCTTTATGTCATGTTTAGTTTATTTAGCTTGTAAGCCGTCTGGATGAAATTACCCCATTTCAGTTGCCAGGGGTGTTTTTCTTTCCCTTCCAAACCAAAATATTTGTTTTGGAAAAAGGAAAGGCAAATATTTGTTAGGCGATTCCGTCAAAACTGGATTGCTACGTTTAGGCTTCTAGTCAAACACATACAGGCAGCGATTCATGTGGGCCATATTTGAGCAAAAAAACCCTTGGTCCCATTGACATCTGTTTTCTCTTGTTTTTCCAAGCACACATATAGAGGAGAAAGTCTTCCTATGGGCTCAGAAATAAATATTGCTTAAAGAGAATATGTTTCTGTTTTTGTCCTGAGAGGAGTTTAAAATAATGCACAAGTAAAACCGCAGGTTACACTCTGGCCTCTTGTCTCCACCTCCCCATTATATTATAAACAAAATGGCACTGATATGAATGTGCAGAGGCACACATCTTTTACCAGGTTCTGAAGGAGCACTGCTTACTGTGGCAACCTGTGTGCACTCTTAGATGTGGATAGGAAGGTAGGGACCATTGCAGTGTTGCATTACTAGGAGAAGTATAATGGATGAGGTCATGAGATCGTTCAGTTCTCTCCTCCGATGAGCATGTTTGATATCAACTTTATTAGCCTAATGTTGAGGTTTTTACACCCAGCAATTCACTTGAGCTTTTATGAGCAGTGAGTTGCTGCTGTACTGAATATGATTGGATCTATTATCAGTCAATTCAATATCTTTGCTCATTGGTTATTGATTTTTATTAGACATGTATTTATTGGATTTTACTGATGGTTGTTCTAACAGTGTGGTTACAGAACACTTGTGTTTTTATGATGAGGAGGCTATAAATAGTAATATCTGTATTACATGAGAAAGAGGCCATTTCAGAGGTGATTTTCCTATCAAGCTGTGCCGGATGGTGGGGAGAAAAGGGCAGCTGTTCCATAGCTATCTGGCAATCATTGTGATCAACATGTGGTTGCTGATACCTTGAGACATCTGCACAGCTTCTTTACATCCAAATATTTTCTCTTCCAGAACATAGTTGGATGTTGGGAGCATAGCCCTTTCTGCATCAAGGGCTGTACTATTCCCCCCACCCCATACCCTCAGCCACTGTCTGTAAAAAAATTCTAGTTAATTTGAGCCTATATAAAGCTTATTTTTAAATCTGTATATACAAATTAGGTACATGATTGGAGTTCATATTAGTTTCATTTCTGCTGGCCAAAAAAAGGAATCTCCAATGTATTTAGGGAGGGGGTTGGCTTAAGTTTTGAAAATCAAAATGTGTCTGTCTTGGTCTCCAGTTCTCATTCAGAAATGAACAGAGGAAATTTTAGAGAAGCAACTGTGTCGAACTGTGTTTTATAGGTTGGGGAATATATGTTTTCTCATATAATGAAAGCTAAAGGGCATTTCAGGTGACTGTAATGCCAGAGACTAAATGAGAGTTGCCTTAAAATTCTATGCCATTTGCATCATTACAGGGACTAAAGTCTCCCTAAACTTAATAGGATTTCATTCTTAGATTGCTTTGTCAGTCTATTTTAATTAAGATTTTTAATTAAGATTGTGTCTCTTTTGACCACTTATCTTTCTTTTTGTGTGTGTGCATGCTTATTTTAAAGTGAAGATAATCAGGGGAATAAAGATGATGGTGTCTTGGCCAAGTGGGCTGCCGATCCCGCAAACACAGAATGGATGGAGAGTAAGTACTGGTGACTTCAGTTGCTCTCTGTAATGGCTAAGTGACTTTTAGTGAATGGTTTAAAAAGCTGTTTATATAGGAATGTTTGTTTTAAAACAAATTATTTCCCAATGGTTTCCAACCTTGGGTAACCCAGGTGTTCTTGGACTGCAACTCCCAGAAACTCAGGTCAGCACCATTGCATTGATGGATGCCTAGACCAGTGCCAAATTTTGGCTAGCTGGATATGCTGGTGCATGTGGGAAAAACACATGAATGGAGGGGAAGGACAATATTTTATACATATTTATTGGACTGTGTTCAAAGACTGCAAAAGAAAGCCACGTACCTGCCATTGTTTTCCCATTGGTTTTGCTATCTGGAAAAGGCTGTTCAGGGTAGCAATTTGATCTTTGTGAATTCTGATAGGAACTGCAGCTTCTTGATTTACCTGTAGACTGCCCTTAGTTATTTATTGGCTTTTGCACAGCTGAAATGTTTAGTGCAGTTTTTCACACATTTACACTATGCAAATAGAGCTTAATATGCATATTTTAAGAGAAGATGCCTTTTGGAGAAACTTATTTAAATGTGACTTCCCCACCCACTCATTTTGTGGTATGTAGTTTGCAGCCTTCAGGCACTAAAACGTGAGAGGGGACTGTGTGGCCCTCCAGAGTTTGTTCCACTTTCCTCACCATTTGCAGTCCTGATTAAGGGTGATGGAACTTCTCCAGGGGGCCACACATTCCCCACCCCTGGGCTAGATGGTGGGCACTTGCTGCTCAAGCTGTAGTCGGTTGCTTGAGCAGCCAGCTACATTTGGCCTGTAGCATGGATCTGTTGATTTGCACAGTTGCTGGATGAGGATCAGAGAAATAATTGCTGAGAAGATGTTTAGATGAGCAAAGATATCTGAGATAACACAGATTTTTCTTAGAGATCTGAGAGTGCAAGACAGTAATAGGTGGAAGGGAAACCCACTATAAATGAAGAGGCAGAGTTAGGGAGTATCCAGTCTACGCATCATTTAAAGCATGTAAAATTGAGAAGTAGCATGAGATACGATATGATGTGATATAGGATATGATATGATACAGTATGATATGATATAGTGAATAAGGTCCTCTTTCTTAACAGGTTGTGTGATGTGTGTTGCATTTCTTATTTATACTTAACCATTATTTTGTCACATTAGACAGCACAGTGCTGGAGAACCTTTCGGACTGCCAAGATGTTTTGGAATGCCACACTCCTTACTGACAAGTGGCGCTACTGGATAGAGACCCCATCTTCTTTCATCCCTCTGTTTCTGAAAGTCGTTTGGTTTGGTTCAGTTACAGTTTTCCTATATGTTTTGTTTTTAGATGCAGATGAAGTCATTTATGATGATGTACCAAGAGAAAATTCAGATTCTGAACCAGGTATTAGTTTAAATTCTTTCTTTGTAGACTTGCAGTTATCAAAAATGTTTACAGGAGAGAATACTGACACATGTACTAACAGAGAAAGTGCTAAATCCTTTCCTTACCTGCCATATCCTCATTTCAAATTCCTCTCTACTTGCTCTTAACCCGTGTGGCTTCAGGTTGTGTGTTTGCAAAATAATACTGGTCACACACAAAGTACATCAATGAGGTGAAACATAACTGAAGATAAAATAGAGCAGGGAGGTGATACGTAATGAAAGGACTCTGAACCTCCTTTGCCATTCCTTTCAAGAAGTGATGTTTGCATATAAAGTGGATAGGCCTGTTTTATCAATGGCATTTTAATCTATATAGTACAAACGTGCATGTATGAGTTTATTCAGGGCATACGTAGTACTTCCAGTAGTGGTGGGAAAGTTCTCCAATATTATGCATGAAACCTCAATTTCCTTCATTTTCATGACTGTCCACGGCTGTTCTGCTGCTGCTGCAGCTGTTGTTGTCATTAATGCCTTGTTCTTCTTCCCTGACATGATCCTAGCTAGTTGAAAATCATCTAGTAGGCTCTTGATGACATCATGATGCTGTGGTAGCCAAATTGTCAGAAAACTTTGCCACCCCTCCCAAGTGACAGTGTACCTGAATTACATAATCTAGGAGTGGGGAATCTCAGTGAGGCTGTAGGCCACTGGGGAAAAAAATACCAGCAGCCAGAGGACTGCATTCCTCAGAGGGCAGAGCAAAAAGAACTATTTTCCATTTATTTTAAAAAAATTTAAATATAAAATGGTGATTAGGTATTGTAAGGGTTGCTATAATAGGTTTTAATAACTGAAAGATGAATTAATTTTTTTAAAAAATAACTGAAAAAGCTCCTATGCATCCTCTAAAACAGTGGTGTTCCCAACCTTGGCCAACCCAGATGTGCTTGGACTGCAACTCCCAGAAACCATGGCCAGCACAGCTGGTGGTGGAAGCTTCTGGGAATTGCAGTCCAAGAACAAACACCTGGGTTAGCCAAGATCGGGAACCACTTCTCTAAAATATAATAATAAAAAATATGTATTTTTGAAAATGTTTTGCTGAGTGGTTTCCCCCCCACCCTCAAAAATGAAGAATTTGCACTCTATGGCTCATAGAGACGTTCTGAGCAAAATATCTTCTATAAAAAAAATATTAAACGTGTGTTAGGGGGTATGGAGGCTGTAGGGATGGTTGGGGCTGCAGAAATGCCCCTTGGCGTCACATGTTGCTCACTCCTGACATAGCATCTTGACTGAATGGACAAACACTTTCAGAATACCCCTAGATAATATGTGTGTCTATTTTCTGAACTTATAAACTGTTTGCCAAAAGCAAAGAGTTGTGTCAGATTTAATTTTTGTGCTTCTGCATTCAAGTCAACTGTGGATCACATTTTCCCCCCAGATGTTCCCCTTCATGGTCACTTATGTATATCCCGTGTTTTAATGTTGCATGTCCAGATTTTCCTACTGGGTCTTCATCTCATTACTGTGTGCAGCACTTTACACTTGTGTCTGTTGTGTTTATTATCCTTTCCACTATGGGTCACTGCACCTTCTTTAAAAGAAACAGAAAAGAGACATGACAAATGGACAACTATGGATAATTTCTTATGACAATATGAGTGGGCACAGTTTGATTTTTGTATTTAAGCACAGCTGTATTTCTCCTGAAATTAAAGATCACATGTGGTCAGGTTTTCTGTACAAGCATAAACTGTTGGGGGAAATGCTCTTAAACATATGCAGCAGTTAAACTGCAACCAGTATTTTCTGTCATTGATTGCGCTTCCTAATACTCTGATCTACCAAAGCAAGATGAAGTCTCATTTTAGAACTGGGGTTATTTTTTAAAGTTATGAAACTGAATTGTCATCCCAGAGTTTGCAAAAAGAATAAATTATGTAAATAGAACATATTGAATTAGATTTTCTTTATTCTGGGGACTCATGTCTTACTAATGAAAATGTGGGAGTTTGTAGAACATGGAATAATGAGAAAAAATGTGCTATTCTTGAAACAATGCAGGGGCATATTTGTGTTGGGGATGAATATATTTGCTATAAAATTTTAAGCTTTTCTCTGCAAAATGTGGGCCTGCAGGGCAGGAGGAAATATATTTAAATAGCAAATTATCCCTCCCAGATTCTTCTTGGGATACAGTTTGCTGTTCTGGGAGGCTAAAAAGGTGTTATTCCTGGCGTGCCCATGGTTTGCATCACCACGAGACCTGAGGGAGGGCAAAATGTGTGCCTGACCTTCAGACCTCCCCCTGCTGTAGACGTGTAATACACAAGAGACTCCAAGTTGGTGCTCAAGTAACATTTGTGGTGCGACAACAGGCACATTTGATCTCTCTCTCTCTCTCTCTCTCTCTCTCTCTCTCTTTCATCTTCCATCCCCTTCTCTCCTTCGCAATCTTTTGCCCTTTGTCTGCTGGACTGAAAATTGCAAATCTTCCTTGTAATACTTTTCCTTCTTCAAGTTGGTACTGGTAGAGAGATACTCCTTCTTTAACAGGCATGTAGCATTAATTTTTACCCTTAATAGCTTAACAAAATTATATTTTGCATATTACTGCATGCAGAGGAGATGATTTACGATGATGTTGAGAATGGAGATGAAGGTGGAAATAGCTCTCTAGACTATGGGTGGAGTTCGAGTGAGTTTGAAAGCTATGAAGAGCAAAGTGACTCAGAGTGTAAAAATGGAATGCCGGGTTCTTTCCTTCGTGGCAACCACAGAAGACAAGTATGTAACTTTCTGATAGCATTTTTGGCATATTGTTTACATGCTTCCCAGCACCACAGGCTTTACATTGTCTAATTTTTCTCATGCTTCACATGTTAAGCCATAAATGTAGGCATTACAAAAATTACATTACATGTAACATTACAATGAGAGAAGAAGAGATAATCTAGACAAAGAGAGACAAAAATGGTAAATGTACAATGGTATCTACCTGCTTTGGGCAGTGAGAATTTTCATTTCCTCTGTTGACATCTCATAAGCAACATTGTAATTTGCAAGATAATCTTGTAAATCCCAAAACTTTACAGGGTGTTGTAATTATTCTTGTTGCACATACTGTAAACCAAGTCAGGAAAACTTAATTTATTTACCATAGCATGAAATGTTCAGCTGATGATCATGCACAATTCATTATTGCAGTGAGTAGCACAGAGCCTCCATGAAAGGATATATTGATAAACCTGTACTTGGGATAAACCTCTGTATATATTTCCTAAACTGTGGAGGGCTCTGGAGGAGTAAGAGACAGTTTTTAAAACTGTAGTTTTATGTAGGGGCTGCAGATAACTTCCATACACCCTAATGACCCCCGTCTCCTAATTTTTTTGACCCCTAAATTGCTAATTGTGCCCCTGCCAGAAGCTGGGTTGTCACTTCCAGTTTCTTTTAAAAAGGTTTTTAAGGTTTAAAAGAAGCCACAAGATAAACTGTTTAATGTGTACATTATAAATCATGTAATGTAATAAAATGTTTACGTGGTACATCATGCCCTTCCCCCAAAGGTTTTGGGTGACAATTTGCCATTTTGACACATTAGATATTTATGTGTGTATATATGTACATACACACATGCACATACATGCGCATGCATGCATGCAACACACACGCACACACGTACATATGTACCATCAGGGTGTGAGTGGCAGGTGTGTGAGGGGGATTGTAGAGCCCTCCAGGGTCTTTGAGAGAGTACAGATGCCCCCCTGTCCTTGGAGTTGCCTACATTTGCCTTTCAGGCATGTTTAAGTCTCTTGAACTCTTACAATATGTTTTAGCTATAAACGTTTTGATAGTGATAGATAAAAGGGTCACATACCCTGTTTCCCCAAAAATAAGACCTAACCTGAAAATAAGCCCTAGTATATTTTTTCAGGATGCTTGTAATATAAGCCCTACCCCAAAAATAAGCCCTAGTTAAGTGAAACCCCGCCCTACACCATTGTGCAGCAACCAGAAGATGACATGACTGTATTGAATGAAGGTAGATTGTTGTACATGAAAAAAATAAAACATCCCTTCAAGTCCTAATGCGTTTTTGGGAGCAAAAATTAGTATAAGACCCTGTCTTATTTTCGGGGAAACACGGTATTTCTAAAATTGTGAAGATCACAAGCTATGAACAAGGGTTAACCTAGCAAGATGACTATTGGTTCAAATCAGCTGAAGAGAACAATGTTCCGTGTGTTTGGAAAAATCATTTTGCCAGTGGAGCTGGGCATGAACTCATTACTAAGTTCAAGCTTTAGAAAGAGGAAAACATTGTTCTTTTTTAAAAAAAAAATATCTGGCCACCAGCATGCATGATAGCGCTCAAGTGCTTTAGTGTAAAGTTTAAGATTGTATCTTTTTGTATGCTATAGCTTTCTCATGACCTAACCCGTTTAAAGGAGCACTATGAAAAAAAGATGAAAGATTTGATGGCAAACACGGTGGGAGCAGTAGAGATTCAGCAGCTAAAGCAAAAACATGAGCTGAAGGTAGCGTAGCTGATTTTTGTAACAAGATAAATGTTAAAATTGTTGTTCTTCAAACACAATGAATATGTGTTTTAATAGGTGGTGGGAAAAATTGAACATTTTGTATTTCAACGGTGCTGTCTGCATTGCTGCTGGCCTTAAAAGAACATGGTCAAGGTCTTTTTCCGCCTGGTTACTTTGCTTTGCCCTGGTGCTCATAATCCTTAGAAAGGGAGATGCAAAGTTAATTTCCTATATTGATGGTTAGTTGTACTTGTGCAATGGGATCCACAGGGATGTATCATGATGGCTCAGCACAGCTGAGTTGACAAAGGTGTCTTTCAGTGGTAAGACTACACAGCTTTTAGTTCTTTGGGAATCTGAATGGCCATGTGTTTTCTTTTTATCCTTTTCAGCTTAAATACATTTTGGTATATTTTTAAAACCAATATTTGATAGGAAATATTAGTTTTGCTCAATATGCAGCATGAGATGAGTGTGGGGACTCAGTTGCTCAACAAACAGCATTCCATTTCTAAATGATTAGTTGCCTCCTAGATTTCCATTTTTAAAAAAGTTGTTGGATTTATTAAGACTTCATTGGGGGAAAACATTGCCAGTATAAATGGAAAATATATGTACCCTGTTTCCCCGAAAGACCTAACCTGAAAATAAGCCCTAGTATGATTTTTCAGGATGCTCGTAATATAAGCCCTACCTCAAAAATAAGCCCTAGTTAAGTGAAAGCCCGCCCTCCACTACTGTACAGCAACCAGAAGATGGCATGACTGTATTTGAATAAATGTAGATTGTTGTACATGAAAAAAATAAAACATCACCTGAAAATAAGCCCTACTGCGTTTTCTGGAGCAAAAATTAATAATAAGACCCTGTCTTATTTTCGGGGAAACACGGTATATGAGAAATATAGAAGACTCATCAAAAAAAGCCGTGAAGGGCACAAAAGGCTATATGCAAAAAGGTGTGCATCTGTACATACTATGCATTCATCACTCTTGGCCTCCATAACTAGACATTGTTCTTTTTAAGAGCAAGTACATATGGGCAGTACCTGCTACAACACTTTTAAGCCATCCCGTTCCACTCTTATTATTCACTGAATTTGTAGAATATGTTTATTACTGTTTTGTAGATGCAGAAGCTCATGAGAGCAGCAAGAGAAGGCACTAAAGATGGACTTGAAAAAACAAAAGCTGCTGTGAAGAAAGGTCGGTCATTCATAAGAACCAGGTCATTTATTAGTCAAGGTATGTATTGATTTTTTTTAAAAAAGAATTGCTCAAATGGACACTTATTTTGTAAAGCGTTATGTTACAGAAATAATATCCTAGTGCCCTTGTTTACAGTTTAGAAGCTGTAACTAGTATGTCAGGGAAGTGCTTCAGAGTGCTGATTGCCAAAAGGTATACACAGTAGAGTGTAGTCAAGCAGATTTCTTATCTGTTGCCAGATAAATCTTTTCTTGAGTGTGATCTTGAGTGTGATGTGCTCCATTCAGCCTGTCAACTTGGAGTGCCATCCATAAAAAGTAAGCCTAATTGCTACAGCTGGTTATTTATCAAGACTCATAAGATATGCACTTAGCTAACTTTGTAACTCTCTTAAATATATGTTTTAAAAAGAGGTACAGTATATCACAGAAGTGAGCACACACCCCTCACATTTCATAAATATTTTGGTATATCTTTTCATGTGACAACACTGAAGAAATGACATTTGGCTACAATGTAAAGCAGTGAGTATACAGCTTGTATAACAGAGTAAATGTGCTGTCCTCTCAAAATAACGCAACATAAAGCTATTAATGTCTAAACCACTGGCAACAAAAGTGAGTACACCCCTAAGTGACAATGTCCAAATTGGGCCCAAGTAGCCGTTTTCCCTCCCTGGTGTCATGAGACCTGTTAGTGTCACAAGTCTCAGGTGTGAAGGGGGAGCAGGTGTTATCGCTCTCACTCTCTCAGAGTGGTCACTGGAAGTTCCACATGGCACCTCATGGTCATGAACTATCTGAGGATCTGAAAAAATGAATTGTTGCTCTACATAAAGATGGCCTAGGCTATAAAAAGATTGCCAAAACCCTGAAACTGAGCTGCAGCATGGTGGCCAAGACCAGACAGCGGTTTAACAGGACAGGTTCCACTCGGAACAGGCCTTGCCATGGTCGACCAAAGAAGTTGAGTGCCGGTGCTCTGTCATATCCAGAGGTTGGCTTTGGGAAATAGACGTATGAGTGCTGCCAGCATTGCTGCAGAGGTTGAAGGGGTGGGGGGTCAGCCTGTCAGTGCTCAGACCATACGCCACACACTGCATCAAATTGGTCACCAGGGCTGTCGTCCGAGAAGGAAGCCTCTTCTAAAGATGATGCACAAGAAAGCCCGCATACGGTTTGCTGCAAACAAGCAGACTAAGGACATGGATTTCTGGAACCATGTCCTGTGGTCCGATGAGACCAGGATAAACTTATTTGGTTCAGATGGTGTCAAGCGTGTGTGGCGGCAACCAGGTGAGGAGTACAAAGACAAGTGTGTTGTGCCTACAGTCGAGCATGGTGGTGGGAGTGTCATGGTCTGGGGCTGCATGAGTGCTGCCGGCACTGGGGAGCTACAGTTCATTGAGGGAACCATGAATGCCAACATGTACTGTGACATACTGAAGCAGAGCAGGATCCCCTCCCTTCAGAGACTGGGCCGCGGGCCAGGATTCCAACATGATAACGACCCCAAACACCTCCAAAACGACCACTGCCTTGCTAAAGAAGCTGAGGGTAAAGGTGATGGACTGGCCAAGCATGTCTCCAGACCTAAACCCTATTGAGCATCCGTTGGGCATCGTGAAACGGAAGGTGGAGGTGCGCAAGGTCTCTAACATCCACCAGCTCTGTGATGTCGTCATGGAAGAGGACTCCAGTAACAACCTGTGAAGCTCTGGTGAACTCTGTGCCCAAGAGGGTTAAGGCAGTGGTGGAAAATAATGGTGGCCACACAAAATATTGACACTTTGTGCCCAATTTGGACATAGTCACTTAGGGGTGTACTCACTTTTGTTGCCAGAGGTTTAGACATTAATAGCTGTGTGTTGTGTTATTTTGAGGGGACAGCACATTTACACTGTTATACAAGCTGTATACTCACTGCTTTACATTGTAGCCAAGTGTCATTTCTTCAGTGTTGTCACATGAAAAGATATACTAAAATATTTATGAAATGTGAGGGGGTATACTCACTTCTGTGATATACTGTATTTATGATAAATATCTAATTATTGTAAAGCAACAGGCACAGGTGTTGGGAGCACAGGTCCAAGATCAGAGTGATTAAAAAATGTCAGAAGAGGGCTCTGGGGATTAGTTTCCTGTTGTGAAGATACATAAACCCTTCAGCCAAAACATATATTGTATATTGATAGGAGTTACTTGACCTTTACCAGCTAGATAATGGGTTGGCTTGTCCTTCATGCAGCCCTCGCACTAAATTTTTCCTTTGTGGAACATCCTGGGTTCTTGCTGACTGATTAAATATGGGAGATCCTAATCAGGCTGTTGAAACACTGGCTTCTTAAAATAAATGCTCCTGATGGCCTCTAAAAAAAAAAAAGTACATTGGTAGCTTCTTTGAAAGAACGTAACAAGAACCCTGCTGAATCAACTGGAAATACTGTCTTTATCATCTTATTATTAGCATTCTGTTCACAGAACTTCCTGTGAGAAGTCTGGAAGCAGAACATGAGGACAGCTGCACCATCCACCTCAAATACCCCGGTGACGGATATGCAAAGGCATATTGCCTCTGGTACTAGAGGGAATACATAACCATCTCAACTAGTAGCCATACTACAATACCCCATTAATTTATCATTGAGATGAGACTAGCAATTATTTGGTTAAATCTTAAACAAAGAGTTAGGGGTGAGATTGGGTGACAAAAAGAGATACCAGAATCTTAGGAAAAACTTAGAGAAGAATGTTTTGCATAATGATTTATATTGTAACGGACACCACTCTGGGTGTCTTTGGACAGAAGAAGGGCATACGTATAAGTGAAAATAATAAACAAGTGAAAAAGTAACGAAATGGGAGGGTGAATGATGTATGAAAGTACAAACTGGATTGAGTGGAGTCAGGATGTGATCCGTACTGGACCTGAAGTGGAAAGCCGACAGAAGAGAAAGCCGACAAACATGCTGTGATATGGGGCTGAGCATATGTTGTGCCCTTTCATTTCCACTTTGGGCCCCATATGGCTTGGCATTTGCCCCAAGTTGTATTGCTAAGGAGCATAGTCTTGATGTCTTTTAAAAATACCGTGCTTCCCCGAAAATAAGACAGGGTCTTATATTAATTTTTGCTCCCAAAAACGCATTAGGGCTTATTTTCAGGGGATGTTTTACTTTTTTCATGTACAACCATCTACATTTATTCAAATACAGTCATGTCATCTTCTGCTGGTTGCTGCCCAATGGTGGAGGGTGGGGTTTCACTTAACTGGGGCTTATTTTGGGGGTAGGTCTTATTTTCGGGGAAACGGGGTATCATTTTGCACCTTACCTCCATTTTTCAGGCAGTCCAGGGGGGACTACCCAAGCAGATGTTTGTGGAGAGTTTGGAGAAGAAAGCTTCAGGTCATCCTTGCTGATCTTTAGTTATGTGAATCTAGACTTCTACCCTCCCCTTTGAACAATACTTCTGGGTTTTTTAAAAAAATCCATTTCCATTATTTTCCATTTGGTTTAGTAACAGATTCACAGGGGATGCATAGCTTATCTGTGTCTACCACACGTAGTCATGTGCCATATTTTCTACAATATATTGTGATCAGAGTGGGTCTCAGCACAATCACAATAGCTGTAATTACAATACATTACAACAGGCATGGGTGATCTCAAAGGGGCCAAGCGCTATTTTTCAGCCAGTAGCCTGTGGGCCTCTTTCCCAGGGAGGAGGGCTAAAGGGGGATATTGCCAGAAAGGTTAATATGCATATTTAACTTTTAAAATTATCGTGAAAAGTTTTAACTTAGTAGTTATGGACTCTAAAGGTTGCTACTATGGGGTTTTGTTCACTGACCAGTGGATTGAACTAAAAAGGTTTCAAAACAAAACAAAACCAGAAGAAGCCCATTCATGCCTTCTGGTAGCAAAAAGGATATTGAGGGTTCTGGGAGCCCTTGGAATTTCCACCACCCATCCCAGGGGCTTTTTTGAGCGGTTCTCCCCCAGGAAAAAATAAATAAACATCTTTTGGGGGTGTGGAGGGGCTCAAGAGTCAGGGGTGCTGGGGCTGCAGAACTGCCCTGGAAGCCACATGCGGCCCACCCCTACCATGCAGTATAGCAGTAATAAGTAAATTATAATTCATTAAAAACATATCAAGCATGTCAACGAGATTAGTAATAGATTAGTAAACAATGTCCAGTACCTGTAATATCAACATAACTACAGTAAGCTGTTCGCTGTATTGATTGTATTAAAAGACCTAGTGCTAAGACTCAAATTTACCTCATAATTACAGCAAAAAAAGAGCGGAGGAGAATGGAATTAGGAAAAAAAAAAAAGAACCACAAGGTATTTCAGGAAACCCAATTCTGAGCAAACAAAAGAGGCACACTGTTATTTACCAGGAGCCCATGTTCTGAGGGCACCCTCGTCTCCACGGCAGCTTCCTTCTGGGCAGGAGAGCCACAGAAAAGCCACTGTTTAGGAAAAGCCTCTCCTTGGGCAGACGTCTGCATCTAAGAGAATAATGCTGCTCCGTGCAAGTAACGGCAGCATCCTAAGGATTCTGAGGCTGCTGATGGGACCAAGTAGGTCGAAATAGGCAAGCCTTGCCAGTAGATTCATTGCCCTCCTCGTTCTTTCTCCCTCATAAGGCTAGTGAAGGGACTTGAGAGGGCTCCCTTTGGACCCCAGGCCCTCACCAGGGAAGGAACTCCAGGACTTTGGTACCAAGCCCAGTCCCATTGTCCACAGCACCCACTGAAGACAGCAAGCGTCTTTCCCTCGACTCTAAGCAAACCTTTGGAGAGGCAATATCAATACTCCAGCAGCCCTTTTTTTAAGCCACTCTTTTCTTTCCACCTGGCTCATTAATATAGTTGTAACTCTGAATGGATTTGCTTATGTACTTGGTGCTTGCTGACCTCCTCTCTCTGTGAACAGCATCACATTCCTCCTTTTCCCGTCTTCTGTTAGAGCTATCAAAAGAATGTCAATTCAAGCTATTTTAGTACTCTTTCTTTTCATTTCTGTAACCACTTCACCCAATTATTTTGGCATAATGTTTGTTTCCTAATAAAACGGTTCATTCCTGAACATGTTTGAATTGTTCATCTCTCCTTCCTGTCTAAGTCTGATTGTTCCCGTATAAATATAACCTCCCTGTGGCCCAGGGTCCTCTTTTAAAAGACCACCCGAACTGCGGTTTCTCCTGCAATTATGACCATTTAACCTGGGGATGAAGTAGGGCTTGGAGAAACTATATTTGGGGGTCCTGTTGCCGGAATCTCCCAGACACCATGACAACTAGCTGTACCATCTGGTACATGCCAACTTGCTGGCATAGTTTTTTTATGGAAACTATGAACTCTGTCCTCAATCCGTAATGTGTGGAGTAGCCTTAAGTATAGCCTAAATTGCCAGCTTTTCACCATATTAGCTGACTTGCAATACGATGCCATGATGTTTATATAATGGGAAACTGTTTCTCCGATGCTTGCTTTTCTCATATGGAGAAGGCAGCAGCAGCATGCAAGACCGCAAGGAGCATTGCCTTTAGCTTTGCATAGGTGCATCTAAGGACATTCTTCAGCCTTTTGATGTTACCACGCACTCCTCTGTTTGGTACGCACGGCATTAAAAGCTGCTTCACGTCTGGTTGTATTAATTTCTGATCTAGTAATGTTACTGCAGTTTTACTTAACGATAGTATAGGTTCATTGGAGGTTTTCTTTTGGAGGAAGGTCCCAGCTGTAGTGAGTTTGCATCCCAGATCTCCAGCAGCTTTCCGAGCTTCAGCTTTCTCCATGGGGATGCCAGTTCAGAAGAAAGGTTCATTGCACAAAACTCGCTGCCTAAATGTTCACCATCCTTTTCGCAGCAACAAAAATCGACATAGATAAAAATGAACACGGGGCTTGGTGTGTACAGAGATGCTCATCCAAGGAGCAATCGTTTTATTGCCTACTTCTGTAACATATATGTGTGTTAAAATAGGAGTGTGATGAATTATTTCTAGATCACCGGTCCACCAGTCTGGAAGAAGAGGAGCTGTTTATTGATGTAGACTGTATGCACCCAGAGGCCATAATGACTCCTATGCCTGAGGGATTATCACAGCAACAGGTTTGTGTTTGTGTATTGGATGCTGCTGAAATCTAACACGAAATCTTTTTGTGTCTGTAGTTAGGGTTCATTTGTTAAACGCTCTAGAACTCCGCTGACTTGCACATTAAACCAAAACTGAAATTGGCTCTGTAAGTAAGTTATCCCATGCTGGGGATTCTGGATGTTGTTGCCCAGTACTAGGAATTCAGGAGATTGTAGTCCAAAAAAGTAACTTTTCCATGTTCTGCTCTTTATACACTTTTCCTCTGTAAGGGTTGGATATCTCGGGCACTCGTTCAAAGCTGTGCTTGCAGCTGCTTACCACACGGTGGCATAATAGGATCTTGAGTTTTATTTATCTTGTGTTTCATTGCTCGCTTAGGCGAGAAACGCTTAATCATTTTGGCTCTTGGGATGATATCTAACTCAGAATGAACTTCGGTGAACCAACATTGCTTTCTGAAATGAAAATAATCCTATAATAATCACACAGCCAAGTTATTTCCCATGGGGACTTGTCATGGTACGCAGCAAAAAGCTGATCAAACTAGTGAACTCAATGTAATCCACTGGATGACCTGCTAAGGCATCTGCCATAGCTGTAGAGAACTGAATAAGGTATTTACCAAAAATAGAAAAAAAGAAAATTGTCGTATTTGCTGCTTTTATAAAAAGTAAACTTTTTAAAAAATTCCAAGGAGCTTGAGGAAACACTGGTTGTTGTTGTTGTTGTTGTTGTTGTTGTTTTTACAACATCTGTACCAACAATCTGTAAGAGTTCTGGCTTCAGCTTTGTGTACTAAATACCTATAACCAGGAGGTGAGCTAGTGAAGCAGAGCCATATTAGGATGTTCTGTCTACTCAAAAGTTAAACCTGTTCGCATGCACACACAGAGAGAGGAGACAAATAGCGATGCACACTCTCAGTGGGAGATGATGTCGCAGCAGTCAGACTGAGGAAAAACAAACGTCAATGACAATGTTGTTTGTTGAATGAGAGAGTTCTTCCTAGATTCATTCCAGATCTCCTTTCCATTTCTCCTAAACCCAATCAATATTCTGTTAAAGCTGCCTTTAGGGTACAGTCAGGAACAACACAGGCTGTGTTTTCCTTCTCCGTCACAAAATATGAACAAGGATAGGTGAATACCTGGTTTCAACATTTGTTTGAGACGATGTGGGAAGTTACACATCTCTTGTCCCTGTCTTTGTGTTTTACTTCAAAGAGATAAGAATTCTTCCTCCATCTGTGCTTCAGATATAGCTGGAACTGAGCTGAACTTCCAGCTTCTATTATATTCACTGTTGATTGCGGGAGGGGGGGGATACTTTATCATCATCATCATCTTGGAACTGCAGAGCTGGAAGGGACCCTATGGGGGTTGTTTTCCATGTTAAACTTTTGAATTCTCACAATGAAGTATCAGTGAGCTGGGCAGGTGTGGAGGTTAGCTACTGACTACACTTTTGATAACACTGCATCCTTTTGTCATCATCTTTTGAGCTCCCTTTCTGTGAAGAGCTCACCAGGAATTCCATTTCTTAAGGTGGGTTTCCATAAGGTAGATGTTCTATAGAGATTGCTTTCAGTGACTTCCACGTTCAGATGTAACACCACCTCTCTTAAATGTGCTGGAAAGGCCAGGAAGGAGGCCACAATCTGCTATGCGTTGGCTCTTCTGTGTCTCTGTCCTTGACAAAGCTAAAGCCCTTCCTCCCTTAACCGTGGTTTGTTCTAACTAGGTTCACCCTATGAACCCTGCATTTGAAATTGGCTGTAATAAGTCCTCACTGAGGCAGAATGTGAGGAGCATTAAATGTGCAGAGAATACTGTTTTATCACAGGTTCTCAGTGTGTGATTTTTACATGTATTTTTTGAAATTTAACAGGTGGTGAGAAGATATATTTTAGGAGCTGTGGTTGACAGTGAGAAAAACTATGTGGATGCACTCAAAAGGATTCTAGAGGTAACCAATGCTTTAAAAAAAACCCAAAAAACAAATGGATAATGTGTCATTGAAAAAGATGAAGATGTATCACATGTGAATCACTGCTACTAATGTATTTGTGTGTAATGAAGAAATGAATTTGAACATAACAGTACAGTACAGTGATTATTCAGTTGATCCTTGTGTTTAATTTCAGCAATATGAGAAGCCTCTTTCAGAGACGGAGCCCAAACTGTTGAGTGAGAGAAAACTAAAGATGGTCTTTTATCGAATTAAGGAAATTCTCCAATGCCATTCAATGTTCCAAATCGCACTGGCCAGTCGTGTGTCTGAATGGGATTCTGTGGAAATGATTGGAGATGTTTTTGTTGCATCAGTACGTAAACAGTCATAGTTATTAAGGTGCTAAGGCTGGACCCATTCCTCTCTGGTCAAATTTAGAACTGATGGAGCCATATCCCCACACTGCCCTGAATCAGGAAATGGCTGCGTTCCAAGCTCAGTCCAGCCTTTTGTTGCACTCATGAAGAGATTGGGAGTACAGTAGAGCTATAACATTTTGCTCCCAGATTTTGCCTGGAGAATACCAAATGTATTCTGATGTTTCCTCCTTGTTTTCCTGGCACCCCTCCCCCAAGTAGTTTGCCATCTCCTTCTCCATTGCCTGCCAGTGGCAAGAGTCAGTGGGTGGGGATTGTTAGGTGTTTTCTTTCCCCTCCCATAGCACTTGTTGGGATGCAGCATCATAGGAACTATGATTTTCTCCAAGTGCTTGCACAGAACACAGGCACTTTGAGAAAGCTGTATTAATCTGGATCCATGTTACTTCCCTGATTAGAAGCTGAGATGCACCCAGGAAGGCTTGTTTACTATCAGAATTGCTGCTGCAAGTAACTGGGGGTGTGGGAGAGGATGAGTTCTTCTCGAGCAAGGATTACAAATTCACAGGGCTATAATGCTCACCTTAACTGAAATTGAGTTTTGCATTTTATTACACTTGCATCTCACATGTTTCTGTGAAACACAGTGTTTCATCTAGACCAGCCATTCTCAGCGGGGCCATATGGCCCCTTGGGGGGCACTGGCATATTTAAAAGGGGCCACAGACTGGAAACAATTCTTCAGACACCACATTATAAGGTTCATTATGTGACTTATACAATCCTGATTCAGCCTATATTTCTTCCATATTGTGTTTATGGCCATGGCCAAAAAAAGGTTGAGAATGACTGGTCTAAACCTTTTTGCTTCATTGTAGTAAATTCCATTAGAGTAGACCCATTGAATCAATGGGGATTTAGGGAGACAAATTCTCCATCTGTTCCATTGATTCGAATGAGCCTACTCTAATTATGACTCACTATGCTAAAATAAATTCCAGTTAGGTCCATTTGAATTAATGGAACCTACAGAAGAGTTGACTCACTAAATCCCCATTGAATCAGTGGGCTTACTGTAGTGAAATTTACTATGCTAAGCAACAGGATTTTGACCACTGTGTTTTACTCTTAGATTTGATAACATTATTTTAAGGGCGAATACTAAACTGGAGAGAGCCTTTTTCCCGGAGAAATGTGACTGAGAATATGATGTGTAATTCATGTTTCAAGTTTATTCCTTTTGTAAAATTCCTAGAAGAACCAGTTTTCTTATTTTTAACAAAAAGTATGAATTCTGTTGAAATATTCATCCTTAATAACCTGTTAAAAAGTAAACTAGTACACTGAACTGTAACTCCGGCATAGGATCTAGAACATTGTATAATTTTGTTATTGTTATGTGTTTCAGTTTTCAAAATCTATGGTGCTCGATGCTTACAGTGAGTATGTAAACAATTTCAGCACTGCTGTGGGGATTCTCAAGAAAACATGTGCCACAAAACCTGCTTTTCTTGAGTTTTTAAAGGTGAGTGCATCTAGATTTTAAATTCCTTAGCAGCTGTGGGAAAATGGGGTTCTTCAGCAGAGAATCTCACTCTGGGTAGATTAGTCTGATGGCCTCACTCTGAATCCTGGTGCGTGGCTCAGTTTAACGGGCTCTCAGGGCCACTTTGCCTGAACATGGGAGTTCCATCCTATTGGAGGACCATTATTTGATAGAAGGTGAAAAATCCATGTTTAGTTCAGGGTTTTAAGTATATAGGCTTGTCTTCTGGGCACCCACTGATTTAGGGTCCACCTAATTTTTTCAGGGCTTGAGAGTACAATGTGATTGTTTAAAAATAAATAAGTTAAACATTACTTTGCAAATATTACTTGCATGTCCTCGTATTTCCATTATCTGTTGTTGGTGGTGTGTGTTTGTGTATGAGTGTGTGTTTTGATGTATGCCAGAGCTTAAGTCTTAGGAATGGGCATAAACCGCCGGTTTGACTGTTTGTGCCGGGTTGTTTAGTGGCCACACAGGTGTTTGGCACTTCAAAGCCCCTCTTCCTCCAGTGGGCGCCCACTCAGAGGCAGCGTCCTGGCTTCCCTGCCCTGCCTTCTCCGGGCACTGCATCTGAGTGGGCGCCTGCCAGAGGAAGAGGGGCTTTGAAGTACCAAACACCTGTTTGGCCAATAAACAAACTGGTAGTTAGCGCCCCTCTCTATTAAGTATATTTTGAAAGCATGCTAAGGATTAAGTATATCATCTCCTTATTTACTGATAGTATATGATACGCCCCCTTGATTTTTCGTAAATGTTTTCTTTGTAGTCATTCAATTGTTATTACCATTAGTTAGCATTTTTGTACATACTTTGGACAAGGTCCGCTTTGCATTGCCCAGACTTCACCCCTAATCCTTTTGAAAAAGTTAATGGAGTTGATCTGAAGAAAAACTTGAAATATTGTCATTACAGCAATGCCAAGAATCTAGTCCTGACAGAATTACACTCTATGGCTTAATGATGAAACCCATACAGCGTTTTCCTCAGTTCATTCTCCTGTTACAGGCAAGTCACATTATCAATAATAGGAACTACATGCCGTGTTTACCATTGTCTTATTTTTTGGTTCTTCTTTCCCAAATTAGAAGGCCAATGCATTCAGGTAGCACTGAGTTTGCAGTAGCTCTGAGATAATGTTTCTTTGATTCTCAGTGACCAGTCATTATTTCACTGGGTAATGTCAACCGAGGAATAAAAGGCATACTTTCCAAAGTGTAACGTGTCAAGCAATTTCCGGACAGAAGCAAATGCTCTTTGCTAGTGACTCTCTCAAAGTTTAAGCAGTGTTCAGATCAGACCATGTTTTCACCTTATAATTAAATGACTTTTCCCCGAAAGGTATGTGAATAAGAATTCATAAACACTTTAGTGCCCTGTCTAGAGATGGGAAGGCTTGGAAACCCCCCCAGAAAAACTGAAAAAAAAAACCAGATTTATTTTGTTTTCCCCCCCAGAAAAATTGGAAAAAAAATGGAGTGTGGATTATGTTTTTTACAATGATAAATAATATGTCTATGACATGGTATTCAAACTATATAACATGAAGACCTTAATGAAAGATTTCTGAGACTTTATGTATTTAAGTTCTCTGAGAGGACTCCTGTCTCTATTAGTTTGGTAGATAATTCCCCATCAAGTAACTACGTTGAGAAGTGAGCACACTGGTTACAGTTAAGTGGACAGATTGTGGCCCTGAAGATTCAGTTGGCCTGCAGTGCCCATCAAACCTAGCCATCATAGCCATTGATGAGGAATGCTGGGAGTTGTAGTCCTGCCTAATGGCGTACAGTTTATCCACCCTTGATGTGCCTGTTCATATTCATGTGAATGATGGCAATATTGAAATATCAAGATCACATGGACTGATCACTTTATTATCGAGCTTGAGGACTTAGGCAAAGGTTACCAAGAGTTCTTCCATATGTACCTTTCTTGACATAGTCATGTTAAATAGATGACATGGGTGGATTTTTTAGATGATGAGGATACAGATAAGTTGAGATGACTTCCTAGGTATGCTGTGATCAAGAAAACTTGAATTAGGATGAGATCAAAACATGATATTCTAATTTCTTTTCTTTTAAATTATTTTTTGATCTCTTAAGGATATGTTAAAGAACACCAGTAAAGGGCACCCTGACAGGCTGCCTCTACAGATGGCTCTCACAGAACTTGAAACTTTGGCAGAGAAACTAAATGAGAGGAAAAGGGACGCAGATCAGCGCTGTGAAATAAAACAAATTGCAAAAGCCATGAATGAGCGTTATCTGAACAAGGTAGGAACAGCATTGTCTCCTCCTTCCTGATTACTGTTCTAGAGGAAACAGATTACCCGTGAGAGCCACCCTCACTTTCCATAGTGAGGATGTGGGCTTTTAATTTCTGTTCTCTCCCCGCCACTGGAATATGGCACTAGAGGGAGCAGTTGGTTGGTTTCAACTGCACCCAAGGCAGAGCTTGAAAAAGTTACTTTTTCTTGACAGCTGCTCCTGTGCCAATTAAGCAGGATCACTGGTTATACTGGCCAGATGAATGTTGTGGTTTGTAATGTTCTGTGTGCCAAACATATACAAATACCTTTATATTAAGCTTTCCTTGATTCAAACGGGTTTAAAGTTGGATTTAGTCTATGGCTGAATTCTTCTTTTCTTGTAAAATGAATTCTTGTAAATGGTGTAACATTCAGTCGCCTCAAATTCAAAACTGCTGGGATTCAACTGCCTGCCTGTTGGCTTGGCACACACTTAATTCTGGCAAGGGCTAGTTAATTGTCAGAAGTGATTGAATGTCATATATACCTTCTCCATGTGTAACAAAGCAACAGGATTTCAGCCTACAGTTTCAATATCATAAAGCAATGTCTTCAATAGTCTTATGTATACATATTAAGAAAAATATTATGCAGTGATTCATAAGAGTTTTCAAATGATAAAAGCACAGGTGTGGAAGTGCTATGCATCATGAACTGGCTAACGTAATTTGTGAAAATTTCAGTTACTCAGCAGTGGGAACAGATACCTCATACGAACAGATGATATGCTAGAAACTGTTTACAATGACAGAGGAGAAATCATCAAAACCAAAGAGCGACGACTGTTCATGTTAAATGATGTACTAATGTGTGCTACTGTGAATCTCCGGTAAGATTCCAATCATACTGAGACAAGTTAGCGGAAGAGAATTTTCACTTTTAGTAACTGCATTCCATGTGACTTGATGTTTCACTGCTTTCCTGATACAGTGAACATAGTGTACAACCCGGTAAAAAAAAGGCACATGCTTTTATGCAGAAGGATCCATGTTCAACTTCATGAGCTTAAAAAACCCCACCACCACTTTTAAGCTAGTCAAATGTCAAGAAACTGGAAAATAGGGGGTCATGGTTTTGGTTGCCTGTTTGAAGCACAGGCCTGTTAGTTTGTGCCTGGGATGAGCAGGCCAGGAGAGGGGCGGGGGGAGAAATTGTCAATTAGTTGGGAGGCTATACCATCTGTGAAGGAGAATAATCTCCAAGGCTGCCACTTCCTCCTTGGTACAGAGCAAATTAGCAAAGAATAGTTTCAGCTGAAGAGAGAGGAGGGGGAGAAAAGTAACTTGCTTTCTTCTTTGAGAAACTTCAGGACTATCAGTGCCTGTTTGGACCATCCCCTTGAAGAGTCTAGAAAGTGGAATGATAGGTGTAAAAGTGAGAGGGTAGTTACTTAGTTTTATTTTAGTATCTCTAAGGAGACTATGCTCAGTTGTTGCCTTGCTTTCTGACTATGTTATATGTATGCATGGGAACAGTGGTTCCCAATCTTGGGTCCCCAGATGTTCTTGGACTAAAACTCCCAGAAGCCTTCACCACTAGTTGTGCTGGCCGGGGTTTCTGGGTGTTGTAGTCCAAGAACATCTGGGAACCTAAGGTTGGGAACCACTGCTTTAGAACCATGCTGATGTTTTCTCAAGTATTAGCTTAGGTTGGCTAGCTTTCTTGTTTTCTTGTGGGAACTGTTCTGGAAATATTCTTGCCTTAAGTCTTTTGAATGCTTATATGCTCCACAACTTTTTTTCACACTGTTCTGTGATTTTTTTGAAAACGTTGAGAAATATTACTTTTTTGCCTTTTTTTCTTTCAACATCTTTAATAAAATATAAAATTTTACAACTGCTTGGTAATTTTGGGGGGAAAGAGGGTTGTTGGTACTAAAGAAAGGCCTTGCGTTGATCACCTACTGGGTGCCTTTACATTTTGTGGGTATTTTGATATTCCTACCTTGTAGGATTGGTGTAAAAATGTAACCTTGTGGATTTTTGGTAACTTTCTGGAGCACTGAGTAGTCAGAGTGACTCAAGATGTTGGGAAGGGTACCAGACAGGAAGATTTTCCCTAGGAATTAGCACATCTGGTTCTTCTGGAACTTAATCACACCAGGAAAGTCTGGGCACTGAGGCTGAGTGGTTAGTGTGGGCCTCTCTGACCCAGACATAATCTTGACATCAAATGTTATATGTAAAATAGAGAGAAGCCTTGTTAGTTTAAAATATGGGCCAGAATGTTTCTGATTTATGTATGCATAACCTAAATTGCACAACGCAAACTTACTGCAGTGAATTGCTGCTACCTAATGAGGCACCAATCATATTATCAGATGTCTGCCCATTTGTGTAACAGGCACATGCTTAGTAATACAACTGTTGTTTCATTAGTTGGTGGCAATTTGCCATGGTGAGTTATGCAACTTAACTAATGCACGTGATTCTGGCCATGGTTTTTTTAAAAACAAGCTTAAGACTATTTAATGATGGCTTGTTTGAATAAACCATACTTTAAGCTAACCAGACTTTCTGGAGAATTCAGACATAACACATAGTTTTAATAAGGAATTAGGTGCTTCCATCCTCCTTATAGCAACATAGTAGGAGGGGATGAGGGAGCATGCTCTCTCAATTTATTTATTTATTTATTGGATTTCTATCCCGCCCATCTAGACCAAAGGTCTACTCAATAACTCAAGATTCAGTTATTCTAGTATACATAGTACTAAACATATAGCATTTGGGGCTCTTCTATTAAGATATTGCCACAGAGATGCAAGGAAAGGTGAACCTGAAGTTTCTGAGGGACAAATAGACAATTTGTCTTCTGCTGAAGCTAATCACTGATGAACCAAAAGAAGGCAGGGCCACCCCCTCTCTTTCTGCCTCCACCCCTTCTTTTTGTCTCTCTCTTCCTGCTACATCCTTCTCTCTCCATTCCTCACCCTGCTACTCCCAGCCTTCCTTTTTGACCATTGGGCTGTTGGTAAAATCAGATTATTCTGGCGAAAAGCTTAAATTCTTCAGTAGACTTCAGTAGACTTGACTTTTCTTTTTACTTAGTCTTTTGTTTATATTTTTCCATCTTGATTAATACTAATTTAAATTGTTGTTTTAACTGTTTTATGAATAATTTTATTGTGAGCCGCCCTGAGTAGACATTGTCTAGAAGGGCGGGATAAAAATCTAATAAATAAATAAATAGAAGGTAGTTTTTGAAGTTGAACTAAAGAAGTTACGCAACAAAAGGGCCACAGGTTGCTAACTCCTCATCTAAAGCTAGGTGAACATTTCCTCAGCTCTTAAAAATTCAAAGATGTTCATATTGTAGCCTTAGATGAAGTTTGTGCTCTTAATTCTCCCATTCTAAATCATAAGCTGTTTCAGATCTAGAATTAAGAGACTGCTCTCAGCGGCCTGGGGTTTCTTAAAGAACTGCTGGAACATTTATGCTTCTTTAGAGAATTTTCCAAACAAACACTCCTCTTTTTCCTTTTCCATTGTAATAAGATTAGAAATAGACAGTAGGTATATTTATTTATTTATTTATTTATTTATTTATTTATTATATTTATATCCCGCCCAACTAGTCATTGACTACTCTGGGCGGCTAACAGCAAGTAAAATCAAACAATTTAAAATGTATCAGCAATATACAGCAATATATCTGTATATCTACACAAACCAGGAGAAGAAAAAAAGCAAAAGGGGAGAATATTACATCATTTCCTTTTAAGGACCTGAACTCCACCCAGAATCATCACCGAGACAAATTCCAGTTGATCCAGAAGATTATAAAACATGTTAAGTTAAGCAGAAGTAAGACTGCTGCAATGTATTCTTGAAGGCTTTCATGGCCAGGATCTGTTGGTTGTTGTGGGTTTTTCGGGCTCTTTGGCCGTGTTCTGAAGGTTGTTCTTCCTAACATTTCGCCAGTCTCTGTGGCCGGCATCTTCAGAGGACAGGAGTCAGAACTCTGTCTGTGCTCTGCCGCAGTGCTTATTAATTTTCTGGGCTTAAAGCTTAATATTGCAACAGAATTCTATCAAGTACTTTATGATTTCATTTTGTGGGAATGGGTCTAAGAATCATAGAATAGTAGAGTTTGAAGGGGCCTATAAGGTTATTGAGTCCAACCCCCTGCTCAAGGCAGGAATCCAAGTCAAAGCAGATCTGACAGATGGTTGTCCAATGTTCTCTTGAATGCCTCCAGCGTTGGAGCACTCACCACCTCCCCGAGGTCATGGATTCCTTTGTTGTACTGCTCTTAACAGTTAAGAAGTTTTTCCTGACATTCAGCCTAAATCTGGGTTCCTGTAGTGTGAGCCCATTTTTACGTGTTCTGCACTCAGGAACAATTGAGAATAGATCCTGCCCGTGCTCTCTATGACTACCTTTCAAATATTTAAAAAGTGCCATCATATCTTCCCTCTGTCTTCTTTTCTCAAGGCTAAACATGCCCAGTTCTTTCAGTCTTTCCTCATAGGGTTTGGTTTCCAGTTCAATGATCATCCTTGTTACCTTTCTGTGAACTTACTTCAGTTTGTTGGCATCCTTCGTCAAGTGTGGTGTTCAGAACTGGACACAGTACTCAAGATGGGGCCTTACTGAATAGAGAGGAACTAGTACTTCATAGGATTTGGAGACTGTACTTCTCAGCTTAATTTTAGGGATCAATCACTAAATGGTAGCCTTAAAGATTTGCTCACTTTTTTGTGTAGTTTCTGGTTGGCCTAATAATTATATTTGTATGGATATCCCCAGTATGAATAATAAGTGTATTATTTCCCAAACAAAATGGTTGCACTGGCTTGGTGTTATAGGACAGGAAAGGGCAACATGGGGCCCATGAGTAACATACACCCACCAGGGCCCCAAATGTGGTCACCTAACTCCTCTAGGTTCTCTCAGCATCTCCACATACAACAAATTAAAACAAAATTTAGGGGGGGAAACTATTTTGGTTCACAAAGTCACTTTGTGTTCTCTAGTGGTATGGTGGGCAATTTTATCATGTTTTGAGGGCCTGCCTGTTGTATGTGCCTATTTTATGTATGTTCTAGAGATGGGGATGAATAAAAAAAAGGTGATTCGTTGTGATTCATGATTTGTCAAGGTTAACGAATCAACGAATACACATTTATGAATATTCTCTGATGAATTGACAAATCGATTTGTCAATTCATTTCCACTTTAAAATGCTATACAACTGGCCCCCAAGCACCTAGAGGCACCAGATTTGCAGGGAAGCTTCCTCAGACGACTTTCTACAAGGCCAGCAGGTTTGGTGAACATTGGGTTCCGGACCCCTGAGGTATATAGTCACAAGTAAGACACCCCCAAGAAAGTTCCCCCCAGGTACTTAGAGAATCCTAAATCACACAGAAGCTTCCTATCTCTTTCACCAACAAGCCTGCCAAGTTTGGTGAAGATTGGATATCGGACATCTGAGTTATTCACAAATTGGGTCCCCCCAGGAAAGTGACAGAGCCGGCTGGCAAAGTTTACCACGCGGCACAGAAGTGGATGGTATTGAGGGAGTTTGATTTGGCCCCAGCAGAATGAGAGATCTTTGGCACTGAGGTAGTTTGGTTTGTCTCCGGCAGGCACACAGAGGCATGAGGCATTGAGGTAGAGTTTATCTTCAGCAGCATGACATTTGGCAGTGAAGTAAAGTTTGCCCCCACTGAGGCATTTGGCATTGA
Organism: Intellagama lesueurii; assembly: GCA_037013535.1. Taxonomy (NCBI): domain Eukaryota; kingdom Metazoa; phylum Chordata; class Lepidosauria; order Squamata; family Agamidae; genus Intellagama; species Intellagama lesueurii. The sequence goes on from JBAJHW010000001.1 coordinate 226,633,411, forward strand.
ACTTGAGTTTGCCCCCAGCAGGCACTGAAGGACGTGGCATTGAGGTAGTTTGTCTTCAGCAGCATCACATTTGGCAGTGAAGTAGAGTTTGCCCCCAGCAGCAATGAGGTATTTGGCATTGAGGTAGAGTTTGGCCCCAGCGGCAAAGGGATCAAAGCGATCCCCCGGCTCTGCTGCCTTTGCAAAAGTAGTGGGGCTGGGGAATGGCATTGGTCGGGCTTTCCCCCTCTTTCTATACCCAGCGGCATAGGAGGAGGGGGAAAGGGATCAAAGCGATCCCCTCGGCTCAAAGTGATGCCGCAAAGGCAGCAGAGCTGGGGGATCGCTTTGATCCCTTTCTCCCTCTTCCTATGCAGCTGGGGATAGAAAGAGGGGGAAAGCCCGATCCAAGCCATCCCCCAGCCCTGGCTTTAGCAAACCGCCTGAAGGGAAAATCCCTCTCTGCTTATGCCTCTGAGGAACAGCTGATCTGCACGGGCGTAAGCAGATAGAGAACGAAGGGACGAATATAAAAGGGTTATATTTGTTGCTTCATATTCGTTGGGGTCTCTGGACTCCCAAGAATAAGAAGCAACGAATATCTGACGAATCAGGGATATTCATTGAATATCCTGATTCATTTTTATATTCGTCCCCATGTCTAGTATGTACCTTTAAAAAAAAAAAAGACCAACAGAGGGCGAAAGAGGGCTTTTTCAGTTTAAAAAGAAAACCCACACTGTTTTGTTAAAAAAAACAAAACAAAACAAAAACAAAATGGAGTGGGAATCACAGGAGCAGGTGGGGCCTTCAGAGACCGAGGAGTGAGTATGTGCAGTTCCCTGGACCTCTGGAGATTGCCCACAACTGCCAGAAACCACAACCCCGTGGCCACGCTGTGTTGGTACTGAAACTGACTTCCTTGTAGCAAGTAATTCCTGACCGGCCCGTTACAGTTGTCGGCACTTTACCATATGCAACATCCCAACAATCAGGGAATTTCTCAGCCTGCTGGGAACTGAGAGGGAAGAGGGTGGCAGGCTGGTGTCGTTGGCATGTCTCTGCAAAGGTAGGGCAGAGGGAATTCTTTCTCACCACAGCAAACCCTTCTTCAGCTGCATTTCTATGGCAACGGCAACATGTGCCTTCGCCATTCTGAAGTAAACAGGCCTGTCTTTGTGCGCTAATTTAAAATGCAAGCAGAAAAAAAGCAAACTTTAAGTTAACAACGGTTATTGAAGCTCTTGTTAAAAACAACCATACCAGTGGAAAGGTCTACGTAGAAATACTTACTTCTCCTTTACCCTCCCAAAATGTAAGATCATGCTATGTGTCTTGTAATAAAAATGAAGAGATGGGGTTGTTCTGAGTTTGCTTCTGTTTTGCTGCTTTTGGTGCCTTTCCCTCCCTTAACAACCTTTTTCTTACCTATCCATCTCAACTTCTGTGCTTTCCCCTTCTTCATAAAGACATTTCTCCTCACCTCATCTTCTGTTTCGTTTTGGAATACTTTATATGTTTGTTGAAAAACAAAGGACTAAGCATAAAGGCAATCTGGGACCAAGAATCTTGGAATTGTTATACAAGGCATTTCGTCAAATTGCTGTGTCTTGCTGCAAAATTGCTTTTTCCTGTCAGATGATGGTATGATGTCCTTTAACTGAAGGGGTGGGAGCACTTTCCTTGTTAGAGAAGCAGCTTAAAACAGTGCAATCTTTAGAAATAGCTTTTAAAAGAAAATCAAATGTTTCCATGATTTTCTGTTCACTTCGATTTTCTTTGTCATTGAATGCAGAAGACAAAAATAAGACATTAGAACTGCAGTCCTCTGCAGCTGTATCCCCACCGAGTTAAGTGAGGCTTACAAGCAGGTTAATGATTTGCCTAAAGAAATGTATACAATGTGGAGCTATTTATGGAGTAGAAAGCATTTGTCTCAATTAAATGATGGCTTTCATAGTGTAAAATATTCTCTTGTGACTTTTCTTCCCTCCAGATCTGCCCATGAAAGTGGCGGCATTGTGACAGGCCAAAGGTACTTATTAAAATGGAGTGTGCCCCTTGGGCATGTAGACGTCATAGAGTATGGAAGCAGTGAAGGTCAAGACGAGAACTGCAGATTCTCTTCCCAGCATTCTCCCGAGAACATTGTTGTTAACGCCAAGCCTAGTAAGTCTCAGGCAATAACTGTTTCTCGTGACTACTTTTTCACTGTGGGTTTGAGTTCTTAATGAGACCTTGACATGGCTATGCAGTCATTGATACACAGAGGAAGCCTGATTTCTCACCTCTGTTGTTAAAACTGATTCTCTGGACCCAATCTTACATTTATCAAACATCCTGTAGTGTGAAAATTACAAGTACTTTAACGCCAGACCAAGAATGGCAGCGACCCTTGAGCAAAACATCTCCGAGGAATCATTGTGAAACAACCTCTGAAACTTGTTTTTGACACAAAACAGTACTGAACCTGCATGTGTTGGAACGCTTTATAAGGAAATACGTGTTTGCACCCTGTTTTCCTGATGGTTATCAGACAGCTTGAAACTAGGCAGATGGTCTCCGTCCTCAAGCAGTTCCCCTGAACTCAGAAATAAGGTGTTATTAGAATATGGATGAGACCTAAGATTTATTTAGATACTGCTCATCCCTTCTCTAATGAATAGGGAAGAAGGAGTGGGGGGGGGGGGGAGAAGATGTTCCCTTTTTGGCAAGGGAACATGATATTTTCTACATCAGTAATCTCCTGTATATAAAGAGACAAGTGGCCCAAAATATATCCCTGAGGACTTTCCCTCTGCCATAACACAGATGTGTTTTATATTTGGGGTATTGGACTAGGCATCTTGTCTGAATTAGTTGTTTGTCTAGACTGGCTGAAAGTGGTTTGCACCATGTTGGCACTGCTTCTCACATGTAATTCACAATACAGAACGGGGTGCATAGGCTTTGCCTTCTCCCCAGTGAGCAGCCATGAATCAGGATTAGCAGAAGGAACTTGCAAGGTTTCAGAACCACGTCAGCAGTTTGTCTGTGTAAGGCTCAGGTAGGAATGTTTCCACATGATAATGAATGCTTGTGTCTTCTGACAGAGCATGCCTTGCCTTCTTTCTTAAGCACATGTTTGGAATAGGTTGTTACAGTTCTCGTTTTGGGAGTAAACTATGGAAAGTCAGCATCTTTCTCTTCAAAACGGAACCAACAAACATTTTCCGTGAGGTGCGCTGTGTTCTGGTTGTTATAAGAACAACTGTTTCTTTTGGGGCAGCTCACCCAGTCCTTAAAGTCCAGCCAGATATATGGATAAATAATTGGTTTTCTTGGACAGGAAATGAGTGACAAAATGGAGGTGCACCAGAATGGCATCAGACCACTGACACTTAAACTACTGGATAGCTTAATGGCTTAGGTCTCTGGCTGCAGAGCCAGAGGTTGGGAGTTTGATTCCCCCACGGTCCCTCGTCGACAGGAGTTGGACTTCATGATCCATAGGGTCCTTTCCAGCTCGGCAGTTCTAAGATGATGATGATACAATAGCTGTTCAGTTGCCCTGGATGACTCCTGACTAGTAACTGTCTTGAAATACAGATTTTCTTCCACTTTTGCCACACTTTAAAGCTCTCCTTCTAAGCAAGCTATTCCAACCACTTCAGCATTTTACTTGTCCTTTTCTGTGTTTTCCCCAGCTTGAATTAAGAGTGGGAGATAGGAAATCTTTCTAATTGCATTTAAAAGTATTATGTACTTAAGGATTACTTTCTCTAGGGTAACCTTGTCTTGGATGAATGTTTGCTGGTTTAATAAAAGTACTCTTAATATGTGATTAACAACTTGTGGAGAAGGTTTTATTGGCTGGGTCTTTTCATTGATCATCTCACTGATCATCTGTTGTAACTCTATATTTTCTATATCAGTAATCCTAGTCATTCCTAATCTTTGTGTGTAGAGAGCACCTTTTGCAATCTAGTCACAGTGTTGGCTGATTTTTACTACTCTATGTTCCATTTGCTTTTAAGTTAGGTATGTGAAATACGGCAGCGATACAGTAGGCTTTAGCTACTAATCTTTTCAAAAATTCTGGCTCTAAGCATTTGAAAGAAGGAAAGAAATAATAGTATGTGAATGCTGTTTTTATTTTGCTTGTATTAAAATTGCATATGTGGTACTTGAATAACAGCAGTCTATCAGAGGGCTGGAATAGAAATTACTGTATAAAATAAATAACTGCAACTACTGTGAAGTCAAATTTTGGCCATGTCTTGTCATGCTTTCAGAGCCCATCTGAAGGTTTCAGCAGCTTTGTAGTAATAGCATTTGGGCAGATATCGTTCAGCTGTCAAGGCTTAGAATGGGGGAGGGTGTTCCAGCCTGATCTCACTAAGATTCTCATTTTTTTCCCAGTGCCAAGCTCATTCTGACTTGAGTTTTCATTGGATTTTAAGTCTTCTTCCTCTTCTACATGGAATTTCATATGTACTTCCATGTACATTGTTCAAGTAGACAGTCTTCTATGCATTTTCCCATTGACTAAACTGAGTGTGTGTGTATTTTTCAAATAGATTCAAGCAACCATGTGCATTTCTTTTGTTTGCTTTGTTTTGTCACTTGCGTCAGGTGTATGTGGTTGTATGTATTTCTAGCAAGCAATGATAGCATTTGGGTTCATATTCACTTTCAGCAAGTGCAAATCAATCTTGCACTAAAATGTTAATCCAACAGATTTCTAATTCACCCCTAGAGTAGAAATGTAGGTAAAAGACACTAATACAAATTTGAACTGGATGGACAGCAGCAAGGTGGGGCTTGGGCATGCTTCCAAATTCAGTCTAAATGCATCCATTCCTTCCCACCATCTGCATCTGCTTCCCACCTGCCCCTTGGTTGTTTCACCAATCAGAGGGCACAAGCTACATGTCGTGTCGCTGCCACCAGTTGATTACATCAACATTATGTATTCTTAATCATAGAGGTCCAGGCAATGTGTCATTTTGAAAAGAACCAAATAGAAGTTGTTTATTGTTACAGGTGATGAAGGTACAATCAGTGTCATTAACTCTTAACAAAACAACCTTCCTTTCTATTCTCTACTGCCTTCCCAAAACTCTCTTTCAACTCCAATCTTCCAATCTCTCAATCTCTCAAAACTCCAATCTAATCTCCTCCTCCTCCTGCAGAGACTCTTATATCTTGTGACTCTGCCTCTCCAGCACTCTCATTGGTCCATGCAGATAGTATATTAATATTCATGACCTGGGCAAATGCCACACCCCTCTCCCCTTAATAAGTGTGTAACAGGAGGGGAAACTTAACGGTTTGCCCTCATAAACAAATGAAAATACCTGGAAGAATGTAAATATTAACCTCTTACATTACTTACATTACTAAGGATATATTACTTACATTAATAAGTATTACATTAAATTACTCTTACATTACTAAGGATACATTACTTACATTAATAAGGATTACATTGCATTACTCTTACCTTACTAAGGGTACTTACTATTAATTTTACCATCACTGTACATACCTCTTAGTTTATTAATATTCAAGCAAATTCTGTACTTACAGCATATTCCATAACTTATTACACAACCAGAACAGTTATTATTGAACTCAGATAAAACAAAGAATTTTCTCTAGTCATTTGGCCTTCGAGACAAGGCGTCAGCAACCACATTCTGGGTCCCTTTTACGCTGCGGATTTCAAAGTCAAAGTCTTGTAGAATCAGCGCCCATCTTATCAATTTGCTGCTGTTGGCTCGAATAGTCCTTAGCCATAGAAGAGGAGAGTGGTTGGTGCACAGGACAAATCTTCTCCCCCAAATGTATGGCTTCAGCTTTTGCAGCATCCATATGATAGCTAGGCACTCTTTTTCTATTGTGGACAAGTGTTTCTCACCCGCCTGAAGTTTCTTGCTGACATACGTTATTGGATGTAGACTCCCGCTGTCGTCAGCTTGGCACAGCACAGCTCCCAGTCCCACGTTCGACGCATCCGTGTAGATGATGAACTCACGGTCGAAGTCCAGTGCAATAAGGACAGGTCCTGAAGTCAGCACCCTCTTCAGATGATCGAAGGCTACCTAGCACTCTGACGTCCACTGGATGTCTTCATCTTGCTTCTTTCGGATTAAGTTTGTTTTCTTTTTGAATAGTGGCTTCATTTTCTCAACTGTGGGAAGGGTAGGCAGTTTCTTCAACTCTTCCAGAACAGCTATGGCTGCATTCTTCTTTGAAATCTTATTGCTCTTGCCTTCACCCTCACCCATAAACCCGATCACAGGTACTTTTGTTACGAAGCTCTTCATATGAGGGGGACCACTTTCCCAGGTCACCTCAAAATTCACGGGCAAGTTCCTTTTAAGTGCAATCTGAAACACTTGGGTTATTTCAGATTTATTGAGATTTTCATCATCTGGTTCTCTCCCATTAATCTCTGGTTTCTCAGGTAGGGACTCGTTTTGCAGGATTCTCAGTGCTTTGCAGCTGCATGTTGAACCTTCTTAATACTAGTTCCTTCAGCTTCTCAGTGCTGTCGTAACAAATCTAAAGGTCCTGACCATGCTAACTGCAATTTATTCCCCTTTATGTGCCTCAGCATCAGTACCTTGTCCTCAGGACAGAATGTTCTTTCCCGGGCCTTTTTATCATACCAGCTTTTCTTCTTTTCTTGACCACCCTTTAAGTTTTGCTGTGCTAATCAGACAAGGAGCTGGGATTTGATCTGACACAACAACTTTCCATATACCAGACAACCCATGTAATTCACTGATAGGAAATATCATAGGTAATATTACAGAATCAGAACTTGCTCCTTTAAGAGCGATCTCCTGTTCCAACATGTTTTCTCTAGGAATTATGTCTGGGTGACAAATAGTAACTTGAGAACATGAATCTCTAACTCCAAGATACTTTTTTCCATTGATTAAAATCATTTCCCCAGAGCTTTGCAAGAAGTCTTGGTCACACTGGATAAAATAACACTGTAACACTCTGCCCTCAGGAAGCTCTAGGCTCTCTGCCAAGTCTGTTTTCTTAACAACAGTGCAGCCGTTAGAGGCCTCAACTTCAACTGTCGATGGCTGAAGGCAAAATACTTTTTTAGGCTGATTGTAATTTCCATTTTTAGGCTGACTGAAATTTCAGTTTTTAGGATTTTCACATTGAGCCAAAAAATGTCCCTCTTCCCCACAGGAAAAACATTTCTTATTGGCCCTATGCTCAGAATAAAGGGATTTATTAACTTCTCCCTCAGAACTATTCGATTTCAGGGGACTTTGCTCTGGGAATGAATGTTTTGCTTTAAAATGGTTTTCATTAGCTTGGGCATTTCTGAGGTAATCTCTACTGGAGAGGGACACTCTTCCTGTCGCCCCACACTTTTCTACCAATTTTTACCTCAGAAAATCGAGGATCTCTGATCCCACTAATAGAATCAGCATATTCAGACGCTTGTAGCACATTTTTTTTATTAAATGAACATCAAACATAAACAACATAAACCTAACACCACAATAAAATACAATTACATAATACACCAGTGCCACCTTCACCCTCAGGGCTAGTATTCATAATATTTTAAAATTTTGTTCAATCTGTTTTCTCTCCAAAAATTCATTGTTCTTTTCCCTTGGCGTATACCCCTTCCCTCTCCGAAATACATATTCCAGGAATACATTCCATGTTTTCTTAAAATCATTATTTTTTGATAGACCTCTTCTTATTTTCATATCACATGTCAGTTTATCATTAATTGCCATATCCCATAATTCTCTATACCATTCCTCTAAATTAATTTGGTTATCATTTTTCCAATTTCTTACAAATATTAACCTTGCTGCCGTAACCATTATTACAATGAAATCCTTATTTTCTTTCAGCAATTGATCCTCCTTAACCATATTCAATAAGGTCGTTGACGGGGACATTTGAATATTTAATCCAGTTATTTCCCTTATTTCTTTAAAGATTTGCTTTCCATTCTTTCCATTCTTTCTGCATCTGCTTCAAGAAATATGGTTACAAATATTCGAAGCAGAAATTAGCTGTGAACACTATATTGGTTGCCAGCCCAAAGTCACCAGAAAGATCACCTCCTCAAATTCTGAGAGCAATTGCCCACTTTGAAAAAAGGTTTTTTTTCCATTAATAAGTCGACAAATTCATGGATAAACGAATGTGAATAGTCATGTTGCACTAAAGTCCTTGCAGACCACTCACTCAGTGAGCATTCCTAGGGAGGGAGGTCCCTAGTTTTCCTACTAGCAAGCAGAAGGTCCTGCCCTGCATACTTTAGATGCTGGGAGTGCACAGAGCAGGTTCATGTGGGATCAGATGTTTTATATTAGATGGATTTATTTACATTATCAGTATCCTTATTTTTTAATGTGTATCTTAACATAAGACATATGAGCCTAAATCCAGTGGAATTCTAGTGGAGTGAGAATGACTGCAGCCTCAGTCATACCCGACGATGTCTTTCTATAGTTCAGTGGTTGGGTGCGTGCTTTGTATGCAGAAGGTGCCAAGTTCAAAACCCAGCCTCGCCAGGTAGGACTAGGAAGGAATTCCACCTGAACCCTTGGACAGCTGCTTGCTGTTGACAGTACTAGGCTACACAGACCAATTGACTGACTCCTTGTAAGTCAGGTTTCTGTGTTCCTGTGTGTCTGATTTCAGAACAAAAACTGTACTGAATACTGTCCTTGCATTAACCTTTAAAGGTCCCTACCTGAAAGACTCATCCCTTCATTGTGGATCATCCTTTATGGTTGAGAGGATTGTTGCTTTTTATGGTTTAGCAGCTTTTAAGGAAGCTGATTGCACACTTAAGGCTTAGTGGTAGCATGATTTTAGTAAAACAGTAGTACAATTTAACGCTTCTCTTGCCGAACTAATGTGAGATAGAATGATGTCACAGCATTCCAGTGGTGAACAAGAAGAATTATGGTGATGAAATTGGCTTAATTTTGCTTTTTTTAATGTACTCTGTAGGAAACATTAATACTGTCCTAATTAGCTGTGAACATGATTTAATCTCTTAAATCCTCTTATCCTTAAAAGGGAATAAAGTGAAAATCAGTTTTTAACCTGAAACTCTTATTTTCCTTTTACGTGAATAGGCCCTTCTTCTTCCTACACTTTTTTTTTCATAGCGTATAAATAAATGTGTTGCACTTGGGAGTAATCTCATTCAGATGTATTTTCTTACTTTGTAACCTGAGTTCCAAGAATTTTAAATAGCATTTTAATTGAAGAGAACAGGTTAATGTAAAAATTACACTTTAGTTTCTGTGTTTGAAAGAGTCTTTAATCCCCAACCCACTTTATTGAACTCCCTGAAACTGGAATAAATATGATTTGAGCAAAATTGAGACTGAATTTAAATCCTTTCACAAAGTTATTAAAGTGTAGGGCTTCATTCGCAAATTAAGTCTCTGTTTTCTCATTCTAAATTTGATCTAAAACACATCCATGTTTCTTTCTAATTCAGAATCTAGTCCTATTAGAAAATGTGTTTTACAGATTTAATAGATTTAACCATCCTAAGCAAACACCACAACACCATGTTGTTTCATCCTCCATCACCCAATTTGTTTGTTCAGCTGTTGTTATGGGGGTGGGGAGCTCTCAGAGGTAGCCATGGAAACAGCAGTGGTGCTTGTGGTACCCAAGGTGAAAGACAAATGAAATGACTATTGTTGGGTTTGGTACAGATGTAAAGAGCTTCGGTTACATAACGAAATGTGCAGGAACTTTGTGGAGCAGCTAAAAATACATCTCATTTGCTTTATCACTGGTTTTGGCATTAATAATAAATCTTTAGAGTCAGAGTGTTGGAGATCAACATTTATATCACTACTGAAGCTTTCCTTTCTTTTAGCTAAGCTTCTAAAGAATTTTTGCTTTGCCTTTTTACAGACTGGAAGTGCTGTCGTAAGAAATAGTGTGTTTGAGGAGGGCAGATAAAGTTAAAAACTGATGTGTTCTTGTATAACTAACTCGTTTTATACAATAAGCAAGGAACAAGGAGAGAGGCATGGATAATCAGAGAATCTGTTTATACACTTACAGATTTTGATTCTCTGCTGTGCCTCCTGGGAGAAGAGCTAGCCTGTGTGGCCTTGGGCAAGCTGCACAGTCCCAACACTGCCCCCCCCCAGAAGAAAAGAATGATAAACCACTTCTGAGTATTCTCTACCTAGAAAACCCTGGAAAGGGTCGTCGTAAGTCAGAATTGACTTGACAGCAGGATACTTGCATAAATATGTTGCCTAGGCCAGCAATGGCGAACCTATGGCACGCGTGCCACAGCTGGCACGCAGAGCCCTCTCTGCAGGCACGCAAGCCATAAGTCACCGGATCGCTACCCCCAGCAGCCAAACCTGAGGAGGCGCCTGCAGCCACAGTGCTAGAGCACCAACAGGTGGCAGGCCAGGATCTGGAGCAGCTGGTGCTGGCGGGGGTTGGCCCGACTGGAAGCGGATCCAGAGTGGACTTTGGTGGCACCTCCGTGCCCGAGATTCCCCCTTCCGCTGCCGCTGGGTTTTTTGTTTTGTTTTTTTCAGTTTGGGCACTCGGGCTCAAAAAGGTTAGTCATCACCACCAGTATGGAAGTAGAAATATGCAAATAGTATATTCAGAAGAGTGTGCTGGCTCACAATCAGAGCTTAGGAAAGTTAATTATTAGACTACAACTCTCATTAAAAAAGTAACGTTTCCAAGCTCTACTCACTGTGCCTGCAGCTAACAGCTGTTTGATACTACATTTTTGTACTGGCCTTTGTTCACACTCAGCAGTTTGGACAGTTTCCCTCTTCATAGGTGATTGTTCTGACTTGTTCTGCTAACTTATAATTATTGCTCTTTATATGTGTGGTTAATGTATATGCAGGTTTTTGCATGTTGGTCACCATAGTTACTGGCCTTTGATGCATATGGTTTAGAAAGTGGGAACAAATGTGTTAAAGCATGTCTTACATACATAAAAGAATAAGGGTGAGATCAGACCAGAATTTAGCCCACTGTATGGTCTGCTGCGGGGACGAGCTGGTTTGCTTCTTTTTCCAGCGATCACATGACATAATTGCTGGAGCAAAGCAGAGCGTTCCTACTTGCACCTTTCTCGGTTTCTGTTAGAGGCCTCTACTTTTTTGGTGCGAGATAGGCTCACTCCATTTTGGTTTGTTCCCATGACGTGTGATCACTGGAAACGAAACGAAGTAAGTCTTCTGCTGTCAATTTTGCCTTTCTCTTTCAATTTCCCATATCATGAAGTGGCTAAAGTAAACAGCCACTTCACAGTATTGGGAAATTAAACATTTCCTCTGTTCCTGTAGGGAACAGAGGAAGTACCGTATTTTTCCGATTATAAGATGACCCAATGTATAAGATGACCCCCCCTTTTCTAACCCCAAATTAGAAAATTTCCTAAACCCGGGGCTTAGCAAAAGGAAGGGAAAAGCAGCGGTCAAAGGGCTGCACGATTACTGAGCCCACAAGCAGCGGCGGAGGCAGCAGGAGGAGGAGGCGGAGACTGAGGCAAAGAAGCAGCCGCCTCTCGCTGCTGCCTATTGACTGCTGCCTCCGCCACCCAATCGCAAGGAGACGATCGCTGGAGAGGGTGATCCAGCAGCGGCGGCAGCAGTCAGTGGGCAGCAGCGAGAGGCGGCTGCTTCTTTGCCTCAGTCTCCGCCTCCTGCTGCTGCCTTCCACGTATTAAATGACCCTCAATTTTTCCTCTAATTATTTTAGGAAAAAATGTCATTTTATACATGGAAAAATACGGTAAATGTTTTTCTACCGTATTAGAGCAGTGCTAATGCACTTCATCATGTGTAAAAAATAAAAGAAAAAATGAAAATATCCTTCTGGAACCTACCTGCAGTTGACTCTTCCACCAGCTGATATTTGTTGATGGATTTAGCTGTAGACGGGTTCCAGAAGGAGGTTTTTAATTTCGCTTTTATTTTTTAAAGTGATACAGTACATCAGCACTGCCCTAATAAAGTGTAAATTTTTACTTCCTCTGCCTTTGGAGGAGGAGCAGAGGAAATATTTAATTTCCCAATATAATGAAGTAGCTGTCTTCTTAAGTTACTTCACAATATGGAAAATTCAAATAGGAATGTTCCTTCCCTGTTCTACAGTTCATGCCAGTTGCATCATTTTCACATCAGCATTATTCTTGCATATATACTTTATTATACGGCATAAGTTAGCTGTGCTTGCTTGGTGGACTTCTACGTCCACATGTCTTTTAGCTTCCATATCCTCGCATCCCTGAATTTATGCCCATTTCATCATGTTGCTTGACTACAAGCAGATGGCTCAGTAGGCGGAATCGAGGCATACATGCTTGCCCTTGGAAGAACCATATCTGCCTTGTCACTTCTTGCCCTACCATCCTTCACACTATTATTCACCATTGACATCACCTTCTAGCATACAATTGACTTGGTGTTTCATCTCAATAATACTGCATATTGTTAGGCAAATCGTCTCTTCCTATTGTGTCTGTTCCATTTAGCACATGAATCTTAGTTGTCAAATCTCCTAAACGGGAAGGTGGTGATGAGATCTTGACAACAAGTCATTTCATACTACTTAATTTAAATTGTGTGCTCATTGGTCCTTGAGCATTATTCTTTCTCTTTAGAGTATTAGGAATTCTTTTACCCAGTGACTGTGAGGCTACATAATTACTATGTGGAGATGGAGCCATAAAAAATAGCACACAGCTGGTTGCCCCTTATAGGTAAAACTATTTAGGGTGGCCAAGAGAGAGAGAGAGAGAGAAATGCAGTGGGCATCACCATTGTGAAGAAGCCTGTGGCCAGGTGTCCTGTGTGTCTCCTTATTCGGGTGTTGTGGTGCTGTTGGACAACTTCAGAGCTCTTGATCTCCCTCCCTATAACTGTTTTTGTTTAAACTGGACTTGAACTGGACAGATCTTTATATACAGGTGTCCTCTGTAAATCTGTATATGTGACCACCCTGAAAGTACTACAACATGACCTTATGTAGCTATAGTTTATTTGAGCATGGAATTCTTCATGGGGAAACACAGTAGGTGCATGGAAGCTTCGTTCCCTGCCCCCTAGTAACTCGAGCTAATTTTTCCATTTTTTGTTATCCTTCTGGAAATAACATCTTCTTCACAGAGGAAACAGTGTTGTATTTGTTTTGTTTTAGAACAGGAGAACTGGAAAGAAAGATGATACTTTTCTCCTAATGACTTTACTTGCCATGGCACTGAATGTGCATTCTTACTTAAATCATTTTCCCTTGACATCTGTCTGCATCTAATTTGTAATAATTGATTGAGTGCTGTCAAATCCATTCTGGCTCATGATGAAATATATATCCAAACCTCCTGGGGTTTTCTAGGCACTCAGAAGTGATTTAGTTGTCCTTCCTCCTGGTGGTGCTCTGGGACTGCAAAGCGTGCCCCAGGTTCCACAAGCAAAAGGACGTGGAACACCATCAGCCACCTATTGACCAGATCAATTTAGCTGGCCTCTTTCACAAGATGCAGAGTGGTGACTCAAACCCCTGCCCTCGGATCTGCAGCTGTTTTTCCAAAAAAGGATGTGCGGTCAAGTCAGGTCCAATTTAATGGGAACCCTTCCTGGAGGTTCTAAGTATAAAATTATCAAAGGTAGCATTGGGAGACTATGCAGCTTACTGAAGGCTGCGCAGATGGCAGAATGGTCAACCCTGCTGTCCCCTTTCCTGGGAAGGCACAACGGGGATTCAAACTCTTCCAGAGCCATATACTCTAACCAACTGAGCCATACTAGAAATCACTAAATTTCAGTAAAAACTGTTTTCTTTGAGAATCTTGATGTCTTGTGATTCTGCTCTTAAATAAGTGTGGCAATCTACAGTTTCCTTCTGAATTCTTCAACTTCTACTTTTCCTTCTAAAAATATACTATTAGATCCCAAGAGGATTCCTTTTAACTTTTTGTGAGGGAGTCCATTTTGAACTATGAATAGCATCTTTCTCTCAGCATCTTTATTAGAGGCTTTTACAATGCAGTCAAAAGGCTGTAAAGTGGGCATGATAGAGAAAATAGTGGCAAGTGGTTTTTTAGGGATAAATGACAACAATATATCTACCACCTTTTGAAAACAAAAGGAAGGAAATTTACTCTGTAAACTACTCTGTAAATTCCATTGATACAAATGGGCCTACTCTAACTGCAACTTACTGTGCTAAAGGAAGTTGCAGCTAGAATAGGCCCATTTGAATCTGAAACTTGTGGAGGAGTTGACCCAGCACATCTCCATTGATTCAGTGGGTCTGCTCTAGTGTGATTTATTATGCTAAGCAACAGAATTGTGGCCTGAAAGTACTACGTTTAAAAAAGCATCTCACGTAGAGTTATGCTATTCAAGTTTTAAATATTTAGGAATATGAATAACAAAAAACCAAATCAATTAATTTGCAGGAACTATAAAAATCTATTTAAATTGGCAAAAGAAAAAATGACAAAGTGGGTCAATCTGAACCTATCAATGTTGGGAAGAATTGCTCTAATTAAATCATATATATTACCAAAATTTCAATTTCTATTCCAAAATATTCCACTACAGCTGGATATAAAAAAATAAAACTATGGCAAGGAAAGTTAGAAAAATTTATTGCAGGAAAGGGAAAGAAGATAAGGTTTATAAATAGTGTTAAATATAAACGGGGTCTAAAAGGGGAATTAGGGATACCACAGCTTCAAAAATATTATGAAGCTCTACAAATAAACCAGATTATTAAATTTATACAAATGGACAAGACTCATAAGAATCCTAATTGGATGGAAATGGAAGGTGAAAGGAAAATGGACATAGTAAATAAATATATTTATACCACCAAAATAATTAGAAAGGGAGAACAAATACAGAACCTGTTAATTTATGAAACATTAAAGATATGGTGAAAACACAGTAAAACTTTGGCCCCGCCAATATCCCCTTTATGCCCCCTGTTGGATCACCCAGATTTTAAATCTCAAGAGAAATATGCACAATTTAAGGAGTGGAAACAAATTGGAATATATAGAATTATTGACTTATTTGACTCAGGGGAACCAATCACTCTTAGACAAATAGAAGAGAAAAGAAAGCAAATAAAAACCAATTGGTTACAAATAAAACAAGAAGTTTCGCGATTTACTTACAACAAAAACCTGGCTCTCTAAGAACATTAACCGAATTTGAACAATATTGTATACAAAAAGATAAAAATAAAAAGAGAGGCCTAACATCACTAATATATAAAAGTATTGTTGAGAAAGAATATGGAAAAGGTGGAGGAGCTAAAACAGTGGGGGAAACAAATTTATATATTAATATACCGGAGGAAGCCTGGACAGGAATATGGAATAAATACCCATATAAATCAATATCAGCAAATGTGAAAGAAATGGTTCTGAAGGTAGTGCATCGGTGGCATTTATATCCTACAAAGTTACACAGAATTAATAAAGATATATCAAATAAATGCTGGAGGAACTGTGGTCAAAAAGGAACTTTGGATATCTTGCCCCAAAATAGAAGCATTCTGGTGTGAAGTAATTAGATGGATAGAGATGCTGATTAATAAAAAAAATAAACATGAATGAAACATTATTGTTATTCTCAATATTTACAGGGGGAAATGTGAAACTTGAAAATAAAGAATTAGTAGCAAATCTTATAGGGACAGCAAGATCCGAGATTGCTAGAAATTGGAAAAATGCCCAAGATCTCTCATTGCACGCGTTTATGAATAAGATATGGCATACAATGCTGATGGAAAAATTGACTAATAAAATTAGATTATATAGAGGAGAAATAAGGCTTAGTCAATTCACTGAAAGCTGGAAGCCTTTATTAAAATATGCCAATAAAATAAATGTGGAAACACGTGGCTCAGAAAACAATTTGGAGCATTTAGATTGTTGGTCGATATTTCTCTAAGATGAAACGGGGAATGGTGTAAATGTGACTTTATGAAATGTGGGAATAGCAGGTGGTCAACAGTTAAATGACTTAATAAGTAAGATGATAGATTACTATGTTAAGCCTTGTATGTATTGTATTCTCGAAGGCTTTCACGGCCGGGATCCTATGGTTGTAGGTTTTTCGGGCTGTTTGGCCATGTTCTTAAGGTTTTTCTTCCTAACGTTTCGCCAGTCTCTGTGGCCGGCATCTTCAGAGGACAGGAGTCCAGAGCACAGACAGAGTTCTGACTCCTGTCCTCTGAAGATGCCGGCCACAGAGACTGGCGAAACGTTAGGAAGAACAACCTTCAGAACACGGCCAAACAGCCCGGAAAACCTACAACAACCATCTTGTATGTATTACTTGTAACATGATGGATTGTCATAATTTTTATGTGTGTGTGTGTGTGTGTATCTGTGTATGTATATATACACACACACACATATACACACATATATAAAAAGAACGTACTATGTTTAAAACAAAATTTCCTTCTCTCACATACTGAAATGAATAGAAATGAAAACAAACTATTGTGGCATCTTTAAGACAAACAAATAATAAAAATAATTAAATTAAATATTAAAAAGTATAATAATTAAATACTACTTTATGTGTTCAGACATTTTAACAAGAATTTATAGACTGTCCTTGTAACTGCGTTCTGTTCTGAGTTTTGAAGCAAAATAATTTGGCTTCCGTTTCTACTAACTTTGGTGGGACTTTTTTATATTAGGGTTTTCTCAGTTCTATCATCATCCATCATTTTAGCAGCAAATAGAGCTGTTCCCCTCATAGCATTGTTTTTGATAGGAAAGAAAAGGTGTCTGTATGTGATATATCTTAAGAACTGTCAGAATCTGCCCTTCCATCAGGGCAGAGGGTGGATCCTGACAGATGATACCTCAGATGATGGAATATGAAGGGTATCTGTCCATCTGTGGCAACTTCTCCAGTGGGGTCAGTTGTCACTGACACTGTTTATCAGGGGACGTCAAGACAGCCTGAAGGGTAGATGTGAGCAGCAGGGTCTGTGTTGCTCATGCAGATTTATGGTGAAACTAGGTGTGACACTATTCATGCACTTAGCAAGTGTGTGGGTAGTATTCTTTAAAAAGTAAATAACAGCTACAAGTGGAATGGTCCAGATTGCAACCCCAGCTGTATTATTCTTTGGATCTGATTAGAAATAATGCATGCCATACCCTGTATCGCAGTCCTAAACTGGTATGTATGCAACCAGCCTTTTTTGTTTGTTTGTTTGTTTAAAAAGCACAAACTAAAGGTGTGCCATGTGTCTTAAAATGTTCTGTTGTACAGCACCATATCAAACTTAGGAGGAGAGTCTGCCTTTTGTAAAGTTGCACGACTGGAGCTCTTTCTGTGGTCCTAAGCAGAAGCAGAAGCAGTGGTTTCTGTTGTTCTTCTGCCTTTGGCCACAAAGCTACTTAGGTCTGCTCGTCCTGTTGTTCTGCATATGTATAACTGTGTATTTTAAATGTTTTTTTCAGACAAACTTTATATGGGACCGGGTCAACTTTACCAAGACTTGCAGAATCTCTTGCATGACTTGAATGTAGTTGCCCAAATCAGTCAACTGATAGGCAGCCTGAAAGGAAACTACCAGGTAACAAATACCAATTATCAAAGCTTGAGCTGCTTCTCAGCTATGTTTCCAGTCTAAACCATCATGATGGCTAAAGTGGTATGTCATATGAGACTGTGTCCAAGCAAGCACAAATAATCTGTTCAGACCTTAATTGGTTTATTGTTAAATGTTTTACTTTAGAGTTGTAAGCAGATTATAGATGCCTTGCTGATCTTGTTTTACCTTGCTGTTCATATATGTGAATGACTGTGCAACAATAACAGGGTCTTCTCTGTACCTGCCAGTTTGGTATGGAAGCACACAGAATTGCTTGTTAACAAAATATTATCATAAATTGCACCATTTGTTGCAAGTAATATTGTTTTAACACAGTGTGCCATCTACCCTCCATTTAAGGGTTAAGTAAACAATAGTTTAACAGTATTAAATGGTGCTTAAGATTTCAGCATTGTTTAATACTGTTAATCATTTTTTTGTTTACTCATCATTATATTACCAGTGTGCCAGGCACAAACTACACATGGTGGCATTATAGACATGTCATCTTATTTATTTATTTATTTATTTATTTACTTAGTTAGTTAGTTAGTTAGTTAGTTAGTTGATTTATATGCCGCCCATCTGGTAGCCAAGGCCACTCTGGGTGGTTTACAAGTAGACAGAGCAACAAAGTAACAAAATAAAACAACATCAATACATTAGGAAGCACAAATCAAATATAAAGTGCAGTGAAAACAGAAATACAATAAAATAAATTAGAATTAAAAGCATGAAAAATATAAAAACATGGCAGTGTGATGGATGTTATATCATCGGGCACTGTTGTATCAGGTTATTGTTAGTTCAGGAAGGCCTTTCTAAATAGCCGGGTTTTTAATAGCTTATTGAACGGAAGTTCTAATGGAAGTTCGCCCTGGTTTCATTTCAGGTGGAACTCCTTCCCCCACCTCCTGCTTTTTGTCCATTTGAGGCTGCCATCTTGCTCTTCTTCACAGGCCCTCCACTTTCAGATGGGCTTTCTTTTAGTTATATGAAGTTAGATGTGAGTGAAAAGAGTTGCAGGGATTGGAAGCGCAAGGTCTCATCTCTTCACCTACATGACTGTTTGGTATTTGAAAAAAAGAACCCCAGAGGCAGAACTGTGTACAAGGACATTGGGTAGTTACCATCACACATACTTCAGGCTTTTTTGCATTGGTACCATTTTGGTACACTGGGAAATATTTTTTCAGGATTTATATATACATATGATACTGAAATCAGCAGTATCTGCTGTATGCTCATTGGGTTAAACTGAAACCTGCTACTGTTCTGTCAGTTGTTTTAAAAATGGTTAAAATTTGATTAATACATGGTTTGGTAAATATATCACTCTGTGTATAAACAAGATTTGGAATTCTCCTCCTGGAGTAAAAGACTCTGATTCCTCATGTGGAAAAGGAAATCCTTTCTAACTTAGTTTTCAGTGCAGTCCATGAAGTACTTGGGTTACAGCTGCGGTACTTTGTCGATTCTAAATTCCAGTGTGCTTAGTTGGATTTAATCTTTACCAGCTGCATTTACGCATATTACATGTAGTTAAAACCCCAGAATGTCTGTTTTTAGTAAACCTCCCCTAGGATTGGGCAATTGAGAACAGAAGAGTTGACAGTGGAGGTTGTTCTCAAACCCCTTCTTTGATCCAAATTTCCCCCTTCTTGCAGTTTTTTTTTTCCTTAAACAGCCTTAGGGCTCTGGTAGTTCTGGTAGTTTGCAGCTCACTCCAAAGTCATTGAAAGGATGAGACTCACTTGTTCTCTCTTTTCATGAATGGTGAGCAATTGAGTAGGGCTATAGTGGCTTGAAGCTGTGGCCACCAATGTTTTTCCTACCATGGAATGGGTCGATGGGATGTATGTGAAAACTGAAATTATAAACGGAATATGAGATTGTAAGAACTTGAACATCTCTTGGTCTTCTTTCCTTTATTCTTCTGTCAGAATCTAAATCAGTCAGTGGCACATGACTGGACCTCGGGTTTGCAAAAACTTATTCTGAGAAAAGAAGATGAAATCAGAGCCGCAGACCGCTGTAGAATTCAACTTCAGCTTCCAGGAAAGCAGGACAAGTTAGTAGTCATCTAACATTGCACCGATGGGCAGTGTTGCTCTGGAGCAAAGCTTGCCCAACACCTAGACAGTGGGTGACTAAGCCTCCACCAAAAAAAATGACCCATGCGTGGAATGGGAACATTTCTCTCTCTCTCTTTCTCTCTTTCTCTCTTCCCACTTTTTGAATTTGAAAGCAGCTTTAGATTTGACATGGAAGCTGTGAGAAGAAAGTCCCTCAGTGTTGAGGGGTTCATGTTTATTCTGAGGCAAAGGTAGCAGGAGCTGGTATTGAAAAGAAGACTAGATCCCATATTCCCAGGGGCAATTATTATTTCATCCCTCCCATTACTTTCAATTTTGCTAGGCCTTTATCTTGCATTGAATATAAAAACAACACAGGCTGTTAAATGTGTTTCCCAGTTATTTATTTTGTCCTGTGCTTGTACCTAGAAAACATTATTCTCTTCCAACCAAAGAGGTATGTTGAATCGCTTACTTTCCTTTATTTCTAACAGATCAGGTCGGCCTACTTTCTTTACAGCGGTATTTAATACCTTTACCCCTTCCATCAAACAATCTTGGATCAAAAATTTACAAGTGGCGAAGCTTGCTCTAGGTAAGGTTTTCCTCTGGTTTATTTGGAGAAGCTATTTATTTAGATAAGTTATATGTTAAATTGAAAGATTGTTAACTATGGGTTTTAGTTAAATTCTGAATTAGAATTTTATTAGAAGACTGTACTGTTTACCTTTAACTGGGCATAAAATCAGTGTAGCATAATATGTACATCATCCGTGTTTGGGTAAATGTTGGTCCAACTTAAAAATGATCATTAATAATATAAAGCAACCATTCTCAACTTTCTTTTTTGGCCATGGTCATAAACACAATATGAAAGGAATATAGGCTGAATCAAGATTGTGTAAATCATGTAATAATCCTAATATGGTGGTGTGTGAAGAATTGTTTTCAGTCTGTGGCCCCGTCAAAGATGCCAGCCCTGCCTGCCCCCGACCCCCGGGTCCACATGCCTTCTGTTGAGAATAGCTGGTATGAGGCTTTCATAACAGATAGCCTATCTATGCCAAATTTTACCTTAGGAATGGACAAGGGTTGGGATCCAAAGGACTTCCCATCCAAAGGTAGTTTGGGCTGGAAGCATTGAGTGGCAGTCCTCCATTCCACAAGGCAGACCTCTTGTAAAACGGAAGGAGGTTTCCAAAGAATAAGGATTTCGCACAAAAACCTGATGAAGTTCAAAGAGGAAAACAGCAATTTCACTCGGCAGGCCCTAAGCAATTTTTGGATTATCCCAAGCAGGGTAATCATACAAAGTAGAGACCTGAGCCTTTTTGATGTTATCTTTTAACCTTTTAAAAACATATCATTAACAAATTGCCCAGCATTAGAAACCTTTAAGAACCTTTAAGAACCTAAATTTCAGCCAAAGTGAAAACGGACTGGAAAGTGATTATTTGCATTATTTCCCTGCCTGCTTATAGCATGGCAGTTACAATGATTCAGCTCTTCTGGAAAGCCCCAGTGCTTTTCATTTTGCCTGGTGTGCAGGTGTTTAACACAACAAGATCATGTATCCATGCTGTGCCCTAACATTTAACCAAGTGGTTTGCCTTGTTTTTCAACCAGTGACTTTTCCTGGTCAAACTGCCTGTCCTGTGTTTCAGCAAACATCTATTTTCTAAGTATTGGACAAGATCCTGTTGTGTAAATTTGCACCAGTATAACCTGGATCAGTTGCTTGAGACATTTAATTTATAGTAATTAAACGTTTCCTGTTCTCCTGTTTTTGCTTCTGAAGCTCCCTAGGGCTCCATTTGGGAGCCTCAGGACATGGGGGGAAGCCTTTGAAAATAAAAAATTGCGTCTGAATCACCACTGCTAGGAGTTGGGATAGCTAGTGATGATTCAGTGGCAATATTTGGCTTTTAAAGCCCCTCTCCCTGTCCAAAGACTCCCAAGGGCTTCCCCAGAGCAAAAGGGGGCCCTAGGGAGCCTCAGGACCCAACTGGGGGGCGGGGGGAGGATAGGAAGCTTTTAATTACCATAAATTAAATGTTTTCAGTGCCTGATCAGGGTTACACCAGCACAAAGTTATGCTCAGAGGATCTTGCCCACTAACGACAAAAGGTCTCTAGCATTTCAATAAACTTATTTTGACAGAAGCTTTTGTGGATTGCAGCTCACTTCATCAGATCATCAGGCAGCTGTCGGTACAAGCACAACACAACTTTCCTTGCCTTCCCTCACCCCCTGCTGTAGCCTTCTGTGCTTTCTGAAAAATGACTCTGTGGAATTTTTCAGAACGAGGAAGAAAACACTCTTCCCTGTTCTGTCAATGGAAGAACCCCAATAGGTCCTGCCATTGGAAATCTCTTACTAGATCAGGACAAATAACTATGCTGAATGAATTAAAACAATATACAATAGCAGAGTACTCCTGAACAATCAGTGTTCCCTCTAAGCTGCACGCATGCAGCTTAGAGGGAAGGCTCTAAAAGGCTCCCATGCAGCCAGACTGATGTTCCTGACAATTTGCTTCCGGTTGTGGGTGGAACCCTGCACGTGAGGGGGCAGAGCCCCGCGCAGCACTAGCAGAAATTAGAGAGAACGTTCTGGACAATCCTACTGCTCTTTCCCCATTATTTGTCATTGTTTTCCCTTCCACGCTGACTCTGAAAATGTTTGCAGGAACATTTTGGAATGCCAGCTTGTCAATATAAAGGGAAAAAAGTTTGATGGCCACGTTATCTTATAAACAATAATATTAGGATAGATGTACATATTAGTGTAAATTAATTTGTTACAACTCCTTTGTCATTATAGCTGAGGAGAATCTGCTTGGCTGGTTCTGTATAGATGATGATGGGAATCAGATTAAAAAAGAGAAGCATCCTCTTCTTGTCAAGCATATGCCTGTGATGATGGCCAAACAACAGGAATTTAAGGTGAATAATATTTACTTCTTTTTGCTAATAATATCATATAGTGGCTGAAATCCTGCTGTCGTAAGATATGCAGCATAAGTCTGACAACATCATCCTCCAAAAGTCTCAAACTGGAAATGTTTAATTTCCAAGACATTGCTGCAGCTCATGCTGGCATCAGCTTTACATGGCATAACTTACATAAAAGGATTTCAGTCAGAGACTTCAATATGCATAAGTGTGATCTCCATAATTATTTTGCAGATATATGGAAATGTATTTTTCACTGAAGTCCAAATTACGTATTATACTATTGTATAGGGCGTTATCATCATCATTTTCTTTTCAATAAATTGCAGGTTCTTGGGAAAGATTGTTGTTGTGATCACACTGTGCAGGAATAAGAAGTTTATATCTTCCTGCCCAGCTGAGGCTGATATGAAAATTCTCTTCTGTGGCACAGCTATAAGGAGCTTTAAAAAGGTTGCCATGCATCAGTGAAATGCTTGCTTCCTCAAGACTCATAGCTGCATGGGATGGGATGGACTGGATTTTCTGTCCCAAATCCATCTATTGAAGACAGGTTAAACCACACATATTCATGTACCAATGACTCAGCAATAGAGATGGGCACAAAGTGCTGGTTCAGTGGTTCGGTGTGGTTTGTTTCCTGGCCAAATAGCTGATCCGTGGTTCAGCACCCTATCCTTTCCAGTGGATACCCATGCAGTGGCAGCATCCCACCCCGCCTCCTCTGGTCACTGCTGCCAGGTGGATGCCCACTGGAAGGAGTAGGGTGCCAAACCATGGATCAGCCAGGAAATTAACCACACCAAACCAGCAGTTCGTGCCCATCTCCACTGAGCAACCATTTCATGTGCTCCTGCAGCTGAAATTAATTTAAAGGGGGGTGGGGGAAGCAAGGTGCAACTATGTGTAATTGATTCAGTGTAACATGTAGTTTGGCCTTGAGATGAATTGAAAATTGTTCTGTTGAACTCTGTGATACAGTTCCTACTGCTGTATCAGTACCTGGCTCCCCTTTGCTCAGTCTGTTACTTTGTCTAACTGTTGTCTCTTTGCTGCACAGTCAGTGAAAATAGGGCTGGATGCTATGTTGCAGCCAAATGCATATAACAAATGTCTGAGCAGCCCTGCTTTGAAAAAAAAGCAGTTTGGGGAATTAGTAACTGTCAGGATGTCCCCTACATGCACTTGCATATTGTGTGCAGATAGTATATGTCCTTTATTGTAATTATGTACATTTAAGTGTTAGACACTCATCACCAGCTGTATGCTGAACAATATAAAGCAAAAAAGCGTGCTGCTTATATACCGCCCCATAGCGCTTCAAGCACTCTCTGGGCGGTTTACAAGTTAATTATGCAGGCTACACATTGCCCCCCCCCCCCCCGCGAGCTGGGTACTCATTTTACCGACCTCGGAAGGATAGAAGGTTGAGTCAACCTTGAGCCGGCTACCTAGGATTGAACCCCAGGTCGTGAGCACAGTTTTGGCTGCAATACAGCAGTTTAACCACTGCGCCACAAGGCTCAATCAATATGGGTCATAGAAGTGACACAGTCCTTACCAAACACTTCCAGTGGAAAGAACAATAGCTGGTGGGAAAGAGGAGGAGGTATGGCAAGCAGGAGCAGAAGGCAATGTGCTTATGATAGTCCAGGAAAAGCTTTCCAGTACTCTCAGGTTGGGTGGAGATGAATCTTAGCCCTATTCATAAATGCTGATCATATGAACAAACTCAGAGAGGAGTGCCCAGCTCCCCAGCCGCATCCTTGTGTTCTACCCAGCTTCAGAAATGAGTCTGAAAAGGAGAAAGCTATGCTAATAATATGTAGGCACTGCATGTGAGCAAGAACTGTACTGCCTGAACACCAACAGACTCAATGCTGAAATTGGATAGAACATGACAACAGAGGGTTAGAACTCCCCTCTATATCCATAGAACAACACTGATAATGGCTGAATAGGACTGAGAAGAGGTAATCTTCCAGGAAGAATCAGTGCAGTTTTAGTTCTATGGAATGGCCGTGTTGGGAAATTCTGATCCTGGTCTGTGAGAATTTTTGCAGATTTCTTCCTAAAGCAAATGAACTACTGAATGTCACTTTGTATGTTAAGGTTGAATGTGCCGCTTATAATCCTGAACCATATTCATGTGAAGAAACGGATCCAGATTCCCTTTCTGTAGAGCATGGTTTTCTATGGGTAAGAATTTACATGGTTTTGTTTTATTTTTGTCCCCCAAAGGTCAAATGTGATCCTAGTTTAACCGTGATGCCAGGTTTTGCAGCTGAAGAAGTTGGTCACAACTAGATTTTTTTCACCAAGCTTAAATGATACCCTGTGAAATCCATGATCAAATCTCAAGCACCATAGTCTGAGGGGAGGGAGGCAAGGAAAGCAGTACTGCAGAATTTGGCATTTTTACTCCCTTTTGTCTGCTGTTCTCTAGATACAAGGCTGTCCCACACCTCCGCCCAACCACCACCACATTCCCTCTCAAGATTCTCTTTGCACTGTAGGGCAGATCATACTATGACCCTGAGGAGCAAAGAGTAACTAGCTAGGAAGTGGCAGGTTAGAGAAATGGCATGGAAAAGGAACAGTTTAAACATCCACTCCCCTAGTCTGATTTGTACCCGCCTGCACATGCACACTGCATCTGTTCTAAAATTAAAAAGAAAAGAAAAAAGAAAACTACTGTAGAATTGTGATCTCTTACGATCTTCACTACTACACCTCTTGATGTTAAGGACAGAGAAAATAAGATATAATTATTAGGGGTTCTGGTTCATGAAAAATCCTGGAAAGGGGGTCCTATAGCCTTGAACTAAATGGTACGGTACAGTTTATTGTTACGGTCCTTAGACCAATGACACAGGGAAAAAAGGATAGACTTTTACAGTTTCCCAAATTCAAAATACTTTGTAAAAACATTTGACATTAAAAGATAATTTAAAGTCTAGTATCTAGTTACCATAAAATTTCAAAATTACAGGTACTTCATAAAAAACATTTGCATTTAAAAGACAATTTAAAATCTAGTATCTAGTTACCATGGAATTTCTGAGACCTGAGTATCACCATACAAAATCTGGCTACTTGATAAGTGATCTTGGAGTCTATATCAGAAAGAAGAAACTCAGGTCAGGGTGTGAATAGTTGTTGACTGGAATGAACAGGATGGAATAATTGGTCAGATAGGAAGTTACTGAGGCCACTGGCCAGGATTGCTCATAATCTTTTCACATGCTTCTCTAGAAGATGCTAAAGGCATGTGAATACTTCCCAAAGTCTGTTCATCCTCACTATATTTATACTTGTGGTATATTATTGTGGTATATTATTGAATTAAAGGACTATAGAATTTCTTCTGAAAGAATAAAGATCACTGCTTGCATTTTAAGAATGAAGTGTAATTTTATTTTTTCCAACATTTTCATTTGGTATAATATTCTAAACTGTTTTGTTATAGCCTTCAGTTAACCTTAATTGAACTTCTGAGAATGTGATGAAGCTAGATTTAGTTAGTTTGTTGTGCTGCAGGCGTTATTGTTTACAGAGATAATGTTTAGAGAAGAACATTAACTTTTTCTCCCAAATTTAGATTGGCAGTTGTACCAATCAAATGGGCCAAATTGCCATTGTTTCATTTCAAAACTCCAGTCCAAAAGTTATTGAATGCTTCAATGTGGAGTCAAGAATACTCTGCATGGTCTACATTCCAGAAGAGGAGAAACATAAAGAGTCAGACCTGCCCGCTGAGCCTGAAGATATACCGAAAAAACCTCCAGGTGTCCCAACCATTTGCCTGGGCATGGAAGAAGGAAGGTGCTTTTCATATTTGTATCTCACTTCCTTGGGTTGTACATTGTTTATTTTGCTTTCCTGTACAAGATGTGTGTGATAGGGAGCGATGCGTACATGGGAGAGAGACTTGCCTAAAAGCACAACAAGCTCCTACGTGGTATCATAGATTTCCTGTTATAGAATCATCAGTTACTAATCCCACTTTTTCTTGTTTTTAGAGGTTGAATGTCCTTTCTGTATACCTGTCTGCAATGAAAGAAATGGAGAAACATTCTCATTTTATGTACACCTTGTCACCTGTTCCATGAATAACCACAAAAAGATTCAGAGTGTCAGTTATTCTTGATATTCAGTTAGAGCTGTGCTCTCACATGCTCAGTAGCCCAGAAACTAGCCAATTTTGATCTCCTTAATAATTAAAGTAGTGGGCCAATGTTTCCCCCTTTTCTCCATCTCTTTTTCATTATGTTTGGAACACAACAGTTGTAGCTCCTAAGCAATATTAGATGTAGATTTTTGAGGATATGGCTTCATAAAAAAGCTCCAACTTTATAGTCCTATCCGAGGACAATTCAAGTCAAAATAAGCTAGCTCATCCAATTTCTGTACCATCTCAGTGTTTACAATTAAATATTTCATGATGTACAGAAGTATAATGGCCTAAAAGCAACAACTCAAGAGCATGGCAACTATTCCTGTATTTAGGGTCAGGGTGCCTGATTTCATTAATTGTGTTTGATGCCCAGCACGAATGAGGAAAGTGTGAAAGTGTAAGTAAGCATGTAAGCACCAAAAAGCCTTGCAGCCTCTTAAAGACTATCAAGGTGTATGAAGATAATTTGCATCTGATGCAACGAGCTGCAGCCCACTGAAGTTTATAGCAAATAAAACGTGCTGCTGCTTCAAGCGCCATGAGGCACTTCATTGTTTTGACTGCCACAGACTAACATTGGCCACACACACACAGTTGTTACAAACATACACCTACGTTCTCTGTCAGGAAAACCAGATGTTGCAATGTAAGCGAAGGCCTGCCACAGGTTGTAGTTTATGTGTAGGCAAATTAAAGCTTTCACCTTGTTAAAAAAAATCAGTTGTATTATGTCAGTATTAGAAGAACTAATCTTTTATGTGGTATCTCTAGTTGTATTGGACAAAAGTCTATTTGTACATTCCTTCCTTCCTTCCTTCCTTCCTTCCTTCCTTCCTTCCTTCCTTCCTTCCTTCCTTCCTTCCTTCCTTCCTTCCTTCCTTCCTTCCTTTGCCCCTGTGTGGGTGAAGGGTGAATGTAGAAGAAAACTGCCTAGAAGAAAGGTTTAAAGTTCCCCTACCTGCAGATCAGGCACCTTATGTGGAAGTGAAAAAAGAAATACTCCATGACTCCATAAGATAACAGTGCTTACATAAGTCTATGGGGTGGGTCCAGGCTTAGTGATACTGAAAATAGACCACCTGAAAATGAGTAGGACTCAGAGTAATTAAGTCCTTTGATCTCAGTGGATCTACATAAAGTATAACTGAGTCTGGCTACAACCTTGCTTGTATAAGGGTCAAGTAAAACACTCCAGGAGACATCATGCTGCCACTGATCTGTATAATTTTGGTCTCTTACAGACAATACAGACAATGACATCATCATACTATGTCTGCCTGCTTCCCAGTGATTTGAGGTGGGGGCAAGGAGGAAGCACTGTAATGTAAAGTTACTCAAGAAAGAGAAGCTAAAATGACACAGACACAGTTCAGTGTTTATTATGATGTCTAGTTGGACTTTTTAATTACTCAGATTTGATGTAGTACTAAAAAATTCTTTTTCCTCACTGTTATTTTTCTAAGAGATGTCATCTCACTTTCAAAATGAATATAAATATGTTTTAAAAGACTTTTCTCCTCTTGTTGCTTTTAATCAGCATCTCTGTGTACAAGAGTAGTCAAGGCTCAAAGAAAGTCCGCCTGCAGCACTTCTTCGCTCCAGACAAGTCGACTGTCATGAGCCTGGCATACAAGGCCCGTCACTTGTTTGCTGGCCTCGTCAATGGGAACATTGCCATCTACACAAAGTTGGAAGGTACAGAATTGCAGTATCCTGAAGATTTCCTTTACTGGCTGTATTTTGTCCAAAGGATGTGTTTGTTACTTTGTTTTTTCTAAATGTTATAAATGAAAATGATGTTTGGCTTGCCCTTTAGGTTATGGTGGTGGACTAATACTTTGGATATAAAAAAACAGCCCACTTGGATCTCATGTAGTTGTACAAATTTTGTGTGCTGTCACATATAAGGAATGTGTGCCTATGTGCATAGAATTGGAGTAGTTTCTGTTGGCTACAGATCCTTGGGGCTTGAAGATATATGTGAGTTGTCACACATGACTTTTTGGAGGGTAAGGCTATCCGTGGTGACTCTTCATGGTGGCTGTACGTTGCAGTATGCCTCCTAGTACCAGTTGGTGGGTTACATGAGCAAAAGAGTGTTTCCCATTGACATTTGAAAGAAAATGCTGGTAACAATAAACTTTTTCCTTTTCTATTTGTTCTTATGGAGGTGAGGCTCCCCACCCACACACTCCAGTTTAGGATTATATCAGTATAAACAAAGTATCATAAGAGGAGCAACCCTTAATATCTCCATGAAATGGCCATATCTATTACTAATTGCAATTTATCATGGCTTTTAAAGTTTTTGCATAGTACTATTTTGTTTTCAAGAGACCAAATAGAAATCCCACAATATTTGTGTACATTAACTTACAGTGTATTTTATTATCTAATATAGCCTTTGTAGCATCTAGTAATCCCTTAGACTTAATTATTTTCAATAATAATTAACACTTAAGCAGTTAAAGAACAAAATACTTAATTGCCTATCATAAACAATCAAGGTTCAAGGAAGAAAAATGCTGAGAAGACAACTAGGAATAGAGTGTGAACTTAAGGCTTCCTGCTTAAGGTAACACTGATAGGCTTGCTTACTGCCTTATTGAGATTTTGCTTTAGATTTAGCGGCTTGGTGCCAAATTTTGTTAGCAAACCACAACTATTTTTAAAAATTAAAATACTAAATTAATTAGTCTGTGATTTCTGTGGCTCTTATATTTATGACAACTTTTGGATCCAATTCTATATGTAGGATATTTCTGAAGATGAACATTTTAACTCAGTGAAATAATCCATATTTAGACTTAACATACCAGAAACAATTAACCGCCCAGAATGGCCTTGGCTGCCAGATGGGCAGTATATAAATCAAATAAATAAGTAAGAAAGTACCATATTTTTCCGTGTATAAGACGATACTTTTGTCTAAAATCTTTAGACTGAAAATTGAGTCTAATTGAGTCTAAGCGGGGCTTAGCAAAAGGAGGGGGGAAAGCAGCGATCAAAGGGTAGAAGGATCGCTTTGATCACTGCTTTCCCCCTCCTTTTGCTAAGCCCCGTGGGGCTTAGGAAGTGGTGGGGAAAGCCGCGACATATTTTCTAATTTGGGGTTAGAAAAGTGGGGGTCGTTTTATACATCGGGGCGTCTTATGCACGGAAAAATACAGTAAGTAAGTAAGTCATTAGCAGTGTTTTGCAGGACAGTCCTACTTGAACAGTCTGTGTTCCCAGGAAGTGATACGTACTGGTTAGAGTAGGGCGCTGTAACAGATGGCTTCCTAGCACCTTGGAACCCCTAACACCTCACCGCCTTAATTTCTAAAAATATTGAAAACTTTGGGGGGTTCAGAAAGTTTCCTTGTGCCCTGTGTGAGCAAGTTGTCATGGGGGCTAGTACCACTGCCCCGTTGTGAAAAGAGCTTTTAAAAAACAACAATAATATTTATGGCTACCAGAGGGTACAAGGGTTTTTTTTTCCAGTAAGCCACCAATGTTTAAGAGAAAAAAATGGGGTTGGGCTTTGCAAGAGTGAATGTAGCCTTCCAGGATTCAGGGATGGGTGTGGAATACATGCCCCAGACCTCTGAAGGTTGCTCTGAAGTGTTGTCCTGGGACTCAGGAGATGAAGGTTGGTGTTCCTACTGAGCCGGGAAATTCATGGTGTGACCTTGAGCCAGTCAGTCTTTCTCAGCTTGACCTACTTCATCGGGAAGTTGGGGGTCAAAATGAGGAGGAGGAATGTCATGTATGCCACCTTCAGCTTGTTGGAGAAAGGAAAGGTATAAAAGTAGCAAATAAATAAAAATAATAAACGTGTGAGAGAAGAGCAGTACACAGATAATGGTCTGTCTACTCAGTGGCAAGGACTGGTGTAGCGAAAACACCGTGGAACATTTTAGTTCTGTGACTACTGTACTTCTCTTCAACTGCTGTACATCGATCCTTTTGATACCTAATGATGGTAGCAATCTTGTAGTTAGTTAGTTCAGTGAAGTAAAAAGGAGTTTTAAATGTGTTAAGAATACATAAGTGGCTTCTGACTATTGCTGTGTATTTTAAATCTTCCTGCTCTGCTATTTAAGAAAACAGTCAATAGACACTATTCATGATAACGTGATGTACTAATACTTATGCTCCATTGCACAACTCAATTAACAAGCTCCATTCGTATGGTTATTTTGGCAGCGCTGTTGAAATACCAGCGGTGTTACAGAAAGGAAGAAAGGAAACTATTAAACAAAAAGATGAGTGTTTATTCTAGCTGTGTCAAAGTGGGGGGAGAAGATTCTTACACAGGCAGTGACAGGGAACACATTACATTCAATTGAGTACAAGATTTAAAAAATCATGAATTAATACTGAAGAATTAATCTCTGGATTGTCTCAGCCTCCAATCTTCTGGGCTATGATGTTGTGCAAAGTAAGCTGCCAAATGTTAGAAGGAAGACAGGCCAATTAGTGGAGCAGTTCCTGTCCACAAAAAATAGAATATTAGGATTAGTGTTCTATCCCATTGCAGCAACTTAGGCTTGATATAATACTGCAAGAGCACTCCTCCCCATGATTCTCGGGAATTGACCTCAAATTGTTTCCTTTTTGATGTCGGTGGGTGGATAATTTTTTCCCCCTAGGAATTCAAAGACAGTCTGGTAGCGACATTGTTTCCTGGGCTGCTTCTGTTGGATTTTCCCCACCTCCTGGCCCTTCTGGTGGGTCTCCCTTCAGAGAAATTTGTGAAATATCACAAAAACTCACAAAACCAGTTTGAATGGAGGCCAGAGCAGGCCTGAAAATAAAGGAAAGAAAGACTGTTAAAGTACATATGAAATGACGTTACATATCTTGGTATTCCCTGTCATATGTAAAAACACACATTGATATTTGTCTTTTAATATATTTTATTTCTTCTCATTAAAGATGGAGTCTGGAATTCAGAACCTCAGAAAGTAGTGAAGTTGGGAGTTCTTCCAGTAAGAAGTCTCCTTGTCATGGAAGAAACTATCTGGGCAGCTTCTGGTGGACAAATTTTTATAATTAGCACAGAGACTCATACTGTAGAGGTAAATAAATCAATCAGTCTCTAAATCTCTTTTTAAAAACATCTGTATCTCTAATTATCCCTCTCAAAAATTCTGGCTTTTTTGTTATTTGCTGTTTCCTGCACAAAATGTATGGCTTGAATTCATTTAAATTTTTATGGTGCCATGAGTCTGTTTTGTCGCCTTCTAATTTCAAATGGCATGTTGTATCTGTCTGCCCTAGTTGCAGAGAAGGCAGTGAGGAAGGCAGCATTGTGATGAAATATCTACTGTCCACAGGCTGAGTGTGGATGAGTAATATGAAACCCAGTCTTCAGCTTTTGGTTAGCCGCTTCTCTGCAGAAAATGTGAAATGTTTGTATCTTTGTTCTCTTCTCCTGTGTAGCCTTCTTTGGAGTGATCCCACTCATTAGATTTCAGGGGACATCTTACAATGGGAGGGATTTTTAAAGTGAGAATTTAAGTAGTGAGTAGAAGTCCCTAGTATTCCTGTTCTCATTGCATTCTTCCGTCTGTGTTAAATGGTAAAAAAAAGTCTTCCTTGGTGAGTGTTTCATAAGTATGATAACAAAGAAGGATTTAGCAGGGAAGAGATAACATTCATTTCACAGATTAGACCAGATATCACTAGTAAGTGTTATTTGTTGCACTGAGCCTTCCTGTATGATCTATCTGGTTATGTAATTTGTTTTTATGGGTCTCTTTCTGATCCCAGCCATAGGCATGTCTCAGGTGTCCTATTACTTATATTACTGTTACTTATAATTTGATGAGTAGCTTTCCTGCTTGGAGGTAGAAGATGACATATCACATCTGGTATAAGGGTTGATACCAATGTGCTCCAGAATATAAACTTTCTACTATGCCTCCCTTCTTCAGTATTATTCTAATTATAATCTCAGAACTACAAAGGTGGAAGGGAGCCTATAGATCATCAAGTCCAGCCCCTGTCAAGGAGGCACAGTGGGGAGTTGAACGCCCAAGCTCTGGCTCTTGAACTATATAGAGCTATCCAGCATTTCATCTTTCAGTATTAATTACTGCTCCGGTCCGGTACACTCACGATGCTGGTACCATGGAAGCTGCAGGAGCACTGACAGTTCTCATGCCTCTGAGGCACTGTGAATTGGCATGAGGAGAAATGCAGTGTGCATTATCACAGCTGCTTGCGTTATCATGGCAGCCTGGGAACGAGAAACACTACTGATGCTTCTATGACAGTGGGTAACCAAAGTACTGAATCTTACAAACTAGAGTATATATTGATGAAATAACACAGTTAAATTCCAGGTGCAACTGGACCTACAGAGTATGTGTGAGGCAATGAGTTGGGCTTTCTGAAACCCAACTTAAAATTGTATTAATATAGTAACAGACTTGTGACTTGATGGCAGGAATACAAGTGTGGTACTGTTTCTTGCTACTGGGAGGACTGGAGGGGAAATTATATAAGGCAGAAATCAATGCAGGCTGACAATCACTGTCCTCCACCACTCTCCTGTAAACTCTTGACCTTTTCTAGTCATCAGGCAAGTTTCAGTCCCTAGACCCTCTATGCTGCTGACTCTGCCTGTTGTAAAACCTCTGGTTGTGATCAATGCACAGGGACAAGGTACAGGTCTCTTTTGCCAGCAAATTAGTCATTCTGGTGAAAGACGTCCTTCTTGGGACTGCTCACTGATAGCAAGTCCTGTATCCACAGTATCCGTTGCTCAAAGCTGGATGGCAGAAGCTCAGGATAAATGCATGAGGCGATGTACTGCAGTTGTGCATTAGGGCCCATGCTTCAACTTTGAATTAGAGGAGTTGCACTGTTCTTGTTTATCCCCTGGCTCTTGTATCTTGTCTACATTCTTGAATATGTGAGATGGCCAGTTGGGACTTCCACATGCTGTGCATGATGCTCACTTTACCAACACTGCCTTTGCTTTCCTCCCACTCACCAATATTTGTCCCATCCTTCCTTTCCTCATTTTCCTGACACAGGCAGTACCATGTCTCTGCTTAAGGGTGACATGAGGTTTTGGGAAACAAACAAAGCCCTTGAGCACCACCAAGCCTTTCTCACACATTAAATATTTTCAAGATACATTATTTGTTGCCCTATAGCTCTGCTTTTCTTCTCTTCTCCCCACGTTTCCTTTCTTACTGGGCTTATGACACTCAGAATGGTTTTCTTGGAATTGCAGTGTGAAGCTGAAGTTGGCTGAAATATAACTTTCGGTCCTTTCCAGAAGTTGCATGTCAACCATAATGTTACAGATTTCTGTGGTTAAAATGTGTTGGAACGAAAAACAAATAATAGTTTTTTCCCTATTGTCTGTAATGGTCATAGGGACTATTCTTGGCAAGAGAGAATATCCCCAGAAGTCTTTATTGCAAACAGAGGCTGGCACAGGGATGTTGCCAGTATTTTACAGTGCTAATGAGTTTGAAGTGCTACTTGTAAGAAGGGCAGTTTCTTAAAAAGTCAAGAGTGGGGAAGAATAAGTCCAAGCTTCTTTACCTTGTGCCACATTACTTTTTCTTGAGCAGTGAAACTCCCACCAAGTCCAAAACTCAAATTTTTAAGAACAGTTGCTGTTCTAGCTCATCAATGCAAAGGACTGGGGTATTAATACTGTGGTAATGTTTAAAATATACTCATCTGTACTTTGTTTTTCTTTCCCAATTGAAGCTGGTAGTACAGACAAGCAGATTCCACCATGAAATCTTGGATTAAGGGCATGATCTCCAGTGTCTCTGATTTATTTGGCTGCCATGTATGTTTTAGCATGCAGTTCTAGTATTATTATTTAGCTCACAGAAAGCACAGGATTCATAGAGCTGGTGACATTGGGCACAGTAATAGAAAAATAGGCTGCCATGGAGATGTAAAACAACCCTACTGTTGAATATTTTTGTGTGTGACTGAAATACATTACAACTTCACTTAGAAAACAAACAAATAAAAAGCTCTTCTTCTCTCACCCTTTCCCTTAAAATTAGTAAAAATCTGTGACTTTTCATGAACAATGGGTCCCATTATATGGATCTTGCCATGCCTGAGAAAACAGAGTTCAATTCTTGGCACAGCTAGTTAAGCCAAGAATCCCAGAGGAGTTTGTATGGGTGTAACCAGGAGGGAACAGAAAGATGTGAACTTTGTGTTAGGCTGCCATTAACAGTGCCTGGGCATCTCAGGCACCACTGTGTTAAAAGACTTGGCAGTGGGATTGAAAACATGTGTTCCAGCTTTAATGTTGCCATAGAGTTAGAGGAAGAGAGCTTGAAGGAGAAATACAGCCTTCTTAGAGGAAGAGGGCAGTGAAGACAGAGTGGAATTACGACAAAAACAATTGGAATGTGAGCATGGCTTCATTTTGCAGAACAGCCTGCTGAGCCCAGGGAGAGCTATAACACTCTATCTTAGTTTTCTACAAGGTGGTGACTGTCAATATGCATTTCCCCTTTCTCTCTTGGTAGAGGCAAAAGACAATTCTGTCTGGTGAAAAAAGCAAAACAGAACCCAGGTGGCAAACAGAGTTGTCCTTTCCCGGTGGAGAAGATTGTTGAAGCTCACGATGATCTCTCTTGGTCACATGCTGCAATAACAGCCAATTGAGAGAAAGACTGGGAGGCGGTCAAGAGGATGACGCTAATTTGCCAGACAGACCTTAGAGTATATCTCTGGTTTCTTGGCCAATAATACTTCTTGTTCTTTCAATATAATTCCCATTGGAGTTATTCAGTGGCACACATCCTGTTGCATAATTGTGCATGCAGTATAACTTTTGGAAGCAAATTGCCCTAAGTAACAAATCTCTATAGAGATTATCTGTTGCGTGCCAAGTTGTGCGACTCTGTGTGCAGTAGATAATGCCTATGGAGATTTCTTAACTTACAGCAGTTTGCTTCCACAAGCGATCCTGTTTGTGTGACTGTGCGTCAGGATGCCAGCCAATAATCCTAGGTAGATGAATATCAACTATTCTTTTAGGTTGCTTTCAGACAGAGTGTGGCTAGTGAGATGGCTCTGCAGGACAGGAGGGAGTCACAGAGACATAGCCGACTTCATACTTCATTGAAACTTTGAGGACAGCCTTCATTTTTCCTGAGAGAGAACTAATGAGCTCAGAATAAAGCTGGGTAATAAAAGTGTATAATCCTTTCTGTTGATAGGTGCGAAAGTAGCACAGACCTGAATTGGATCTAGTTTGGAACAGATTTCAAAGTGTCTCCTTCCTGCTACCGGCCCACTAATTAGTCATTTCCTGATGTCTCTTAGCCACTATCAGTCCTTCACTTAGGTTTCCTGTTTATAACCTTGGCAATCCCACAGTGTTCTTAATGTTCTTTTAACATTACTGTTACATTGCAGTATTAAATGAAAGCAACGAGCAAGGAATTGTGCTTTCTGCAAAGTTGAAATTAGTAATTGAAAAGACCTGGTTGGACTGATGGATGGGACTGATTTTAAAATGTGGTGGACTGGGTGGGAAAAGAAGTAACTAACTAAAAGGCCAGTAGCCAAGAAGCAGCGCCTGCTTTAAATAAAGAGGAAAAGGGGAATAACTGTGTGAAGGACCAGTAACTGAGTTGGAGAGAACTGACTGTTGGAATTGTTGCAGGGCAGATGGTGCAATACTGTGATATGAATAACTTGTCAGTGTGATCCCACTTTCAGCAGCTTGTGCAAGATCAGTGCAGCAAGTTAAAGGATCTTAGGATAGAACCAATCACAATGTCTTTATCATCTATTCTTAACCTGATCATATGTGAGTAGGACTTCTGAGGATAAACCAGAAGAGATTTAGAGTGGTGTTTCCTTCAGCTTCACTCGAGTTAACTTCTTTAGAAATAAACTTCCATTATGTGTGATCTTGCCCCAGCCTAGGAGTGACTAAGCCCAGACCTGCAGCATAATCTTTCCTCTCTCACACTAGTTCCCAACTTTGGGTAACCCAGGTGTTGTTGGACTGCAACTCCCAGAAATCCCAGCCAGCACAGCTAGTGGTGAAGTTGCAGTCCAAGAATGCCTGAGTTTACCCATAGCTGGGAACCACTGCTCTATCGTATCAAAGTCTGTTAGTCACCTTGTGGCGACGGGGGAGTGAAACAGCCTAGAAAGCTTCACTTTGTGGTACTAAGGGACTGGTATTATAGCACACCCTTACCTGTTTGAGAAGTAATTGCTCACCTCAAGTAGTGGCCACACTCACCCTCTGCTTACCTGAAGGAGAGCTTGCCTTTAAGTGAAGGTGTCGCCTTCCTAGTAGAGCTTGGCTCCCAGGAACTGTAGTTCCCAAAAGTAGTTTTTGGAAACTAAGGAGGAAAGTCTCTTTACGGTCATATGTTAAGGTCAGGAGGACAGTCAGAACTGCTATGGAGATTTCACAACAATCCGAGTCTCCTAGGTGTTGACATGGACCTTGGCAATAGACCAGTAGTTCCCAACCTTGGGTCCCCAGATGTTCTTGGACTAAAACTCCCAGAAGCCTTCACCACTAGCTGTGCTGGTCAGGATTTCTAGGAGTTGTAGTCCAAGAACATCCGGGGACCCATGGTTGGGAACCACTGCAATAGACAAATCGGCATGACCTTTATGGACCAAGACTTGAAGAATCTGTATATTTCTGAACAGAGGAGCTAAGCAGTCCAGTCTGAAAACTTTTTAAATGGGGCCAGGTTTGCTTTAATCTTAGTGCTTATCTTACTAAGGTATATTATACTGGAACATCTTTTCACTACTTTTGTTCAAGATGTATCCAGCTAACTCGTTACTTCCCCTCAGAAAGATTAGTTTTGAAATGTGCTAAAATTCATGACATTCTCTAACCTATATTAACAATAATAAAAAAAAGCAATAACACTGCACAGAGTCACGTGACGATATGTATCACGGCAACCAATAGTCCTAAAATAACTCACTTTAAAGCTATGTTCAAATATCAGCATTCATTTTTTTTTCTGTACAGCTGATTTTTTCCACCCATTTGGAATGTCTTTTAAAATGCAGTGGTTAATAAATAAATTGCTTTTGCATTTGCTTTTATGTATTTAACTTTATTAATTAAATGCAAAGTAAAAATAGTTAATTTCATTTCCTCATTGCACCATTTCATTGCTAATGTTAGTAAATTAAGCTACAAAAGTAACATAATCTTACATGGCCCTATGATGCCCACCACCATTGCCTCAGTACCTTGCTTTTTACTTGGATGGCTCCATCTGTTCCTGGTGATGTAGAAGAATGAGAACTATCTCCAGAGTTTCCCTTGTAGAATAGCCCTGCATAAGAGCAGAAGACTACAACTATCACTTAATCGTTTAAGTAGAAATGTGTTGCTCTGTAACTGTTCCAGAGATCTGACATCGGTTCAGGTCTACTGTAGTTAAATTTAGGGGAAACATTGATTTCTGCTCTTAGTACAGAAAAAAAGCACCCAAAATTATTTTTAAGAACATAGCAAGCTCACATTGTTACAACAATGATCTCAGTAGAGAGATTTTTATAGAGTCGTAGAATAATGAAGTTGGAAGGGACCTTTAAGGCCTTTGAGTCCAAACCCCATATCAATGCAGAAATCACAATCAAAATATTCATTTATTCATTTATTTTATTTACCCTGCCTTAGATGGCTGTCCCACTTTTGCTTGAATGCATCCAGCGTTTGAGCACTCACCACTTCCCAAGACAAGTGGTTCCATTGTCATGCTGCTCTAATAGTTAGAAGGTTTTACCT
Organism: Intellagama lesueurii; assembly: GCA_037013535.1. Taxonomy (NCBI): domain Eukaryota; kingdom Metazoa; phylum Chordata; class Lepidosauria; order Squamata; family Agamidae; genus Intellagama; species Intellagama lesueurii. The sequence goes on from JBAJHW010000001.1 coordinate 226,671,994, forward strand.
TAAATTCAATCAAAATCTGGTTTCCTATACAGTCAACCCTCGACTTACGAACGGCCCTAGTTACGAACATTTCGACTTACGAACGGCTCCGTTGGAAAAAATTGACATCGACTTGCGAACTGAGCCTCGACCTACGAACGAGGCTCCGTTTGCAAGTCAATGCCAACGGAGCGATCGGCGCCTTCGGAGGTCTCAAAGGGCTTTCCCCCCCGACATCGGAGGAAGCCGTTTGAGACCTCCAAAGCCAAAAAGGCAGGGAGAAAGGGCGGGAAATTCAAATTTCCAGCCCTTTCGCCCTGCCTTCTTGCCTTCGGAGCTCTCAAACGGCTTCCTCCGATGTCGGGGGGAAAGCCCTTTGAGACCTCCGAAGGTGCCGATCGCGGCGGTGGGGACCCCCAGGGAGGTCTCCCAGGGCTTCTCTGCCACCATGGGAGACCTCCCTGGGGGTCCCTGCCGCCGTGATCGGCGCCTTCGGAGCTCTGAAAGGGCTTCCTCCGATGTCGGGCGGAAAGCCCTTTGAGAGCTCCGAAGGCAAAAAGGCAGGGAGAAAGGGCGGGAAATTCGAATTTCCCGCCCTTTCTCCCTGCCTTTTTGCCTTCGGAGCTCTCAAAGGGCTTTCCGCCCGACATCGGAGGAAGCCCTTTGAGAGCTCCGAAGGCGAAGATCGCGGTGGCAGGGACCCCCAGGGAGGTCTCCCATGGCGGCGGGGAAGCTCCCAGGGCTTCTCCGCCACCATCGGAGACCTCCCGGGGGTCCCCCCACCACCGCGATCAGCGCCTTCAGGCTTTCCCGGGGAGTAGACCGGGCCTACCGGGGGAAGCCCTCCCCTGGTAGGCCCGGTCTACCAGGCTTTCCCGGGGAGTAGACCGGGCCTACTGGGGGAAGCCCTCCCCTGGTAGGCCTGGTTTACTCCCCGGGAAAGCCTGAAGGCGCCGATCGCGGTGGCGGGGGGCCCCCCGGGAGTTCTCCGATGGCGGCGGAGAAGCCCTGGGAGCTTCCCCGCCGCCATCGGAGACCTCCCTGGGGTCGCCCGCCGCGGCGATTGGAGGCAGCGCTCACCCAGCGCCGGGAGACTAGAGCTGGCTGGGTGCTTGGCCGCTCGCCCCGGCCGCGGCGGAGGCAGCGGAGCGCCGGGAGGCTTCGGACTGGTAAGTCCTTTTTAAAAAACTTTTCTGTGTGGGTTTTTGAGGGTGGGTTTGGACTGGGGGGTTATGTTTCTGTGGTTTTTTTGTGTGTGTGTGTGGTTTTTTTTTGCAGTCCCAGCGTGGGACTTGCTCTTTTTATTTTTATTTTGGTATTTTTTTGAAATGCTGGAACGGATTAATTCCGTTCCCATGCATTTCAATGGGAAATGGTACTTCGACTTACGAACTTTTCGATGTACGAACGTCCTTCCGGAACGGATTAAGTTCGTAAGTCGAGGGTTGACTGTAACTTGAGCCCGTTATTATATGCCCTGCACTCTGGAATGATTAGAAACAGATGTCCTTCCTCTGTATGGCAACCTTTCAATTATTAGAAGAGTCATATCTCCCCTTAGTCTTCTTTTCTCAAAGTTAACATGCCCAGTTCTTTCAGTCTTTCCTCATAGGGCTTGGTTTCCATTCCTCTGATCATCCTTGTTGCCCTCTTCTGGAACTGTTCTAGTTTGTCTGCATTAGATATGGGGACGACTCACCATTTTGGAGTCGTCCTGCTCCGTGAGTCGTCAACTTTTGACGACTCACGAAGCACGAAGCTGCCCCCATGAACCGACAAAGCATGAATTTATTTGTCGATTCGTGGGGGGGTTTCTAAAAAAACCTGACCCCCCCCGCCACCCCCGTGCGCTGCCACCGCCACCACTGATGCCACCCCCACCAACGCCCACCCACTGTAATCGCCGCTGTCTCCAGCTGGCCTCCACAGCCATGGCTTGTAGAAAGGGACACTGGCTGCCCTTTGCAAAGATGGCGACTGCGGCTTCATTTAGGGTAGGGAAGCTGCAGCTGCCATCTTTGCAAAGGGTAGCCTGGATTCCTACCAGCTAAGGTAGGGAGAGGAAGGGGGCGGGGGATAGGCTGTGGGGGTGGGTGGCTGCCTATCGGCTCATCGATCAGTTGATCGGCGGGCCGGTAGGCAGAATGGGAAAGCCATAGGAAGAGAGGAAAGGCTAGCCCTCCCTCTCTTCGTATGGGGGACGAATAAAAATGGGGCAATATTCATCCCTTCATATTTGTCAGGGTCTTTGGAACCCACAAATATGGACAAATATTTAACGAATCAGCGATTTCTGACGAATATCGTGATTCATTTTTTAATTCGTCCTCATGTGTAGTCTACATCCTTCTTAAATTGTGATGTTCAGAATTGCACGCAGTACTCATGCTGAACAGAGGGGGACTACTACTTCAAGGGATTTAGAGATTATACTTCTGTCACTGCAGCATCAAACAGTATTTGCCTTTTTTTGCAGCTGCATTATACTGTTGGCTCACATTCACCTTATGATCTAGAATTCCAAGATTGCATGTAGTATTACTTTGCCAACTATCCCCCATCTTGTAAGTGTACATTTTCTTTCTTTTTCCTAGATACAGAACATGAAATTTTATTCTGTTGTTTTCAGCCCAGTGCTTGAACCTAATCAAGATATTTTTGAATTTTGTTTGTCTTCCAAAGTATTAGCTATTCCTCCCAATTTTGTGTCATCTGCAAATTTGATAAGCATCCCCTGCACCCTCTCATCCAAATTATTAATAGAAATGTTGAAGACCACTGGGCCCAGGACCGAGCCTTGTCATACCCCGCTTGTTATCTCCTCACAGTTTGACAAGGAGCCATTGATAACCACTCTTTGACTATGATTGAATAACCAAATGTGTACCCAATTGACAGTTATTCTTTACAGCCATTGCCTAGTTAGCTTGCTAATCCGAATATAATGGGACACTGTGTGGAAAGCTTTGCTGAAGTCAAGATACAATAGCAGTGCCACCATTTACCAGGGAGGTTACCTAAGCAAAACATGAGAAAGGATTAATCTGGCATGATTTGTTTTGCCAAATCCTTGTTGGCTTTTTTTTGTACAGTGGTGCCTCAATTTACAAACGTCCCTACTTATGACCATTTCAAGTTACGACCAGCTCCGGCCGCAAAATTTTGCTTCTACTTGCGACCGGAGCTTCCACTTACGAACAGAAAAAGGCAGGGGAAAAAGGCGGGAAATTCAAATTTCTCACTGTAGGTGGTGACGAGGCTGCTTCTTTGTAGCTCTTTCGCCCCAGCAGTTAGAGTGTGTGTGTCAGAGGAGGCTTGGGACTGCCTTCTTCTGCTTCTGAGTGAGCGTGTGTGTGTGTGTTTGCAGGGAGGCTTCGGGCTGCCTGGTAAGGTAAGGTGCTGTTTTCTGCTTTTTAAAAACTGTTCTGGGTGTTTTTGCAGCGTGGTTTTGAGCTGGGGGGGTTATGTTTCTCTGCTGTGATGGGTCTTGGGGGGTTTGTTTGTTTTTCCCATTTCCGATGGGTCTTGGGGTTTTTTTTTTGTTTTTTGTTTTTCCCCCCATTTCCAATGGGTCTTGGGGGGTTTGGTTGCTTTTTGCGGGGGTTTCCCCATTTCCGATGGGTCTTGGGGGTTTGTTTGTTTTTTGGCTCCCCCCCCCATTTCTGATGGGTCTTGGGGGGGGGGTTGGTTGCTTTTTGGGGGTTTTTTTCCTGCATGCTTCCCTTGCTTTTTCCTTTGTTTTCTTTGCATTTCCGACCTGCCCCCTTTGTTCTCTGTGCATTTCCAATCTGCTCCGTTTGTTTTCTGCGCATTTCCAATGGGTCTTGCACGCTTGATTGCTTTTCTTCCCCCCCCCCCCCCTTTGGCCGGAAGGGATTAATCGCGTTTCCAGTCTTGCAGTGATTTTTTTTGTGTGGTTTTTTTCTTCGGCCGGAACGGATTAATTGCATTTCAATGCATTCCTATGGGAAATGGTGCTTCGACTTACGACCATTTCGAGTTACGTCCATCTTCTGGAACGGATTATGGTCGTAAGTCGAGGCACCACTATAACTGCATTGTTTTCAAGGTGCTTGCAGAGTGACTGTGTTATAGACTAATGTCAGGTTGACGGGTCTGTAGTTCACAGGTTCCTCTTTTTTTTACCCTTTTTGAAGATAGGGACAATGTTAACTGTCCTCCAATCATATGGCACTTCGCCCATCCTCCATGATTTCAAGAAAATAATAGACAGCGGTTCTGAGAATTCTTCAGCCAGTTCCTTCAATACTCATAGATGCAGTTTATTGACCCCTGGAGCACTGAACTCATTCCAAGTAATAAGATACTCCTTGAATATTTGTTTATCATTTTCAAGCTACAATCCTGCCCCCTCCACTTGTACTTCACACTTGTCTGGAGGGTCATAGACTACCTTTTGCATGGGGTCATAAGGGCTGCAGGGGGAATCAGGGATAATGGTTTCCCTCCCCATCCCTCCAGCAGGGAGCTCCCACTGAATCTCAGTCCTTTCTGAAAATGCATGGGAATTTCCATTCATATTCGAGTATACTTGAATCCGACCTATAAATAGGAATATCCCAGTATTAAAGTTGAGATTTTACTAGGCACTGACTGTCTCTCCTGATGTGCCTCACTCAAAGTATTCCATGCATGCATGCAAGGGAACTAAAGAAGGCCTCAATATGGCACAACTTACACTGGGCACAAGATTTTTTCCTTCTCGGTATATATTACAGATATTGCTGGTGCTACTGTGTGACTTTGCATGACTTCTGTCTGTTATTCAGTGCCATTTTGAAGCTCATCAAGAGGAAGGGATGGTGATTTCTCATATGGCTGTTGCAGGAGTTGGGATCTGGATTGCCTTCACTTCAGGATCGACACTTCGCCTTTTCCACACTGAAACCCTTAAACACCTCCAAGATGTCAACGTTGCTCCTCTGGTTCACAACATGTTGTCAGGTAACAGGTCTTTGTCGATTAGTAGTATTCCTGTTTTGTTCAGACTGCATAACTCTTGATCTTCGAGACACCCAGACAGAAATCTGTCATCAGAATATAACTTGTCTTTCCACCGTGACCCCTCAACTGAATTAAGAATTCAATGAAATTGAAATGGTAATGTTAACACAGTTCTGAAATTTTGCATCAAAAAGGTATGATGAGGTAATAAAATCAGCCTCCAGCAAATTTCTAAAGACTGTACCAGCAGTAGATACAACTGTGGCCATGACTACTTTTACATGGCATGAACAGATAGTTTCTTGTCCACATTTTACTGATTTATGGGGGCGAGGTAGTGAGAATTGCATGGAACCCCTCCCTGATTAAGATTTTAAAATCCAAGGTATCTTTTCATCCTAAATGGCCAGCTAGCCCCATCACCACTACACTGAGGACATAAAATCCACCTTTGAATTACAGAAATAAGGTACTGTTTAATGCAGCAATTGTTTTACATATAACATGCCCTTTTTATTTGAACAAAAGGGCAGAACAGATTTTTGTATTAACTGGCAAAGCTGAGAGACCGTTGCACAAAATGTAATTGCTGAGCTCTCATGGGTATACCTAGATATGCTTTTCTTTCTTTGTCTCATTAACAAAACTTAACCTAGAGGGAAATTTATATTCTTTTCTGAAATAAAATACCAAGCTGTCACCTGTTATGCATTTGAAATTACTATAGAAATGCTGAACAATCCACAGATTCAACTTTAACCAGCTTTGTTTAGAGCAGGTAACCTAGAAACTTGGTGGCCATTTTAAAAATAATTTGAGTTCCCCTTTTCCTATTGAATTTGAGAGTAACGGTTTATCATGTGGATGTGTGTGAGGATGTATTCATCAGAAACATAATAGAATAATCTTGTCCTTTGCCAGTCCTTCTGCCCTTTTAATAGCTTCAAAATACCAAATTTCTAATCTTAACAAAATTACATTTCTACATATTATTTGTTATTTTCAAGAGCCCCTTCTTAATGTCGTGTTAGTGCACAAGATTGAGACACTCATGTCTGTTCTTGTCCTGCATTACAGTGATGTATTCATTCTTTTCTTAATCTGGGGGGTGGGTGGGGGTGGTGAGGGCAGGGGGAGGAATTAAGATTTTTGTAGTGAGAGTGAAATTATTTCTGTATTGTGGGCAGAAATGAGCTTTTCTATGGAATGGAAGGAAAAAGCCACTTGGAAAATATTTATTCTTAGTTGTCATTGCCATGGAAATAAAATGAGGCAGACTGTGTTTTTCTGTTGGAGAGTTTGGGTTAATTATATATATTTAAATCTCCTGATGGCATTGCCAGTACCTTCTAGCAGCTTCTGTTTTATCTTAAGAATCATGTATCTTTTAAAACTCTAGTACGGCAGTTCACTTGAAAATTTCAGAAGAGTCCTGTGAATCATGATAAATACTGGGGCAAAATTGACTAAATAGCTAAACAATTGATATTCATTTCTACTGCATGTTTTATTTCTTCATCATCATCATCAGCCCCATTCCCATTCCCATTGTCCCCCAGTCCACCAAATCTTGGCTGGATTTAAATATCTGAATATTGGGTCATTTCCAAAGACCAAAGATATTCAACGGTGTTTCCTTAAAATATATGCTGTTCCAAGTAAGACAGCCTTCTGCAATTGGTGTGTCATGATCTCACTGATGCCTAGAGTACAAAGGTGGTTTTCTAGGTCTTTTGCTATTGCACCTAAAGCACCAGTTACAACCAAAACAATTTTAGTTTTCTTTGGCCATAATTGCTCAATCTCAGTTTGTAAATCTTTGTATTAATGATGCTGCTACTGATTTGATTGGGTCTACATTACTAGGGAAAGATATTCTTCATAAAACAGCAGGACATGGCCTCCATGCAACCACACAAGTTCCTCAACCTGTTGAGAGGCAAAAGTTAGTGTGAAGAGATGCTAGAATATGCAGAGATGTTGTAAGGCTTTGTACAGAGCATTTCAGAGTGGAGAGGGAAGGTCAAGACTGTTAATAATTCTTGTGTTTTCTGTACAGTTTTTAACAACATAACATAAGAGGTATAGGCTCACATTAGTAAGATGAAGATGGCTTTTGATAGTCCTTGTTTTATACTTTAGACCAGTGGTCCCCAACCTTTTTGCCTCCATGGACCAGTTTAGTTGGGGGGAGGGGCGTGGGAGGGGTCTCCATGCGTCGATGCATGGGAGGGGCCGTGTGTGTGTCCATGTGTGTGTGGGAGGGGTCATGCGTGCATGGGAGGGCCCGTGTGTGCATCCATGCGTGCATGGGAGGGGCATGCATGCATCTGCTCATGAGGGGGGGCAGGAGATTTGTCTCCACGGCCCGGTCCTGTCAAGGCCATGGACTGGGACTGGTCCACGAACCGGGGGTTGGGGACCCCTGATTTAGACCAAATAGATCAGTAATAATAATAATTAATGGGCTTATTTGTTATATCTTGGGAAGAGGGGACAAAGAAAGAATGGATATTCACACCTACCTCACTGCTTTTTCAGCATTTAGAAATGGAACGTACAAAAAATAAGTTTCTAAAACTCTGTATTCTATTTTTCTGTGTGGTCCCCCACAACGTCTGATTTTGCAGAAATTATACAATAGGCTTGTAATTAAAATTCAGTTCCTCTGTTGTGCCATGTAGCTGTACCTAGCACTCAGGGAGGAAGGGGTGGAGTTGCTGGCTTGTAGCAAATAGGTAGATGTGCATATTTAATAGAACACAATTTAAAAATCAGTGGGCTAGAGGAATGTAGAAATATGTTTTTTTCCCATTATGTAGGCTCTGTGAAGCACTGCTTATTAAACTAAACAGTACTGCCCCCTGTTCAGATATTGTTTCAAAGCAGTCAGGAAGTACGGATCTTGTGCTTACAAGCAGAAATGTATGACTAAACTAGGGGAGAGACCATTTATTTGTGATTGTTTGAGAGGCCTAGAATATTTATTTAAGACATTAAGAGTTGTATACATATATAAAGTCTCACATTGGAAAAAAGAATATTGCCTGTCCTCCATCAAACTAGTTTGATGGGATTTGTTCAAATGGCATCTTCAGCAATTATTATCATTATACATCGTTTTCTTTAATGTAGTAGTGGGTTTGTTTTTGGGATTTAATTATTTTATATTTTTCTGTACAAAAATTGAAAAGAAACAAGATATCTCCTTACTCAATGTAATCAAGCCTTGTTTATATAATGCATAAATCATATGTGGTTAGGTGAGAACCAGTATTAAAATAAACTTTGTCCTTCTGGTGTGGTTGCTCACTGTTCATTCTGAACATCTAAACAGGGTCCGTGATGCATAAAAATATGATGTACAGTGGTGCCTCGACTTATGAACTTAATTGGTTCAGGAAGATGGGAGTAAGTCGAAATGGTTGTACAGTGGTACCCTCGACTTACTGTTCTGGAACGGCGTTCGTAGGTTGAAAAGTTCGTAAGTCGAAGCACCATTTCCCATAGGAATGCATTGAAAACCATTTAATGCGTTCCAAGGGAAGAAAAAAGGCAAAAAGGCAGGGGAAAAGGGCTGGAAATTCGAATTTCCTGCCCTTTTCCCCTGTCTTTTTGCCTTCGGAGGTCTCAAAGGGCTTCCTCCGATGTCGGAAAAAGCAGAACCTTACCTCCACTGCCGTGCCTTCAGCAGCACTTACTTGCGAGTAGACCCGCGCTTTCCGCGGCGCTTACTCACGAGTAGACCCGCCGCCGCGATCGGACCCCCAGGAGGTCTCCAAGGGCTTTCCCCTGACATCGGAGGGAGCCCTTGCAGACCTCCGAAGGCAAAAAGGCAGGGGGAAAGGGCGGGAAATTCGAATTGGGGGAAAGCCCAAACACTGCAAGTCCCACGCTGGGACTGCAAAAAAAAAAAAAAATCACCAAAAAACAAAACAACACAGAAACATAACCCCCCCCCCCCAGCCCAAACCTACCCTCCAAAACCCACTCAGATCAACTTTTTTAAAAGGAAAAAGCAGAACCTTACCTCCACTGCCGCGCCCTCAGCGGCGCTTACTCGCAAGTAGACCCACGCTTTCCGTAGCGCTTACGAGTAGACCCGCGCCAGGGATGGGAAGGGGGTGCACCGGCTTCCTCCTCCTGCTCCGCAGAAGTAAAAAAGTTCCCTGACCCCCTGCTCTAACCGTTGGGGCGAAAGAGCTACAAAGTAGCAGCCTCTTTGCCACCAACAGTTTGAATTTCCCACTCTTTTCCCCTGCCTTTTTTCGTTCGTAGGTCGAAGCTCCGTTCGCAAGTCGATCCAGATTTTTGCGGACGGAGCTGTTCGTAACTCGAAATGTTCGTAACTAGGGACGTTCGTAAGTCGAGGTTTGACTGTAAGTCGAAGCACCATTTCCCATTGAAATGCATTGAAATGCAATTAATCCGTTCCGGCAGAAGAAAAAAATCGCCAAAAAAAATATCACTGCAAGACCCATCGGAAACGCGATTAATCCCTTCCAGCTGAAGGGGGGGAGAGAGAAAAGCAAGCAGAGCATGCAAGACAGATGGAAATGGGGAAAAAGCAATGCAAAAAACCTCGCCAGCAACCTATCCAAAGGCGCAATGACCGCAAACCCAAACATCATGTTTGACGTTTTCCCGACCGAGATCGCAAATCAACCCCCTTTCCTCTGGAAACATTTACCTGCCTGGCAATCCATCACCACCGACACCTGGGTTCTTTCCATTGTCCAAAATGGATACTGCATCCATTTCCATCAACTCCCTCCGTCGCATCACATCGTCACTCCACCACCCCAAACCCTACAAGAAGAGATAAAAAATTTACTCATCAAACTTAAAAATAGCTCAGTTTGGTCTAGGCCAAGAGGGTGAGGGTCTTGTCTGCTTAATCTCCTCTAAACATGAACTAAAAAGATAAGTCCTTAAGTGCTAAGAAATCTTTATTACTCTTCATGGAAAACACTAAAGAAGGGAAGGTGCAGTCACATACATGTGGCCATGTTATACTTGGATTTATTCATCACACCTATAACTCATTTTCCTTTCAAATAATGACTTATTGACTTAGACATGGACTCAATGTACAGGGTCCCAGCTGTTTTGTTTCTGTTGTATGACTGCATCAGATTGTTTCACATCATTCCATGGATTCTCTTGAGTTGATAAAGTTTTCAATATACCTTGGCAAAATCATAGCAAGTGAATCAATTCGTTCAGCTGAAAGCCATTTTAAAAAGCACCTGGAAACAAAGTTGTTCTACAACAAAAACAAGAGCTACTCTGGTTTAATTTTCCATGTTATTGGCATGGGTCTCTCTATGCTTGGAACCACTATGATGCCAAGAAAATGGTGCTTCAAAGGCTTTCCCAGTCTTCTGGAGCAAATGTCTATCATGCATGGCAGGGTGCAAATCCCATCAGTTTTGCTGAAAGCCCTGAGATCCAGCAGAAGTACACTATTGGATCATGACTGACTACCAAACCTTATTACCACTGCAGTTGAGCATGAGTTCTTATACTGATATCAGACTACCTCAAGGAGGAAGTGAAAGTGGTTGGAAAAGTTTGGTGAAAGAAGTAACTTCGTAGGAACAATTGGCCCTGTTAGCTAGCAGTTCAGCTCAAGGCATGGAGGACAATCTCAGCTTGCATTCCATTTGGCTTCTCCCTTTTATGTCTAATCCATCTAGTTGTAAGCATTCATACTCAAATCCATACTGACATAAAAGGAATTGCTTTAAATCAGTGGTTCTTAACTTCTGTTTCGTGGGTCCCTATGGTGTGAATTGGGCACAAAGAAATTATTTTTTCTTTTTCTGTAAAATAAATCACATCTAACACTTTGCATGTCTTTATGCACCTTCTTCTGGGGAGAAGTCCATAGTTTTCATCCCATTCTCAGAGAAGACCATTACTCCAAAAAAGTTAAGAACCACTGATCTAAATTTCCGTTCTTCAGTGAAATGTTTTCATGTACATTGTGATACATCCTAAAACCAGTCACATTTTCCTTCTCTCTGTGTGAAATTTGATAAAACAAACATCCTATCACAATGTTTCTGCTGACTCTGAAGAAATTCTTAATTTGTTCCTCTCACAACTGATGACAGCTTACCAAAGTAACAAAGAGTTATTTCCATTCTTTATCTTCTAGTGTGTCACATGTGTTTCCTGGAAACTGAAAGGCTATGAGAAAACATTGTGTTTCCTCAGTAGGGACAAGAAAAGCAATACAACAATATTTCCTCATCGTTGGCTCTCATCCCATCTAAATGTCACATTTAGATTGGTTTAAAGGAAGGGCAAATTTGAACAAAGTTATGAAACATAAGGATATGTCAGTTACAAAACTTAGTGACGCTGTGTGTTTGCTTTTGCAAGGAAAATCAAACAAGATTTTGTGTTGATTTGGCAAAACAGAAGTAGTACTTGATATCACCCTAGAGTGTCATCCAAATGTCTTCTGGAATCCACAGTGATACTAATTAGTTGCATCTCTAGCACTTCGTTTAAGCAAGGGTTTTACTTTAAACCTAAATTACTGTACATGACCTAAGAGGTGGTGGAGTAAAGTGGTAATACAGAGTTGTGAACCACATTGCCTCTTGTTCCTCTTTATCTCTGACATAATGTTGTAATTCTGTAAGATTTTCTGAGATAATAAGTGCTTTGTGACATATCTGGAGTATGTGAAATATAGTAGGTGTGGTGGTGGTACAGTAGCAAAGTTTATCAGCTTGGAAGAATTATTATATAGTTCTTCAATGTCAAAATAACAAGTGCTTGGAAATGTTACCTTTTAGACCATAATTCCCAGATTCCTCTACCCAGTATAGCCAGTGGCTCTGAGAATGATGTGAAAGCTGGAAGCCTGAAAAGTTTGATTGTATTTGCATGTTTGTATGCCTGTACCTCCATCTTTGCACTTTATCTCAGTATTACTACTAGCTCATTGAAGACCCTGCGAAATTGGTGCCCTTAATAGAGACAATTCACCATGAAAAATTGGTGGATGGGTTGTGGCTCCTTCAAAATTTTTACATCCATTAATAGTCAGAGTCTCATATTGGGTTATACTGTGAACTGTTGATTATCATAAACTGAACTGATCTGGAATCATTTATTAGAAGAGCAGACAGAAGAATTACACACTGAACACTGTCTAACTATACAATTTATCTAGGAGAGTACATAGAAATAGCCCCTTGAAGTTACCATTTTAAACCCATTAGATGTTTTAGAAGTTCACATTCCAAACAGGTGCTTCCTCGTTTTCCAACTGTTCCATCCTTTTAAGAGCCAGAGATTTCCGTCTGACCTCACTTCCAATTGTTTATTCCCAGGCCTGCTTTCCCTATTTCAAGATGTTAGGTTCTGGGCTAATTGCTTGCAGTTCTCACACATGGAAACAATGTGGTTTGACTGATACTTAAGACCCTTTGAACATCTGTGTAGTCCTGCTAAGATACATCAGGTCAGGACTCCCTCCCTTCACAAGATTCAAACATCATCAAAATGCAGTAGGCCAGAAGAAACACAGATACTCTTGCACACATTGGGAAAAAATCACAATGTGTGTGCACACATGTACGCCCAACATTTTACCTGTTTGTGATGGCTAAGGAAGCAGAACTTCCTATACTTTATTGCATAATTGTTTTAGCCTTCTGCCTGGCAAAATCTTGATGGCAAGACTGAAATGTTTAGCAGAAATCCTTACCACCAGCCATTTGGATAAAGAAGATATTCACTACATAACCTCTGATCAATTAACTGTCTGTGCAGTGTGTGTGTTTCGATGCAGCACAGAATCTGAACAGTGAAACATTACAGGTTACGTTATCTGTGCAGGGCATATAAAAGTGTCAGGTGGTTGGCAGTGGTTCAAGGAGAGCAGGGATAGGGCCAGGCTAACAATAGCTTTTCCTGTAAATATGGGTTGTGCCTCCAGAGAGGTTTCTTGAGATGGTTGTCAGAAGGATTAGGTAGCAACATGTAATTTTGTAACCAAACAGTTCATTGGTAGGAGGGAGAGGAGCTACCTGGCCTGCTGTGAAAACAAGGAGTTTGGTATAGCCATGATTACTGCCTCCAGTCTAAGGAGCTGGCTTTTCACAGATGTAGTGCTGAGGTTTCTTTATTACTCAGGTGCCAGTCACAAACAATGAAGTGGCACTGGCAGCAGAAACAGCTAACAATGTAGTACGTTCTGCTACTGGAGGGACACACACACACAAGAGAGAGAGAGAGGAAACATATTAGGAGTTCCTCACCTCTAGTGCCATCTCCTTTATGGACAGAGGCCTGCAACCAGTTGATAGCCTCAACTAAAGCAGACTCCATTGAATCAGTGGGATTCATGTAAGTGTTGAATTACCATGCAGTAGCTGATTTTGTGCTGGGACTAGCAACTGGATATAGATCAGAGACTTTGCCTGAGTTGTGTGTTATGTGTCATGTGCAACCTTTTGCCTTTTGAGAGGCACAGCACCAGATAAATTCTGCTGACCCCAGCACAGGAGGTTTTGGTTGTTTGTGTGCAGTAGGATCCTAGAGTAGGTTACACATCTGGAAAGCAAATTAGAAGAACTCTTCTGAACTGTTTCACATACTTCTACATCTGTGGTCCCCAACCTTAGGTCCCCAGATGTTCTTGGCCTACAACTCCCAGAAATCCTGGCCAACATAGCTGGTGGTGAAAGCTTCTGGGAGTTTTAGTCCAAAAACGTCTGGAGATCTAAGGTTTGCAACTCCTGTTCTGCAATATGTGATAGAAGATTTCTGACTCAGAAAGTGGAAGCACAGATGTATACATACTCATTTGTTTTCATCCTACTAAAGTTACAGCTAAACGATGTCAGATGGGAGAGCTATAATTTTCTTTCTCAATAATTTAGATGTCTTGGCTCACACATTCACTTGATGAGGCAGAGGATCATTCAGTTGCACTACATAATCCTGCCAGTATGATTGCCAGCTTCACATTCAGATACTGAGGGAACAAGTGTCATATGCCTGTATCTCTGCCACGTGAGGGGACTGGATCCAGAAACCCCCTTCCCATGGAGGAGCCCTAAATGACCACATCCCTACTTCCTTAAGATTTCTTCACACAGCCATGAAAACACGGAATGGGGGAGCTTGGATATGTAATGTACCCTGATTGGGTATGAATTTGATTTGGACTCCTGCATTGAGCAAGGAGTTGGGACTTAATGGCTTTAGAGGCCCCTTCCAACTCAACTATTCGATCATTCTATGAATTTGAGTTAACACTGACATTAACAACTCTCTCATTGTTCCTGAAATGCAACAATGGAAGGATTCATGTGGTATCAGTGTCTTCAAGATAGCTGTGCAAACAAGGGTCTCCGCCCCTTTCTCCATGTGCCATTTCCCTGATAAAATGTACACACACACACACACCCTACACACATGCACTTACCCTCTAATAACTATCCCCAGAAATATGTCTTCTTCCATTTCTTTCCAGCTGATCATCTTAGGGTCATTCACCTTTTGGCTTTATGGGGAGACTTTTCCATTTTGTCTAGGGTGGTCCCTTTTATCAGCTTTGATGGCAGATGCAGGCATCTCTTGGAGAGCCAACTTATTCCTTTAATTCATATTTTTTATTTTAATATCCCATTTTAGGAGACACATTAGTAGTGTCTTCTAAGTGCAAAAGGAAATTATATCTAGTTCATAAGCAGTATCCTAATCAGAAGTGAGAATAAAATTTATACTTCAACAAATCCTATTATAATATTGTTTAAAACAGGCTGAACATTTCAAACAACAAACAGGGAAAATCCTCTCTGGCTAGTATGATTCTTAAAGATATATGAGCAAAGTCTCTCTCTTCATCTCCCTGCTAAAGACTTCATCAGAATTGTACAACTGGAGCAAAAGAACATCACACAGTTGTTTAAATATGCTATAAATAAGTGAGCAGTGAAGGGACAGACTCGGTAAATCTAGTAGAAAAGAAGAGAATAATTTACCCTAGATTAGAGCAGTCCGTTTTGCATTTGAGGGTATGGACAAAGAGGACATTGAAAATAGCTTACAAGTGCATGCTACTCAAGTCATCATTTGTGACTACAGTCAGAGTTTAGAATAAGCCTTTTTCATGAATTCTTTTTCACTGTATGCTGTGGCATTTTTCAGAGCTTAGAAGTAATCAGAATGAGTGTAGCAGTGAATTACTTTGGGACAATTTAAAGTATTTTTGGAGGCATCTTGAGTGGAAATATTCAAGTTTGATTACGTTTTTAATCTATCCTAAAATCTGGCTCCAAAGCAAAGTTAACAAGCAATGTAGGAATTTACTTTTCAAAATCAGATCAAATAATTACAGTGATCTATTTTTTCAACATGGTGGGAGCAAATTAATTTTTTAAAAAGTTACTTTCCAGGCTCCTGGTACTTTATTCCCCTTCACTTTCAGCCTTCTCAAAGTACGTAGCCACCTGGAAAAAGACTTGGATTTTTAACTATCTAAAACACATGTGTCAAACTCAAGGCCCGCGGGCCAAATCTGGCCCGCCAGGCTGTTTCATGTGGCCCTCGCAGTGTTGCAGGGTCTGGGCCCCCTGCTACTGTGCAGTGTACCAGGGGTCCCCAGCCCCGGTCCATGGCCTTGGAAGGACCCAGCTGCCGGGACAGATGAACGGTGAGCAGGAGGTGAGCAAAGCTCCGCCTCCTGTCAGCATGCTCCCAGCTCTCCTCCCTTTCCCCACCGTCCCGACATGCCCTGGGGAGGTGGGGCCTGGCTGACTGGGAGGGCGAGAGGCATTCTCGGGCTGGGCGGAGACCAGAGGGTGTCGGCGTTGCCTCGCCTTCCTCTCCCTCCTCCATTGCGCCAGGGCTGGCCGGGCAGGGTGGCGAGCTGGGAGGCAGGCAGGCCAACCCAATCCCAAGCCCTGCCAGGAGATCCACACACGTCCCCCTGGCCTCTCCATCCATCTATTGAGGACAGGCATGCCCTCGGGGGGCGCACAGCCGCACGGAGAGGCGCGGATCTCGGCTGTCCCCGCACCCTCCAGGCGGCATGTCCAGCCTGGACTACATGGCTGCCAAGTGTTCATTGCCATCAGGGCCCTGATCCACCCACCCTCTAAGGACGGAGGAGGAGGAGGAAACTCCGCTGCAGCACGCTTTGGCACGGGCGTGGCTCATCTCCCCATGCCCTCCGCTGGCCGCGATCCCGAAGCCCAGACAACATCAGAATCAATTAATCTGATGTTCAGAACTGGTGGGATCACAACTTTCCCACCCACCCTAAGATATAAGGTGAAAAAAGAAACTACCATGTTATAACAAAGCAAAGCACTGGATTTTTTATTTATTTATTTATTTTAAATAAGACTATTTAGAAGCATAACAAGGGAAAAAGGACTTCTGTGAAAAGTCATCAGCAAAAGAACTGTGCCTGAGATATATCTGCATGTTTATGCCCTGGTAATTTGGGACTATATCCTGACAAATATTGAGTAATGAATTAGATCTTATTTCAGAACCTTAAGATGAGCCATGGACACACAGATGTAGTGATAAATCTGTATTTCATCAGATGGAAAATGAACTTACATTGATTTTAAAACATTATTTTTAAAATGTTAGATAAATGGGTGCTTCTGTAGTTTAATGGGAAAAGTGAGAAATGTAATGTTAATTGTAATAAACTAATTTTAATGCATTATTTCCAAGCTCTGGGCTTATTTGATACGTACCAATCACAGAACTTTGAAAACCTATTATTAAACAAAAAACAAAAAACACCAGCAATTAGAATTTCTGAGCCACGTAGGCTTGGGACTTCTAGGAGTTGTCCACAAAAGTGGTATTTCTGATCATGAATCAGATAACAGCCGGTGTCTTGAAGGATAGCAAGATCATACAAATTCTGGCCAGAAAAGTCCAAAGTGACAGTGCTAGCATGGTGGAGATTAGAGTGAGGAACAAATACTTCAGGCCCACATGGTCATCTCTTATTATATCAGTTGCAAATGGGAAATCATTAGAAAGGAGTAATTTAGCCAAGGTGACATGAAGAAGACTTGGGAAGTGTGGGCCTTGAATTTACATCTTTCACCTCCTGTTTTTTTGTCTGCTCTAGACCACTTTGTTTTCCCATTTTCTGCAGAGCTTGAATAGTAGCAGGGTAGATATGTCACTTTCTGGATTCTAAGTGAATGTGTATTTTTCATTTACTACTTCCTCCTGGTAGAAACTTTCAAAAAAAAACATTCTGGTTTTTCAGGATCTGTCTGTTTCTGCTGCTCTGTTCTGAGAACAGTTATGTAACCATTTGGACAATAAGAAAACCAATGCATTTGCTGCTTTATTTCTGTGAGGACTGTGATTCTTGAAAGGGTTGCCCATGCCATTTTAAAACACTGAGCTCACACTCTTTGTAGTATAGATATAAAGAGTAGATACCTTTATATAGTCTTACAGATACAACCGGCTCTTTGAGGACAACCACAATGCCGATGTGGCCCAAGATGAAATTGAGTTTGACACCTCTGATCTAAAAGATGGCTGAGTGGCTAGGAGTGGTGTTCTCGAACTTCCTAAGTGCAAATAGAATACTCAGTATGGGACTGAGCAGATGAGCCACATCACATGTATTTTTATTGATGATGCAAAAAACCAACAACCCTGCCTTCAATGATAATCACAAAACTCTGTGCAGTTCAGGTAAAACCAAGACTGCAGTCCTTGGAACAAATATGAATAAACTCAACAGACATGCAGCATAGAGCTGCACTTGTCTACTCAGAAGTAAATCCAGCTGCATACATTGGATGGAATCCTGTATGCTGCCACATAATGTAATGTTACACAGCTATAACTTTGCCAGATATTACACCCAGGCAACAAGGATTTTGCAGTTCAGTTGTGCAATTCGTCATGTATCTGAAGAAGCTACTTGGATGAGTAGCTAAATGTGTCAACCTAATAAGAAAGAAGTCCAGTTGCCATGACTCAACTTCCAGATACAGTCAACCCTCGACTTACGAACTTAATCCGTTCCAGAAGGACGTTCTTAAGTCGAAAAGTTCGTAAGTCGAATCAGCATTTCCCATAGGAATGCATTGAAAACCAATTAATCCGTTCTGGCTGTTTTTGGTTCTTAGGTCGAGGGGCGGTTTGTAAGTCGAAGCATTAGTTCCCATAGGAACTAATGCAAAGCCGGTTAATCCGTTCCTACCACTAGGGGCAGAATTTTTTCTTTTTTCCCCTTTTAACCTAAGATGTCTTAGGTTAAAAAAAAGGAAAGAAAAGAGGGAGGGAAGGAGGGAACAGACACCTTTTCAACAGAACACCTTGAAAGTTCAAATTTCGCGCTTTCCCCGCCTCCCGCGCATTTTTTTTCCGGTTCGTAACTCGAAGCAAAGTTCGCAAGTCGAGGCTATATTTTTCTATCAGAGCGGTTCGTAAGTCGAAATGTTCGTAACTAGGGCCGTTCGTAAGTCGAGGGTTGACTGTAATTGGTCATGACTGATTAATCGCACAATATTTCTGAAGAAGTCCTTCACGAATAGCAACCATGGATTTCAACCATTGTGTCTTATTGTCTAATCAGTGGGTATAGAATTGCAGCCTTAGGCACAGTTCCAATTTTAGTCCCAACTAAAATAGACATATTGAAATGAATGGGTCTTGCTGATCAATGCTCATATAAGCCCTATTGATCCCAATAAGTCTTTTCTACTTGAGATCGCAATTTGATTTATCTCTTAAGGTTCCAAATGACAGAGGTCAGGCAATATATCTGCTGGATATTCTTATAGTTGCCTAAATTAATCATGCTGCTTGGATCAAACTCACCCACACAGTACTCCATGCACAGTGGAGTAATGTGAAGAATCTGGGAAATCAGCCCAAGTAGGCTACTGGTAGTCCTACAGAATGCCATGCATTCTGCAAATTATCACAGAACAGTAAACACTATGCAAATTAAAGAAGGAATATTAAATCTACTACAAGACTCTACTATGTTCCTTTCTCTTTTTTCTTGGTGATAGGTACCTCTCTTTCCAATGATTAATTTCCATGATTAATTTACACATGTGCATGTGTAAAAGCATATTTATTTCCTTCCTCAGGAGCCTAACAGGATAACATCTTGAAATCTGAAATAAACTAGATTTGTTTTGTTCAAAAGAAAACAAAATACAACCCTTAACTGTATTTACTAATAGTTCTGAAGTATGGTCAACAGAAGTTCTGGTTGTGTGGGTATGTGTGTGTTTAGTAATTTCATTCGCTCTGAATCTTGCAGGACAGCAACGTGTGTCTGTAACCAGCCTCCTGGTATGCCATGGCTTATTATTAGTCGGAACAAATCTGGGGATCATGGTAGCACTCCCAGTTCCTCGATTACAGGGAATCCCCAAAGTAACTGGTAAGTTGAATGTTAAAGGCATAAGTAAAAACAGGCAGGCAGTGACCTATATTCATGAATTATTTTCATCAAATGTGCAGACATTAACTGATGGGGGACAAAGAATTAATGAGAGTGGAGACGTTTATAAAATGTTTCTGCCGTAGCTCTTGCTTTTGCTGCTGCCCTTCTGATACAGAGGACGTTCATAAACTATTACTTTTTGTCGTCTTCCTGATCCTCTCTGGTTAAGACACAAACCAACCAGAGGTTAAGTCTGTCTCCCTCTCCTTTTCACCTGTTTCATTGTAGGGACCAAACCAACCAAGAGAGTCTTCTGTACACATGGAGGAGATACATCTGATTGGCCTGCCTGGGGAGATGGTTAGTTATGAGGGAGGTTCTGCACCTATCAGAGCTCTCAGATTGACTTACTGGGTTAAAATAATTGCCGGAGTGAAGTCATTTTGTTTTAATGAGCTACTGGGCATTCTAATCTGAATGGCTGGCTATCTGTGCATTGGAAGATATGCAGATAGATTTAGAGGCACAACATATTCAGTAGATACTGCAGGCACTTTGTATTTTTGAACTTCAAGAATCAAAAATAAAACATAACAAAAATACATGAAGCCTGGAGGGTTATTACTCACAAGCTAGAGGTATGTTTGGTAATAGCCTGTGGATCTTTTGGGAATGCACATAAATTTATGAATTTGGATTGCATTGATCCTTTCTTAGCTTTAACTAATGCAACTTAATTTTTTTCTATACATTGGGCTAAATTCAATAATAAGCTCAGCTAGAGCAGATCTGTTGAAAGGAAATGGGGCTTCATGGGTAGAGTTCAGTAGGTCTACTCTGATTGGAATTAATATTGGATTTAAGACATTGTTTTCCTGACGTCATATTGCTACAAATAGTCAACTGTTTTCAAAAATTACTCCATATGTTAATAAGTATAAAAAACATGTCAGATGTTCTCTTCATCTCATTTTCCCCTCTTGTGAGACTTCAGGTACCTTCAATATACATTTAACATCCAGCAAAAGGGACAATAAATTACAACATTAAAACAGTAAATAAATTATCAGATGAAAACAGATAGGAATTTGTTATATTTGATTCACAATATAAATAAATCTTAAAACCATTCAAATTCAATTTAAACTACTTTAAAACTGCACACAGCAGCAAAGCACCCACCATTAAAATGTCTTGATCAGTGGCCCTTTTAAATAAAAATGAATTTGCCTGCTGGCAGAAGGGCAGCGAAAGCTGGAGTTCTTTTCCAACGTTACCAGTCACTAGCATGTACATATGTGACAAAAGTGGAGGAAGATGAATTCAGAGGAAGAATTGAGGAGACTGCTGGTAATGTTAAAACAGAGAGCATGCCAACTAAAACAAGTCAGCTGATTCCTTTATTCATGCTGTTGTGAAAACAGAGAACAAAGCATGAACTGTACATCAGCTTCAGCTCTGCATGCTCTAATTTTTGATTATTTGTTCTAGAATCAGAAAGCAGCTTTAGTATATAGTTGGTTGCTTTTGAAAATATGTCCAGGTTTTTTTTTAAAGTTCACATGCATTAATCCTAGGAAGAAGGGGGGGGGGGGAGTAGTAAGGATAGTATCTTTTCAGGCTACACTGGATGAACATTGGTTTTCAATGCTTGCTTAGATTTAAAACCAAAAACACAAAACCTCCCTGCAAGTGGAGAGAAAGTGGAAAAGTTAAATGGCTAGTTTTGTGTGCTAGGTGTTTGTTGTTTTAAAGGTGGAGGAGCATTCAAAAATGTTACAATGAAACCCGCAATCCAAAGTAGTGCAATATAGTCTGTCATTTCCTTTTTCTTTTCTTTTTTTTGCATAGGGGAACTCAAGCCCAGGTTAAAGGAAAGGAGGAGTAGCACCAGGGAGAGATAGCCAGATGTACAAAGATTCTATGTTGTTTTGCAAGAACTGGAAAATAATTTATTTATTGCTTGTTTGTTTTATTTATAGGCTGTCTTTCTCCTGATAAGGGACCCAAGGCAGCTCACAATATTAAAAATAATAGAATTCAAAGCATACAATATATCACAGAAGTGAGTACACCCACTCACATTTAATAAATATTTTAGTGTATCTTTTCATGTGACAACACTGAAGAAATGACACTTGGCTACAAAGTAAAGCAGTGAGTATACAGCTTGTATAACAGTGTAAATGTGCTGTCGCCTCAAAATAATGCAACACACAGCCATTAATGTCTAAACCTCTGGCAACAAAAGTGAGTACACCCCTAAGTGACAATGTCCAAAATGGGCACAAAGTGTCAATATTTTGTGTGGCCCCCATTATTTTCCAGCACTGCCTTAACCCTCTTGGGCATAGAGTTCACCAGAGCTTCACAGGTTGCCACTGGAATCCTCTTCCACTCCTCCATGACGACATCACAGAGCTGGTGGATGTTAGAGACCTTGCGCACCTCCACCTTCCGTTTCACGATGCCCCACAGATGCTCAATAGGGTTTAGGTCTGGAGACATGCTTGGCCAGTCTATCACCTTTATCCTCAGCTTCTTTAGCAAGGCAGCGGTCGTTTTGGAGGTTAGTTTGGGGTTGTTATCATGTTGGAATACTGCCCTGCAGCCCAGTCTCCGAAGGGAGGGGATCCTGCTCTGCTTCAGTATGTCACAGTACATGTTGGCATTCATGGTTCCCTCAATGAACTGTAGCTCCCCAGTGCTGGCAGCACTCATGCAGCCCCAGACCATGACACTCCCACCACCATGCTCGACTGTAGGCACGACACACTTGTCTTTGTACTCCTCACCTGGTTGCCGCCACACACGCTTGACACCATCGAACCAAATAAGTTTATCTTGGTCTCATCGGACCACAGGACATGGTTCCAGAAATCCATGTCCTTAGTCTGCTTGTCTGCAGCAAACCGTATGCGGGCTTTCTCGTGCATCATCTTTAGAAGATGCTTCCTTCTGGGGCGACAGCCCTGGAAACCAATTTGATGCAGTGTGTGGCGTATGGTCTGAGCACTGACAGGCTGACCCCCCACCCCTTCAACCTCTGCAGCAATGCTGGCAGCACTCATACATCTATTTCCCAAAGCCAGCCTCTGGATATGACGCTGAGCACCGGCACTCAACTTCTTTGGTTGACCATTGCGAGGCCTGTTCTGAGCGGAACCTGTCCTGTTAAACCGCTGTAAGGTCTTGGCCACCGTGCTGCAGCTCAGTTTCAGGGTTTTGGCAATCTTCTTATAGCCTAGGCCATCTTTATGTAGAGCAACAATTGTTTTTTTCAGATCCTCAGATAGTTCATTACCATGAGGTGCCATGTGGAACTTCCAGTGACCAGTCTGAGAGAGTGAGAGAGATAACACCTGCTCCCCCTTCACACCTGAGACTTGTGACACTAACGGGTCTCATGACACCAAGGAGGGAAAATGGCTACTTGGGCCCAATTTGGCCATTGTCACTTAGGGGTGTACTCACTTTTGTTGCCAGCGGTTTAGACATTAATGGCTGTGTGTTGCATTATTTTGAGGGGACAGCACATTTACACTGTTATACAAGCTGTATACTCACTGCTTTACATTGTAGCCAAGTGTCATTTCTTCAGTGTTGTCACATGAAAAGATATATTAAAATATTTATGAAATGTGAGGGGGTGTACTCACTTCTGTGATATACTGTAAGTTAACATTAACAAAAAATAAACTATGTGCTAGTTAGAATACAATTGAACAATTAAAACCTATCTTAACTTTAAAAAGACATTTGGGGACTCAGTTGTTAAAAGTCTGCCTGAAATGGTAGGTCTTCAGTTGTTGGTGGAAGGATAAAAGGGAGGGGGCCAGCTTGATCTCCCAAGGGAGAGCATTCCATAACCTGGGAGCTGCCACAGAAAAGGCCCTCACCCGTGTCCCCATTAGCAGTTCCTGAGCTGGCAATGGGACTTAGAGGAGGGCCTCCCCTGATGATCTGAGAACGTTCATATGGGAAGATACAGTCCTTCAGGTCGCCTGGACCCAAGCTGTATATAGTTTATAGGTAATGGTCAGCACTCTGAATTGGGTCCAGAAAAAGACTGTTAGCCAGTGCAGTTGTTGTAGCAGGGAGGGGTGTTCAATGCTCCGTATAACTGGCCCAAGTCTGGTTGCTGCATTTTGAAACAGCTGAATTTTCTGAACTGTCTTCAAAGACAGTAATCCAAGTGGGATGTAACTAAGGCATGTGTCACTGTAGCCAAATGAGACATCTCAAGGAATGGGTGCAGCTAGTGAACCAGTTTTAACTGTGCAAAAGCAGTCCTGGCCACCACCAAAACCCAGGCATCCAGGCTCCGGAATGAACATCCAAGATGCAAACCTGAGTTTTCAGGGGGAGCGTAACCCCATTCAGAACCGGTTGTATCCCTATTCCCTCACCTGCCTTCCTCTACTGACCAGGAGGACCTCTGTCTTGCCTGGATTAAGTTTCAGTTTGTTTGCCTCTCACCCAGGCCATTACTAATAATAGGCACTGGTTTAGAACCAAGACACCTTCCTTGGAATTAGATGAGAAGGAGAGATAAAGTTGAGTGTCATCCACATACTGGTGACACTAAACCCCAAAACACCAGACAACCTCTCCTAGTGGCTTCATGTAGATGTTTAAAAGCATGAGGGACAAAGCAGAACCCTGAGGGATGCCACAGGCCAAGTATTTACTCGCAGTAGGAATCTGGAGAATAGAGACCAAGTTAGGTGAAAATAAGAAGAACAGCAATGAACACCTGCCATGGGGCTGTGACCCAAAGCCAGTATTTGAGTGGTGAGGTTATTCTCATTAATTTTAGGTACATTTGCTACATAGATCCTGACACTGGACTGGGTTCAGGCTTTAGTGTGTGCAACTGGACAATCAGAAGTAACGTCCTAGTCCTTTCTCTCCATAGCAGCCTCACCCTGGAGATACTTCATAGGAGAGTTTGGAAAGCTTACTCATTGGGCTGGATTATAATGTACTGTATATACAGAAGACAAAAACCTCCCTCAAAAGGGCAGAAGGCTCCTCCATGAGTCAAGGCTACTGCAGGCAAGCGGATATGGCTGCTAAACCCATCCTGACCTAACAATATATAAAGATATACAGTAACTTAGCAAGGTCCTTTGTTCAATGCTTTATAGCTTTCCATTAGGAAAAGAGAGAGAGAGAATGTGTTGATAGTTAAATAATGACCAAAACAATAAGAATTCTTCTTTTTAAGAATACTTTTCTTTCTTTTTCTTTCCTTTCATTTTTGGCTGTAGGAAGAGGGATGGTCTCTTACCATGCACATAATGGCCCTGTTAAGTTCCTTGTCATGGCTTCCGTGTCAAGCAAGCGAAGCAAAAGCAAATCAAGGCACAGTCTGAACCGTCCTTCTTCAGGATTGAAAGATGATGGCCAGAAGAACGTTGCACCCAGTGAGAGGCCCAGTTCTTCTCTAAGCCATCCAAATGAAAATGCTATTTGGTTGGGAGATTCAGTGGGATCCATCGCTCAAAAAAGTGACATGTCTTCATCTTCTGGGTCCCTGACTTTGTCTCATGGATCCAGTACAACTGAACACAGGTCTGAGGAAATGGCTGTGTATGAGCTTCTGAAAGAAGTCTCCCTTAACCAGAGTAAAAAACGCCGATCTAAAGAAGGGAAAGCAATATCAGTCTTGGTCATCTCTGGAGGACAAGGGCACAGAAGAGTGAACAAGAAGTCAAAGCAGCAACGGCCAGATGAACTGGTTTCATCCGTGATGGTTTGGCAGATTCCACTCTTGAAGATCTAAAAGCATTCATGATAATACCATGTCACTTTGCAAAAGACACGGGCTTTGGTTTAAAAAAAATGATTATGCTGAACTTCCTTCACAAGAGAATTTTGGTGACCTCATCTCGGTATGACTTCTGAGTTAAGCGTCAATATTTGCAAAAGGTCCACCTATTCATAAAACTAGTTTGTGCTGAAGTCAATGTGCTGGCTTCCTTAACACTCCTAGAGGTAACCTGAGACCTCTTGTTCAGAACTGTGCTTGAAAATGTTCAACTCTTCATGAAAGTTCTGTAACAGAAACAGGGAGTTGTTTTGAGTTCTTTTTGCAATTTTGCCTTTATTTATGCTCCAGTTTCATGGTCTAGACTGCAGTGGTTCTTAACCTTTGTTACTCAGGTGTTTTTGAACTGCAACTCCCAGAAACCCCAGCCAGCACAGCTGGTGGTGAAGGCTTCTGGGAGTTGCAGTCCGAAAACACCTGAGTAACAAAGGTTAAGAACCACTGGAGAGAACCCTAAGTGAAGGCCAGGATGAAATAGCATTCCACTGATGCGTCTTCCTTAAGGAATCTTTCCTTGCAGTATATGTGTTGTTCATTTTACCAAACATTTTTGAGTAATGATTATTCCAATATAGTCTATTAGGGGAATTCCAAGGACTCTAGATATAGTACAAATTTCCAGGAAGTATTGGAAAAGAAAAATGCAGTTTTGTCACATATTACTTAGGATTTATATCCTTTGAAGCAATACTAAATGTAAGGCTCAGCACTTAAAAATAAATGTTGTAGAAAATAAATGTTAAAATTTTGAAACATGAAATACATGTTTTACATCTGTCACTTATTAAGAGATTATTTTACGTGGGGATCTCGTTGTTTAACCACTTGGTCATTCTGAATATGCAAAAAGCAAAACAAAAAACACCTCATTTAAGTTGACTACAGAGTTTAAAAAGGATGGACAGTAGTTTGTGCTTTGGTGCTCATCCACTTCAAAGTACATTCTGTTGCTGGCAGTGGAATGTGCTTTGTTTAAATGTACTATGTATATGTTTTGAGTAACTTGGTAGTATAAGAGTAATCATGGCAAAACCAGTAAGACAATTAATAGACCAATAATATTAAGTGATTGTGATGTGTCCATAAGACAACTAGACAGAGATAAACGCTACATAGTGCATCCATGTGTGCTGAAAGTGCACATTATCAATAAGGGTGATCAGTTGTGATCAACTGAAGTATGTATTTATCATGAATATAGGCAAAGCCCACTGCCTAATATCTATGGGAGGAAAATGCACCATCATTTGCAAGCAGTAGGGGGAAGGGCCTCAATTAATCAGAATGACATCCATTATCATTGTACTGCACAGATATACAGTCCTATTTATCCACATGTATCAAGAATTCAGAAATTCTTTGGGGCTATGAGAATAACTATAGCAACTCTATACTATTGACCCATGTGAAGAGCTGAGGATTTAAATTTTAAAAAGTGGTTAATGACTTAGTATACCAATTAATATCTCCACTTTAGGAAGAACTGGAACATAGCAACAGCTTTGAGTCGCTTAGAAATCTAGCTGCCCCATTTCATTCCTTGATGCAGGGTGAAATTTTGGTAGGGAACTGTATTATGGCCAGGGAGTTAAGTGTACCTACCTGTATGGTTTGATCCAGAATTGGTCATAATTAGAAAATATCCACTGAATGTAATGGGACCTCAGTTATTAACCAACTCAGTTATTAATCAACGATGCAATGGATTAGAATTGGTCATATGTAACAGTAGAGCCATTGGGATAAATGAGACTTAAGTTAGTTAATAATCAAGATCATCAGATTAATAATCAAGATCACCAGATAGTGGTCCGAGACATATAATCAATTTGGCAAGACAAGAATGTGGTTGATCTTATTGTGGATAGACATGGATAGTGGATGTCTAGAAGGTTTGCTATAAATTGGTCAATATCTTTTATTCCCCCCCCCCCAGCTCATTTTACAACTGCAAAAAGAGAATAACCTTTTATTTCAGCTTCTAAATGTTAGACTCCACAGTAGTCAAAATATGGTTTTTATAGCAAAGAAAACCTAAATGAGCCTTCGGTTCTTTACTTGAACAATGAATGGAAGCCAACAAAAGGAGCTTATGATTTATCTCAATACTATAAATAAATATACTACTACTTGTCCCAGCTTGCCCAACCAATGTCTAATGATACTCAGTCAACTCAGTTCTCATAGTGGGTTAGAAGATGTCTTGAATACAGCTTTTGTATTGATGTATAATATTATGATATAAATTAGATCAACATATTCAGCCAGGGAGAGTGTGGCCCTCCATAGGCTGTTGGGCTGCAGTGCCTAAGATTCCTCACTACAGGCTATTCTAGCCACAGCTGATGAGAGCTTCGGTCAAATGATATTTGGAAGGTCACACTGTCCCCATGCCTGCACAGGTCAGTCGTCTCTAAACCAACCAATATTAAAGAAACTTACTGTCTTCTTGATGTATCTATTGTACACCACTGGCTTGGAAAATCAATAGAATAAATTCCACTAGCATAAAAAAAGAGCAGGATTGAATTTATTACTAACTAGCTTTTACCATGTAGATACCATGACTATATCTCTCAAAGCCTATGTAGCGTGTTACGTTTCTACCTGTTGGTAGCGTTGTTGACTTTACTGCTGTTGGCCAGGATCCAAAGAGATGTTATGCTAATATTCAAGAGTCCACTGCTTTTTTGCTTTCTTTCTTTCTTTCTTTTCTTTTTTTTTCTTTTTTTACAAAAAACTGTCTTAAACTGTCTCCTTTCCCAGCGGTAGATCCTTTAAAAGCTGAAGGGGCTTTCAAAAGTTGTGCTACACCCGAGGGCTCAGCTGTCCAAAGGAGAAACAGTCTCTCTCTGGGCCCCTCCCACTAAGTACTGCCAGTAGAGATTCCTACAAGTTGTATGCGCTGCTAGATGTTATGGCAAGCAAAAGCTTTAAAGTATCTTATGTAAAACTGTACATAGGTATAAACTAAAATGCTAACCTGTAACTAAGTACAAAAATACAATATTTGCCTTGTAATATATTGCATATTGGTACGATATTGCTTTGATGTTGGATGCAAGCCAATGGTAATGTACTTTTAGAGTCAACATAGATAAATCTATACCACTGTGTTGCTAGGAGGACCAGATTTTGCTTCTGACTCCAAAATGCAGTATATCTGAGAGATATAAGAGGAAGACGTATGAGCATAACCACTACGATGCATTAACTGTTTTCTAACATCTAATATTATATGTGTTATAACCTGAGCCATAAAGATTTGTATTTATGTCCACCATAAACTCAACAAAATGTTTATTAAAGAAAACTGTGAATAAACAAGTCCTCAAAACATTCAATTGTTCTTATTTTATGTGTTGAGAACTGCAAAAGGGTACACATAACATTTTTTTTTCTTTGTTTGGGCTCCAACTCCCAGAATTCTCCCCAGGCAAAATTCTGGGAGTTCCAGTCCACAGATCCACATTCACAAACACCTACATTTTGCTCACCTGGACTAGGACTATCTCTGAGGCTGCATGGTTGTCTTGGGCATTGGTTCTTGTTGTTAAGGTACAAAAAAAAGTAGCTGTAGCAGTACTTCCTGGGGTTTGTAGTTCTCAGGGAGGTGCCCTCTATAGCACTGGTTTCCAACCTTAGGTCCCCAAATGTTCTTGGACTACAACTCCCAGAAATCCTGGCCAGCACAGCTAGTCGTGAAGCTTTCTGGGAGTTTTAGTCCAAGAACATTTGGGGAACCAAGGTTGGGAACCACTGCTCTATAGGACCTAAAAGGCAGAAAAACTACAACTCCCAGGAAGCACCACTGCAGCTTCCTTTTTTTGTACCTTAACAGGAACCAAGGTTTGAGACACCTGTCCAGCCTGAGGTAAGCCCTAGACCAGGTGAAGAAAATGTAGATGTCTGTGGATATGGGTTTGTGGACTGGAACTCCCGGAATTCTGCCTGTGGAATTCTTAGATAACTGGGAGTTGGAGTCGACAAAAATAAAAATTAATAGAATACCCCTAGCTATAAATATTCTCAAAAAGAGCTCTCTATAGTTGCTTTATATTTACCCTTATCAATTCTTAATACACTAACTAGTATTTATTGCTTACCCTATAAGTAATTGTTGAGAAATCATGGAACTGCTATGTTTCTCACTTATTACCGAACACAACTTGTAGTCCTTGATGCTGTTTAATCAGCACCCATTTGAATTTGGGGCAACAATGATTACAAGTACATTAAATGTCATTGTCACGATTCTCAACACGTAAGAATAAGCTTCTTATGCTGAAATGCTGATCTGCTCCACTGCAAATCAGGCCCCACAATTACTCTTTGAGCATGGGGCTGTAAAATGGGATTGAGTCCCAGGTATCTACGTATCTATCTATGTAGTACGTAGCTGCATAAAGCTGAAGAGAGTCATTGCTACAATAGGGCTGTTACAATGACAGGCACTGAACAAAAGTGACCAGTTAATTTGGACTGTCTTCTTGGGGTATTATTTCAGAAAGGGGGTGCATTTAGCAAAATCCTAAGAGTAAGGGGAAGGTATGTAACTTTGCCAGTGTGCTGGATTTCCACATATGCACATTGTAAATTCTATGAGTTGAGTAAGGCATCTTTTTCTTTAAGTATATATTGCAGAGCTCTATGAAGGAAATCCTATACCCAGAAAAGCTGCCAATAATTTTCCTTAGCTCTATAGCAGAGGTGGATAGCTGTGACACACACGCACACGCACTCACAGATAATTTTGTCTATAGCTTCCCACAACCTTAACTAGAAAAGCCAGTTGTGAAAGATGATGGGAGATGCAGCCTAAAAACTTCTGGAGGGTCACACCTCCTGATCTATAGTTTCATCAGAACTAATATGACACTGCTGCTTAAAGTCACAAACATTACAAGAAATGCAGGGAATAATGTAGCAAGATTGAAAAGAGAAAGCAGGAGTAAGCTTTGGGACAGAAACATGTGAAAGGCCACCTTCTGGATAGCTCAGTGGTTTAGGCAGTAGCTGGGAGATCGATTCCCCACTGTGCCTTCTAGATGGGCTGAACTCAATGATCCATAGGGTCCCTTCCAGCTCTGCACCTCTTTATAAGCAAGTTAATAGAGTGGTGTCTGACCAGCTTCAGGAATTTCTGGAGGAAACCAACGCCCTTGATCCATTCCAGTCCGGGTTCAGGTCGCGTCATGGCATGGAGACGGCATTGGTTGCCCTGCAGGATGACCTTCTGAGGGAGACAAGGGCAAAACGTCCTTGTTGGTCCTCCTTGACTTATCAGTGGCCTTCAATATCATTGATCATAGTATCCTCCTGGGGAGGCTCTCTGGGTTAGGGATTGGAGGTTTAGCTTTGACTTGACTCTGGTCCTTCCTGGAGGACCATCCCCAGAGAGTTCAGCTTGGGGAGATGTTGTCCGGTCCGTGGACTCTCAATTGTGGAGTCCTGCAGGGGTCAATCAATTCCCCAATGCTATTTAACATCTATATGAGGCCATTGGGAGAGGTCATCAGGAGTTTTGGAGCTTCATGTCACCAATATGTGAATGACACCCAGCTCTCTCTCTCTCTCTCCTTCCACCCTTCTGCAGTGGATGCTGTCCCATCCCTTGAGCGCTGCCTGGATGCAGTGCTGGCTTGGATGAGGGATAACAGACTGAGGCTAAACCCAGGCAAGACAGAAATCCTGCAAATGGAGGGCCCTAGTGTTTGCAGTCTGGGTGCTTCCCTCTCTTTTGGGGGGACTACTCTTTCTGCAAAGGATGAGGTACACAGCTTGGGCATACTCCTGGACCCGGCGCTGTCTATGGAACCCCAGATAGTGTCTGTGGTCCGTTCCGCCTATTTCCATCTAAGGTGGATTGTCCAGTTGCGTCCCTATCTTGACACCGGTTTCCCCACCATGCTGGTTCATGGACTGGTAATCTCGAGATTAGACGACTGCAACGCTCTTTACATGGGGCTACCCTTGGCGCTGTTGTGGAGACTCCAACGGGTCCAGAACTCGGTGGCCAGATGGTTGAGTGGGATTAGAAGACACCCACACATTTTCCCCACTTTGGCCACCTTGCACTGGCTACCTGTTCACTTCCGTGCCAGCTTCAAGGTTATGTATGGTGTTAACCTACAAGGCCCTAAACAGTTTAGGACCTCGATATCTGACAGAACACCTCCTTCTGACCAGATCAGCCCACCCTGTAAAATCTTCACAGGTGGGCGATTGAGAGATTTGACCCTGAGAGAGGCCTGAAAAATGACGACCAGAAATCGGGCCTTCTCGACGGTCACCCCGCAACTGTGGAACAGTCTCCTGCCCAAAATTCGTCTGGCCCCTTCATTGGGAACCTTTAAAAACTATTAAAAACGTTACTTTTTAGACAGGCCTTCCCGGATTTGAATACATCCTGATAGAATAGTGCCTTTAACAATTAACATCGAACCTAACGCCATGCTTTTCATTTTACTTTATTATGTTTTATTATGTGTTTTCTGAAGTGTAATTTGTTTAGTACCTTTTATATTTTGTTTGGCTGTTGTTGACTATCCTCGTTGTTGTTATTGTTTCATTCTACTTGTACATTGCCCAGAGTGGCCTTGGCAGCCAGATGGGCGGTATAAAAATCAAATAAATAAATATTAAGAGTATTCTCTCTTACGAGGCTGGCCACAATTTGATATCTTCAGCAGAGGCTCTGTTGTGTGCCCTGCTTGCTCCTTTGAGAGGCCAGGTTGGAGTGCAAAAGACAGGGCTTTCTTAGTAGTAGCACCTCATTTGTAGTACTGTCTGCAAATGGAAGTCAGACAGGCCCCATTCCTGTTAGGTTTCCAACAGGCAGCTAAAACCAGAGTGCTCTCTAAGCCTGGTTTTCATATAGGCACTTAAAATTGTTCGAATTTAGTTTTTGAAGGTTTAGAAAAGATCTGGAGGACATCAGGTTCTGGAAGGCTGATATAATAGGAGTAGATTTATTTTTGATGTACTGTCAGGGGCCACACACACACAAAGACAGACATGTGCTGGCTAATGTTTTGCTTTATAGCTTTCTGTTCTGCTAAAGTCCACACAAGATGTTAATGGCGTGGCCTTAAAATGATATTAAAGCCTGACCCCACAGAACCAGAGACTATACCAATATCAGGGCTGTATAAATTGATCAGTGCCTTTCCCACTCTCTTCTTCTGTCCCCTGAAGCAGGCCAGCTGGCGTTCTCCTAATTAGCGCACACCTGTCACAGGCCATGCACAACACAACCCTTGCATGTCATTCCCATTGCTGTCAATTGTCATTCCCAATTTCTTCCCACTTGCCAAGGCTGTCAGTTTGCTTCGTATCCTTTGATGAGAGCACAGAACCCAATCCCTAGAAACAAGGGATATCAGCATGCCCCAAAGATGTGAGCAAACGCTGGCGACGCTCAGGAAAAACAGAAGCCGAAAATGGAGATTGAGACCAAATGAAACTAGTATTATGATGGACAACCATAAAAGTAGATTGAATATAAGCCTAGGTTTCTTAAGTCATCACCAAATGTAATACTTATGCTGTTATCTACTACAGTATTTGCTTTCATAAGTACCAGACCCATCTCTCCTTACAAGGCTCAAAGGTAAAAACTGTTAACATTCCCTACACCAACACACATAGTTCCTCAGCTATCTTCGTTTACTTCTATTTCTATATTTTCTTCCCCACTTGGGATTCTGACTAATACCACTAAGACCCCTTCCCCCCTATTTCGCTCTGGCCTGGTTATCTGATTTCTGTCTCTTGTGGGAATGTTTACAATACAACTCAACGCAAAACATAGGTCATAAATCACTGCATGCAAGATGTAACCACGCACAGCCAATGAATGTTTTACTTGTGATTTCTTTATTTCATTCTGCATTTAATTCCCCCCCCCCCATATGTCTGAAGAAGTGGACATAATCCACAAAAGCTCACATTAAAATATAATAGTCTTTAAGGTACCATGTTTTTGTCTTTGTTTTGTTTCTTTGGATTTTGCCTGATATTATGATGTGGTTGTAGACAGAACAGCAAGCTGTTTTAATTGGTCCAACTCACCTTGTCTGGAATCAGGAAAGAAAACCACAGAACATCATTGTGCTGGCAGCTGTGCCAGCTTCAATTTTTTAAAATCTGTATTTGGACTCAGTTGAAAATACTGGTTTTGACCCCTTCTGTCTTCAAACGGCATTCTCAAACCTTTAATCCTTCCAGATGTTTTGGATGTCAAATCCCACAATCACCAGCTAGCATGGCAAATGGTGTGGGGTTCGGCTGGATGAGCCAAAGGTCAAGAATTATCATCTTAAGGAACGTCTGTCCCCACATAAAGCCCCACCTGAAAACTGAGACACCTGGGTGGATTATAAGGCTTATAACATTCTTTAAAGTAAGGGTGAGCCCTCTGGATCGTACTGAACAGCTCTCATCATCATCCCTCATCTTTGACTATTCTGGCTAGGGTTGATGGAAGAATCTGTGATGAAATGTGCAAGGAAATTTTGGCACAATATCCGAGTGCCGGAGGGGGGGGGGTTAGAACCAATAGGTGCATCACCAGGGAACCATCTTTCTCATAGCTGATCATATGCTCTACTGCATGTCCTTCAGACCATCTCCTTCTGCCAGGTACTCCTCGATTCCATCATCCTGCCTTTCCTAGGCACCATGATGCCTCCCACCTTTCGTGCCGGCACACCACACTTTATACATGTGCTGCATAAAACATCATTTGCCCTCCCTGCCCTGGTGTGTGTGACACCGGGTAACACTTCCAAACAGGTCCGCTTGGTCTTTTTCTTTCATTACTTACTGTGCCGGTTCTTTCTCATCTTTTTTTGCCTTTTTCTAAATTCTCCAAAGTAGTCACAATGCATGCGGCTGTATTTGTGCAACTTCTTCTCTTACTGCACATCTTTCGGTCGCCCTTTCCACATCTCTTTGAAAGATTTTTCATTGCACTATAGGACTCTACGGAAGAGCTCAGTCGTTTGGCATTTGGCTGCAAAGCCAGAGATTGGGGGTTCGATTCCACACAGTGCCTCCTGGGAGAAGAGCCAGCCCTGGGTGGCCTTGGGCAAGCTGCACAGTCCCAACACCGCCCCCCCCCCCCCCAAGAAGGGAATAGTGAACCACTTCTGAGTACTCTCTACCTGGAAAACCCTGGAAAGGGTTGTCCTAAGTCAGAACCACCTTGACTGCACACGATGATGATGGTGATGATGATAGCACAGTACTAGGTGACTATACGCTGGCCCACACATCTTGATTAACCGGGAACAATATAAGTTTCTTCCCCCAACAAGCCAAGGAGCTGCGCGTCCAGACCTGCCTGGGCCCTCCTGCTCAAATCCGCGCTTGCTGCGGGGCTCCGCGTCCAGGGGCCGCCGCCTTCCCTCCAAGCCCAGGTGGGCCCTGGATCCCGCGCGCACGCGGCGGGAGGGGTGGCCCGCGGAGCCCTCCTCCTCGCTGCCCGCCAGCGTCGGCGGGGCGGGGGAGGCGGAAGGGGGGGGGGAGCGGAGTCTCGTGCCCGCGGGCAGCAACAGGTGGGCCCGGTTTGCTTTTCCCACGCACTCACGGGGGGGGGGGGAGCGAGAAAAAAAGGGGGGGGGCGCGAGGCCGCGGCAGCGCCCCCACCTCCGACGCAGGCAGACCCCCGGGAGCGACGATCCTTCGCAAGCCTCGGCGGGACTTCCTTCCGAGTAAAGGTGGGGTGGGTTTGTGGTTTTTTTTTTTGAGGATCGCGGCGAGGAGGGGGTCTTCCTTGTCGCTTTATTCCCCCCCCTTTTTTTTTAATTTTCCGGAAAGGGCGCGGGCAAATCAAATAAAGGGGCCCCACCATCATCCCCTCCATCACGACTCTCATCGCGACACGCCGGGCCGCGCGTGGTACGCCGCGCTCTGGCCGCCCCGCGCCTGTTGGCGGGCGGGCGGGTGGGCGGGCGCGCGCCTGGCGAGGAGGCGGCGAGAGAGCCGCGAGGGCAAGACAAAGGGGTTTCCCTCCTCCTCCTCCTCCCTTTCCTCGGGATCCCGACGCCCGACCTCCGGTTGCAAAAGGCGGCCCGACGAGCCCGGCGGCCCCCAGCCCGCGCCGCGCGCCGGCCGCGGCCTCCCACGGGCGGAGCGCGCGCTCGGGCCCCGGCGGGCGCCTCCGGAACTCTCCCACACTCGCTCGCCCGGAGCGCGCACGGCGCGTGCACGCCGACCGCCAGCCAGCCAGACAGGCTGCCCTCCAGGGGGGAGGGAGAGGGTGTCCTTCTCCGGTTCCGGGCGCCAAGAGCCGGTCGGGACGAGGACCCCTCCACCGCTCGGGAGCCTTGCCCGTCTGAACGCCCGCCCGCCCCCGCCGGCCGGAGCGGGCTCGGGGATGCTTCCCGCCGGGCCGCGAGTCTCGGCGGCAGCGCGGCGTCGCCCGGCCCGGCGCATCCCTGGAGGCGAGCTCCGGCCGCCGACGCCTGCTCCGGCGCTCTCGAGGAGGCAGCAGGTCGAGCTGAGCCCGGAGGGCCGCCCCCGTTCGGCGGCGGGACGCCGTGCCGTGCCTGGCTCTGGGCCCGAGGTGAGCTCAGCGTCTCGTTTGGCGCCACAGGCGCTCCTCCGGGCGGGCGGGCGGGCGGGCGAGCGGGGGGGGGGGTCCCCCGTGGTGCCGAATGGCAAGCGGCCCCTTCCCCCCCCCCCTCCATCTGCTGCACGGCGAGCCCCTTCGCCTTTAATCACTACTTTGACATCCCACCCACCCTTCTCTCCCTCCCTCCCTCCCTCGTGTGCGGGTCGTCCCCCGGCCGTGAGCGGGCGGGCAGGGCCTTCGTGTTCAATCCCCCTCGCTCCCCCCCCCCGCCCAATTTCTTTTTCTTTCCTCCCCTCCCTTAATTGATCCTGCACTTTCCTTGAAGTCTCCTTGCTTATCATCGTGTGAAAAGGTGGCGGGGGAGGAGACGCGCGATGCTTTTCTCCCGACGGTAGTCCGAAGGCTTTCTCTGTCCACCATCCAATGCAAGCGGGAAACAAGCGGGCTGGCTTGGCTGATGGCGACGGGGGGGGGGGGGAGGAAGCGATGTCAGTTTTAATCGCGCGTCTCCATCCCCCCCCCCTTCCCGCCATCGCATCCGCAATCCCCTGCCTCCTCCCAATCCTGATTAATCCACTTCGCTGCCCCCTCGCCTGCACGGTAGGACCGCGGCTGGACTGAGCTGGCTTTCCCCAGACGCAGACAGGCGTGTGTTTTTTTCAGGCCGGCTTTCCTAAACTGGAAACCAGAGCGAGGCACTGCGGTGTTAGCATTGCAGGCTTCTTTGGGTCCTCCTAATTTTGAGTTCTGTTCCTTTCTTCGTGGCCTCTTGGAACACTCCGCGACTGGACAGCCTTGCTTGTAAAGTGCTGAAGATAAGACCTCAGAGTCGGGGGCTTGTTGTTCTGTTTATTCATTTCAAAATTAGAAGCTGATTCCGTCCTCAAAAAACTACCAAGCCTTCAGTGTTACACAATACCCATTTCCAGGATCAGGTTCGCATCAGGGTGGTTAACCGTTCTTATGAAATGCAGAACAAGAGTGGAATGAGAACAGCGCTTGGATTCTGTAGGGTATTTATTATTAAACAATGTTTTTTTAAAAAAATCTTGCAGAGATGGTAGCTTTGAATTTAAAACAGCTTCAATTATGTGGCCATTCGTGGGAGTGGAGGCTAGCACAGTAAAATCTTCTTTACTCTGACTCAGCTGTATAATAAAACATCCCTTTATTTTCCTCGTAAGATGCATAAGGGCAATATAGTCTTGCTGCTGCTCCTTCTGTGTGGAACAGCTCACACTGCACCCCCATCGGTGTGGGTGTGGGCAAGATGTGGCCCTTCAAATGTTGCTGATCTTCGACTCCCATGATCCCTTATTATGAAGTATGTTGGGTACGGCTCATGGAAGTTGCAGCTCAACAACATCCACCTCTGGTCCAGGTAGTGTCCTTTCTCATCGTGTCATTTATTCAATAGGTGTCTTCAAAATTCACCTCTTCTGGGATGTACGGTATTCACCTGGATATTCCTAATTTCTCCAGAGCAGTCACAATGCATGCAGTGGTGTATGTGAAATTTCTTCCCCTGTTGCCCATCCTTTGGTTGCCCTCTGCTCTCCTCTTTCTGTTGACCTCTAAGTTTGTGAGCTCAGCAGGGCAGCAATCCATAAAGCCCCATGTGCACTGCTGGTGCTAGATATGATGTGGTCAGGAGCGCAAACATCTGTTTGCACAACAGAGGTGGCCAAGTTGTGGCCTTCCAGGTGTTGTTGGTATGCGGCTTCATATCTCAGCTGCTGTAGCCAAGGGAGATGGAAGTGGCTGTCCACCATTTCTACAGCCACAACAGACTCGCCCTTCTTCAAGCGAATAATATCTATGAGTACGTGTAATATTGTATGACAAAGAGCTGCTTCCTGACGTTGATGACTTCCTTCACAGTCTTACTCACAATATATATCTTAGCAATTTATTTGGAAATTTAGCAAATAAATATAAATAGGTTGCCTAACCAGTATGTTTTTATAAGAGACTGTCGACCTCTTTCAGGGGAATAATTGTTTGTCATTTTATTAATAAGCAATAAATGGCCAACTAGATTCTTAAAAGTGCAATTCTGTATACGGCTACTTGAAAAGAAGCCCCATTGTGTTCAGTAAGTGTGTGTGCGACTCAGCCTTTTTCTCACTGATTTCAACAGGAGAGTTCAGCATGTGTCATCATCTGTTCTAAAGCAGTCATAGGAGTATTTTATGCTGGCTGGATCGTGCCCATAATAATTCACCTTTAGCAAATATTTAGTTAGACACATTAGTATCCTCTGGGATTACTTGTTCCTTAGCCTGTTAAAACTGAATTGATATGCTGATTTGGGGATGATACATAGAAGGAAGCAGATGATAATGGCCATCATGAGCTTTATACCACTCCAAAGTGGTATCATGTGGATGAGGGCAAAGGTGTTGTTTGATTGAAATTTTTCCCACTTCAGATTCTTCCTTCCTAGGCAAAGCTTGAACACTTTCAGAGGAAGATATTCCAGTTTAGTTTGGGCACAGGGACTGATTCAGAAGTGCTTTCCAACAAGAGATACCCATTTCCTCAGTATGTTTTTAAGTTGGTATAGCTCTGTACCCCACTGTGCCACAGGAAGCTGTTCATCTCTGTACCAATCAGTCGCAGAGGGAGATGGCTTTCAAAAAAACCCCAGAGAAGCAAAAAGACTTTTCAGTTCAATTACAAGGCAAGTGATGCATGGCTGGATTTTACAGGCTGTCTTATGCATATAGCTGTGTCTGGCTTCTGGTGAATTTTATAGACTGCTGCGCATGACTGCCTGAATTGAGTCTTCTTCTAATCTATACGACATGCTTAATCTGATTTAACAGTCATTTCCTGCACCTACAAAATCTCAGGAACTATAAACCAAGGGAGAGGGGGGTACTGTACTAGGTATTTCTAACATGGGCAGACATAGTTATTGGACTCTGCGCAAAGGCATGATAGCTAAGTGGAGATGCAGTCCATGTAAGCCTGTGTAGATATACAAAGCGTAACTGTACGAAGAGGAATTAGGGCTCAGTTGAACCATGTCAGGTACCTGAAATAAGGTGAACAGGCATTGGTAGATCCTGCACTTCGTCCTTCCAGAGTCCTGCATGAGGCTTTCATGCTGAGATAATTTTCTCAAGGAAGGGAGTATTATTTTAGTGCAAGAGTGGGCAGAAGACAGATTAGACTCTACTGATACCGTTTCCCCGAAAATAAGACCTAACCTGAAAATAAGCCCTAGTATGTTTTTTCAGGATGCTTGTAATATAAGCCCTACCCCAAAAATAAGCCCTAGTTAAGTGAAACCCCGCCCTCCACCATTGTGCAGCCACCAGAAGAAGATGACATGACTGTATTTGAATAAATGTAGATGGTTGTACATGAAAATAAAATAAAACATCCCCTGAAAATAAGCCCTACTGCGTTTTTTGGAGCAAAAATTAATATAAGACCCTGTCTTATTTTCGGGGAAACACGGTAGATCATGGCACACTTTGCAGCAGATCAGCAAAATGTTTTCAGAAGCCCAGTAGAGTAACAATAGCAACAACCAAAATGCCTGCCCCACATTAAGTGGGTGAACAAGAATGCTTGAGGGATTTTTGTTTAAAAGACCCATGAGGTTGATTCTGAGATTGCTGGTAAGTTGATGTCCTCAGCAGGTGCTTGGAGGCCCTCTGCTCCTTTATCTTTTGTATATGTCTGCCTTCCTGCCTGAGACAATAGTTCAAACTGGCTCCTGCTGCTGGACCCAGGGATCCCAGGAAAAACAGAGTAGGCCATCTTCATTTATTTACTTATTTACTTATTTATTTTAAATGCTTATATAACAGCCGACTTAGTGCCGGGCAGTATTCTCGGCAATTTACAATCAAAGGAAGAAAAGAAAAACTAACTCGTGAACCCGCCCCACATACCAAGGTTAAGCTAAAGGAAAAAGAAATGCAACTACAAACACAACTAGCAAAACAAGCTACTAAAATCTAAACGATGGCAGGATTGGGTGACTCATTTATAGATTGAATCAGGAGAAGATGTCCTTGAAATGCTTCTTTGAAGAGGAATGTCTTGCTGCACGGGTGCACAGCAGTAGACATTGTGTGGCAGCCCAATTCAGCATTCCATAAGCCAACTGAAAAAATAGGGATGGCCCAAACAAAAAAATTATAACTTTGATACTGGACCTCAGATCAGCACCAAATTTGGTAGAGATGTAGCAGGCTGTCTGCTCTTTCTCTGTGCCAAATTTGGGAACCTTTGGGGCAAACAGTTTTTGAGTTACGTTTTTTAAAAAGTAAAATTGTTTCTCCCCCCCCCCCCCCCCCCATGCAGACATCAGCAACCTTTTCTATCTACGGATTTACAACAGATCAAATACATTGAAAAGGCCAAACTTGCTTACCTTGAAAGAGAAGGGTTAGTCTGAGCCCCTTTTTTGTTTGGAAGGAATCAAGGCATCCAGGGCTCTAATACTGATTTTTGAAAAAAGCCATTTGAGAGGCAAAAAAGTTCTGGGTTTTTGGCTTTCTTATCATCACCAAGGTTCTAAATGTAAACATTTCAGCAAGCATAGGGGGGAGGGGACTCTGCCAGTCAGAACCAAATTAAATGACTCTCCAAATAACTTTTTAATTCCTTTCTGGTCAAAGAGACATTAAAAAGAGTTTCTATTTCTGGTTTTAATATATTTTAAAAGATGTTAAAAATTAGAGAATGAATATTCAGAAACTCACTCATTTAAGCTATGAAATTACTATTTCTTGCTCTGTGGCTGGAGATGATCTACCTTGATGTTAACAGAGCTTGGGTGCCTGTTCCACCCATCTTGTCACTATGCAGTTGTTTAGTAATTAACACCTCAAAGATGCTATGTGCCATCAGGCGAGTTCTGATGTGTGCTGATTGTAGGGCCTGTCCAGACTGGCTGTTTTGAGTGGGTACAAAGGACCTGTTGAGGTGAGGGGGAGGAATGATGTGTCATTTGGTGCCCTCCTCCCATCCCCACAGCAAATTGCACCCTGTTGCCCAATCAGCTACCAGTTGCGCACTTTCCCAGATCCTCTGCAGAGGGACAAGGAAAGGGGGTCCATTTCTCCTGTGCTACAGATCCATTCATGCTTTACTCAGGAGTACATTTACCCAGAGTAATGAGGGGACAGCTGCAGTGCGAAGGGAGCACATTGGGGTGAAGGTTAGGGAGACAGAAGGGAGGTAGCCCCCTCTTTCCCCAGCCTTTCTCCTCAGCTGGGGCTCTGCTGTCTTGTGGGGGTGGAGCCCATGGAGTCGACAGAGGCCCCTTCCCTGCCTTTTCTCTCAGCCCTCATTCAGGGGGCTGGGGTGACTTTCCTTTTTTTGCTTGTTAAAAGAGTGAGTGGCATGTTGAAATAGCAATGCATCAGCCTGGCATGGTTTTAGAATTTCACTGTGTTGGCTAGGGAAATATTAAAAAATAAAAGAAGAGGAAAATAGAAGAAGGGAGTTCTCCATCCTCCCTTTTAATGCCACAACCCACCTAATACATCACAAGGTTGTCTCCTCAGTTAACGCCACCCCAAGCGTCCTTTTGGTGAAAGTACCTGTTGAAGATCTCTCATTCATAGCTTTTGCATAAATTGGGGGCAATTTGATGTCTTGTAACAACAGCAGTATAGGGACGTGGTGGCGCTGCGGGTTAAACCGCAAAAGCCTCTGTGCTGCAAGGTCAGAAAACCAGCTGTCGTAAGATCGAATCCACAAGCTCCCTCCTGAGATTCGTATGGCCCCTTCGCTGGGCATTTTTAAAACCCAAGTAAAAACTTGGATGTTTAAGCAGGCCTTCCCTCCAGTCATTTTTGATTTTTTTTCCTTTTTCTTTTCTTTTTTTTCCATCTTGAATAATTGACTTTGATGTTATATATTGATTTTATATTTAATTGTTTTGTTTTTAAATGTTGTTAGCCGCCCAGAGTGGTCATCGGACCAATTGGGCGGGATATAAATACAATAAATAATAATAATAATAATAATAATAATAATAATAATAATAATAATAATAATAATAATAATAATAATAATAATAATAATAATAATAATAATAATAATACCACCTCGGTGGGAAGGTAACGGCGTTCCGTGTCTAGTCGCGCTGGCCATGAGACCACGGAAACTGTCTATGGACAAACGCTGGCTCTATGGCTTGGAAACGGGGATGAGCACTGCTCCCTAGAGTCAGACACGACTGGACTAAATGTCAAGGGGAACCTTTACCTTTACCTTTACCAACAACAGCAGTATATAGCTGGATGCAAGAGAAGAATGGTTCTTAGTTCTGGTGGACGTAATAGCATCCAGGAAAAGCACACCATTTAATTTTGGCCCAAAGAATAACCTTCAGACAAGGTTATCCAGTATGGGCAGAAGGGAAGAGTGAGTAGAAGTCTGCAGAGCAGTGAAGTTTGCCAGCACTCTGTATCAGGCTTCCTCTGCCTGGCACTGGCCAAATGTTGGACCAGAACTCCCATAATGGCCTGCCAATAATTATGGCTGAGGTGAGGCAAGTTTCTAAATACAAGGAGGGCACCAGGATGGGGGAGGTTGTTCTAAACTGTCCTGTTGCAAGAGGCATTTGAGGTGAGCTTTCATTGGTAGAAACTCTAAAGCAAGCTTAAACGTCTGTGGATTTGTATGCTACTAACAATCCAACCCTTTGCTTATTTGTTTCGAAGTAAAGTGTTACTGAGTTAGTGGTCTTTATTTCTAAGTAAGTGTGTGTAGGACTGCACTCTATCAAACCCATTAGGACTTGATTTTGAATAAGTATGTTTAGGATAACCTCTACACAGAGAGAGAGAGAGTTCACTTTTCTTGTGCTCCAACATCAGAAATGGATTCTGCAGTTGTTATCATGATTGTATCTAGGAAGGCTCTCCACATTTAAAAAAAAAAATTATTTAAAATATTTTACTCTACCTTTCCTAAGAAAGGACCAAAGGCAGTTTACATAATTAAAAATACAAAATTAAAAGCTAAAACAGTAAATTATACAAATATCAAAGAAGAATTAATAACATGTTAAAAATATTAGGTAAAAGCAGATTTAGAAGCAATGAAGTATAAACCATCCTGTTCAATGTCTTCTAGACAGCAGGTCACTAAGAAAAAGCTTGCCTGAAGAGAAATGTCTTCATCTGCTTGCAGAAGGACAGCAAAGATGAGGCCAGCCTGGCCTCCAGTGGGAGGGAGTTCCAGAGTCTGGGAGCAACAACAGCGAAGGCCCTCTCCTTTGTCCCCATCAGATGAACCTGTGAAAGTGGTGGGACCGAGAGAAAGGCCTCTCCTGATGATCCTAAAGCTTGGGCAGTCTCATAAAGGGAGATGTGGTTTTTGAGATAGCTTGGACCCAAGTCATTTAGTACCCAAAGGTGGTCCCCAACCTTTTTGACACCAGGGACCGGTTTAGTTGAAGACCATTCTCCCAGGGGGTGGGGTGGGGTACTTGTTATGCAGTAGGTTGTTGGAGCTTTGAATCGAGCTCATTACATGTATTGTGCTGGGACAGATGAGCGGCGAGTAGGAGCAGGAGGTGAGCTGCAATTGAAGCTCCACCTCCTGTCAGATCAGCAGCGGCATTAGAACCTAATAGGAGCACGCTGACAGGAGGCGGAGCTTTGCTTGCCGCTCATCTGTCCCGGCAGCCCCGTCCTTCCAAGGCCACGGACCACTCCCAGCCCGTAGACCTGGGGTTGGGGACCCCTGATTTAGGGCTTTATAGGTCAGAACCAACACTTTGAATTGTGTCTTGACGTTGATCAGCAGCCAGTGGAGTTGCTGTAACAGGGTTGCTATGTGATCCCTGTAACCAGCTCCAGTTAACAATCTGGCTGTTTTGAACCATTAGTTTCCAAACACTTTCCAAAGGCAGCCCCATGTCAAGTGTATTAAAGTAATTCAGCATGTGTCACTTTGACCAGGTCAGACCTCTCCAGGAAAGGGCACAGCTGGGGCACTAGTTTTAACTATGCAAAGGCATTCCTTGCCACTGCTGAAACTTGGGCATCCA
The DNA here is from genome assembly GCA_037013535.1 of Intellagama lesueurii. Lineage (NCBI taxonomy): Eukaryota > Metazoa > Chordata > Lepidosauria > Squamata > Agamidae > Intellagama > Intellagama lesueurii. The sequence continues at coordinate 226,715,807 of JBAJHW010000001.1, forward strand.
GGCTCAGAAACTAACCCAGGAGCACCCCAAAGCCATGTACGTTTGTTTTCGGAAGGAGTGTGACCCCATCCAACACAGACTGCATCCCTATTCTTTGATCTGCCTTTCGACTGACCAGAAGCACCTCTGTCTTGTCCGGATTAAGTTTCAGTTTATTTGTCCTCATCCAGTCCATGACTGACATCAGACATTGATCTAGGACTGAAATAGCTTCCTTGGGTTTTGATGAAAAGGAGAGATAGAAATATGACACAGGAAGCAAACCACTCTGCGGTTTACAGTGTAAACCATCCTTGGGTGGGGGATGATTGACCCTCCAGATCTTCCTGGGCTTCAGCTCCCAGCTAGCCAAGTTAGCCTTAACCACCCATAAGAGATTGTAAGAGTTGCAGTTCAGCAGCAGTTGGAAGGTTCAGGTCCCTCATCTCTCATTGCAATTGAACTAACTTTTTAAAAGGCACCTGATCCCTGTTTTTGTTCTAATGTTGATCCATTTTGCTAGAGCTTTCTTTTGAGCAAATGAAAAAAAAAAGATGACGTAATTCAGATAGTTTTGTTTCAGATTTCCGACTCCAAAAAAATAATATTCAATGAAAATCTTTATTTGTTAAAACCGACAATGCATTTTGCTGGGCTCTAAGCAAACTGGTCTCTGGATGTGATTGTGCTGATAATATTGATGCTAGAAGGCAGGAAGAGGGCTGAAAATACGTGAGAAAATACTGAAAATGAGTACACACATCTAAAGCCAAATTTGGCATTCCATTCTTCTATATATTCCCCGCTGCACAAAATAGTGAGATCTTGTCTCATCCCTTTACTATTTATTCAAGAGAAGTCTCCTTTAAGTCACCTATGCTATTCTGAGTATAGTGGAGGATGTGGCTATGCACTGCTGGGTCCACTTGTTAGAAAAGTTATGGTTTTGGAAATTGAGGGCTCAGTCCAAGAACTATTGGACCATAATTACCAAACTTTTAAAAAAGTTATATGAACCCATTGGCTGAAATCCGGAACCCATTGGCTGAAATCCCATTGCGCTGAATAACAAAAGGTGCAAAATCCATGGGTTCCCATCTGTCAAGTAAAGAGTTGCTGCTACAGGTTTGGGGACGTGCTTGTTGACCAGCTTGTGGCATGCTCAGGGAACAGGGAATGTTACACCTTTTCTTACGCAGAGCAATGGGATATCAGCCATTGTCTTGCAATATTGACTTAGAATTTATAATACCTGTTCCATAACAGGATACTTGAGCTATAACACATTTTAAATAGAAACCACCATTAACAATTTAAAAAAAAAATCTAATTTGACATCTGCGTTTAAAAATCCATTTTAAAAGCCCCACTAATTTTTATCTACTCAGAATTGAATGCTATAAACTTTGGACCTTGTTGCAATGGGGCCTATAAAAAGGGTTGTATGATGGGTATGATGTCCAGGGGACAGAGTGATGGACTAGGACTCAGGAGGCCTGGGTTCGAATCCCCGCTCAGCCATGGAAACTCACTGGGGGTGTGGAACTGGTAAAACCACTCCTTAAATATCACACTTATCCGAAAAGCCCTATTAGGATCACTATAAGTCGGTTCTGACCTGATGGCACATAAAAACAACAGCATGAGGGGGACAGGCCTGCCATTAGGCTGAGCGAGATGGCTGTCTCTAGCAGCAGATTTTTGGTGTTATGCAAGGGCAGCAAATGGTGATTTACTTTGTTTTTATTTTATTTTTATTGCACAAGAGGTACTTGTGTGATTTTGTAGGCCAGAATAAGTTGGCTGCCTTGAATATCGTACACATTGATAGAGGAGTTGAGGTGTGTTTGCTGTTGTGCCTGAGGCAACAAATTATCTTGAGTTGGCCGTAACGTGAGAACAGTTGTTTGATCATCAGTTTTGCAGAACTGCACTGATGGGTGTTGCAGGTTCCCAGCTGAAAGTCCAGTATCTGATACAGGCTAGATGGGGCCAGGCAGAGGGTTGGCCATGAGCAAGCAGGCAATAATCCTCCAGTTCGTTACTGACTCGGGAATATCTTTGGGGGAAATTTCATACCACCTTATCTGAGGGCATCTTCCTATTGTCCACTCATCGTGTCTTCTAGTATGAACTGCTTGAATATCCTGGGCAAACATGAAAAAACTCTCTTCTTGATACCATGGTTTCTTCTTAAGAACACCAGCAGTGGACTTTGTCGCCCTCTGTGTCTTTATGTAATTGGACAGTTCTGTACATTACCCAAGTTAGCCTTCCTTAATTTGGTCTCCTGCGGATGAGCTGAATTACCATATCTATCTTGCTAAAGCTGATGGGAGTTGTAGTTGAACACATCTGGAGAACATGAAATAGTAGAGGATGTTATGTCTTTCTGATGGTCATGGAGGTGCCTAAGGGGTGATTACCCCTCACCCCATCTTTTTTTTCTTGCTGAATCCTTAACAGTTATTTATACGATGTGTATGTTTTGTTCAGACCTACCTAGCTAAAACTAAGTCAAGATTTTACTGTGTTGTCACGTACAGATTGGCCACATTTTGATTTCTGCGTCTTGCAGTGCTCGTATCTTCAAGCAAAAATGAAAATTAACAAGGTCACTTAAGTGGAATAAAATAGAGAAACAGGGAAGAGATGCCGCTGTTAAATATTGATTCGAAGTGCTTGATTTGTTATTGATGGCAGCTGATAAAAATCTGTTGATTTGCACTGTCAATACAGCTTAATGAAAATTCTGCCTGCTCATTTTGGCTTGGTTTTGCATTTAGCACGAAGCAGTGGAGGGGGTAGTATTCTATTGTCTGCAATTCTTCTGCTTCAGAAGACAATGGCCAGTCTTCTATTAATAAACAAGAAGATGGTGAAGCATCCTCTGTGGCAGCTAGACAGTGTTTATGTTTAATGTCATATTTATTAAGATTCATGATACAAGGTGAAGGATTCAGACAGGGCCAGTGTGTGTATATGTGTATCCATATTACTTACACACACACATACACACAATATACTGTATATAATATGGAGATATATACATACATGATTTATGGTGACCCTATGAATGAGCGATTTTCAAAATGTCCCATCCACGGCAGCCCTGTTCAGTTCTTGCAAACTCAAGTCTGTGGCTTCCTTTAGGGAGTCACTCCATCTCATATTTGGTCTTCCTCTTTTCCTGCTGCCTTCAAATTTTCCCAGCATTATAGTCTTTTCCGAGAATCCTTCTCATTATGTGTCTACACACACACACACACACACACACACACACACACACACACTGCAACCTAAAATTCTTGCTTTAAGAGCTTGTGCAATTTTTAAAGATTCTCAGGACAACCCTTTTCCCCATGGGATCAGTTATTACTAATGGAAGAGCTACATTGTAGCACCCAGAAGAGTTCAAGAAATTAAATGTTTAGTTTTCCTTCAGACTTTGTAATTGGGGAAGATGTCAAGCCAGCTGGATGACTCAGGCATCTCACGTTATCAGGCAGGGTGCCACCTTAAGGCAATAACTGGCTAACCTTTGTCACACGTCCCATAAGCAGAGCTGGCCAGAGACATTTTGCCTGGATGGAGAACAGCAAATGGCTCCCAACAGCTGTCCGGGTCAAAGAGCATAGAACCCAAAGCAAATCAAGTGATTTTGTAATCTGCAGGAGAAAATTACATAAGCATCTCTCTTTTGTTCAGGCTTATAAGAGTACTAATAGTTAATAATATTCACAATATTCAAAATAATATTTCATGAAAGCTGAGATCTGCTGCCAGAGGCAGCTAATCACTCTACCTGATAGCAGGATTGGTCTTGATCACCAGTGGCACAAACAGTACAGAGGACAGAAGAAGAGGGTTCAGTGGCACTAAGTATAGCCATAACATGTCATAAGGGATAGATACATGCCTGTCTACCCACTTCCTGAGTCAGCAGACTGGAGACAAAACTGGGCCAAGGCATAGAGGAACTTGCTGTGCGTGTATATCTTATCATACTTTGGCCCTAGGTGGAGGTGCAGCTGCCTCAAAGCCTAGCCACCAGTGCTTTGATTCAGTCCTGTTCTGGAGATGGCCAGGCTGTCCTCCCACATAAATAATTTTAGAAAGGAAGAGAACTTCTGTGGAGAGAATGAACTGAGAAAACAGCTGCTGGTAGCAATGGTTTGATTGAGTAGTCCTCTTCTTAGTACTTTGCTGTGCACAAGGTGGGGAACCTGATTTTTCAATAAATACTTCACACACCCCTCACACACACCCAGCTACTCCTAGGTGTTTTGGGAGACCTTATATAATGGTATGGAGCATTGCAATTGGCGTGTGTCAAGAAATCTGTGCAAATCAGGTGCTCTAACGTGCTGAATGGAAGCATTTTCCAATAATGCAAAGCCACCACTGGCTGGAACCCTCTATCCGCTTAAAGAAGGGTTGCTAAGCGTGGGTAGAAAAGAGCAGTTTTCTTGTAGGAAACACAGCATCCCTGCCACAGAAGACAGGTCCTGGTGTACCTTAGGTTTATTCAACAGCTAGGATTAGCTCGAGATGTTTCTCTCCACCCCCATGAAGACAACTAGTTGGATCTTACCGCAGCATTACTGGTGGGAGAGAATCCTCCTATACCCTGAGGCCAGCGTACAACATGCAGACAAGCTGTGTAGCATCTGTGGCTTTATCTTCCAGGGCCTTGGCTCCTACAATGTTGTAGGCAGGGTGGTTCCTACCATTGGGCAGAGTGATACAGCTGTCCCACTCTACTTAACGGTAAACACCTCTGCATCTATTGCATTAGAATGCCTTTAGCAACGGTTGAACTAAATTTGTACCTCACAAACAGTGGTGAAATAATGATATTACTGTGTATGAAGTACCTTAAGGAAGACACATTATCAAATATACCTGGGGAGGGAATGGGGTATTTGTAGCTGATGTATCATCTGTCTAGTATATAGTCTGCATGGTCACAAAAGATTTTCAGAGTTACCTATTGTGCAGCAATGTTACATGGCAAAATGCTCATTCCCTGATTTCCCCCCCTTAAAAATGATTTTTAATATAGTTATGCATATTGTGAGAAAGGGGACAGGAGGAAGAACCCTCCCACCTGCGTGCCGTCCCCTTTTCCCTGGAAAAGGGAAACACCACCTGGCATCCATCTTGCAGAAGCAGGAGGAGCAGGGAAAGAGCAGGGAGAGAAGGAACTGACAACGTTCCTGTCTGTTTTGGAAGAAAAAGCGGGAAAGGAAAAAGAGGAAGGGGAGAGGGGGCCAGAGGAGAGGAGAGGAAAAGATGTATAAAGGAGGAGCGAAAGAAAAGGGACCAAAGGGGGCAGGATGGATGGATGGATGGATGGATGGATGGATGGATGGATGGATGGAGAGTAAAAACAAGGGGGGGAAATGTTGCCTAAAGGGTGGGAATAGATAGAGAATCCCTGGACTGGGAAATGGGAAAGGATGATGGTGCCAGCAGAGGAAGCTGAGAGGAGACAGCAGCTTTGACCCCTGAAGAAGGACTCTTATTGGGGAGAGAGGGAAAGGTTAGAGAGAGGGAGGAAAGAGAAAGGGAGAGGGAGAGAGAGAGCTGGCAGCCAGGGCAGGATGGGGAGATAGAGTGGAGAAGTGTGAGAAACCTCCACCCCAGGGCGGACTGAACCTCTCCCCGAGGCTGTGAGTTGGTGGGCCGACTGGAAGACATAGAGAGAAGTGAGTGGTGGGAGAGAGATCCCGTGCCACTGTTGTCAGTGCTGGTGTCATCAGGGTCCGTTCCAGAACTGATGCAGACCAGCCACCCTTGGGCAAAAGGGCCACAGGGAGAACTGTTGGGAGGAAGCTTCGGGAACCCTTTCCTCACCCCGTTGGAAGGGAAAGAGAAGTTGGTGACTGAGAGGGTTACTCCTGTCCCCGTTGGACCTAAGTTAATAAATACTGAGAGTTTAAAACAAGAAGTGAAATTTGAAGCGTCTGTCGAGGAGGGAAGGGGGGTCTTTTAGAGTCCTCACACATGTGTGGTCCTAATTAGTGGAATTTAGGATTGGATTATGATTTGTTGTCATTGTAAAGTATCATTTGGGAAGAACTGTGCTTAACTAAATAGAATAAATTCACATCTTTTAAGCACTCTGGGACTGTAATGTGACCACTGGTGGATCACAAAGAGATCTAGTAAGCCCCTTGAGAATGGAAGTAATGAGAGCATCTCTCCAAGAAACATCCTGTAGTTAAGACAAAATTACTCCGAGTTGAATTTTTGACCACCCTGGTAATATATACACAAACAGTAGGGCCATTCTTTTCTGAAATTTCTTGTGTGGAAGTTCCCCCCTCACAAAGAGAATGTTCAAATAGGTTTGCTAATTAGCCTCCCTTTTTTCATGTAATGAAGGCTTAAATGGAATTGCTTCTTTTCGTTTTTCAATCAGATTCAGAGAGAAAAAGACGGTGTTCAGACCCAGCTGAAGCAGCCACTTATTTTAAATACATGGCATAAAAGTCATCTAAAACTTGTTTTATTCTTGAGCTTTTAGCATTAGCATGGAAGGTAAAATATCTTGTCAGTTTTTCAGTCTTAGAAAGTATTGTGAAGTTTACCTGAGAATTGTATCTTAATTTTTGGGCATTCGACCCATTCAGAAGCTATTGCTTAGTAGTGGCTGGGGACTCTGATGTCGTGGGGCGGGGGAGAAGAGGAACAGTGAATCTGCTCTGGGTTTTAGTTTGAACTTTAAAGAAGATGGACAAGGTGCTGAATCACATTGGGGGGTGTAGGGGCTATCACCTTGGATAACTCCTATAAAATTCAGACTAAAAATACAGAATTAATTTGGTGCACTCAGGAAATTAGAGTCATCAGCTTCCAGGGCTTTCTAACATTAGATTTTGAAGAAACACATACCGTATTTTTCCGTGTATAAGACGCTTTTTCCTAAAATCATTACACTAAAAATTGAGGGGTGTCTTTTACATGGAAGAAAGCTGAGATAGCTGAGGAGAGAACAAAATGGCACATACTTTGCCTCAGTAAACAGGCTTACTTCAGTCAAGAGGCTTAGCTTCCTCCAATCACGAGCGTTATGGAACTGATGTCAGCTGATGCTATAGAAACCAATTGGAACACACCTCGCTGGAAGTGGAGCCTGTAGGCTCAGATTCAACAGGGACTCGTAATGTCCGACCATTCTGAGCCCAGAGGCTGAATCCTCAAAGCTAAATTTTCTTAATTTTGGGGTTAGAAAAGTGGTGGTGGGGGGTTCTTATAAGTGAGGGTGTTATAAACAGAAAAATACGGTATTTGAGGGGAGTCAGAATGTGCGTATAGACTGTTAGCTAGTTTTCATTATATTATTCATCCATGAGAGGGATGTCACAAACCAAAACAATTATGAAAGTCTGAAATCTGTAGGTAAAAGATACTGTAACTGTAGCTCTTGATCTCCTTTAGTTCCTCATGTGAGGGATCACAGTCCTGTGGCAGTGTAGGATTTGTATGCCACCTTGCTGGGTTCAGCAACGAGAAACACCAGCTGTCTCTCACTTGGCTCTCTCCAAATACATGAGATGACAACACCTACCATCGCCAGTCAGGATGACCACTGGGCACTCTGGCTAGGAATTATGGATGGGAAGTAGCTCCAAAATTTGGATTTGGATTCAGAATTTTAAAAATATTGAATTTCTGGATGTCCAAAACTCTGTTACAGTTATATGTTGTTGTTTCAGCTCAGTATAATGAATACTTTATGGTCATCATATCTCCCTTTTTAAAAAGAAACAAACAGGCAAAACGTTTTTGAAGGATTTCCCTGTGTCTTCTGACACCTTCTCGGTGATTGTGGAAAACATAAAGAGTTGCACACTGTCACGCTCCCGCCTGTCCCTTGGTTGTTTCAAGCAAAGGCACAAGCAACGTGTCGTTCAGCTGCCACCAGTTGATTACATCAACGCTATTCACTGTTAATGATAGAGGTCCAGGCAACGTATCATTTAAGAACCAAGTAGAAATTGTTTATTGTTGCAGGTGATAACAGTCCAGTCAATATCATTAACTCTCAACTAAACAACCATCTCTCTTCACTCTCCCCCTCCTTCTCTTCACTCCCACCTAACTCTGCCCCTCACCAACTCCCATTGGTGCATGCAAATCTCCACATAAATATAAATGAGCAGGGTGAACGCTGCACACACCAACAGCCAGCCGTGCCTAGGTTTTAGCAAATGACTGTAATGAGTCTACTGATTGAACCTTGATTGACAGTGGGAATGCCTGCATGGAATGCCAGCAGCATTTGGGGAAGCAGAGGACAGGTCACACACTGGGGGGTGGGCTAAGACGCTGGGCAGCACTGGCAGGCAGATTTGAACACCAGATAGAGCCTATGGTGGGCTGGGGTAAACCCTTCCTTGAATATGATGGAGCTGAATGGTATAGATGCAGAAGGCAATGTCTGAAGCGCTTCATAAATCTTTCCCAGCCACAAAAGTAGCAGCAACGCTGCTGCCCAGGCTGACAATGTCATTCTGAGTGCTGACACCATTCTTCTCTGGTACATTGGCTCTTTGGGAGAATAGTGCCTTCATCATCATCATCATCTTTTTTGACCCCTTGCCCTGGCTGGATTGCAGAAAGACATCACTGAGACATGACTGAGGTTCACTGCCATCTGTCCCACTTTGAACCAGAGGCTTCTCTGCCACCTCCTTAGACACACACAACTCTATACTGCTACCTGCAGCTCTTTCATAGTGTCAGTGTTGAACAAGGCAGCTGGGTGACAGATTTTGTTTGGGGGGCTCATCATAGCAGTTGTAGGCTGTCTTTTCCCTCTCCTAGTCCTCTCAGTAGAAGCTGCTGCAGTGGGCACAAGAAGCATTTCTGCAGCATTCTCCAAGTGCCTACTTCTTCTACCACACCATTTCATACTGCCTGCAGATTCTACCTAAAGAAAAATAGGATCTGATTCTGCTACAACAGAACACAAACCCTTCCAATGAAAATCACACACACATCTACACAGACGCAAAATCTATTAACTTAATATGTCTCTATATAACAAAATCTTATTCCTCTGCCTGATATACTCCAAAAGGGCCTAAACCTAATAGAATATTTCCGTTGATTTAGAATGTATTTATCTGTGAATCCACTAATCCTAAATATTATTGCTGACTATATTAAATAAACAATATACAATGAGATGCAAAGAATGTAAATGTAAGTTGATGGTTCAGGAAGGAACACAGAGAAAGCTGCTGCAGTGCAGGCTTGCACCAGATCATATCCTAACAGCAAATGCTCAGGGGATTTCTGAGCAGCTATGTCCTCCTTTCAGTTGGAAAGAACCAAGGTGAAGAAAAAAAAACCTTCTGGTGTCTGCTTCTAGATTTAATTGGTGGAGAAAGATATCATTTACAGGCCTTGCTCTCATCCCAGCCCTTGGGAAATCTATGACAACCCCAATCAAGAGACACTGAATTCTCTGCCCTCACTACCCTTGGTGTCAGCATGTCTTTAACTTTCATTTCTCTAGAAATCACTCCAGGATGCCTGAGAAATAGGTTTCACTTTCATTTCTTCCTCTAGAAAGCTGAAATCTAGCCTTTTGCTTTGTAAACTATAAGAGTAAATGGGACTTCGAAGATTAGGAATTATTATTACAGATATTTAGTACTATCATATTTGGATTTGGATATATTTGGAATTATCTGAATATGGCCCTTTTTTGGGTGTATGTGTGACTGCTGGGTATTTCCAAATCCAAATGCATATCCCTACTAGGAATTATGGAAGTTAGAGTCAAAAGTATCTGCTGGCACAAGGTTACAGAAGGCTGGAAAAAGAAGCACCGTCCCCAGAGACCCTCAGAAGTCACTCCCTTTTAGATCAGGCAATACTGAAGCAGATGGACGAATAGTCTTAAGTAGTTTCCTGTATATAAAGTCCCAATAAAACCAGTGAGATTGATATATTTCTAAATGCAAGGTGATCATACCCTCTGATTTCAGTGATGGTGCAGTGTGACTGGGCAGCACAGAAGCCTTGGTCATATAAATATACAAATATATCAGACATTTGGTGAAAATGACAGAGTTTTAAAGGAAAAAGAAAATAGCTACCTATTTGTTCATCCATTGCAAAAAGCAGGTATGGCGAATGTGTGACTAGGATATGCATAGTGCAAATGCTTAAGAAATGTGACCTTCAATATATAGTAACAACATGAGTCTAGCTCAAAATGTTATCTCAGAAGACTGCATGTCACTGCCAAGACTTTCTTAGCCAAGTTAATTCTCCGTTTGTTAAATGAGGGGCACATGTCCAGGACATTGCTAGGGACCTCTGCCAAGATTGTCAGCACAATTTATGGTTGCAGGAGATTCCCATGGTCGTTACCTCCTTACAGTTCCATTAATCACAGATTAAATTAATGGCAGCACCAGCACCAACACACACATACACACAAAAACCTCTCTATGAATTCTTTAACAAATGAAATGTTTCAGCTGACTGACTAGATTCACACACAGAATCTTGAATTATTACAGTGCATTAGAAGTTTTTCCTAGCTTTTCAATAAGATTGCGTGTTCATAAGAGTAAATCACTCCTTAAAAGTGGATTTGATTCATGGGTGTGCGTGCACACGCACATTCAGTTGTTGCCCTACATATCAGAACTTCTTGAACTTTTTGCATTCTGCTTAGCATTTTTCTCATGTTTGCATAGCTTTGCTGAAGATTCTTTGAGAACAGCTTGTTTCATAACAGCAGTCTGATTGGAACTGAGTTCTGAAATTGAAAAATTAAAAATGACTTTCCAGAAAAGAAAGCTGTCCAAAACTTGAATCACTGCTTTTCTGAAATACAACAAGTTTCTTTCTTCTTGAGCAGGCAAATTGAAGAAATCCAGCAAAGGAGCTGCTGATGCAAGATAAAGTGCGCTTAATTGACACATAAGTGAAGGATCTTTCCAGCTTTTGCAGTATTTGAAAATCAAAATGTGCATAGAAAACACAAATGTTAATGTTAATATGAATTACCACCTTAGTTATAAAATCATTAGTATGGTCTATAATAAAGTTACAGTAGTACCTTGGTTTACGAATGCCTCAGTTAACCTAATTTTCAGTTTACGAATGGAAATCCATAGAAAATAATGCTTCGGTTTACTTTTTTTTCCCGCAGTATGAAGGAAGTTTCCCCAGGATGCATTGTGCCTGGAGGTTTATAGCGCCGCCCCCGTTCCTATGGCAATCCGTGTTTCGGTTTATGAATTTTTTGCATTACGTAACGTTCCGGAAAACGCATTAAATTCATAAACCAAGGTACTACTGTATATTATTAGTGCTATTCCTCCTTCTGGGAGCCCCCTGGGAATCTGCAGCTTGGCCAAGGCTACACCAAGTAACTCTTCTCCCATTAGGCACAGTGGGAAATCAAACTCCCAGCTAGATACCTGATTCCCTGAGCTAACCAGTCAGAGAGTACTGGCTATACAAACTACTTAACATCATAATAAGCAGCATAGAATATCACTTTAAATAGATTTGTAAATCAACAGGGTAACTTTAGGATCCTTCAGGCCCAAATGCTGAGACTTACTACTCCTCCAAACACATGCATATAAGAATGCCATCAGCATGACAGTTTTATGATTGGATTATAATTTTAGGTAATAAATTAAAAGGTTATTTGTCATACGTTGAACACACACTGACATCAGATGATTGAATTGATTTTCTGGACAGTAAGCTGTCAGCCTGAGAGCAGGACAAAACCCTTAGCCAGTTGTTTTTCCTCATGCATCACAATGTTTCCATAGAAGATTCCTCAGCCCACTTGTATCAGATGAATCAAATGAGGTTTACTCAAGGGAAAAAATGGTTTGGGGATCACAGCCCTTTTACTGCGAACCCAGCAGAGGAGATTTATATGTGAAGCTAGAGCCCTATTCTGGTGTCTTTGTCTGAAAGCAGGTAGGATGGGAATCCTGCAGAGGTGAGAGGCATGCACCTAAATGCCATAACCTGCACTCCCAACCTGTCTGCCAACTACTAGATCTTTGCACATTTAACACAAATCTAAAGAGGCCTTTGCTTGTGCATCTGTGGTTGGAAGCCTTGATAAGACAGGGCTCCCAATCATAGAGTGCTGTAAGCATATTCAAGTGAATGGGGCCTCAAGCATCCATCTCTTCATACATTTCAACGAACCACTCAAAGGTTTAATTGACATCCAAGTGGGGGGTGGGGAGCACTGGGTGTGGGACTTGCCTGTATGCCCCTAACCTCTGTAGGGTTGCAGGTCTCCTCCATTTCAGGCTGTCATGTCTGAAAGAGGGCTTAAATGTATAGGCACACTGCCAATGCGAATTTGGGATTCATCAAAGGCTTCATTAGAGGCCCTCTCGAGATGTGCTAAACGAACCAGATGTCCACACCGTTCAGACATTCTGAATCTCACGAAGAGCATCCACACATTAAAAAACCTCTTTTTCAAAACATAACCCTTCCCATCATGGAAATGGTGACAGAGGGCGGCAGGACTAGCACACTTCCTCCCTTCAGAATGCTTAAACAAGGCTCTAGAGCAGTGCTTCCCAACCTTGGGTCCTCGGATGTTCTTGGACTACAACTCCCAAAAATTGTGGCCGGCGCAGCTAGTGGTACAGACTTCTGGGAGTTTTAGTCCAAGAACATCAGGGGACCCAATGTTGAGAACAACTGCTCTATACATTGAATGGGCTGTATCCTTTGATGCGGGTGGAAATACACATCTGTAACCATGTCCACTTGGCATTGTTCTGAACTAACTGCACAGTGCTAGATCTAGATGGGGGTGTGTGTGCTCAGGCCTGATAAATACAGGGCATGCTTCATGCTAAAAACTGAAACATAATCACATTTTTTTCTTAATTTAGGTGGAGAAAAGATGTACAATGGATCTGTAAGGAATGGAAGACGTCTTTGAAACTGAACTGAGGCTCTTACATTAGCTTGCTGACCAAGGGGGAGCTGGATGAAGAAGTCTCCTTCTAAAATGTTCTGACAATGTACAGTATTGCAATTAATTTACTACAGTGAAATAATTTTCAGAAGAAGTACAATTTGGAATGATTATATTTAGTACTCTCTGACCCTGAAAAATAATAGCAATTAAAAAGGTCCACACTCCCGAGCTCTGTACGTTGAAGGAAGAATACAAAGGATGCCATCCATCACCAGAGCTTCAGGTAGCATGACCATAATCATAAATGCAACCCCTTGGGCACTGTCAACTAGTTAACAAGCACTAACTCATCAGAATGAATCCATCTAAGTAAAATCATGTGTTACTCAGCCACAAGGTGTAGTTTTCCCCATTACACTGGTGGAAATGTTTCAAATGCCACCATTGTAGGTTTGTTTCAGTGGAGGAATGATTTAAAGTTGGAGTGACTCCATTGATGAAAGCAGAGTCCTCAATTACAAAAGGACAGTTTGACAAATCAGTCACACCAAATAGATGACTGAAGCCAAAGTTTAACCTCATTTAACCTTATTCTGTGTTTATTTATCTACATCGTCATCCAAAAAGCTCTTGAAAGGGCTTACATAGAATCAATAAAAGATTTATGTGCGCTAAGAGGAGTGTACTCTGCTACATGTTCCCTATAATGTGAGGTCCTCTAGTTGTTTTTTTGGAGTGCAGCTCCTGTCATCTTTCACCACTGGTTTCCCTGGCTAAAACTGTAGTCCAGCGTCATCTAGAGAGCCTTTAGTTTGCAATCCTACAGGTTCATACTATTTGCAAAAAACAACAACAAAAACTGATTACTTAACCCAAAGCTAAACAGTTTCATCTCAAGGTCTACTTCAGTCTTACATCACATGCGGAAATGTTTACACTCATGTTATGCTTCCCATTCATATTTGATGTACAGATGAGAGTAGCTAGAAGATGGTAATAGCTACTGTTAAATAGCATCACCACCACAGCAGCATGCTTTGGGGACATTGTTACTGGTGATTTGAAAGACCTGGAATCCACTCTGCAAAACCCTGAGTCGCATGTAAGAGTGATTGGTATAGTAACAGTGAGCAACAGTTGTTATAATGCATGGGCTGAGTTTGGGTTCACCGAAAAACAACTCGATAATTTCTCCTCTCAGTATTTAAGTTCCAGCTTTCAGGCAGGCACAGGCCACTGATACAGTTCTTTGTGGAAGCCCCCCCCCCCCCCCCCAATTGTTTGGTAAGAAGGCGTGCACTCCCTGGGAAGGGCATTATGCACAGAAACAAGCACAGCCACTACTACTGTTCCACTCTGTGACCAAGCTCGGTTTCGCTCTCTTTTGAAAGGAGCTTTCCCTCCACACTTCTGCTTAGTTTCCCACCCCGTCTAGTACCCATAAGGCCTTGCTTATGCATCCTTGGGTAGAATGGATTTTACTTCTCAGGAGGAGGCAAGTGAAAAGGTGAAGGTACCCACTCTGCTGCACCCTTGTTTGTGAGTAAAGAAGTGTGGATTCAGGCTATTTCTGAATGAGTCTAATATTTACTGCCTTTGTGCATACAATGGGTTGTAAGAAACAGGATGGGCTTAATAGGCAAAGCTATGTAGATTCACCAACCCAGGTTAATTGGAAATCCTCATAGTTTTCACTGTCAAATCAAGTTTCTAGCTCTGGGTGCTGTTGGGATAGTTTAGAAACAAAAGCCGACGAAGTGAAAGGAAGACGCTTTGTAACTGAGCAAGTTGATCAGTAATCAGAGCAGGGGATTTAGGGCTCAGCATTGCTGAATACGTTATGTGCATATGTGAAGATTTAAGTTTATTTGCATAATCTAGAAAGCACGGAGTTCAGTCTGCCTTGGTGCGGGCGTTGCGGTTATCTTGGCACGGTGCGTACAAGAGGGTAAGGTAGGATTACATGAATATGAAAGCAAAGCCAAGTTTTCGGTAAGGAGGAACTGAATAGTCGCTGCCTTATCCACGAGGATAACCACGTGAGGCTGCCTAGAGGAAATACCGAACTCCCGTTGCGGGTGCTAGAAAATCACTGGGAAGGGGAAGGGGAAGGGGAAGGGGGGGAAATTCCCGGACCTTTTCCGGCCCCACCTCTTCCTCGGACCGGAGATGCTGGGCTGCCCTTTCATCTTTGCAGTCCCGCCCCGGGAAGCTCCGGCCCGAGCCGGCAGGGCGAGCGGGCTGCCGAACCGCTCGCTGGCCCGGGCGGGAGCTCTCCGCCTCTTCGGCGGTTCAAAAGTTCAGCGGGGAGCGCCCGCCCAGCGCGCCTCGCTCGGAGAGAGAAGCCCGGCGGGTGGCGGGGGGAGTGTGTGTGTGTGGGGGGGGGGGGGGGGGAGCCAGCGCGGAAGTTGGGCGCGCGCCAGGAGAGCGGAGCCCAGCAAAAGCGAGCGTCCTCGGCGGGCCGCCTCCAAAGCGGCAGCAGCCGCGCTGGGGAGAGGCGGGGCGCGGGGGGGGGGGGTCGGCGTCGGACGGGATGGAGAACTCAGCCGCCTCTTGTGTCCTCCTGTTCCCTCTAGGTGAGAATGGGGACGCCGGCGAGGCCCGGAAGCGCTGCGGGGAGAGGGAGATGATGCAGGAGCAGGAGCAGGAGCAGCGGCTCGCCTCTCCAGGAAACGCTCCCGGCGAGGAAGGGCCGGCGAGGGGCAGCGGCCGCCAGCCGCCGGCCGCGATGGAGGAGCGCGTCCCGAAGGCGGCAGCGGCCGAGAACGGCGGGGGGGCGGCGCTGCCCTCGCCGGCCCCCTGCAGCTTCGACGCGGCGCTGTGCTTCAGCTCGCCCGGCCGAGCCCCGCCGCCGGAGCCCGGGGCAGCCTCCTCGCCCTCGTCGTCGTCGCCCGGCAGCGGCAGCAGCAGCAGCAGCCGCCGCGCGGAGCCCAGCCAGTGGGAGATCAACGACGCCGCCGCCGCCGCCGCCTCCGAGTCGGAGGAAGAGGAGGCGAGCGAGGGCGGCGGCCGCGGCCAGCCCTCCCCGCGGCGCCAGGCGTCTGGGCCGGACCCTTCGGGCGCTCCGGCCCGTCCCGGCGGGGAGCCGCCGCAGGATGCGTGCGCCTCGCTCGCGGCCGGCGGGGAGCCGGACCTGGTGATCGAGGTGTCCGGGCAGCGCATCCGGGCGCACAAGGCGGTGCTGGCGGCCAAGAGCGACTATTTCCGCGCGCGCTCCTCGCGGGACATCCTGCGGGTCAAGGGGGTGAGCTACGGGGCGCTGCGCCTGCTGCTGGAGTACGTCTACACGGCCCGCATGGGCGAGGTGCGCCACGACAACCTGGCCGAGGTGGTGAGCGGGGCGCGGGTGCTGCAGATGCCCTGCGCCCTGCACTGCGCCGCCGAGGCCATGCGGGCCCAGCTCCGCCTCGACAACTGCTACCAGCTCCTGGCCCTGGCCAAGAAGCAGCGCCTGGCCGAGCTGCGGGAGGCCGCCTACCGCTTCATGAGCGACCACTACCTGCAGGTGCTGCGCGAGCCCGCCGTCTACGGGCGCCTGAGCGGGGCCGAGCGGGACCTGATCCTCCGGCGCCGCCTGGAGGCCGGCAAGCCCTGCCTGCTGGTGGCCGAGGTGAGCGACGCCTTCGAGAGGCTGGGCTCGGGCAGCCGCCCGCAGAGCCGCGAGAGCAGCCGGCCCCAGAGCCCCTCCTCCGTGGTGTCCCTGGACGAGAGCGGCTACCTGCTCCACAGCTACCAGGAGGCCTCCAAGGAGTGGGAGGTGCTCACCCCGCCTGCCCGAGGAGGCCAACGCCAAGGGGTGCGCCATGTGCGTCCTCTACAACTACCTCTTCCTGGCCGGCGGCATCTCCGCAGCCCTGGGGGACCAGCGAGCTAAGCTCTCCGACAAAGTGTTTTGCTACAATCCCTTGACGGACACCTGGAGCCAGGTGAGGCCTATGGGGCAGCCTCGCTCTCAGCTGAAGCTCCTGGCCCTGGATGGCTATCTCTATGCCGTGGGAGGAGAGTGCCTCTTCACCGTAGAGAAGTACGACCCCCGGGCGGATCGTTGGAGCGCGGTGGCCCCGTTGCCTAAAGGAGCGTTTGCCGTAGCCCACGAAGCCACTACCTGCAATGGGGAGATCTACGTGTCGGGTGGGTCGCTCTTCTACCGCCTGCTCAAGTATGACCCCAAGCGGGGTGAGTGGCAGGAGTGCCCTTACAACAGTAGCCGGCGCCGCTCGACGGACATGGTGGCTTACAAGAATTTCATTTACCGCTTTGATGTGAGCAGCAGTCGTGGAGAACCAGGGCAGGCAGGCGGGGTGGATGTCTTCCGGTACAATACGGTGGCCAAACACTGGAGTCAATGTGCCTCCTTGCGCCCCACGGGCAGCCCGGTGCAGCCTTTCCATTGCGCTGCATTGGGCGGCACCATTTACTGCGTCAACCGGACTGGAATGCTGTGCTTTAACTTGTCCCAGGACGGCGAGGTGGAAGCTGACGGTGGCCTCAAAGGCACCTTCGACGCAGAGTTCCTCAAGGCTCCGTATGATGCCAAAGGGGTCCTTCTCCCGTTTGTGCTCACCTTGCCAGAGAAGGAAAAAACTGGGGAGCCAGAAAGTCCTCTGGCGTTGTGAGAGCTGACCTTCGGAATGCATCTTGGCACACAACTCACGTCATTTGTCTGTTCTGCGTAGGCTTTCCTACCGTGAGAAGAATCGGCAAGAGTGTACTCTCCAGTGTCTGGTGGCAACGGTAATTGGAGCACCAAAGCAACAGAGGTTTAACTGAAGGGCGAAAGTCACATGTCTGGCAACACCGTCTTGCAGCTGAAGAAACAAACACAGAAGAGCATTGTCAGGAATGTTCTTAATGTACACATGCATGCACCCCAATGGAGAATCATGCTGGAGATTCCAGGGGACTCCAGCGAGCTGTAAATATTGAAAGCTTTTCTAGGATATGTCATGCAGGAAGGAATTCATCTCTTGGCGCTTTTATACACCAACCAGCGAAGGCGGCTAAGATAGATTAATTGTTGTACGATGTCAGTGCCACTTTCAGTCTAATGGGATTGTAGGGCTCTCAAAAAAAATCAGGAAAGTAACAAGTCTTAGGATTTTCAGCTCTGGGAAAGTTCTTTATGTACCTGTTGTGGAAAAAGGGGGACTTTTTGCTGCCCTCTGCTCTCCCTCCTCCCCCCCCCCTTGTTTTTCTTTTGGATGTTAATAGTAACTGGTGAAAAAAAAAAGCTTGCAAGCTTATGAGTAAGGTGCGTTATGTGTTTTTAAAAAGGTTAACATGGTAAGAATGTGCTTCTTGTGTTAGAGAAGCAATCAACCATCATCTGGATCACCCCCACCTTTTTGTTCAAGTTTAATTGAGTCTTTATTGAAAACATAGCATTATACAGCCTCAGGAAGTTGTAGCTGTACTACACCGTTTAACAGAAGCCAGACATGAAAGGGCTGAGACAAGTTAAATTTCTCCCATATGTGCATATGGGGGGGGGGGGGGAGGCAAACTAAAAACAAAGCCATTTATGGATCTGTTTGGTTCTGGTTTGGTTCTTTTTTAAAAAAAAAAGATATGTACATGTGCATAGAAACAAGTGATCAGAAATGTACAATCAGTTATGGTGTAAATGTATGCATGGTGGCTTTCAGTCGTGATTTCTCAGTGTGAGTCATGTGCTCCAGTCTTGACAGATTGGCAAGAATTAACACATAAGCAGTGAGTCCTTAGCAGAGGATTAAAAAAAAAAAAGAGAGAGAGAGAAACATTGTTTTTCCTTTGAGTTCATTGCTCTTACCAGCAGATCAGTGCATGTCAATGAAAACCAAATGTGGCTTACTTGAAACTAGAGGCACACAATTGAAATGCTTCACTTGCATGTTCAGAATTCTTTGACAAGAAACAGTTCTGCTATTATTCATGTAAGGAAACAAGGAGGTTTGTTGGAAAAGGCCATTTCCATTCTGCCCTGGCAACCTGCAATTTTATTACAGTTAATAATTTACTTTTTGAGTTCATTATCTACAGAGGCCGCATACTTTATGTTTTTATTCTCACTCTTTTGCTGAGTAGTTATTTACCGATATATTCTGAGGAGGAGATGAACAGCTTGCAGCTAGTTGGGCTGTATTATCTTCCGCATTACATGGAACAAAATCGAAATGAATGTATATATATATATATAACCAATATATATATATTAAAATTTGACTAGGTCCATTGACTTCAATCTGGAGAGCTGCATAGGCCTGCAGAAGGGGAAGTTTTCACAGTATCTTTTAGACAGCATGCCTTATTAGAAACTCTTTTTGGACGGCTTCTCCTTTTGAAAAGCAGATTGTCCTGAAGCTTGGGGTGGTGGTGGTGGGGATATATTGCTATGAGATGAAAAGTAATCCTAAAGTTCACCTCCCTTGTCCAGTTTACATAATTATTTCCATGCCGTTTCATGGAGGACAGTGTTAAAGAACAAGCGGTCGTGTTGAAGCCACTGCATGAGTATTTGGAAGGAGGCCCCACAGAAGTCAAGAGACTTTAATTCCAGATTTAATATTTAGGTAACTCTACTTCTACTCTGATTTCTGTTCCATCCCTTTCTTTAGAGGGGGTCCTTCCCTTTTTCTCCCGAAGAGCTGTAGGAGGTGGGTTAGTGTGAGAAGAGATGACTGAGCCCCGATCATCCAGTAACCGTGTGGCTGAGAGACTATTAGAACCCACAGCCCTCATTTCTGAGGACCGCGCTGCATTCACCGCACGACCACTGGCTCTGGAGTGTCCTGCAGGTCTTTGTGTCTTTTAGTTTCTAAGTTGAAACCATCCAGTCATAAAATATAGGATTAACTTATAAGAAATGTAAACTAATATTGCATATTAACTGGACAAAAATCGATAATTTCATATGTTGTCAGTTTTTGCAGGCAGAGTACCCGTATATACAGCTGTTGGGAAGAGTCCTGTTATCTCACTTTTTGCGTTCTACAGCTATTCACAGGCATGTACAAAATACAGCAGGACGTTAGGGGAATCCTTGCTGACCTTAGGACTTAGCAAACCAAGCAATCCTCTGGAGCACCAAGCTGAGTGAACTTCCAAGCTGAACTCAGCGCTTGTGCTTAAATGAACTGTCTACAAGTAGGCTACTAAGAATAGGAACTGTTCCTCACCCCACCTCCAGAAAAAAAAAAGAAGAAAGGAAAACCACTAGAAGTAAAACATGTGATAATGTACTGCCACACCACTGAATGTGGCTTTTTGAGTGTTAATTTGTGCCATTTTTAGCACGGTGACTGAGAAATCAGGGATTTGAGGAACATCGCTCTTGTTGGATACTCGTACTTTGAGAGCTACCCGTATATGACAAGAGATTTCAGTGCGGATCCTAGGACTGAAGCAGGTCCATACTGAAAACTGAACAGCAAATTAGTAGTAGCGTGCTCTCTGCACTTTCCATAGAGGTTGCTAAGAAAAAGTCTGGGAGTAGTAAGGTCTGCTACACTGCCACAGTTTGCAATCCTACACAACCCGTAGAACTTGCTAACACTGTAGAGCTGTTAGGTCACCCTGGGAGAGGCAGGGGCAGATTGCCCCAGGCTGCCACAGATCAGCCCCCCTCTTCACCTTAGTTCCAGTGTGTATCATGGGCTGCTCCCCTGACCCTGCAGTGGGGCTCAGCAGAATTCTTGGTATTTTGTTTGAAGTAGGAAGGAAGTAGTGCTTTGAAGTGTTAGATCGCACTAAATTTCAGCATGCAATTGCTACTAGTGAAATCCTGTTGCTTAGCCTAGTAAATTGTTCTAGAATAGGCCCATTATATCAGTGGGGATTTGATGAGTCAGCTCCTCCATAGATTCCATTGATTAAAATGGGCTTACTCTACAGTGACATACTACACTTAGCAACAGGAGTTTAGCCACAGGGACCGGTCCTTAGCTGTGGTGAAGTTCATCTTTTCTGTAGGTACTTGAGGAAAATAATATATGTTAATTTGAAGCATAGGTGGTTGATTAAAACCATGGTGTGTATTCATTCTGAGGAACAGTAGATGAGATGGATTGTTTTTGCTCCTTTTGTCAGATTTAACCAGGTTGCGAACAGTGTTCTTGGGCAAGTGGAAGTGAGGGAAGGGCCTGCTTATTTGGCTAGGCCTCCAGCCAACTTGCAGGGAGTCCAAGCCAATCTTGATCAGGTGGACTCTTTCCTTGAGTCAAGCTAGCAGTACAGATTAAGATTGTTCAGGCAAGCTTGTGGTTGGCCTTTGCCAAGGAGCCCTGTTGCAGAGTTCGACGTCAGGGCAGAAGGAACAAGGGAAGCTTTAAGGAGTGGTTCTGTGGCAGAGTGGGCGGCTTGTTCCTGTCACAGGAGAAACTCTAGGTTTGCTCAGGGAAGAGTTAAAGCAGTGAGCGGTTGACTCACTGAGTGAGCAAACATCACCTAAGATTTCCAGGCAATGTGCCTCTGGAGACTCATTTTCTGTGACAGTTACCACAGGGCAAGGCACAGGAATGGCATGAGGCCAGAGCTTTGGGGAAGGAATCCTTCCTAAGTGGGGAGAGAAGGTCAGCAGCAGCTCATCACCACCAGAAGACCCCTGAGGATGAGTACCAGGAAGTGTGTGTGTGTGTGGGGGGGGGGGGGGTCTAGCAGAAGGGATTGGGAATTTAGAGGAGCTACCCCAATCCCTTCTCTCCATGTCAAACAAACAAACAAAAGAAAAAACCAAGTGTGTCATTCATTCTATTTGAGCATAGACTGAGGGACTTGGAAGGAAGTAGCTGTCTTAAGAGTGCAACAAATTTGACATATTTTTAATGACTGCATTATGCAAAAGGCTCATTCAAGTTGGTCCAGAACTTTTTGCTCCCAAAGTGGATTTTTCCCCCTCTGTTGCTTGTTGAGGGGGGGAAGGCTTCTACCTTTTCAAGCTGGAACAATTTGAATGGGCTTTAGTTGTGGTGTATTCTTGGAAAGGCAGGAGGTATGTGTATAGGTGGTGTTTGGGGGACATAGATTTTTGGGAACATGCAAAAGCAAAGCACCATAATTTTAATGTGGGGGGTCGGGTGCTAGTTCTGAATCCTGTTTAACACAGTAAGCTTCAGATTGTGTGGGAAGGCCCTTTTGTGGTGAAGCAAGAGCTTAGTGAGGCTAATTACTTAATTGACAGGTCTGAACGTGGTCCCGCCTCTGCTGATTCTTCTGTGGTTTGCTGTGAAGCCACTTTCTCATTTAAAGCTTTAGACTACTACATTTCTCAAAAAAGTTCCATAGAAAAATAACATGGGAAGGGTTACTTCACAATCTTAAGAGTACAGAACACCAAAAGTTTGAGCAATAATTTTGCAAAGTACATCATAATTCATGCATCAGGATGATTACACAACAGGGATCATCTGCTTCCCCTTCCCATCTGACCAGATGAGGTAATTCTTGCTTGCATTACTTGAAAGTAAGTAAAGGAAGGAGCGACAGATGGGAACAGGGTTAAGGAATCATTCTGACGTGTGAATTATGATAAATTTTGCAAAATTACTGTTTGCAAAATACATCATAATTCACATGTCAGAATGTGAATGATGACACTGATGTCAGGAAGGGCCCAGGGGCCAGAGAAATGGCCATCCTTTCTGCCAGAAATTGTTTTTATATTTTTCTGCTCACTCCACAGAGTTCACAACAAGCCATGAGAGAGATGAGTAGGGATCCCAGATTCCTCCCTCCTCAAAATTAGTACATTCAAAGCTCTGTCCTCTTTTCCTGCTTGACAGCTATCTTGTGCTCAGAATGCTGCCTGGGCAGCATGGGGAAAGACTATATGTGTTCACATTGACAGACTGTGTGGATTGACCTCCAGTCCAAATTTTCTCAGGTGTGGAACGTAAAGTCCGGGAAGGGTTGCATCCATGTCCCCAGAGGCATGTAATCCAGATGAGGAAGTTTCCTGTTGTTTAGCTAATTCTGTGCTATGGCGGAAAGGAAAACAAAAGAAAACAAAACTGATTTAAAAAGGTTAATGTTAGAGGTGTGTGTAATTTGTGAAATAATATATAAGGCTTCCAGATAAGTCGAGTCAGCTCTGCCCTTCTGTACAATTAAGGGGAACAAATGGTGAAATGTGGTTTCCTGAATATTTCAACACAAGCTGACACAGCATTTTAATGGAGATTTTATAGAGGACAAGTTTGATGTGATGTTTCTGTTTTTCATGCGTAACTGGGCTGTAACTTTTCGTTGTGCAGCTGAAGGAAACCCGGGGAGTCAGTCACTTCACTGGCACAATTATTCCCTTAAAAATTATACAAAGCTCTTAAGCTGTGTCCCTTGCCTTGCAGAGTAATATACTTCCTGTATTTCTTCAGAAAGCATTTGTGAATAACTCCATACCCGGAGGGGGGGGAAAAACATTAAGTGGGAAGGATGAAAATGTTTATAAGCCGTGTTTCCTTATTTCATCTGTTTCATTTAGTTAAAAAATATAAATGCTAATCCTACAACATTGAGAGAAATGCATCCTTGAATCAAAGTTAAGTTTAGCATATGAGTGTTTCCAGGACCAAAATCTGTGTTTAATTACTAGCTATTTAATGCTGTTTCCTTTATGTGATGTCTGCATAATCATGCCCAGACGGCTGACTTTTCTGGCAACATATGGGATACTTCTAAACTAATTTCCTGCTTGGTGCCCTTCGTTTTCTCATGCACAGACCCCAAGATCAAGCTTGTGGTGTTTTGAATTTCAGTGTTAAGTTGGTTAAATGAATATACACAGCATCTTTTCCACCACATACAACTGGTGAATAGAAAGCCAATTGAACAATGACGCTAAATACATTTTGTTGCTTCAGTACTGCTTTTGTATGAATCCGGTTTGCTCCATTAAGCCTTTCGTAGGAATACCTGGGAAAGGAATGACCCAAAATTTGAGCTACAAAAGATCTCATTAAATCGAGTGGGAATGATGCTAATCATACCTGTTTAATGAATAAAATGATTGTGCACAACCTAATGAGTACTTTATGCACAATGAACTCCCTTGTAAATAAACACCTGATACTATTTCAGCTGCCTGAAAAGAATAAATTATTCCCATCAACTGAGTGTCTCTCTTGTGCTTTCAGTGAACAGGCAGAGGACGTGCTTGTGCTACTCCTGGGTCTTCATCTCCTCAGTGGCTCCTTTTTGCACATTCCATTTGATGCAGCTACAAAAGAGGCGCTGTGTCCCAATCTGAGGACCTAATGGTGCCTACCCATGGGCCCAATGATCTACACCTAGGTCATCTGGCCAATGCTGATCAAGGATGACAGTGAGGTGGAAATGCTCCCGTCTTTCACTGCTGGGTCTACCTAGCTTACTCCAGCATGATCTTAAAAAAAAAATGCTAGACATGTTATGTTTTGGCCTATTGTAATAATTTGAGCAATATTCTTTAATTGTGGCTGGTGGGGTGGAGACAGAGGCAGCATTTTTGACACGGACAGACAGTCAAGCAAACATTGACACCCAGAGAGTGTTCCTTTTGCCTCAGATCAGAAGGCAGGGCAGTGTGGGCTGTCTGAGGGGTTGCCGAGGCCTGCGGTAGGGCAATGCCTCACTTCTCCCAATGTTGATTGCTGTTGTTGTTAGATGTGGTGTGATTTTACCCTGTTTATTAAACTTGCATTCATCTCTGCTTTTCCCTGCAACTGCACTCTTTGAAATACACTGAGACATTTGGTCAAATCTGTTGTCAGATTTAAATGGGAGGAGTTTTAAGTTGATACTTTAGTTTGATAGTAAATGTTCCATAACAAACCTGCAGTATTGCTTTTACAAGTATAACTATTCTTATATTTTATCCATTCTTCCCACAGGGCATGTATTCCAAACAGTTTTAACAGTCACTTCTGAGATTCTGGTTGTATGAATGAAATCAGGGTGGATAAAAATCAATGATTTTAAAAAAAATCAATTTGATTTAAATCATGATTTAAATACAAATGTTTTTTTTTAATTTAAATAAAAAATCCCAGTTTTAAAATTTAAATTGTGATTTAAATCAATTTGATTTATATCAGATTACCCTGAATGACAGTCCACGTGGAAAGAAGAAGAAATAGAAAACATTCACTATAGTTGATATTTTTTTCACAATTAAAAAACATGGATGGAGAAGAGTTAAATGTCAGCTACTGTTGTGTTCATACCATTGAGCCTGTGGATTGGTAGAACTGTGTCCTCTCCCCTTGTTAAGATCCCAAAGGAATTAAGAGATCTGAATGTAACCAGTGCATTACTGGTGAATCATATTTTAGGCATTCCAAACCAGTGATGGTAGCATCTGTTGTGCACTGGACTTCTCCAGGCAATCTAGACAGCATCTTTCAGCAATCTCTTCAGACAAACATTGTGTGCTATGCTGCGTCAGAATCCACCAGGAGGACATGCAATAACTTGCAAAAGTTACTGTGGGATAAGAGAACAGACAGCTGAATCTCCCTTCTCTCCTCCCACCTCTAATTCTAGGGAACGGTTAACAAAAAGACTGTTAACACAGACTAATTGGATGCAGGATGGCAGCCAGATTGTGCCATCACGAGTCCCCATTTTATTCCAACCAGTTTTAAACACTTGACCTGTTTTCTGGCACATTCGAGCTAGCCTTCAGCATATGACAAAGATACTTAATGTTTCTGTTAAGTGTTGGTTCCTTCCCCTACCCTACTCCAGTTTAGGTTCATTGCTGTAATAAGAATATCTAGGGCATTAAACAATGATTCAATAACCTGGTTTGATGCGTTGTAAACCTTGGCATTCCTCGCTGGAAACAACTATACATTTCTCCAGTGGTCATGTTGCGGCTGTCACTTATTACAGTTTAACTCCTACAAATGCTTTGGACCCTGCAGACGATTCAAGTGAACTACATGCAGAAGAAGTATAACCTATTTGCAGCTTGTTTTTAAACCACAGGGGCAAACATTTTGATCAAGCTTTCAAAATATATTTTGGCAAATGCTATAATGGAATAAGTGCAAGCAGAAAGCAAAATGCCTTAATCCAAGTCTGCAGTTAGCCAGTGTCTTTCTTTTAAGTGTGTCACACACTTCTTTCTGCATTATTTTGTCACGGCCAAGACAGTTGCGCTCTAACTCAGATTTTATTATCTTGCTATACATTTTAATGTGGTTTCCTCCCTGCCTCATTTAACAATCCTGGTCACCTGTGGCTCAAGCACAGGGGGAGAGCTCATGCTTCTGCTTTAGTCATGCCACCTCCTTGAACCATAGGCCTCCCCTGCTTAAAAGGCAGCTGTCTTTATAGAAATGGAACATTTTGTATATCCAGGGTGCCATTTTGTGATGATGGAAATCATATTCGATCTTCTTATGTTGCCTGATAACCCATGAGCTCTTAAGGGGCACAACAGGTTGACAGGCATTGAGGAAAGAGAGCCATGAATGCTGCCCCCCCCCCCCAAAAAGTGATGCACTTAGAAGAGAAAAATACTAAGCTTACCTACTTGAATTGGAGGATTCTGGAAGGCCAAGATCAAAGAAGGAACTTTTCCAGATACACACCTTAGTGGGTTTCCAGAAAAAAAACAGTTCCATTTTATCTTCTGTATATTCCTGGGGGCTTTGCCAGCTTGACGTTACTAGCCTGAAGAGAGGAGAAGGTGAGTTGGCACCCATGCGTGGTCTAAAGAATTAGAGATGTGCACTGGCCCCTCTCACCTCTCACCCAGCCTGTCCAAATAAGAACATACAGATTGGTAGACTGGAAATGCTCAGAAAGACACACCTTGGAGGATTTTGCTGCTGCCCACAGGCACCTTTCTGGGAATAGTAGAAAGACCAGCAGGCAATGGTATTTGCAGGACTAAACCAACAAAGAAGAAGAAGAAATACGGGGGAGGGAAGAGAAAGACACTCGAGAACCCTAATTCTGACCTAGCCACTCAAGGTCTGTGCAAGAAGAATGCATGCATTCATGCACAGTCATACACCCAATCCTAGTAAAGATGAGTAAAGTAAACAACAAAAGAAAGAGAGGAGATGGATGGCCTGGCCACCCTTCTGCTTCTTATTTGTGTCCCTTTGTTTGTTTCTTTGATTGAACCAAGGTATGGTAAACTTTAACTGTTTTGATTTTCAGTTTTCCCTCACCCTTCTCTGACATTATCCCCCACCCTCTTACACACCCCTTTCACGGGCATCCAAATCTCTTATTTTTATAATTATGCTGAGCAAGTGAAATAGTGCTAAACTGACATGGTAAGTTTATAAACGGCATTGTAGTTGTAGTTCTTACCAGTGCAAGCAGAAGGCAGGCAGAAAGGAACAGGATTCACTCCCCCACTCCACCCCACTCTGTGTATCAGCAGTGGTTTCATCTGGATATATCTGGCAGCGGCCCTAAAGTGACCAATATGGATGATCCTACAAGCCGAAAGGAAGACAAAACTATGAAAAAGCCTGGTACAAAGTTCAGCTGGAAGGATGGACTAAAGCTAAAAAAGAAGATGAAAATAAATGTGTGCTATCTTTACAAATCATTTGCCCCTTGAGTGTGCGTCTGTCTCCAGTCTCCCTTTAGTTAGAATATGAGAAACCGTCCTGTGATTATGCTTGCTTATTCCTTTGTAACGCGATTGTATTACTTTGCCTGTGCAGTTCTTACAACAGGGAAGAGTGAGTGCAAGGTAGTTGTGCCAAGCTGGTGATAGTCTTTCAGTGCTTCTGAAAGGCAGAGAACACTTTGTTCCCCTTTTATATTCTGCAGTTCAAAGGAAAACATCAGATAAGCAACGAACAGTGAAACCACTCCAGTAGCATTTGCCTTTTAAGTTATTTACTTGTTTCTATCCTGCCATTCTCGTGAAAAACGATCCAAGGCAGCTTACCTCATTAGAAAGAAACAATATTAAAAGCTATGAAGAATGAATTATTACAGTATTTAAAAAGAATTAAACAACTATATTAAAAACAGTAAATAAAACCAGTACTAAAATACATTTAAAGCAACGTATTTAAAAGCAGCAAGGTACAAACGATCCCTCTTTTTAATATACTGTCTCAGACAGACAGTCACTAAAGGCAAGTCTGCCTGAAAAGAACGAGCTTTGTCTGCTTGTGGAAGGACAGCAAAAATGGGGCTAGCCTTGCCTCCTGTGGGAGGGAGTTCCAAAGTCTGGGAGCAGCAAAAGATAAGGCCCTCTCCTGTATCCGCACTACACCTCCTTTCTTTTTGGCAGCTGCAGATCTCATTTTGCGCTACAGTTTGGAATCCAATCAACTGAGTGTATGTGGGAAAAGAAGAAAAACTTTTCAGTGCACACCCTCCCTACTGAAAATGAAATTGATGCAGCTAGCAATCTCTAAGAGACTATCAGTCTTCCCTTGCTTTGCCAAGAAGCAAACTGGCCATCAGTCACAGGACAAGAGAATTTATCTAGTTCATCTGAGCCCTACCAGGAGTTCCATGATTGGGGTTTTCCAGGATAGCTTTGACTTTTTGTTGGTGTATGAATTGTCAGCCTCCTTTTGCATTGGGCTTCCTGATTCTGGCAAAATATTACTTTCATTTTCCAAGTGAGACTCGGTGGTGCAAAATTTCTTAATGGAAGCAGTATTCAGTACTTTGGAGAGCTCAGATTCACTTCAGTCTTCCTTGCTTGGGATCAGTTGAAAAACTGACAAACACCCCCACTTTGCTTTGGCTTCTAAATCAGAACAATTTCTGAACTCAAGGTACATCCCTAGTCAAACTCTATTTTGCAGTTGAACTTTCAGTCCCAGCATTCTCAAGCCTTTACCTGATTGGTTGTTGATATACCATGATGTGATTGGCCAAGAGTCCTTTAGCATAGTGGTCCCCAACCTTGGGCCTCCAGATGTTCTTGGACTTCAGCTCCCAGAAATCCTGGCCAGCAGACTGTTGAATTTAGCTGTGTGTGACACACCCATCATCCTAAGTGAGCTAGGATGGGACAAAAGGGAGTAGAATGTGCCAGAAATGCATTACAATAAAAACACAAAAAACAGTGTGATAGAAACAAATCCAAAGCATTAAAACTACAAAGCCAAGTGTGTCTAAACCAGCTTTAAAACCTGAAGATGCCTGGACAAGCACATACATTTTAATTGGTGCCAGAATGAAAGTACAGTAGGACGCAGACACCCCTCTGTGGGATCATATCCACTGATTCACTTTTCTGCTGCCTGAAAACACTAAATTAAAAACAAACAAACAAACAAACAAAAGCAAAAAAAGAGAGAAATAAGTACTTATATGTATTTCCAGGGTGCATTTATGAGAACTGGCAACTTGAGGGAGCCAGAGACCCTGCAGTGTCGAGCATTTGCTACTTCAGCATTTTTCAGTGTCCATGGAGGGGGCTTGGAACTGATCCCCGTGGGTCCTGTGGCCCTGATGCAACAGTACCCATCAAGCTGCTCTACTGAGACCGTTCCAAAGGCAGTGCGCCACCACTGAGGAAGTCCACTGTCCACAACTCACTCTCCCCCCCCCCCCCCGGTAAGTGAACCTTGCAAAAGCCCTCCTCTGAGGTTTTGCCCCCTGCCACGCCATTATTTTGCATAAATACTTTCAGGAACACTGCCCAAGGGCTGCGAGACTGACAAGAAAAGACCAAGCAAAACCGAAGCAGCAGCCGTTGAAATTGACCCTCAAAGTATAATCTTGGATCTTTTGGGGGAATGTCTCGCATCAGGCAGCGATTTTGTTAGGAAGGCGAGAGCAACTCAGGCAATTCAGCTACAATCTAATTAAGAGGAATCTCACATCCTCCCTCTGAATTTCTAGTGCAATTTTCCGTTCATCCTGATCACTTAATTGGAGCTCTGAGTCGGCACACAAAGCCGTGTGAATTCAGGCCTGAATTACTATTAAGATTCCCATCTCGTCTTTTCCAAGAAGTTATGTCATCCTTTCTCTGTGTGTCGAGGCAGTGTGTTGGGTGCAGTGGCGACTGAAGTTAGAAAGATTTATTTGTGAGGTATCTTTATTTATAATCCCCGGTAGACAATGAGAGGCCACCCCTTCCGTCCCTGAGCCACCCAGAGTAACAATATATTTTCTGTTCTTTTTCTGCAGCAGAATCACTTGTGCTGGCCATTTTTGAGCTGTGCCCTATGATAGGTTTGCATCACCACCAGCAATGGTCTAAACCAGGGGTCTCAAACTCAATTTACCTGGGGGCCGCTGGAGGCAGAGTCTGGGTGAGGCTGGGCCGCATCAGATTTTCCACCAAGCGGAGCAAGAGCCCGAGGAAGCCACCCAGGAGTTTCCTTAGCC
The DNA here is from genome assembly GCA_037013535.1 of Intellagama lesueurii. Classification (NCBI taxonomy): domain Eukaryota; kingdom Metazoa; phylum Chordata; class Lepidosauria; order Squamata; family Agamidae; genus Intellagama; species Intellagama lesueurii. The sequence continues at coordinate 226,746,024 of JBAJHW010000001.1, forward strand.
CGGCTGGGGCTCCGAGGAGGGGCGCGAGAGCCCTCGTCGCCGGCCACGACCCCCTCCGGCTCCTTCTTCACTACCACCACCACCAGCAGCAGCAGGATGAAGAAGCGGAGAAGGGAGGGAGCGCCGGCGACCGCCTTGGCGGGGGGGGGAGGAGGGCACGACATAATTTTTTTTAAAAAACCCCTCACAGAATTCGCCTTGCCAAAGGAGAAAAGCCCCCGCCGGTACCCCGCAAAATTAAACAGAACGGGGCGCCCCCCCACAGGTGCACGTGCACGCACGCATGCAAACACACACACACACACGGAGGTCTGGCAACCTTCCTCTGAGGGCCCCCCCTCAAAAAAAGGCGCACTCGGCAGCAGCAGCTACCCCCACCACGACAGAGGAGCAAACTTTGCGAGGCGAGCCCAGGCAGCCTCCAGAGCCGAGGCGGCTGAAGCAGGACGAAGAGGAGGAGGAGGAAGCACCGCTGGGCGCTGAGGTGGCCGCTGTCTGGGCTGGTGCTGGGAGTGCCGAGAGAGAAAGAGAGCCAGAGAGCCGCTTCCCTGGAAGAGGAGGAGGCGGCGGCAGCAGCTGCTGTTGGCGGCTTGGAGGCGCTCCTCTTCGAGGATGGGCCGGGAGTGAGCTCCGCTCTCAGGCATCGCTCGGCGGCGGCTCGGGCGCTCGGGGAAAAGGGCCGGCAGCGCGCCTCGCTCGCCTGCTCTCTCCCAAGACACCGCCTCTTGCACCCTCCATCCGGAACTGCAGCCTGCCAGCCAGCAGATAGGCGGGCTGGCTGGCAGGCTGCAGTTCCGGATGGAGGGTGCAAGAGGCGCTGTCTTGGGAGAAAGCAGGCGAGCGAGGCGAGGCTTTTTTTGACTCTTGACAGCAGAGGACGCGTGGGCACTTCGGGGGGGGCAGGCAAGGCGGGGGCCACAAACTATCGTCCGGCGGGCCGCAAATGGCCCCCGGGCCGCATGTTTGAGACCCCTGGTCTAAACCATCTTGCCATGTGAGATGGAAAACTACTGTCCTGCTCTCCCATCATGTCACTGCTCCCGTCACCAATTCTGTTGTCTTCCTTCAGCCACACTAAGCAGCTGGTGCTGGTCTCTACTGACCTGCTTGGGCCTAAAAGCTTGGCTCCAAGAATGCCTCAGTGCCAAGCTTTGAAGCCTCAGCCAGCTCTGAGGAACTACATGCCAGTGGTTTTGGTTACTGAGGCTCTCCATACAAGGGGGGGGGGGACATCTAGTGAGGCGGGACTAGGGTTACTGCTTGAGGCACACACCTTCTATTGCCTAATGAGTAGGGAAGCTCTAAACATCACCACCACTTTCTGTTTTTTATTTATTTAGGCCATTGGTCAAAGGAGAAAAGGGGAAAAACAGGGCAAGAATTGTGGCAAAAGTGGGAGAACACATCACAGGTTAGGATTAAAGAGTCCCAGTTTGGTAAGGCTAAAGACTAACAAATTAGGCTATAAGCCTATCTATCTATCTATCTATCTATCTATCTATCTATCTATCTATCTATCTATCTATCTATCTATCTATCTATCTATCTATCTGTCTGTCTGTCTGTCTGTCTGTCTGTCTGTCTTCCAAATTAAAAAGCACAAAGTATAATATTAAAAACAATTAAACAGATAAAAATATTAAAAGCTGCCATTTAAAAACACTTTATACACACACACACACACACACACACACACACAGGCCATATACATTAAGCTCGCAAAAGTGGACATTACAGCAAATCTATTGGTAGAAGAGAGAATTGCTTAATCACTAAAAGCATCTGGGTGTACTTCCCTTTAAGAAGCACACATACACACAGCCCAAACACAGCTGATTGCTAAAAAAATATGCAAGAAACCCATGTAATGCTTCAGAGTTTAAAAAGTCTATGAAACAAAGAAACAGTTCTCACAATCTTGTGCAACTAGCACAAGTTACACAATTTGCACAAAGCCATAGAGTTGATAGTATCGGTCACCTTCATGCAGCAAGAGGAGAGAGAAAAATATGGACCCTCAGCCTTGGCCTTAGTGCACAGCTACTGCTTTTCTCAGCTCATGTGATTTGTACATTAGCTTGTTTTGTGTTGTCATTTATCTTTAGGCACGTGGTTTCTCAAAACTAAAGGTCTGCCCAAGTCACACTTCTCTAATGCCAACTGCCTTTCAGGTCTAGTCATGGGCAATGTATCTCATCTGTTTCTTCCCTTTCTCTTCGGAAGAAAATATGATTGAATTCAGTGAGACCTACGTGAAGAAACTGAGAAATTGGGGGGAACATGAAATCTACCTAGAATCCTTTTTTCATTCAGGCTTCTGTTGAGTGCCTGGGACAAGCTGGCTGAGGAAGTGGAGGTCAGTGTCTGCCTAGTGACTAGGAGGGAGTAACACCTGCATTTTATCTCTGGTGAGAAAGGCCTTCAAGGCCCAGTTGGCTTCTTCCCTTGTACCACCCTAACTAGAAGATTATCTCAGCTGTGTGAAGAGGGAGCAGAAATTTCTGGTCTATGAACTTTTGAGGGAACTCAAAACCTGATTGGTAGACCATCTGGAAGGCTCTGGACTGGGATGGTTATATGTATTAAAAGGGGTTCAGAAGTAACATTTGTCGGCTTAGCTTACCTCTCAGGAGATGCTATGCCATGCCTGGATGGATGTACTCCGTGTATGTTTCAGAACTATGGTGTCTCTAAACTAATGTCTCAGCATAAGGTAGATTAGTCTAGCTTTGTTATTTTCTAATGTGCTCTCTTGATTGCCTTAGCTTTGTCTGAAATTATATTTTGCTCCAATTGCTTGTTGAAGCTCCAATTGCTTTTGAAACATTTTTCCTTGTGTCCTTCTACTGTCTTTAATAAAATATAAACATCTCTTCAATCAGCTGGCTGGGGTTTTTGCATCAGAGGGTTTGTGTTACTCAAACCAGGTCTTGCCTTGACTAGCCACCAGGAGTTTTTGGTATTTTGTGTGTGTGCAAGTGTGGGTGGCAATCTTGCCTTGCAAGATCATGTCTTGAGTGCCTAGCCTTGTGGATTTTTGGACTCCCTGGAAGGCTGGAGTGTTGGGACACACCAGTACTAGATGGGTTCCATAGTCTTCACCACAACGGACTCTCCTGGGCTCACCCACCCCCAGGAAAAACAGGATAGAAGTGGCTAGTGAAAGACCCCGCTGAACCCACTTACCATCACATTCTAATTTCTCAGAAGACTACATTTCCCATTAGCCTCAGTAGACCTTAGTCAATAGCAAAACATAATGGGAAATATAATTCAACATCTGGAGAGTCATAGGTCCCCCCACCTCTGAAGTACTAGGAACCATGGTGCAGAGGGGAGCATTCTCGCCCTGTCTCCTCTGTGTCGCTTTCATCCCTGTCAGAGGGCAATGAGTCTAAAAAGAGGGAGCATCTGTGGGGGGCTCACTGTAAGTTGAGAGGAGGGGATAGAAATGACTATCCCTCTTCAGACTCTTCACCCCTCCTTGGGTAGAAGTGGGACAGAAGTGATGATGGAAGGGAGAAAGGCCAGGACACCCCTTTCCACATGTGCACATTCCCCATGGTTCCTAATAATCTGTAACAACTGAATAGGGCTTTATTGGATTAGCCCGCTAAATCCCTTCCTGTAGCCAAGTGCGGCTCGCACAGCAATGGATATATATTTTTTTACAATGCTTTAAATCGCCCATTAGGAACAGGAGGGGTCACCTAGCAACCATTTCATCTCTCTGGCATCACAGGCAGAGGGAAGGACAAGTTGGGAGGGTAAAGCGGGGGAGGTTCAAGAAGGGCAGAGGGAACCCAGTTGATGCTGTTTTCCTTTCAAACTCCAGCTATTTAACTGTCTGTTACTCCCACACATGCCTTAATGTTACTGTAATTAAGAGGAGGAAGCAAAAAAAAAAAGGTGGAAATTTTCCAGCAGTGTTAATTCTGTGGCTGTAACTTTGGTCAGCCAATTTGCATAAAAAGCTTAGATTCCCATTTATATTAACGACTTCCCTTTTATGCCACAATACTACTGATACTTTACTCATTTATAAAGGAAGGGCAAGGATGCTGAATTCTTTTTTTAAAAAAATAAATAATATACGGTATAAATTAACAAACATTATGAGCATACTCATACATTACACAACCCAAAAGAGACCACCCCCCCCCCGAATTTAAAAACAAAAACTTCAAAACTACTAAATCAATGCTCCTCCCCACCCCAACCAGGACCACTGGAGATATAACCATTTCTTTTCCCTTTATGGAGTTCCAATTTCCTTCCAAAATTGTAACAGCTCTTGGGATGGTGTACTTTCCTTCCCCTTTATTAACACATGACCAATACATTCTCCTCAAATATCTGTGAAACATACCTTTTTAACAATTCTGTTCGTTACTTGAACATTTCACTTTAATTCATCATTAATAGCGAGTCCATACTTCTTTATACCACTCCTTGAATTGAAAATCATACTTTTATTTTCCAATACTTAACTATCATTAATCTTGCTGCTGTTAATAAATTTGAAATTAGTCCTCTGGTGCCGGCCTAGCCCTCCTTATAATGGCCTAAACCCCTGTGCTGGCTGATCTCACATCTGCCAGCACAACTCCAGCTGCCAGCAAAAGATCAGCCGGCAGAAGGGCCAAAAAGGGGTGGAGAAAGGGAGGGTCAGAGGAGGAGCTGAATTACACCAAATCCAAACCCTGCTCAGCTCCAACCCTGCACCCTTTATGCTGGTATGAGTTAGACCAGGACAAATTATTATTATTAATAGTTTTATTTATATGCCGCATTTCTCCCAACAAAGGGACCCAAAGCGGCTCAGCAACTCATTAAAATTCACCACAATTTAAAAACACAGTAAGTTAAATATTAAAAGATATATTAAACAATATATGATTTAAAAATACAATTAAAAGATTAAAAATGTGAAAACATAAAAAAGATTAAATGGTAATTTCCCAGCACATGGAACCCATTGGGAGCTCCCCATATAATTAAGGTCTCAATCCTCCCACCTTTCAGGGAGCCATACTCAGCTGATGTTAGGATATAGCACAACTACCAGCCTATCAAGAGCACACCAACACGAGTATATAAACCGCCCATCCAGGGAAGCCTTCCCTCAGATGACAATACACATGCCAGGGACTCTTATCTCTCTGGCTGCAAAGTGTGTGCACTCACAAGGAAACACTTGTGTATGAGTGGCTTGCTATGAAAAATGACACGTCTTACTACAGAACACTCCACAGGAAGACTTACAACACCCATAAAGCAGGTAAGTCCTATTTTCTAACGTGTCTCTCTCTGCCCAGCATCCTTACATGTGGAGCCTTCCTGGAATGCAGTTGCCAGCAACAAACACCCAGAAACACCTTTTAATTGTATTTTAATTGTTTTATCTTTTTATTTGTATTTTTATTGTATTTTAATTGTTGTAAAGCCGCCCAGAGACCTTTGGGTAGAGTGGGCGGCATATAAGTTAAATAAATAAATAAATAAACAAATAAATAAATAAACCTGGGCTTTCAGCTCCCAAAGAACACCCAGGTAAAGTGAAGGGGGAGAAAGACGGCAGTGTTGTTATTATCTGATGCATGTCTCAGGATTCCTCACTTACGTCTCTGCAAAGGCTGTGGGCTGTCCTTTAGAACTTCTCATTCCCAGCAGCTGGACCCATACATGCTCACAGGTAACTGTGGGCAAGGAGGAGGAGGCCCCTTCCAGGTAAATAAACTCCCCACTGGGCAGAAGAGTGTCTGGAAGAGTACATGAGTTAAGATGCATCTCCACTTTGCCTTTCTCAGGGGCCGCTCTGGTTTCTCACGAGCAAATGAAAAAGGCCTTGTGTTTCCCTCTCCGTGCTGTTCTTGACTCACAAGTAGAATGCAAACAGCTGGGCTAGGAAGCAAACACTCATTCCCACCCGTGTCCTCTCCCTGCCATGGCTGTGCTAGTGCTTTGACCTGCTGTTCCTCCCTCATCCCTCTCTTCCTTCTACAGGCAGCTGTGCTACAGGTACAGCTCCCAAACCACTCAGCCATGTGGGGCCACAACCACAGAATGTCTGAGCCTCGCACCTTTACCCTGGCAATGGTCTGCTCAGTCAGCTATGCATCAGATGCAACACAGCTACACAAAGACACTCTGCTCCTGTCTCCCTGCTGTCTGTCTGCTCATTGTGTATGATACAAGTGTGCTTCTGAAGGGAGATGCGATGCCCAAGTACACTATATTCCAAGCACCTTCCCTCTGAACCTGCTCAATAAAAATGCCATATATGTACAACAACTCTGAGTCAAGTTTGATCGTTCTCGTTATTACCCAAGGACAGCTCAGGGCCAGTCTCCTAGGGAAGGATGTTGCAGGCTTGTCAGAGGAGAGGTGCCTGGTGGTGGTGGTGGTGGGGATGCCCAGCAGAGGAGAGGATGCTCCCAGAGAGTTTCTGGAAGCTGCTGTTGACCATATCCTAAGCAGTGTGACTGCCAAAGAGGGAGCCCAACGGCAGGCTCTGGCATGGGCCTCAAGGAGGGCCATTCTAAAACACTGGTTTTCCAGAAGAACATGTTCTGGGGGAGACCCTCCCCATGGCTGCCATTTGTGGCACAGGCCTCGATTTGCTGGGTTGCAAAGACCGGCTTAGGTGAGGAGAGGAGGAACACTTTTTCCTGGCGTGGGCTGATGGTTTCCCTTTGTGTTTGTACAGATCCGCTTGGCCTTGCCAGAGATGCTCTAGGGTGGAGTCTGCATCTCTTCCTCAGCCACCTCAGGGACTGGCAGAGAGAGCGGTGGGAAATCAGCCAAGCAGGCACCCCAGGACTGCCCTCCCCAGTGAGAATATCCATAGAGGGGAACCACCTGCCCTGGATGTGCCACCTGCCCATGAGGCACCTGGCAGCTCTGCTGCATTTCAACAGCCATGCCCAGCAGAGCCTGCAGCTTCCAGGAAACACCATGGCTTGCCATCCACATCAGTGCTGATGCGTGGGTATGGATGCACTCTGTGGGTGTGGATGGGGGGCCACCCTCTCCCCTACACCAGGGACTTGGAGGGACTGACATTGCTTGCCTTTTCCTCCAGGTTTGCTGCAGGTGTTAGGGCCTTGTGCCATCATGGGGGGCTAGGGGGGCTTCCCGTGGGATAAAAAAAAAACACTGTGTGCATTGCAGGATGATACACCCATTGAGCTAGCCAGCCTGCTCCTGGTGAGACGACCCTCCGTGTGGAGCTCCCACCTGAGGGACTGGCTGAACTCCTACTGTCTCCAGGCAACTGATCTACAGCCAGGAAGTGGTTCTCCCTTGGAGAACCCCACAAGCAAAGCTACTGCCTGAAAAATCTGTTGCAGAGTTCTGAATTGTAGTTAGATTCCTCTAGCTGCACAGCATACGTGCAGAGATTCACTGAGCAGAATAGCTTCAAGTTCCCCTGACTAATCTACTCCTTTTTCTCATTAACTGGCACTTATTCTCCAGTAACTCACTTTACTGTATCAGTCACAGAAGAATAAAAAAGTTTCATTACTTACATTGGATAGATCAATAGCAAACTGCCGAACATGACTGCCCACTTTCAACAGACGCAAGAGAAGGAAAGCGCTCAAAAGCAGAGAGTCAGGGTTCTCTTTGAATTCAGAGGCAGGAAAGGAACAATTGGTAGTGCTGGATAGATTGACAGTCACCCCCAACCCAGAAAGGTCCCTCCTAGCCAGGCCTACTAAAGGCAGTGTGCGAGGTTGCAAAAACTCAACAGGATCTGATGCTGGGAGAAGTGTTAGCCCGGGCAGCTGTGCTGCTAAGTCATTACTCAATGCAAGTGAGAGCAGTGGGCTGAGGAAGGATGGTTGAGATGAAGGATGAAGAGGGGTTTGAGGATGTCCCCCAAGCCAGCAGTACAAGGGAGCAGCAGCAGAGAGGCAGCACGGGGTCCTGTTGAGGATGGTCCAGTGTTTCACCCCACAGGCCCATGGTTCACAGTCTGCACAGCCGTTGCTCCAGTATGTTTGAGGTTGGGTGGAGTGTGGGTGGCTGGAAAGGGCCCAGATGTGGCAGAACACAATGGCTTCAAGCACTGACAGAGCAGATGTTGAACTTGGCAGTTGCTGTGGAGTGGCTGCACCTTACTATGGAGGGGAGCTTTAAGGAACTGCATGAGCGTGTGGATCTGCTCCTGTGTGTGGAAAGGGATAGGAGGGATGAGATGGTTCTGGGTTGTGCAGAGGTGGCCCAGCTCCTTTGTGATCTGCTGCACTCAGCTGGCACCACATCTGTAGTGGTCTGCTGTGTTTGTCTCAGATTGTGCTGTGTGGATGTATGTAAATATGAGAGATGTCTTGGGAGGCACTCTGAGTGCACTAGGAGGGGGCTCATCTTCTGGGCACTTAGGATACAAACTGGTACTGCAATGGGTTTGTGCCAGTTGCAGAAGGGGCTTGCTTTGGGGGAATTAACACACTGTGCCTTTAACTGCCCTTTCCTTCTTAATTGGGCAACAGTGCTTGCCTGCTGTACTGGATGGCAGGCTCTAATTGGCTAGCTGTTCTGCTGGGTGGAGTCTAGCGCTGTGCTGGCTGCCAGCAGCTGATTGGGAGCTGTCAGCACAATTTTCCATGGCAATTGTGCCCGACTTGCGGTTTTTAATCCCCCCCCCACCATTTTCCCCTTAGGGCTGCTGAAATCCCTTCCCTCCTGAGCTGGGAGGAGTTTGGGTACAACGTAGCTTCAGTTGGTCTATGTCTTGTTCAGCCAGCCTGGCTCTTTAGGATTGTGCCCTAATCCTTCCTCCTCCTTATTATCATTAAACATTACCATCTCTGATTTCTGCCAATTTATCTGTAAACCTGTTGTATCTCCGGATACCTTAAAATGTAATTTTAAACTATCCACAACCCATAATGGGTTTTCTATTATTAATGTTGAGTCATCTGCAAATAAACTGATTTTAACCCTATTCTTAATCACTATTGTTGTTGTTGTTTAGTCGTTAAGTCATGTCCGACTCTTCGTGACCCCATGGACCAAAGCATGCCAGGCCCTCCTGTCTTCCACTGCCTTCCGGAGTTTGGTCAAATTCATGTTGGTAGCTTCGATGACACTGTCCAACCATCTCGTCCTCTGTCGTCCCCTTCTCCTTTGCCTTCACACTTTCCCAACATCAGGTCTTTTCCAGGGAGTCTTCTCTTCTCATGAGATGGCCAAAGTATTGGAGCTTCAGCTTCAGGATCTGTCCCTCCAGTGAGCACTCAGGATTTATTTCCTTCAGAATGGATCGGTTTGTTCTCCTTGCAGTCCAGGGGACTCTCAAGAGTCTCCTCCAGCACCACAATTCAAAAGCATCAGTTCTTCGGTGATTGGCCTTCTTTATGGTCCAGCTCTCACTTCCATACATCGCTACTGGAAAAACCATAGCTTTGACTATGCAGACCTTTGTCGGCAAGGTAATGTCTCTGCTTTTTAAGATGCTGTCAAGGTTTCTCGTCGCTTTCCTCCCAAGAAGCAGGCATCTTTTAATTTCGTAGGCTGCTGTCACCATCTGCAGTGATCATGGAGCCCAAGAAAGTAAAATCTGTCACTGCTTCCATATCTTCCCCTTCTATTTGCCAGGAGGTGATGGGACCAGTGGCCATGATCTTAGTTTTTTTGATGTTGAGTTTCAGACCATTTTTTTGCACTCTCCTCTTTCACCCTCATTAAGAGGTTCTTTAATTCCTCCTCACTTTCTGCCATCAGAGTGGTATCATCAGCATATCTGAGGTTGTTGATATTTCTTCCGGCAATCTTAATTCTGGTTTGGGATCATCCAGTCCTGCCTTTCGCATGATGTATTCTGCATATAAGTTAAATAAGCAGGGGGACAATATACAGCCTTGTCGTACTCCTTTCCCAATTTTGAACCAATCAGTTGTTCCATATCCAGTTCTAACTGTTGCTTCCTGTCCCACATATAGATTTCTCAGGAGATAGATAAGGTGGTCAGGCACTCCCATTTCTTTAAGGACTTGCCATATTTTCTTGTGGTCCACACAGTCAAAGGCTTTTGCGTAGTCAATGAAGCAGAAGTAGACGTTTTCTGGAACTCTCTGGCTTTCTCCATAATCCAGCGCATGTTAGCAATTTGGTCTCTAGTTCCTCTGCCCCTTCGAAATCCAGCTTGTACTTCTGGGAGTTTGATATCTTTTGAATTGTTTCCAGTGGTCTGCATTTCTGGAAAATATTGAACTGAAGGACTCAGGAAGTGAATCCTGAACTAGAGGAAGATGAACAAGGGTGCTGCAGGCAAAGCAAATAACATCCCAACCTTTATCAATTTAGTATCTTACAAATGTGTTGGCCTGCTACTTCCATAATCCGTCAGATAAATATTGTTCTTAAAGGATTATGAGAGGCATGGTCTCAGACCCCTGGAGGACATCATGTCAGGGAAGGATGCAAAGTGACTTCCAGCCTGTGAACTGTACCTACTGCATCATATAAACATTAATATCTTTTTTGCTAACAAAGACTACCACTTTCCCCTTTTACTTTTGTTCCCTGACTTATAAGAAACATGTTGCTAACAGTGCCAGATACACAACTCAGGAATTGCTGACTGAAGATTTTAAAGGGAAAGCAACCATTGCTCCTGCAAGCTTTCATGTTGCAGGCAGCCTGAGGAGTTTTTGCCCAAGCAGGCCACTTAACAAAAGAAGAGGGGAAAAGATTAGCAAACAGAGGAGAAAAGAGGTCACAGCTTTGCATGCAATTTACACATACCTAACCTAAATGTGGATGGAAATGTGGAAATAATTGCTGTAATTAAAGTAGGAATCCAATGTATCTTATCATCATGGAGGGAGAGACTGGGACCAGGTGGCTTCAGAGGTTGCCGAGTCCTCTGTTCAGTCTCAAGACTTTCGCTTTCCTTTATGTTTCTTTATCTTGAAACTTAATGGGGGAAACTGTCAAGTGAACACTGTAAAGAAGTGAACATGGCAATTACGCAAATTGTCAGTTTTACACCCCTTGTAGCACATCTTAAAGCTATTGCAAACTGCAATCTTAAGGTTTTGGTCAAACACAGCCAAACTTTCTTTCTTTCTTTCTTTCTTTCTTTCTTCTTTCTTTCTTTCTTTCTTTCTTTCTTTCTTTCTTTCTTTCTTCTCTCTCCACCTCTCCTTTTTTTTTGTTCTTAAACCAGATTGAAGTAATCTTGTGAATGTAGAAGTTTCTCATTTCTTTGTGACGTTTTCTTTGTTCCTTTCCAGAGTTTTCCAGATAGAGGAATGGTTTACCATTCCCTTCTTCTGGGGCCATCCTAGGACTGCACAAATTACCCAAGGCTGCACAGGCTGGCTTTTCTCCCAACCTCTAACTCTTCTGCCAGGTAGCTCACTTGAGCTATCCATGCAGCTTCTGGTATTGTGCAAATGTTGCCTTTTCTTTTTCTTTTAAAATACAAACCAGTTTGGATCTCTGTCCCTCTGTCCAACAGAACGTGTGCTTCCTAAATACTAATGTTTTCTTGGTGTTTCTTAAGATGTGGCTTTAAACATGTTTTTTCTTAAAGTTTTGTTTCATTTTTAAGTAAGGTTCTAAACATGTCAAGTATCGTGTTTTTCCTTTTCTGCCCTTCAACGTCGCAAAGCAACCTGTACAAATAAATAAAGAAATGACCAGCTAAACACCCCCACTATGCACTTCAGCATCTCCCAGGAAACAGAAGCTTCAATGGGTTCATCTGTTCCTTTCGCACTGTGATTGAGAGTTAGCGTGCTATACTACAATAAGGCGTGGGAGGGAGTGGAGAGGAACTGCAGGATGTTCAAACTGTTCTGATTAATTCCACTCCACAGTCCTTAGAGACCTAGGTATATCCACACTTTATGAGACTAGAAATAGGCATGAACCAGTTTGTCCCAGTTAGTCAAGGCAGCAGCGCCCCTCCCCTCCCCACCTCCTCTGGCTCAAACAGCCACTCACCAGCCCCAGCTTCCGGCACCTCCTCAACTGATCTTCCAGTCCTGGTAACAGTTCAGGCTTCTCTGCCCTGCCCTCTGGGCTGATCTCCCACTCAGACAAAAAGGTGAGGCAGAGACATCTGTGCTCTTGCTTGTGACCGGGAGATGAGCCACGGAGGTGGGAAAAAAATGAGCAAGCTGGGCCTGGTGAGTGGCTTGATCAGCTGAGGAGGTAAGGGATGGGAGGAGCAGCACCTGTGCAGCCACCTTTATGAACTGGTCAGAAGTTGACCCTTTCTATGATAAACTGACATGTGATATGAAAATAAGAAGAGGCCTATCAAAAAATAATGATTTCAAGAAAATATGGAGTGTATTCTTGGAATATGTATTTCGGAGAGGGAAGGGGTATACACCGAGGGAAGAAACAATGAAGTTTTGGAGAGAAAATGGATTGAATGAAATTTAATGCTAGCCCTGAGGGTGATGGTGGCACTAATGTGATATGTAATTGTATTTTTTTTGTGGTAGTAGGTTTATGTTGTGTAATTTAATAAATAAAAATTAAAAAAAAAGAAGAAGTTGACCCCTTCTTCTCCTAAAACCCAGCTTAAGTGGCTAGCTGTGGGTGTGGTTCCACTGGCAATAAGAACCATAGTTAAATCAAATGCTTAAATCAATTTAAGCATTATTTAAATTGATTTATGAATTCCCAGGCACCAGACCCATGGGTGAAATCAATTTATATGCGCTGCAAAGTGAGTTTTTTTCAACCAGCCAGTCAGGGCCTTTTTAAATACCTCACTTCTAAATTGATTCAATTAAATGTGGTGTTATGGATGTGAACTGCTGCTGTTTTAACTTGTGCCTATGTGGATTTTGGGTGGTGGGGCACCACTGTTTTTCCTTTAAAAGAATTAAATTTAAAAAATATATTATTTCCTAAAACATTTGTCACTGCATTACTTCTTCAATTATTCGGCCCTAGAAACACCTACCCTATTCTCTCCATTCAGGAGCCAGCGGAGCAGCAGAAGACCAGCGGGCACAGAGTGGTCAATGAGCAAGTGGGGGTGCCTTACTAGATTAAAGAAAACTTAACTTCAAGATAGTAGGGCATCAACGCAACTGTAAAACAAACAGACCCACATGTCTAAACTTATTGGATACAATTAATTATTCCTTTCTGTATAAATTACAGATTATGAACAATGGCTCTGTGACCTGAGCTCTGGAGACATCAAGAGGCATTCTTGAGGTGGTAGGGAAATGCATATGAAGAGTTGTACAGCGGAAAGGCAATGGACCCCGCGGGAGATGGAAGATTTTCTTAAGAAAGTAGACAAAGATAGGTACAGTACCCTGACAGAGAAGGAAGTCAAAGCCATTTCAAAAGAGGAGGTGACAAAAGCTGTAGCAGGAGGTAGGCTGGGTTCGGCCCCAGGGCCTGATGGAATACTGTACCTTTACTACAAGACGTTCAAGGAGCCCTTGTCTGAAGCGTTGGTGGCCTGCTTTAGCCAAGCTCTGGAGGGCGGGGAGTTGGGAGACAGTGTTTACAGGGGTCTTTTGGTTTTGTTGCTGAAAGAAGGAAATCAGGCGGACTTGACCTATCACACTCACCAACATAGATTGTCGCTTATTGGCAAAAATATTAAACCACAGGCTAACGAAGGTGATAGGGAAACTGGTGGCAACGGGACAAACCTCGTCCATCCTGGGAAGAAAGATGTCGGAATCCTTAGGGATTCTCTGGGAGTTTTTTTGAGGGAGCCAGAGAGGCCGAGGGTGAGAGGTTACTGTTACAAATGGACCAATCAAAGGCTTTCGACAGGGTCGATCAGACGTACTTATGGCGGGCGCTGGAACTGAATGGAGTCCCACCTGGTTTTGTGGCTTGGCGAAAAGCGCTCTATAGATGGGCTGCAGTTGAACCACATGTGAATGGATGGAAGGGAGATGAGATCGAGATACACTCAAGGCTGAGGCAGGGTTGTCCATTGAGCCCTACGTTTTGATGGTGGACCCACTTTTGGCACTTATAGAGCAACATGTTTAGATCAGGGGTTTCCTGCCATTTCAGCAGAATCTCAAGAGGAGAACAATCAGAGCGGAGGATCAAGTTTGTAGCCCATGCCAATGACATCCGTGTTTTTATGTCTAAGACTCAAGAGTTGGGATCAGTGATGGAGTTACTTGAGGCATATGGAAAGGCTTCCAGAGTGGTGAATAATGAGAGCAAAAGTAAACTGTACAGTTTAGATGGAAGGACAGAAGAGATGAATGGAAAGACTCTAAAGGACGTTTCCAGCAAACAGGTGGGAAATATGAATAGGCACATCTCGGTGAGGATTCTGGGGATACTTTTTTTCACTGGACCCGAATGGGTGAGAGGAAAACTGGAAAAAGTGGGAGAAGGGGTGCAGACCCATCTGGAGAAATGGAAGCCTTGGAAGTTTGAATGGGTATCAAAGAGTTAATTTTAAAACACATACTGTGTACCAGCAGCAAACCACCGAGCTGTGGTATATCCTCCCACACAGAAACGAATTGACAGAGTGACAAGTAAAACTTTTACCTTTATATGGCAAACTAAGAATTTTCCACTTTCCTGAGCTGAAGGAAGGAGGTTTAGGGATGTTGGTACTAGGCCTGTTCTTCTTAGTCACTTTTCTAGTGAGCAAGCTAAAGAGGAGGATGGAAGAGGAAGGAATGTTGTCAGGTGGCGTGCAAGACAATATAGGGCAGAGCAAAGGCTGGGGTAGCAAGTGGTGGAGGGAGGAACATGGCTCACCTAGACTGATGGCTGCATCGATCCTAGGGCTTAGGCTGTATGTCAGAGCTATAATGGACGGAGTAAACCAATGGGGTGTGTGTGAAAGCGGCTTCTGTTAAAGTGACCATCCTGGAACGGACTGTTAAAAGAGAGAGTTATAGGGAGGTGGTGGAGGAGGAAATTATGATATCTTTTGAGGCAAGAAAGGAGTCAAACCCTAAGTTACCATATCAACACCCTGAAAGAGAGGAACTGGCAGTATTTAAAGATCAACAGATCGTTTTCTTCCTGTGGGAGATGAGATGGAGAGCATATCAACATAATGAGAGCAAAAGTAAACTGTACAGTTTAGATGGAAGGACAGAAGAGATGAATGGAAAGACTCTAAAGGACGTTTCCAGCAAACAGGTGGGAAATATGAATAGGCACATCTCGGTGAGGATTCTGGGGATACTTTTTTTCACTGGACCCGAAAGGAAAACTGGAAAAAGTGGGAGAAGGGGTGCAGACCCATCTGGAGAAATGGAAGCCTTGGAAGTTTGAATGGGTATCAAAGAATTAATTTTTTAAACACATACTGTGTACCAGCAGCAAACCACCGAGCTGTGGTATATCCTCCCACAATGAGGGGATGACAAATCCGTGGAAAAAAGAGGAAGACCAATGGTGTAAAAGGGTGCAATGTGAGAATACCAGGTGTAGGGAAGAGGGTCAGGAACCTGTAAAGGAAACCTGTCCCCATTTTGTAAAAGAATGCCACTCTGCTAAAACAACAACAACAACAACAACAACCAAACAAACCACTTTGGGAAATGTTAGCAAATAGACTGGATTGGCCCTACTTGAAGGATCAAATGGCTGAAACTGTGTTATGGGGAACAGAGACGAACAAGGGATGGGAGGGACCAATGAGGACAGATGGAGGAAAAAAGAGTCAGAAAAATTGGAAAGTCCCTTGGTCCCTAGTCAGGATCATTAACCTGATGGTTTTAGGAGTCTTGTCTTTTCAAAGGAAGCCAAAACAGGGGAGGCGGCGGATCCCAAGAGGGAGGTGGAGCGAATTCTGGTGGAGATCAATGAATCTGCAAAAAGAGTGAGGCCCAGACAGCGGGCCTGGGAGCCTTATAACTGGTGGCAATGGTTAACTGAAAGAAATCTGGGGATAATTTAATAATCAGGAATGTATAACTTGTAACCAAGTACTGTAATGTGTTTCTTTGCTCTTGAATGACTTTTCATGAGGATATGTAACTGTAACGTATGTGTTTATTGTGATTTTGTGCTTTTAACTATTTCACCTAACTAGGCGTTTTTAAATGTACTGTAGTATGTTATTATAAAAATTTAAAATGTCCTAAAAAAATTTCCCCAGCCCTAGCCCTATACCCCTATACTCCTGTATCCCCATATTCCAAACCGCTCAACCCCACAAAACACCAAAACCCTGAAAATCCAAAAACCCTAACCCACCCAGATCCTCTCGGTTCCTCCACCACTTCTCAAACCCCCAAAGAACCCAAACCCCAAAACAAAGCCCAAAGCCAAGCCAAGCCCTAGAGTCACAGTTGCCATCTACTCTATGTTGGAAGGTTGTGTGTCTTTGAGAATGTTTGTATTTTTCTGACTACAGATACCGGTTCTTACTTCTTGATAAGTTAAATTTTTTTTACCCCTTGAGTAATATTTCCCAAATTGATTCTGGGGAGCAGAGGAATGTTGGCCCATTTCCTGTTGCTTTCCTGCTGTCGTTCTGATTCCTGTGCAAGCAAATTAAAGCTGAAATGGCCTTTCTGTTCCTTGGTAAACTCCAAAATAAAACAGCACGTTGTGTACAGTTCCCGGTAGGCAGTCCATGTTATGGCCAGCAGGGGGGAAGCCTGTGGGCCTTACATATTTATATCTATTTCTATCACACCCAATGTGAATTCTTGATGACAAGAGATCTTATATTTTTTTTACTGTTGCTGATTTCCCAAAAATCTGGCTACTCTTCCTGTGAGTCATATTTTCTGCCAATCCAAAGGCGAGGGTATGTGATACCTTCATTAGACTGCTAAAAAACTACAGGCAGAAGCTAGCTTTCAATCCGCAGAGATTTTCATTCGGCTGGGCACCATTGCCACATGTGTGGACCAGGCTTCTCTGCTTAAAGCAAGTTTCAAAATGGGGACTGCAGTCACATGTCAGTGGTGTATTCCAATTCAGCCACCAGAGTTATGGTCTGAAATCTAAACCTCTGACCTGAGAATACAGTCTCTGTTTTGAAATGTGTCCTTTCTAGACCATATAGCCATGTTCAGAGGTGCACGCCAGAGTGCTTTTTCCAAATGAAACACAGTGGTTTAGGCACCTGACTCTGGAACTAGAGGTTGGGAGTTTGATTCCCCACTGGGCCTCCTTGACAGGGGCTGGACTCAATGATCCATAGGGTCCCTTCCAGCTTTGCAATTCTAAGGTTAAGGTTATGGTGGAAGGTTTCTTATGACATGTCATATTTTTTCCTGCACCCCATGTTTAGCTTATGGGTCAGTTTGAACATGTTTATAAGTAATCTGGTGAGAAAGTCCAGATTACCTATAAACATGTTTGAACTTGCTTATAGATTCAAATGTAGGTTGCAGAGAAAAATGTGACATGTCATAGAAATCCTCCCTCTAAATAGAAAGGGCCTTTTCAGTGGTGACACCTCACCTGAAGAATGACTTCCCTGGAGATGCTCTGAAGTCCTGTATCTTTAGGAACAGCTGAAATTATTGTTATTACTTTCTCTGGAGTTTATGTGTTAATGTTCAGATCTTTCTGTGTTTTTGTTTTGACTGCCCATTAATGTTTCACAATTGCTGGTTTTAATTTAAAATTTAAAATACAAAATTAAATTTTTGATTTCCACTCTGGTTGGTTTTATTCTGTTAGATTTTGTGGTTGTTTTACTTTTTACTTAAAAACAACAACCGTTTATTGCCTGAAAAATAGTGTTTATGAGCAGCCTATGGTGGTATAAATAAAACCTCATTACTATTTTGTACATTCTAAGAATTTGTGCCCCAGCAGCCTGTTGTTTTGTGGCCGCAATGTATTTAAATTATGTGTTTGCAGGGCCCGAACCAGGAGAAGACAGCAAACTAGATGTTTTCAAGTGTGAGGGAAAGGGAAGTGGCTTTGCTTGGAGAAAGGGTCTTTATGCCCTTGTTGAATGCCCTTGGACCAATGTCCTGGTAGAGCTGAGGCTCCCACATGGCAGGGGTTTCAAGCTTATGCTTTGCCAGCCTTGGCAGGTAGCTGGTGCCATTGGGCATGACTGCACTCCACTGTCCACTTGACCCCGACACAGAAGCAGCACATGAGGTGTGATGAGGCCAGACAGTGGTGTTAACATCAGAGCAGCCTGTCAATACAAGCTGTCCATGAGAGGAATATGTTTTTTGGCTTGGACTGCAGGACTTTGGACAGTGCCAGCCCCAACTGGGGCTGTCAGTGGTACGGAGGGACCAGAAAAAGGTGAGGTGAACCCTGTCTTGGAATCAGCAGTCCCAGCAATAAAGCCTACTTTTTTTACTTTGACCAGACTCCTGGGCCTCTGGAATTCACTATTACCAACACTGGTCTCTCCACCACAGGGGGTGGTGGTGTGCACCGTGAGGTTTTACCAGTGCTCTGCCTGTGACTTTCCATGGCTGAGCAAGGATTCAAATCCAGGTCTCCTGAGTCTTAGTCTGTCATTCTTTCCACTATACCACAATGAGCATCCTGGATTTCTGAGGGTAATCTCCTTGCCTGTAGACCTGGAGAAGCCTAGCAATTCCTCAAGACCTCAGCAGGTGCCCTGAGACCTAGCAACCCTTCTTACAGACATGCAGGGCTCCCGAGTGCGGACAACAATTTAGGAAAGCATACAAAACGTTAGTCTCTTAAAACAGGACTGAAGGATTATGAATTGCACTGTCTGGAGCTTTCCCATGGAAAGAGAGATGAGGTACTTATCTGTCCTCAACATGACGCAGAACTCTCCTCTTTCCTTGACATGTGAGAGAAAAAGGTTGGGCTCTAAAGTGGGTCTCCTAATCCTGATTTGCAAGTCTGTGACAGCTGAGCAGTTGAAAGTGTCTGATCTTCAGCTTACTTGGCTCAAATGTTTGTTTATTTATCCTTCCCGCTAATCCACGGGCAGGAAGGTCTTGATGTATCACAGATGTGTCAGCATGCTAAACTCTGATGTTAGATTTTGTGCAAAAGTGCACTCCTTTGACCTACCTCTTCCTTGGGAGAGATGTTGTGCCTCAGATTTTGGAAAAACAGACGAGCTGCGTGTCTGTGGGCTTTGGTGCATGTGTGAAATTCTTCCTATTCAGCGAGACAATAGGCTCTTTCTCTTTGCTTATTCCTGGAAGCATGTTTTTCTTTCACTTCTCTGCTGTTCCCACTGTTTTTCTCCCTGGATGCCATTCAGGGAACAAATTAGGAGAACCATGCGTCCTCTGTCCAAAATGCCTCCTTAAAAAGGAGTGGGGGGGGGGGAAAGCTTATTTGCAAAATATATTTACCAATGAAAACAGCATTCTATTCACCCCTTTGGCTTATTTGTTTTATTTTCCCCTACGATATGTCCACTAAGTACATTTCTAAAATTTGCTTTTAAAATATGCATGAGCTGGGAACACAGATTGAAAGCAACAAGCACTGTCAACTTGCAAGCTTCAGAGGATTTTGCTGCCCCCCCAGGAATTCATTAGGGCACCCAAGCTGATGGACCAATGGTCTGACATACTGGCCAGAATTCTATTCTATTTATCCACGGTTTCCATAACTTGCTGCAGCTAATTGATGAGCTGCTGGCATACGACTCCGTTGTGTGCCCAGTCACGTGCTCACTTGCCCATCCAAAATGCACCCCAGCATCTTGTCAGTCAGCCATGGCAGGTTACAAAAACCTTGCACAAACACCACTAGGACCCTTCAAGTGTTATGTCCTGGGACAGAGACCCAGTTTCTCCATATTACTTGCAGCTCTCCTCTAAATGACAGCTGTTAAATCTTCCTCTGCCTGACCCCAGTGCTCGTTGGGAGCGTTCTTTCTGAACAGGAAAATAAGCAGAGCTCGGCCTAGTTAAGCCTCTCAGCCAGTAGATTCCAACCTTGGCTATCCAGATGTTCTGCAATTCCCAGAAGCCTTCACCACCAGCTGTTCTGCTTGGGGTTCTGGGAGTTGCAGTCCAATAACACTGGGATTACCCAGGGTTGGGAACCACTGCTCTAAGCCTTCCAGTTGAAGCCCTTTTCCCAGGTGAGCTACATTTAGGAGTCCATAAGGTATCTGTCAGGTAGAACTTTCAGAATGGAGAATTATGAGATTTGAAGTCCAAGACAGAAAAAAAAAATCCCATGTTTAAAAACATCTATCTTTAAATGTTGAGAGACTCCAGTTTACATGCATGTATTTACATTTTAAGCAGCGATATTAGCTGCTTCAAAACATAAGATAAATTATAATTGATTTTTTTAAAGCCAAGCTCTGTTTTCAGAAAGACTTTGCTCAGTCTTTGAGACGTGAATCATGTGCTATCTGTTCATTTTCCAGGCTGTTGCACCTACCATGGCAACCTGTGGGAGGAAAGCAAAGCAAAGCTGCTGATTCGTGTTCTGTTGGCCAAAAAAAGCAAGGAAGAAACTCTTTGTCACAGCTTTTAAGAGCCGTAAAGCTGTGCTAGTGATAGGGGCCATGGACCCACCCCATGGAGCCAAGGCCAGACTTATCATTAGAAGGAGTGATGCCGCGTCCTCAGGCGGCAGATACTGCTTGTTGCGAAAGAGAAGCCAATGGTTAGTTTTAAAATAACATTTACTATTGCTAATTTTTTTTATTTTTACTGCTGGGAGTGGGGAGAGTGTTTGTGAGATTTTCTGCCCCATGCATTAAAATAATTTGCCTGGTTTTAGGTGCTAAATACCTTGGCTTGGGTGGGGCAGGGGACCTAATTTACTGCTCTTCCTCAAGCAGCAAAATATATTGACACTGGTCTGCACAGGCCAGATCTCGAGGTCAAAATGATAAAGGCAACATGTGTCCCCACAATTAATCTATGTGATTTCCTCAGAAATAAATGCCTCAGAAACCAGACTTGCAAATTAAGTCTGTGTTTACCTTCCAATGACCAATCACACAGCAAATGCACTGAATGTAAGATATGTAGATGAGAGAATAACATCCTATTAATATTAATTGCTTTCACCCTTTTGGATACATCTTTGGAAAAAAAAAGTGGTGAACCTACTGTTTAGTTTGACCCTTAGTAATGTGTGGCTGAACTACTCTCCTGAACATAGTATGTGAAAGTTATTTGTGTTATGCAGATATAAGTATCCTGCCAAAAGTATTCAAGTAACAATGGCCATCTCTTGCTTCTGTCCAGACTAAGTTACAGGGACTGCTCTTTACCATCAAAAGAAGGAGACAAGGGTCCTTCAATGATCAGAGCTGAGAGATTCAGTTCGAAAAGTGGCAGGCAGGATTTGGCTTGTAAATACTGAATCCGTGTAATGCCTGTTGGTAGGTTACCCTGGGCAGTCAACTCTGAACTTTCTTAACCTTTCATTTGTTTTCAGTTAAGTGTGTTTGAGTAAATGAATCAGAGGTTGGAAGCAATTTGATCCAAAATCAACAACCCATGGCAAGATAAGGGGGGTGAGAACTCTCTTCTGTCCCATGTAAACAGAAGTACAGTACTGGTGGAGTGCCTACCGAAAGATCCATGGAGAAACACAGTAACCTACGAACAACCTAAAACAAAACCAAAGAAGGGTGTGTAGCTGACACACCCAAGAATCCTTTGTTAATCTCGAATCAGGTGTTCATCTAGATTTTAGACCATAGCTATTATTTGCTATGAAACTCTGCATTTTGATTGGGGTCTACCTAACATTGGAGACTATGTGCGGCTGTATTTGAGTGGTATCATAAATCACCCTATGGTGCCCAGCATGACAGGACACAGAAGAAGTAGCTCCAGTAACCAGTCTTATGAAATGAGTTGTTTTCCTTGAGTGTTTATTCAAGGTTAACAGAGAAGCTACCAAGAATCTCCCAACCAAATGGTCCTGTTGATCCTTGTGGGAACAAATAATACAGCCAGGGGAATTGCTGAATGGACCTCTAAAGGGTATAAGGCTGGAGAGGGAGAAGAAAAAGAACTGGGAGGTGGGCACAATTGTTACATTCTCCAGCTCCTCCTGTTGAAGATCAGAGTATTAGGAGAAAAAGAAGGGTATTCTGGTTACAAAGGCAGTGTTCCTAGGAAACTGTTAATGTTATGGATTGTGGTCTGCAATGCCCATAGGAATGGCTCCTTATAAATGACGCAGGTTACCTTATGGGCCTGGGGGGAAAAATGCTTGTGGTTAGACACACACACACACACCCTGCCAAACCTGAACCAAGAGGGCTCTGCAAGAACTCCTGGAAGGATGGTGGGAAAGTCCCAGCACTAACTACTGAACTAGTATTAGAGACAAGGACAGAACGGAGGGTGTAGGGCAGCAAAGGTGGAACCCAGTAATGTACAGTGAAACTGAGAAGGTTAAAGCACCCATGACCTATGTCTGGATACTGACACATGGAGGATAGGAAACAAACAGAAGGAATGCTAATACAATGAAGGATAGGTACATATGATTTGATAGGTGTCACTAAGATGCTAAAGTAGGGAGTCAAGAGATAAAAGGAACAACAGGTAAGTTTGGCCTTGGAGTTCAAAACGAAGCAGGACAAAGGGCTAATAGAGTTTTGTCAAGAGAACAAGCTGGTCATCACAAACACTCTTTTCCAACAACACAAGAGGCGGCTCTACACATGGACATCACCAGATGGGCAATACCGAAATCAGATTGATTATGTTCTCTGCAGCCAAAGATGGAGAAGCTCTATACAGTCAGCAAAAACAAGACCTGGAGCTGATGGTGGCTCTGATCATCAGCTTCTTATAGCAAAATTCAAGCTTAAACTGAAGAAAGTAGGAAAAACCACTGGGCTAGTCAGGTATAATCTAAACCAAATCCCTTATGAATACACAGTGGAAGTGAAGAACAGATTTAAGGAACTCGATTTGGTGGACAGAGTGCCTGAAGAACTATGGATGGAGGCTCGTAACACTGTACAGGAGGCAGCAACAAAAACCATCCCAAAGAAAAGGAAATGCAAGAAAGCAAAGTGGCTGTCCAACGAGGCCTTACAAAGAGCAGAGAAGAGAAGGGAAACAAAATGCAAGGGAGATAGGGAAAGTTACAGAAAATTGAATGCAGACTTCTAAAGAATAGCAAGGAGAGACAAGAGGGCCTTCTTAAATGAACAGTGCAAAGAAATAGAGGAAAATAATAGAAAGGGAAAAACCAGAGATCTGTTCAAGAAAATTGGAGATATTAAAGGAACCTTTTGTGCAAAGATGGACATGATAAAGGACAAAAATGGTAGGGACCTCACAGAAGCAGAAGACAAGAATGGTGGCAAGAATACACAGAGGAATTATACCAGAAAGATCTGGATGTCCCAGACAACCCAGAGAGTGTGGTTGCTGACCTTGAGCCAGACATCCTGGAGAGTGAAGTCAAGTGGGCCTTAGAAAGCATGGCTAACAACAAGGCCAGTGGAGGTGATGGCATTCCAGTTGAACTATTTAAAATCTTAAAAGATGACGCTGTTAAGGTGCTACACTCAATATGCCAGCAAGTATGGAAAACTCAGCAGTGGCCAGAGGATTGGAAAAGATCAGTCTACATCCCAATCCCAAAGAAGGGCAGTGCCAAAGAATGCTCCAACTACTGCCCAATTGCACTCATTTCACACGCTAGCAAGGTTATGCTCAAAATCCTACAAGGTAGGCTTCAGCAGTATGTGGACCGAGAACTCCCAGAAGTACAAGCTGGATTTCGAAGGGGCAGAGGAACTAGAGACCAAATTGCTAACATGCGCTGGATTATGGAGAAAGCCAGAGAGTTCCAGAAAAACATCTACTTCTGCTTCATTGACTACGCAAAAGCCTTTGACTGTGTGGACCACAGCAAACTATGGCAAGTCCTTAAAGAAATGGGAGTGCCTGACCACCTTATATATCTCCTTAGAAATCTATATGTGGGACAGGAAGCAACAGTTAGAACTGGATATGGAACAACTGATTGGTTCAAAATTGGGAAAGGAGTACGACAAGGCTGTATATTGTCTCCCTGCTTATTTAACTTATATGCAGAATACATCATGCGAAAGGCAGGACTAGATGAATCCCAAGCCGGAATTAAGATTGCCAGAAGAAATATCAACAACCTCAGATATGCTGATGATACCACTCTGATGGCAGAAAGTGAGGAGGAATTAAAGAACCTCTTAATGAGGGTGAAAGAGGAGAGCGCCAAAAATGGTCTGAAGCTCAACATCAAAAAAACCAAGATCATGGCCACTGGTCCCATCACATCCTGGCAAATAAAAGGGGAAGATATGGAGGCAGTGACAGATTTTACTTTCTTGGGCTCCATGATCACTGCAGATGGTGACAGCAGCCACGAAATTAAAAGACACCTGCTTCTTGGGAGGAAAGCGATGAAAAACCTAGACAGCATCTTAAAAAGCAGAGACATCACCTTGCCGACAAAGGTCCGCATAGTCAAAGCTATGGTTTTTCCTGTAGCGATGTATGGAAGTGAGAGCTGGACCATAAAGAAGGCTGACCGCCGAAGAATTGATGCTTTTGAATTGTGGTGCTGGAGGAGACTCTTGAGAGTCCCCTGGACTGCAAAGAGAACAAACCTATCCATTTTGAAAGAAATCAATCCTGAGTGCTCACTGGAAGGACAGATCCTGAAGCTGAGGCTCCAATACTTTGGGCATCTCATGAGAAGAGAAGACTCCCTGGAAAAGACCCTGATGTTGGGAAAGTGTGAAGGCAAGAGGAGAAGGGGATGACAGAGGACGAGATGGCTGGACAGTGTCATCGAAGCTACCAGCATGAATTTGACCAAACTCCGGGAAGCAGTGGAAGACAGGAGGGCCTGGCATGCTCTGGTCCATGGGGTCACGAAGAGTCGGACACGACTTAACGACTAAACAACAAAAAAGATGTTGAGGGGAGAGGTAAGCCTCATGATCAGTGTACAGCAGTTGTAGGGTATCTCCATTGTTTGAAAGGAATAGATTCACCAGAAAAGGAAGGGAAGTATCCGATGTAGAGGAAGTATACACTTGTGCAGACATTCATGATGCTGGGTAAGGTAAAGGTTCCCCTTGACATTTAGTCCAGTCGTGTCCGACTCTAGGGGGCGGTGCTCATCCCCGTCTCCAAGCCGTAGAGCCAACGTTTGTCCATAGAAGTTTCCGTGGTCACGTGGCCAGCGCGACTAGACACGGAACACTGTTACCTTCCCACCATGGTGGTATCTATTTATCTACTTGCATTTGCATGCTTTCGAACTGCTAGGTTGGCAGGAGCTGGGACAAGTGACGGGAGCTCACTCCGTTGTGTGGATTTGATCTTACGACTACTGGTCTTCTGACCTTGCAGCACAGAGGCTTCTGCGGTTTAACCCGCAGCGCCACCACGTCCCCCAACATGATGCTGAGAATAGAACAACTGTAATACTAAAATAGGTAGACATCCTGGTGAAAGCATCTGTGTTAAGATAAGATTGTTTTGGTGGGCCTTAGGCAATTAATAGCCTTCGAAAAACAGAGTTTTAGCTGATATGCTGGTTTTATCTTAAGAGACTTGAAAGTACTCAAATGTTGACTATATATCCTTACTAGAATGTGTTTTATTCAATTTTAATATATGTAACTTATTGTATTCTAATGCTCTCTCTCTCTCTTTTTAAAAAGTTTTAGATTGTAAGCCTTGGTCCCAATTGTGGGAGAAAGACAGCACACATCAAGTAAAGGGCTGATATTGTTACGACAATATACCAGGAGACAGCTGCCATGTTAAGAAAGACATTGAGAGATCCACAGAAGAACTGCTGGATTGGCGCTGGGTCTAGAAAGGAAATCCTATGAAGAACGGTTGAACAAAGTGGAGTATGTTTAGCTTGGGGGGAGAGAAAACCAAGTCACCATCCCATTCTTTCTTGGTGAGGCTCCTTTCTCAGCCATTGCTGAGAGGCAAATGCCATGGAAAGAGGAATGCTGCCCACAGCTTGTGAAATGGGGGGTTTCCTATTCTCATACTTTTGCTCTTTGCACTGACAGGCTGCTGGCCTTTCCAAATGCGACTTGACCTAAATAGCTGCTACTGTTTTAAACAAGAGGTACAAAGATGAGAATTCCTTCAACGTAGGGAAATGAAAATGGCCTTTTGAGAGGAATACTTCCTACAAGATGTTCTTACGGATGTTTCTTTCCCCTCTAGAAAGACCTAGGGCCTTTATTGCCCACTCTGTTGTGAAGAGGGACCATCCAGGAGCCCCAGATTCACTCCCATGGGGAACTGCATGAGCTTTTGAGAGGAGGCTACGTTGCTCTCTGCAGGCTCAAAGGCATCCGTTTCTTGCTTAAGGAAAAGTAGCAGGAAACACTGATGGTATGACTCAGATGAAGTCATGGGATAGAAGGAGAGAGGGCTTGGCTTTAGTTATGTAGGACCCCTCTGGACCAGGCTGTGCTACCTTCACCTCACAAGCTTGAAGATGGGGAAGAGCCATAGCTTCTTGGCAGGGTACCTGCTTTGCCATACAGAGGGTCCCAGGTAGAATCCCTGCCATCTCCAGGCAGGACTCCTGTCAAAAATCCTAGAGCGCCTCTGACAGACCCTTCCTTCCTTCCTTCCTTCCTTCCTTCCTTCCTTCCTTCCTTCCTTCCTTCCTTCCTTCCTTCCTTCCTTCCTTCCTTCCTTCCTTCCTTCCTTCCTTCTGTCTCTCCTAACTTCATCTGCAACTAGCATTCTGGGTTCCTTCTGGCCTAGTGTTGTTTAGAGCAGAAATTGATCCCTGCCAGCTGCAACCTACCACCTCCTCAGCCAATACGGGGATTTATTACAAAAGGATTGTAGGAAGCAAAAGCAAATTCTTGTGGCTACTAAGATGCCAGATAATATTAATAGGGGATATTGCGAACATAGTGATATTTCCAAAGCTTTGCAGAGTTCCTTTTTTTTTTAAAGAACACAACTCCCACAATTCCAGAGCAAACATGGTCACTGCTAGCAGGGGGATTCTGGGAGCCATTTGTCCAAAAATGGAACTTTTCCAGGCTCAGTGACCAAGGCAGAGTTATATCCCTGTTCCAAGAACTGTGAGTAATATTGTAGGAAGAGGTGGGAGAATTTAGTATAAATGACAGTTGAATTGTGCGAAGGCAACCTCAGAAAAGCCAAACATTTCTCAGGTGCAAAAATCAACCTCTCAAGTGCAACACAAAGCAATGCATATGGACTAGAAGTGGCCTGAAGCGGAGAGTAGGCTGAAGAAGTGAAGGACGTGGAGAAGAAAGGCTCCATAATTCCAAAAGCATATAATAGGATTTCTTCTCCTCCGGCTCTGAGACATTGTTTGAAAAAGTGGAAGGGATGTGTTTCTCTGTTGTAGAAGTGTGCATGTTGCCAATTTCACACTCCATTAGTGTGTCCTCAAACCCAAAGGAAACATTCTTTTATAAGGTGCCTTTTGTCCATGGGTTGGGAAGGATTTTGAAGGCACTGGTGGCTCTCCACCCTTGAACACCCACCCACTGAGTGTACAGATGATTTTGGGCACAATGGCCTACGTGTGTAGACTCCACAAATGCCATTGGTGCACCAGAAACAAAAGGTGTACAGATGGACTAACTGAAGCCTCTGTAGAACTGTGCTCATAGGACACGAGTCACACGACATTCATGTCCTCTGGCATGCATGGAAGTCAGACATGAAGAATGGATTGGATTACATAATTGACCTCTCTTGCAAAGCAGACCTAAAATACTGGTTGTCATTTGTCAGAGCTCAGCTGAGGAAAGACAATGCATGCACACTGGGGAAATTTACTTTTTTGGACTACAGTTCCCAGAATCCCTCATTCAGATGCTTTCAACCAGCACTGGCCATGCTGGCTGGGGAACTCTGATCCAAAACAGTAACTTCTGTAAGTTACTCTGTTGAATTTCTGGTAAAATTCCTTTTGTGCTATACAGTAGAAGTACAGAGACTCACAGAGAAGAACAGCTGCAAGTTCTCCAGATAGTCCACCCCTTTTCTCATTAACGGACACTAAAGGTCTCAATAACTCACTCTGAGATATTTGTGGGAGAACGAATAAAAATGTTTCGTTACTTATAGTTGTGAACAGCAAACAGACTAAAGAGAGGGAAAAGGACACTCGGCAGAGAGGCAGGACTCTCTTTGAATTCAGAGGCAGGAGAGAGCGATTTGTTAATGGTGGACAGATTGACAATAACCTCTCCCGATAAAAACTCCAACATGTTCAGAAGGAAAGGGAAGGAAGTAAGGAGGGGAAAACAAGCAAGCTTGAAAGCACAACAAGCAAAATCAGGGTAGCTGCAAAGCAATGTGCTGTGCGTCCCACCAAAAATTAACTACAGAGACAAACTCAGAACTAGAGGATCATTTTATCCTGAAAAGATCAACCAGTCGTCATACTGAAAACTGGCTTAGAAGCTAAACCTCATTAGACTCCAGACAAGTTCTTTCTTTCTTTTCTTTTTTTTTAAAAAAATCCTACCCATTTCCACCTCCCTTTGTGGGTAGCTAGCTTGGGCATGTGACGAAGCCACATAGCAGGTTATTTTTAAGGGACATTAATTATTGAGAAGGGGCGAAGCTAAAATCCTCCTTCAAGTGGCCTCTGTTTCAGCTTCTTCCCACACGATGGTTATGCTCTCCTCCCTTCTGCATAAAATAGGACACTCTGCCGTCATGCTCGTACAGCTGCGCTTTAATTATTGAAAGCTCTATTTAGAACATTGATTCTTCTTATGACATGGTTGTGTGTCCTTGCCCAGCTGTCAGTCTTGCTAACACAGCAACACATTTCTCAGCACCCAGCTCCATTTTTTCCTCTCCCCCTGGCCTCCTGCCTCCGTCTGAATCTTTGATGTTTTGTGGCACCATCTAGTGGATAAGAAAGAGATGATCATGGTAGATAAATATCAAATATTTCTCTCTCTCTCTCTCTCTCTCTGACTCCTTTTGACAAGAAATGGATGTTGGAAATAACTATATCTGCGACTGATACCCCACTGGACCAAAGGCATTTGGGGCAGAGAATGACATTAAATGATTTTTTGGGGGGAAGAGTCCAGATTTTATGGGAGATGCATCTCCCTCTCGCTCTTCCCACAGCTTATCATAGAATCTATGAGTTGCTCAATAATCCTTGGTTTCATAAAGCACATGTAGAATTAAAGCCTTCATTATTTAGACATTTGTGTCAGATTTACTAACTGATGGAGACAATCACGGCAGTCATGCAGCATGCTGATGAGTACAGCAGACAAAATTTTCCTGGCCCCTGTGCGATGCAATTTAATATTGATTTTGCCGAAGCGCATGGACATCAGAGGGACAATACCTTTCAAGTGTCTAAAAGCCTTTTAATGAATTGCCTTGATAAGAGAACTAAACGTTGTATGATGAGTACTTAGAATCAGACATATTCTAATGAATCTTCAGTAACGTTATTACTGTCTTGCATGTTTCGGGTTTTTTCCCCAGCATTACTATATTGATAGACATTAATTACACATCAAAAGGATGTCAGTCTGCCACCTTGTTCTTCTGATAGATGGGAGTCTTGATTTTTCAAAAGGGTGAGAGTTCACAGAGCCAGCTTTTGATGGGGCCATCGCAAGTGATGGGGCCTTCAGCCTTCTAGATGCATTGCGCTACCATAAACACCTCACTGGCCGTGCTCAGTGGTGTTGATGGGAACTTCAGGCCAAGAATGTCTGATGGATGAAACCCTTGGAATAGAGAAACACATGCACAGACAACACCAGTTACACAGGCAGCTTCCTTCCTATTTCACTGTTATGTCCACACAAATATTTGAAGCAATCTTTCACCTCCAGTTCCTGTGTTGAGTCCTCAGTTTCTCTTCCTGTAATATCGGGGTTCATTTAACTAAAGGGGTGACTTTGAAATGAGAGTATAATGTTTGCAGAATGAATTATTTATATTTAAAACATATCAAAATTACTCTGAGTCATGTTAACATCAATTATGAATTGTCCTTCATTGAGTATCACTGACTGGTTTGGGGTAGGAATTTCAGGTGATGCTATAATGACTAAGGGATTCGGGTTGGGGGTCATGATCCTAAATGTTCTTGGAAAAGAGACAGAAAACACTGGGGTGGTGTATCCAATGGGATTATTTCAAGTAATTATACATTGAATGTCAATTTTGGCTTTAGCCAAATTTATCATCTCTGTTGCGTCTCCCTCTTGGATGCTTGCCTTCATAGGTGGAGGAGGTTTGGACTGCTGCTGGCCGGAGGCTTGAATAGAATTGATAGCGCCAATAGTGATGATGAGGGTGAAGAAACTCCTGAAGGGGAGCTACTGGGCAGCAGACGTAGTGGAAGGGGAAAGTGCTTGGAGGCTCTTTCGCGAACAATGGGAGCGACACGTGAGAAGCTAAAGTGAAGGTTGACAGAAAGACCACCAGAATCCTGCATGCAACTTTTCAGTTACTTTCACATGCACACCAAGATAACTATTAAGATCATCAATGCAAAGAAATAGGAGGGAGAGAGAGAGAAAAGAGGAAAAATAAGGGATCTCTTTCATAACATCCAAGAAATCAAAAGGAACTGAAACCTTGATTAGGGATGCTGAAAGATCAGTAGGAAAACATATTCAATGACCTGGAATTTTAGAAAAGAAGGTGGAAACAATATGTAAGAGATGCAAAGATGACAGTTTCGTTTGAAAATATATGCTGAGATAAGGTACTTGTGATTTTGAAAAGTGAAGTGAAAGCTTCTAACTCCTAACTTACATTAGAAATCAGGTGCTTTTAAAAAAATCAGTGGCACACCCTTTGTGGAACAGACTTCCTTTAGAAATTAAACAGGCCCCCTCCCTACAGACTTTTAGATTAGTGGAAACCGAATTGTTTAGGGACACCTTTGGCAACATCTGCTCTTAGTTTTCTTGTAGCGTGTTTGTTGTTTTGTTTTTCTTATTTCTTTCTCTCTTTTTTTGGTAAATTTTAAATTATGTTTGTTAAGGTCTGCTGTAATTTGCTGAGAGTTTATGTTAATTGAGGTATCACCTGGTGGTTGCCCTTTGCTGTTATGTTTTTGATTTATTAGGATAGTGAGTGTATTTTATTGTTTGTTCATATTCTATGTTATGCAAACTGCCCCAATTAATGTCCTCACTAAGTCAGGAAGTATATAGGCTGAATGAATGAATGAATGAATGAATGAATGAATGAATGAATGCTGCTCTCAAGGCATTTGGAGAAGACAAATCCCCAGGAGTAGATTAAATGCCAACAGCGCTATTGCACACTATGGAAACTGGATCTATCAAACTGCTAGAAACAGTGCAGAGTGCAGTAACTATAGGACCATTGTATTAATCTGACATGAAAGGAAAGTAATACTCAAGGTTTTGAAAGAAAAGGTTCACCATATGTGGAGCAAGAAATAGCTGACGTTCACATACAATTCAAACAAGGAAGAGGCATTAGAAATCTTATTGCAAATATATTTGGCAACTAGAACATGCCATAGAATTTCAAAAGTCAATTTGTGCTTTATAGATTACAGCAAAGCCTTTGATTGTGTGGCTCATGATAATCTATGGCTCATTCTGAAATAAATGGCTGTGCCCCAAGATTTGATTGTTGTTATGTATATAGAACCTGTGCTGTATACAAGAAAGTATGGTTAAAACTGAATGTGAGAAAACAGAATTGTTTATGATTTTTGCACATTGCAAAAAATGTCTGAGAAGGGTGTATTTTATTTCTCTCTTTGTTCTGTCTGTATGCAAAACTGAATTAGATTCAAATGAAGGAGGAGTAAAAATTGGTGGAAGAAATAATAATAATCTAAGATGTGTAGATGACACCAGACTTCAACTCCTGATGAAGTCAAAAGAAGAAAGTGCAAAAGCGGGATTGCAGTTGAATATAAAGAAAACAAAAACTATGTCTACGGGATAACTATATAGCTTTCATGTCATCAGTGAAGAAATTGAAATAATTAGTTTACCTCAGCTCAATCATCAATCCAAATGAATATTGCAGCCAAGAAGTCAGAAGAAGACTGAGACTTGGATGGAAGCTATGAAGAAACTAGAAAAGATCCTCAAGTGTGAGGATGTGTCACTGGAGTCTAAGATAAAAATCATCTGTACTTTGGTATTCCTGATTATTATGTACAAATGTGAAAGTTGGATGGTGAAGAAAACTAACAGAAATCAATTCATTTGAAATGTGGTGTTGGAGAAGAGCTTTGTGGATGACATGGACTGCCAGGAAGACAAATAAGTAGGTGCCAAATCAAATCAAGATCGAACTCTCTCTAGAAGTGAAAATGACTAAACTGAGGCCACTGTACATAGGGCGCACCATGAGAATACAAGAATCAATAGAAAAGAATATAGTACTTGGGAAAGTTGAAAGTAGCCAGATGAGAAGAAGACCAAATATAAGATGGATTCAATAAAGAAAGTCACAGTCTTGAGATTACAAGAACTGAGCAGGCCTCTTGAGAACAGAACACTAATACATACTGTTGTCATAATAAGGTAGAAACGACTTGAGAGCACATAACAGCAAAAACAACATTGGCTGAAGTCCTGTTGCTTAGCGTACTAAGTCGTTAACTAGAGTTAACATTGAATCAGAGGGCATTTGATGAATCAACCCCTCTGTAAGTTCAATTGATTTAATGAGCCTGCTCTAGATGTGACTTACTACACTAAGCAACAGGATTTCAACCATTGTATATGTGAGTAGAGTAGTTCTGGGTGAACTTGCTGTATGGACATCAAAGCTTTTCTTTAGTTCAAAACACCCACACCAGTTATTCATTATGTGCTTGTGTTTTTATTATTATTATTTACCTGTTGGTTTGGGTTTTTTAAAAAGTTCTTTTAGATAATTATTTTAGCTGCTTTCTTACAGCTGGGAAGAGAGACTAATGAATCAAAGGTGGACTATCAAAGGATCAGACACCAGTTATGAATTCAGTAATGCACCCCCGTGTAGATAGTGTTTTTCTCTCTGCTTTCCCTTAAGCATGAATTATCTTCATTGTGTGTCTGGACAATAGAGACAGCATAGGAAATGAATTACTGTTCAGGGTATGGCCAATAGTATATTCACCCTGCGAAATTGCAAAAGGATCTTGGGAGAACCCAAGGATATGGTTATGTTTTCTTTACAGTAGCTGTGGATTTCTAATGTCTTCTCACTATGCTGAGCAGTGCTGCTGTCATGCTTATGGCACTTGTGGCAAAACTGCCAGCAAATGTAGCCAGGCAGACAAGTCAGTATGGGGTGAGAGAGAGAGATACCAATACATACCCATATAAAACATATAAATGATGTGGAATTGCCAGGATGGGTTCCTGCATTTCAGAATATGCTATTTCATTGCAGCTGAGAAACTCACTTTGAAGTGTTAAAGAGTACTAAGCTTGGTTGCTAACATAAATTACAATGAGAATTCTATGAGAACTTTAATAGAAGGAACAGAAGAAAGAAAGAATGGAGAAAACTCACAGGATCTGTGTATGCACATGCTACAATTGTGACATTGGTGCAAGTCATTCAAACAGTAGTTTCCAGGGTAGCTATACTGGGCCTCTAGAAAGAGAAGTACATGGGTTCTAAAACAAACCAAGCCTGAACTGTCACTTGTAGCTAAAATGACTGAACAGAGGGTATTGTACATTGAACATACCATGAGAAGATAAGACACACTGAAAAAGACAATAATGCTAGGAAAAGTTGAAGGCAGCAGGAAAAAGGGAAGACTTAACATGAGATGAACCAACTCAATAAAAGATGCCATGGCTTTTGTTTTACAAGACCTGAGTAGGGCTGTTAGTGATAGGGCTGTTGGGAACCACTTTTAGAGCAGTGGTTCCCAACCTTGGGTCCTCAGACGTTAGAGGGCCTTCTCTGTGCTTGCTCCCAGACTTTGCAACACCCTCCTATAAGAGGCCAGGCTGGCCACTTCTTTGCTGTCCTTCCTCAAGCAGGCAAAGACCTTTCTTTTCAAGCAAGATGCCTGGATGCCTGGGTGGAGTTTTAAAATGGATTGTTGTGCCTAACTACTTTGAATGTGTTTCTGGTGTTGCTTTTGTTTACTGTGTTGTAGTGTGGTATTTGACCCTTTTTAGTATTTGTACAGTTGCTTTTTCTTTTTCTTTTTTAAGCTTTAAAAAAGCTTTGTCTTTTAATTGATACAAGCAGCCCTGGGTCTTTTTTGAAGGAGAAAGGTGGGGTAAAAATATTTTAGATAAATAAATAAATAAACTTGTCAGGGAGAAAAACTAATTTAAAAGGTGCCTAGTGATATACCTGGCAAGCATGTTGCTGATTAATTGCAATTTGTTCCCTTGACTTATGCAGTTTCAGTTACTCTGGAGTAAAATCCCAATAAAATTCTGGCCGCTGGATGTAGGACTGCGTGGCTAAAGTGGTAAGCCGTTGCTCCAGATATGAGCTTTCCTATGGGAAACCATGAAAAAAAAATCTGTCTCATTGTCTCTACTGCATAGCATTTGCAATTCTAATACTTAAGACTTTTGCATTTAAATGCTGCTTAAAAAGTCTTTGGCAAAAAAAGCAGCCCATAAGTATAGATACAGAAATATTCAGCAGTGTTTCAGAAAGAATTTCAGAATATACTTAGATGCACTGTTTCTCTCCAAACGGTTAGAGCTTGCTTCAGAGGCAAAGAAAGAGATCTGGCCGGGCAGCTGTAGGCAAAAAATACTTTAAATTGACATGGCACAGAGTGCCATGTTTCCAGTCTGCCTATTGAAGTCTGTGGTCACCCATAAAAATAAACATGTGGAAACATTCTGCTGGTCTTTGCAGTTCCACAAGATGTTGGTAACTGCTTTTGCTGCAACAGAATGGCAGATTAACATGACTGCCCCTATGGAAATTCTCTGCCTTCCCTTGCTCTTTTTGGTTCATCTGAAAACAGAAAAAGAAGGGGGGGGGGACTGAAAAAAGTTTCCCGGAACTGAGCTGTGTGTGTCATTGTTATCTCAAAGTTTTTACCAACTGTGACACCAGATGGCAGCTGCAAGTTCTGCTGAGAGAGAGAGAGAGAGAGAGAGAGAGAGAGAGAGAGAGAGTTTTTATTAAATAGAATGGCTTTCTGTGGGTTTCAGAAACCATTTAGGTGCAGCCTAATAAACTATTTATTGAGAACACATTTAAACCAACTTAAAGCAATATTGAGAGTGGGTGGCTGGGTGGTGTGTGCAGATAAAATTGCATAAAACACTCTTTCTACAGTTCCGATATAAAAGAAAAACAAAACACCATTCTTGGGCTTGCTTGAACCACAGCATCTCCTCCTCCCCTGCCCTCCCCTGCCCTCCCTATATCCAATATTTCTATATTCCTATTAAGGGCAGAGAGTTATTACTGTATACTGCCGCCACTTCTATCTATGAATGCAATCCATTTTCATTAAATCTGTGAATGTGTTGCCACTCCCTAGATAGGAACCAGACTCCATCTTTACATAACTGCATCCAGTTGCTATTACTGCTGAATAGAGATGGGGACGAAGCACCAAAATGGGGCTTTGTCTTGCTTCGTGGGTTGTCAAACTTGATGACCCACGAACCATGAATTGCCTGCCCCCTAGTGAACCGACAAACAAGGAATCAATTTGTTGGTTCGTCGGGTCATTTTTTTTAAAAAGACAGCCCATAGGGCTATAAAAAAGCCCCGCCCCCTCAGCCTTCCTATGCAGTGCAGCATAGGAAGAGGAGGGGAAGCAGGACCCAAGGCATCCCCCAGCCCCAGGGGTGGGATTCCCTTTGTGGTGCCTTTGCAAAGGCAGCCGGGCTGGGAGATCGCTTAGATCCTTTTTTGATCCCTTCCCTCCCCTTTTTATGTCGCGTGGGCATAGGAAGAGGAAGAAAGGGGAACCAAGCCATCCCCCTCCCCCGGGGGTGGGATTCCCTTCGGGCAGGCTTTAGCAAGCCGTCTGAAGGGAAAATCCCTCTCTGCTTATGCCCCCCGAGGAACAGCTGATCCGCGGGGGCATAAACAGATAGGGAATGAAGGGACAAATATAAAAGGGTTATATTTGTTGCTTCGTATTTGTCTCGGTCTCTGGACCCCAAGAATACAAAGCAACAAATATCTGACAAATCAGGGATATTCAACTAATATTCCTGATTCGTGTTTATATTCGTCCTCATGTCTAGGTTCCCCTTGACACTTAGTCCAGTCGTGTCTGACTCTAGGGCGCGGTGCTCGTCCCAGTTTCCAAGCCATAGAGCCAGCATTTGTCTGAAGACAGTTTCCGTGGTCACGTGGCCAGTGCGACTAGACACGGAACGCCATTACTTTCCCACCGAGGTGGTACCTATTTATCTACTTGCATTTTTACATGCTTTCGAACTGCTAGGTTGGCAGGAGCTGGGACAAGCGACGGGAGCTCACTCCGTTGCGTGGATTCGATCTTACGACTGCTGGTCTTCTGACCTTGCAGCAGAGAGGCTTCTGCGGTTTAACCCGCAGCGCCACCACGTCCCTTTCTCATGTCTACTGCTGAATAAATATAAGCAAAGTGTGCTGCTTATATACTGCCCCATAGTCCTTAAAGCACTCTCTGGGTAGTTTACAATTCAATTATGCAGGCTACACATTGCCCCCATCCCCCCCCCTGTGATCTGGGTGTTCAGTTTACCGATTTCAGAAGGCTGAGTCAACCTTCCATCCTTTAATTCTCTGGGATCGAACGCAGGTCGTGGGCAGAGTCTTGGCTGCAGTACTGTAGTTTTTAACCACTGTGCCACAAGACTGCTGATTAGGAGGAAACAACAAGTGTGCTTAGAAGCCAGGAACTCACAGTAATGATACCACTTTATCCCCTTCCACTGGAAGGCACAAAAGGCCCACAAAATGTTAGTGCCTGCAAAGTCTATGGTTGCATACCCAGTATAGGCCTAATGTATTGCTCCCTGGAAGATCGTTTAAGCTCACAGTGTAACTGGGCTGCACCAAGAGAATGGGAGCTGGATGGAAAGCTGCAATGAATTCATGGGGATGGTGCTCTAGCCAAGCATATAAAGCAAAGTAAAAAGTTCAAACAAAGGGGAGAAGAAAGGCCGCTAAATCTGGAAAGGCTAGTTGAGCATCAGAGCAGAGAAGTGGAACGCTGGGAAGAATCACAAGGAATGACTGAGAGTCAAGCAGACCCCAGGTTGGTCTTGGAGTGTGTCTGTCCACACTGGTTTCCACAAGTGAAGGGACACACGGGCTGCCTGACCTCTGTGGCAATTGTCGACCTCAGAATTGAGAGCACAAAGACACAATAGCTTAGGGTGGATTCAGGATGGTATAAAACAAAAGAATTGATAAGCTGACATCTAGGAATGAAAGGAAACATTTGCTGGGATTCAGCACATTTGTTGTTCAACTGAAGCATGTTTCCAAGAGAGAGTTTAATAGGCATACGTGGAAGAAAAAGAGCATCATGGTGCAGCAGCCAGGTGTACCTTTAACCTGCTGCTCTGTCCTGAGAAAAGAATAATTCAGGATTCACTGTGACTCCCACCAAGGCTATAGATCAGTGGGGAGAATGTCTGGCCCGCCAGATGTTTTGGACGACAACTACTACAACAACACCACCGCCACCACTGGGCATGCTGGGTGAAGCTGACGGGAATTGTAGATCAAAGGTTCTGTCGCTTGTCCAACATTAAAAGCGCCTTGTGGTTTCTTGACGTGTGGCGGCTTGGTGGACAGGACGGCATTTGCATGCATTCAGAGTTCCCAAGCTCTGCAGAAGGGCAACTCCTTTGCTTAAGGTACAGGAGAGTCCAGAGAAGTCAGTGTACTTCAATTCCCATAGAGGCATGCAGCTTGGAATTAGGAACAGCAGAATCTTTTTGCTCCTAGCTGCTATGCGCTACCTGCCCATGCAGCTTTTCCCAGAACAAAAGAAATGCCTGATTAGGGAATTTAATTCTCCGCTGTCTTATCTTCCCATGTGACAACCTGTATTATTTTTCTCCCTGTTGACAAGGATCAAGGAAAACTTCCTGGTGCTCTCAACAGAGTTTTCTCATTGGTGAGAACAACACTTTGTCAGAATCATCTGTCCTTTGTGCAAAATGGCCAGTTTTTGTGCACATTGCCTAAAACTGCGACAATCATTTCTTTGCTACCTCATTTGAAGCAACAGGTACATGGTTTGTGTCTTTCTTGCTAATCATCCAGTCCTTCTGGGCTAGCCATGTGTCATGTTTCTTGGCTTCATAAACGGAAAGGGCACTAGAGACATTTTGTATCCATTACATGGAATCTGAGAGACATATATAGAGAGAGAGAGCGAGAGCGAGAGAGCTTTTTGTATCATTCTTGACTGGAACTGAGGAATCTTGCTGGGCTTTAAAATTCCTCATTCAAGTGTCACATTATGTCAAGACAGCCTAAATCAACAAGAACAAGGTATTTAGAAATTATTCATGCTGGCCTGGCATTAGAGAAGTTTAAAGTGATACCAATATAAATATAGAATACACACTACACAGTGTCTAACCCTACACGGCTGAGCCTGACAGTGACAACTGACATGTGAGAGTCCAAGGATCTCATACTTCAAATATTATTCTTGTGCCTGTACAAGAATTTTTGGCTATCTTACAAAACAGCCCCAAAATATGCTGTTCTATTTTGCAAACAATGGCTGCATGTGTTGTGAGCCACAAGGGGGCAACAAGCATAAACTCTTGAGCCTGGTCTGGTAACTTAAGAGGCCAACTCTGCTTGGAAAGGTTTATATGTATGCCGGGAACTGTGCAATTTGTGTTCAAGGATCTGTCTAGTGTGAGTCAAATCTACTGATGTAATTGCATCCGTAGTCTTATTATTTTTTGAGGTGTCAGTCACAAGCCACAGATTTGCTCTGTATCTTCTGGTCATGCCCAGTAATAACAGGAAAATACTCAACATATGATAGGATTTGGGCCGTGTAGTAGACCAAAGATGGTGTTATCTGGATGTGAAGACTTTGTGTTAATGTTCTACTTATTGTTAGCAAGTTGTATCCTGCACAATCATAAGAAAACTTCTGCCCTAAAGCTGGGCACCTGGAATGTACGGACAATGACCCCTGGCTTTTCTGACCACGGCTTTTCTGACGACCTGAAGGAAATA
Organism: Intellagama lesueurii; assembly: GCA_037013535.1. NCBI lineage: Eukaryota > Metazoa > Chordata > Lepidosauria > Squamata > Agamidae > Intellagama > Intellagama lesueurii. The sequence goes on from JBAJHW010000001.1 coordinate 226,785,083, forward strand.
GACGATGTGCGCAAGACAGCTGTCATCGACATGGAACTGAGTAGACTGCAGATGGACATTGTTGCCCTGCAAGAGACGAGATTGCCAGACTCGGGATCTGTCAAAGAAAAAAACTTCTCATTCTTCTGGCAGGGAAAACCATTGAATGAGACCAGGGAATATGGTGTTGGCTTTGCAGTCAGAAATACTCTTCTGAGATCCATTGTTCCACCTACTGTGGGGAGTGAAAGAATCCTGTCTCTGCAGCTCCACTCATCAGCGGGACCGGTAACCCTCATTAGTGCATATGCACCAACACTGTCATCCACTACAGAAGTGAAAGATAAATTCTACGACAATCTGGCAGCTACTATCAAAAAAGTCCCTGAAAGAGAGGCACTGTTCATTCTTGGAGACTTTAACGCTAGAGTTGGTGCTGATCACAATTCTTGGCCCACTTGTCTAGGCCGTTTTGGCATTGGAAAGATGAACGAAAATGGCCAACGCTTGCTGGAGTTTTGCTGTTATTATGGTCTTTGTGTCAGCAACACATTCTTTAATACGAAGCCTCAACACAGAGTTTCCTGGAGACATCCAAGATCCAAGCATTGGCATCAGCTCGATTTGATCCTCACTAGACGTTCTAGCCTTCCTAGTATTACGATCACACGCAGCTACCAGAGTGCTGATTGCGATACTGATCACTCCCTGGTGTGTAGTAGAGTAAAACTGCGAACAAAGAGATTATATCACACGAAAAAGGAAGGAAGACCACGTATTGACATCAGGAAGACTTGCGATCAAAGAAAAGTGGAGGAATTTGCCCAAGCGCTTGAGGAAACCCTTCCAGGCCCGGCTGATGCAAATGCACCTGAACGATGGGAACATTTTAAGAACGCTGTGTATAACACCGCCTTGTCCACATTTGGCAAGAAGACCAAAAAGACGGCCGACTGGTTCGAAGCCCATTCGGAGGAGTTGATGCCAGCCATCGAGGATAAGAGGAGAGCTCTAGCAGCATACAAAGCCTGTCCTAGTGAGTACAACTTGCAAGCTCTTCGAGCTGCTCGTAGCCAAGTCCAACAGGCTGCCAGGAGATGTTCCAACGATTATTGGCTTCAGCTCTGCTCTCAGATACAGATAGCAGCGGACACAGGTAACATCAAAGGAATGTATGACGGTATCAGGCAGGCTTTAGGTCCAATACAGAAGAAATCTGCTCCCTTGAAGTCTGCTACAGGCGTGATCATCCAGGACCGAGCACAGCAGATGGACCGCTGGGTGCAACACTACTCTGAGCTGTATTCCAGAGAGAATGTAGTAACCGAAGAAGCATTAAATAACATTGAGTGCCTGCCTGTCTTGGAAGAGTTGGACAGCGAACCAACCTTAGCAGAAATAAAAGCGGCCTTGGATTCCCTCGCCTCTGGCAAGGCACCTGGAAAGGATAACATCCCTGTTGAAGTGCTGAAGTGCTGTAAAGAGACCATCACTACCGAGCTGTATGAAATCTTTTGTCTTTGCTGGAGGGAAGGTGGAGTACCACAGGACATGAAGGATGCAAACATCGTCACATTGTACAAGAACAAAGGAGACAGGGGCGACTGCAATAACTACCGTGGCATCTCTCTTCTCAGCGTTGTAGGGAAGCTGCTTGCCCGTGTTGTGCTGAAGAGGCTCCAGGTGCTCGCAGACAGAGTCTATCCAGAATCACAGTGTGGATTTCGAGCTAATAGATCCACCACTGACATGGTATTCTCCCTCAGACAGTTGCAGGAGAAATGCAGGGAACAACAACAGCCACTCTTTGTCGCCTTCATAGATCTCACAAAGGCCTTTGATTTGGTTAGCAGGGATGGCCTTTTTAAAATCCTTCCCAAGATTGGATGTCCACCTCAACTCCTTAAAATCATCAGGTCCTTCCATGAGGGAATGAAAGGCACTGTAGTTTTTGATGGTTCAACATCAGATCCCTTTGACATCCGAAGCGGAGTGAAACAGGGCTGTGTCCTCGCACCAACCCTCTTTGGGATCTTTTTTGCTGTCATGCTGAAGCAGGCCTTTGGAACTGCAACAGAAGGTGTCTACCTCCGGACTAGATCAGACGGAAAGCTCTTTAATCTCTCTAGATTGAGAGCGAAGACCAAAGTCCAGCTGAAATGCATGCGGGATTTCCTCTTCGCCGATGATGCAGCCATTGTTGCCCACTCTGCTCAAGACCTCCAACAACTCATGAATTGTTTTAGCAAGGCCTGCCAAGACTTTGGACTAACAATCAGCCTGAAGAAAACACAAGTCATGGGCCAGGGCGTGGACTCACCTCCCTCTATTACCATCTCCACACAAGAATTGGAGGTTGTTCATGACTTTGTGTACCTTGGCTCAACGATCTCTGACACTCTCTCTCTAGATGTCGAGCTGGATAAACGCATAGGCAAAGCAGCTACCATGTTCTCTAGACTCACGAAGAGAGTATGGCTCAATAAGAAGCTGACGACATATACCAAGATCCAGGTATATAGAGCCTGCGTCCTGAGCACACTCCTGTACTGCAGTGAGTCCTGGACCCTTTGTGCACGGCAGGAGAGGAAGCTGAACACCTTCCATATGCGTTGCCTCCGACGCATTTTTGGTATCACCTGGCAGGACAAAGTTCCAAATAGAGTAGTCCTAGAACGAGCTGGAATCTTTAGCATGTATACATTACTGAAACAGCGACGTCTACGTTGGCTTGGGCATGTCGTGAGAATGGCTGATGGTCGGATTCCAAAAGATCTCCTGTATGGAGAATTAGTGGAGGGAAATCGCCCCAGAGGGAGACCACAGCTGCGATACAAGGACATCTGCAAGCGGGATCTGAAGGCCTTAGGAATGGACCTCAACAGATGGGAAACCCTGACATCTGAGCGTTCAGCCTGGAGGCAGGCATTGCATCATGGCCTCTCCCATTTTGAAGAGACCCTTGTCCAGCAGACCGAGGCAAAGAGGCAGTCACGGAAGCAGCAAAATCAGGGAGCTGGACAGGGGACAGATTGTATTTGTCTTCAGTGTGGAAGGGATTGTCACTCTCGAATTGGCCTTCTTAGCCACACTAGACGCTGTTCCAAGTCCTCCATACAGAGCACGTTACCATAGTCTTTCGAGACTGAAGGATGCCTAATACTGTATCCTGCACTGCTGCTATTTGGAAGTCTTCTGTACTCCAGTTCTGACAGATTAATACTTTTAGTCTGGATGACTGCTGTAATGACGTTTAAATTACAGAGGATCTAAAGAAATAACTTCCTAAAACAAAGTTAAGTAAACAAGTGAGTTTATTAATATTTTGGATTGGAATATTCAAATATGATTGTTTAAAAAAGAAAATATGGACCTTTACAATTCCATTTCTCTTTCGTATGTTAGATTTATATGGGTCCTTAAAAAAAAAAAACACCAGATGATGACGCTTGCAATCCTATATACAGTTAGCAGGGGCTAAGCCACCCTGCTGTTAATACGACTTGCTTCTGAATAGACATGCATTGGATTCCACTGGAAATCTCAGCTCCATCTGTGTTCCCAACACCAGTAAACATTTGCTGGTGATCTCTCAGCAGCCCACGCTTTGCTTTTGTGCATCCATTAGCCTTCATTCATATAGTCACACTCCCTTTGCAATCAAGAATCCAGGAAGAGTAAACTTGCCATTTTGCCTTCACTTGAAAACAAAGTGATTGCCTTTTCAGATGTCCAACAGGAGTGGGCTCGTCGTGGGCTGGAAGGCAGAGACTGAGATGACCTTTTGGAAAGAGGGTTTCATTTTGCCCTTCCTGAAGAGAGCCAGCACTGGTAGAAATCAGCTTTCCTTATGGAAGATTTTGTTCTGCCCTATTGCGCCAGCAGATGGTGCCCCAGAATGTGCTCTCTCTCTCTCTCCCTTTGCTCAGTCTATAGACGACATCAGGTATCTTACTGTTTTCCACGGTTAGCTAGGCAATTGGAGTTGGAAGAGCTGCATTAAAAGGGACACAAGATGAAAAAGGTGGGCTAGAATAATTGCAATCCTTTTGGAATTTTGGACTTGGGAAGAGCTCAGACAAGTTACTTTCTGGACCACAACTCCCAGAATCCTCCAGCTGCAAGCATGTGATTCTGACTGATCCTGAGTCTTGTGCTTCTGAATAGTAACATTTCTAAAGCTTTAGTTTTAGATTTGAAAGAGCTATTGCTTGAATCTCCACTCAGATCCAGAGTTTGCTGGACAGCCTCCGGAAAGGCACTGCCTCTCAAACACATTGTATGGGTTGGAAAGTAAAAATCAGACCTGCAGAGACCTAAAGGCAACTGCTAGTTCCAATTAGTATTTTTGTTGTTGTTGTTGTTTAGTCATTTAGTCGTGTCCGACTCTTCGTGACCCCATGGACCAGAGCACGCCAGGCCCTCCTGTCTTCCACTGCCTCCCGGAGTTTGCTCAAATTCATGTTGGTAGCTTCAATGACCCACATAATCAATTTCCAGATGGTAAGTCAATATTTAACATAAATCCAGTTGATTCCATGAGTCTTCTCTACTCAGGCTGGCAATTAGATTGAAGCCATAGGTTGTAAACTGTCCTGAGGTATTTGAACTACAGTATCTGTGAGGTGAATTTGACCAAACTCCGGGAGGCAGTGGAAGACAGGAGGGCCTGGCGGGCTCTAGTCCATGGGGTCATGAAGAGTCGGACACGACTTAACGACTAAACAACAAATCTGTGAGGTGAAGGGATAAAAACTTTTTTTGGCAGTTACTCATGAAACTCAGTGGCTGAAAAAGCCTCTCCCCCAGTCCAAGGATTGGCTAAGGCACAGAGAGATTTTTGTTTTAGAAACAGAACACTGAACAAACATTTCTAACAAGGCACATTGTAGTTGGTTAGGTATGCCTATTGTATGTATGTGGGAAAATAAATCCTGTGGTTCATTATGCATGGAGTTCAATCAATGGTCTGAGGCAAGGTTCCCTCTAAGGTGCGCACCTGCACATGGATGACTCTGGTCCCCTCCACACAACCTTCCTCCTTCCCCATGCACTCACCATGATTGTTTTCAGCCCCTTTGGTTCTGGTCGCGACCAGGGGGGGGGGGCAGAGTCACGCATGTGAGGGGCAGAGCCTCGCCCAGTGGGGCTGAAAATTAGAGGGACTGTTGGTCTGAGGATTTCAAAATTCTGGCTTCAGCACCAGAGGTTGGGAGTTCGATTCCCTGCTGTGCCTCCTGCAAGTAGAGCCATCCTGGGTGGCCATGGGCCAGCTGCACAGTCCCAGGATGCCCCCAGAAGAAGGAAAGGGTGAACCACTTCTGAGTACTCTTCTACCTGGAAAACCCTGAAAGGGATCACCATAAGTCAGCATTGAGTTGACAGCACATGATCATTTATTATTAAAATAATGTTATATACATATATCAACATGTTTATATGCACTGATTACTGCTAATTATTTCTCATCCTGAAATTCTTTTCAACCCAGGTTCTTGTTTATAGTAAAGCAATTTGCATATATTGAGAGACAGCATTTCCTCTTAACTTCCTTTTGCATTTTGCCTGCCGCTAGACAAATACACTTCTCACAGCTGTTCTCTTATGTGAAGTTTTGTGTTTCCATTCTTACCAGCAGCAACTTGAGCGAATATTTGGGTATCACATCCTGTTTTGCGTTCCTTTACAAATGCACCGACCATATAATTGCTCTATCAGCTGCCTCCCCTGACAGCCTTTATAAATGAAGTTTAATATGTTAATCTTCAACCTTTCCCAAAAGGTCTTTGCTCCCTTCCCTTTCATGTTTTGGAAGCCCGTCTAATTTGTCAACAACGTCTATAAAGCTGACCTAATGTGGAGGGAACATGGTGTACTTCCCAAAAGAGAAATGCAGAGTGCGAGGTATCCAGGAGCTTGGGGCCGGGCAGAGCATCGTGGTGTACTGTTCCTCGTAGGCCTCTGTTGCATCAATCCCAAACGGATCACGCAGAGACTCCTGGACACGTAGTCATTTCCTAAAACTGAGAGCTGTTGAACTTGTCTGTTGCTATGGCTTTTGGGAAGCATAAATGCAGTTAATGAAAACTAGCCACCCTGCCCAGTTTATTCCACGTGGGGTGTGTGTGCAGGCAACAACTGAGGGCCTAAGTAGTCCTACCAAGAGTAGAGCCATGAAAATGAACGGGACTTCTTAATCACAAGCAACGTAAACCACATTGATTTTAAAGAGGCGGTCGAAAGGGGGACCAGTGTTGGATAGAACTGTGAGGTTTCACAGTGGATTACGTTTTGTGAGTCATAATCTGAGGATATAATGAGTCATTCAGACAATATCACTAAGACAAATGTCCTGCATCTCCACTCTCGAAAGAGCCGATATTGGCTCCGCAGATATGGTTCAGCATCCATTGAAGCTGGCAACTAACAATCAGTGCTGGAAATGTGATGTAATTACCTTGCTGGCAGGAATTCTGTTCTATTCGGGGGCAATCTATACAGAATTTATATGAACAGCATGAAGGAAATTGTGTATGTGGGCTATGTGACAGAGGGAAATGATTTGATCCTCATAGTTACCTCATCAGATAATTTCCCTCTCTTGCTGCGCTTTCATCCAGTATTCATAGTTGATTATTTGTCTCCCTACAAACTAAATAATTTACTTGTCTGGCTGTGGGGGTGTTTTTCTAAGTAGGCATGACAGAACAGCATTGAAATAGATTGCAGAATAATGTGTGTAGGAACACATAGATTAGGCTGCCTGACTGCTGGAACCTTGTGTAAACTGAGGTTTGGGAACCTGTTGTCCTCCTCGAATTCTCATCTATCCTGGCCAGCATGGCTTGTTGTAAGAGATTATCGGAGTGGTAGTCCAAGTCCATCCAGAGGTAGGTTTGCCGGGTGTCAAGACAGCAGGTGGCCCCTCAAGGAAGCCTTGCGTCTTGACATGGGGAGCCAAAGCTGAGGATGGGCAGTGCTGGAACCAGAGGGGGGGGAAATTGTGTGTGAGTCTTCATGTACAAACCAAGACAACACTAGTGTAAGGCCTGGAAGGTAATTTCCTGTGGGCTGGTTATTTGCTTTCCACAAGCCCCAGAAACATTGAAGAACCCAGAAAAACTCACCACATCTCATATGTGCTACGGGTAAGGCAGTCTATAGCATGCATGAGATGTGAGGTCTACTGGGAGTAGTGGAAAACATTGCAGCTGCTGGGCGCAGCTTGGTGCCTGGGCAGCTACTAAAACAGAGATGTTTCCCTGTCCTCCCAAACTCTGAGTTGCCATATTACCTGGTTAGCTGCTTTTACCCAGATGCTGAGTCCTATTTCCCCAGTTTCCACTCATACCTATTTCTATAATTAGCAGTTCTGGAGCCTTCTGAACCCTTGCCTCCTCCCATGACATCACAAGAACCCACTGTCTGTTGTCTGGTTTGGTCTTTAAGTGCTCAGGGAATGGGATCCTGCTGACCTGGCTATGTGTGTATCCCCGTCTCTGACATAACTCCAAGGGTGATGATCCTTGTGTCTTTGGTACTCATCTGAGCCAGTGGGATGATATCATCTTGCTGACATTACTGTGTCTATAAAAGGCGTAGATCCACCGTGGATGTAAAGGAGATACAGGGGTGCCTTTGTATATTGCTCTTCTTTCTGAGGTCTGTGTGGTATAAGGCACGTTATATTGACAATCCTGAAAACGGATGTGTTACATATTCTCAAGTATGAAGCTTGGTAGTGCATTCTGTGTTGTTTACCTCTATTTAACAGCAAATAAAGTGTGCATTTGTATGCCTGTCACACACCCACTTTCAACTTGCCTCCACTCTTTTGCATATCAGTAGTAAGTGGCAGTTTGTTTGCTATCTTGAAATCAAATATTAAATCTGTATGTGCATGAAATGTCTGTTCTTCCTGTTTGTATGTCTTTTTTCGCTATTGAACTACAACTAGGTGCAATCAAGCCAAAGCTAAGCACTTTTTGAAGTCTTACTTTTTTCAAAGAGGAGCGTTGCCACCCAAACTTTGCCAGGTTTTCTCATCAATGGGCTGCACTGCTCTGTTCTCCTGGGAGCAAGGTCTATTGAGCTGAGTGGAGCTTACTTTGGAGTAATATAGGATTCTGCTGTAAATATCACTAGCCAAAATCTTGTTGCTTAGCGGAATAAATCACACTATGGAGGTACATTGGATCAATGGGAATTTGGTGACTCAGCTCCTCTGTAAGTTCTGTTGATTCGAATGGGCCTACTCTAACTGTGACTCAGAATGCTAAAGTAAGGCACAACTATTTGAATCAATGGAACTTATGGAGCAGTTATTTCACCAAATTCTCATTGATCCAATGGCCCTACTGTAGTGCGATTTATTCCACTAAGCAACAAGATTTTGGCCATGGTTTTTATCTAGACTGAATGACAGTTAAGAATTGGTGTATTTAAGATCTGCACCAGAACAGGATATTTTAGTCTCATGTTTTTGTAGAATCCACAAACAAACAAACAAACAAACACCCTAGACCTAAAAGGTAGGCAGTTTATAACATCATCACCTGATAAACTGCATACTTTGTCTCCAGTTTTAAGCCATTGGCTGTGTACCATTTTTATGCTTAATATGAACAAAGAGGGGGAAAATATCCCAACAAATTACTGCATTTTGCTGGTGGATAATGATGATGATTTTGCCTACCCAATAGAATGTATTGGGAATGGCATATTTTTCATGCCATTTCTCAGCAGACCATGATGCCAAGAAGCAGAAGCAATGTACTCTGGTTGTCAGTAGGTTGGTCCTCTCTCTCTCTCTCTCTCTCTCTCTCTCTCTGTGTGTGTGTGTGTGTGTGTGTGTGTGTGTGTGTGTGAAACCCTGATGGGTGAGGATCAACACTCAACCCCACTGGTTCCATCTGTTTTGATGTCGATTGGATCATGGTATCTACTGTGCGCAGCATAGCTAACTCTCCCTGGATCATGCCTTTTTCACTATCTTGTGCTTGGGGTGCTTCTTTTTGCCATACCTTTTGCAGGAAATGGTCTTGGCACAGGTTTATGTAACAGGCAGAAGCACTTTGTGGCTTCAAGAAGGTTTAGCTATATCGACGACCTATCAGTTGACACCGGATTGCTGGAGCTGGCCTGAGTGTCTTCTTCCCATGTTAACAAGCTTTTTTTAACTTAGTTGGTATGGCTTAACATATGGCAACAATGTTTTTTTCATAATCCAGGCAGCCCTTAAAGAGGCTTCAGGGAGGATCAATTTACAGCTCAGGACACCAGGGAAGATCTCATGTTGGTACTAAGAAGATTTTAAAGCCTAATGACCCTTCATTGATCGTTTTAAGCGTTACTGTTGCAAATCCACCTACTGCACATGATAGAGTGCGCAGGTTTTGTGTTTCTTGATTTTAAAAAAAGGGCAACATTTCCTTCTTGCTCTTCTTGATGACATTTTTAAAAAAATAATATATTGCAAAATGTTTCATATAAGCTGGTGATCGATGTTCTTGTAAGCGACCTGTCCCCACCATAACAAATGAGTTCCGGAATGGGGGAACCTGGGAATGTTCATTTACTTAAATGGTACAGTACTTTGGTGCTTATTAGACACATCTCTGGTTTGTGAGAGCAACTCAATTGATTCTATATATAGCGTCATAGCTGCCCATAAATGGGAGGGACGAGATAGCAGCCTTCCTTGAGAGTTGGGCATTATTTTTGTTTTCCTCAGCCCAGAGCTTGGGTAAGGCTCTTATTGCTCTCTGCTTTGCCGGACTGACATCTCATTAGGTAAGTAGGAGTCCATTCTTTTATTGGGGGGGGGGGGAACCCTGTGCATTATTCATATTAGACAAGGTTTGCTTGTTTTTTGACTCTTTAAAACATTTCTCTCCTATTTACAGTTAATGACCCCTGTATCTTCAGAAGGGGTCTTACTACTGTCATGGGGATAGAATAACTAAATAACTAAATTGCTATTTTAACCATTATTTTCATTTTTATCCATTAATTCACTGCCCTATGCACAGGCTGCTTAAACCCACTGAAGTCCATGACCCATCTTTGCTACATTAAGGTTAACCAGAGTGGGCCAGTTACATGTGCAACAGAGAGAAGAGTACTGAATTCTAGACATATTTCCAGTCAAGGATATAAATGCATTAAAATGCATTAATATTTGCCATCAATTCCTTTGTTCAGTGGATCAATATAGTGTAGGCTGTTTCAGTAAAAGTTGTAACTTGTGTTTGCCTAAGAATTATTTTGAAACAATGAGCAAAAAGATGATTTAAAAAAACCTACTTGATTTTTAAAAATCTACTTATTTGAAGTTCACCATGTATGAAGACAAATTTCTGACTCTTGATATTGCCTAGTGTTTACTGCTTGATATCTTTCTCCAGATTTGCTGTGTTCCTGATGGGAAAGGGATAGAGAGAGTTAAGAAAGTCTTTTTTTTTTCTTATCAAATGTTACCTGGAAGGTGGAAAGGATTCAGATAAACAAGGGAAGGTGTGTGAGCCAATGAAGATGCCCTTTGGAGGGATAATGAAATGAGGAGTAGTGGGGATTAACTCATTTTTATTGTCAAAGGAAAAAAAAATGGAAGTGACAGGAAGCTCCCATTCAAATGCATAACTATAGTAGAATAAAATGGTGATGCGTAATTTCAGCAAAAGCTTAAATGGAATCCTGGTAAGATGGAGACTCTATGGTAGGCGATTCCCATGTCCGGGGTGGTGGTGGTTTGGACAGCTTCTTTTACATGGAGTAGCACTTCCCGAGAGAGCAGAAACTAAGCCCTGAGGCTCAGATAGTCACAGTAGTGTGGAATGCCCACGGCTTCACTATGGCTTGTTTGGTAACGGAAGCTCTTCCTGGACCAGGATGACTTAATGACAGTAGTCCATGCCTTGGCACACTTCCTGTATGGATAACTACAATGCTTTCTACATGAGGCTTCCCTTGAAGACCCTCCAGAGCTGCAGCTGATGTAGTTTGCTATGTTAGCTGTGGCACAGAGAGGTGAACATATTACACTGTGTCTCTCTCCCCCCCCCCCCCAAAATCTGGGATTTCTGTTTTGATCATATGTTTTCTTCCTCACCATGTGACAAGGGGATCTCCCTCGTTCTCTCTGAGATGAATCATACATGTATTTCTTTTTCAATTTTGGTGTGGGCATAACTGGTATGCAATGAGAGGAAGTCACTTGCATCCCAACACTGAAAAAATAAGTCTTTAATTAGTGACAGTCTGATGTTGATAATGCTATCGTTCCCATTGTACAGGCAGAATCTACCCAATAGGATTGCTGCTGTACGGTAGTGTCTGAGGTACATTGTGTATTTTCAAGACTTCTTTGAACTAATGAAAGCAGTAGTGCTGGATGGGTTGATTGTGTCTTTGACTTCAATCAGTCTATTCTATTTTGTATTTGCTGTATGTGTATGTGCTTAGCTTCACAAAAGAAAAAGAAACACTATTGAGCAAATCCAAGAGCTTTGTGCAGAATATGTTTTGCAAATTGTGGCAACCATGATGAAAAAAAAACCACACACAGTTTGGCCTCATGGTCTCACACTGGAAGTGAGATGCCTTGCGAGGGTAAGGGAATCCTCAAGACATTTTCTCATAGTGTGGAGATAGGCAGTCTCATCTAGCATCTTGTCGATAGTGGGATTTCGTCACATTGCTACTGAAATCTTTGCACTGGTTGTCCATGACCTACCAACCCTGATTCAAGGACTTGTTGTTGGAATGCAAATCTCTAAGTGGTTCAGGATCTGGGATTTAAGGATGACTGGTGGCGCTCTTGTGATCCCTAGGGCAATCCCATGGACCAGGGTCATTACAGTGGTCACAGTCCAGCTGTGGAACCCCATCCTAGTGAAGAGTGGTTGTTGACCTTGCTGTTGTTACCTTAGTGCCATAAAAATGTGTTTATTTGTGCAAGTTGCGGGGGTGGGGGGGGGAGAACAAGTGCTTAATATTTTTACTTGCTGAGCCTTTTTGGTAGGGATTTTTAGAACTTTTACTATATATGCAGTTTAGAAATATGATTTTATTGCTACATTTGTTTTATATTGTGTTTTAGATAAGCTGTTAGCTATCCTGGACTGTTTGCAAAGAAGGGTGGGATATAAATAAAAAGAAAAGGAAGCTTTTGTTTCAGGCTCACTATTTCATCACAGTAAATTATTGTAGTCCCAACTTATATATTTATTCTTATTAGTCTTAAAATAGAATTTATCTTGAGTGTTGCATTGTGGAGATTGGATTACTTTTAATATACTTTTGATAAGTTGTTTGTTTGTTTGTTTGTTTGTTTGGTTGGTTGGTTGGTAACACTGAAGCTAGTCAGATGCCTCTGAACATTTTCTGATGTGGTCTATTGCTCTGCAAGAACAATTAACCACACAACAAATTGATTCATTAATTAATCAGCCCATTAGCTCAGAGCTTATACAGAAGAACAAGTCATTGTGTAGGGTTCCTAGGCTCTTGAAAACTGTGTTAAAGTTCCAATCTAGGCCATCTTTGTATGTGTTGTTTATAGTTGGTGTCAATGTTGATGACAGTGTTGGGAAAATGAGACTGCAACCCCAATTCTTTCCACTTGGCTGGATGTGTAAATGTCTTATGTTCAGTGTAGGCATCCTGGGCAGGACCATATACATCCATATAACTCTGTCCTGGCATGTGTGGGTTCCTCCTTCATAATCCCTGAGCACAGTGGGAGAACTGGGAGGGACTTCTCCAGGAATAACTTACAAACTGCCCACTTACGTTGCACCTCTTTTGAAAGAGGGCAGGGAGGAAAATTATAGGTTTCTTTTTTCCTTGATTTTGTTCTGAAGGAAGGAAAAAGTGGTTGATCTCTACAATTTCAATGGCTTGACACGAGGATTAATTGCCACTGTTTAGCTTTTAACCTGTTCCAGACTCACTGGCCTTTGTTCACCAAGCACAGTTTTCCAGAGCTGCAAATGTTACTCCCTTGGATGGCAAAACCCACCCTCCTCCAACCAGCAAGACCACCAGTGGTCATGCTGGCTGGGAGATTCTGGGAATTGCAATCTCCAGAAATAACCTGTCCAAGCTGTTCTATTATTCTTTCCTTCTCAGCAGCCACTGGTATTACTGGTTCTGATCCAAGCCCTACCCAGGGTGCTGTTTCATAAAATCAAGGATGCCACTAGGTGACGCATGACCTCTCCATAGAAAGGGACGCCTCTCTCTCCCCAGCAACCACCTAAAGCAGGAGAATTACAAACATACAAGACACTGAGAGGCAAAGCCTGCAGAGAGGGGGATTATCCCAGAGATGAGGTGCTCAGTAGAAAGAGTTAGTTAACTGGTAGTGAGATCTTATTGAGACAAATTCTGAGTTTCCTAGTAGCCAAGTCAACCCCTCTCCCCTTTCTACGAATTTTCCCTTCTCTGTGTTCTCTTCTATTAGAATATACACTTGGTTTGGCTATAGCGGGGATGTGCTTTCCCACAACACTGTACGCTAGTCCTTGAGACATATTTTTTACATGTGAAAGCCTCCACAGCATATATTCTGTTGTGCAAGGTTTCATCACTTCTTTCAAATAAATCTTGAAAATCAAATTATACTTGCCATGGCTAAGTATAGATTTATTTATATTGCAGTTGTAGAATTTCCAAACAAGCAAAATGATGTGTGTGTGTGTGTGTCTCTCTGTGTGTGCTAACCTGACACAGGTAGAATCAGCAAATAAATGTTGTAATTGCTATTGTGTTTTGGCAATGTACATATATAACTAATACATAAGACTTCATAGAATGTGTATGCAGTTGATGCAAGTGATTGGGTCTAAAGATTTCCAAAAAGTATGATATGGTCATAGACTATGTGTTGAGCAGATGACACAGACACATCTCTGGAACAAGATATATGCAAGAAAATATTTTATACATATTTATTTAATTATGTATATCAGGCTCACTTTCCTTCCAAATGGAAACTCTTCCCTGTATGCAACAAAGTGGTAACTAGTCATACTTGCTCAGGTCTTCCAGAAAATGGATAAATGTGGAACGCTCCGAGGTTCTAGCTGCATTTGTTTGGCCACTTAATAGTTTCAGAGCTAGAGATATGAAGTATTTTCTTTGTCTTCTCTCTCTCTCTCTCCTGTCAGTTTGTGGTCTGTGGTAGAATTGTAGAAAGCAAGGGACCTTCTGTCTTTCTCTAGGGAGTGAGAAGGAGTGCCCTTGCAACAGTGCCTGCTGCCATCTGAGAAATGCAGTTGGCAGCTGGTCTCTCATAAAGAGAGGTGCCTGAAACTATCAGGTTCCTCCTCTGCACCACTGGCATCATTTTAGCTCCACTGTACTATCCTTGGGAAAACCACCTGACCTAAGAAAAGAGGTTGGCATTCTGGCCCCGGCTTCTTTTCAAACCTAGAAATGGCTTCAGCCACCACTATAACCCTCTGGTGAGGAATGTGGTGTCGACCACGAGTTATTAGGGGGCTTTCATCTGGCCATTTTGGATGGCAAGTAAGGAGCTCCTCTGTCTAGTCAAAATTTCCAGGATAATTTGGACAGGCAGAATGTGGTTAGGTGGGACAGGCTCAAGTCATTTTGTAGCCTGCAGCAGAGCAGCCAACACCCTTATGCCTGAGTGAATTTTCCTTTGAGCCAGGCAAAGGGAGTTACTTACCTATGCAAAAATCGTAAACGGGTTGGGTGACAGCTGAGGCGAATTGGAAGGTGCTGTCCTTCCATTGATTGACAGTGTCTCTGCCCTGTGGCACAAGTCCAGGACCCTGTTTCCCCAACACTGGCAGGAGAAGGCCACCAAAACTAGAAGTGGAGCCAAGGTGACTGGATAAAAAATATTTCCTGCATGAGGCAAAGTGAAGCAAAACAATATTTTCTGGAGGATTTGTTGTGACCGAGAATATTTCAAAGGGCTTGGAATTTGTGGGAATTTGAACATCTGATCTACACACTAAGGCCTATAAGGAACTTCTTTTAACAATAATGTATTTCTTGGGAATGTTAGTTTATCCTCAGTTGTCTGAAGGACATTTACTGACAGAGTAATTGGGTCATTTCAGCCATTGCTGAGGAGCAGAAATGGTGTTGTTGAAAAAAATGTTTCTGGTAATTGAGGTAACACACTTCGGAGTAACAGAAAATGGGCAGACAGGACTGGATGGGCAATTATTATCCAAATATAATATCATTACATTATCAAAGTAAAACATATAAAAATGCATACTGTTATAAAAATCTCATAAAATAAAGGATCTTCATAAATGATTTGGAACTGCAATTTTGAACAAAACACCTCAAATTATTTATAAAACAATGTTTCCATTTGGGCTGAAACTTATGTAATTAATTTCAGATAATTACCATAGCTATATTAGTTACTGGTAAGTTCAAAAAAAATTAAAAAAGTAAAAATTAGTTCTGTATGCAATCTTACATTTTCGAGTTACAGAAAGACCACTAAAATGCTACATGTTCCCATCACAGAAGATATTTTGCTATAGAAAAACAAAAGCATGAATCTTGTGAAGAGTGAATCAGAATTAATATTATTGTGCTACATTAATTACGTACCAAGAACGGTATACCGAAAAGGCTTCCAAATGATTCAGAGACCCAATGGCTGTTGTTAAAAATCTAACAGAGTAGGATGTTTTCACAGGTGAAAACTTTTCAGCTAACACTATTTTATGCTGAGCATCCAAACAGTTCGTGTAACTGTCAGCTGAACACAACAACTTCTGTGCAACATGTCCCTCCAGTTGCAGGAGGCAGTTGCAATGAATACTTTCTCCTGAAGGAGGTGTTCATTGGTTTGCTAGCCAGAAAGAGATATCCATGAGCCTCTGCATCTTTCTGACTGCAGTGTTGTAAAGCACTAGTCAAGCAATGACCTTCCCGGGATATAAATGCAGCTGAGTTTTGAGATTGCATTTTATGTCTTGATTTGTTAAGAATGTTCCTCTCTTCATTAACCTCGGTCATCTTGGACCATGCATTGCCCTGCATAGGCAGGTGATGTGTCTGTTATCTGGTTTACTTGATGCCTATTTCTATGAATGATGAACTGGAAAAAGGCTTGAGGCAGAAGAAGCATCTGTTCTAAAAGAAGACTAACTACTCACAAAGCCACTCGGGTCACAGACAAGCCCTAGTCCCAGCAGCTATGTGTCCTCCACATACACGCCTGACATTCAGGATAACACTTCATGCCTCCGATAAGGTTGACTGTAGCCCACAATGGCTTATGCTATGCTAATCATGTGATTCTGAAAGGTGCACACACAGTATTTTATTGTTTTAGCTGCTATAGGCTACCATGGCTTCCCCTTGGGGAGTTTTATGTATTTTAAGTGTGCGTAATGGGAAGCTACGTGTGTAGTTTTTGAATTGTCCTCAAGAAAGTTGTGGCTTTGTGGCATGTTCATTATTCAGCGGCCATGATTGAAGTCCTATAGGAAAAAAAAAACTGGGAATGACAGGCACAACAAATGTTCAGTTCTGTTGCTTTCAGTGTGGGGCATAGTCTTATCCTATGTGAGCTTTCTCAGAAGGCTGACCTGGGATTGCTGTTAGGTAAGGGTGCAAGGGAAGCAAGGGACGTGGTGGCGCTGTGGGTTAAACCGCAGAAGCCTCTGTGCTGCAGGGTCAGAAGACCAGCAGTCGTAAGATCGAATCCACGCGACGGAGTGAGCTCCCGTCGCTTGTCCCAGCTCCTGCCAACCTAGCAGTTCGAAAGCATGCAAATGCAAGTACTGTAGATAAATAGGTACCATCTTAGTGGGAAGGTAACGGCATTCCGTGTTTAGTCGCGCTGGCCACGTGACCACGGAAACTGTCTTCGGACAAAACACTGGCTCTATGGCTTGGAAACGGGGATGAGCACCGCGCCCTAGAGACGGACACGACTGGACTAAATGTCAAGGGGAACCTTTACGGAGTAGACTTTGTCTAAAAGGGCGAGATAGAAATCGAATAAATAAATAAATAAATAAAATTTACCTTTACCTAAGGATGCATAGGATTGCAGTTGTTAGACTTTCTAGTCAACTGTCTATAGTATCAAGTTGCAATCATAGATTCCTTTCCATATTTATATCTGGTTGTGTTGATTGAAATGCCATATTCCTCACTGAAAATGGTAACTTCTGAGTAGTTACAGAGGTTGATGTCGTTTCAGAAGTGGCTTACGTGTATAGCCCTAAGAAGATCAGTTACTTTGTGGTATGTCTCGCTGAACGCAGTGGGATTTGTTTTGAAGTAAAACATGCCTTAGGTTGGAATGGATGTCTGTTACCATATGATCCTGAATAGTTAATCCTGTGTGTTTGATGGTAGCTGCCATTATGTTAACTAATGCAGCAGTTGGCACTCCCCATTAAAAAATACTTCTGTTGGTGGCACAGTCCGTTTCAGAGGTAAGTTGTAAGGAGAACAATGGAGTGGGCTGGAAGTCCTGATTAAATACAGTTGTCACCCTTTGATTTACAGAAGGGGTGAACTGTAGCGGGTTCCAACATGTCGTCGAAGAGAGTGCCATTCTACCAAAAAAGGCACAAGCATTTTGACCAGTCCTATCGCAATATTGAGACAAGGTATTTACTCCAGGAATATTCAGCAAGGAGGTAAGTCCTATACTTTTCCCTCCCCATAAACAAATGTTACAGTTCTGTCTACCTTCTGAGACTTAAAGGCAAATTCATGATGTCTGCTAGCCCTTCAGTAAGTGCAGCATGGCTCTCTCGTTTTTGCTGCTTGTAGGAGATTGCAGAGATGGACCTCTTAGGTGTGTGGCAGGCAGCAGAATACAGCAGGATGTCTTGAGTTGTCTTGGGAAGTTACAAGTTGCACATACACAGCACTATGGCTTGGTCCTTTGAGGGACCTCTGCATCAGCTGAAGAACTTAGACAACTGGAGGACAGACTTTAAGGATTCCAACGTTGCTGCACCACTCCTGGCCCTTGCCCCATAAGATCATGCTAGAATCTATTAAGATATTTATGCCCTATCTTTCTATTCCAAATCATGCTTCTTGGCATATTTATTCCCCACAAGAAAATGTTCTTGTAGGAAGCAAAAGCACAGATTGGAAAGGATCAAATTCTGGGATGGTGTGGACATATGGTAGATGAAATTATTCAAAGACCCAGAAACCCTACAATGAGTAAATCCCTCAACTTCAGCATTCTTTTGATATAAGAATCACTTCTGGCAGGTGGGCAGAGTCGGGCATCCTGGCTCAAACTATTTAAACCATCAAAACCAGAATAATCTGCTGCTCTGTGAGGAGTTCAAATAAACACAGAGGTGTGAACTTGCTCACTGTAATCCTCTGTATGTTTGCTCAAAAATAGTTTCACTGAATACACTTGAGTTTACTCACAAGTAAACATGGAACAAGTAGAATCATGCGCTCAGAATGGTAGCTTTCCATTTCTACCAGTTTTTCCCCTCTAAAAGTCCGCTTTTTCATGCTCAACTGGATTCTGACCAAATGTGACAAGTGCAACCTGGACACAGCACTTACGCTTCCTTCTTCAATATATCAGTAGAGAGGGGGAAAATGTATCCAAATTATTTTCCAAAAGTGAAAAGTAAATGTTTGGCGTGGCCTCTAGTCTTCATGGGGGTTCAGTAAAACTCAGCTTTTCAATGAGTTTGAGCATCTGAAAACACTGTTTCTAGATGTTTTTTTTAAAAAAGGAGTATCACTTTTTTTTAAAAAAAAGTATTACTTTATGTACCACCCCATAACATTTGAGTTTCATTCTAGCTAATCAAAACCAAAAGTTATTGAATGATATATAAAATAATACTTTTCTAATCTGTCAGAGGCATTTAAAATTCATGGCTCTGACTGCATTTGGTGTCAAAACCGAGTTTGCTAGCAATGAAATACCAATAATGAATGTTTTCTGTGAATTTCTTCATCATTGCTTTCACATTTGCAATTGCTGAAAGACTTTAGATTTTCTAATTCATGCCTTGAATGTGCACTTTCGACTGCCAATGTGAACTTACGTGACTGAATATACAAAAATATTTCCTGCTCTCACAAGTCCCACTGGGAAAAAGTCCTCCACCATGGATAAGATCCTGAAAAGGAAGGCAGACTGTTTTTTTTTAAGCTTTAGTGTGTCCAAGTACAGTTTGCACAGGAAAACTTATGAAAACTAAAAAACCCAAATTAGTCTTATAGGCGTTACATTGCTATTTCTTTTTCTTCCACTTATGAGCAAGGAACTTTCCATTAAACTCTGAAACTGCATAATCGCCATAGATCGGATTCTTCAGTCAGAGCTAGGCTGGTCGTTGGGGTTCCAAATAAAATATTAGGTTAATATGAGCTTTGTAATATGCTTTTGAGCTTTAAATTGGCTTTTCCTCCTCCTCTTCTTCCTCTTCCTCTTCCTCATTCTCACTAAAGCCCACACTGAAGAATTGGGCAGTTCCGCTCCCCTGAAGTGGCTGTCCAGCTATGACTGCTATTCCATCCAAGGAAGGCTCTTCTGCTCGCAAGCTGATATCACAGCCTTTCTTTGGGGAGTGTTTTACTCTCTCTCTCTCTATGTTAAATGGAACTCTTGATCTGATGAGAGATACATGAGAGATCTGCCTTTTTTCTCATGGAAATCATTCAAGAAAAGCTTACAGGGAAGCTATTCCCTTTGTAACCTTCAGAATATTCTGCAATACTGGCTTCTCTGCATCTGTAGGTGGAGAGAGGTTTGTTTGGTTCTTGGTTCAGCTGTAGGTGTATGCTGGATAAGCCCAGTCTTCTGAATTCCCCAAAGCAGTCCAGAGTCACCATTTTTCTCTTCTGAAACAGCTACAGCCTTTGTAGCCATGTAAGATCATCTCCGTTCCACTTGTATGGTGATGAAAGGGGGAAAACCTAGAAAGTTGTTTATGGCTAGCCTCAGAGCTTGTAAAAACTACTGGCTTGGACTGTAATTCTCAAAGTTCCCCAGCCAGCATGGCTACTCAGATTACTGGCAGTGAGTTTCAAGCCCTCTTATGGTAATGATTCCAATCTCCAGCTAAAACTCTTTTTGCCCAGAAAAGAATATGGAAATCTTAGCACTGTGTTGTTGTTGAGTTATCTGTGGTTTGTGTTCGAAGGGCTGCTTCTAGACAGGCTGCTTCGTATCAGACGTCTTCCAACCTGGGAAAAACAACATGTGTCCTCTGTGCAAGGAGGCAGCAAACCACCGGAGAATTGGTGTCTGCATCACATGAATCCCAAGCAAGGTAAAGCTTTCTTCTGGCTAAATCATAATACACTATGGCTGTGGTTCTCAACCTTTGGCTTTGGGCTTCGGCTTTCAGAAAAGCCCCGGGGAGCATGACCACTGGTTCAAAAGACCAGGAGGGCCAATTTTTGGTTATCCACCCACATTCAGTGACATAGGTTTGGGTATGTCTAGAGAGTGCAAAAATGGCCTAGGAAGCTGCACGTGGCCCACCAACAATGTAAGTGTGAAAGTGAGTAGAATGCTCCTTGCTCCATGCCAGGCCTATAAAGAAGCTTCTGTAGCTGTAATGCCAGAGAGGGTGGATATGAACTAAAGAAGAGGTCCCGTTGGAGCTCCCCTTCTATATATCATCATCATCTTAGAATTGCAGAGCTGGAAGGGACCCAATGGATCATCAGGTCCAGCCCCGGTCAAGGACGTACAGTGGGGAATCGAACTCCCAACCTCTGGCTCTGCACTGCAGCCAGATACTTAAACCACTGAGCTATCTGGCAGAGCATGGGTGGAAAACTTCCAAAGGTCTGGTAGCCAGACATGACCATGCTTGAACCTTGGAGGACCTCATCAGCTCTTGTGCCTTCCATCCCCAAAAATGTTTTCTTTTCTGGGAGAAAAGGTCTCAATAACCTCTAATAGACCTAGGAAACATTTTCTCCATATTTTGGGTTGTTTCTGAGCAGTTCTTAGTGATTCCCGGTTTTGAAAAGAGCTGCCCTCAGTCTAAAATAGCTAAGAGCCCCCCCCCCCCAAATATGGTGAAATGCCCCTTGTGCTTCCTAGATGGAAGCAAGGGGAATTTGAGGAGAAGAGTCAGCAGACCAGAAAAAGAGGGAGGTTTGGAAAGTAAGGCTTGGAGAAGAAAGTTCTTAGTACAGATAGAAAAGGAGAAGGTGGCCAAAATGAGAAATTGGAGAGAACCATAAGAAGGGAGAATGGGCAAAAAAAGAGAGGAGTTTATAGCCAGAAGCAACAAGTGTAAGGATGTGGAAAATGTACATATGGATTCATAATACCCAGCCAGATCTTTTTTTCTATGCTCCAGGTTTCCTTTTAGGGTTGATATGGAGTGCCGTCTTATTTCTCTCTTGCCAAGGGGCTGTGTTATGTCATACAGATTATGGAATGTGCCTTGGGTCGTCGTTATCACTGCTGGCTGCAAGACTCACCCACAAATATTTTGAAATAAGAAAAGAAATGGGTTATTCTCTAAAGAACTCTCAGAAACGCCCAAACGCCCAGGAGAAGTAGGTTTACTGGCAGAGCTGTCAACACGATCAGACATTTCTAGTGTCCTGGGTTCTTCATTAATTTATTCAGTCTGGAATTCCAAAGCATAGAAGGTCTTGTAAATCTCATAGCTGACATATGCCAATACTGAAAATAGGCTTTAAAAGTGGATAAAATAGATGCTGGTACTTACTGGGCATGTATGTTTTAAAGCTAATGTTCTATGCTCTTGTTGAATGCCAAAACTGTATGTTTGAGCTGCTTACTCAGATTCTTACTTACTTAGTTATCTTCCTCATATCCTATTTATCTCCTGAGTCGTGGTGGTGGTGGTTTAAGGTGACATCTCAGTTTCAGCCAAGAGATGTACTCCTATAATAAATATGCTGACAGCTCTATTCCTTTTTTGTGTGAGAGGCTGTACACCCACTGACGTACAGTAGAACAAATACACCAGGGACATGGACATGGTATGTTAAGGAAAGGAAAGTTATGGACTGATATCATCACCTCTTCCCTTCAGACAAATTGAGGAGCCTTAGGTTACCTCTTAGCAGAATGGAAGAGGGACACTCCTCATGGCTCAAATAATTTATCTAGATGGATAGATCTGTTCTTTTGTAAGGAAATAAATCCAGATGGTCAGAGCTCTCCTGTAGTTTGCTGTCATTCTGCATCAGTAGCGTTGACGTGTTAGTATCCCGCAGGCTACAAGGCACAGTTGAGTCTCCCCATCCTAGCGTCATTGGCACCAATGCAGTCTATCTTTGTATCTTACGACCCACCAGTCCCTCTGCCAAAGAACCTGAGTTCTGACATGGGGCCATCAAAGTGTGGCTTGTGGACCCCACTTCTTTGTGGCCTCCTGTGTCTCTCCTGCTCCTCTAGTTCTCTTCTGATTTTTAAAAAAGGTCACAGTTTGCCACTGAAGTTTGGTGAGAAAAGGCTACATTCCCTGCTTGTTCTTTCCTGCCCAGTGGTTATTGGAAAAGAATCATTTAGTCCTTTGATTAACTCTAATTAGAGGCATTTTCCCAATATTTTCTTAAGCATTAATTTTTTTTAAATAGAGAGGTTACCCCTTGGTATTTAATCACAGTTACAAGCCTTTGTTATTTAAACAGGAAATCTATTGTTATTTAAACAGTAGCTGCTCATGCTGTTGCTTCTATCCCAGTAAGGGAATTTAAAGTGATTGATTCCCAAAATGGATTTAAAACCTTCTATAATTAATTAATTCTTTAATTAAACCTCTGTCAGTTTGGAGAAGGGGAATATAAAATATAAAATTTGCATATGTAAATGTAATTTAGGAAAAAAATGCAATTATCCTAAGCACCATCCCTTCCTGAGTCCACACCCCCTTTGGTATGTGGCCCTCAAGCAGCTGAACAACCGACAAAGTAGTCCCTTACTCCCCACAACCCCGAAGCTGCCAACCCCTTCATAGATGCATATTCCATGGCTGGTGGCATCTGAAAGAGATTGCATGTTATTCCTAATGGGGACTGAACTCTTAGTGTTATGAAAATTCTGTATCCCACATAGACCATTTCCTCATGAGGTGCACTCATCCATTACATTTATAGTATTAAAATATCATGTGTCTGGTATTTGTACCATAGCAATTGGATGGCATCAGTTACCAGTTACCATTACCAGTTACGTTGTGAGAAGTGACACAAAAGTGGTAAACAATTAACTGAACCTTTCTTGTTGTCATGTCACTTCCGACATATGGTGACTCTATGAATTCATGACCTCCAAAAGGTCCTGTCCCTAACAGCCACACTCAGGTCTTCCAAACAAAAGCCCGTGGCTTCCCTTGTGGAGTGAACCCGTCACATGTTAAACTGAACAATACAAAATATGACTTTATTGGTGTGATCTCCCCCATCAGTATACTACACAATTCTTTGTACATGTAAAATTCAAAATCACATTAGACATAGGTGTCCTCATTCCCCCAGTATAATTCAGAAATAGTCTGGCTATGCCAGGCTGTTTACTCAGGAGGTCTGAAGGAAGTCTTGGTGTCTGAGAAATCTGAAGTGGTATTTTCAATGCCTGAAATGCCAACAGCTAGTGATTAAAGCAATTCCAGACTCTGTGCAGGCTTGTCACCATAGTTGTTCCTGATCTGGCTTCTTTAGAAGTAAATTCTTCTTCTGAGGAGTATGTTACATAGGTTGATGGCTCTACTCCTATACTTAGCTTGCTTGGTTTTCAAGGTGAAGAGCACAGATTGCCTTTTCTGTTGTGTCAGGTAAGGCACCATGACATATTCAGGTGGTAGATTTGGGACAACATTAAAGATGGCATGTTGTTGTTGTTTAGTCATTAAGTCATGTCCGACTCTTCGTGACCCCATGGACCAGAGCACGCTAGGCCCTGGAGTCCACCTGGAGCAGGAACTGGCAAGCCACTCCAGTATCCCTGCCAAGAAAACTCCATGGACAGAAACAAAAGGCTAAAAGATAGCATAGTAGGAGATAAAATAGAGCCAATCCCTTGGAAACTTCGCTTGGGTTGAGTCCCATTGAAATGCCCCTTTCATTTAACTTTGCAGAGACAAAGTTACACTTTCAGTGCACTTTGATCGTAAATTACCTGTGCAAAATCCACTGTGAGGTAAATAACAGGTATTTTAGTAGTAGGACAAATTATTTAAATCACAGAAAGATTAAAATGAGAAAAGAATCGATCCTCCTCCTGCAAGACTATCATCCCCTGGGTGTCTGTTGTGGGGTGCTTGCCCCCTAAAAGAGTATTTATTGTTTTAAGATACTTGGGTAGACATACGTATTTGTAGTGGTACATGTTATGTGAGTGTGCAGCTGGACAGTGTGCTCCCTTCCTGGAAGAAGTCTGATCACTCTTGTGTGGTTCTGATTGAATGTTGCCCTCATTCCTCTTTGTGCTTAATTTTTTTAAATAACCACGAGAGATGGTTGTTATGAATCTCTCCTCTCTTATCTAGCTGTGTTCCTGAAGCATAGCTTAAAGCCAGGATCCATACAACATTTCCACTAGAGAAATGCCTGAACCCTATTTTATTGTCAAGGTTCACCCTAGGGACCCTTCCCATGGCACGATGGTTCCTACCTGCAGGCTAGAATATACCACCTGAAGGTTGTGTTCATGGCCCCCATTGATCATATTTTCTTGAAATGTGTTCTCATCCAAATGTAGGGCAACTGAGGACATGATGGGGAGAAGAACGGCGGCAGCAGTAGGTTGTAGTTGTATCAATGTGCCAGATTCTGACTGGAGAGCCTCAGGTTCAAATCCTAACCCAACCATGAAACTTTACTGTGGTAATTCTGGGGTGATCACTGGTTCCCTGCCTAGCCAAGCTCACAGGGTTCTTGTGAGAATAAAATGGGAGGAGAGGAAGGTGTATCTTCTTAAGCAGCATGATGGTAAGGTGGGATGTAAATAAAATTAGTTGGAGATTCCATTTGACAGGGTTTGGAACTTTAGGAATAAAATTTATATAGTTCATATGTGCCCATCATCTATGGACATAGTATACTGAATGTGAGTAGATAGGAGTGTGGCTGTTCCTGTGACGCCTCCTTCCTTCCTACCAAGTCTGTATTTGGTCATCCTTGACATGTTGTATCTGGCTGAATCCCAAAAAAAGAGAGAGAACATCTCATTGAGATTAGTATAGCTACTTCTGTCAGCACCCGTTAAGCCAGGCTTCCCCAACCTTGTGAACTGCAGTCATGTTGGTTTCCAATTTCCATTATCCCCAACCACTATGGCTTCTTTGCATTCAGAAGGCAACCAGTTGGGGAAGGCTGTGTTTAAACCTAATTTGGTGAGTTGCTCATAATAAAAGTAGAGGATTAAAAACAGAGCTCTGAGAACTCATGTGCAACTTAGCTGGATAGCTCAATGGCTTAGGCATCTGGCTGCAGATCCAGAGGTTGGGAGTTCGATTTTTCACCGGGCCTCCTGAACAGGGGCTGGACTCGATGATCCATAGGGTTCCTTCCACCTCTGCAGTTCTGAGATTATTATTGGGTGAGGGAAAACTTGTTTGGAGAGTGTGGGTCCTCCACCTTGTTTATGTTGGTAATGAAACTTCATACACTTCACTGGCATAACCGAGATGACACTTCTCCCTTCAAAAACACTGGTGTTAGGGGTGCTGGACCCCACTACCACCATATAGTTCAAAATCCATGTGTAACTCTTATGCCCCCCAAAGCTTACAAAGCATAAACAGTTGATTCACACACACAAATACACACAAAAAGCTAAAGCACATTATCTTTATCGGACGGGGAAGACAGAGGTGCATTCTCTCCTCCCCCTCCCCCAAAATGGAGCAGAACAGCAGTATGACCTCCCCGACCCACGTTATCCTCCTGGCATGCCTCAGCACCTTCTCTGGCCACCACATGGAGCTGCCATGTTAGGAGAGGGGGCCAGCCAGGCCACTGCCATCAAACCAGGGGGTCACTGCCCCACCACCAACAGGGCCTTTGGTAAGTTTGAGACCCACCTTTTGCAGGTCACTTTCTGGAGACGAGTAGCAGCATAGTATTTATTGGCTATTTATTTATTTAGTGAAATAAATATATTTTAAAAAATTCATGTATAACCAAAACTGTGCTGCTCAAACCTGTGCAACTCAAGGGAGAAGTGTATTTCAGTAACAACGTGAAAGCTTTGATATGGGGATTTAACCCTATGTCGTCTTCCCTTTGATCACGCAGGATTCAGGAGCAAAAGTCTCAGCACTGGAGTGAACAGAGGAGGCTGCGTTATGTCAGGAGTCTGGCCTCCTTGGAAGAAGAGCTTCGCACAGCCAAGCTCCTCGCTAGAGAACAACTGGATAAAGTCACCATAGAGAGGATGGTGAGACTGTGAGAGAGTCTTCTGTGTTCTGTCCTCCGTCTGGTTTTAAGCAGAATTTGAAAAATGACTTTCTTGGATTACAACTCCCTGAATCCCCCTACGAGCACAGCCACCCCTATAGATTCAGGCTGGCTGGGGGATTCTGGGGGATTCAGTCCCGGAGAGTGAATAGCAAGCTCAGTGCTTTAACATCCTGCAAAAGCTGCCCCCCCCCCCCCCCCCCCGCTTTGCTGTTCATGCCAGGTCTTGACTCGTTCTCTTCTGCTTCCACACATTTTTATGTTTTCTCCTTGCATGCTCAGGTACAAGAAAGAATGGCTTTGGAAAGGTATTCAATTGAAGAGAGCATTAGTCGAGCACCTGAAATTTTGGTGCGACTCCGATCTCATACTGTTTGGGAAAAGATGTCTGTCAAGCTTTTCTTCACCGTCCAAGGATTTCCCACTCCTATTGTACAATGGTAAGGCTTTGACCCTTTCCAGGAATCTCAAAATGGTGTTAAGCTGCTTTCATTTGGGAGCATCAGCTGAGCTATTTAGTGTCACATACATAATGGCTATGTTAAAAACCCTGTATAATCCTCAAAGATGTGCCAGATGGGTACTGTTGACATTGCTGCTCGGAGGAGAGGAGGGTCAGACTTTATACTTCTTCGTTCGCCTTAGAAGCCATCCGATGGTGCTTCCAGATTGGAAGGATAAGCTGACTGGGAGCTGTCGTTCCCAGGGAACACTCAGATGTGTCCACTGTTCCCACATTCTTCAGGGAAACTCCTTCCGTGTCCTCCCAGGTTGAAGTGCAGACATACGCTGGATATTTCAGCAGTCAAAATCTGTTGCACACAAATGTAATTTCACAGACAAGAGCAAGAGAAGCACGTGCGATATGTCCTCCCAAGCAGCCTCCGTTCAAATGTTTTGCATTACAAACCGACAGTTTAACAAACAACAACATTGGTTCTAATGGAGCAATGTTGAGTTCAAAGAAGCCCATTTCTGGTCGAAAGTTACAAAGTCCTGTATAAAAGTGAGATCCAGCAGGACTTTGCTGTGTCCCCTGCACATTCACATACATGTGATGAATGCTCTTGAGCACTTCCAATTTATGCTGAATGCTAAGTCAACTCAAACCACTTGATGGCCTAGATAAGAATTGCCCTTGGTGGCTCTGTGTGGTTTCAGACAAAGTTCTTCTCCAGCTCTCCTCAGTCTTGCCTGAGATGAAACTCAAGACCTTCTGCTTGCTGTGCAGGTACTCTACCACTGAACTACATAGGAACATGGAGAGCTACCTGTATGGAGTCAGGCTACTCATCCTGATAGCCTAATATTGTCAGTTATGCCTGGCACTGGCTTTCCAGGGTTTCAGGCAGGATTTTTAGTACTCCTTGTTGGTTTCCCAACTTAGCTTCCACCTTTCTCCTTTTCTTGGCAAGCTGTTTGGGAATATATATCTTGTACAACCTTAGATAGTTTTGAGCAAAAGAAGCATTATAGAGCATAGACCTCATCTTGAGTACTGTGTCCAGTTCTGGACACCACACTTGAAGAAGGAGTCAGAAAAACTGGAATAAGTTCAGAGGAGGGCAACAAGGATGATCAGGGGACTGGAAACCAAGCCCTAAGAGGAAAGAATGAAAGAACTGGGTAGGCTTAGCTTTGAGGAAAGGAGACTGAAGGGAGATATGATAGCACCTCTCAAATACTTGAAAGATTGCCATACAGAGGAGGGGCAGGATCTGTTTTTTGATCATCTCAGAGTGCAGGACACATAATAATGGGCTCAAGTTACAGGAAGCCAGGTTTCAGTTGAATATCAGGATAAATCCCTTAACTGTTAGAACAGTACAACACTGGAACCAATTACCTTGGGAGGTGGTGAGTGCTCCAACACTACAGGCATTGAAGAGAAATTTAGACAACCACCTGGCAGATATACTTTGATTCGTATTTCTGCATGGAGCATGGGGTTGGACTTATTGGCCTTTATAAGGGCCCTTCCAACTTCATTATTCTATAATTCTATGATTAAGCACTGACCAAACTGCTTCTGTCCTTGTCCTTCTGTGTCCAAGTCATCTTGATTCTCCATGTTTGATGTTGCAATTTGTTCTGTGTTTGTTTGTCAGGTACAAAAATGAAGAACTGATTACTCCTGCAAGCGAGCCTGGAAAATACAGGATTGAAAGCAAATATGGAGTACACGTGCTGGAGATAAACAGGTCTATATATTTTCTGAGACACTATCAGTAGAGTTTTAAATCTGTCTACTCAGAGTTCACACTGAATTCGGTAGGGCTTATTTTCAGGTAAGTGGGTATGGTTTGCAGCATACAGACCATTTGGTGAATATGCAAAGGATTTTGATAGATATGTTTCATGTAGTGTATAATGGGATTCAGGTGACACCCTTCAGGCGATAAAAACATGGGTAAGGGGGCTTCCTGTGACAGTCCCTGTTATGCCTTCAGCCATCTCCCCTCATACACATATTCAGCGTTAATGAAAAAGGATTTCTGTGTGGATTAGTGGGACGGTGATTGGTCCAGGCTCCTGAATTGTGTGGAGGAGATCTCTGCACATATATTGGCATCCACTCTGAACTCCTGTGCATGAATGTGTGAGAGGTTTTCATACACTGCTAACCCCGCCTAATGGAAATGGCAACCTGCTATAAACAAATGATTGTTCAGTGGTGACTGGATGGCATAATCCGCCACATGTAAGACCAACATGCTTGTTTAGAGATTCAGAACAGGGGAGGTATCACCTACATCACTGCTCAGCAACTGAGAGGAGTGGTTGAGGGGCTCAGGAAGCATGGCTGAGAGTTGTCACCCGACGTCAGCCAACTGAGATGGTTATCTCACTCCAGGCATGGCTATAATCTGGCCAGGCCACCAGACTCCTGTCCCCAGAGATCAAGCAACAGTTTCCAGAAGGCAGGTGTTAAGTATTCTTGTGCTAACTTACGAAACAAGAATATCAAAGAATCTGAACAAAAGCCAAGAACTACTTTTATTCTGTTCGAAAACTGCTGGTTTCCCATTGTTTCATCCTCTGTCTGCACTGGAGAAATGGCAAAAAGAAGAACATTTCTTAGTTGCTTATCCCTCACCAGAAGTCTGTCTAGTGGCAGCTTGGGCTTTGCCTCAGTTTAATGTTTGCTTCTCTTAG
This sequence comes from Intellagama lesueurii, assembly GCA_037013535.1. NCBI lineage: Eukaryota > Metazoa > Chordata > Lepidosauria > Squamata > Agamidae > Intellagama > Intellagama lesueurii. The sequence goes on from JBAJHW010000001.1 coordinate 226,814,627, forward strand.
AGAAGATGGGCTGACGGTTATCTGTACTACTCTACTCAGGGAGCTGCTTTTGGCTCTCAGCATATTTCTTTGGCGTTACCATTTCTGTTGGCCTTTTAGGGACCTTCAGGTTGGACTAGATCCGACAGTTTTTATATCTCTAATCCATATGGGGCTGACTAATTAAATAGAAAAAGAATCATTGTGGAGAGAGAGGTGAGACTGGAACCATGGTAGAGGGAAGAGAAACACAACATTTACATATTGACTAGGATGAGGAAAAGGATTGAGGTTTCCTCTCCTGCCATGTCAGAGCCCTAGTTCATACAACTATTGTCCTTCTTTCAATCGGTCATGTAAAGGCTGAAGACAATACGGTCAGGTTTAGCATGGGCCCTGAGAAGGAAACTGGGCTAATATCTCTGTAAACTCTGGAAAAAGATTGCATTTATTTACTGGAGTGGGAAAGTTTTCTTTTGGGTTTCTTTGCCCTGGAGCTTTCTGTTGCTGTGAGGAGTGCTTGAATGACCTTTGGAAGTGTCTTGCATTTTCCCATAACTATTGTTGCTCCTTGAGAGAAGAGTGAGAGGAAGGGAAGATACAGATCTATTGGAAAGCATATTGGTATAGTGTAGGCTGGGCTAATCTGTTTTATAGAAACTTTTAAAGAATGTGTGCAAGTTTCAATGTTATTTTGTTATAAAAATGCATGTGGATATGTTAATGGAGGACTGGGAAACATGTGGCTCCCACCAACCCTTGGAACTCCCTCTCCCATGTATTTCCCAGAAGGACAAACAATACTCCCGGTTCCTCTGGGAGTACAATTTGCCACTGAAATGTGATGACTTTTGGCCAGAAAAGCCTGTTTTAGAAATCAGGGTATTTGCTGTGTTACAGAGCATGTCCAGATGGGCACATGGCTCGTTATTTGGAATGCTTCTGATGCTGTTTGGTTCAAATCAAATTACATAAATGTTGACTTAGAGTGATCCATCTTGCTCCCTTTTTACAGCTGTCCTGCTCCTTTTTGGCACACTAGGGCTACTGGTGTTTTTTTTGGCACAATTTGGAGTGCTCCTAATTATTCTGTTCTGTAGCCTGTGTGGATGGTTAGTTAGCACCAAAATAGAACTGTGGGGGGGTGGTCTTATCTGAGGTGACAATCCAGTGATGTATTTGGTGGGTTATGGCATTGAAAGGGACAATGGAGAACCTTCCTCCTCTATTTTAATCTATTCAATCATTTTAATTTTTTAAAATATGTTTTCCTATTGCTGCAGCGCTATTCTACATAAATGAGATACCTTGGTGGTATTATGTGTAGATGCATTGTTGTTTTGCTATATCACTTGCTTTATTCAAAGAAAAAAGTTGCTGTGGCCCACTGAATGACGGCTGTGGGAAAAAGCAGGGAAGGGGGCAGGAAGAGAAGTGTTATTAATCAAAATGGGGACAAATTGGGGTGATCCAAAGACATGTCTGGACCCTTCTTACAGGAGAAGAGAAATCAATCAATGTGGATGGAAGGATCACTCAAGTGAAAGATAAAATAGATTACACTAAAGCAAAGAACCTTTTAAACCTGAACCAGACCACTCCAGCTTCTTCCATAATTGATTTAATTGAGACCTACTGCTATATCCAGAAAGGCACACCTTTCTGCTTGTGTTATTACTAAAAACCCAGTACTGTTTTCAAAAGTGGTGTGCAGTTTAATAGTGTGAACATCAACGAGTTGTAACCCACCCAGAGTAGTGCTGTGACACTAATTGGAGCAGGATACAAACTGAACGAACGAACAAACAAACAAACAAACAAACTCTGCAAGGTTGCCAGAAATTACTATCCCCATATGACAGAGAAGAAGGGTATTCAATGCAGCCAAATAAAGTAAGCCTGAAATAAGGAAGAGCCCCTTGTATAGCCAGATGGAAGCATGTGGAGCCCACTCTTCTGTCTACATAGTTTAACAATCCCTGAAATGTGGGGAGAGTGGGTTTCCAGTGGCAGACAGCATTCATAATTAGTAGTCATTGATCTTATCATGCAATTTATCATTTCATACAGAAAGCCAGTGCTGGCCCAAGACATTTTCCTGCCTGAGAAGGAACAGCAAACGATAGTGCCCACTCACTCAAATGAAGATGCATTTGCACTCTGAATCTGCCCAGGGTTTTGGTTGTTTTTGGCATAGAAAAGCCCTGAAGCATCCCTCAGCAGCCCCAGCAGTAACATATTGAATGAAATAACTAACAGCTTGCTGACTTTTCATGCCACTTGAAATTACACTATCTAATGGTAGGGCCAGACCTGAAGAAAACCATGCATTTGCTTTGGCTTTAATGATTCTTAATGGCTGAAATCCTGTTGCTTTGACTTATGCCATGTAAGACTGATGACATCATCAGCCGGGGTGCTGTTTTGGACATTAAAAGTCTCTGATTCTCCCTAGAAGTCTTGAGGCTTCCTTAGGATCCCTTTCATTGTGGGGAACATTTTCTGAGCCACAAGTCTGGGATGGGGTGTTTTTAGTTTCTTAAAACCGCTGCTGCCAGAATGATCTTAGGAAATTAAAGATTCCTTGCCCCTACTCTTGTGGCTTTCCCATGCTGAAGAGGATTCCAAGGGAGCCTTGAGAACTGGGGTGGCGGTGGAATATTAATTAATTTCTGAAAAACTGCCACAGCTGACAGTGCCATCAGCCTGATGCCATGTAAGTTAAGCTGCTGGATTTCAGCCAATATCTAACATTCTTTTCATGATGAGAAGGGAGAGCTAACTGTAGATTTCCTTTAACTGCTTTTGGTTTTTATATAAGAGCAACTTGTCGGTGAGTATTGGCCAAATGAGAAAAGAAGGAGATTCACAATCTGATCTTGGCTTAACTACATTTTATGTCAAATGTGGATCGTGCACCACTGCTTGGGGCACGATCCTCCTCCTGCATGCTGTGGTCCCAGTGAACTGTGTGTGTTCCGTACATCCTCTTATTGGGACTACAGGATAATGGAAGAGGAAGTTTAACCCTAGTTGCAACTGTATCCCCCCATCTTCCCAGCATGGCAGTTACACTTAGGACAAAACTATTCTCTGGTGTCAGTGGGACCTTTTTGTCCCCTTAAAATGATTGCCTGGTGGGCTGGGACACTATGGCCGTCATGATGGTGAAGGGCGAAACCTCTCTGTGCCATGTCTCCAAAGGAATTCATGTCCCCTCCCATATGTTGTGGTACACTTAAAAAGCAACAGCAACCTGTTGATGATACTGCACCATTTTTTGCTTTTACCCAAGAAATGATTCCTGTTGAGACCACAGTGATGAGAAGTGTGTGATGACTTTGGTTCTCCTTCCCCTTGCTGTTTTCATAAAGCCAATCATCCTTCAATCCAAAGGCATAAGGACGGCCTATGGGTATATGCAAGTAACTGGACTGGGGTCCCAGCAATTAAAAGACAAGGGAAATCCAACTGTGGACTTTAGTTATTTCCACTGTTTTGGCCCTTGCAGACTTCGCTTCTGTAAATCAAGCAGATCCCACTATCAGCTGGCTTCCAAATGGACTGTATATTATTTGGTTGAATTGTAATTTCTTGATGCCTTTTAAGTAATGATCAGATCCTTGAATTTATGCAAGACTGATTTTTTTTGGCAGACAGCGTCAAACTCCACCAACAAAATGCACAATATGAAGGTCAAAACCTATACTTTCTGGAGGTCTGGATGTTTTGCTCTGTTGTTGTAGAGCAGAAACTGTCCAGCTACTCCTTTGCAGTTTATAAATACTGAAAAAAAAGTCTAAATATCTTTGGTGTTAATTTTTGGGTATCTAAACTGTTAGGATTCTCTGCCTATTTCAGTGTTCTTCTCAGCTGTTCATGCCAATATGCTGACTTTCAAGTCATCTGATATGTGGCCACTTAAAGCAGCTTAGGTATGTCTTGGCTGTCATCTTAGCAGTCTTCTGAAGCTTAGGCAGAGAACTTTTCCTTCTGATGCAAGTGTGACATTTATTCCTATGAATATACTGGGTGCTCCCTGGCTCCAGTGGAAAAATTCTTGAGAAGCCAAAGATGTGGCATCATCCCATCATTTTAAAGTTGCAACTGGATACTCTTTCATTTCTCCATTTGTCAGTTCCAGAGGACTCTTACATCTGCTCAGAAATACAGAACTTTTTGGCGTTTAGGGTTACTCACTTTGGTCTTTCAAAATTCCATCCAGATGTTACAGCTGTTTTAATGCATGGTTGATTTTTATGTACCAGTTTTTTGAATATAGGCAACAAGATTTTTTTTAAAAAAACACATCTCTTTGCCACACATTTCTTGTAACCATTTCATGTTTCTACTGACCTTGGAAATCAATAAGCAAGATCCTAAATTAGGAATTTCCAGAGAAGTAGCTATGTTAGTCTGTTTGTGCCTCTTAAAAGGGGGGGGGGGGGAAAGAAAAAAAAAGAAAGAAAGGATAAAATATTGTAGCACCTTAAATATTACCAGATTTGTTTCAGTGTGAGCTATCATGGATCAAAATCCATTTCCTCAGGCACACCTGAAAAAGTGGATTTTGATCCATGAATGCTAACACTATTCATCGTTAAAGTGCCACAAGGAATTGTCCTTTGTTATTTCCTCTTTCCCCCTCAATTAGGCATGTGACTCTTTTATTTATTTCCTTGTATTAGTTAGCATCCAGAATTCCCCTGCACATTATTCTGTGGTTTCTATTCAATTAGTTTCTATGCTAGTACATGAATGAAGAAACAAGCTTCCTCAGGGGCTGGGCTGGCTTCTTCTACACAAACCTTCCTGTGTCTCACGGTCCACCTCTGAAGCTCCTCTCTGTCTCCCATTGTTCTTAGGGGTGTGGCGGTTGGGGACCCTTTGAATTTCTCTTCCTAGACAGGTTTGGTTAGTACCAGGTTTGTTGTCGTTTGGCCACCCAATGAAATCCTTAGGAAAAAAAAATCCTAGACCTTTCCGGCTTTGTCTTTTAAATCTGAATTTTGCTTGCTCAGCTTGTTCCTGTAGTGCTATTGCTAATTTTTTGTCTTTTAATGATGTAAGCCACCTTGGGTCCTTTTTTAAAAGAGAAAGGCAGGGTAAAAAAAATTTAAACAAACAATTTCACATTTTGTATTGGAAGCCAGTTGGAGAACTTTGTGTCAAAGACTGGGGATTAAATTCTCAAGTAAAACAAATAATAGATTTATATAATTCAGTGATATGTACACAGACATCACTCTCTTAGTAGCATATTTCCATTTTGACAATTAGGCTTTGGCTACTGTGCCAATGACTGAGGTTGAGGGCCCAATTTATATTTGGCAAATGAAATGGCCATTTGGCAAATGGGCTAGCTAACAAAATTAAAAAGCTAAAATGAGCCCTGCTTTACTGATTATTCATAATGGACAAGACATTGATAGTGAGTTTGTATAACTCTGACCCATCAAGATGAAGTGGTAGCCATCTATAGCAGCCTGCCAAGTGCCAGGCCCCTAGTAGGTTTCAAATTATGCACCTTTTGTCTGTACATTTTCATACAGTACGTATTATAAAATCCCATATAATCTCATATAATCCAAGGCTACAGGATGTGAATGTTAATCAATACGTTTCTTTGAGCTCATGACTTCCTATGGGAATGGGTGGGGGAGGAATCTATGACCCTCTGGAAGTTTTGGGGCTTCAGGTCACATCATTCCAACCATCTGAAGTGCTACATGTTCCTGCACAACCTCATCGAAAAACCCATTTCATGTCCTCTTTTGTATTTTGAAATCTATTCTCAGGGTCCCTCAGCCAATCATAACCAATTCTTTCCTCACAGGCCAAATTCCACCTCTGTTTAACCAGACACAACCTCCACAGCTTAAACCAGTGCTTTCCAACCATGGGTCCCCAGATGTTATTGGACTACAACTCCCAGAAATTCTGGCTAGCACAGCTAGTGCTGAAGGCTTCTTGGAGTTTTAGTCCAAGAACATCTGGGGACCCAAGGTTGGGAACCACTGGATTAGACCAATTTTAACTGTGTCTTGCAGGGTAAGGTTACAGGCAAGAATTCTGTGGTCTCCCCACAAGATATTCCCTACATCCATTAGCTCCTTACACTGGGGGATTATTGTAAATGGTTTCCCTTATATTTCTGCTCCTACTTTAAAATGGCACAACGTACCCAATACCTTTTCCCTTTTAGCCATAAGATATGAGTTAATTCGATAGTTTCACCATGCCCAACCTGCTCCTTCCCTTACCAGAGCTCTGTTGCCTTTTCTCAGAGGGGCTGGAGATCATAAATCTCTGCAGTAGTGTGGGCAGAGCAGAGTGAGGGATCTCAGAGAGTCTGACTACCTTTTTTTTCACAACAACAGCAGCCGCCATTAGGCTGCTAGGGCTCACTGTGATCCAAGCCATCATAATTCAAGCGAGTTGTTTTATCTTTCCAGAAAGAGACAAAATTGTTCAGGAGGCAGGGCTGAGCATATTGGGCCCTTTAAAAATTCACTGCAGGCCATCCTCGTTGAAGAAAAGTGAGCATGGATCCCGGGTTTACATGTGTTCTTAGCTGTTTTGAGTTTGCTTATGAAAAAAAAAGGATTTTTTCATTTAAAAGGCATTAAATAAGAAGTATTCATTGCCTCCAGAGCACAGTTTTTCATAATGACGATTAAAATACATGCTTCTAAAGGAATTATTGGATCTCTGTGACAATAATTCTATGGATTCACCTCTGATTTTTGCAATGCAAAAATGATCTGATGATCTGCCTCTAGGAGGAGCTATAATCCTTACATATCGCTGGAGTGAATCCTCCTAGATTCCTCCGCGGTCATTTGTGAGTTATCCAAATTAAGTGAATAATATTCCATCTTTCAGCGGTCAGATTCTAAAAGTGAAGGTCCTAAATGCAGGTTTTCCCTGATTTTTCTTTCGCTCACATTTTCCTCATGCACAGCAAGGCTGTGGTAGGCCTGTTTCTTTCACAAAAAGCACACCACACACCACAAAAATCTTCAGCCCTGTCCCATTTCATATCCAGACCCCCTGGGTCAATACTTGTCTCTCAAACTGGATGTCCATAATGCCGCAGGCAACCATGAAAATAGCATTTAGATCCCTGTCACCTGACTTTCCCAAGATAGAAACACTCACTCACAAAACTGATTTTTGGGAAAGAAAACCAGGGCATAAAGCTTCCATTAAACACATTAAAGCTTCAAAGTGCTGGCCTGTTGACATGTAGGAAGAAGCTTGGCCAGCAAAAAGGTTGGATATAACTAGATTGTATAAAATAGTATACAAGCACTTATTTAAAAGCAGATCACAGAGTTTTCAGGAAGTTTCTTCTGGGAAGTTCAGAGCCAAAGGTTTGGTTGAGGTGCAGTGTTCAGAGGTGCTCCAGTGAGTTTGTGTCTGCTTGTGCCCACGTTTGTATTATTCTGGATGCATTCATTTGTGGCAATGGGAAGTAGGATTTTAGGTGAAGCCTGTAGGTGAGATTTCCTTTATTGTGCCTTGCATTTGCCAAAGTTTAGAAGAATTACTTTTTTCTGTGACAACTCTTGGATAAATACCACAGTCCAAATCTTGTACTCTGAATCTCATGCCGGCTGTAGTGTTCTGGAAGATGTAATCCCAAAAAAGTAGTCCCTCCTCCCCACCTCATTCTCTGACTTTTCCTGGGTAGAATACAGTGTAGCATTTACAGAGATTAGAGATGAGCATGAACCACCTATTCAGTGGTTTATTCTGGTTTGTTTACTGCCTCAACAGATGTTCGGTGGTTTAGCGCACTGCTCCCTCTGGCAGGCGCCTACTCAGAGGCAGTGGTCCAGAGTAGGTGGGGCAGGGAAGCTGGAACATTACCTTCAAGTGGGCGCTTGCTGGGGTGGGGTGGGGTGCCGAACCTCTGAATACCTGTTGGGGTGGTAAATGACCTGGAACAAACCACCGAATAGGCGGTTTGTGCTAGAGATGGGGACGACTCACCATTTTGATGAGTCATCCTGCTTCGTGATTCGTCAAAGTTGACGAATCACAAAACACGAAGCTCCCGCCCATGAACTGACGAAGCACAAATTTATTTGTCAATTCATGGGGGGTTACTAAAAAAACCCTGCCCCCCGCTGCCCACCCGCTGTGCTGCCCCCCCCGCCATGCCACCGCCACTGCCTCCAGCTGGCCTCTGCAGCCATGGTCTGCAGTGTAGATAAGGACACTGGCTGCCTTTTGCAAAGATGGCAGCTGTGGCTTCATTTAGGGTAGGGAAGCTGCAGCTGCCATTTTTGCAAAGGGCAGCCTGGTAGGGAGAGGAAGGGGCGGGGGATAGGCTGTGGGGGTGGGGGGGAGGTGGCTGCCTATCGGCGTGCCAATCAGCTGATCGGCAGGCTGGTAGGCAGAATGGGAAAGCCATAGGAAGAGAGGGGAGGCTAGCCTTCCCTCTCTTCCTATGGGGGACGAATAAAAATGGGGAAATATTCATCCCTTCATATTCGTCGGGTTCTCTGGAACCCACGAATATGAAGGGACAAAAAATTAACGAATCAGCGATTTCTGACAAATATCGTGATCCATTTTTTTATTTGTCCCCATGTCTAGTTTGTGCCCATCTCTAACAAAGATCCCAGGTGGTCTCCCATCTAGGCACTGACTAGACCAGATGTGATTAGCTTCAGCATGGTGGCTGCATCATGAGCATTCAGATATTCAGTTCTTCAAAACATCTCCATTTAATTAGTGTGGTATTTGTGTTTCTGTATCTATGATTCAAATTGTCAGGAAACGACCCAATATTGTGATAGAATATCAGGCCCGTGTTGCAAGCAGGAAAGAACATCCCAGTTTTTACATAGAAAAGTGCAGCCTGAATGATGACAAAACTGGTTTAAGCAGTCAAGATGGTCTAAGGATGCCCTCTTGTGCTGACTACCATTCCTAAAGTGAGACCAAGTGAGGGAAAATCCCAGAAGCTGACTCCTTTTTCATCAATTAACCACTCCTTACCCAAACACAACACAATTGTCAGGGCTGTTTTTCGACTGTTAATTTCAAAGTTAAATGTTTTTGTTTGGGCTGCTCTCGGTTTTAGAATTGTCTTGTAGAATATTGATTTGCTGTGCCAGCACAATAATATCAATGCTCAAGAGTGCTGTGATAATGCATGAGGATGTTAGAGGGAGGCTTCTTTAGTCCTTCATGTGTTGTTTGACCACTGCTCTTGTCATTGGATGATGACTCCTACCATGGGCTTTGGTCATATGGGTTGAACCTGGCAGAGTTCAACAACATCTGAAGAGCTGCAGAATCTGCACTTCTGCTCTTGAGCATGCCTTAGTAAGCTGATAAGTTATTTCAAAGGCTTACTTCTATTGAAGCTCTAGCGGAACGATACTCATATCTAGACCTCAGAAGGCTACATTTGAAGAGGAACTTCTTACACTACTTACTACGTCTTAGCAACCAGGTTGCAAAAGAGCCATTGCTCAGATTTTATGAATAACTTAATGCATTTCATGCATTAAGAACAATGCATTTCAAGCTGCATTGTTCTTACCAATAGCCAAAAAATTGCAAGCTGCATTGTTCTTACCAATAGCCAAAATACTTTCTAGTTTCCTCTGACAGGCAATTTTAATATTGCACTGTGGAAATGTTTTTTAAAAGGCAAACACCCCCTCCCCCCGCAACCAACCAGCCAACCAACCAAAAAACCCAGCCCAGTAAGAATACTTCCCTTGCTACTTAGGATTGAATGGCACAAATCTCTAATAAAGTGCCCCTAAAGTGTCTTTCAAAGTAACTTTTGAAAGTAACAATGTGTTACTGATTATAACTAAGTAACATAGATATAATTTTTTATTCCTAAAAAGTACATATGACCCGAATCCAGCTGGTAGCCCCAACTAGAGTTGACTTACCATTCAAGAATTCATTTAATAGGTCTACTCTACTGCTAATTGTAACTAGTTTCCCTCAAGTTCTGCTCATATCTCTTGATTAGAAGTTAGGAGGAATCTCCCTGCTCTTGAGCCTGGTAGGAAATACTCTGCCTATTGTCTGTGCTCTGTCATAACATTATTTAACTGAACAGAGAAGTATACTCACTACATTATGTTCAAAAAACAATTTTTAGTCAAGGGAAACCAGTTTTGTTGTGTCTGTGTCCATCACTGACTGATAGATCCCTGTGTACCAATCTCCCTTGTACTGTCTCAAGAGCTGTTTTGCAATTCCTTTTAAATGGATTATTGTTCCCTTTTTAACTTAAATAATTAACATTCACTCAAATAAATACACAGTGTGACAATTTCTTGAAAGGAAAGAAAGCATCCTCAGCTATAGATGGGTGAGGGAACGGCTAAGGGACAAAGAGACAAGATTGATGACTCCATTTTGTACTCAGGTCAGTCTGACATCAGTCTATCTGGTTTTATGTGATTTAATTGTAGCATTGATACCCCAGCCAGCTGGTAAGATTACTCTGGCAATACCCTATGACACACTTTTAGGCAACCTGCACAGCAGGACACCACACAATCATGGATCTGCCAACTACTTGACAAGTGCTCTGTTTTGGAAGTCCTGGACAAACAACCAAAATATGTTCAAGAAGTTCATGGTGAGCTAGCATATGTGGGTGCTGATACACTATTTTTGACTTCTGCACCAGGAATTGTGAAGGTCTGTTAGTTTACTCTGTCCTCCACATGTAAATATTTAAATCTGAATATAAATCTTGACACCTGAGATGAATGTAATTTTCCCTTTTACCCTGTTTAGAGCTAGTTACGATGACACTGCTACCTATACTGCAGTGGCAACAAATGTGCACGGACAGGTGTCAACCAACGCTGCTGTCATTGTGAGAAGTAAGTAAGCCATGGAAGCCATTGAAGAAGACACACATACAAGGTTGCTTAAGATGCTTATGTCTCAACTGTGTCCTATTCCTTTCTTCTAGGATACAGAGGGGATGAAGAGCCCTACCCTGCTGGAATTCTCTCTGGTCACTGTAAGTTCACTTGACAGTAGGATGTCACCCTATCAGAGTCAGAAGCCTCAGAATGCTTTCTGTTTTGCAAAATCATAGTAAAGTTGACTGCCAGCTTGGTGTTGAGTCCAGTTTAAGGTGCTGCTTTTGAACTATAAAGCACTGGCATGTTTCAGGACCACCTCTCTACCTATAAGGTCATACTCTCATTTTATGGACTTTCAGACTGGTTGTGCTCTGGATACCTGGCACAGCTGCAGTCGTTTAGAATTCTGACAACAACAAAAAAGAAGACCACCAAATGGTCAAACTTTTTTAGGCTTTGGGGGTAAATGAAAACTGTGTTGCAGTTACTGTTTCAGTTCTGGGGAAAGCATTCTCCTAAGATTTGTACATTTCTTTTGCATTTGTAATTTACCTTGATGTTCATTCCAACCAACCAATAAAAAAGGTGGAACAGAACTTCAGAAGAGTTACTTTTTTGAACCATACTACTCAGAATTCCTCAGCCACCCAAGACTGTAGTAAAAAGAAAGAAAGAAAGAAGCAACTATTCCAGCCTCTGACTGAAATCTTATAGCAAAGAATGAGAGAAAACAGGGCAGAACTTCAGTGGATTACAAAATGGTGCCAATTAATTCCTTAGATTGGAGATGGGTGATAGTTTTTAAAGAGAATTATCATCTCAGGGAATTACTTTAGATATTCAGGTATGCTTTTATTTTTGACCTACAATCAATTGTATTTAGTTATATTTCAAGGTTTTTTTGAAGACTTGCAAAACCCTGCACGCTCTGTTTGACCAGAGGCAATAAGTGTATACATCAAGGGTAATCATGTCCGTACTGTACCACCTTCAGCTGTCAGGCAGAATATGCTCCCTTTTTTAACTTCTATCTCTAAAGCTGACCCTCTGTCTCTGTGTTTCCGTAATGTTGAAGTTATTCCCTATGTATGGCCTGTACAACATCCCTCCATGTGACCTTCATTTTTGCTTTGCCCACAGTGCCACTGCCTCTGGACATATGCTTCACTCATTTTGACGTTCAGTTTTTGGAGAAGTTTGGTGTCACGTTTGGTGTGGAGGGGGAAACCCTTACTCTCAGATGTGGTCTCCTGGTCACACCTGAGCTCACTCGTCTCCACCCTCGGGCTGAATGGTATAGAGATGGTATGCTGTCTTTTGTTTGTTTGTCTTCAGGCAATGTATATGGCTGACCTTGAATTGATTACGCCTTTTGAAACAGAATGAATTAAAAACAAAGCTTGTTTTTTGGATATTCTTGTATGGACCTCTTATCTTTCCAAGAACATCCGACATGCGTTAAATGACTGATATTTTAATGTAACTCTTTAATGGGTTCTACATTCTTTTATTCATAGCTGTAGACCAGTAGAAAGTCCTTTTTGATACGGAGATAACTAATGGACTTCATACGATGCCTCCTTTTCTTACCAAGTACTGATTTTTAGCATGATCAGTACGAAAAAGACTAGGTTTGCATTTGTTCTGACATACAGGCCATGTTTCATTTTCCTTTGGTATTAAAAATAATATTTTCCCCTTATCCCCCCAACACCCAATTAATTATATGAACAATAAGCTGCTGAAGTGGACTTTGTGGTTTCCTTCTGCTCATTAGACCAATGGGAATGCTGTGCATTGCTCCAAATTAGGATAGTGTAAAACATTTATTGGCTGTTAAAATCTATGGGATACAATGTATGCTAAAACCAGCTAAACCAGATCCTAAGATAGGGTTCATACAGTTTAAAAAGACCCAGAAATATATTTGAGATTCTTTCTTCAGATCAAAATGATGGGAATCTCATCCCAGAATAACCGATGATCCATTTGTGCCAGCAGTCAGACCATTGGCAGCCATGATGATCAGCTGTTTAGCTGGGAGAAATGGACTAGAGTCAGGGAACTAAATCAGGCTCCTCCTCTTTCAAATAGCTTAGTTTGTGATATTGCTGATTACAGGATGAGATTATATTTGTACAACTCAAGATACTGGATCAAGTTCCACAGTTAAGTCCATAGCAACTATTTGTATCTAGATGATTACTGATCCAGATGGATTACCACAATATGTTGCATATGGGGCTGCCTTTGAAGGCAATTCAGAACATTCAGTTGACATGAAATACAGGGCAAGGTGTATCCTGCCAGTCCTTAAACAGCTAGCAGTGCCTTGTGCATAGAGTTTCCTTTGTCAGATCTCTGGATCCAGTCCAGGAAATGTTAGGATGCTCTATCAGGTTGCTTGTGAAAATTCCCCTCACTGGCTTTCTTCTAATTTTTGTTTGTGCGGTGTCAACACATTTGCTAGAGGAAGCCAGAAGCTCCTCTGTCTGCTGTTTTTACAACCAACCTTGTAAGCAACTCTTGTTTCACATTGGTTAAATCAGAAAGCCTTTTGATTTAAGTCTCTAATACAAGTGCCAGGCCAAGGAGAAAGAAATCATCAGTCTAATCAAATATTGGCTCTTCAAATGCATTGTACATTTTGACAAGTTTGCTAATGCAAGGTTAATACAAAGAAAAAGGAATCTCGGAAAGAAGCAAGTTGTTAGAGTTTACGAGCCAGTTCTCTAGAACCCTTCTGTGTCCAAAGTAGGAGAGAATCTGATTATGTAAGCAAGCAAAATGAAACAATCTCCACAAGACTCCCAAACCTAATCATAATATCTGCTTCAAGCTAGTGTTTATAACGCAGTATTAATTTTTAAAATTGAATAAAAGGTGACGGATCATTATATTAAATAATACAAACAAGGCAACAATAATGAAATAGAAAGAAATAGCAACCTTTTCCTTGATATAATGAAGGAGCCCCTCTTCACAGGCAGTTCAAAGCCAGTTTTCAACACAGACTATATATCCCTTTAATAGTATAGATAGCATCTATGAAGGTACCTGTCATGGTTCTATCCTATGGAATCTTGGGTGAAGTACTTGAGCTCCCTGCTGTAGTTCAGTGGTGTGCATGAGAGTTCTCTGGCAGAGAATAAGCATTTCACCCAACTACAGATTCCAGGATTTCTTAGGAAGAAGCCATAGTAGTTTGAATGAATCAAACTCTTATAACTATGTAGATAGTCTACATGCACCGTCTTTTCTCACGATATCTTCTTTTTCAGAAATAAGTGTAGGAAAAGTAAGTTTGAAGAAAAATGAATATAATGTCATGATGAAGCCATCCATAGATGAGCAGTTCTCCCACGATGTTCTGGAATCTATTGCCTTGCCAGAAAACAAGCCATTGAAGCAGAGCTATCTTTAAAGTAAAGCGTAGTTTGGCCCGTGAACTGATAACCACATGAAGATCAAGCAAAGTCTGAACTCATTCAACATATGAGTGTTGATAAGAGATTTCATAAGGACCCTGTTTATAACTTCCCATGGAACTGATGATTTCCAGGTGGCGTACTTAGGGTTCTTGCAAAAACTTTGGTTGTTGTTTTAGGAACTTATAATATGATCCATAGAGAAGATCACCATTTTCTTGCTTCAGCCAGAATCATGCTGAAGAAGTCTCCCATGGCCTGGATTTTGTTTTCTTAGACAGAGTGATGGAAGATAGACATCCTAAGGAGGTGTTGTTACTGAATCTCCATACAGAGAAATAGCAAGCAATAGGTACCACTCAGGCCAGAAGGCATAGGACTTTTCATCAGGTTTCATGAACAAATCCTAAGGAAAAGCAGTCAGAAGTATAGAACTCTCCAATATCAGAGCCTCTCTCTAAGCCAGTGGTTCCCAGCCTTGAGTCTCCAGATGTTCTTGGACTAAAACTCCCAGAATCCTTCACCACTAGCTGTGCTGGCCAGGATATCTGGAGGTTATCCAAAGCTGGGTGGGACAACAGATCCAGTGGATTCATGTGTTCACCTTTCCTGCACACCTCTACAGCCCTTACTTACTTTGCTTCAAGGTTGGAGGTTCTGACCTCAGACAAGGAAGATGCCACCATACTGCCTAGAAGTGTGATTCTGCTTTAAAACAAGGCATACACCCTGTAAAACTTGTTTTCAAGCGAATCATGTGGTGTGTGCACATGTGTGTTGCCACAGCAACATCAACTTTTGGCAATAACAGGTTGCCTCCTTAGTGGGATGGGGTTTAAAGCAGCCCTGCTCCTGGGAAGTTGCCCACCTTGGACAAGAGGCTGATCTAACACTGAGTGATGAAGCTCAACAATACTTAGTTGACTAATAGATGAGGCAAGAAGTGGCTACAAGGGGGAGTAGTTTCACAAGCCTAAACACACAAGAAACTTACGTATGAGTGACTGAAAAAGTTAAATCTTGGTTTCAACATCATGTGGATAGGTAGCTGTCCTTAATAACTTGCCTTATTACTTGAAAATGTAGGACATATGTCAGTGTTGAGCAGTTGATTGTCCTGTGCAGCTACTTTTTTAAATGTTCAACCTACAGCTTTTAGAATAAGTCCTATGCATTTGCATTTAATACTACTGGAATAGTCAAGCAGAACTCTGAATGTTTACTGTAACAAGGTTGCATTGATTAGAGTATATCTGTACAGAACATTTAATAGGGACTGTCCTCCCGCTCCCCCTCAAAACTAACTAATCAAATATTAATATAATAACGTCTACAGCGAAGATAAAATATTCTCCACATTTTATTGCATCAACTGGACTAGTCAATCAGATTAATTTGCATTAATCTTGAGTTGCCACCTCTCACCTGTGAGAAATTCAAACTAAATTTGATTCACTGCTCAGCAGGAATGCCCCAAAGATTTTAAATTAAGTGTATATTTATAGCAGACTTCAGATTAAAGTGAAATCTGGCCTGAAGTTATCTCCCCCCCTCCCCTGTTTAATCTGACACATGCCTTGAATAGAGAAGTATATTTAAAAGGATCAAATGTGCATAAAGTGGTAACTCCCGATTAGGGGGTGCAGTCCAGCCAAAGTTATATTTAAATACCATTGATTTCACTGGGAGAACAAAGCCTGTGGTGCTTAACTCACTGCTGTTGAAATCAGTAGGACTTAAATGTACTTAACCATTGGTTGGATCATGTGCTAGATTAGGTTTTCATGACATGGCTTTAAAATGATTGAGGTTTTGCAGGGGATGGGTGGGTCCAAGTGGGTTGGCTTGTTAAAAGTGGTAGCAGTGAGAGACATCCTCTGGTGAGGTCTCTGAGGGACAAGGTTGAGCAGTACAAAAATAGAGCCCACATATCTTTATAATAAATGGAAATGAGGTAAATTTGAAGATCGGCAGTTCAGTCCTTAAAGGCAGAATTTCATCTGTTTTGAAACTTCCTCCTAAATATAATGGCCCTAAAATGGCTGCTTGAGTGGTTCATGAAGAACTGAATGGCATGGGGCTTAATGACGACAGGGGCTTAATGACCAGTTTCTTTCAGATGTGCTCGTCAAAGAATCCAGGTGGACACAGCCGTTCTTTGGAGAAGGCCAGGCTGCCCTGTCTTTCAGCCACTTGAACAAAGACGATGAAGGCTTGTATACCTTGCGTATCGTTTCAAGAGGAGGAATCAGCGAATACAGCGCATTCCTGTTTGTGAGAGGTATGACCAGAGCTATAACCAGCCGTCTTAGAGTCCAGGGCAAGCAGCATAAAAGATGGCTAGCACATACACACACTGCCTCCAGTGCCTGTAGGACCCGCTCACTTTCACTGGGTGCCTTCTCTGCTCAGCACAAGGACTGTGTGGGAAGCGGGCAGAGCAGGTGGGCAAGCAAGCATGGTTCCACTTCCTGGCTCACCGCTGTATCCTTGACAATCTTCTCTGCTCTGCCACCAGCTCTCTACCTCCTGCTACTGTCATGTCACAGAAATGCCCACAGCAGCCTAGCCTGACCCATGTCTGCCAGGAGGGAAGGATGTGGGAGGTCCGACTTCAAGATCTAGGGGTGTCTGAGATGTAGACTCATGGCACATAGCTGCATGGTACCTGTAGCAAGGAATCAGACTCCTGGGTGAGGTTTTTTGAGCCCTCTGAATTTTGGTGCTTGGGATCAAAGCCTACTCATCAT
The DNA here is from genome assembly GCA_037013535.1 of Intellagama lesueurii. Taxonomy (NCBI): domain Eukaryota; kingdom Metazoa; phylum Chordata; class Lepidosauria; order Squamata; family Agamidae; genus Intellagama; species Intellagama lesueurii. The sequence goes on from JBAJHW010000001.1 coordinate 226,831,649, forward strand.
GCCCTAGTTACAACTCTGGATGTGTCACTCTTTTTTTTTTTTTTTTTTTTTTTTTTTGTTCATAGGTTGTTGTTGTTTCCCCCCCTATTTTTGTTACCTGGCCTTCTGAGCTGAAAAAAATCAAATAGCTTGCTGTCACCAAATGCCCATCACCATGAATGTTTGGAATCATGCTTCTCACATGGACGTGGTCAAAAATATTTGTTTCTACCTGATGCAGAGCATCCCACCCACCCAAATCAAGTTGCATATTACTCAAAGCCAGCAGTCAAAATATAACAGCAATAAACTGAATAATCAATAATTTGCTGTCTTGCCTTGACACTTGAAATCTGCCACTTCAGGTGGCTGCCTCACTCTGCCTAATGGCAGGGCCAGGCCTGCTCTGAGAAGCACTCAATTCCATTGATTATGGTGTCGTGGCTGACTGTTGTTCAGATACTAGTTCAGAAACTTGCATGTCTGGAACAAAGTACTTGCACTTTTTCAAGTATTTAGCCTTAATTATGTAATACCTGAGGAAGAAAAGAGAAAGGTTTGCCTAAGAGGGTTTTTTTAAAAAAAAAAAAAAAACCACTGATGAAAAGGAGGTGAATATATTAAGACTGAATGAAGGTCACAGGTTGACCTCACATTTGCATTGAGAATTCCCCCTGTGACTTAGAATAAGGTGATGCAAATCCTTATGGGCAGAAACTCAGCAACACGTTTCTTTTTCTTTAAAATGAGCACATTTCTATACATGCAACCTTTGAGATTCAGTTAAATGCAGCAGTCTGTATCCTTAGTGGGTGTTACTACATGGGCATTTGTCCTGCTGTTTAGTCCTTTCTGAGGATGGGCTGTTTTGTTCCTTTTCCTTGCAACCATGTAACATGTCAACATGAACTGATATGTCCCCAGAACATTCCTATGCACACCTTTTTGGGCCCCTGTCAGAGCCTTCTCCTTTTCGGTTCATTTCCAGCACATGTGATTGCTGGGATTGAACCAAAAGCAGATGGCCTGCAGTTAATTTTCCATCTGCTTCCAATTTCCCAATATCATTAAGTGGCTTGTACAACTTAGCCACTTCATGATATTGGGAAATTTAAAACTTCCTCTCTTTCTCTGTGAATGGGGAGAGGAAGGAAGCAAATTTTTTTTACAAAAAAGTCTATTAGGCAATCCTGATGCCCTGTACATTTTAGGGGGGAAAATGGAAAGCTTCATCCCAGAAAAAGGAGGAGATAAGAGAGGGCAAAGAGTGGGATTTTGTTTTGTTTTGTTTTTGTTCATTTTCCTTTCACTTTAAAGGGAGACAGGCAAAATATGCCATTTTGATGCAAGGATGACATCTCTCTATGATCTTACATAACCCTATTTAGCCTGATCCAGCCTGCTGTAACTGAGCCATCTGCCAAGCCCTGTGTTGAAAGCAGTGGGACTGTACTGCTTTATATTCCATGGCATCTATCTCTGATAGTGAACCTAATTACTTGCGAGGTGAGGGTAAATGATTTCAGTAGGATTTGCTTCCAAGTAAAGAAGTCCAGCCCAATACCTTTTGCTGCTTGAGGAGAGAAACAAGATAGCATCACACAACAAACACAAAGACAGAGACACACAGACACAGAGACACAGACACAAACAGACACATAGAGGTACTCACTAGATGAAATCCTGTATAATAGAAAGTGAATTTCTGTAAGTTAAGAAATCTTGACAAACATTGTCTATTGCATGCTGAGTCATGTGAGTCAGCATAGCTCAGTGGTTTACGCATCTGGCTGTGGAGCCAGAGGTTGGGAGTTTGATTCTCCACTGTGCTTCCTTGACAGGGGCTGCACTTGATAGGGTCCCTTCCAGCTCTGCAGTGATCAGATGATGATGATGACGACGATGACGATTGAACAGCTAAAGTCTACAAATATTTTGATTAACTCACAGTAATTCACCTCTAAAAGTTAAGCCCATAGTGCAACCGTGCAACAGGATTTCAGCCTCTGTGTAAAAACACTGTAGTTCAATTCTGCTGTGTAAGGTAGAATTTTGATTAAACAGAAAGGCACATGAAGGTATGGCTGCCTTGAAAGCCTCTAATATGAGTGTTTCAAGGCAGGCTTTGCTCAAGAATCACAGTGCTGCCCTCTGCAGCATTTGCCGCCTGAGGAAGCTTCTTCAGTCTACCTAATGGTAGGGCCAGCCAAGAAGGTGCACTCAGGATTGTATCCTAAAAATAAACTAGTTTATACAAGAAAAATTTCCATGCCATTCCATTTAGGTGTGTGGGCATATAGGACTTAACGCCTTAATTTCTCACTGTGAAAGAAACACCCATATTGCCACATAAAAAGCCAGCCTTGGCCTTCCTGTTTTCCTCTCCCCCGAGTGACAGTGTCATTGCTTTTCCAAAGCAATTAGTCATCCCTCACTCAAAAATCAAAGTGGAGAATTTTACCTCACAAGGATAAATGTGGTAGAAGAAGGACACAGCCAAGAAAGAGCAGAATGTTAGCAGGGACTGGCTTTTTAGCACAGAGATTGGAAATTTACCATATTCTCCCAGACAGAATAGCCACTGACTGTGCTGGGTTGAGGATTTTGGGAGCTGTAGTTTTTTAAAAAGAGTAATATTTCCAAACTCTCTACATATTCACTGATGAAAATATAGACTTAGAAGGAACTTCAGGACATGATAGGTGTTGAAAATGCTTTCAGAGTATACACAGTGTGGAAAATGTACATTTTGGCTCTAGAGAGACACCTGTATAGAGATTATGTATATAAATTGTAATCCCTTTACGAGATTATAATTGGATCCTTCATGCTATGAAGGGCAACTGTGACTTACCGAAGTATCAGATTTATGGTTTCATTTCTTTTTAATGCTGCTCTGGTTAGTTTCACAGAAATCCCAAATAAAGTATCATGCACCATGTCTAGTTAAACTGAGGCCACAGTGTGATTTATTTTGGATTTTTCTTTGATTTTAGATACTGATGCACCAGTCATTGGGGCACCGGGAGCACCAATGGATGTGAAATGCCACGATGCTAACAGGGACTATGTTATTATTACCTGGAAACCACCAAACACAACTCATGAAGCTCCAGTTATTGGATATTTTGTAGACAGGTATACATATGCCTGCAGGCAAAAGTATTTTTCTTTAGCATACCCATTCCAGAAGGATACTTAAATAAAGCATAGTTTTTTAAGTGGAAGTTTTACACCGGTTTTGCTCCCTGTAGTGTGTTAAATCAGAATCATTCAAACCCCTGTTATTGCTCCTGTTTCTGTGTGTTGTTCTGTGGTTTCTCCACAAATAAAAATTCATCATCCCTAGCCCCAAAGCTTTTGAGCTGGTTCATACTTGCATGTACATCACCTAACTAGCCTGTAAGCTCGGTGACTCACAGCCTATGAACCAAATCAGTCTTGGAACAGTTGCTTTTGGACAGAAATTTATAGGAATCCCCATCACTTTTTTGGACTTGCTGTTTAGTTGTTAAGTCGTGTCTGACTCTTCGTGACCCCATGGACCAGAGCACGCCAGGCCCTCCTGTCTTCCACTGCCTCCCGGAGTTGGGTCAAATTCATGTTGGTAGCTTCGATGACACTGTCCAACCATCTCGTCCTCTGTCGTCCCCTTCTCCTCTTGCCTTCACACTTTCCCAACATCAGGGTCTTTTCCAGGGAGTCTTCTCTTCTCATGAGATGGCCAAAGTATTGGAGCCTCAGCTTCAGGATCTGTCGTTCCAGTGAGCACTCAGGGTTGAATTCCTTCAGAATGGATAGGTTTGTTCTCCTTGCAGTCCAGGGGACTCTCAAGAGTCTCCTTCAGCACCACAATTTCTTGGACTACAACTCCCAAAATCCTGTAGCTATCACTGGGCAAACAAGCAACTTTTCCAAACTTTGGAACCAACTCCATTTATGGCCATTTTATCTCAGATGACCTGAAATCCTCTTGGGGGATAAGTATGTATGAGTGTTGGGAGAGTTCATTTCCATGTGTGAGCTGCTGTATAGCATTGCAGCCATTAAGTGACCAACATATTTGTGTTAATGGATTGGTTTCTTACAGCAGAAGGTGTCCTTCTGGTCAGTATAATGCAGGACTCTGGGAGGAGATTGTCATTACATATCCTTTGTACCATAAATTACACCAGGATCCTGTCTGCTACCCCATTGTCATTGTATTCATAGACCTTTGCTCCATCTTCAGCTGTAGGTGACAGGCCTAACGTGTGTGGCAATAAAGTAACATACATGAGAGTGGCCTTGACTGCCAGATGGGCGGTATAAAAATCAAATAAATAAATAAATAAATAAACGAATGAATAAATAAATGAATAAACAAACAAATAAATAAATACATGTATTCAAAATTCCCACATGGTTTGCCCACTCCATATCATTCCATTAGTCAAATATTCCTAGTGCTCTGTTGCTTAAATTGTTTATTAGGAAATGTTGAAAACTCTCCTGCTTTCCTGTTTTTGTTTTTGTGTTTTTTTTTGTTTTTAAACTAGGTGTGAAGTGGGTACTGAAAACTGGGTTCAGTGTAATGATGCTCCTGTAAAAATCTGCCAGTACCCAGTGACTGGATTGTTTGAAGGCCATTCCTACGTGTTCCGTGTGAGGGCCGTCAACCAGGCTGGCATCAGCAGGCCGTCTAGGATCTCTGGGGCAGTAGCAGCTCTTGATCCTCTTGACTTGGAGAGGTTGCAAAGTAAGTTGTTCGGTGGGTTACAGGAGTTCTTCAGCATTTGTTATGTGACTCTAAATCCACTTACAAAGCAGTAATGCTAAACTGCATGATATGTTCAATTCATAGGTCTATTTGTTCTTTTTAATAAATTTTTTATTTAGACATCACTACAAAGCACACAAACACAAAACATCAAACAGCCAGCAACTACAACAAACATAAAAAACCATTAAGCAAAAACAAACCCTCCCCCCTTTTAAGGACAGAGATTCCAACCTCGTTTGGATCTCGGAATTCTCCAATAGGTTTCCGGTGAGCATTGAAAACATAACATACAAAGTTTTGCCCTGGTCTATTTGTTTATTTATTTGAATTATAAATAATAATTATAAATAGGGGACCCAGGGCGGCTCACAACAGGTAAAATAAATTTTAAAACACTACATATCACAATTAAAAAAAAAACCCAATTAAACATAGATTAAGTTTAAAACAATGAAGCATAAAAACAATTTTAAAAACATGAAAAGCCTATAAGATCTCAGCATTCCTGAGATCACTTATTGCTTAAAGGCCTGCTTGAAAAGGAAGGTCTTTGACTGATGACAGAAGGACAAGAGGGAGGGGGCCAACCTGGCTTTTCGGGGCAGGGCATTCCAAAGCCTGGAAACAGCCACTAAGAAGGCCTTCTCTCGTGTCCTTACCAAGCAAGGTTGGGAAGGTGGTAGAACCAAGAAAACGGCCTCCCTAGAAGATCTTAAGAGCTGATAAAGCTCATATGGGGTGGATACGATCCTTCAAATAGCCTGGACCCAAGCCATATTGGTAGTCTCAACTAGAACAGACTCATTGGCTGAAATCCAGTACTAGGTCACATCTTGGGTAGGTCTCTTGAATGAATGGAACTTACATTGGTGTGACTCACCAAATCCCCACTGACTGAATTGTCTTCCTCTAGTTGTGAATTTCTGTTGGATTCTAGTCATTGAATTGTTTCTTTAATTTTATTTTGTGGCTCTCCACATATGGAAATCTCATTGATTTAACACAGTGGTTCTTAACCTTGGGTCCCAGATATTTTTGGACTGCAACTCCCAAAAATCCTGGCCAGCACAGCTGGTGTGTTGAAGGCTTCTGGGAGTTTTAGTCTAATAACCTCTGGGGGCCTAAGGTTGAGAACCACTGATTTAATGGGACTCAGCTAGTTAGGACCATCAGTAGCATTTTGGCCATAGGTGATCAAATAATTAGTCTGTTTCTCTACTTTTTCTACACACATGTAAGCTTATGGGTCCCCATTAATCCAAACTGAGATTACTATGTATAAGGAGGGAAGGTTTAACTCTTCCCCCCTTTAATATTCCTTGAACTATGTGTGAGTTTTAAAAAGAAAAAAGAGAACTTCACTATCCCATCTACTGAGAGGGACAAATATTGACAGGAAAGCAGGTGTCGGGGGAGGTTTAAACCTCTGTTGCTCATGTGTAGCATTCATGATCTGGATCCAGAACCATGGACTTGTTCTATGTTCTGTGCCATTAAGTCAGAATCCACTTATAGCTATCCTAATAGAGCTTTCACAGTAAGTGAGCTATTTAAGTTGTGGTTTTACCAGTTCCACTCCCTCAGTAAGTTTCCATGACCAAGTAGGGATTTGAACCCAAGTCTTCGGAGTCTGTCTGTCAGTCTATCCACTAAATCACACTGGGTATCCATAGTATTAACTCATGCACAAAGAAAAATAGTGGGGCAGCTGCACACTGCTAACGTAAGTGTGTCATCTGACTTTAGTGACTGAATTCAGTGACACCCCCCTTTGAGGAACAATTGTTAGGATTGCACTTCCAGTCAAGAAAAAGTGAGAAGAAGATGGTGTTTCTCTTACACCAGCGAGACACAGAAGTAACTTTTGTCCCTTCAGAGAGAAAGGGAGCTGTTTGTCCTCCCTCCCAATACTCTATTCCCATGCTAAATGAGAATGCAAGAGAACAAAGACCTTATGATGTCCTCTACTCTTGAAAGGCTTGGGCTGTAATTTAAAGGTAATGGCTGTGATCAAGTGGTTCCTTTTAGCTGTGCTGAAGAGCTTGCATGCATTTATATTTCATTATTTCCATATGATAATCCAGGTCTCAGATATGATACACAATGTGTACAGATTTCTGCCTGCTGCAGGATTCTGTCCAGTCTGCAGCTTCCCCCTCCCCTCTCAGATGAATCACACAAGCCCTCAAACCTCCCCTGGTTATTTCAGATTACAAATAATTCACTCTGACATGGCTTAGAGATTTCCATATGGATGGTCCTCTCCCCTTAGCATGAAGTGGTATCCGTCAAATCCTTGCCTAGCCAGCTAGGACTGATTTCCATTGCTCTCGGATTCCATCCTAGATGCCAATGGTTATGACTGGGTTAGTTTGCTAGGGCTGCTCTTTAAAAAGTAATAATTCAAGGAGGTGGACTGGAAAGAAAGAAATAGAGAGAGAGAGAGAGAGAGAGAGAGAATGAAAGAGAATTGCTTTTAAGATAATACTTTGATTAGGCCAATTCAAAGATTGCACAATAACATCTCACTTACCAGTGGGCCTAATTTAAGTATCAAGAAGATTTTTTGTTTTCTTACAGCTGAAACAGCTACAGTATACCACAGAAGTGAGTACACCCCCTCACATTTCATAAATATTTTAGTATATCCTTTCATGTGACAACACTGAAAAAATGACACTTGGCTACAATGTAAAGCAGTGAGTATACAGCTTGTATAGCAGTATAAATGTGCTGTCCCCTCAAAATAACACAACACACAGTCATTAATGTCTAAACCGCTGGCAACAAAAGTGGGTACACCCCTAAGTGACAATGTCCAAATTGGGCACAGAATGTCAATATTTTGTGTGGCCACCATTATTTTCCAGCACTGCCTTAACCCTCTTGGGCACAGAGTTCACCAGAGCTTCACAGGTTGTTACTGGAGTCCTCTTCCACTCCTCCATGACGACATCACAGAGCTGGTGGATGTTAGAGGCCGTGTACACCTCCACCTTCCGTTTCAGGATGCCCCACAGATGCTCAATAGGGTTTAGGTCTGGAGACATGCTTGGCCAGTCCATCACCTTTACCCTCAGCTTCTTTAGCAAGGCAGTGATTGTTTTGGAGGTGTGTTTGGGGTCGTTATCATGTTGGAATCCTACCCTGCGGCCCAGTCTCCAAAGGGAGGGGATCATGCGCTGCTTTAGTATGTCACAGTACATGTTGGCATTCATGGTTCCCTCAATGAACTGTAGCTCCTCAGTGCCGGCAGCACTCATGCATCCCCAGACCATGACACTCCCACCACCATGCTCGACTGTAGGCATGACACACTTGTCTTTGTACTCCTCACCTGGTTGCCACCACATGCGCTTGACACCATCTGAACCAAATAAGTTTATCTTAGTCTCACCGGACCACAGGACATGGTTGCAGAAATCCATGTCCTTAGCTTGTCTGCAGCAAACCGTATGCGGGATTTCTTGTGCATCATCTTTAGAAGAGGCTTCCTTCTGGGACGAGAGCCCTGGAGACCAATTTGATGCAGTGTGTGGCGTATGATGTGAGCACTGACAGGCTGACCCCCCACCCCTTCAACCTCTGCAGCAATGCTGGCAGCACTCATATGTCTATTTCCCAAAGCCAGCCTCTGGCTATGACACTGAGCACCGGCACTCAACTTCTTTGGTTGACCATGGCGAGGCCTGTTCTGAGCGGAACCTGTCCTGTTAAACTGCTGCCTGGTCTTGGCCACCGTGCTGCAGCTCAGTTTCAGGGTTTTGGCAAACTTCTTATAGCCTAGGCCATCTTGATGTAGAGCAACAATTGTTTTTTTCAGATCCTCAGATAGTTCATTACCATGAGGTGCCATGTGGAACTTCCAGTGACCAGTCTGAGAGGGTGAGAGAGATAACACCTGCTCCCCCTTCACACCTGAGACTTGTGACACTAACAAGTTTCATGACACCAGGGAGGGAAAACGGCTGTTGTTGTTTAGTCGTTAAGTCGTGTCCGACTCTTCGTGATCCCATGGACCAGAGCACGCCAGGCCCTCATGTCTTCCACTGCCTCCCGGAGTTTGGTCTAATTTGGACATTGTCACTTAGGGATGTACTCACTTTTGTTGCCAGCGGTTTAGACATTAATGGCTGTGTGTTGTGTTATTTTGAGGGGACAGCACATTTACACTTTTATACAAGCATTATACTCACTGCTTTACGTTGTAGCCAAATGTCATTTCTTCAGTGTTGTCACATGAAAGGATATACTAAAATATTTATGAAATGTGAGGGGGTGTACTCACTTCTGTGATATACTGTACATGTGCATAACAAAACAATAAAATTCGGACATTTATTTCTGAAGAATTTAGCACTGTATAAAACACACTACTGGTTAAAACACTAACTGCAACCGCCAGATGAACTCCATTTCATTTTGACCCATGGCATGATAGTGAATAATATCAGAAAAGCCATGCTGGTTGAGGCCAAAGGTGCATCAGGTCTCACATTTGTTCTCACAGTGGATAAGTAGAAAACTATAGGAAGCCCATGAGCAAGACATGAATGCAGCACGTGCTTTTGCTTGCATTTTTCAGCACCTTGTATTCAGAAGCACATTATATCTACCAGAACATGCTGCGTAGCTATCCCAGTCAAGGAGCCATTCATAGCCTTATCCTTCAGAAATATGTCTTACCCCCCACAACTTTTAAAGTTATCCCATTTGAAGGATGTTTGTCCTGTGTATAGAGGGAGAAAAATAAATGCAATAAACAAATAAAGAAAGATGTACAGTAGGACACTCCCCCCCCAATATCTGCTGGGGATTGGTTCCATGGCCCCACACGAATACAGAAAAACGTGGATAATAGTGAATTAGATAGATAGATAGATAGATAGATAGATAGATAGATAGATAGATAGATAGATAGATAGATAGATAGACAGACAGACAGACAGACAGACAGACAGATAACGATAAAAGAAAAAACAAGAATATTTTTTATTTTCACGTGCATTATCAGAACTGGCCACTAGAAGGCACCAGGGACCATGCTATATATTCTTCACTAACAAGTATTGATAGCAAGTCTCTGGCTCCATCTGGTGGCCTATTATGGGTCATACATGTGAAAATAGTTTTTTCTGGATCTTTTTCTTTTAATATTTTTATATTTTCAGACTGTGGATAAGTGAAGCCGTGGATACTGATCCCACAGATACAGGGGGTCCAACTGTATTTCCTTTTATCTGCCTGCAATACTTTTATCCAGTGTGCTTATGCAAAAGGTTCTTTATGACAATCTAATCAAATTCCATCCTGGCAAGCTATGTAAATTGTTTGAGGAAGCAGACTATGATGAAGACAGCCATTCCCTGTCACTTGTCCTAAGAATGTGATCCCAATGACCTGGATGCAGAATATTCTCCCACTGGTGGGAGCTTTCTCTGACCAGAGGTCCCCCATCAAAGGGAGAGAGGAGAATGACTTTTATTGATTCCTCCTTCCAGTTCCCTGCAAACTCTGGAAAAGGTACTCCAAAGGGTTGTGGAACCCTTGAGAAGCCCTGGTTGGGGTCTTCAGGAGGAGAGAGAATCTGTAAAGCCAGTCCCCTTCAGCTAGTAGCATCTTTCACTAGACTAGAAGGTTCCCAAAGAAGGTCAGGAGATCTTGAGTTTGTAGTGGGCGCAACCATGCTTCACAGGTTCCCCGATGGTAGAGATTCCATTCTTAAACATGGCTATTAGAGTAATAGCCATTGTGGTGTAGTGGGCAGACAAGGACTTAGGAGGTCTGGATTGAAATCCCTGCTCAGCCATGGAAACTCGTGGTGGTGGTTGGTGGTGGTAAAAACACTCCTTAAATATCTCACACACATTGAAAACGCTTCTATGGTTAGAACATAAGAACATAAGAAGAGCCCTGCTGGATCAGGCCAAGGGCCCATCTAGTCCAGCTTCCTGTATCTCACAGTGGCCCCACCAGATGCCTCTGGGAGCACACGAGACAACTAGATACCTGTCTCCTGATCCCCCTCCCTTGCATCTGGCATTTGGAGGTACCTTCCTTCTAAGCCTGGAGATTATACATCCCCATCATGGCTTGTAACCCGTGATGGAACTTTTCCTCCAGGAATCTGTCCAATCCCCTTTTAAAGGCTACCATAAGTTGAATATGTCCTGATGACACAACAAATAAAGATCAGGTTAATTACCAGCCACTGATCTCCATGTTGTCAAATCCTTTAAAAAACACACACACACCTCTGCAAATTGCCACAACAATCATTTATGTAGGAACAGGAAAGCAACAGAATGCCTGAAGAAGTATTTGTTGTTGTTGTTGTTGTGAGTGTCCCTACATCCTCACATTTCAAGAGAAACGAAGGTGATAACTTCTTGTCAAGCTTCTAGTTTCATCAATTTTAAAATATAGTCTTTAATTCTTAGTTAACCTTATGTGTATATATCTAATTCTGCTGCTATTTATCAACTTAAAACCAACCAGAACAATGAGCAATATTCTAGGCATAAAAATCCATAATACACAATAGTAGCAGTAACAATGAGTACCCAGCTTGCTGGGGGTGGGGAGTGTGGAATGTGTTGTTTGCCTAATTATTCTGTGAACCACCCAAAGAGTGGTCTAGCCGTATGGGGTGGTATATAAATCGAAACAACAAAAACAGTGAATTAAGGAATGTAAAAGTGACATTTGTAGTTAAGAGCATTGTTGAGAATGCCTGAATTCATTCAGTTAGCACAGAGCATTAAATGTGAGTAATTAATTTTTTTCCCGCTCTTTAGCTATTCATCTGGATGGAGGCAAAGATATTGTCATCTATCAAGACGACCTTGAAGGTATGGCATTTGTCTTCTGTTTTGCCTCAACTACATCTTCACCAGTGCTCCTCTCTAGCAGCTCTGAGTACTTTGTTTGGTTCCTGCTCTCCTTCCACCTTCTTCTCTCCTTCTCCTTAGCTTTTCAAGTTGTGTGTGTGTGTGTGTGTGTGTGTGTGTGTGTGAGGGGGGGGAGTGAAACTTGAAAACAAAACCAGAGTTATTGGAACGTTGCAAATTTGAATACTGTGGAAATTGCTTGCTGTCCTCAAGTGCTTGTGAGCTGTTGCACACAATCAGGGTTTATCAGTACTACATTTTAGCTCCTATGATTGTCCTTCAAAAATCCTGGGAACCATAATTCATTGACATGCTTACAAGCAGGGGCCAGGAAGTTGGTGCCTTCTGGATCTTTTAGACTACAGCTTGCACCAGACTAAACCAGCGAGATCAAGGGCAAAGCATTATGGGAACTGTAATTTGAAATATCTGGAGGCTATGAAGTTATTTATCCCAACAAAAATGCTCTTTCCCACCCATCCAGACCACAATTGTAATGAACAATGGTGGCGAGAAGCAGAAATGAGGTGCTCTAGTTGAACCTGTTTGGGGGTTGCAGGGGAGGAACACTGGAATTTTCAGTGTATTCAGGTAGTACAAGATGTGTACATTAAATTTTTCCATTAACCCAGTTCTAACCCTACTCACAACGCTAGTGCTGCTGCTGAGCCCCAATTCATTGAAATTCTCAGAGGGGCAGAAAATATCCCACAAGTCACTCAATGCAAGTGGTTTTCCTTGAATCCGATGCATGGGGGCTTGAATGAAATAGGCTTCTTCGGCCATCCCATTTCAATGTTTGAGCGGCCTCAACTCCTTCTGCTGCCTGTCACGTCTTTATAAGAAGCCTGCTTTGAAGATGTGGACATTCTGCTTTAGAGACTTGGGCAGGGTAGCAGGCAGCGAAGGTGGCTCAGAGTGAGGAGAAGTTACTTTTTAAGATAGCAACTCTGAGGATTTCCCAGCTAGCACTGAAAATTTGCTATTCCAAGCTCTGAGTCTTTCTTTCTCACACACAAACACATTGCAGGACCATTCTTTGCTGTGTTGACTGGAGGATTCATGATGTCAGTGTAATTTTTTTTACGGCATCCCGGTGGTTGTGGTTTAACCCCCATGATCTCTAACAGAAATAAATATCATCCTAATCACAATGCTGGCAAAATCTTCATCTCTCCGGAGAAGAAGAGGCTCACCAGATTGTCTCCTGTCTTTGAGAGAACCCCCCCCAAGTTATCTCATCCCTATCACTCCAGAAGTATTATTTCTTCACTGAGGAATGAATGACAGTAGAGTAGCACGCCATGGAGAACTGCATGCAAACAAGGAGAATTGAGACAGATACCGTATTTTTCCGTGTATAAAATGACACTTTCCCCTAAAATCATTAGAGGAAAAATTGAGGGCCATTTTATACACGGAAGGAGGTGGAGACGAAGGAGCCACAGCCGGGGCTCACCTCCAGCTCACGTTGCCGCCTTGTCCCCTGGCCAAAGGGAGCCCGCGAGTGGCACTGGAGGAGGCGATTCCAGCGGCGGCAGCAGTCAATGGGCAGCCGCGAGAGGCGGAGGCGAAGGAGCAGCTGCGCTTGGCCGCCTCTCGCGGCTGCCCATTGACTGCTGCTGCCGCTGGCGAAATTGCCGCCTCTAGCGCCACTCACGGGCTCCCTTTGGGCAGGGGACAAGGCGGCAACGTGAGCTGGAGGAGGTGATTGGGCGGCGGCAGCAGCAGGAGGCGGAGGCGCAGTCGTGCTGGGCCGACCCTCACGGCTGCCCATTGACTGCTCCTCTGCCTCTGGCAAGGCCCAAAATTGGGGGTCATCTTATACATTGGGGGGTCGTATACACGGAAAATACGGTACTTAGTTATTGTGGGCTTAATGCCGCTCTCTCTCTCTCTCTCTCTCTTTCTGTGTGCAGTTCTCCTCCCTCCTTTCCCTATATAGAAAAGAAAGCACCTTTTAAACAGTTCCCCATAGTCTTGTCCCAAAGTTTTTGTGTGTGTGTGATAAATGTACCAGTAATGAACAGTCTGCACCATTAAAATCTTGGTACGTGTGTCTGGAAGCCCTCACTGGGTTACTGTCCCTTATTTTAAAGATATTCTCTCACTGTTAGTAATGCCTCTTTGCTGTATGAAACACTGCTGTAAGATTGACCTTCAGTGTTTGTACTATTGGGGTTGCTCTCAGCAAACCTGGCTGCTGCGGAACACCTAAAACAGCCAATATTTTTGCAGTAGGGGGTCTCCAGCTAAAAAACTGTTGAGGCCATCAAGTGTGGAGGGTATGGCAATCAATTAAAACACTTACATCTACTTCCTTGCCCTTCCACTGTAGTGTCTTGTACCACAGAGCATGTAGCACAATGTTCTCATTTTAGCCTGAGTTCCCTCCAATACCCGCATGAGTATTGTGATGACACGTTGCCCATTTCATAACACAAGACATTACAGGGAAATTATGGTCGCTGGGTTGCTATTTGGGATAACATCCAGTTACCCTCCATAATGCCTTGTAAAATTAGGATCTGTAAGGAGCAACCTGTGAGCCTCATGGGGTCTTACAGAGATCCCAATACTCCAACATTCCCACCCCAAATAGCACAGTCGTCAAGCTTGAAGAGGCTTTTCGGGGGTGTTGAAAGTGTGGATTTTTCTGGTCTAAGAGAAGGTGAAAATGCACTCCAGGCCCTCAGAAGTTGCCTACTCTTGAAGTTATTAGCTTCTAGAACAGAACATGGAATAAGGTACAAACAAGACTTGGAAAAGTTACTTTTCTAAGCTGCAGCTCTACGAATCCCCCCACCAGCAAAGCCACTGCTTGTGCTGGTTAGGGGAATGTTCTAGGAGATGAGCCAAAAAAGTAATTTTTCCATCCGAGGCAAACTGAGCTGCTGCAGACAGACAGACACTAAGATCCCTGTCGCCTCTCAGATGTCAAGGTCTTGAATTGTCATTTGGTGAGAATTTGAGAACAAAGGTGAATAGATAAAAGGACTGCATGGCTACATTGGTTCTCATTGTCAATCCTGGAGTAGAAGAGAGATTTCTACCGTGATGCTTTCTCTCTCTGTGCTTTACCTGTACGGTTTTATATTTAATTGCTGTGATCTTCCATGCAAATTCTTCTCCTTGCTCATTTTTCAGGGGCGGAAGCTCTAGGGCTCCAGTCTTTGATCAGCCCTGTCTCACATTTGCATGAAGCACGAAGACTTTATCAAGCCATTTAGTACAGCAGATTAAAGTGATTCAAGTGTGATCAAAGTGAAACAAAAATCTTGTGAGACAAATACACAGAGATCTTTTTTCCTCTGACTGAATTTCTCTTTGCTTTCCTTTCCTTTTTTCACATTAGCTGTGAAAAATCAATGCTGCACTTTTAATTGGCGTGTTTGGGTTTTCTCAAAATAGAAATGACGCAGCCATTGTAAATTGTGAAGCTGATATTATAGCCCTTATTAGTAAAGCCATGCTCTCTACTGAGGGAGTTCAGAAAGACAAACTCTCACATAAGCATTGACCTGGGAGGTTAATCTGGCATTTAACACTTACTGAGTTTATTACTCCTCTAGGCGACGTTAAGATTCCAGGACCTCCCACCAACGTACACGCTTCAGAAACCAGCAAAACATATGTTGTACTCAGCTGGGAACCACCTGTTCCCCGTGGCAAAGAGCCATTATCATATTTCATTGAGAAGGTACTGTGCGGAATAGTTGTGTTCTCTGTAAGGCATTTCATGGCCACAGCCCATTTCATTTTGAATATTTTCTTTTTTGCAACAAAACTGTGCATTTAGCAAATGCTGATTAGTTGATTAGAGGATCAAAAAGACTGTAGAACTAGAAGGCTTTGTTGCATGCATCCAAACAGTTGTTGAAACACAAGACTTGAAAAATAAAAGTTGCTTTTTCTGTGCTTGGTCCTGGGCATGTGCACAAACAGCCACTTGAAACTTTCCACTCTGTTCATGGTCCGAGGAACCTTGAGAAGTGACCTTTTTCTAAGATGTTTGGGGGGGGGGGGAAGAGAAATCTCAGAATTTCTTTTTCTGAAAAATATCATCTGAGAAATGTCGGCTCAGCAGTATTTGATGACGCTTGATTACAGTGAGGAAAATGCATAAGGTACCATTGAGAAACTGTGATGCTTCAGGTTTTCTGCAACACAGGGCTTGCAGAAGTGAAGCTGCCTTGAGCAACAGTTGCCAAGAGGGATCCCACCTCTCAAACAGTCCTTCTAAGGTTCTTCTCCATCTTGGTTGATGTAGTGGATGACATGTTGGGACATTGTCAGTCCTTAGTTGAATATCAGTGCTTGATGGCCTGTTTTTAGCTAGTGTGTACAGGAAGAAGAGGAGATCCTTACTTCACAAGATGAGGTGAAAGAGAAAAAATCAGTACAGTTGACCAGGGTTAACTCATATATGCATTTAACCTAGAAGTAAAACCAGTTGACTTCTAAACAGACTTGTTGTGATTACACTGTAAGGAACAACTTAATTCTCAAAAACTGGGTTGTGTAAAGCCTTTACTGGATCACTAGGAATATACAAAGTGAGTTTTCAGTGCTCTAGAATTCTGTTTCAGGTATAGATTATACAACATCTGGAGCATAAGACGAGAAGTAAGAAAGCCAGAAATCATCTATGCTTGAAGAAGTTTTTATAAAATGCAAAAGTTAGCTTTGCTTTCAACTTTTTAGTGATCCAGTAAAGTTGTTATGTATCTCAGAATTTTGTTTGTACTCATGGATCTCACAAGTACTTAACACTCAAGACTCACAAAGACAATAAAGTAACACCTTTATGTGGACTAAGCAGGATTCACAAAGTGACTCATTCTCAGATTCCAAACTCTCAGAAATAACTGTCCTTGTTGAAAGAGCATCTTTTTTCAAAAAATCTTGAAAACAACACCAACAATGCCTCAGCATTTATATGTCTATCATCAGTGTCAGGCTTCACCTTGCATTTAAATTGGCCTTGTCAACTCATGCTTTGTGATTCCCTATCAGACAGATAACCAACCAGATAGTTGGCAGCTTTACTGCCTTAAAACAATAAGGATTTGTGGCAGTGGTTCCTTAATGTGAGAATCTTGAGTGCCTCCATTTACAGCTGCCTCACAAAGTCTTAATACCCTCTTTTTCCTTGTTATAGTCTATGGTTGGCAGTGGAACCTGGCAGAGGGTCAATGCTCAAGTAGCAGTGAGATCGCCTCGCTATGCGGTGTTTGATCTGGCGGAAGGGAAATCGTACGTGTTCCGAGTTTTGTGTGCAAACAAGTATGGAATTAGCGATCCTTCTGAAATAACGCCTCCTATTCAAGCTCAAGAGCGCATCGGTGAGGAAACCTTTAACCTTCAAATCTTTACAAAATATGATGTCAAAAAAAAAAAAAAACCAAACCAATGCTGAGAAGTTGAATGTGCTGACAATACATTTGGTTAAGCACATCCTATGTTTTTGGCAATATGCCCAGTATGGTTGGCATTTTCTTGGGCCTCTTTTGACATTTGCCATTGCTAATGGGCAGAATATTAGCAAGAATTAGCAAGACTTTTCAGGCCTCTTGGTTGCATAGCTTAGAAAAATGGCTCTTTGGACCTCAACTCTCAGAGTTCTCTAGCTGGTGTGGCCTTTAGCTGTGCTGCCAAAGGTATTCTTGCAGTCGTAGGCTCTTGGAAGTGAACTTTCGAGGCTCTGAAAAAGTTGAAATGTTTGGTTTGAGTTCTGATTTCTGCTTTGTGGCAATATTGGGGATTTCTTCATAGTGTTCATGAAGAAATCCCCAATGCTGGATAAGGTTATCAAATGCTAGATTTAATTTAATCAGCACTTCTGATTAGCATTTCTAAACATTTGTTTTACTGTCTCTGTCCGTAGAACTAATGTAATATCACGGTAATGCCAATGTAATATCATGGGGCACTGTGGATTCTTGTTCAATGTTTTTCAGTACAATTCAGCCAAAGGTAAACACCGTTAAAGTTTCACTGGGAAAAATAAGCCCATCTTTCATAAAGTGTTTACTACCATTGGGTTAGGTCAACAGAAAAATCTCATCATGTTGGAAGAGTCAGTTTTGAGAGCTCCAAAATGACTCCTTAATTTCTGTGCACAAATACTTTGTGCACAGTGCAGATTCTCCCAACGCTGCTCAGGAATGGTTGAGCAGGGGAAGGCAAATCCATGGGAGACGGGGGCATTAACAGCACTGAAGCTCAACTGGTGGATTGTGGCTGCTGCCCAGAAAGAAGAACATGTAGCCTTGATTGGCTCCTTGAATTTTGTCACAGTTGTACACATAGGCCCTCAGAACCAGATTCAAGCTAGATGGTTTACCCTAGAGTGATGTTTGAGGCAGCTAAGGGCAACTCAGCTTACACCAAAGGAGATGTTTGTCTTTGCATAAGGTGGAATAGATGAAGAGAGAAGGACCTCCTCAGGTTTTCTAGACTATCCATTGCCTGCTTTGACCTATGCTAATCTTCCTTCACCCTGGACTGGTATTTTTAGGATTGCTGATGCCCCTTCCTTTCATCTCACATTTCCTCTCCTGACCCTCCTTGGAAGAGGAGGAAGGAGGCATTTCCCCCCCCCCTTTGTGAGCAGTAAGGGTGTAGCTCTAGTCACCTTAGTTGGCTAGAACTAAGATTCCTATTGGCTTTCTTATTTCAATGCAGTTCTCTAATAAACAGCACCATTCTTCTTTTCTTGTAACAAGAGTTGTGTGAATGTAATTTCCTTCCATGGGGGAAATATGCTCTACTATTATTGTTCAGTGTTTGAATCTGTACATTAACGTCTCTGCTGCTTTCTCTGCTAAAAAGTCAGACTTCTGAATTGCTTTATGGTCATATTTGTGTGCTTTGTGTCCAGAGTTGGAAATTCTTGGCCCACTGAGTTGTTCAGGTGCCAAGATATTCTATAAACAATTTTCCCATTTTGAAAATTTCTGGTCAAGTACAGCAATCAAGGACAGTTCCACTGAGTATCGAAGGACTAAAAGAATCAGCTTCCGATCATTTACCAATAGTAGCTGCTGACTTTGGTCAACTAATCTAATATGTGGAACTCCTTGCCACAGGATGTGGTGATGGCATCATCATCATCATCATCATCATCATCATCATCATCATCATCATCATCATATAATTTATTGTCATTGAACATATATACACCATATACACATACAACGAAATTCACAAAGAACATTCAGAGATCAGACCAAAACACACACACTCATAACAATCCTAAAACCCAGAACCCCGCCTAAGAGCACACAGTATCCACACAACATACAACACAACAGACCAAGTAATAGTAACACAGTCCAACAACTCACTGCTGGTGATTCTTAAGTTCCTTGTTAAGTTCAATTATAGCTCTAGGATAAAAAGTGTTCAAAAAGCGTGTTGTCCGAGTTTTAATTGCTCTGTATCTTCTGCCGGAAGGCATCTGGCCTAGATGCCTTTAAAAGGGGATTGGACAGATTTCTGGAGGAAAAAGTCCATCAGAGGTTACAAGCCATGATGGGGATGTATAATCTCCAGGCTTCAAAGGGAGGTACCTCAAAATGCCAGATGCAGAGGAGTGGTATCAGGATACAGGTATCTCGTTGTCCCGTGTGCTTCCAGAGGCATCTGGTGGAGCCACCGTGAGATACAGGAAGCTGGACTAGATGGGTCCTTGGCCTGATCCAGCAGGGCTCTTCTTATGTTCTTATGAGTGACCATGCACATGCACAACATTGGGACATAAACATATAATGCTTTCACTTTGCATTTTGACCACAATACAGATTTCAGGGAAAGGAAGCCCTAAAGGGAATGAGAGATATCTGGGCATTTTAGATGAAGGCTACCAGAATCTCACATTTCCAAACTTCAAAGCTCTCACAGTTGGCATTCAATTCAATAGGAGTGAAGCGTGCTTAGCTTTGGCTGTATTGCACTGTCATTGGGCCAGTTCAGCTGGTGAGAGAACGTATCCAAAGCAGAGTTGGGAAAATTTACTTTCTTGCCCTGCTGAATACATAACACCCATGCTAGAAGGGGGTTTCTGGGAGTTTCACCACAAAAGTGGTGTTTCCAAATTCCAGTCTTAATTGCTTCCTTGCTAGTATAACAAGCCTTAGATGGGGAGAATAAGTTGGCTTTGTAGTGACATGCAACATTCTACAAATAAAGGCTATTTTTTTCCTGTGGCACAGTTGTTCCATCTGCCCCGGGACGCATAGTGGCGACAAGAAACACAAGGACCTCTGTTATCGTTCAGTGGGACAAACCAAAGCATGAGGAAGACCTGTTCGGCTATTACATTGATTGCTCTGTGGTGGGATCAAATCACTGGGAAACATGCAACCACAAGCCTGTCAAGTATAACAGGTAAAAGGAAAGTGAGTTTATTATTGGTTACATTGAAAAGAACAGGCCTCCTGCCCTTCGCTGATATGGCTTCAGAAAGCAAGAAGAATTTTCGGAAGGCATTGGCTGGGTTCAGAGCATCAACTATTTTTAGACTATGTCCCAGGGCAGGAAGCTCTTCATCAACTGTTTGTACCTTTCTCATAAGGAAACACTGCAGCTCACTGATCACATACTCTGCATCCATAGAGAGGACACAGGCTCAGTCTGTTTCTTCTCCTTTGGAAGGACACCAGAACCTGCAAGCCTACGTTCTGATCAAAGTTTCTGCTTTAGGCCTTCAAGGGCCTTTGCCAGTCAGAATACATAGTACCTGATTATACTGATGGTATTAGGGGGGTGGAGTTCCACTCTGAAGCCCATCCCTAGGCATCTCACCCCCTCTCTTACACCCATTTACACATTCTCCATGTTGCTTTCCTGTATGGACTGCTGTTGCCTCTTGCATTGCCCCTGAAGCTGGAAAAGAAAGGGTTGCCCACCACTGGAGTTGTACACCTCTACTCTTTCACTCTCTCCTCCTTGGCCTCCCCATTCCACCTGCCAAACATTGTAAGGCAAGCTGTGCAGCCTCGCACAAGTTTCTGAGCATCTCAAAAGGCTTTCTGCATTTCCCTTGAGTGCTATATGTATGTCTCCTGCGAAGGAAAGGGAGCTGCAGTCTACCTTGGTACTTGCCCATCATGCCAGCAACTTGGTAGGTTGAATAGCAGTGGCAAGCTGACTGTGTAAAGAGCTTCCCCTCCCACTTCTGGTTCTTGTGGAGCTAGTTGCTGCAATCCAGAAGACTGGGTGACTCATTTGTGCCTCCTCCCTGCGGTGGGGAGGGGAGGGGAGGGGGAGTGATCTTGGACAACAGAAGCTTTACAACTGCATTGCAGGCGAGGACTATCCTCTACACCAGATGGCTCATTATCTTATTCTATATTCCATATGTCAAATAGCATATAGTGGCACACCATTTAGGAGCATCAGGTAGCTTCAGGATATAGATGTAAACATTCCACCTGCTATAAGAAACTGAATCATCCCTTAGGTCTGAGCATTTTGTCACATTTTTGTTGTTGTTTATTTTGCAGTTAGGAAGTAAAAGATTCATCTATACAAAAAAGCAAGTCCTGAGACAGCATCACCATAAGTTGGACACCGTACGAGTCTTGTATGGGATCCCTCCTGTGCATTCCCTATGCATTCACTAATGTGGCAGGAATTAGCATGGGCTATTTAGTTTCCTTGTATTGGAGCAATCCCTGATCCTTCTTGCATTCCACCCAGTGCTCTGTTTTTTCCATCTTATGCTCATGTGGAATGTACCTTAGATGCATGTATAGTGCTGAGGTTCTCATTCTATGATATGGTGCAAGCACCTATGATAGGGTTAAAGTGAAATGACAGCACCTTCCATTCCTATTTTTTTCAGGTTTACCGTTCACGGTTTGGCAACAGGAGAGAAGTACGTCTTCCGCGTGAAAGCTGCAAATGCAGTGGGGTTGAGTGAAAATTCTCAGGAGTCTGAGGCTATAACAGTGCAGGCAGCTCTCAGTAAGTGAGGTTTTGTAATCCTTGCAGTATGTGCGTGTTTAATAGCTCTTCTGCATGTTGTCTGATCCACGTGGCTAGCTGTTGCTAAACGATGATTGTGGCCTATTGCAATGTGGCCTACCGAAATAATTTATTAATTATCATTTCTCCTAATATTTGTATAATGCTTGTTGTCACAAGCTTTCCAAGTGGGTACAAAAACATTTAAGAACTCTTTAAAAACAATAAATGCTTATACAAAACTTTCCAGCAACCAGTTCGAGAAAGAGAGTACTGACAAGGTGGGAGCTTTTGAGGAATGCAAACAAAAAGACCAATATGTTTTCAGTGGGTGTTTAAAGGAGACCCCTGTTTTTGGTTCTCTAACTGCTAGAGAAGAATGTTCCAGAAGATGGAGACTACCTACTGCATATAGCAATGTGTCTCACATGGAAAACTCTCAGTATCCTGTAGATTTCCCCACCCACCCCCACCATTATCAGCACTGAAGGCATCTATGTTCTGTTTGCACGGGAACATTTCATCCTCTGAGAAAGTTTCCACATGAGAAACAATGTTTATTTGGACGTTACATTTATATTTCACCTTTCCTTCAATGAGTTCAAGGTGGCAAAAATTCTTGCCCGCTTAATTCTCAAAACAAGCTTGTGAGATAGGTCAAGCTGAGAGAGGTTGACAGGCTCAGAGTCACCCAGTTAATTTCATGGCTCAGTGGGGATTTATATCCAGGTCACCGAAGTCCTGCTCTAACTGCTAGTTTGATCCATTACATCAAGGTGGAGGCAATCACTATGAAAAAGTGTCTTTCCACACAAATCATGGGGTTTTGCTTCTTCAAGGGCTTGAAGAAGAGTATTTTGTAGAAGAAATTCTCCTTAGTAATCTCATCTTTTGGCTCTTGTGGTCTTGGTCACAGAGTGTTAAAGGGTATTGTTGAAGGAAGATTGGAATTCATGGCTTTGCTGGGCTTTTCTGAATCTTGAATCCATTTAGATTTGAAAATTGCAGTCTTAACCAGTTGTTAGGGATTAAGCCCCATTGGAAACAAAGGAAACTTATTTTTGAATAAATATGCAATATAGATTTCTCAATTTAACCACGAGTACTCCACTGTACCACCAAACCATAGAAGAGAAGCTGCTTCATATTTCTTGTTATTTATGTGAGCTGGTTTCAAAACCCAATTGAGGAAAACCTGCATATGTAAGGCAAACACACAAGTGGCTATCCTGTTCCTTAGGCTTCCAGTTGTGCACTTAATTATATAAGCATCCATGTGATTACTTGCACAAACTAGGGGAGGTCAGGCATGTGACCCGGTGTGGTTGCCCTTACATGATCACGAAGAGTAATAGAAGCCTGACCACCGTATTTGGACATTGTTCTAATAACTCCATATGTTGAACCTTTTCAAGCCTGCCCATCTTATCCTTATGGTCTCACTCTCCTCAACTGTGATGGCCACTCAATGACCATTGGCTGGAAACTTCCAAGATTCAGTGGCGGATCAAATATTCTGGGTTATTACATAGACAAACGAGAGGTACACCACCACAACTGGCATGAAGTCAACTCTTCCCTTGTTAAAGAGAGGATTTATACGGTCAGTATTGTTTCACACTTTTAGTATTCAGATTGAATGTTGCTTCATTTTTACAGTTGTATTTTGACAGTGAGTTACCTGTGCAGATCAGGTACCAAAGCACTAGCTGAAAGGAAAGAAAGACAGGGTTTGACGTGTCCTCCCACACATGCAGCTACATACACACAGAGGCAATCCCCATATGTGGTCAGTGGAACCCTTTCTTGTCCCTCCTCTATTCCTACTGGCCTGTGGACAAGTAGAAGCAAAGGACTGCCATCTAGATCCATGCCTTTCTGTGGGAGGCGAGTTCATGTTTCCTGAGGGCAGGCAGGTAATTCATGTTATAATCTCAGAGGATGGATTGCTTTCAGAGCACTTAAAGTGAATAGACAGAATAAGCAGATACGGCAAAGATCTGTGGTATTTTCAAAAGATCTGTGGTATTTTCAGAGCTTGGACTATTACTTTTAAAAAGTAACTGGTTATAATTATATTGCCCAACACTCCCAAAGCAGTTACTTAGCATTATAATTACTATTTAAGAAGCCATCTGTTTGTTTGTTTTTCATTTCCCAAAAGGAACCTGCAATAGTTATGTTTTAATTACTTTGAAAACCTTGAGTGCTCTAGAAACACTTTGGCCCGGGGCACAAAACACATTCTGGTTCTATCCACCTTGTTATTGCTTCAGCCCCCATGACAGAGCATAAGGCACAGCCTGAGCTGCCACTTCCATCATGTGATATGCTTTCTCCAACATTTAGTGAGGCCATATTCTTGTAACTATAAAAGGAATTATAAGTTAACCTTGAAAAAAAAATGAAATCACCCCTTGTTCAGTTACAATTGCAGTGTAAAGTAGTAATACTTTAGTTATTGTAGAAAGGAATGAATGACAAGTAACTAGTTGTTTGTAATTAGTTATTTCCGATCTGTGGAATTCTGGTGATGAGTCAGTTTCTCATAAGATTAACATTTTCTAGACAAGAATTTATTTCATTTGTAGATTATTGCCTATGAAAGGTAATGACGCAAAAAGCTGATTATTAAGGTACTGCAGGTCACGTTTTCATTTTAAAGCTGCTGTCATTGAATTTATGCATATTTCCATTGCAAGACTTCTCGAATTAGACTTCTTACTTTCTGTCTACATGCATAAGCAAGTTGAAGTACTGTACCAGAGGTTAACTCTGAATAATGTTTCATTCCTGTTGAGAGAATGGCATGAATATTATGTTATGTTGAACTTGTTTCTATTATCAATTGTTCTACAAAGGTAGAGGATTTGACAGAAAATGCATACTACGAATTCAAAATTGCTGCTGCTAATATAGCTGGCATAGGTCAGTCATCTGACCCCAGTGATCCTTTCAAATGTGAGGCATGGACAATGCCAGAACCTGGTGAGTAATTGGTTTGGTTCTTCATACCTTGTTTAAATTGAATTATAGTTTTAAATCTAATACCTGGTGACAGCAGTTGTTATTTCATGTACTTGATTATCAACCAGAGTTTCCAATCCTCCTGGAAGAGTTCCTACAGTCTGCTGGTGTGGACTAGAATTGGTCAACACTCCCCATTGTCCTCCATCAGCAGTAGACTGCATAACAAATACCAGACTAGTCTTTCATGGATGTATCTGGAACAGGGAGAATTTGGTTGATGTACAGTGTTGACTTGTCCGGTACTGTTTGAAGAAAGCAGGTTGAATTATGTCAGAAGACCAGCGGAATCTTCCTCTGGTTCTTCCTACGTGGTAGTGTTTTAGTACAAAGGTATAAATACTAATGTGGTGAATTCTGTTTTACGGAAATCACCAATGTCATAAAGTGCAAAGCCAGTCTTTTAGCACAGAAGGGATTAAATAAGACATCTGTTTCTAATTAGGTGAATTCTCCTCTACGGCAACCTTCTGCTTCCTGGTCTTCTTCTCTCCCTCTGACTTTTTTTCCCTGAGACAGCTGGGTGGGCGGGCTGTGTTAACATGGAAAGTTCTTTCTGATATAACAGAAAACAGATTGATATGAAGCCCCTGAAAGACAAATCAGAAGACACTTGCTGTTTTGGGAAACTTTGACAAAGACTTCTAGTTTCCATTTCATGCATGCTATTCATGTGGAAACAGTAAAATCAATATAACTGTTAATGAAATCATTTGTATTCAGTGGCAACGTTAATTCCAGACTCAGTGGAGCAGCTTGGTGGAGCAGAATGAAAATGAACTAAAATGGGTTTCAAAGAAAGGATCTGTGCGTCACACACACATGCACACAAACACACACAAGAGGCTTTAAACTCATTGATTTCCACACTAAAATGCCTCTTACATAGGCTGAGACTACTGGGTAACATCTGATGCTCTTGAGAATTAATATATGGCTGTTGCACAAGGAAAACAGGAGATCAAAGGTGAATGGGGAGCATAACCCAGTGTGCATATGACTCATGTGGTAAAGTGGTTGTCTTCACTGAACAACCACATGGTGAGGAAACCTGTAACACTCCCCTCCTTTTCTGGATTTTGCACTGGATGCAAATGTGTGGCAGAACTCTCTTCAGCACTTTGCCACATGGAGTGAGAATTCTGTTTTGCTCATTTTATGAGGAAAAACGTTTCCAGATTAAAACGTGTCTCCATGCATTCAACAGAAAGAACTTGAGATTTTAAAAACTCGGATGTAGGAAAAAGCAAAACTGACAAATCTATGAATCAAAGCTGAGAGCTTTGAGTTCTTAGCTCTTTAGGGTCTAGCTTTGGATCCTTGTCCATTTGTCCATGTTTGTAACACTGAATTAAAGTTGCCACCAATTTTTTCCTGACAGGCGCTACATCTTTTAACAGCCATATGGCAGGCAAGTGTAATACAATCCTCTTCATGACGAGAATGGCTGTCCTAATTTAATTTGGCCCGTGCAGAGGGGCCAGATCTAGTTCCTTTGGTTTTCAGAAGAACTTTCCAAAATGTATGAAGTTGTTGGTGGAAAGAACTTGAATTTTTTAAAAAAATGTAAAAGAAAGCATAAATAAATAAGTAAATAAGTAAGTAAATAAGTCATCATTACTATTTTGCAGAAACTTAACAGCATCCTAAATGGATGCATGAACATGATAGGAAGTTACTGTTTAATTGTTCAGTCACCAGTATTATTCCCTTCTTATAAAACAAAACCATGTCAGGAAGAATTGCAGGCATTAGTATTTTAGTGATGAAAATAATGACAGGAGAAAATCTAGTTCTATAGAAGAGTGTATGAAGAACAAATATAAAGTGGTGCAATTCCTGAATAACTCTTATTGCGAGAGAGAATATTTTGACTTTATTGCTAATATTCACTGCCCATCTACCCACAAGGCCCTCCATATGATCTTACATTTTGTGAGATCAGAGATACATCCCTTGTTATTCTGTGGAAGGCTCCTGTGTACACGGGCAGCAGCCCAGTTACTGGATATTTTGTGGACTACAAGGAAGAAGGAGGGGACGAATGGATTACGTTCAATGAGAAACCAACATCTCACCGTTACTTAAAGGTAGAAGCTTACCTCCCTCTGGTGCCTTTATTTTTGCATTTGTACTGTGAAATTTGGCCAGTGCTAACTAACTTTTCTCTGACATAACTGATTCCCTTAACATAGGGATGGGCTAAGTGTGGCTGTTGCTGTTTTACAGCCTGCCATTTCTTCATAATTTCCCCCTCTAGTTCCCCCGGGGGGGGGGGGGGAAAGTGAACTGTCAGTCCAGCTGCAGTGATTCACCTTCGAATGGGTCATGAGCCTCCATGCAATGTTTCATGCAACAAAACTACCAATTTTTCACAACTGCAAGTGGACTTGTGGCCGTATCTGTAACCCCTCCAATTTTTGGCACTCTGTGTTGCCCTGGAAGGATCCCAGGGTAGAAAACTGACTCCTGGGTTCACTGAATTTGCTAATCCTTTCCTTAGTGGACCCAAGAAGAGATTCCTCTTCATGCCTTCAAAATCAGCTCTGGCGGGGTTGGAAACTGTTCACAGGAGATTTGCAAGCCATGTAGAGGAAGCTGTGGGAGGGGAATGAAAGCAAGAGGAATATGTCCCATTGCAGATGTCCACTAGTGTCATGTTGGGTTTAAGCCAGTATTTATAAAGTTTACTATGTGTCTCCTTTAAGATCACAGAACTACATGAGGGCCAATGTTATGTGTTTCGTGTTCGCCCAGTGAACAATGCCGGGATAGGCAAGCCATCAGATGTTTCTGAAGCTGTGCTGGTTCAAGTTAAACCAGGTATGAATACAGTAGAACCCCAACTTAGGACAGCTTGCTTTACATTCCCCTTTTTGCAATGAATCGTTCCAATTTGCCCTTTGTCCTTACATTGTTCTCCAATGCTTGATTTTACAATTTCAATGACTGGTGGGTGCACTGATGTCATTAAGTACCATAGCAGAGGAGAAAGTGGAGGTAAGAGTGAGGGGACAGAAGAAAAGAGTGTGAGAGAAGGGCCAAGCAAGGCAAAACAGGATAGAAGGGAGAAGACAGCTGAGAGAGACAGAAGACCCCCCCCCCCATGATACCAGTGGGAAGGTAGTGCTTGATGTACAACAGCTTGCTTTATGACCATCACTGAAGAATGGATTTGGTTGTAGTCTTGAGGATCTGCTGTGTATAATGTCGATCCCTTCTAAAATAAAAGAAAAAGCAATAAAGCATATGTATAAGAATGATTCCCATATTTATTTGTTTTTGTTTTGGATTCGTATTCTGCATTTTGTCCAAAAGATTCAAGGTCCTCTGCTCTCATTAAAAAACCCATGAAGTATATTATGTTGAAAGTCACCCAGTGAGCACCTGGGAAGAGGAAGGATTTGACCTACAGAGGTTCTGAAGACTTCTGAAACAACTGGTCGTCTATCTGAGACACTTGTGTGTCCCTGAAAACAGAGGGTACAGGGGACAGAAGATTCCTAACATTACGATTGTATCAATATTACCTTGTTACAATCTTTAGCTTCTAATGTAACTGCCATAGCTCCATCTTGTAGACTCCTGGCACCAGTAGTTTGGTAAGGGACTTCAAATTCTCTGCCATAGTTCAAAGGAGGGCACCAGAGCTCTCTGACCAAGATTTCTGGATACCCCACCAAACTACAAATCCCATGGCAGTTCACGTGGAATCAAGGTGCTACACATGTAGTTCAGAGATATCCTACAAAAGAATTACCCAATGATTTTATGCCACCTAGATGAGGTATGGATATGTGGCATATAATGTTCATTAGTGCTGCCATGACTTTTGTACTGGAAGCACTTGTTTTGCTGTGGACAATTGGCTAGAAAGAAGAGAAGATGCCTCAACCCATTTTTCTGGCCGATGAAGAAACAGCAACTAGGACTGTAGCTGAGCCGAATATATGCCTACGCACTTTCCAGTTAAAGGACATCTGAAGCAGTCCTGTCATGTTCTCTTTCATAGCTCAGAGGTCAGCCAACACCAGATAGAATTGCAATGGACCCTCCCCTTTTGCTCTGCCTAATGCATTTTGTGCCCATGGCTTTCCCTCCCTCCCTCACTTCCTGTTTTGCATTTTTATTCATGCTTCCCCAAAAGGCCTGAGGGCACATTTTCTTTTGTTCAGCATAGTTTTGGCACAATACACCAGTACAGGTGGTATACATAAAAATGTCACCTGTTCTTAAAATCGAACAAAATGGAGGGGAGGTGGAAAATAAAAAAAGGATGATGGGTTGTCTTGCTGTGGATGAAGATGAAGTTGAAGGTAGGCTTGACCCACACAAATACACATACACAGGTTTGCGTGGCTTAAACCCTTTTGCTAGTCCAACTAGAGTCAATTGTTGAATGGGGAGTCAAAGCTTAAGTAAATCGCACTGATTCAATGGATCTACTCCATGAGAATTTTTTTTTTCAGGCTTAGGGAGAGCTAACAAGTTTAAGTTCACTTAAATATGTATGTATGCTTTGCCTGAATGGCAGAATACAAATATAATAAATGAATAAATAAAATGAATATTTTATTTATTCATTTATTATATTTGTATTCTGCCATTCAGGTAAAAATTGCACTCAAGGCAGCTAATAATAGTAACATGTGTATAAGAACAGAAGTACATTAACCAGATTTAGAACACAATTATAACATATTAATAAATAGAGAGAATGATGCTGAAAACTAAAAGCTAAAACTCCTGCAGCTGAAATACTAAAAGTTCAAGTAAACAGAAATGTCTTTTCTTGCCAGGAGAAGAACAACCCAGAGGGAGGCATTAGACAACCTGAGAGTAGCTACTGAGACAGCTCTCTCCTCCTTACTCTATGATCTAAGACCTGGTGCTAAAGGGTCCGCTAAAACAATTTTTTTCTTTTGGGCTGAGCTGATGGAGCCCAACACAAGTCGCTGCTGGAATAGGCTGCCGTGAGGATGAAGAATCCCAAACTTACATTCACAATTAAATAACTCTCTTATTCCTCTGCATCCTTTCCTATATGTGTGGCATTCAGATACTAGAAGGCATCATAATACCTGCAATAGTGCCACACACACCCTTTTATCTTCTTGCAGGATCTAAAAATAAAATGGTCTTCCCTCTCCATTTGTAAGCGGTGTGTCTTCCTTCTGGCTTCAGCTGTAAACAGAGTTAATTAAAGGAACAATCCAGTCTTTAAGCAAATTCTTTTAATTGAATCATATATGGGGAGAACTGACACTTTCCCTTTATAACTACAATTCTAATTACAAACATGTCTTGCAGGCACCAAAGAAATCACTTCGGGTGTGGATGAAGAAGGCAATATTTACCTTGCCTTCGACTGCAAAGAAATTTCAGATGCTTCTCAATTTTCTTGGAGTAAATTCTACGAAGAAATAGATGATCACGAAAGGTTTCAGGTTGAAACAGTTGGAGAGCAGTAAGTGCTGAAGTCCCCCTATAGATGTCTTTCAATGTTGGGGTACTCTCAACAGATCTTTAATTATACATTTTAAAAACTTCTTTTTAGTTCTAAGCTGTATCTCAAAAAAGCAGACAAAGAAGATGTGGGTACTTACTCTGTGGCTGTTAGTGATACGGAGGGAGTCTCGTCCAGTTTTATTATGGATGAGGAAGGTAAGACAAAATCTTATTGTCTTGTAAAGCAATTTCTTTTAAAGTAAATTAAAAAAAAAGAGGTAACTCTCTGAATACCCAGACCAGATGAATGTATTCCATATTTCTTTGTTTCTGTGCCAAAGAGGACTTGAAGCTCTGATAGAATGTACTTTGAGAAAGGAAGATTTGGCATTTTTGTAACTTGTAGGATTTGGCATTTTTTCCTCTCCACCCCCCCCCCACTTTTTTCTTCTTCTGTTGTTAAGTAATAAACATATTCTGCTGATATTTGCCCCATATTGTATTGATATGGGGTAAATATAATTTTAATCCAACTAGAGTGATCCCACTGAAATCAATAGACCACACATTAGTGTTAACTAACAGGTGAAATTTCTGTGGATCTGTGCTAGTTAGGGCTAAAATACACCCTAGTTTTGTAGCTGTTCATCACTGGCGAGGATCCAGTTGGGTACCAATGGTGAAAGAAGATCTAAGAGGTACCAATTCCTCTCCCCAGATACATCCCACACATCTTTAATATATACTCCAGAGCAGAAGAAGAAGTGTGGAGGGTGAGGAGGAGAAGGACAATATTTGTTGAGGGCACACAAGGTCTGCATGAAAGGATAATGGCTTTTGCATGCAACTGGTGATGGAGCTTCTTTTGTCAGCAGTATATCACTCTGGATTGTGTTCACTGTTATTTGATTTTCCTCCCACACTGTTGGAGCTGGTCATTTCCACAGACTAGTAAATGTTTGAAATGAATAGATCATACATGCACGAAATACATTTAGAAGTGAAATAGAAATAGCTGTTGGCTTCCTGAACATCTCGCTTGCTAGCTAATTTTCTTTTCTCTTTGTTACTTGCAAATATGCACACCATGCAATTAGCTCCATTTTATGAGCCCTTATTAGCAATTCTAATACGTTAAGCAGGGCTAATCTCTGTATTCAGCTATGTAGAACCTAGCCTTCTGCACAACTTCTATGAGGATTTGCTGACATTTACAGTAGATCTTGGTAAACATTTCCTGTTCACTAGCTTTCATTCTCTTTTCCAAATGCTGAAAAGAGACCCTTTAAAATGATACACCATGGGAGAGGATCAACAGATAAGACGTTGTTACTAGAGGCGTACCATTCATTGTTTTTGGACACCAAATCCCAGAATTCTCAAGGGTTCCCCAGGGCAGAATTCTGGGATTTCCACCCTACAAACACATACCTGTGGACACCTTCATATCCATCCCCTAGATGAGGCTAAGGCCTTCTTCTTGGGGTATTGTTGCTGCTGTTCTTTATGCTCTATAGAGGATACCTCTTGAAGGCACACACACCCTGAAACACTGGGGCAGCTTCCCTTCACGAAGCACTGCAGCAGGAAATGGAAGCCAGGAAGAAGGTCTTGAAGGAGGGTCCTGCTGGCTTGACCAGGTGACTGAAATGAAGGTATCCACAGGTACATGTTTGTGGACTGGAACTGCTAAAATTCTGGCTGGGGAAATTCCTGGAGAATCTTGGGGTTCAGAGTCCAAAAAGGAACAAATGGAATACCCCTAGTTGATACTGTGCCTTACAAAATGAGGACATCACATTTTAGTGTACCTCATCATGAACTCATGGAGCATTTCAAAACTTTCAGGGTACATTTGAAGAGAATGATAAACTGTGGTTTGTCATGATGAGAATGAGCTTAGTTTCTCCAGAGCTACTACAGTTCCTCTGCTCTCTCTGCTGCTGGCACATGTGGAAAGAGGAGGTTGGAAGTTTTTCCTTTGGCTTAAAAATGATGCAGTTGGGCATTATGTCTGGACCCTAAGCCATAGTTAATCTTCTTAATGATGGGGGCTTTTGATAAAACTAGCAGAATTCTTTGGAAGCACTCATGTGCAGCCGCAACCCAGCATGGCTGGTTAAAGCCAGTATCATACAGTTGGAGCAGAACAAGAAAAAGGGTGTAATTCCATCATCGTTAGGATCAAAAACAGGTTTAATTTTTACTACTCACAAATAACTCACACAGGTAGAAGAGCTTGTGGGTCTAACTTCTGGCTGGGCCTCTTTGCTGAAGAGACAATGTCCAGGAGATCACATGCGTAGCTCCTTGCTGGATTCAAAAGCAGAAAAGCCAGAGAGAGGAAAAAGTTAAAGGAGTGTGGAGGAGCCTTATAAGGCCACTGAGTGCCTGAACTAGGACAGACACCCTCCCCTCATTAGCTATCTAGTTTAACCTCTCATTCCCCAGCACTATGTGATGCAAAGTTACAGTACATCCAACAAACCTTGTAGCTTGTTTAAGCAGGGCAGTTTTGTAAACAAAGTTTGACGGTGCTTTGTTTCAATCAAATCCCAATTGACATTTATCTCAATCTGTCAAGTTCAGAGGATACGACAAGTTCCAATTAACTGAGAGCAAGTGAACACTTCTAAAATGTTCCCTGTGACTTGACCAGAGGAGAAAGAAGCAGGAAAGGTGCAAGCCTTTTGTTTATTGGGACATCTTAATAGAAACCAGGATCCCTCCAGTCAGCACTTCCCTGCAGCCCTGCTTGTGGCTCGGCAAGACCTGGCCCCAGGGGGAAATGTGCCCTGCCCTGCTTCCACATCAGAAAAGCTTGGTGCCTTTGCTGATCATTTTGGGGATCACGAGCTGGCCAACTGCTTGAGAGCTAGCTGGGGAAATTCCGCCAACCAGGTGAGGGGATAGCTCAACCAATCAGGAGTAGGCTGTGAAGCTGGGGAGGAGCTTACTTGGTGGACTGGAAGAACACAGTCTTCAATCTGGTCTACTAGGGAGGTGTTTTAGGAGCTCCCTGACTCCTCTTTTGCCAGTCTTCCTTGAGACTTGTGCATAGGAGTGGGTCCCCAGTGAGGGAGGCAGGCATTCGACCTTATCCCAGGCTTGGGATCCCCCTCCCATGGGGATCAGGAAGTGAGGAGGACTGACAGAGGTGTGCCTGGCTCAAGAGGGCTGCTACAGCTCCTCCCACCCTCAATGGGTATTGAAGGGTTTCTTCATGGTCATGTGCTCAGGGGTATAACCATCTCTGGTCCCAATCCCTGCTTACCCATCAAGGGGGGTAAAGGTGTGCATTGGATGGCAGGCAAGTCACTCAACACAGGGATCCACTTCTCATGCTGTCCCTCTGCTGCTACTCACTGAAGCTGTAGTCTTTCATTTACCCACCATTTTTCCTTCAAGAAAGTCCTTAAATATAAATAACTGCGTGTTTATTGGTAGGCGGGAGGTGGAGGTCAGGTCTTCTTACCCAGGTCCACAATCTCTCGCTCCCTGTCTTCTTCCATTTTCAAAACCTGAATTTTCTCAAGTGTTTCCTCATGGAACTGAAGATTACTAGTGCTTCATGGACTCAGACACTGTTCTTAAACTTTATTCTGTCAGAATAAATTAAAACATGAAAACTGTTCTTCGTTTCAGAGCTTGAACGTCTGATGACACTAAGTCATGAAATCAGGAATCCAAGTAAGTGGGACATCTGCATCTAATATCCAGCCCTGGAAGGAATATATTTATACATCACTGATTGGAGTAAAGTAATGAAAAGTTTTTTTTAAAAAAAGAGCAGCTTGCTTATCCTTCTATTAATTAAATGCAAATATTAGTTTCTGATTAAGAAGGATCCTCTTCACCACTGCAAATTTATTTGAATGAATGGATTCAGCTTGGATATGTCTAATATTTACCAGATTATATATTTAAAAGCCCTAAATGGTGCAATAAATACACACTTGAGCTTGTGCTCTAACTCATGCAAAACCAGTTTTAATATGCATCTGTGCAAATACAGTTGAGGGTTTCCATTTAGCTTTCATAACATTTCACTTGTTTGTTGCTTAAGATGCTCAGAAGCTTTAAACCAGGGGACTTATCTTTTGCTGAATTATTCCAAAAGGCCTTCACATGTTTGCTCTATGCTGTTCTCTTTTCCTCCAGCAATCCCTCTGAAGTCTGAGTTAGCCTATGAGGTTTTGGACAGAGGGCAAGTTCGTTTCTGGCTTCAGGCAGAGAGCCTTTCACCTGATGCCAGCTATAGATTTGTGATCAATGACACTGAAGTTGCCGACAGTGATGTAAGTGAAAACACAGGAAAATATAGTGCCAGGTTTCGTCAGTCATCCTTTGAAGGAGAAGTGTTCCAACCCAGTGGGGAAGGAATACTTAAAAAAAAAAAGCCATCACTCTGTTTAAATTAATATAGAAGTCCAGATAGGGAGCAGAACCTTACAAAATTGTTCACATGACCAGCGCCCACTCCTTAACATGTGCAAGAGTTCAGTGAACATGAATAAAGGCAGTGTTTAATACATTATTAGAAAATATTAATGGGAGTTCAATTAGAGATTTATGAGTTCTGTCAGACCTGTGATAGGATTTCGTCTAGCCTCTGCCACCTGTCACCAGCATCAAGGTCAGGTCTAGGTTCAAAACGGGTCCTTGATGAAGTGTCCTGTGGTGGGCTGTTCTGTTCAAGTGATGCCCCCTGGTGGCTCATTTTGTGATGTCAGGCAGTAAAGTGCTTTCATTGACTTCTCATCTACGCCCCAAATGACACTAGCTCAGGGAAGTTATGGAACATCAACATGATGGCACACATGGCAGAGTGCTGTGAAGAAGGAGCATAAGAGTGGATCCAGGGAGGTGTCAGCTTAGTGGTACCCTACCTGAATACTGAGGATCCAGCCACTGGCTGAGAGTGGCCTGTGCTAAGCTAAACTTCCTCAGTAGAACTGGATCATGGGAGAGATGGGCATGATAGTGGAAGAGCATCCATTCCTTTTCTGCCTTCAAGCCATCGAATTTCTGCTCTTTACTGTCAGCCTCTGACTTATTATCTGTGGTGCATAGCTTGAAGATCTGATGGATTAATGGAAGAAGGAAGAGGATAGACAAATTAGCCTCCCAAAGCATCAGAGCCCAGGTGTTATCCACTTCGTTTAGTATGCTTCTAAAATTAATTCTGTACATATTATCAAGCCATAGTGTTAAAATGCTAGCCACTAATTTGCTGGAGAGCGAGCAAGCTCATTTTTGGCTTTGATGTATCCATCATCCCACTGCACTAAGGATGCAATGCATATTCATGTATTTTCCCATCCTCGGTGAAAAAAGAGTATTGAGACACATTGAGACACTCTGTCAAAAACATTGGCAACCACCATAATAAGATTTCTTTCTTGCTCGTACTCAAGAACAAAAAGACCAGCCACCTTTTCACTAGCAGCAGCATTAGCAAAAAGACAAACAAGCGTATTTTGTGCAAAAGTTTGTGTTTATGTGTTCTTAAATAAAATATAAGATGTTTGCATGAAGATAATTTCACAAAGTTTTCAAACAAAAAAATATCTGAAATGTGAAGAATGCATATAAACCCTTGTTCCCTTGATGAAAGAGAGGAGACGGCTTTTGAAAACTTGTCATTCTTACCTGAGAGAATAACATAAGTAACCATCTACATCCCTACACTGCAGCCAATTACTGGAGGAACGGAGGCCTCATCTCATTCCTGTAGTAATAGGAGCAGTGAGTCAGCAGGTAGCTGGATTTTCCTCCCATATGATTCTTCTGCCTTTTAAGTTGCATGGAACAAGCACTACTAGGTTCACTTTTCACACACCCTTCCATCCCCACCATCTAGAGCAGTGGTTCCTAAACTTGGGTTTCCAGATATTGTTAGACCTCAACACTCAAAAACTCCAGCCAGCATGGTTTGGGGTCAAGGTTTCTGGGAGTTTTAGTCCCCAAAGATCCAGCAATCCAGGACTGGGAGATTCAAAATTCTCTTAATGGGGCTCTCATCAAGTTTTGTTGTTGTTGTTGTTGTTTGTTCTGTACAACAACCAATCATGTGCCCACAAGTCAATTCTAACTTATGGCAACCTTTATATGGGTCTTCTAGGTAGAGAGTACTCCTAAATGGTCTACCACTTCTCTTCTTCTGGGAGTGCCCTGGGACTGTGCAGCTTGCCCAAGGCCACACAGTCTGGCTCTTCTGGGATGCACAGTGTGGAATTGAACTCCCAACCGCTGGCTCCACAGCCAGATATGTTGGCTGAATAGCTCAGTGAGTTAGGTCTCCAGCTGTGGAGCCAGAGGTTGGGTGTTCGATTCCCCACTGTGCATCCAAGGAGAACCAGACTGTGTGGCCTTGGGCAAGCTGCACAGTCCCCGGGTGCCCCCAGAAGAAGGGAAGGGTAAACCAGTACTGAGTACTCTCTATCTAGAAAACTTTGAAAAGGGTTGTCACATCAGAATTGACTTGATGGCACACAATTATTATTACAACAACCAAGACACCACTGGGATGAAATCTGTAGCAACCGTCATAGTAATAGCTTCATACTGTTCTCCCCTCACAACACACACAGAGATAGAAGGAGAGTGAGACAGACTGTATCTGTTCAGGGTTATAAAATACACTTCTGTAGTTTTATAATGCTCCTTACATAAAAAGCATTCCTTGCCCTTATATAAAAGAACACTTTTGTGAACCCTTTCCATTTTTGTAAAGTCTCAAGAGCAAAGATAACTTTAGTGGTTTATATATAGACACGTTTAAATAGGAAATGTTCTCCATTGAGAATGTTAGACTTTTTGCTTCATTACTGAAATGGTAATATCCAGGGACTGTCCACCTCCCCCTACATTTCCAAATCTGAATCATCCTACTCTCCCTCCCTAACTTTTGTATTTTTAGCAGTAGTACAAAAGCATTGGCTACCCCCTTTGAAAAAAAAAAGATCAGTGGCATTATTTCACCTCTTTAATTAGCAAGCTACAGGTGACGTTTGCATTCGGAGATTGATGATATTTTTGTAGAAATTCACATAAAAGCTCTGTATTTATGGCTGCCATAAAACCATTGAACTTCATCTCGCTGCATAATGGCAATAGCTAGAAACCTAATTATATCCTAAAACCTGCCTAGAGACTGGCACTGCAGCCGCTGATCATGTTCAATAGACCATCATACATGCAAAGAATACAGTTTTGTTCTCGACACTGGCCAAAAATAGATAATTTCCGATGAGGCCCTAATTGGAACAACTTCCTTTGGCTTTTCTTTTGAAGGGTTTTTTTTTTTTTAAAAAATGAAGTAGCATAAAAAGAGGAATAAATTCACGAGCTTTTCTCATTGGCAATGTTAATCCGATACCCTGTGGCTAAAAAGCAGGGGAGGATATATTCCACTGAGGTATAAAAAGTAGAAATGGGACTTTTGAGGGAATGCGGCTAATTTTTTTGTTTTGAGTATAGATAGATCTGTCATGCATATATGAGTATGTAGAGAGAGGAGAGAGAGAGATGTTGGCAGGGGGGAAATGCATTAGAGTCAGCAGGCCCATTGTCTTCAGAAGGTACATTCAAACTCAGAGGTGTATCTTGAACTGCTTGTGGTTCTATCAGTGTGATAGAGGTGTTGCCTACGGATTGTAGAAAGCCTCTGAGAGGTCATGCCACAAAAATGTTCATGCAGAGAAGAAGGTCATTTGAAAGCATTCCAAAAGTGCTACAAAGCGTAGGAACCTAGCATGAAGTGAATCCATCATCCAGAAGGAACACTCCGTTGGAAACACTCTCATGTGAAAAGGTGCAGCAGTGGGAAATGTTCTGTGGAGAGGTTCATGTCTTGTGTTCGTGTAGAAATGAAAACTCCTCAGGTTAATTTCATTTAGAGATTTAGGCTGCAATTCTATGTATACTTATATGGGAATAAGCCGCAGCTGAGCTCAATGGGAGTTACTTCTGAGTGGTCATAAGAATTGTATTATTCCTCAGAACTGAATGACTGTTTCTCTTCTCCGTAGCAGGCAGATTTAAATTTGAGCTATAAAATGATGGAGGAACCCGGCAGATTCAAGAGAATACATTTATATTCTGTGTGTGGTGAGATTAAACCAAAGGAAAGCAACATGCCCACATATCAATTTGCTGCTCTGCAAGTTCCCAAAAGAGAATTTCAGAATTAGGAAATGGCAGTAACTATCTCAAATGTGCTTTGATCTTCACACCATCTGACAAATGAAAAAGCAGAGTTTAAAATATGTTAAGAAGAATGAATATCATGACAGGTCAAAGATGTCTCTATAAGGGATCTATGGCAGAATGATTCTTTGGGTTCTAGAGCAGCATCCTGCCACTGCTTGATTACGGATGGACTCAGCAAGTTACTGTTATTCATTCTTTTTAAAGTCACTATGGGCTCTCCACGGTCTGAGGGGGCCATCGCTCCCTACCACTTCAGGGAAAAACGCCCTCCTAAATCAGATCACAGTATGCTGCTGACAGTTACATTTCAAGCTCTGTGGAAAACATGTCAAATTTTGGAGAGGATATGGAAGAGACAACCTAGGTTGCTTTTGTTAAATTGTGCTTGGAGTGGTCCTCTCTTCAACTACAGAGCTACACTTCTTCCCCACTTTATGCTGGCTTCCCCTCTCCCTCAGAGCTTCTGTCACAATTCATTGGGACTGTGTGGAAATAAGCAGGACAGCACTCCTCCCCATCCTTCATCCTGTTACACATTTGGATAATACCGATAATCCCACAGATAAGAAGTATGCAGTTATACTTCTTGCACCTTTTAATCCTTCAGACTTAATGTTGCGATAATGCCCACTGATTTTATTTGGTTTCCAGAATTTCAATAACTTGTTCTGTGAGTTGCATAGTACAAGAATTTCTCATTTCTCCTTAACTATCCTCTTTGACCTTTCCAATTTTCAGAAACATAAAATTAAATGTGACCATTCGACTGGCACTATTGAGATGGTCATGGATCGCTTTACT
Source organism: Intellagama lesueurii (assembly GCA_037013535.1). NCBI lineage: Eukaryota > Metazoa > Chordata > Lepidosauria > Squamata > Agamidae > Intellagama > Intellagama lesueurii. The sequence goes on from JBAJHW010000001.1 coordinate 226,870,742, forward strand.
ATTGAAAATGAAGGTACTTACACTGTACAGATCCAAGATGGAAAGGCCAAGAACCAGTCTTCGTTAGTACTTATCGGAGATGGTAAGTGGCCTTATCTGTTGGGTTAAAGTATACCTGTAAATATTTCTTAATACCTGAGCAGTCAGCTTATTTTTCCTCAACTCCTCTCCTATTTTTTAATCCTTTTTAGCATTCAAGGCTGCATTGGCTGAGGCAGAGTTCCAGAGAAAGGAGTTCCTGAGGAAACAAGGTAATTCTGGAACAATTAGGCAAACTTTATTTCTCTTATCTGATGCAAGGGAACATTCTGTGAGAACACTACGTTCCCTTAATTTGCCCTGACATCAACGAATGCCATAAACCTTAAGCACCCAACAGATCAATACCTATGGCTAGGCCCTTGGTTTCCCATGAAAGAAATCCATAACACATGGTCTTGTCCTGTGCTTTCCTCAACATATTGGGGCAGTTCTTATGCATCAATTTCCAGTTTAGCATTCCTTATGATTCATTTCTGACATATATTCAAATTGCATTAAGTCAACACAACAATCTTTAGGAAGTCTGAATTTTCTTTTCAAAGGATCTCCTGCTGTCCTCTTTAAGCAAAGCTGAAAAACAAAGCATCGTGTTCTGCTTTTAGAGGTCTTCCAGGAGACAACAATGAAAAGAAATACAGGAACTTATGATGCAGAAGACAGCAAATGTGGCTCTCAATCTGTGATTTTTCTGTATAATAATAATAAAAAAAGAATGTGGCATTCCCCCCCCCCCCAATGGATCGGTTTATTTCTACATACTTTTTACAAATGCAATTTGCTCCCATTAATATAGTCTGACTATGTGACTGTTGGCAGGGCAGGGGGCGGGCTTCTAGTTCATTTTATATATTACAGCTTGACTAAAGTATGTATATATTTGCATAAAATGCAAAAAGTCCAAACATTGCTGATTGCATGAATATTTTTGGATGCCCTTATAACAGATTAGCACATCTACATTCCTAACACACAATAGGCTTGACCAGGACAACCTGTTTTTTCCCTTCCAAAATTCCTAAAAGTAAATTGTCTACTCATGTTCCAGAGTGTGATCACCTCGGCAATCCTGATGGCACCAGGACTATGGGGTGGTGTGAGCACCGTATCTAGCCTTCTGTTCCTGTTTCCTTCCCTTTTCCTAAAACCTACCTGGTCAAAAATAGGGGATTTATTTCTGTTCTAAAACTCTGTCTTTCCTCCCCATGAGCATTGGAATTTATGGACCATGTTTCCATGGTTCTAGACAGTGCTAATAAAACCCTCAAAATCCACAAAAACTGCTTTTGCCCAGGGTTCATGGTATCTTGGAACCTGCTTGCTAATAATCTCTCATGGGTCAAGAAATACAAGAGAGGATATAGTTCTCAAAAAAAAATCATTAAAAAAAAATTCTAATGCTTGGGATGCTGCCAGTCAAGCTTTCTACGGTGTAAAGGAGACCACACAGCACAATCTCTTCCCTAAAAAATCCCAAACTTAGTAGTGAATAGATGAAAAGGATGCTACTTGGTTGAGTTTCACATCAGGATCCCCCCTGGTTCTCTTTCTCTCTTAACAAAACTCAAGTCCAATATCTCGTCTTTAGCATTCCATAAGTCTTTTCCCACATTATCTTCTTCTTTAACAGCAAGTCCAACCAAACAACTAACAGGTAACAATATGTCATTTATGACAGGAATTGAGAGTTAAGTACGAGCCTATAGACACTTAAGGGTGAAACACCCAGTCCACACTGGGTTCCCATTCCTTCTTCCTGACTTTGGGTGGGAATTGAGTTACTCCATGACTGGTCCCAGAGAGGTTGAGACATTTTTTAGCCCCTCTGTTGTTGGCTTCTCATTGAATTTTTTCTCTTTCTTTCTTTGGTGCCTCCCTCTCTGCTGTCTCTCCTCAGTATGGAGGCTTACGAACTTGTCTTTTCCTCCACTCTCTTTCAGCCACCTCTCTAAGTACTTTCAAAGGTGTCCATTCCCCTGTACAGCTCTCTTCTTTTATAATCTCTGTCCACTCCTCTTTTCCAGTATCCTTCTCCTCCTCTGCCCAGCACTCATCTACCACACTTGTCAGCTCCTCCTCTCCCTTTATACCTTCCTCAATTCCTGCCAAAACAGTGCCCCCTGATGGTCATTCCCTTCCTGGGCTTTCCACTTGCATTCTGTTCAGAAAGACACTTCCCGGTTTTTTGTCCATCTCATCAGTTAATGGGTTCTTTTCCTCTCATGGAGTGGATGGCACACCCTCACTCTCTATTGCTTTCTTACACTCTCCCACTCTTCATTCTGAAGCTGGATGCCATCACATCTAGGCCATAGTTGCTATAAGTCGGTTCACACATTAATGTACATGGCTTTTGTGGCCCTTGAATGCTCATCAGTACTTGATTACTTTCTGTCGATTACACCAGTGGATTCCCTTGTACTGGACTTGAGGGAATGCAATTTGAAAGGACTTTCAGTAAAATTTATTCCCATTTATTCCAACAGAATAATTCTCATTTGATGTTAACCTCAAAGAACATGAACATGTGCACCATCTCTGTACCTCCCCAATTTTACATGATGGAGTCTTTGGTGCTGCTTCATACACTAGACAGTGACAAATACCTGTTTACCTCCCTCTGTAAAAGCAACAGAAAGCTAAATTCTTTAACCCTGCCTAACAGAGAAGCAGGGGCTTTTAACCGCTGCCCATGATTCTCCAGACTGCAGCACGTGGCTGTCCTTATGTGACTTAAAGTCATTGACTGGGTAGAATTGATAAAGCGAGTCTTCCAAAAGGAACAACTTGATGGATGTGAGAGTTGCTTTTTTCCCCTGTTTTTCTTAAAAAAAATAAATCTATGTTTGATTATTTGAACTGATGGGAAACCTCTGCCTTATTTTTAGGTCCTCATTTTCTGGAGTATTTGTACTGGGATGTTTCAGAAGAATGTGAAGTGCTACTGCTCTGTAAGGTGAACAGTCATTTCTTTTTATATTTCAAAGAAAATGTCTCTCTTCCTGAAAGGACAGAAATGTAGGCACCTGCACAAAGCAGGAATTTAAAGCAGAGGTGTTTATAGTTCTCTGTTTCTGAAATGTTTTGTACTTTTCAGTCTGTTTGCAGAAACAACCAAATCTCTCTCTCTCTGCATCCAAACCCAGTTGCCCAGTCCTCAGTTTGGCCAATGTACAGTTTGGCTTCACCACTGACACCTGATTTCAGAAGTCCCTTTGGTGCCTCCACCTCCCTGCTATTTTACAACATTTATGCCAAGATGTACAAGATCCAGGTCAAATACAACTACTTGACTGTTTAAGCAAGAACAGTTTGAATCAGCCAGATGCTAGCCCAATACATTCCTTGTGGTTGGTGCTACTGTACTCCAGGGAAGACCAAAAAAATGCATCCAGCACTAGATGGCAGCTCTATTAGCATGAATGTAAACTATGTAATGGCGAGGAAGCCCGTGTTGCCCGCTGCCTGGCAAAAAAAGGCCAGTGCAGAATCTGGAGGGTCATCTATGCTCTTAGGCAAGTCTGATCTCTCAAGATGTTGAAATTACGTCTCATGAAATGTGGGCCTCAAGGTCTCATTATCACACAACTCTGAATATTTAGAAGCCCCAGAAGTTCACTGAAGGTCCTGACCTGGCATGTGCCTCACACCCCTTTTGGAGGTGCCACTGCACCCTCTGTGCTTTGCTTGGAATAAAGTTTCAGCAAAGAATCTGCAGCTTGACTGTTGCTGCTGTTGGGTTATCAGGACTCGGAGCATTGTTCTCGGCATCCCTCCCTCCTTTGGGCAGCAATTGCTCCTAGAGGCATGGTGTAGCACTTAACCCACATGTCTAAGCTGCAAGAGGTTCCATGCCCTAACACCTACCCTGCTTTGGTTTCCTTTGGAAGGAGTTCAGTAGAGGCTGATGGGTTTTCATAATATCCATTTATCATTCACAATTAGCAGTCCTTCTGGTCTGACTGGCTCTCTCCTGTCCAAACCCCTGAAACCTGCGGTATAATACAACATCGTTACAATGGAAAAGCAATTTCCCAATTAATGGCTGCTTTGTGGATGACAAAAAAGAGGTTCTGTGCTAAACCACTACAGGAAACCGCATCTCTCTCTAAATAATAGAGTGAATGGGATAAATAAAGTTACTTCAAGAGTGACCCAGTCCTTGAGCATGCCCAGTGGGATTTCTGAGTCCTTTTCTTTGATTAGTACATCCCTCATGCAAATTGATATGGAAAATTTCCTCCATTTCAGAAGTGATTTGTGTTCTTTTATTTGCCCCACTGTACTCCGTGTTTGGGAGAACGTGGTGGCGCTGCGGGTTAAACCGCAGAAGCCTCTGTGCTGTAAGGTCTATAGATCTGCAGCTGTAAGATCGAATCCACGTGACGGAGTGAGCTCCCGTCGCTTGTCCCAGCTCCCGCCAACCTAGCGGTTCGAAAGCATGCAAATGCGAGTAGATAAATAGGGACCACCTTGGTGGGAAGGTAACAGCGTTCCGTGTCTAAGTCGCACTGGCCATGTGACCACGGAAGATTGTCTTCGGACAAACGCTGGCTCTACGGCTTGGAAACGGGGATGAGCACCGCCCCCTAGAGTCGAACACGACTGGACAAATTGTCAAGGGGAACCTTTACCTTTACCTTTACCTTACTCCGTGTTTGGGGTACCCAGTGTGATGTCATGGACTAGGACTCAGGAGACTTGGGGTTGATTCCCTGGCTCTGCTATGGAAGCCCACAGGAGGATGGAACTGGTAAAACCACACCTTAAATGCCTCACTTACCTTGAAAACCCTATTAAGGTTGCTGAAAGTCAGTTCTAACTTGACAGCACATATCAACAAACCTTACATTCAGAGTGTATTGCTTTTGTCTTCATCTCTTCTAAGTGTTGTTAGGGTCTGGGACCAGCAGGAGCATTATACAACCACTTTTAGTGGCAGTCTTCTGTGAGGGGAACAGAGCTGCAGCTCTGATGGACAGGCCTGCCAGCAGTGTTAAAACAGTATGTCAGAAAAGTAATTATCTCAAGTTCTTTCCAAAATCTTTCTAATGTTGGTTCTTTCAAAGCAACAGTTCAAACCTGATCATCCAGCACCATTTCAGATGTCAACCGACATACAATTATATTTCAAGTGCAAAGTAATATACTGACACATTTGGACAACTCTTGCTTCATAAGCTTAGATATGAATGAGTCTTCAATTAACTACAGTTCATGTTTCATCTAAGTGAGGAAACTGTGCTTACCAGCTTTAGAAAATGTAAGGATATTAAGGCACCTTCAAATCATGATGGAATATCTGGTTTCTTCCAAAGCTATTATCTGTAATTTCTCAGGTTACAGTAATTCTGCAAACATTCTGGTTTGTCTGCTGGTGTGTGTAAAGTTAGTGGGGAGGAAAAAACCCTGTGTACTAAAGCACATTTTTTTTGTGTGTGTATAGAAGATTGCAGGTTCACTCCTCAGCAGCATTTCCAGGTAGGGCCAGAAAAGAAGCCCGTTCTGAAATCCTGGAAGAGCTGCTGCCAGCCAGAGCTGACAATAATGAACTGGATTGGCTTGAGTCAGTATAAAGCAGTTACATGCGTTCCTATAACCTGTGGCCTATTATGTGGGCGATTCAAACTTTCAGGCTTTTTTCACATGTCATGATCATGTGACTTAACATTCAATCCACAGTCGTTTTATGCCAGATGGGTACACATAAAATCATAATCTTAAGTCTCTCCAAATGTAATATTCTGATGATTTCTCATAAGTGACACTCAAGGCCATGAGCAATGCAACATTTTGAAACAATGAACATGATAAAATGATAGAAGTATAACATGGAAACTTAAAAACAACAACTAGCAACTACGATACAGTGGCCAGAAACCTACTGGAGGCGGCAGAATGTTTGTGTAACTTGTCCCAGCTAATTTTGGCCAGTTGGCAAGGTGCTGGGGTATATTTTGATCACATTCCTGGTCATGTGCCCAATCGTGCAACCAGGGTGCACCCAAGCACTTCCTCAATGAGTTAGCTACAGCAAGTTATACAAATTGTATAGGAGTACTGTCAGGATTTCAGCCAATAAACAGCAGAGAGAGAACAAAAAGTGAAAAACAGTGAAAGTGGGCCTCAGATGACCTGAAATGCATGCAGAGTTTCAAAAGTGAGGGGCCAGCACTGAGGAAGCCCTTTTCTACATTACAACCCATTGTACCCTCAAAGAAGAATCTGTAGGCCAAGTAAACTCATATGGCAGCAGACAGTCTTTCAGAATATGTTGACTTCTCTTATGACCGATAAGGCATTCCAATTATCAAGAAATAGTGTGATACTTTCTGTGAAACCTGGCACCTTTTTATTGCATATATGAATGTTAAGAGAGGTGTTATTTATTCCACTAACTCTTCAAGGGTACCTGTGAAAAAATGTCATAGGCCAATTGTGACAGTATCTTTATGTTAGGAGATTAATTGGCCTGCCATACTTGTGATTGTTGCTGTCCACTGTTGTTTCCCCTCTCCTGTTGTTTGTTTTATGAATTCTTTATTCTTTTCTGTTTTCTCACTAGAATTGTTTTAAAGCATTTCAATGTTGTTCTGTGTGTCAAGTCACTTCCAAATGATGGTAGCCATAATAAGGTTTTCAAAAGATGCAAGATGTACAAGGAGTGGTTTATTATTGCTACTTCTCTAGTGAGTTCCCATGCTTGAGTGGCCATTTGAACTCAGGTCTCCTGAGCCCTAGTCCAATACTATCCACTACACAAAACTAGCTTTCACTAATGCATTTATCAATAAAAAATATATGTTTTAAAAAACCCCACAACCTGTCTATCAAAATATAACATTTCATTGATGCCACTGTCATGATGTTGTTCCCAGGTGGCCAATACCAAGAAGGAAACCTTCTTCAACTGGTACAAAGGTGGAGCTGGCTTTGAGGTTGAAGAGGCGCCTGACTTGCAAAAAGGAGTGTGCTGCCTGACTATACCAAGGGTATGTATGGTGCAATGACTTATGAATGGAGGACTTAATTGACCATTCCCTCCCTAACATCCCACTGAGAAATGGAAGAGTGCAGAAAGCTGCACTCGTTGCCTCCTCCACAGAAGTAGAACTCCTGCTCTTGTGCATGTCGGGTACATATGTATTTGTTTAAATAATGCCCCAGTTCTAAGCCTTTACTTGAATAGCTTTTTTTGGAGGGGGAGGGGAGAGACTTTAGCTTTTCACACACAGATATAGAAACATTGTGGGTTAGCATGGAGTTGTCCTCCTGCTCTGCATTGGAATTTCCTCTTCTTTTTTGCTTTCTTTTACCCTGTGCTGTCTATTTTGAAGCTCTCCTTACATTCTTGGGCTCGATGGGATGTGGATTCAAAGTCCACAAATGAGTGTCTGTAGGCTGCTAACACAACTTGATTGTACGGATGAGATTTTAATTGGAGATTTTAGTGGAGTTGCAGAGTTTTTGTTCGGTGCTTATAGAATGAACCTCGTGTTTGTTTCTTTCTTTGTTTAGGATGAAATGCAACTGTCTGTGTTCATTATTGGACATGTGTGGAGGGCAGGCAGAGGGTCGTGCATACCCTTCATCATGCATACCTCCACCATTTCCCCCGGCTCCACTGAGTCCATGGACATAATGCAAGACTGGACTAATCAAGAGCCTCGATTAGTCTGGATGGGCAGATTTCTAGTAGGAGTTGCAGGCATTTAAGCAAGGGCAAGTTGTGGCCATGCCATTCTGTTCCTCTTCTTTTGTCCATGGAACAGGAGGAAACAATTCCTTCTGCCCCCTTTTAGCGTTTGTGTCCTCATTTGCTGTGGGGAAGATTTGTGGGGGGGGGATGAGGGTGCAAGGAGAAGATACAAAGTTCCTCTAGGCAAGGGGGAACCACTGTCACACAACCTGGACTGGCACCCCACAGATATACCCTACTTCTCCATGAAAATGTGTGTTAGTCCAGGAGGACTAACAACAAAATACAAAAAGGAAAATTGTATTAAGTATATTACAATATAAAAAGAGGTAAGATAAGAATAGGTCAATCATGTAACAGTCAATAAAAGCCAACACAGCATTAGACAATCACTCACCCCTTAAAAATCAGCCAGATAGGCAAAAGTAGCATTTGTGCCACACTGGAGCAAAACAGTGTGACCTACAGTATAAACACGGGCTGTCACCACTCTGACTTTACTTAGATGAGCATGTATGAATTGTGACCTTGTCCAGCTGAAGCAAAGTTGGATTATTCCAAGCAGATAGGAGTTTAAGCTGACTGTTGAAATGTCATGTGGAAAACAGAGATGGAAGTTGGTGGAATGAAGAAGGAATCCAGAGGAGGCACAAGACACATTTGGTAGAAGGAGTAGGTAGAACTGAGCCTCACAGCACAGTGGTTAAACTGCAGTACTGCAGTCAAACCTCTGCTCACAACCTAGGTTCAATCCCAGCTAGCCAGTGGAGGTTCACTCAGCCTTCCATCCTTCTGAGGTTGGTAAACTGGGTACCCAGCTTGTGGGGGAGGGGCAATGTGTAGCCTACATAATTAAACTGTAACTCACCCAGAGAGTGCTTTAAGCGCTATGGGGTGGTGTAGAAGCAGCACACTTTAGACAGAAGTGGCAACAACCGCTGGCAGCCAACTTTGAATTGAGAAGCAGGTAAGTATGATGTGGATAAGGTCTTCCATTTGGCATATAGGAAAGTAGTTTGCTCAGCATTTACTAGCAAACTTCCTGTTAGAGCCGGAGCCTCTTCATCCCGCAGACACAACTCATATTTGAAACATATATTGCACATTCATACAATAAGTGAGGACCAAGTTTTGTTACTCATTTTTGCACTATAAATTACTCCCTAAAGCTTGTTTAAAGAAATGTAAACCAGTTGTACTGTGTCTTTCCACACCCCCCCCCCATTTTATCTCTTTCCCCTGACACACACACCCCTTTTAAATGCATCTTCAGTCAGCACAAGTAGTCAGGCAAAAATCATTTTGAAAAATGTAAAGTCTTCACTGTGCAAACAGAAGTTAAAGTATCCATCCATAACTTAGAGGCTGGAGGGCAGCAAGAGTTTTTCCTCATCGCCCTTGGAGCGTGAATGAGGTGTGGCGTACATGAGCCCTTAAGCACTATTGTCAGTTTGACCTATCAATCGCCATTAGGCTTCAAAACAACAATATTTCTTTGAAAAACATTGTCTCTCACTGTACTCACACATCGCTGTTGTCTCACTGCCATCTCTGAACAAACAGGTCTGTCAGCATCTTGAAACAAGGTGAAACTTTGGAGACTTCTTTCACCATCAAGGCGAAAGAGTTACCATATTGCTCTTTACGTGCTTGAGATACTACAAACTTTTTTTCAACCCTGTCTCTAGTCTTAGCGCCTCTGTTTTATTTTGTGGTAATCTTCAAACAGAAGGAATAGGTCCTTTCATGTGCTTTTGATGTAAACACATTTGGAATATTTATTTCTATTTGGTTTATCACATACACACCCTTTCTGGTTTTATCCATTCTGTCAGTTGCATGAAGGGCTGTTGTTTTCATTTGACTTTTAGCTTCAGCTTTATAAAGGGTACCATGTAACAGAACACAATAAGATCTTTTAACAGCTCTCCAGTCAAATGCTAACCTTTCTGATTCTATTTTTGTTCAATATATGTGAATGCCCTGTGTATTGTGAGACTATTATAACACCTTATTTCCATTTAACACTTCTATATTTTAATTACCTCACTTGAGACATTTACTCTTTTGAGTAACTGCTCTTAATCCTTTTCTTTAAATGAAGAACAGAAAATGGTGCCTCTGCTCTCCTCATAGTAAGGAGATCTTACAGATCCCAACTATAGATGGGGGCTTTGTATTTGTATATGAATACGAAGCCTGCTGGCACAGGTGGCTGGCCTGATTACCTGTCACCCCCCAGACCCCACCGGATCACTGGCGCACGTGGCCGGCATCACCTTCTGTGCCCCAATCGCGACAGTAGCTCAGCTACCACAGCCCCACCTCCCTGCTTGCCCAGCCACTCTGTGGCTGAGCAGGGAGACCTGTCCTCCTGCCCCCTTGCCAAAGTGGCTAGGTGAGCAGGGAGGTGGGGCTGCAGCACAGAAAATGACGCCAGCCATGCACGCCATGTACTGTATGCTGCACACAGCACGGTAAGTGGTCCGGCGGGGCCTGGGGGTGGGAGATAATCAAGCCGGCCATCTGTGCCAGCAAGCTTCATATTCATATATGAATACAAAGTCCCCATCTCTAATCCTAACCATAGCTTGATGTAACACAGTTTTGGGATGTTGTTGGATGGGTCTGGATTTTCTTTCTTTTCTTTTCATTTTTAAAAGGTGGTTTGCAATCCTATACTCATTCAACTGTACATAGTAATATTATTAAATTAAATATGATGTACTTCCAAGAAAACAGTATACAATTGCACTGTGTTTATGGTTGGCTCCTGAAATATGTCCCACCTGTATAGAATGGGTGTAAGCAAAAGCTGAAAGACAAGTCTGGACTACTTTACATATACTGTAAGTATTTAAAAAACAACTGTTAGCATCTCTCTGTCAAAATGAATAATTCCTTGAAGTTTATGAAAATTGTCATGATTTACACTGATCAAATATAGTGTTCTCAGAATGGGAAGTCTTAATGGACAGCTCAGTTAATTCTAAGCAGTATAGATAAGACAGTAAATGAAACAACTACTTCATGAACCATTCTTTCACCTGAGCAGCCTCTCATGTTGTTTCTGTTCAAACTAAATTTGAAATACATGTTCTTCCTGATGCAGGATACATAGCAATCAAGTAGAAAGGTATATATTTACTTCAGTTGTGCATGCAATTAACTGTGCCATATTTTACTTCTAGCTGTCTAAAAAGGATCAGGGTGAATATAAGGCAACACTGTCCGATGACAGAGGTCAAGATATTTCTGCTCTTGATGTATCAGGAAAAGGTAAAAATTTTTTACCTCCTTTCCCTTTTGTTGATGATCACAAATGTTTAATAAGAACAGGTCTGTGGAGAAGTATTTCCTTTAGATACAGTAGATGGAGCTAGTAAACGCTGCAGGCATGGAAATTATCAGCAACTTGGGAACATTTATCATCCCATTTCAGGTATCTTTTCCCAAAAATCTGGTCCCTATAAATCTTTGTTTGTATATGAGGTTTAGAAGAACTAATTCTCTTAGGTAACTTTCTCTGACTGCAAAAGACTTGCACATATTACTTAAAGAGCATCCTTGAAGTGTCATTTGCTACCTCATAAAACCATCTTGACCAGCTTAACACAAAATGGCCAAATGAGGTGGCAGTTTGATAGTATGGCCATGTAATCTCCAGTCATTTGTTCTTCATCTCATGAGGGGGATGAGCAGAGACATGTTTGCTGGCACCACTGTCTCCATCACCTCACCAACAACGGGGCACTACAAATCTCAAGGAGACAGCGGAGACTAGTTGCTGTATTTGTATCAAATCTGTCCACATTTTAAGATCCTGATCATACAGTGTTCTCTATCATATGGGTATCTTATATAAGGACAGTGAGTTCCCTATTGCTGTGGAGCTGAGCTGTAACATGGGGAGGTTAGCTGCAGGGCCAGGCCATTAGGAGTGCGACAAGAGGGAACAGGCCCAATCAATTCATTCAGGCTCCCCCCCCCCTCATGTGCCAAGGGAGTGAGAAAACAGGAACAGAGTGGCTGGAGGTGCCAGTGGTTACAGTTTTCCAAAATGTTTTTACAGCAGTTTAGAGATGTTGCAAAACATTAAAAAAATCCAATTCGTATTTTTTGTTTGTTTGAGGAATCAATAGGTTTCGGGCTAGTATTTTTTTTTGGGGGGGATCCTTAATTTACCCCCATATAGTTCCTTTTCCCCTTAACTGCTGCTTTACTTTCAACATTGTATACTTCCACTACAAATACTGTTTTAGCTAAATGTTTCTTTTCCCAAGCTGCAGAAGTATTTGTGTTAGTTTGCAAATGTGGCGAAATTTGTCAAAAGAAAGTAAATGCAAAAATTTGTAGACATTTTCATACAGTTTATTTCCTGACAAATGCATTTTTTACACACTTTCCTTTAATAGACACACTTTTGTGTGCATTTTTTGATTTGCAAACCAGATCACAAATGTTCTGAAAGTGCAGATTTCAATGTACACATGTGTTCCTTCTTGTTTTTAATTTTAGCGGGTCCGCTTTGGCCCAAATCTATACAGAAATTCAGAACTGAGTATGTTTTCAAGTAGCCAATGCCTGGTGCATGCTGCCTTTGGTGCCACTTTAAATGTATGCTATGCACATGTAAATTAACCACAATGGTGGCGGAGCAGCAATTGGTGAACATTAGTCCAAACTGCCAACCTGATGTGGCTCGCTAGGTCCAATGTTGATCTCATTGGGACTTGCCAAAAGTCCACAACTGTACAAAGACCCAGACTGCTAGACGCAAGAGGCCAATAACCATGCAAGAAGCAACAGTTCCTTCAGAAATAACTATTGCAATAATATGCGCTTATTGCTTATCTATGTAATACTTTTTCATATAAATACTACATAGATGCATTTCTTTTGCTGACAAAATCTTGCTTCCCTTCTCTCCTCAGTGTATGATGATATAATCTTGGGATTGAGTAGAATCAGTGGTAAGTAAACATTATTTCTACTTAATTTTGAAAATACATTAAATCTGTTTGAAACTTGAGGGTTCCAGTTGTCAATGAGAGCAAAAATTCCTTAGCAATCAATATTCTTCTCCCAGTATCCAGTTAACATTCTGAAGAAGTATTTGACTTCCTTAATACACATTATGAAACAGGGAGGATACATTTTGTTTCTATCTATCTTTGTTTTATGGAAAAGTTGTTGGAAAATACCATTTGTTGGGCTTGTGATGGAAACTTACTACGGCTTTGTCCTTTTAAGTACGGATCCACCCCATCATTTGGAAAGATGCTGCAGTGTATAACTGAATTCATAATTGCATGCCATCAAGTTGATTCAAACTTATGGAGATTGTAAAGAGTACTCACAGGTGGGTTTTCCAGTCCCATCTTCTGGGGATGCTCTGGGACCAGGCATTTTGCCCAAGGCTACACAGGCTGCCTCTTCTCTTGGGAATCAAAATCCAGGTGGTCCAATTCAGTGAGCTGTCAAGACAGCCTTAAATTACCTTAAATTCAGCACAGAAATTTGTACAGGAATATACGTGCTATGTTAAACATCAGAAATACGGTGAATATTTATGACTGCCAAGAACTAAGAATTCAAGTCACCTAGCTGAAAATGCTAAAAACATTGGTAAAGATGTTTGTTTTGGACATTTACTATCATAGTGTAGCAAATCATCATCATCATAATCTTAGAACTGCAGAGCTGGAAGGGACCCTATGGATCGTCTAGACCAGCCCCTGTCAAGGAGGCACAGTGGAAATGTTCTCCATTAGTAAATTTTGGAGATTAGGTTATTTGGATGTTAGCTGATGGCGCTTACTCTGAGATTTATGAAAAAAGTCAGATTTTTCTCATTTGTTTAATGTGGGCTTTTAAAAATCTTGTCAGCAGACAACAATCGGCAGCTTCTTGACATTCACAATGGTTTATATTAGGCTGAAATCTTGTCACTTTGTTACGTAAAATGTGTAACATTACATTTTCACACATGGCAATTAACAAGTCCCTGCTGAGATCCTTTGGAGGAGGTGGTGTGAGTCTGAAATTCCCAGCAGGAACTTGTTAACTACCAGCTAGGAATAACTAAATATTACACCTTTTGTATAACAGAGCAACAGGATTTCAACAACAGAAGTAATAGTGGTAGTAGTCATAGCCGTCATCATCATCATCATGGTCAGAATCCTATTAGTTACACCCACTTGTGTAATGTCATCAGTATAACTTTGTGCAGGAAATTGCCATAAGGTAAGGAGTCTGAGCAGGTATTTCCTGTTGCACATCAATCTCATGACTTGAGGTGTGGTAGGAAATGCCTACACTTCAACTTCTTAACTTATGGCAATTTGCTGCTGAAAGTTACGCTGCTGGTCTTAATGCCAATGGAAGGAAGTACATAATAAGATTCCGGCGAATAATACCCATAAACTATCTTGTCTTTAGAGATGGGCACAAACCCATCAATAAAATGATGCTGAATAAGTGGATTTATTTGCAACGTCAATGTTTGTCAGGTGTATTATTATTATTATTATTATTATTATTATTATTATTATTATTATTATTATTATTATTATTATTATTATTATTATTATTATTATAAATACAAGTAGACTGTTTTTTTGGCACTTCCCAGCCCTGCCTCCCCCGACAGGCACCCACTCAGAGGCAACACCTAGAGGAGGCAGGGCAGGGAAGCAGAGGTGCTGCCTCTGAGTGGGTGCCCACGAGAGGAGGTAGGGCTGGGAAGCAGTGCACACCTGTTTGGCCAAAAGACGAACTGACACAAACTGCAGAACTGGCAGTTTGTGCCCATCTCTACTTGTCTTTTTAAAAATAATAATAATTAAACACCTGTCAAACATCTGACATTGGAAATATATCCACTGATTCAACATCATTTTATTGACCTAGTGCCATGACAGTCCTTTAATAAATGTAATTTGGAGCATCTGCTCATCTGCTGTTTGCTTATTAACTGAACAATCAGTTGTACAGGTGAAAGAAACTGCAGAAGTATATGGCTGTGACCCTATGAATGAGTGACCTCCAAAATGTCCTGCCTTCAATGGCCCTGCTCACCTCTTATAAACTCAAGGTGGTCTGAATAACTGTTTACGCCCGCAGGTAAATCGGCTTCTGAGCTGAAGATCCACTGCACTCCAGAAGGAATAAGACTGCAGTGCTTCATGAAATACTACACAGAGGAAATGAAAGCAAGTTGGTATCACAGGTAAGTGAGAGCAGAGTCCTGAATCCTGGATAAATTTTGCTTTGCATTTAGAGACTTGCAAATTAAAAAAAAAATCCCAAAACCTGATTCTGATATTGGAGGGAATAAAAAAGTTCAATTCCCAATGCGCCTCTCTAACTTGCTTTTAAAACTTGAATAAATTAACTTCTCAGGCGTCAAGACTTTCATAAGAAATGAGCCAATCCCTGTTTTTCATACTGTCATCAGCACAGCTGGCAGCATGGCACGCAAATCCCCAGTCAGCCCTGAATCATCCCAGCACTTTGCATCGTAGGGAAGCATAAAACAAATCCTAAAGCCAGCCTGCAATCATCCACTCATCACACTGCAGGGAATCGAACTGAGTTTCCATCTTGAAGTCTGTTGGGTCAGACAAGCTGAAGGTAGGACAGCCAAGAAAAGCCATCAATGTTCCACTCTTTTCCAATTAGTCCTCTGTTATCATTAGGTTAGATTACTTCTGTTTGAATTGATTTATTTAATTATTTATTTCAAAATTGATAAAAGAAAAGGCAGCTTTTGTGTAATGGAGGTAATGGGGATTCTAGGGCTGGATCGAACCCTGAGTTCTTCCTCATCCTTCTTCATCCTCTGTCTTTCTCATCTGCTGCTGTCAGTGGCGTAGCGTGTGTGTGGGGCTATAGGGGCAGTTGCCCTGGGCACAAAATATTTAGGGGTGCATGGGCTGCCCTGCCCAGTGTGCTCCTGCAGCCACTTCTTGCACTCATCTTTCCCCTCCTGCCAGTCCAACTCTGAGCCACCAGAGGTGCTGGGCCCTCTGCCACCACCAGCGTGGAGCTCAAGTGGCTCTGCGGTCACTTCACGACAGCACCCCAGGGACTTCGCCTGCCCTGCCCCTGTGCCCTGCCCACGCATTGCCCCCTTGCCCTGGGTGGTGGTAACCCACGCTACAAAACTGGCTGCTGTTGAACTCTTTGTGGTTTTTTTTTTTTAATGTTGAGCACAAAGAAAAGTATTGCACATCTCAAGTAACTTATTGAAAATGAAATGATTGAAAATGCGGTGGTGCCCGGCTTAAGAATCTTCAATAGGGAGGTAAACAATATTGGATAAATTCTTCACTCACAACCATTTAGGTTGTCTCCGCTCAATGAGGCACTTAATAATGAATGTTCAAGCCCCATGAAATTCTTGGCTTCCAGGCAAGAGAGAGAGAGAGAGAGATGAAGAATGGTATTGTTTCTCCTTGAGGCCCTCATAATTTATGCAAACTGTGTCTGGACATAACTAGCCCTTTTCCTTTGAGAGGGACATGTAAAGCAAGCACAGAACTACAGGCTGATTCTCAAATAAGACCCAGCCCATTTAGCTCTTTGCCCTTTCAGGCATAACCCTATATAAGGCTGTGGTCCTTCCCATGCTGGAAATAACTGTATCTTTAAAATTTGGCCAGTGGAAGAGAATTTCATTTTTTAAACAATTTACTGACATTTGCTAAAGTTTTCGGATTAGGGAGAGAAAAACTAAAAACATTTGAATGCAAGAGAAAGGCAAATTGTTCAATTTCCCCATTCCTTGTAGCAAAGTCGTCTGTGTCATCTTCTGTGCCTCTGCATGTGCCTGAAGACATTTGAATACCTGCTGCTCATTCTGCTGATAGGAACATAACAAGACCCTGCCATATCCTGGATCTTGACTGCCAGCCAACCTAGCTCAGGATTGCCAACACTGACTGGCATCCACTTTCAGGCTGGGTCTCTCCCAGTCATACCAGACAATGTCAGGGATCAAACCCAAGCCCTTCCACATGCAAAACATGTACCCTGCTTCTAGCTGAAAGCCCTGTCCCTCTTCTACTTCTATTCCCTACCTTCTTGTAGTCACAAAACTTTGATGAATCTAATCACACAAGAATCACTTTAGCGTGCTCTCCTGTTGGTTCTCCTTTCATCTTTTCTCTTTCTCCATCCCCTTGCTGCCATTCCTCCTCATTTGTCTCTTCGCATATGTCTCTTCTTTTACCCTGAAAAATGCTATGCACATCTTGAAAGCACTATAAATGATAAATAGCAGAAGCAGTAGAACCCTCCCTGGGTGACAGATGTTCTTCCCTTAAGAAAAAAAACCCTTTAAAGCTGCATATAGATTATTGAGTTGAAAGCTGAATAGACAATAAATATAAAATAAATTCAAAGTGGGAGAAAGTTGTAGCCTTTCAAGAACGGAACAAACCAACCAACCAAATGCAGCACAAGAGAAATCAGAAGTCTTGTAGCATCTTTAAGTTTTGTTTTATGTGCTCTCAAGTTGGAACTGCTTTATAGTGACCCCAATAGGGATTTCAAGATTAGTGAAGTATTTGAGGAGTGGTTTTACCACTTCCACATCCCCCAGTGAGCTTCTGTGGCCAACTGGGGATTCAAACCCAGGCCTCCTGAGTCCTAGTCCACCATTCTGTCCACTGCTACACTGTGCATCAACAACTTGAGGGCTAAATACCATGTTTCCCCGAAAATAAGACAGGGTCTTATATTAATTTTTGCTCCAAAAAACGCAGTAGGGCTTATTTTCAGGGGATGTTTTATTTTTTTCCATGTACAACAATCTACATTTATTCAAATACAGTCATGTTATCTTCTGGTTGCTGCACAATGGTGGAGGGTGGGGTTTCACTTAACTAGGGCTTATTTTTGGGGTAGGGCTTATATTACGAGCATCCTGAAAAATCCTACTAGGGCTTATTTTCAGGTTAGGTCTTATTTTCAGGGAAACAGGGTAGTTCTTATTTTTCATAAGCCTTCATGTGTTATGAAATTATTTTAAAAATATCCTCTAGGCTCAGGCACAGAACATGATTTTGGTCAAATACACTGATCAAGATTGAACAGAACTATTTTGCTGATGGGACTCATTCTATCACAGTATCATAGTGTGTACCTGCACTTTCAAAGTCTGTCTTGGACTGGTGTAGAAGACTGAGAGGAAAGGGAAAGTCTTATTGTACTAGCTAGCAGATGACCACTAGTGTCATGTTGGATGTAAGTGCTTGTTAGCTCCTGGGTGAGCAAGGAGCCCCCATCTTGGTTTTTCTGAAGCTGGAGCTGGTCATGAAACCACTGAATGAAAGAGTAGATTTATTTTCCGCTGCTGGCCTATGGCCCTGTACATTCTTGTAAGTGTGTTAAAGTCATTTGAAGCAATGGGCACTGTCCATGGATCCTACTGATTCTATTGGACAGCTGCCAAGAGAATATGCATTTGACTGACCTTTTGTTCAAATACGGTTTGCCAAATATAGGGATGGGGAAATTTGCATCCAACTCGTATTTCAATAAAACTTAACAAACGTTGTACTTCCTGAATCAATGTGCAAACTGTAATGATATGTTCCTTCAAGAATGTGCACTTCTAAGAATTTTGCATGTCAATTCTGTGGATTAAAAAAAATACACAAAATATGGATTGATTAGAAATGCATGAAAAATAGTTACACTGAGAAAAAGTGTGCAAAAATAAGTATCCTTCAAAACATGCAAAAAAGCATTCTATTAAAAGAAATTGCTTGCAAAATATGAATATGTTGAAAATATAATAATACCCAGTACTCAGAAGTGGTTTACTAGTCCATTCTTCTGGTGGCAGGGCAGATAACACCACCAATCACACATATTCTGGATAATCTTGGCTGGTTCTTGGCTGGGAGGCACAGTGAAGATTCAAACTCCTGGCCTCTGGCTCCACAGTGAGGTGGTCCAACCCACTGAGCTATACCAGCTCCACAGTCAGCATATGTGTGTATAAAAATATGTTCTTTAGGCATATATATATAGGCATGCAATAATGCATGCAGATTTGCACATGGATTTTTTTCCCCAACATTGCTAAGTGATTCGGAAAAGAATGGAATGAATTCAATATGGAAAAAATGAAGAAAATATGACAGAAAAGTAAATAAATGTTTGCTGTTCTTTCATGATACCCCAAATCTGCTGTCTGAGGATGCTGCTCTAATACTTCTTACTGATGGGGCTGGTCTTGATCCCAATCCACATGGCACAGGAATTGTTGTTTAAACAGGAGTCCAAAGATCTCCTGGATGCTTAGAAATAGTTTTAACGCTGCTTGGAACCTAGACGTTATTTAGGGGATTTAATGCCTAGCAATGTCAAAACTGTGCATGTATGTTTTGCAAACTGCTTGTGTTCTTTCTTTCTTTCTTTCTTTCTTTTTTTTAGGGAATCTAAGATTTCTTCCAGTGAGAAGATGAGGATTGGAGGCAGCGATGAAATTGCCTGGATGCAGATTTGTGAGCCTACAGAAAAAGATAAAGGGCAATACACCTTTGAGTTGTTTGATGGAAAGGATGCCTATAAGCGGACCATTGATCTCTCTGGGCAAGGTAGAAATCTTTATCCATAGTCCAGCACTGATCTTTCTATAAAACTGGGCTGTTTTACTGTTCAGCCGTTTCCGCATTTGTATTTTGCTCATTAAAAGACATTTTGATAGCACCAAGAATGTTCAAGACACGGTTCCAGCTTTGATCCCTGTGCTTCTATTTTCTTGGATGTTCCTCTACTATAATGCAGAGGGTTTTTTTTTTAAAAGATAGTATGCTGAAGAGGCAAACTTTATAATGCATTAAAACATTTCATTGCAGCATATGATGATGCCTATGCAGAATTCCAGCGACTCAAGTAAGCCTTATAATTTTTATTTTTTAAAAAAATATTCGGAACCATTGCAAATGCCTTAATATGACGGTCGGTATTATTCTAATGCAATGTCTCTCCCCCCCTTTCTCCCAATTTCAGGGCAGCTGCTTTTGCGGAGAAGAGTAAGTACATTATTCTTTAAGGAGGAAGCATGTTAAGCTGCATCATGTTAGAAGAGGAGCTAGCATTCTCTTAAACGAGAAAAGAAAAATCCAGGAGGATGTTGAGCATTTTATGGTTTTCGATGAAGTTCACCAAAAAGGGAAGGAAAAGGCACACACAGATGAGGCCTTCCATCCATACTTTTGAATGTGAGCATCATCTAGAGCGGTGGTTCCCATCCTTGGATAACCCAGGTGATCTTGGACAGCAATTCCGAGAAGCCTTTGCCACCGGCTGCGCTGACTGGGGTTTCTGGGACTTGCAGTCCATGAACACTTGGACTGCCCAAGGCTGGGAACTGCTGCTCTAGGGAAATACTGATAGCTGCATGTATTGTCTGAAGGAAGGTCAGTGCCAGGCATAACCCACCAAGCTTGATGCAGTCCACAGGAAGTGTGGAATGGTTCCAGGGCTTGGGCAATATTTGCGTTTTTCTGCCTGCCCTGGGGAATGAGTGTGTTTATGCTAGCTAGAGAGAAAGGACAACAGATTAGATGCTAGTGGTGACAAGAAATATGAGCGCTACAAAAGACTGAGGAGATAATAAATGGGATAATATGGTCTATCATTCACAGCAGGGGTGAATAGGTCTGGTAGGTTAACTCTAAGCATTTTTATACATTGCTTCTTCATAATATGCTTAGAATTGGAGCCTAAAGTCAGAGTTTCCAGGGGAGTGTTTTATTTCATCATGTTATTCCCTTTTTCTCTACCATTATGATGACATCCTGATGAACAGAACCATTATTACAACAGAAGCTAGTAATTTTGCATTGCCTGCAACAATCATTTCACTTGAAATGGTCAGTTAAAATATTCATCTAGTATTGTCTGCACAGGGCCTGTCAAACCCAGAGACGCAGACTTGGCAACCTCCTGGAGTGAAAAATTTCAGGAGCACTTGCCTTTGTTGCTGCAGAGATAAGTGGTTGCCTCCATTTTTAGGTTTATATAATTCCCCCCCCCCCCCCACTTCCTACTTACAGGTTTAATGGAGACTCTAATTTTAGTGTTAGAGACTGAGCCTCAAAATCCAGAAATGTATTTGGTCCAGGTTAACTACATTTTATAACAATTCAAGTGATGGTTCAGTTTACTTAAATGAAAAATAGAAATAGGAACAGAGGCACTCCAATTAATTTTCAGGAAAGGGATGAAAAGAATTGGCATAACTAGGGTTCTTTTGTCACCTGTGAATGAGCCCTCCCAATAAACAAGTGTGCTGGAATGTAGCTCTTTCCAGAAATAGAAATCATTTGGGGTTTTCAGACTACAAGGTGTAGGATCCCACAGCTGGCATGGCCATGCTAAATGTGGCATTATGGGAGTTGTTGTCCAAATCAAAAGCTAACCGCCCAACCTCCCCTCCCAAAGTGAGATTTCTGGGAGTTTCCACATCTTTAGTTAATTCTCATCTTTACTTTTTCAGTCTTCCAATTTTTTTTTTAAAGTTTTGTGGGTAGAATATTTTGTCAGTGGAAAGCATGAAGCAAACCGAGTATAAAAATGTTACAGGATTGATTATACTGTTGGATGTAATCGACAGGAAAGACTGCATGCAGAGATTTCATAGCTAATGCTAGATGCAGATATTTTGTGTCTTACTTATTTGCTAAGATTCTGTGCCAGAGTAGGTGCTGACTCAAAAGTATTTTTAGCCTACGTATAAACCAGTAGTCTTGGTGGACTACAAATCCCAGGGTCCCCGATTACTTGTCTGGATGACTGACGTTTCTGGGAGTTGAAGTCCAACAACTTCTCAGGCCCGAAATTTGGGAACCATTGATATACATCAAACTTATGATAGATGGTTAGACATTTTATGTGGATTAATCTGCTGTAGATAATCCTCTTTGCGTGGTAATGGCATTGTGTTTCTACTCATAGATCGTGGAAAAGTGATTGGTGGATTGCCCGATGTTGTGACTATAATGGAAGGCAAGGTAAGGGTGAAACACATTGCATAGCTAATGAGGCTGTTTCTGAGTATTGTCTTAAGTTACACAGCCTATAACCACTTATTACTACACAGCCTCCTGGCCTGATCACAGCACCGTTTTTGGCTGGCAAAGCAGTGTGTAGGATACCAACATGTGTGGCCTTGCACTGCTTCCAGTACCAGCATGGCTACAGCTCCCCTGTATCTTGTTATTAGGGCAGAACAAAGGTGCCCCAGCTTTTCACTTATTCTCAGAATAACTGGTCAACTATGTCTCTAGCACGGGAAGAGTCTGCCTTGCATTTTATGACAGAGGTGCTTTGCCAGATACTGAGCTGAGATGTCAGACTGGGATAAGCTTGAGAAACTTTTTTTTTTTTTGATTCTTGAAAAGTAACCCCCATTCTGTCTATTTTTCAGAAAATACTGAAAAGGCATGAAAATGTGCTTATGCCGGGTGGTATGGCGTGGCGTGGCGTGGTGTGTGTGTAGGAAGATCTTTCAAAAGTTACATGGATCATATAACCCCCACCCCCCATTACAACAGCTCCATTGGCTGCTGATCCACTTCTGTGCATAATTCAAAGTTCTGGTTATAACCTATAAAGCCCTGAACAGCTTGGGTCCAAGCTATTTCAAGGACTGCATTTCACTTTATGAACCTGCCCTGGTGTTATGTTCACCAGGGGAGACCTCTGTCTTGGTCCCATGACCCCCTCACAGGGAAGGAGAAGGCCTTCTCTGTGGCTGCTCCCAGACTCTGGAACTCCCTCCCATAGGAGGCCAGACTGGCCCCATCTTTGCTGTCCTTCAGCAACCAGACAGACCTTTCTCTTCAAGCAGACTTTCTCTTGGTGACTGGCTGTCTGAGAGGATTTTTTTTTAAAAAATGGATTTTTGTGCCTTGTTGCTTTTAAATGTGTTTTTTGTATTGATTTTTTAAAATAGTGTTTAATATAGTATTTTGCTAATTCTTTTAAAAATATTTGCATGCTTGCTGTTTTTAGCTTTTAAACATTATCCTTTTAATGATGTAAACCACCTTGGGTCCTTTTTAAGCAGAAAGGAGAGGTAAAAATATCTTAAATAAACAATAATAAAAAATATAAATAAAACCCAGGCTTTTATGCATATCTGTGGAGAGTGATGAGGGTATAAAAGGCTTTTGATGAGCATTAACACACAGCAGTAGACTGTAAAGAAAAGGGAAAGGAAAAAAGAGAGAGACTTTTAATGTAGATTAGCCTGCACTTAGTGTACAACAATGAGGTTACAAAGGTGGGGGGGGGGGTATTTTAATTCCCCAGTAGCTTTTAAAGGAGTTGATTTATGTCAGCACACAGGAAAGTTTTTTGTTTTGTTTTCAAAGAGGAATTCTTTAATGCAGGGTATACAGGATAGACAACAGCTCGCAATGAGAGGGCTGAAAGAAAGAATATAGGTGATGCCCTTTAAAATGAGAAAGGCAACAGGGCAGCAGCAGAGGGTGATGAAAACACTCAGAGAAATAAAATATGGCCGGGGGGGAAATGAGAGGGTTTTCCCTGACTTCGGCACACCTTTTTGAAATAGGAGTTTGCAGGTTAAAAGAGAAGGACTTCACAAAACATTGGCATAACGCAGGGCTTCCTGTCATTAACCTTGGGGGCAAAACAAAAACCGCAGATAACTCAGCAATGGCACTTATGGACTGGAATCAATTACGAATCTCCAGAGGCTTCTGGCTTTAGACCAATCAGTTCCGGAACGACAAGTGCTGTGCAAGGCGTTAGGGGTGGAGAAACTAAAAAATATATATAAAAAAATGTTTTAAAATGTCTGAACAGCATTCTGGTTTGTTTGTTTTTTGGGATCCCATTTCAGGCAAGTCTGCAGTGGCCTTCTAGATGGACCCTGGCTATTTAAACCAAGCAGGACAGGCTGCTTCCTTAGATCACGGAGCTGTCTGGGCGCACTGGAACCCACGAAGGGCCATACCACTGCTAAACATGCCACTGCTGTATAAAATGGCTGATGTGAAAAAGGGAAATTGCCCCCAAATCAGGCAAAACCACCTGTCAATTGGGAGTGTGCCCCTACTCTCCCAGTGGTCCCCTGGGACCCCTCCCTAAATTCTTTTTAGGGGGCACAGGAATTAAAAACTTTCTTTTTATTCATACTTGTCTGATTTCCCTTAACCGTATTTTTCCATGTATAAGACACCCCCATGTATAAGATGCCCCCCACTTTTCTAACCCCAAATTAAGAAATCAATATTTTAAATATAAAACAGAATACATTTTTATTTAGTAATTAGGTAACAGTTACATACCAGTAATGTCATATTATGCATCACACTTAGCTTTGAGCGTATCACTTTATTCAGCCTCTGGGCTCTGAACACTTGGACATAACCAGTCCCTGTTGCATCTGAGCACTGTCTACATACTCCACCTCCAACGAGGTGTGTTCCAATTGGTTTGTTCAGCATCAGCTGACATCAGTTACATAAGGCTCGTGATTGGAGGAATCTAAGTCTCCTGACTGTAGGAAGCTAAACCTCCTGACTGGAGGCAGCTAAGCCTCGTGATTGAAGGAAGACTGTTTGCAGAAGCAAGGTATGGGCAGTTTTGCAATCATGCGGTTCTCTCCTCGGCTTACTTCCATGTATAAGATGACCCTCAATTTTTAGTCTAAAGATTTTAGACAAAAGTATCATCTTGTACACGGAAAAATACGGTATCTGCTGGGTTTCATGTTGGGATCAGAAGTAATGAGTGGTGTGTTTGTGCTTACTGACATTTTTGGCATACAGAATTATGGAGGGAATCAACGCCTAATTGACACCTTCATTTTGCTTTCAGACCCTGAATCTGACCTGCACAGTGTTTGGTAATCCTGATCCCACAGTGGTCTGGTTCAAGAATGACAAAGAGCTTGACCTGAATGAGCACTATGTGGTTGCACTGGATCAAGGAAAGTATGCCAGCCTAATAATCAAGGGAGTGGCCTCAGAGGATTCGGGAAAGTACAGCATCAATGTCAAGAACAAGTATGGTGGTGAGATGGTGGATGTCACAATAAGTGTGTACAAACATGGTGAAGAGCTGCCTGAAGTCAAGCCTTCGACAGGAAGTGGCAGAGTGAGGCCAATTCTTCCCGAAGAACTTCAAGAGTCCACCAAGCAGGCTGGGAAAAGCGGCAAGAAGTAGGTTTGGTGTCTGAAAAACAAAAGGCAGGAAGAAGCTGTAGTTTCTCTGTAGCATTTCTTACATAGGTTGACTGGCAATGTTGAAGAAAGATTTGGTATTTTTGAAGTGGGGGGAAGCTGTGCTAATCTACTGCTGGGAAACCATCAGGGAGTTGTGCAGCACATAAAAAGTTACCAGGTTTTATGTGACATAAGATTTTGTGAACCAAAGCTCCAGCTGAAAAAGTGGAAGACAGTTCACTGAAGCTTATACCAAATAAAACCTGGTTGTCTTTCAGGTGCCACAAGCCCCCTGTGTTGCTTTTTTATGTGTGCATCCCAGCCTCTGTTGTCTAAAAATGCCCTCCCCTTACGCAGTTACATCATTATGGAAAGGTATATTATGTGGCTTGCCACAAAAAGGGAGTTGGGGGAGGCTGTTACAGAGGTATCTGCCCTTTGCTTATATTCTGCCCAAGCCACTGTTGTAAATGTGGGGTGCAATGTTGCCATTTGTAACTGCGGCATGCATCCAGCACTGCGCAAATGGGCAACTGCTTACTGCAACACAATCATCCTGTCCTCCCCCTGCACATCTCTCTACATACTGCATAAACGCAGGCTCTGGAGAGTACTCCCAGTGTAGGACTGTAAAGTTAAAGGTGAGGTTGCTCCTTCCATCAGCAGATCCAGCTGCTGGATCTTGACATGTACAGTGAACAGTGTAGTTGCATATAAGAAGCCTTTCTTCTGAGCTAAACCTCACTGAACTCAAATTGGCCGCAGTGATGTAAATGCATGCAAGGCTGCAGCCTCAAATAAATCAGATGAGTTGAAAAATGACCTTCTAAGATACCCTTTGCAGCATTGCCATTTTGTAGAGCAAGCTGATCTTTAGTAGCATTTTACAATCACTGTGGACTCATTTAAACACTGGTTTCGCAGTTGTTTGTTTGTTTCCTCCTGCTTTGTGCTCATAATAAAAACTTTTAAAGTCACCTTGTGTTTCTCTCTGCACCAAATTACACTTAACTAGTTCTGTTTACTCTCTTTCACTGTTTAATTATGGCTTATTGCACAATTTCACAGCTGGTAGCATGCAGACAATGGACTTACGATAAAGAAAAGAAATTACAGTTAATCATAGTCACTGCATGGCACTTACTGCATCTAATTTTACACTTTATGGCATGGTCAGCAAACAGTTAGGAACTGGTGTCAGGAGACACCTTTGCCAGTTGGTAGATGCCCCTGCAGGAGATTATGTCAAGAAAGCAAATTCTCTTTCAGTTTTTGTAGCCAAAGTGGCTAGTTCTAAGCACAATTCTGAAAAATGTGTTAACGTTTGCATCATTTCAGTGGGATTCTTCACAATCATCTTAAAACTGCAGAGCTGGAAGGGACCCTATGGATCATCTAATCCAGCCCTTGTCAAGGAGGCCCAGTGGGGAACCGAACTCTCAACCTCTGTCTCTGCAGCCAGAGACCTAAACCACTGAGCTATCCAGCAGTTCTACTCACATGTTTTGTAGCAGGTAGCTAGGTATTCTTCCATGTGGACATTGTTCAGGTGGCACAATGAAGCGCAGTACATGCACATAAGGTCAGCAGGATAGTTCACTGAGTTAGGTATTTGACTGTGGAGCCAGAGTTCAATCCCCCAATGTGCCTCCTACAAGAAAAGGCAGCCTGTGTAGCTTTGAGCAAGCTGCACAGTCCCAGAGCCTCCCCAAAAGATAAACTACTACTGAGTATGCTATACCTAGAAAATCCTGGAAAGGGTTGCCATAAGTCAGAATCATCTTGATGGCACATAGCTGAAACCAACCTTACAGACCTTTTAGTTAATATGTGACTCATTGCCCACCCACCCCCGATAAGGAGATTATTGCTAACAGAGGGGGAACCCACCTGTCACTTCTGAAGAGTGTGAAGAGTGCTGAGTAACTAGTTTGTAAATATGTCAGTAGGAAACCACTGTACAGAGAATTATACCCTAACAAAATTTATATTAAATATTTTTGGGGGGGAGTAGACAATCCATTCATGCCTTTAAGTTGATCCATTCATGCCTTTAAGTTGGTGCAGTACTAGCTTAGTGAGTTGAGTATCTGGCTGTGGAGTCAGGGTTGGGAGTTCAATTCTCCACTGTGCCTCCTGCAAGTAGAGCCAGTCTGTATGGCCTTGGGCGAGCTGCAGAAGGAAGTATACTTTCTATCTGAGAAACTCTTGCAAGGGTCACCATATGTGACAACACACCATTTTTATTTTAGGTCATAGCAGGACTGGATGACATATTTTTATTGCTGTCTTCCTCATTTTCTGGACAACAAATTTAGTGAAGATCAGTCGTCTTCAAGATAGAAAAAAAAAAGCACTAGGGGTTTGCAGTATGCCGGGGGAGGAGCTGAAGAAAAGTGATTAGACCGCTTGTCATGTTTCTGATTACATCAGTAAAAATGGAGTGTTATGTCATGTGCTGTCAAGTTTACTCTGGCTTATGGTGACCCTATGCAAGTGAGATTTTTAAGGAGAAGTTTTCCTATTTTTACCCTCCAGTGAGTTTCCATAGCCAAATGTGGATTCAAACACAGATTTCTTGGTTGAACACTCTATCCATTATAGCACACGAGCTCCCCATGAAGAAAAAAAAATACAATATGGAGTAGTATTGACAAATTTAGGTCTAGGATCTCCCTTCAACAACAACAAAAATCCAATATATTTTTAATTTAGGGAGTAGAAAACTGGGTTTGTTGAACCCAGATCCAGTTTGAACCAGGAGAGTTTATACATCACTAGTTATGTTTTACTAAGTTCAGTTCACCAGCTGAATAATGCCACATACCAAACAGCCTAAATTCAGTCTCTCTCAATCCACCCCCTTGTGTTTTCTTTCATGCTAGTGGAAGCTGAGATTAGTGCTTGTTATGGCAGCTTTTCCAAAGTATCTGAAGGTTAGACTAATGAGCTGATACTTTGAGAAATTCAGTGCCAAACATGTAGGACTTGCCTGCTACCTGCAGATGAAACTAACACCAGGTAGCAAGAAGGTCCTACCAGTTTGGTGGTGAATTTCCCAAAGTATCAGCTGTCAGACAGAGTATTTCACTCTGTAGTTCACTACTATTACATTGATTCTACACAGAAGTACTTGCAGAATTAGTCTTCTGTGATTGTTTCTCTGTCAAGATAAAAATTCATGCATAAAAACAAACTCAGGGTCTACAATTCTTCCATTCACAAAGAGGCACCAAGCAAGGGGAAATTCCAGAAGCTGACTCCCTTTTTCATCAATCAACCACTTCTCATCCAAACACAAAGCTATTGTCAGAGCTGTTTTGCAACAGGTGTGAATGGTAGTGAGCACAAGAGAGTGTCCTGTAGACCATCTTGACTGCCATGCCTGCTCTGCCAAATGCAGACTAGAAAGCTATGTTCCAATTTCCAATCCGTTTCCCTGAGTTAGGCAAACTGAGGAAGAAAAGCTATATTGGACCAAAAGCTCTATGGACATGTTATGTGCATGTTTTCCAAAAGATGTCCCTTTCTTTTTTGAAAATAAAAAAGGAGGAGGTTGGAGTTAGCAAAGAATGTCACTGGAATATATCTGTGAAGATTCTCAGTCATCCAGATGAGGTTATCTGGAAGTTGAGTCATGGCAACTGGACTTCTTTCTTGTTAGGTTGAAACGTTTTGCTACTCATCCAAGCAGCTTCTTCAGTCTGAGGAGAGTTGGTAGGAGATCCCAGATATATCCTCCACGTCGGTTTCACTTTCCCCTGGTCTGAATAGACTCGTCAGATGGACAAAGGACGGGGGAGGGGGTGAGTGAAAATCCCACTTCTGCAGTCCTTCTCCACCAATTGTCATGGGTCATTAACAGTTGTTAACAGTTTATCCCTCCCCAGAAAGATCAGGATCACATCCACCAGAAAGACCACTGTTAGCTCAGAAAACAGTAATTTTCGGCATAGCAGCTGCCCAGAGTTTGGGAGAGATCTAATTTTGTTTGTTTGTTTGTTTGTTTTTTGTTTTTACTACATTTCCCAAAATGCTAACAAATGGTAGCAGCTGGAGGCTGGATCCGCTCCACCTCTGAATTCCTCCACCTTGGAGCCCATTACAGAGAACTGCTAGCCATCCTGAGTGAGGGGTTCTGGTTGTTGCAACTTTTGCAAGCTTTGCAGTTGTACAAACAGAGCAGCTGAACAAACTAATGCTTTCATGACGCCTCCCCCTGCATTTCTGCTTAATTAAAATCTGCAGACGATGGCTGAAGGAGACATTGAAGCCGACTTTTATCAACTAGGCCTGGTTGTGTTTGTCAATCAGTGTCGCCTTATTGGAGGCAATGAAGCTGCCTCAAATGGCAGCAGCTGTGGGCCTGTGCCTCTCCTTTCCCTCTGCCTAGAAGCCCATTAAAGAGGTTTAGTGGCTCCTGATGGAAAGTGTTTTCCTATTAGACTCATTTTCTGTCGACTTGTAAGCGACATGTCAGGCAACTTTCCTGTTATGCTTTTCTAGGCAGACACAGCATGAAATGGAGCACAGTTAGCTTGTCACAGGAGGCCGATAAGATGTCAGCCAGTTATGCTGATGAGTGTGTGGTTGCTTCCGGCTTGGTCCTGTTGGCAGGCCTTTGTGAAGCTTCCTTGCCTCTGAGCACCTGCTTCTTTTATCCTGTCTTTGATTTGTACATGGTTGATGTGCTCGAACTAAGGCCTCTGCTGTTTCCCTCACGTGGGCAATTTATAGGCAGAAGATGGTGTGAATTGTTCCTTCCAGTCTAAAAGAAATAGATTACCCATGTATAAGGCAGGCAGGGCTAGTCCTACTATTTTGTTGTTGTTGTTTAGTCGTTAAGTCGTGTCTGACTCTTCATGACCCCATGGACCAGAGCACGCCAGGCCCTCCTGTCTTCCACTGCCTCCCGGAGTTGGGTCAAATTCATGCTGGTAGCTTCGATGACACTGTCTATCCATCTCGTCCTCTGTCGTCCCTTTCTCCTCTTGCCTTCACTCTTTCCCAACATCAGGGTCTTTTCCAGGGACTCTTCTCTTCTCATGAGATGGCCAAAGTATTGGAGCCTCAGCTTCAGGATCTGTCCTTCCAGTGAGCACTCAGGGTTGATTTCCTTCAGAATTGACAGGTTTGTTCTCCTTGCAGTCCAGGGGACTCTCAAGAGTCTCCTCCAGCACCACAGTTCAAAAGCATCAATTCTTTGGCGGTCAGCCTTCTTTATGGTCCAGCTCTCACTTCCATACATCGCTACCGGAAAAACCATAGCTTTGACTATGCGGACCTTTGTCGGCAAGGTGATGTCTCTGCTTTTTAAGATGCTGTCCTACTATTAGACAGAGTTAACCTCAGGCCTGGAAAATCAGTAGGGGATCTTGAATCAGTCACACGTTCACTCTCAGAAAGACCTACTTCACAGGGTGGTTGTGAGGATGAAGTGGTGAAGAAGAATGCAAACTACATTATCTGGAGGAGGAAAGGCGGGATAGATATCTCATTAATAAGGTAAATGCACTTTTTTTGTCTGACAAGAAAGGTGGACACATCTAACTTGCCTGGCTTTGGATGCCAGGTCACCTTGACTTGAACGAATGGATGGAGGACGCCATTGGCTGTTTTGCATCAGGCAGCAAAAATGTTGTATACTAGCCCAGGATTTGGGAGAGGAACAGGGCAAATAATGGTCTTTGTAATAGACTCCAGCATGGAGGAAAGGAGAGGATTCAGCCTCCAGATGCTACCATTTGCTAGTGTTCTGGGAAGTTTAGTTTCCCTCCTCCAAAAAGAAAAAGTGTCTTTCCTAAACTTGACTGTGGTTTGATTCGTGGCACCTATTCAGATCAGGTGATCACATAGAGACCACGGATTGGTTCAGCACCAGTGCCCACGTTGACTCCTCCGTCTGATGCAGTTTGATTTGTGCCACAACCCATAGCCCTGCTTCCTTTGATCCTGCCCTCTGCTGATGCCCAGCTCTTTTTGTTATGGTCCATGGTAAAGCCCGAGGGCTGTCTGGAGTGTTGCATGGTGTTATGGAAAAGGGACAGTTTTCCAAAGTTCTTCATAATATACACATATATACACATATACTGTGGAAACATAGTTGTCTGCTGTGTCAGAGTTGTTTCTATTTCGTATCTGTTTTTATCTCTTTTTTTGTCTGTGCAGAGGTGTTCTAGCTTTAAACTAATATATCAATGCAGAGATAGCATGATCTAGCACTAAAACTTGTTTGTTCTTTTAAAATATAAAAATACTTCAGGGTGACGAGGGAAAAAGTTTGCAGGGATGGCTGTTCCTGCTGTCCAAATCATCATGGCCTGCTTCATGTGTCACCAGAAAGCCACCCACAGTTCTTTTGGAGAATAGAACAACTGATTGCATGGGGGAAACACCATTTGAATGGCTCCAGCTTTTAAAAAAGTAGAAGCCCCCAGCAGTGAGGGGAATAAACTCTGTTTCAGAAGGAAAAAAAGGGACCATGCTGATTTCCATTGCCCTTTGTGTCGTGCAATCAGTTTTGAAAATTCTAATCCATCCGTTTTACATCCACAGCAAATCCCATACTATTTACAACAAATCTTGTACTATTTACCCATGTAGTCGCAGCCTTAGAGTTTTGTGGGGAATGGGGGAATAACGGCACTCTTTTTCTAGAACTGTTGAGTATAACGAAGGGGCCTCTAGGTGGCACCAAAAGAACAAAATTTAAAAAAACACACCAAGGACTTAAAAAAATCCTTCCAACTCTTTTCATATCAATCCAATTGTCTTGATGTGAATGCATCACTTAGGGAATCAAGATTATTAAAAGCATTATACTTCTGCCAGGGGCAAGGACAGGTCCAGCAAATTATAATTTCCAGGAAACAGGTGATTTTTTGCAATAATGCAGCCTATTCATCTTAGCGTGGTACATGTTCAGTGAAATCAAAATGCAGTCTGTGAGATATTACAGGACTCGGATGACACTGAGATTTATGCTGAAGATAACACAAACAGGGCACGCAACAGAGCCACTGCAAATGGTCTTTATAAACAGAAACGACTCTTTCTACTGGCAGATCTGACTGCTTTACATATTTTCTTCCAAGACCCATAAGGCTAGGAACTGTAAGACCCAGCATCAATAGCTAACAGTGTCTTTCCAAAGTCCAGTGGTGTTAGGATTAGTACCCCCTTATAGCTGTGGCAATTGGTTAGATCACTCAGAGAATCATTCCTGGCCTATGATGGACTTTTTGGCCCATTACAAAAAGAAAAGGCTTTCCTGCTCAATTAAGTTGTTTTTATTACTCCCATTATTACTTCCATTTATTACACCCATGGCTGCATGGGTGACAATAACTTTACTACAATGAACTCTAAATGCCCAAAGCTTTCAGGCCCCATAGAACTCTTCATCAGGGGAGGCAGGAAAAACAGGGAGGGAGAATTGCCTAATCCTACAAGTAAAACTGAAAGTCCAGCTTTGCTGTATGAGGATGATGGTTTATTTGTACCTTTGAGAAGGTCAGCAAAGGCATTTGTGTGTTTTGCCCATAACTACTGCAGATGCATATTGCTACTATCTGTTTTTGCAAAGCTGGGGATTCTTCCTTCCTTCCTTCCTTCCTTCCTTCCTTCCTTCCTTCCTTCCTTCCTTCCTTCATTTTTTAATTTATTTTTTAATTTATGTATTTATGTATGTATTTATTTATTTATTTATTTATTTATTTATTTATTTATTTATTTATTTATTTATTTAACTCAACAGAAGGCCCCCTTTTCCTCTCCCCAGGAGAGCTTACCACAGTCTCATGGTAGTAGTCATGTGGCTATCTGATTCAACCTGGAAGTTGGGTTGCTGTTCCTCACGGCTTGAAGCCAGTAAGCAATGTATATGGACTTCCATGCCTTTTCTCCTTGTGGCGCAGTGGTTAAACTGCTGTACTGCAGCCAAAACTGTGTTCACGACCTGGGGTTCAATCCCAGGTAGCCGGCTCAAGGTTGACTCAGCCTTCTATCCTTCCGAGGTGGGTAAAATGAGTACCCAGCTCGCTGGGGGGGGGGGGGGCAATGTGTAGCCTGCATAATTAACTTGTAAAATGCCCAGAGAGTGCTTGAAGCACTATGGGGCGGTATATAAGCAGCACGCTTTTGCTTTTTCTCCCCTTCTTGAGTATTTTACCATTTAGCCTGATGAAGATTTCTACAGTGCTTGAAAATTTCTATCGTTCGTGAATTCTTGGAGTTTCGCTTTTGTTTTACTCCTATGGGTCAACACGGACTCATCCTTCTTTGGATGTACTCCTGGCTGTTCCTGTAGCACCAAATGATTGCAGAACGTAAGGTCCTCTGGCTTCCAAAATGGCAAGAACACCCTCTGCGCCACCCCTCGTACATCCCCTGTGTGACCTGTTGTGCATCCAGAGGAAATTGAGATGCATTGAGTTTTGCCACTGTGGAATATAACAGTGGGAATCTCAAAGATAAGTCCCTTCTCTGATAAGGGAGATAAGATTCTTGAGGAATTAGTCATCTTCAGACATAAAATGAATGTTGTTACTGTATTTCTAAAACAATATATCAATACAAGGTTTTTAGTTTAGCTTAAATCTAAAATATACTGGCAATAGATTTTTACCTGTTAGTTCACTTTTGAATTCTTTGGAATAAGGAGGCCAACTGTCATTGCATTGGCTATTTAATCTCGTCCTTCTCACAGGAATGCTTAAATTTTTTAAAAATAATCCATCACTTTGATAATTAACACTTATGATGGGCATCTTGCCTATCCATTCACCAGAGTGGTAAATTATTCTCTCATCTGGTGAATAAAGTTGGAGAGGAAAGGAGGTGGTATGGTTTTAAAAGGAGGTAGGATGGCTTCAAAATGGCGGCCAAAAGGAAAGTGTGAGGTGCCACAGCTCACTGGGAGAGTGCTCTGCATGCTGAAGGTTGCAAGTCCAGTCTCTGGCGTATCCAGGCAGAACTGGTAAGAACTCCTGCCTGAAACTTTAGCGGACCAGTGGAAAACTGTGCCAACAACAACAACAACGAGGCAGAATAAGGCCAGAAGTAAAAAAAGTTTAAGCCAAATTCAGTTGTGCTCATCTGAAAAGAAGTACAGTGGTTATAGGTTGACCAAAAAGCATTCAGAGAACATGTTTGCCCATTTTAAGCATAGATCTCTACAGAGGAAACAGAATGTCCTGAGTACTGTGTGTCCTTAGTCCCATGCTAAAGCCAAGTTAAGAGCAACTTCCATTGTGATGCCTTTGGGTTAGGTCAGTTTTTCTACATCGATCCTGCATAGTACCCTCATCTGAACACTGACATGGCTGCTAATGAATACTCTGAATGTCATCTTTCACTTTTTCCTTTGTGTATCTTATTTCAGCTCCAGTGTGAAGTAGTTCCAGAACCACTTTGGTCATAAACAAACCCACTGGCAGTTACCTAGTCACAGTGTAACATTTCCTGTTTCAACTGCTATCAGTCAGAATGGAAAGATAATGGGTTGTTAATGGAAGACAGGCTGGATAGCTGAGTGGTTTAGGTAGCTTGCTGCAGAGTCAAAGGTTGGGAGTTCAATTCCCCACTGTGCCTCCTATGAGTAAAACCAGCCTGTGTGGCCTTGGGCCAGCTGCACAGTAGTCTCAGGGCACTCCCAGAAGAAGGGAATGGTAAACCACTTCTGAGTACTTCCTACCTGAAAAATCTAGAAAAAGGGTTGCCATACGTCGGAATTGACTTGATTGCACTTGATTAATATTGGTGGAAGACAGATTGCACAACCAACTTTTTTCTTCCCCTTCTCCCTTGCACACCCATGTACTCCCAAATGGAGGACAGGGAGGCAGGGAGGCTCTGAACTGAATTGTGGATTTCTTGTAGAGAAATGCAATGGGAGAATGGAATTGTTTCAAATCAGATGGCACAGGATAACTCCAAATCAGTGAGAGAAATTTGTATATTCCTTAAAATTATAAATATAAAATATTTCCATCCCACCCCACAACATTTCCTCAAAGATGCAAGCTTCAGCAATCTGATGTGCATATTCAGTCCGAGTTTGCCTTTCAATGACCAGTCACAAAATAAAGCTCATATAAGACAGGTGAGGAAAATATTAATTCATCCATTCCTTTCTAGCATCTATACACCTCCTCTTTAGTGGAAACCACTACTCTGGATGGTCATTCCAATTAACATAAGCCCTATCTCCCCCCTGCCCCTCCACCCAAAACCAAAAATAATAAATGAAAGTCCACAAA
Source organism: Intellagama lesueurii (assembly GCA_037013535.1). Classification (NCBI taxonomy): domain Eukaryota; kingdom Metazoa; phylum Chordata; class Lepidosauria; order Squamata; family Agamidae; genus Intellagama; species Intellagama lesueurii. The sequence continues at coordinate 226,905,961 of JBAJHW010000001.1, forward strand.
CCAATAAAACATGGCCAGATAAATATACAGATTTAAAACTAAAGAATGATGACCCTTGAGTGGCATTTGGGTCCCAGAGCCAATACTCCTTGGGGAAGCCCCTCTGCAATGACATGAAATGAACTGAAATGAGATGTCATTTCGTCAGATTCTGAGTTCTGTTGACACAAGATCCCTTCCCTCGGTTTCATGGGATCCCCCCCTTTCCCTGGCAGTTCCCATGTTGTTCAGGATGTTCCTCCAAATTTCTGGAGAAGATTATCTGCGGGTCTACAGAATTTTAGGATGGGGTGGGGAAACAGAAAGATTGGTTGCACAAGGCTACCTTCCTCTCATGCAGCCGTTAGTTACAACCTGTCACCCCCTGGCTGACTAGTTAACCTTTCCACAACCAAGATGATGTCATAGAAAAATATGCACCTGAACTATCCTAATTCACAGTACTCTCATCATCTTGATCATAGCTTATCTACAGAACAGCAAAGTATCGGGAACACCAATATTCATAGACTTGATTTCTAAACTATACGCCTTTAGCCTGTAAATGAAATTTTTAGTAAGAGATTGGGGGTGGGGATGCAGTCCTGTGGAAAATCTGAAAATAACACAGTACTTCAAAGTTATTATTTAATGGCCTTTAATTACACTTGTGCTAGAAATATGTTTTTATCCAAGAAACTAATAATAAAGTATTCACGTACTTGGAGCTATTTTCTGGTTAGAAAAACATCTTATCTGTGCAAGGAACTCTCTTGATTATATTCATTCTTACCATTCACTTACCACAACATACCAGATAAAACAATAATATGATGTACAGCTTTAATGACGCGCTTTTATCTTGAGGAGGCAAACGCATAAATAAACCCTCTTTATCTAGACAAATGTGCTGCCCTTTCTATTTTCCCCACATTTGTTGGAGAGACTACAGAACAAATTACTCTGTCCTAATTAGCATAATTATCAACTTTTGTGTGTGTCAGACATCTTGAATTCAAAAAAACATCTGATTCTAACTGTCTCTTTTCGTATTGATACAAATGAAAATGTTTGCACCTCTCTTTGTCTCTCATACACAAAGAGAGAGAGAGAGAGAGAGAGAGAGAGAGAGATTTCAACAGTGTGTGGGAGAATTACTCTTTTGAACTACAACTCCTACAATGCTCCAGTCAGCATAACCACTGTCCGTAGTCCAAAAAAGTAACTTTCCCAAGCACTGCTCTTTAAGGATTTAAAAATCGGGTCTGTGGATAGGCAGGTCAGTCCCACAGTCTTGTTACAAAATTGGCCAGTGTGTCTTATATGAGTTCAATATAATGTTGGCTCTTCCCACTTTCTAGTAGACAAATAGCATGATCAGAATGATACTGATTGAGGCAAGAGATAACATAGCAAGGCTGACAGCTATTCCCACAGACTTCCTCAGAATTCTACTGCCACCTTGAAGTCATGACATTGTCCTGTGATGTTTGCCCAGGATGGAAAGAAATCAGCCGAGTCACAGAGGCAGTAGAGATTCCACAAGGATGGCCAAACATCCTGCACACCCTCCAACAGACAGGGCACTACTGTGTTTGCTGGACAGCTATTGGTGCGTCACTCATTACAGACAGGATGCTCAGGCCCAGAGTCAAAAGGAAAATTCACACAGAGGGACCAAACACTGCACAAATGAGAAACACTCAACGGCCAACAGAAAAAGAACTGCTTATTGCCTGCCTGCATTCAGATGTATACTCGATGGGCACAGAATGGGTAGGACTTTTTGTACAAAGGCTCAGAATGCACACCATAGATTTTATCTGATGCATCTACCAAATGGGGAAATGAGCTTGCAAGCTTAGGTTCAACAATAAAGATTAATATTGGAAGGGGGAAAATCTTGTCTTAATCTGATGCAACTGGAACAATGGACTAAAGGATGGGTGGAAAAATGGGAAATGTACGGATCTTATGAAATTTGAAGAGATGGTTGTATTAAGGGAAAAAACAAGACGTTAAGTTATTAAGAGGGTTGATAAGTGAGATTTATAAGATGCTAATAGAAGTGGAAGATTAACATGATGCACTTAAGGTATCATGGGAAATGGATTTCGGAAGGGAAATAAGTACGGGAAAATATTTGGGATAAAAGAAAATTTTAATGTATGTCAGTAAGGATAAAAGAAAATTACTATAAACTGACTGGTCCAAGAAATCTGGGTAAAAATGGAGGATGTTGTGGTCCACCAGATTTAGAGGACAAGAGGCAGAGAATACAGGGCTCCCGGTTCTTGACAAACTCTAGAACACTGGTTCCCAACCTTGGGTGCCCAAGTGTGATTGGACTAAACCTCCCAGAAGCCTTCACCACCAGTGAAGGTGGTGAAGGATTTCTGGGAGGTGCAGTCCAAGAACGCCTGGGAACCCAGGATTGGGTGCTACTAGTTTAGAGCTATATTGCTGTCAGTTCCCCTTGGGGGCTTGGCTTACTTTGGGACCTGAGTCTATTTATTCTCCATCACTGTTTTTAACCTATACTTGTCCTTGACCTGACACATTTTCCAGTTAAAACAGTCTGTGGTGTGTACATACATGCCAAGGCAAACATGAGATTCTGCAGGAGTGTTGTGCAAACTTAGCCAGTTTGGTAATAGGGTGTTCTTCTATTAACATCTTCTGCCTGTGCAAATAGTAGAATACAGTCCTTTCTGTGAGTTAACCGATGGCATCAATTCCTCTGAGAAACAGTTCTTGCAATGCAGTGTAAATAGTTTACACACTGGGGTACAACTACTGGCTGACAGATTTTCCCTTTCTTTGAAATTGATCACTGTTTTAGATTCTACTTTGCCTGGTTAAGCGCAAGAGCTAATTTTGTTTTAATTGTGAAGGCCCAGATCCAAGGAATCCCCTTTAGCAGAATCAAAGGACTATTCATCTGGGGGAAATGCTTTAACAGAAAACCAACGTTATTACATAAATTATCCTTCAGCACAACAACCTCCTCCCTTCAGTTGTCTTGGTGTGATCACATTATCACATGTAGAAGCTGCCTGCCTGCTTGGATGTCCGTTTTTTGATGATAAGTATTATCTATTGTATTGCATAGTTTTCTGTCAGAGCAGGGTATGTTTTTTCCCCCCAGCATTCCAAATATACTTCCCAATCTTAACTTTGGCCTTTATCATCTGAAGATAATTGCTGCAACAAACTTGCTGAAATTAATCTAGTGAGAGAACTGACAGCAACGTCTGCAGCTGGAGAGGCACCAGTGTGGCGAAGAGCTGTGGTGAACTGGAAGAATATAGGGCAATCGTAGCAGGAAATGGTTCCTCGCTGTCTTGGCAAATAAAATTCATGCTGTTTAAGACACAAATATAAACCTCTTAAGGCCTGGCAGAACTACAACTCACCAGAATAATGCGGAGCCTCGTGAAAGTTTATGCCTGACTGCTTTTCTTCAGAACCTGCTAGACTCAACCCCAACCATTCTCTAGGGAGGCCATTTCAAAGGGCCCATGGGGGAAGGATTAAATCTTGGCCTGAAGAGGGCAGCATAATTCTAAAGGCACAGAACCCTGGGGGATTTCATTAAGGCCAGATGGGTTTCCAGAGATGGGGGAAGACCGGGTGGAGCTGGAGTTGGCTAGGTGATTCCTTTCAACAAGGAGGTGAGAGTGGGAGAGAGCTGGTATTGCACGTAGTCATATCATTTAGGGACCTCAGATTATGAAGCTGATTATGAGGATTATGAAAGTTTGTCAGAGGATGGTCCTACTTTTGAAGGTGTCCTTCATTTGAAGGGCTGCCCAGTCCAAGTCTGATTCAAAAAAAGGGAAAAGGAGCTCAATGAGGATAAGAAATCAGGGACCTTGGTGATGTGTTTATGAAACTGTAAACAAAGAGAAACAAAGTAATGAGGGAACTGATAAGCTAAGGCCAATGAACTTTGATTACCTGAAAGATTTCTAATACTGTTTGGAATACTGTTTCACTTCAATAAATAAGTTTTTGGTTGTTGTGGGTTTTCCGGGCTGTTTGGCCGTGTTCTTAAGATTTTTCTTCCTAACGTTTCGCCAGTCTCTGTGGCCGGCATCTTCAGAGGACAGGAGTCAGAACTCTGTCTGTGCTCTGGTGCAGTTTGTTGGATAGTTGAGTATTTATAGCTGTGGGATCAGCTTTTGTCCTTTTCAGGAGATTGGGTGATTATGGTGATCAGCGTGTTTTTTGTTGTGGGTGTATTGTTGTGATAAGGGGGAGAGATGATCTGTCACTGTGATTGATGGGTGTCGTTAGCTGGTCTTTTGTGTGCAGTGATCACTGGTCCTTGTGGCTGGGTAGAGTTCATTGACCTCTAAAACTCAACAAACCTTGGATCCCAGCACTGAAAAATACAGCCTGCAAAAATACTGAACTATCCAACAAACTGCACCAGAGCACAGACAGAGTTCTGACTCCTGTCCTCTGAAGATGCCGGCCACAGAGACTGGCGAAACGTTAGGAAGAAAAACCTTAAGAACATGGCCAAACAGCCCGGAAAACCCACAACAACCATCGGATCCCGGCCGTGAAAGCCTTCGAGAATACAAATGAGTTTTTGGTTGTTCACAAGACAAGTGTCCAGTCATATGTTAATGGTATTGTGGATTCAGATAATCCACTGGTGGCAGCATAAAGGGAACGCGCCTGTGGGCCCTTGTGAGGGAATAATAAACAAGGGACACGGGGTTCGCGACAAACTGGTAACCAGCAGCGGGATTCGAAATAATCCAATGTTCCAGTAAAAGGGATACGAAATAATCCAGAGTGGGAAAGTGAATATTTTGAGAGTGAGGTATTCCTAGGCAGAAGGATGTGTGGATCTGAGGTGAATAAGTTGGTGACCTGCTAGAGTGGTAGAGTCTCAGGAGAAGACTTAATGGCAGGATTTCTAAACCTAGATTTGAGGTAAGTCCTTGAAAAGGGAAAATACCTACTCAAAATAGAATATTTACCTCAGGATTTGAGAGACCAATTTGAGAGAGTCATGGGCTAACTCAGAGATCCGGTCTAACAGAGAGAGAACAGGCGCAGATGGAGTGGAGGCCTTGGGTCTAAATAAGTCTGAGGGGATTTTTAAAAGATTGAAGTGAAAAATCAGTTAAGCAGAGAATTGTTTTATGTCTGAAGGTAGAGGGATTGTCTCAGACTGAGAAACATAGTGGCCTGTGTGAAGTCAGTTGAACTGTAGCCATTATCAGCTGCCGAGTGAGAGCGAGAGATACATAGTACTGCAGTGGAGAGAAAAGAGAAAAAAACAACAACCCAGCAGTAGAAGTATTTTAAACAGAGGCTTGACTGACTCAGAGATATAAATCAGTCCATTTTTGTAAAAAATAATAATTACGTAAATATGCCACCTAAAAGAGTTAAAAAGCCAGTAATGGAGGTAGTGAATGCTCAAGAAGCTGAGGAGAATGCAAATGGGGATAGAGATCCTCAAATTCATGAGGTACCTGAGGAATTTGAGGAGGAATCCTCAAGGGAAATTATTAAAAGTTCACTAGATCTTGAGAAGTGGAAACTAGAACAGGAATATAGACTTAGAGAGAAAGCCATGGAACTGGAAATTAGAGAGAAAGCCAGAGCTAAGGAAATAGAACTTGAGATGGAGGAAGCGAGGGCTGAAGAAAGAGCTAGGGAACTAGAGCTCAAGGAGAGAGCTGAGGCCAGAGAAAGGCAATTTGAGCTAGAAAACAGGCAAATGCAATTTCAAATAGAGATGAAAAAATTGGAATTAGCTGCTCAAAATAATAATAATAATAACAATTCTAGTGAGGTAAATCTCTCAAAAACTGATTTAAACAAATTTCCACAATATAGAAAAGGAGATTGCCCTGAGGCATTCCTAATATCTTTTGAAAGAGCTTGTTGGGATTTCAACGTTAAAGATGAGGAGAAAATGGTTACCTTAAGGTCCTTGATCTCGGGAGATCTTGCAAAAATCTATTCAGAAATGCCTCTGGAAAAAAAATAGAGACTTTGAAGCCTATAGAAAAATGGTATATTCTAGATTTGGCATAAACGCAGAACATCTTAGAAGGAAATTCCGTTCCATTAATAAAAAACCTGAAGAATCTTATGCCCAGTGAGGAGCTAAATTAATTCAATGTTTGGATAGATGGCTGGAATGGGAGGGTGTCACCTCTCTGGACCAAATGAAAAGTGTGATTGGTTTAGAACAATTTTACTCGATTTTGCCAGTGGACTTGCGTTATTTGGTCAAGGACAAAAAGCCAGATAATGTATTCCAAGCATCAGAGTTAGCGGATGACATTAGTGAAATTAGGTAACCCAGATATTCTGAGGTAAAAATTGAAGGCAGAGTGTGGGAAGACACAAAGAAGTTTCATTATATATAAAAAAATTACCTCAGAGAAAATGGTGAAGCTTGAGTTAAGGACAGACAGTCATTCAGGGAACAAGAGCCCCTAAAGCTAAAGGGTTCTGAGGAGAAAAATAAATCTTTTATTTCTAAACAAAGAGACTATAGGACGTTTCAATTGTGGAGAAATAGGACACATGTCGTTCAATTGTGGGCAAAATAAGGACAAGAATTCCAGTCAATCAAAGCCTGAACAGTATAAACAACCTAAACAAGTATATTGTCTTCAAAATGGAGAGGCAACTCAAACAGCAGCTAAAGCTGGCAGTGGCATGGTTGCCACGGCAACACATGTAACAGATTGGGAAGAGAATGCAGCTATCCTGGTAGCTAAGGTGGTGCAATGCTATTTTATAAAATGTAATCCAAATTTGCTATGTAGTTCAGGAGAATTTATTTTTGTGAACCATACTAAGTATTTAGCGCTCAGGGATTCATGTTCTCAAGTTACAATATGTCACCCTGATATAGTCCCAAAGGAAAATATAATAGAACATGAAAAGATTTCTGTTAAGGGAATTGGGGCTGAGGTTGTGGTCTTACCGATGGCTCAAATACCGGTGCAATATGAGGGATGGTCTGGAATTTGGAAAGTGGCCATATCTGATCAAATTCCTGCTCCATGTTTAATAGGACTAGATCTGGCTGAGCATGTACAGAGTGTCTTTGTAACAACTTGTTCTCAGGAAAGGCTAATTAAAGCCACTGAGGAAAATAATGATAATGATAATCTACCTGAAGCCAGTGAAGAGAAAGGAACAGCTGATTTAGTCACTATAAAAAACGCTAAGAATCCCTCCTTTGTTCAAGAACAAAAGGAAGACCCTACCTTAAATGAATGCTTCGCTCAAGTTAAGGAAATTCCACTGACCCCTGAAAATCCTGAACGATACCATATAGAGGAAGACCTATTATATAGAGAGGTTTTAGTGAATCCTATTAGGGGAGGAGGAAGTATACACAAACAATTGTTAGTACCTTTTAAATATAGAGAGAGTGATCCAGAATTAGTGGTTGAATATGTAGATAAGTTATTGAACTCATTACAACAGTCTCTGGAAACAGCAGCAGAGAACTTACAGAGCTCTCAGGAAAAACAAAAACTATGGTACGACAGTAAGGCCAGGAAAGAATATTTCAACCCGGTGAAGAATTATTATTGCTAAGACCCATTAAAGGAAATAAATTACAACTGGCATGGGCGGGTCCATATAAAGTGGTTTCTAAAATGAGTGAAGTGAATTATGTAGTTCAGAGGGAAGGAGAAGAAGGCAAAAGGGTGGTACACATGAATATGATCAAGCCCTATCATAGAAAGGAGAATTTTGCCTTATACACTATTAAAGAAACTCCCAATGAGAAACCTGAGTTGCAATATAGGGAAGGGAGGGGTGATCCCCAGTATAACCCAGAAGAAGCCATTATTAGCCCTGCTCTATCACCAAAGCAGAGAGAGGAAATTAAAAACATTCTGCAGAAATATAAACAAGTGTTCTCATATAAACCTGGTGTGGCCAAGAGTGTGGTGCACAAGGTAGATACAGGCGATGCACAACCTGTAGCTGTCACTCCTTACCGGGTAACGGGGCCCTATGTTGCCAAGGTCCATAGGGAACTTGATGAAATGTTGAAAGCAAACATTATTATTCCTTCCACGAGTCCTTGGGCAGCACCAATAGTGTTGGTGGACAAGCCAGATGGTAGTATCCGCTTCTGTATAGACTATCGAAAGTTAAACCACCTCACTAAAACCGATGCTTACCCAATGCCTCGGTTAGATGACCTTGTAGAGGCCATAGGGAAATGCAATTATATTTCAAGCCTCGACCTAACTAAGGGGTTTTGGCAGGTGCCAATGGACCCCAAAGATCGAGAAAAGACTGCTTTTTGTAGCCCCCTGGGCCTGTTTGAATTTCGAGTGATGGGATTCGGGCTCAAGAATGCTCCAGCAACCTTTCAGAGGCTAGAAGACCAAACCTTAAAAGGGCTGAGAGAGTTTACAATAGCTTATATTGACGGCATAGGAATCTATAGCCAGACCTGGGAAGAGCACAAAACCCATCTAGAAACTGTGCTACAAAGATTACAGGAGGCTGGATTAACAGTGAAAGCAAATAAATGCCAGATTGATAGTTCAGAGCTAAAGTATTTAGGTCATATAGTAGGTGGAGGAGTAACTGAACCTCTAGAATCTAAAATAGAGGCTATCCACAATTGGCCCATTCCAAAATCTAAGAAAAAAGTAAGATCATTCCTAGGGTTAGCGGGCTACTACAGACATTTTGTTCCCAATTTTAGTGAAGTAGCTGCCCCTTTATCCAATCTAACCCATAAACACCATTCTGAGAAAATCCATTGGACAGCTGAGTATGAGGAGGCCTTTAACAAGCCAAAGACGGTGTTGACCTCTGGACCAGTACTGCGAGCACCAGACTTCCAGTGTGAATTCATCATCTTTACGGATGCATCTAACATCGGGCTGGGTGCCGTGCTGAGTCAGGTGGATGACAACGGAAACCATCACCCCGTGACTTTCATTAGTAAGACACTGCAGGTGGGTGAAAAACATATTTCTACCATCGAGAAGGAGTGCCTAGCCATTGTGTGGGCATTACAAAAACTGAAACCATATATTTGGGGGAGACATTTTGTCTTATGTACTGACCATTCCCCAGTTTTGTGGCTGAGGACTATTCGTGCCAACAACAATAAACTGATGAGGTGGACACTACTTCTACAGGACTTTGACTTTGAGATACGAACTGTGAAAGGAACCCAGAATGTGGTTGCGGATGCGCTGTCGTGGAGACCAGAGGACTGAGGAGAGAAGACTAATGAATATTAATATATTAAATGTTTTATTGTTGTAATGGTTTGCTTATATAAAGTGATGTGTTGAGTATATATAAATGAGTGATGTAGAGATATATTTATGTGTTGAATTGGTTTAGATCCTAAATGGTAAGTGTATTATATGGTAAGTGTATTGGTTTAAAATGTTCCCTGTGTTCCGTGGCAGTTAGCCCTGTCATTCCTGCCACTCACGCTCAAGAGCCTATGACAGAGCTGGAGAGGCAGAGTCAATTGATATATGAGGCTTGGTTGAAGGAGGAGCAATCAGATAGGGATGAGATAGGGATGAGTTAGGGATGAGTTAGGGATCGGTTAGGGAACTGATGAGGAGATAAAAAGAACTGGCTAGAAAGAGATAGGTTGGTGATGTGTTTATGAAACTGTAAACAAAGAGAAACAAAGTAATGAGGGAACTGATAAACTAAGGCCAATGAACTTTGATTATCTGAAAGATTTCTAATACTGTTTGGAATACTGTTTCACTTCAATAAATAAGTTTTTGTTTGTTCACAAGGCAAGTGTCCAGTCATACATTAATGATATTGTGGCTTCAGATAATCCACTGGTGGCAGCATAAAGGGAACATGCCTGTGGGCCCTTGTGAGGGAATAATAAAGAAGGGACATGGGGTTCGCAACAATGGCAATCTCTACTATTCTAATTCTGTATGTATTAATTAACATACATAGTTTTTTAAAACTTTTAATCTTTACTGCATTTAAAAAAGAAATTATAAAAATAAGTAAATAATTATCACAATATTAGCACATAACCAAAATAACTTTCTATTATCTCTTTCGCAATAACAGTAAGTCTTTAACATTTTTACTTCCTTTAACATACATAGTTAAAGCAATTCAGAGTCTTCCTTTGTCCTCTTCTTAGGAGGAGGAAGTCCTCCCTTTTGGTAATGTATCCTAGGAGAGCCAATGTAGTGTGGTAGACAGAGGAAAAAATCCTGTCATGTAACTATGTCCCCCACACAACTCGGATCGGGCACCAGAAACATTTAACTCACACTGAGTTCTGAGGCTCCCTTGAGCTCCATTTGGCCTTTGGGAACCTTGGAATAATGTGTGTCTGGGGAGCCTTTAAGAGTCAAAAATTGCCATGGATGGCTGCCACTGGGATCGGACCACCACTGATCTGAGGGTGTTTTTTGATTTTGAAAGATTCACCCACTCATCTCAAGGTCCATTTTTCCCCAGGGCAAAAGGGAGCCTGGGGAAACCTCAGAACCTAAAAGGGGTGGGTGGGTGGATGTGTAGGGAGCTTTTAATTCATGTAAATTAAATGTTCCCAGTGCCTGATCTGAGTTGTGCTGGATCCAAAGTTATGCAACAGGATTTTTGCCAGAGTGTTGAACTAGGACTCTAGAGACCTGTCTCAAGTCCCTTCTAGTTCATGAAAACTCACTGTGGAGTGGCATTGTTAAACTACCATATTTTTTGCTCTATAAGACGCACTTTTTCCTCCAAAAAAAGTGGGAGAAAAAGTGTGTGCGTCTTATGGAGCGAATACTGTAAAAAAAAAGGGTGCAATTTAAATTCTAACTGTAGGTGGCGAAAGAGGCTGCTTCTTGGTAGCTCTTTCGCCCCAACAGTTAGGAAAAAGCTGCGGAGGAAGGCCAGGTAAGCTCCCGGAGGTCTACGGGGGGAGGGTGGTGGCGATTTCGGCCTGCTAGGCCTGCGGGGGGTGGGGTGGAAGATGGCTGGGAAGGGAAGGGAAGGTGGCGATTTCGGCCTGCTAGGCCCCGGGGGTGTGTGTGGAGGACGGCTGGGAAGGGTCTGGGAAGGGAAGGGAAGGTGGCGGTTTTGGCCTGCTAGGCCCCGGGGGGGGGGGGGTGGAAGACGGCTGGGAAGGGTCTGGGAAGGGAAGGTGGCTATTTCGGCCTGCTAGGCCCCAGAGGGGGGGGGGGGTGGAAGACGGCTGGGAAGGGTCTGGGTCAAAACTGCCACCTTCCCTTCCCTTCCCAGACCCTTCCCAGCCGTCTTCCACACACCCCCGCGGGCCTAGCAGGCCGAAATCGCCACACACACACCCGTAGACCTCCGGGAGCTTACCTGGCCTTCCTCCGCAGCTTTTTCCTAACTGTTCCTAACTTTTTTCCTGTTTTGCTCCCCTAAAAATGAGGTGCGTCTTATGGAGAGGTGCATCTTATGGAGCGAAAAATACGGTATTCCTTGGACATCTCACATAACATTCCTTGAAAACCTGTTAGGGACACCATGATTCCGGAGCAACTTGATGGCACGTAACAACAAGAAAGGCGGGATAAAAATATTTTAAATAAACAAGTAAACAATAAGTGGGCACTCTGGCTAATCTGGACCTCTTCCTTTGTAAGTCCAGGCAACCTTCCTTATATACTTATCCCAGTGACTCAGGTGTGAGAGAACCAGGTGTATGGGTGGAATTTGAGAAACTGGAGGCTGGGATTTCTCAGTATTATGCAGCCAAAGCAAGCAGCATCTAAACACAGCCCTGTCTTCCAGTAAGAGACATTTGTCTGCCAAAATAGTCTTCCATGTAAGTAACTGATAAAGGTGGAGAGTCATTTTTTAAATCTACTGTGATGCATTTTCCATCCTGCTAGTCTAGAATATATAGTCATCTCAGGTGCATATCTACAGGCATACTTTGATGGATATCAAAATGCAAATTGGGGCCTCCTACTGCCCTGACTCAGTGCTTATGCTCAGGTACATAAAAATGTATGGCTTGCTCAAGAAATGCCAACTGATATCAAATCAAATAAATTTATTGTCATTGTAAGTATATACATAGTATACCCATACAACGAAATTCACACAGACACCCAGAGACCAGACCCACCTGCACACACATAAAAAATCCTCAAACACTCCCCACCCACTAAAAATCCCCCACTAAGAATACAAACATCTACACCGCAGGCCAAGTAACACTGTCCAACTATTCACTACTGGTGGTATTTAAGCTCATTATTAAGTGCAATTATAGCTCTGGAATAAAAACTATTCAGAAAACGTGTGGTCCGAGTCTTAATTGTTCTATATCTTCTGCCAGACGGCGACAGTTCAAAAAAGTTGTAAGCAGGATGGGAAGAGTCTCTCAGGATGTTGTGTGACTTCCTCAGACAGCGGGATGTGTTGTGGACCACGCAGTGGTTTCACTTAATATCTACGTGCTGAATATGTGTGTGACTTATTGCCCATGAGTACAGTTGGATAGTAGCCATCATTTTCTTGTTTCCATTAATCAAGTATTTAGATTAATGGGAAGGGTACAAAATAGTCTGATTTAATACCTGAATTGTATTCAAAATGGTTCACTCAATGTAGAACTTGGCTTTAAACATGCAAATAACATGTAGTGTAGAACATGTTTTATTTACTCTTTGTACCATTCTTTGGTCTCAAATGGGTGCAGGTGTATGGCTAAGGGTACATAGGAAGCTTCTTCATACTGGGTTCAAAATCCCAGTATTGTCTATTCTGGGAGCAGCTCTGTAACATGTCATGAAGAGGTCTTTTCAGCCATGCTTCTGGAGGTCCTTCTAATTCTGTATTAAGAGAAAAACAGGTTATACAAACAGGAAGCTCAAGGCTCCTTCGAAATACAGTCTTCTGTGAGGATAGTATTGGTTGTCTGTTGAGTACTTGTAATGTGGGATGGTAGCGTAGTTATGCAAATAATATAACTTTTGGAGGAAAATTGCCCTAAGCTCAGGAATCAGTGGATCCCTTGTCAGTTGTGTACTGAGCCACACAACTCCTCATGCAAGTTATAATACCTATGGTGACTTCGCCGCCCAAAGCTCTGGACATGTTTTTTCATCTATTGCCATCATTTTATTTCACAATTAAGATATGGGAAGAGAATTAAATCCCAAAATCAATAAGAGAAACTCCCTCCCATATTAAGTAGGGATAGCCTTGAAGTAACACATGGCAATTTACACCCCATTGTGACTGAGGACCACCTGAAATGTGGAGTTCTATGAGATCGATGCAAATGTTTTGGAACAGATGTTTTAGTAATCGGAAGGTGTATATGACTCCACTGGCTGACAAAGAGCTATCTAAAGATACCAAGGAGTAAATCTAGTAGAAAGCAGATGGAGTTGTGCCCCACTCCATTAGTCTGCTTTGAAAAAAAAGACCCACAACAACAGCGCCACTAGTATGTGGTAGAAAACCTTTGCACATTTTATTCCTATCAATGGTGTACAGGCAGCATATGTGCCTGGAACTGATTACCAGATGGACAGAGAGATAGCAATCATCCTTTCCAGTACAACAGTGTGAGTGTTAATATGCACGTGTACAGCAAGGTAGTGACAGACAAATGGATTGTCTTTCTGGAACTTTGGGCAATCAAAATGGCACCACTATGCATTTGGTTCCTCCACCTTCATTATAAATTGTCACAGTTTCTTAATGTAAGAACAGAGGAGTAGGTATGCTTTCCCACAGAAGTCTGATCGGAGTAGCTAATATCCTTGCGTTGCTGCCAAGAACCTGCCAATGCGAATGATACTACCCCTTTCCTGGTAATACAGAGTCCATTGTAATTCCCCATAATGCCCCACAGTTATGCTAAGCCCTGCCAGACACTGAAGGCAAGTATAATAACAGTTCCTTAGTACTCACACTGCCAGCTCTACTATTCTTGCCTTTCTATCTTGGTGGCAAACATACCCAATGATACGCCAGTGTCTGAGCAGAAATAAACAAGAGGAGGAAAAGGACCAGCACCTGACATGGGACTTCCTCTGGATTTGAGGAGCCACCATTAGAAGGTGTCATGGTGAGGGAACCTCAAACTCAAAGCCAGCCCAGGTCTCACGACAGTCAAGGAAAATTAGAAAGGAAGTGTGTGCCATCTGTAACATTTCGATGGCAACGGAAATTTGGATTATCTAAACATTTCATTGAACAAAGCAGGCAATAAAGTAATAGAGATGAGATGAGTTTCAGCTCTCAGGGAATAGAAATAATGTCTCATTTTTACTACAGCTGTAGATAATAGTGTAATATCTACATTTAACAGCATGCTAATGTCTATAGGGCAAAATAAAATTATTTTCTGCTTCGTGGAAAGGTCCTGCGATAGAGTCGATAACTCAACATGCAAAGTAGTGAAAGGGGGTTTACCTCCCCTCCCCTCTTCTTCCTAACATTGAATCATGCCACTCATAACACATTTAAAATGTACTGAATATTTAATGAAATTTACTACAGCTTCATTCTGCCTTTTCCTTTTTCTAAAGGGTAATTATAATGATGGGAATTCTTCACTTTGCACACACACACACACACACACACACACACACACACACACACACGCACACGCACACACACAACAAAAGGAGCACCGAAAATTCTTTGTAGCCGTTAAGCATGAATGCTGCGCCTTGTTACTTCAGAGAGATGTATTTGGTTAGGCAGAACATCTGTTCCACTAAACCGATCCCCTCCCCCAGAATCCACACCTCCCATCATTTCTTCCTGAAAACTAATTTCTTTGCCTTTTGCTGTAGATTTGAGTTGGCTGTGTAGCCTAATAGTCGAGGGAATTCATGGCTCAAGTTTAATTTGTGAAGTTTGTAGAGTTTATGCAGCAATACAAAGGATCCATTAGACCCTGTAGTTCATTAATAGAGGGGATATGAACACTGGATCCATTTGCACGGCTCGAGTTTAATTTGTGTGAAGTTTGTGGAGCGTGGGGAAAGTCTCACCAATTTTGGATAGCAGAGCCACATCAATTTCCTTTGGAAATTTGGTTCATTGCTTATTGTAGAAATTAATTGCAGGTGTGGGCTTAGGTTCTCCTGCTATATGCTAACAGATTAATCTGAACATAAATCTGAAGCAACTAATCAAACTTTTATATAGTTTGATTTGATTTGGGTTCAGCTGGGCTTGGCAGATTTATTTAGTTCTAGCTGAGCTGCCCCAAGGTGTTTTTTTTTTTTCTTTTGCCTTTCTCCTTCTTCTTTTTACAAAGCAATTGAGTAACTGGGTTGAAGCAGTTAAATCTAATTTGTCACAGAAATATGCATATCACAAGTATACAAGGCTTGATTATGCAAGATTAAGATGGCATGTTAAGAACCATATTAAGAGCCTGAGCAAAGAAGACTGGCTTGACAGACAGAACTAAGGCTCATTTGAAGAAGGAGGATCTTCATCTTTATTTTATAAAATCCACAGAATTATAGTGAGGGAGAGTGAATGAGAAAGTGTGATTCAATGGACGAGCAACATCTTCCATCCTTTCAGATGTTTGGAAGTGGCCGAGCAATCTTTTCCAACCCCTTTGATATGTATGCCCATGATCAATTTATTTTTTCTTTTTGTTTCTTTTTTTACCTGTTGTGCCCTCTGTACAGTTCAGCAGGATCATTCATCAGGAATGGACAAATTAGTCAATTTTACTTTCTCCCACATCAGATTTTTCTTTTTGTTTAACTCTCTGACTCTACCATATTATTAAGACATTTGCAAATCTGGTTAAGTTCTCATCAGCCAATGAAACAAACAGAATTCTTAACCATCTGCAATGGACACATTCAATAAGCACAGCTATTCTCATCATGCTGTGCATCGTGTTGGACCCACGTGCCATCAGGGGTTAAAGATGAACAGAGTCACAGAAGAGAGACAGACAGACAGACAGACAGACAGACAAGGGTGATGGCTCTCATTGCACTACAAACATAGTTGCATATGCAGGGATTCAAGACCAGATTTTTAAGAGGGAAGCATTTGGAACCTTCTACTGTGATGGGATGATTCCGTCTGCTCCAATATTCAGGTCTGGAAAAAAACAAACACCCAAGTTCCTTCTGTTTAATTTTCAAAAGTTCTTGTGAAAAGGCAAGCAACACAAAATTACCTTTCCCTGCTCATCAGCATAAATCAGGGCTGTGCAAGTGTAACACACCATGGACTATGTGGTTCAACCCAGCAGGTGGGGAAGTCCATGGGAAGGGGCTGTGATTCTAACATTTCCATCTAGACAGAGAGATGGACAAGGAAGGAACTTCTGGTCTCCAGGGGCAAGCATCATCCCTTATCATCCTGATTTTGTTGACACTAACAGAATGTCAATAAATATGTGCAGGAGGCACATAGGAAGGCAGACCGTTATAGTGATGAGGGCTTGTATCCTGTTTCTGGCAAACCTGGTGTGAGAGTCTTCACCACTTGGGAGTGGAAAGCCCTTTAAAGCAACCGTTCAGTCTCTATCTCGTTGAACTAAGTTCGGGAGATTGGCAGGGCTTCGGTAGAGTGCTTCCCTCACGGAAATGTTATACGCCAGAAAGAGAAAGAGGATTCTAGCCAATCTGTATTTCCACCCATCGCTATCTTTTCTTTCAGGGGCCTTGAAGAGAATTGTCTTTGGATCTAGCTTTGGAACTTTGGAGAAGGGGAAGACTTTGAAAGAAAAGGCTGTCTTGACATTTGGTTCCAAACATGTTTGGATTAGAAAGAGTGTGGGGGAACGTCATTTGCTGTGGGTGAATCCTGCTCCGGGGTATTTTTGTAGCATCTACTTTGGGCTGAGTTAGTATCATTATTGTAGTTTTTGTGATTTGAATTAAAATTTCAAATCTTTGCAAAGCTGTTGCTGGGTTTGCAGTGCTTGTTTAGAAAATAATCCCTTGCTGACCCAATAAAGACGCGAGGCAAAGAGATGGGTTAAAATTGGGCCACTTTATTTATAACACAGAATAATAATACTGTCAATCCTCTGTTAAAAGAGAGGGGGCCTGCTGTAGTGCGGAAACAGGTTAAAGGCAGGGGTATGCCGACACCCCTTGGTCATAATATGGGCGAGTCCCCGGCCCCAAGTTCCCGCCGTCAATAGACAGCAGGAACCCGGCCAGCCGCTAATAAACACCCCCAGACCTCAAGCCATCTTTTGCTGATGACTATTGGTCCAGAAGTGGCCCAGCGCATCCCCCCGCCGCAGACACTGGATCGCACGATCCGCAGTGCTGGGAAGTGGGATGCGCTGTTGGCTTAACTGCAATTACAATTGAAACACACCGAAAATATCTGTTATTTCTGCACTACCGGCCAAAGTGACCAACTCTATCCACCAAAATTGCCAACAACCCTCCTCCAGTGTGGGATAGGCAAAAAATCCCCCCATCCAAGAGCCAATCAGGATGAAGGTCAAAAATTCCTATCCGGCCCCTGAAACGGCGACCAGAAAAACTCACACTGGAAAAAAGGGAAGGGCGGGTGGGGGACCGAAAAGGAAGAGGAGGGTGCGAAGGGGGAAGGCTGCTTATATAGCCAAAGCCTTCCCACCCTTTGCACCACGTCATGTGGTCTTGTTGCAGCCTCACTCTATCCCGGCTGGGCAGCAAAGAGCGATCGCGTTTGCAAAGGCTATGCCTTGCACGCGATCGCAGCATTGCAGACCAAAGAGCAGTGCACAAGGGCCCCTCAGTTTGATGGTTCAGCCCTGATTCAATTTGGACAGATTTGGACATGATCTCAAATCTGAACTGATGTCTGGAAATCTGAATTTTTGTCCTGCCTGTTGATTGGCATTCAGCAACCAAAATGAACATAATAGAATTATGGTCCAATACAAACTATCCATTGTATAGATTTATTTTAAGGGCAAAATAATTTAGTGTCTATATCACCACAAAAAAAGGGCAGGTTTATAAGAAGATGCATTATAAAAGAATCAATTTGTGAAGTGTTTAATTAGCCTATTATTTTCAAGTGTGTTATTTTTTACAGAGCTGAAAGTCACTTTCTTCCTTATCCCAGGAAACCCATGATTTTGATTAGAGATAGGGGTTGGGGGGGGGGGGAACCACATTTAAAATGTTCCAGATGCTAGAGAGGACCATAAGAGCAGACAATGCCTAATGATTTGTAGAATTCCAAAATGTCGCATTTTGAGAAAGTGTTGTTATTTATCGATAGGAAGTACAATGAATAGGGTCTCTCATTCCTTGTGGAAAATAGTTTCTGTCCCCACTCTACCCTTTTAAATAACGTTTTGACATGACTAGGGCCAAAATCCTACTGAGATTTTCTGTGCTTGCAAAGGTATTCATGAAAGTGGTTGTCATGAGTTTTGGACTGCCTGTTCCATGACTGGTGGAATTATTGAACAGTCTGGCATGCAATGTACCACCCAGAAAACAGCTCACATCTCTTGAGTAATTGCCTGTACTCTATCATGTACACCAGTGGTTTCCAACGTTGGCTCTCTGATGTTCCCGGACTAAAGCTCCCAGAAGCCTTCACCACTAGCTGTGCTGGCCAGGATTTCTGGGAGTTGTAGTCCAAGAACACCTGGGTTACCAAGGTTGGGAACCACTGATGTAAACAATAGAGTTCAGGCCTAAGTATTATGTGTTGCATTGAAATAACTTACTGGCTGAATTTCTGTTGCACAGTTATGCAAAATGCATGCCTTTGGGATCATTTTAAAGTGAATCACCATAAATTAAGAAACCTCAGTAGGCAGGAATCTGTTGCATACTGAGTCCTATGACTTGGCAAGCAACAGTTACTGCCTATAGTGATTTCTTAATGTATGTCCTTTGCACCTAAAAGTCATGCCTTTTGCTTAACTGTGGAGCAGGATTTTGGCCACTCTGCATTTTCTCCCTGTTCTTGTTCCAGATAGGGTTGTGAGGTTTTGCATTTTCTTCCCATACTGAAATGTATGATATTTTTGTACACATTTTCCTAATGCATGCATTTATTTGCACCTACTGCACAATTTATGCACCTTTCCTCCTTGACTAAAGTCTGCTTGTGTGCATTAGTTCAGTTTTAGCTCTTGGCATTTTAAAATGTGCATGTTTCTTAGTATGCACATCATTTCTCAGGAATACCCTGTAAGCCTTTCAAAGGTGCAGCTTCTCAAGGTCAAGTGCGTTTTTTCCCTGGTGAGTCGCGGGAGGTGTGAAAACGCTATTTTTGCAAGCCTGTCGAGCATGTTGTGCTCACTACCATTTCTTCTATACATTTTGATACCTAGTTAGGGTGTGTTAGGTTGTGCAATCACTTATATCACTTCTCATATGACATGGCATGGAAGCCTAAATGGAGAAAACCATTATAATGTAATCGTGGGACTCTTGGCTGAGGGTTGGATCTGTGGAGATGTGCATATAGCCATTAAACTCATTGACCATATGCAAATCTCCACACTTGGATGACTCTAAATCAGAGGTGTCAAATTCAATTTCATCTTGGGCCGCATTGGCATTATGGTTGCCCTCAAAGGTCCGGTTGTATCTGTAAGACTATATAAATGTATCTACTCTTTATCATATTCAATAGTGAGGACTACATTTCCCAAGGTGCTGTACGCCGCCCAAGCGGCTGCACTTTCTGACTCTTCACTGCTTGGAATGCTGGGATTAGAAGTCCCGCTGGGCGGATTCCCAGCATCCTTGCAGAGCATTATGGGTGACCAAGTAAGTGTCTGTGTATTGTATACTGCACAGTAGCAGGCAACACTTCGAGGGCCACATGAAATAGCCTGGCGGGCCCGCGGGCCTTGAGTTTGACACATGTGCTCACAAAACTGTTGTGAGGATTATACTGATCTACAAGGGTTCCTCAGGAAAGGAATTGCACATAAGTATGGAATATATATTTACCATTTGATTTTATGTGTGTTATGGAACTGACTTATAGGAAACCCAACGGGGCTTTCAGAGTAAGTGAAATATGTAAGGGGTGTTTTTACCGGTTCCACGACCACCAGGTGAGCTTCCATGGCCAAGTGGGGATTCAAGTCCAGGTCTCCTGAGTCTGTTACTCTCTCCACTACACCACACTGGCTATATATCATTTGACTTGGCTGTATCAGATAGGTCCCAATCTGGTCCACTTGTGACATTTCAGATATAGGAAAGGCCAGATGTAGTTCTTCCTTTTGTAGACATTTTTTCACCGAGCATGCAAAGCCCAGTTCTATGCATATCTAATTCAGAGTAAACCCAACTCAAGAACTTTCAGGCGTGCAAAGCACATCCCATGTATGTCTGCTCAGGCATAACCCTGAATGCACCAGCTTTTGCACCTGTAAAGCACAGCTCAGTTGCATAAAGTAAGAAGAGGATGTGTCTTTCCCCTATTAAATGTATTTTACATAAGC
The DNA here is from genome assembly GCA_037013535.1 of Intellagama lesueurii. NCBI lineage: Eukaryota > Metazoa > Chordata > Lepidosauria > Squamata > Agamidae > Intellagama > Intellagama lesueurii. The sequence continues at coordinate 226,926,359 of JBAJHW010000001.1, forward strand.
ATGCCATAAAAGTCATAATTGTTTCTCACTTTCCAACATATATTTCCATATTATAATGTAGTAATTACAAATGTCATAGAAGGTTTTTTTAAGGCTTTAAAATGATCCCAAGAAAATGGATTAACGCCTCCTCACTATTGCTTTTTTTGGGGGGGGGGGGTCTCCGCTTGGACTGTTCCCAATTTTAGGACACTGGGGATGAACTATTGACTTGAGCTGGTGTGCTGGAAATGATATACAAGCATTTTTGTCAATACTATCTTATTTCACTGAGATGACAAGTACATACCCAGCTTGATGGAAAGAGGGAGAGAAAGTCTTGGACAAAACAACTACCCAGGGGTCTGATAGATTATGAGCTTTTGACTCCGACAATTCAGTTTCGAGCATATTTCAGAAGCTGCCTCCCTGAAAAGAACTGAAAATGCCTGTAAACATTGTGAGGGCAGAAGGTAGTTCAATGTCATAGGCATTTCACCCTCTCAGGAACAAGGAGGACTTGTGGACGATCTTGTCCATCTAATATCAAAGGTAACTTGTCTTCGAATTCATTTAATACAGAAGCACAGAGATCAGACCCAGTCCTATTGGGACTTCTCTAAACTGTCCCCCTGGGATTGCTCCTCAAGATCTGGTACTGACCTGCCTCAGACAGATCATTCAATTCTTCCAAAAAAAAAAAAAAAGTTTATGAATGTGGGATATTATGTTTCTGTACCCATGACTCAAAATGCTGGGAAACGGCCCAATAGTGCTGCACAATATCATGCCCGTGTTGCCAGCAGGAACAAGGATGCCAAGCTTTACATAGCAAAAGGGAGCCTGAACATTGACAGCACCCATGTCAGCACTCAAGATGGTCTACAGGATACCCTCTTGTGCTTACTACCATTTCTTCTAGGCATGTGTGGCATTCTTCTAGGTATACACACGTGCATGTGTGTATGCTTCTGATGTTCCTTAAAGCTGTTGTGTAGCCTGTAGGGAGAGATTGAGGGGCCTCCTTGTAACCTTGAAAAGAGGCCTTCGGCAGGGCCTTGGCAATACAAGGTTCTTATCAAGGATGGCCAGTACTGCCCTGAAACCTGTCAAAACCTGCTCTCTAGGCCTTGCTCAAAACCCCTCCAAGATGCCCCTCGAGCTCTTTAGCATAAGAAACTAATAAGTTAAGGTATAAGGGTCTGTCGCCATCTTTCTAAGAGGCCTTTGCTCACCTTTAGAGCATAGCTGCTACTGTGTATCTTTTGGCTCCAATAAAACTGAGTTGCACCATGCTGGTCTCCTTTTCTTGTTCTTCCACCAAGGATTTCCCTGCCCGAGCTAGGTAACAATACCAAGAGAACTTGTTGAAAAACAGCCCTGACAATTGCTTTGTGTCTGGGTGAGAAGTGGTTAACTGATGAAAAAATGAGTCAGGTTCTGGGATTGAATGGTAGTAAGAATTCAAATAGAGAAGATAAACTGTTCAGATGCATGGCAAAATATGCCCCTTTCTAGAGGACTGTCATGCCATTACTTTCTTTAAAACAAACCAGTTTTTCTTATTCTTTAAAGAAAATCTTTATAGATTAAAAAAAACAGACTATCTTTTCAGTCTGTTTCTGTGACATTTCTCCCTAAATCTCTCTCTCCCTAAATCTCTCTCTCTAAAAAGATAATTAAAAAACCCTTTACCTAAATTTCCCCAAATTTGATAGAGAGCAATAGCAGAGTACTATTGTCTGCTACAATTGTGCCAGAGTTGGTGCTGATCTGAAGCCCAGTTTAAAAGATATTGTTTGGGCTTCCCCCATTTTTAGAATTGACTTATAGAACGTTGATTTGATCTGCCAGCACAGGAGCATTGCTGCACTCCCATGCAGCAGAAATGACATGGCAGAGAAAGCCTTTGGATGTCTTTGTTGCTTTGCGGAGTGGTGCCACCTTTTTCCTGGATAGCTTGCCCTACAAGGGTCTCTATCTGACAGATCCTCTCTTCTCTCACTCTGCTACCTTCCTTCTTTCCTTTAACAAATGTAATGATGAATCTTACTTTTCTGCTGGCTTAATTGACTTCCTGCTCCCATGCTCCCAGCTGGCTTGCATCATCAGACTGTTTCAAGGCCATTACACTTGAGTAATGTTACTTTTGGCTGGGTTGCGGTGGTTATATTTGAACCTGCTTGACTTTCTCATCAGCCTGGATCTCATTGCTTTAGTGTCTCAACAGGAATATGCTGGTTCATATGATAGGGTGTATGCTATTGTGAATTGTGCCCTAACTGGTAGTCGTGTATGGAATCCGAAATGGCTCAGGACTCGGATCTTTTAGGGGCACTGCTTTCTTCAGTATTAAGCTGTCTATCTCCCAGCAAGGAAAGATCTGCTCATGCTGCATCAGAACAGCATGGCATATGGGACTGCCACCTTTGGTGCTGCTGCTCTGGAACTGTTCCACTAGAGATCTTGCTATTCACCCATCATTCAGGCTGGCATTATTCAGTTTTGGAAGTCTTCAGAGCATGACTCTTTTATTGCTGTTTTTAATTGTCTGAAAGTTTTTTTTAAAAAAAAATTGTATTACTATATTTTATTGTGTGTGATTTCTTACTTTAGAACTGCAAATACAAATTTCTTTGGGCAGAGATGTTTGCTGCCCCATGCACAAGAGAGATATATAACCACAAAATAATACAAAATACACAAAAATATATTTAAGGTATGTATTTGTTTATTCTTAGTTAGAGATGGGGGTATTTGTATATGAATATCCCCCCCACAGGTGCAGATAATGAGGGTACAGCCCCTTGGGGCCAGACTGACCACTCACCATTCTGACGCTGCTGTGGGCTCCGCCCTCCCTTCCTATCGCTCCGGAGCTCGCGATGGGTTAGCCACTCTTCGACCTGGCAGAGAGGCTCGTCATCCCGCCTTCTGCCAGGAGTGGCTAATCTACTGCGAGCTCCAGAGCGATAGGAAGGGAGCGCAAAGCCCGCGGTAGTGGCAGAAAGGTGAGTGGTCGGTCTGGCCCCAGGGGGCCGGACCCTCGTTAACGGCACCTGTGGGGGGATATTTGTATACGAATACGAATACCCCCATCTCTATTCAAAGTATGTGCATGAAAAGGAATAATGAGCTGAATTGAAGACTGAGAACTTTGGCTAAGCAGTGTAAGGCCTTTGGTTCAACACAAGCACACAAAGTGTTCTGTGTATTTATAACTAGTATATTTCGCCCTGGAGTATTACTATTTGAGCTACAAAATACAAAAACAGAAGTGCAAATGTATGGGCTGAGTGTGACAGGGAAGTGAAGGTGATTTTTTTTTTTCTCAGCTTGGTTCAGAAAAATTACCTTAAACCTTGCAGTTATTCCGGAAGAGCTTGGATAATTTAAGACTTATTTCAAAGTGATCTTTGCAGGGGTTGGCCATCTCCAAGGCTGACTGCAGCAAGATAAAGCTTTATATGGAAGAGAAGTAAGAAGACGGACGAAGAATGAGCAGCTAATGAGGTGACTGTGGATCTTTGTAAAAGATTAAATTATCTTACTTTGAAATGAGGCCTCCAGACCTCAACCCTGTGATTTACAGGGTGTGTATGCATTTGAAAATTAAAACGTTGGCCGGCATTTTCTCTACTTTTCTGCCTTCCCAACAGAATACAACGTAATGTTTGCCCCTTTCCTATACTCTCCAAAGACGAAGGGAAAATAGTCTTTACATTAATTTTGCTAATGCTGTTCTGTACTTGAAAATCACTTTTATTGACACCTCTGTTGAGAATGGATGTTGATGAGTCATTGGCCACACTCCTTGTTAGTGATCTACATGTGTTTAAGTTGAATAGTGTAACACACTGCAGTGAATTGTCACTAGCTGATGAGGAGCTGGTCACAGAAGTGCGTCTGTTGTGCAGCTGTGTACGTCTCATTTCTGCAATCCTTGTGAGTTAGCAGCAGGTCACCATGATGAGTTATGCTCTTTAAGTTACACATGCTGAAAACCACAACCAACATTCTGACCATTATATCTTAAGCAGAAAAGAAGGACATTTAGGTAGCTTATCATTTACTTGAAAAAATCAATAAACTGTGTTGGGCACTTTGTGGTAGATTTTCATCCTATTTGTCTCAAGACAATGACTGTATACCCCCCCCTCCACAAGTTCTTGTGTGGTAACTTTACAGGTAGTGGAAGTGAAAATGTAACATTATTTTCCTTGTACAGGTACTTGTTTTGCAGGTTACTATCAAGTACCAGTACTAGAGAATAACAGCTTCTTATTGTGGCTTTATCTAAAATGTTGACTGCTTAGAAATGTTTTTATTGTATTTCTTAATGAAGAAAATTTTGCTGAGAGTCTAGGGAAGCTTCTGCAGTGTTGATACGCCAGTGTATCAGGGTCATCGCAAATTATTTTGCTGCTTTTGGTAGAGAAAAGTGGACAAATCAAAAACAAGGGTACACAGGGCTAGCTAATTTCTTTTGGCACATAAGGAAGAAACCATATTTTGAATATGAGAAATTATGCCAAAGGCCCCAAGCAGCTGACTCACTCCAATGGTAAAATTAATAATATAATAATTGTGTCCCGTCAAGTCAATTCCAATTTATGTCGATCCTTTCCAGGGTTTTCTATGTAGAGAATATACATGTACCAATCACTACTTCTGAGGGTGCCCTGAGACTGTACTGTGCAGCTTGCTCATGATAGCTACACAGGCTGGCTCTTCTTTCAGGAGTTCAGAATTGAACTCCCAACCACTGGTTCCACAGCCAGATACTTAAACCACTGAGCTATAATTAATTTATATATAATATATTTATGCTTAATTTATATATATATTTATATATATATAAATTTATATATGCTTATATATATATAAAGTGCGACAGATTGTTTGTTGCTTAATTTACATATAATTTATATAAAATATATATAAAAATAAATTAAGCAACAAACAATCTGTCGCACTTTAGGTACTGAAAATCAGTTTTACCTGACTCACCCTGCCGAATCTTTGAGTTGGTCTTATTTCAGATTCATGAAAGCTGAAGGAAAAGGGGTCACTAGAAAAGCAGATGAGAGATTAAATGTCTTGGAAAGAATTCCTTTTGGGCACAACATATACTATTCGTAACGAATCTCAAACTCCAGAAAACTTGCAAGATTTTGGTGATGAAGCACATCGTTTCTGAGCAAATATTTTACATAACTGAATACAGCAGAACTCCACTACTACTGAAAAATAAAATCCCCCACAAAGAGACCAAACAGTTTGTGCTTCTGAACACAGCATGCACTTTCCAATATATTCAGAAACAGCACCAGCACCAGGGTTCAGAAAAATAATTGAGTATTTCAAAAGACATCCGACTGTTGCTTTCAGATCCAAATGGAAAAGCCTCAAAAAGAGAGCTAAAGCTAGGCGGGAAGTCCGAGAGAACCAAAACAGAACCATTAAATGGAAATGCATGGAATACAAATCAATGGGCAGAATGACAACAGACGTTCTCTGACTGTACTGCACACTGGTGACAACTGGGGGGTTGGTGACCCTTCATCAAGGACAATCCTTTCTTCCTTCTTCTTCCAGCATTTTAGCATAATGCCAGGGCACAGAAAGCCTGGATGTTTTGCTCAGCCCTAGGCCAGGTTCCTGAAGGAATTGCATAAAGTCCATCCATTGTTACTCTGTCTGAATTCATGAAATGGTAGATCTGTCTAGGCCGTCCATCTGGCTAGCCCAACCACAATAATGGAGAATTTATTTATTTCTTATCACTGATTGATTAAAACATATATACCTTGCCTTATAGTTGGAGAACTTGAGCAAGGTATAGTCAGGAACCCCCCCCCCCCCAAGAGCTGATGGAAGCAATTTGAAACAATTGAATCTAATTGACTCAAAAGAAGCTAGAAGCTGTTATTCAACAGGCCTCAGTGAAGACGTGGACACTGAGTCCCAAATGCCACAGGTTAAAAAAAAAAGTTTTAACTTGGCACTCAAACAGTCCCGGCCAATCAGGACCCCACTTCTGGGGGCGGGGGGGGGGGAGGAAATGAATTGCACACCTGCAGCTGCCCTTCAGTGCTGTTCATGAAGAGAAATCCTTCCAACATGTTTTAAGCAATGCGTATTACTTGGGGAAACAGGAATATCTCATAGCTGGTTCTCTTCTCTGTGTCCCTTGGTTTGTATTGTGAGGTGGAGAACCGGCAAACTGCTAGATGGTGTTGGATTCCAGCTCCCATTAAGACTAGCCAGAAAGGCTCAGTGTTGGGGATGATGGCTCTTGTAGTCCAATGACATTGGGAGGGCCAGAGGTTCCTATTCCTGCGGACGTAATCATTTATGTTGCCCACAGCACAACATTAAACAGGAAATCGCATAGATCTTAATAAGCTCTAACATGCATTTCTGTTTCACCCGGCTTTTTTGCTCCACTAGCTTGGGAAACTGTATAAAAACATTACATTAGACTTCAGACATGGAGAGAAGGACACCGGCTAGCTTACGTCAAGCAGAGAGCTCTCCACAGGGTAAAATTAACTATGCCTTGGTATCCTGCTGGTTGGATGCATTTTATCTCACTGATCAAGGGTTTCACTAAACTGAAGGCCAGTGGCTTGATAACCAACATCCTACCAAACGAACTCTAGTCTCTGGCATCATCTGATTAGGCAGGAAAAAGTAGGTTGGTCTCTTGTTTAAGGAACATTTACTCCTTTCTAAAGTAATTAGGAGTCAAAGGAGGGTTCAGCATAGGCCTCTGATGCGAACTTAAAAGATATTATTTTCTGATCTGCATGTCCCAGTGAGGACTGGCCATGTGACTGAGGGACTCTGGGAAGTATAGCTCAAAATCTGATTTTCCCAAACTCTGGACTCAGTAGAGTTGACTTTCCATTCCTTTGTCCCTGGGTGCTTTAAGAGTGCTTCCTCCCACACTTCCCCTGATAGAGTGTGTGCATCTCCCCTGCTGCCCTGTTTCCCATGTGAAAATCCCATGAGGTAAGTGAGGCTGAGGGATGGGGACTGAGTCAGCCAATGAGCTTCATGTCAGATGGAATTTAAACCTAAATCTGCCTTTAGGGATCTTCCTAAATCTATGAAAATTTGCCTGAAAGGAAATGGTTTAATGGTTATATGGAAGTACAGTACATGTGGTAGGAAGTACAGGAAACACAGGTAAATATTAGCTTTATTCGTACTTTGTGTATTCTGTTTTTGGGAACAATGAATGGACAAAGGGGAGGAGATATTCTTTCTCACCCCTCTCTATATGCTGCGGGTTAATTTCTCCAATGGGGAGACTTTTTCATTCTTGCCAGCGGTTTGCACAATCTAGAACCCCAGAAGTTCGGGTTTTAAATTGAATGGGAGCTGCCATGGAAGCAAAAGTCTCCTTGCTGCAGAGACTTGCCCTTAAGAGATGATGGCAGGGGGTGAAAATGGTGGCAGGCTTGTGGTGGAGCTTGACTCCTCTGCTTTTCCTAGCTCTCCCCTGCCCCACCTCCATCTTGTTTTATCTAAAGTAGAATGTCAGGAGAGGACATGGGCAAGACAAAGTGGTCTCTACAGGGAGATAACACTTGGCTCTGTCACAGCAGTGGATACCCATGCAAGTCGTGGGCTCCTGCTATAGCAATTTTGCAGCACCCAGAACCCCTGTCCCCTGAAGCTGCTTCCTCTAGAGGAGATAATCGTGCAAAAAGTGAGATTCATTCTTCTGGAAACCTCAAGAAAGCATATTTCTCTTACCAGGCAAGGTGCACTACATTGCTTTCTCAGAAATGTGCATTTTTTTTGTTTAACAGGAAGTGAATACTCAGTACTTCCAGTGTTTAAAAAAACACCAAAACAAAGCATCAGAAGAGACCCCACATAAAAATGCACCAGACAAAACCACCCTTTTTGTGTGTGTGTGAGGCCTGGTGGGTGAATACTGAGCCCGACTCCTGAAAATTGGCCCAGCCCATTGTTGTTGTTTTTGTTTTTTTTCTACCTCAGAAATAAAATGTCTCATTCTTGTGTGTGGTTTTCTCTGGTTCTAAATTATTGTGTCTTCTCATTTCCTCGTATTTCAAAAAAGCCAATAACAATGTGTCATGGAATAGGGCAAAAGAGGTTCCAATCTGGAAGTCTGCCACTCTAACTGCACATGTTTTTAATGCGCAGCCAGAGAATGGTGTTCATAACCAACATGAGAGCACAGCTAACGATAAGGTGGAATGTTCTGAAGGAGTAATTGAAGACATAATTGGAAATTTTGATATTGAAAGACAGTTTTAGGGAGACGTGTCCCCCATTCTTTACCAAAATAAGTTCCCTTTTCAAATGGATGTGAGCTTTTTGCCTTCTGCCTCCCTACGCTTAGAACAGATGGAAATAAATTGAGTGAGAACTACTGACAAATCATTACATTACCAAAGGTGTCTGAAGAAAATCAGTCTGATGGGAATGTAAATGCCGCTTTTGTAGAAGATCTCTGTTTTCCCCCATCTGGATGGACTTCCATGCATATAATTCATTGTTACTGATGGGATGTAAACATTTTCTACTAGGGCACAGTCATCATGGACAGCAATGAAACCATCCTTCCTCACACTGGCACAACAGTAAGGACTACAATTGTTACTGAAGGAACAGCTGTTGTTGCCAAATGTCAATGCTAAATCTATTGATATAAGCAGTTTAGTCATCTGTGCAAAATCCCAGAGGGCTTAGTCATGCTCAGATCAGATACTGCCATACACTCTACATTAGAGGTATATAATGGTTGCCCTCCAGACACTGTTGGATGGTGACCCTTGTAAGCTGTATATGGCATAGCTAGTGATGAGGGATAGCAGAGGTTCAATCCAATAGCATCTGGAGGGATGGTTGCCCACCCCTGCTGTAGAGGGAATGCACTTTTAAGTGGAACTGCCATCAAAAAGGGTTCAGAAACAACAGCATGCTGTGAAAAGAATAATTTCTTGTGCCTTCCATGGTTCTGCTGCCAGCATTGACAACCTCTGTCCTTCTGACCCAGAGAAGCTGTCCCCCTAATTTACCTGCATGCACTCTCTCTCTTTCGCTCTCTCTCTTTGTCTCTGATGCTTTTTCCCCTCCCTCCTGCCTTGTGCTTGAACTCACTCTGCCTCTCTCTGCTCTCTCTCTGACCAACCCACCACTCTTTCACTTCCCCCACCTCAGTGTTCTTTCCCCTCCATCCCTCATGTCCCTGCTGTCTTCCTCCTTGGTCACTCATGCCTTCCCTTGGATACTTATCGTCCCCTTGAACAGGCACCTGTAGCTCTTTCCTCCCCCTTTCCCTTTTCCCCCCTCCTTTTTTTCTTACTTTTAGAATTTGGACGCACTACAGAGTAAGAAAGAAAGAAAGAAAGAAAGAAAGAAAGAAAGAAAGAAAGAAAGAAAGAAAGAAAGAAAGAAAGAAAGAAAGAAAGAAAGAAAGAGATCAAGGATAATGGTATATTTGTTATTACTTGGCTGCAGTGAAGGAGAAGACCTGTAATTTTATCAACAATTTTGGTAATCACATGGCTTATCATGTGATTGCACTGAAGCAATCTCTAAGCACCGAAGCATGTCTCCAAAACCTTGCAGCAGTAAACAGTTGAGAAGTGTGTGTGCAAATATTGCAATTAGCACAGGAAAACAGAACTAGGAGATACCATAAAGTCCACACCACCCCTCATGCACTGTGGAACTCGCATCACCATCCTCGAGGGCAGCAATGGGCAACATGTGAACCATAGACTGGATGTGCCCTCTGCCTATTTTGTGCCCCCAGCTTGCTGCACTTCCCATGTTCCTTGTTTCTAAGAAAATTGGGGCCTTTTTGCCACTTCTGCACCACCAATTTTTAGCACAACTGCTGCTGCAGCAGGGTGCAACTTCTGGTGAATCGGTGGGAAAGGGGCAATGTGCTGCCCGTTGACTTCCAGGACAACCTTGGGGAGAACATCTTACTGAAACTGTTTCGGAGTTATTCATTTAAAAAAAAATATGTGGAAGCTCATTTCGTGTGGGAACTCCAAGGTCTGATTAAATCCTGCCTCTCTCCTTGGAAAGTTAACGAAGATGATGGCTTCTCTGAAGCATCTTCTGTTGTTGTTCTTCCGGGCCAGCTCAAGGTATTTTGCTGCCTGAGGTGAAGGTCAAGAGCCTTCTCCCCAACCACTCCACGTACAGAAGCCAACTGGACCAACAATTGAATCTAATGTTGGTGATGGACCAGAGTTCTCCCCTGCAGTTGAAAGGGCCAGGCCAGTGAAGGGGATGCAAGATAAGCCATGCAGCACACATCTATCTGTGTCCTCCAGTTTCCCACCAATTCTACCCTCACAACTCAGAATGTGGTGCGTGAAGCAACTATCCCACCTTGCCAAAGGGCAGAGCCAGCCCTATTTGACCTTCAAACTTGCCTTGGCATTTTGCTTGAGGTACAATTTGGTGGCTATTCTATTTTTGCACTGAAACAACCCTCTCCTTGCCATTCCAAGCTCACATTTCTACATGAGCCATAAAGTTCCAGCATTTCCTTCTTTTGCTAGTGCCACAATAACAATAGATGAATATGCAAGGCATGTGCCCTGACAGCCATTCTGTCTGGCAGGGAGGGGAAAAAGTAATCTGTTCATTGAAGAAATTGAATTTGCACTGGAAAAATTATTTATTTATTCTCAGGTGTGTTTCAAAATAAAAGGATTTTCCCCCCATATTAAACCACTTCTTGATGCTTTGTCTGTCACGCTTCTCTTGAAGTATGGAACAACTCCCCTTTCTCTCATAAAACAATATCCTCTTAATTGCCTCAGAGATCAAATCAGGATTGTAGCGTGTCAGGTACCTGCCATCGGAGCGTCATGTACGGAAATCAAAATCAAATACTGCCTTTGCTAGGATGAGGACAACTTTGATTAAAGGCTTGGTGGCAAATCACTTTTATCATTCAAAATTTATATCTATGATACATATAAAGCTCCCCTCCCCTTTGTGTTCTGTTGCTTTCATTGAATGTGAGCCTTTGATTTATGAGATATATATTAAAATAAGCAGCTTGAGAGCTGAGGTTCCCAGAGAGTGTTAAAAAAAAATGACAGTATAATCCAGATGAAGGATACTGTGTCTGTAACTCTTTTAGAAAATGTGGTTATGATCAACTGCCAGGGTCATATGTTTTTATTTTTTTAACATTATTAGGTCAGGAGGATCCTTCTGGCAAAGTGAAGTACACAAGCATTTACCCATTTCAGCAACCTTTTACCCTTTAGCAATAAATTTTGTGGATGTTCACACAACTTGCCTGCCTGACATATTCCTATACAGTTTCTTACTATTTTGACAATTAGCTTTCTCTCAGGTTCTTGATTTTTTAAAATGGCCAAAATCCTCTTTTGTAAGCTACATCTGTTGAAAAGTGATGATGTCACCAGCAGGCAGATATTCTTGGCAATTAAAGACTTCCTTTTCCTTTCTGACAAATTGTCCAACATGTAAGTTATCTGTTCCATGTGTGGAAGCCATGGGAGAAGGGGGAAATCTTTAATAATGCAAAATTTCCTACCTGCATTTTCAGGTACAGTAGTATCCATGGGGGATTGGTTCCGAGCCCTCCTGCAGACTCCGAAAAATGCAGAAGTATCAAACACAATACATTGCATGGTCTCTAGTGGCCAGTTCTGGTAAATACACCCTGGAAATACATATAAATACAGTGGAACCTCTACTTACGAACTTAATCCGTATTGGAATGGTGTTCTTAAGTTGAAACATTCGTAAGTTGAAGCAAAATTTCCCATAGGAATGCATTGAAAACCGATTAATCCGTTCCGGCTGTTTTTTGTTCTTATGTAGAGGCGTGTTCGTACGTTGAAGCATTAGTTCCCATAGGAACTAATGCAAAGCCGGTTAATCCATACTCTACCACTAGGGGGAGAATTTTTTTTTTAACCTAAGATGACCTAAGGTTAAAAAAAGGGCAGGAAAGTTTTTTTTTCCGTTCGTATCTTGGAGCTCCGTTCGCAAGTAGAAGCAAAATTTAGTGAACGGAGCTGTTCTTAAGTTGGATCGTTCGTTGCTAGGGACGTTCGTAAGTAGAGGTTCCACTGAGAATGGAAAATTCTTGAATTACCAAAAAACGTCCCATGCAAGTGAAGTCATAACCCTTCTGCACGCATAACTTACATAAAAGGATTTTGGCCAATAGCTTTTGCACTGTAATTCTACATATGTTCTCAGTGTTCTTTGAGTCATACTTCCAAATAAACCTGCACAGTGTTGCAGCTTCCTTTTTGCTTCTTTTGCTGCATTCTCAAAAGCCCATCCCCAGCATACTGGGAAGGGTGTGGTCTGGACTTCAATGCTTCCTGGTCTTTCCCCTCAACTGCTTCCCTCTTACATCCTGCATCTGTCCATCCATTCTGTTGCTCGCAAAAGAGGCATAGAGAGTAATCTATGCTAGAGCAACCCATCACATGCCATTGGGCGACTTTGGACTGCTAATTTGTTCCAGGAATCCCTCATAATGATGCTAGGTTCCAGGTCATTCTGGTAAAAAGAAAAATGGTGACTGACCCATGGTCTCATTACTCCCACCTGCCATGCAATGTAAAGACTTGTGTGTGTGTGCATGTGCGCACACACGTGTGCGCATGCGCGTACGTGTTCACATGCGCTCACGTGCACACCAATCTTCAAGATTTTCCAAACATTCATAACAGATGTCTTTATACTTTTGTAAATGGGCAAAATGTAAAACAGTGATAAGTATTGTCCTGTTGCATGGGCCAGTTAAAAGTAGCAGTATTGGGTGTGTTTCTCACCCTGTTTTGTTGTGCTTGCATTGCTTCACAAAAGGAAAGTTCCAATTTTATTTGGAGATACTTTTGCACAAATTGCAGAAAACATGAGTTAAAAATGTGTTTGATATCTTGGTCTCGCACTGAAGGTGAGATCTCTTCTGTTGGCTAAAGAATTATTTTTGAGTTGTCTCACCATCTTTGACCTGTCTTGACTGAAGTTGAGACAATGGTAAAATTTCTTTATGTGCCTATGACTGTGACAGCAATAGATTTACAATCGAGTTGATACTAATGCTGATATTAATATGAATGTGTCCTTGCTTCCACACTACCACCACAATAGCCACCTCTTTGAGAGAGGGAGTGGTCCCTACCACCTTGAAAGAGGCGGTAATTCGGCCACTCCTAAAAAAGCCTAACCTGGACCCAAGGCTGGTGGTTAACTACCGACCAGTGGCGAACCTCCCTTATTTGGGCAAAGTGTTGGAGTGGGTTGTGGCCGGGCAACTCCAGGCGCTGCTGTATGAAACGGATTTTCTGGATCCATTTCAATCGGGTTTCAGGCCGGGTTTTGGTATGGAAATTGCCTTGGTCGCCCTGTACGATGACCTTTGCCAGGAGAGAGACAGGGGGAGTGTGACCCTGTTGATACTCCTGGACCTCTCAGCAGCTTTCGACACCATCGACCATGGTGTCCTTCTGGATAGGCTGGCTGGGTTGGGAGTTGGGGGCACCGCTTTACGGTGGTGCCGCTCCTTCCTGGCTGACCATGTCCAGAGGGTGGTGCTGGGGGACAGTTGTTCTGTCCCATGGTGGTTATGTCATGGAGTTCCTCAGGGCTGGATACTGTCCCCCATGCTGTTTAACATCTACATGGAACCACTGGGAGAGGTCATCAGGAGGTTTGGGCTGAGGAGTCAGCAATATGCTGACGACACTCAGCTCTACCTCTCGTTTTCCACCAATCCAGCTGAGGCGGTTTCTGTGCTGAACTTGTGTCTGGACCTGATAATGGACTGGATGAGGGTTAATAAATTGAAACTCAATCCAGACAAGATGGAAGTGCTGTTAGTGGGTGCTTCGCCGGACAGGCTGGAGGGCCATTTCCCTGCCCTGAATGGGGTTACACTCCCCCTAAGGGACAGGGTCCACAGCCTGGGGGTGCTCCTGGACCCCAGTCTAACTCTGGAAGCCCAGGTGGACTCGGTGGCCAGGGGTGCCTTCCTTCCACTGTGGAAATTATACCAGCTACGGCCCTACCTGGACGAGTGGAGTCTCATGACAGTTACACACACACTGGTAACATCTCGTATAGATTACTGCAATGCGCTCTACGTGGGGCTGCCTTTGAAGACGGTCTGGCGACTGCAACTGGTCCAAAATCGAGCTGCGCGGCTGGTGAGTGGTGGGGCCGCTAGGGGACACATCAAGGTGATTCTGTTTAAATTACATTGGCTACCAGTTGCTGCCCGGGCCCAATTCAAAATGCTTGTTTTGACATATAAAGCCCTAAACGGCTTGGGCCCCGGATACCTGAAGGACCGCCTCCTTCTATATGAACCTACCCGGCTGTTAAGATCTAGCCAGGGGGCCCTTTTGAAAGAGCCATCCCTCAAGGAGGTAAGAGGGATGGCTTGTAGACAAAGGGCCTTTTCGGCAGCTGCCCCCAGACTATGGAACACCATCCCAATTGAGATTCATCTGGCACCGACGCTGATGACATTTCGGCGCCAGGTCAAAACCTTGCTGTTCCAGAAGGCTTTTAATTGAAATAATATCAACTGTGGGTCCTGATGGCAATTTTTAGAGTATATATTTTAATTGTATTTTAATTGTTTTATCTTTTTTACTCTATTTTAATTGTTGTAAGCCGCCCAGAGACCTTTGGGTAGTGTGGGCGGCATATAAGTTAAATGAATAAATGAATAAATGAATATAAGTTAAATGAATAAGTCCAACACCAAAGCTTTAAATATTTTTTGCTTCCCTCCATTATTAAAATGGTTGGGCAAATTTCCCTTGAAAATGCAGTAGCAGTTTGTGGGAGGACAGGCATATTTGCTCAACTCTTAAGTAGCATCTGGAAACATTTAAGTACAATTGAAGGACCAGCTTATTCATGGCATTAGTATCCACTAATTCACTTATCCATGGTCTGAACATATTAAAAATATAAGAAAAGAATCAGCGGAAAACTATTTTCACATGTATTACCAGAACTGGCCACTAGAGGGAGCCAGAGACTGTGCTAGGAATACTTGTTAGCGAAGAACACATAGCATAGTCTCTGGTGGCCAGTTCTGGTAATGCATGTGAAAATAAACTTTTTCTGTTTTTTTCTTTTTCTTTTACCATGCTACATTATATATAGCGTTCACTATTATTCACAGTTTTCAGTATCCGGGGAGTGGGGCTTGGAACCAATCTCTAGAGGATATGGGGTTCCTACTATACAAATGATCTTGACTTTTCTTTTTGTGTAAGTCAGGTGTTGTTGTAGTTTGCTGTTTTGTTTTTACATAAATTTGTACAGGTGGTCACACAGTACCAATAGCTATATGGATGGCAAAAAACAGCATCTGGATCTTGCTTTGGCTAAGGCATGAATAACATCAGGAAAAGGCGTAAATGTGTACATGTAGTATGAATGTCACCAGAGGATCCCATGCCCTTGGGCTGTTTTCCACGTCATGGCTAGTGTATGCAGATGCTACCAGTGTAGAGGTGTATGTGTGTAGGACCATGGCCAGATGGGTCTTCCAGAGCATGAAGGTTGAATTGCAATGAAGATGTATGTTAGGGAAGACTACCCTGATTCTTACTTATGTGCACTATTTTAGACAATCTTCTTGCTACGTCCCATCAAATTCTTACATATGTGCTGGTGAGGCCGCACTTGGAGTGCTGTGTCCAGTTCTGGTCACCACAATACAAAAAAGACGCTGAGGCCCTGGAAGGGGTGCAGAGAAGAGCAACAAAGATGATAAGGGGACTGGAGGCTAAATCCTATGAAGAACGACTAAAAGAACTAGGTATGTTTAGCTTAATGAAGAGAAGACTGAGGGGAGACATAATAGCAGTCTTCCAATATCTGAAGGGTTGCCACAGGGAAGAGGGCATCTATTTAATCTCCATTGTGCCTGAGGGTAGGACAAGAACCAATGGGTGGAAACTCATCAGAGGAAGACCCAACCTGGAAATAAGGAGGAATTTCCTGACGGTGAGAACCATTAAGCAGTGGAACAGCTTGCCTCCCAATGTTGTGGGTGCCCCATTACTGGAGGTTTTCAAGAAAAGCTTGGACATGGACAGCCATCTGTCCAGGATGGTATGAGGTTCGGGATGGTATGAGGTCTCCTGCCTTGGGCAGGGGGTTGGACCAGAAGACCTCCAAGGTCCCTTCCAACCCTACGACGAGTCTATGATTCTATGATATACTTATCACAGTTCAAAAGGTCCTATTTAATATAGCCCTAGCCAAGTAATTCAAAATACAGTGAAAGTTGTTTGACAGTGAACTGCCTCAGAGGGCAGTGAATTCTCACACATGGGAAGTGTTTAAACACAGGTTGAATGACCACTTATCACGGATGGTTTAGGTGGGGGTTTCCTGCTCTGGCAGTGGGCTGGAATTGATGAACTGCAGTCCCCTCCAGCCATGATCATCTATAAATTCTATGATTTTATGAAAGCTATTGCTTGGCCTGCATGGATAGAGCCAGCCTACCTCATGTTTGGTCATCCAATAACTTCCTAGCATTACTGTGTTTTTCCCCCCCAGTAGTTCTTGTCTTCTTCTGATGTATGTCATTTGGACCACCTACACAGAGCAATGGTAATGGTTCTAGCCCTTGGTGTGACCAGATGCTCCTGTGAAGACATTCGTGTTCAGTCCATTGGCCATTGGAATATGATGTCTCCCAACCACCTCCCACAGTTCTATTTAACATCCCCATGGGCTTGTTGGGAAAGAATATTTGGCAATGTGGGGTGCATTGTCACCAATATGTAGATGACAAACAGCTCAGTCTTCACGCACTATCAGGGAAGCTTATGCCTTGAATTGGTGGCTAGAGGAGATAATGTATTGTCTGAGAGATATTAAATTGAGACATGATCACATAAGATAGAACGGCTCCTGACCAGGAGACACATAGACACTAGGATAGGAATTCATCCCTTTTTTTATGTGTTCTGTGCCATCAAGTTGGAACGGACTTATGGCGACCCTAGTAGGGCTTTCAAAGTAAGTGTGGTATTTAAGGAGTGGTTTTACCAATTCCACTCTCCCAATGTGTTTCCATGGCCAAGCAGGGATTTGAACCCTGTTCTCCGGAGTCCTAGTTTGTCACTCTGTCCACTATGCCACACTGTTTTAGAAGAGTTAATATTCCTACTGAAGAAACAGAAACCCACTGTGGGGATGCTAATGGGGTCAGCTTTGCACGGGGCTGTTATGGTAGTTGCTCTAATCAGGGCAGGAGACCTGGATGTGCCAGTACATCTGTTCCTGATGAAATCCTATGTGGCCATGGTGTGATACGTCTCAATAACATGGAGATTAAGTAGGTCACATGCAGTCTCTATGGGGCTGCCTTTGAAGAGTCTTCAGAAACTCCAGGTGGTCTTTCATGCAGAGTTGTAATATTGCTACATAAGCATATTGCTTATGGGAATATGTGGCACTTGTTCTGCAGACTGTATTTAGGCAGGCTTTCATTTCTATCAGATAGACAGGAATTTATCTGATGCGTCAGTTTGGCCCACTAGGCTGATGCTTGTTTTAAGTATATTATCTTTATTGTATTTATGTCATGTTTATGTTTACTGTATTATGTTCATTAGGGTATTATTTTATCTGTTTTTATAGCCTTTTATGGCTTTATATGTAAACCGCCCAGAATAGTGCTTTGTGCTAATGGAGCAGTAAATAAATAAATAAATAAATAAATAAATAAATAAATAAATAAATAAATAAATAAATAAATAAATAAATAAATAATAGTTAGCCACCTTGACGAGAAGAGAGAGATTTAAATGTTTCCATAGAATTAAAGTCACAAAGATGTACGTATATTCAGGGCCAGCTGGTTGTTCAAGTGGGAGAAGCCACCTCATGGCTCCACATTTGAAGGAGAGTTTTCTCAGTTGCCCGGCTGCCTCTATGTGTGTCTGTTCTGCCAATAGCACAAAACACTGTGAGGAACTGTGCTTTTCACTTTTTCCTTACCCCTGCAAACTACATGCTCTGCTTCCTGTAAAGGTTTTATCCGGGGCAAAAACGATTATTCTAGACCTGCCTCTATACATAGATCTTTCCTATTTTTATTATCCTCCCTACCCAGCTCAGATACTGGAACCAAGTTTGCTCAGGTGGAATGAGTGGGGGGAAGGCAAACCTTATGTTACAGATAACTCTCGCCATAGTTGAAATCACATTAGCATTCTAGATGTGTGAATCTGGCAGATCTTCACATCAGTTTTTCAAAGAAAGCTCATGTTTGCTTCTAGAAGGATGAACAAAGCAAGCTAATAACTATGGGAGATGCAGGAAGCTTCTGCTGTGGCAATCAGATGCTTCCAGCACTGAAAGAATTCTCTCTTTCAATGATGCACTATTTGTGATATATACAGTCTGAAGACGGAGTATAAAATAGAAGAGAGGAGGTTAATGGAAAGCCAATGGTGGAGACAGGAATAGTTGGGCTCTCCACACTTACGAGATACTGCTTTTAACCCTGCTTTATATATGTGACTGGCCCAGCCACAACTTTCTTGAATGGTGCTGTTCCTACCACTGCGTAACCTGAATTTTGTACTCAGATGATGCAAGCAGGTTTGGTAAAATGGATTCCTTTCATCAACTTGTTCTAAAGTATATGTGCTAAGTAGAGATATGGAAAATATGTGTTTAAGATTTATTCTAAGCACAATCATTTTCCATAATCCTGTTCCTAGTGTCATACCGAATGTTTTCTATCTGTGAATGCTATTGCTATTCATACTGTTTTTTTTTTAAACTGAGGCACTGAACACACCAACGTTGCTGTAATCAAATATAGTCTTGCAGTCTTCCAGCTTCTTTGTAGTTGTTTTTGGAGATAGCAGACTGGCTGTTTGTGTTCACAAGCTGCTCTTCTTTAATGGTTCTAATTTGTCTATCCTTTCAAGTACATGATCCAGTTTGATTTTATTGAGTCTAGCAGTGTGTTGCTATTTTTGTATTTATCTTCCTTTCTTCAAAACTTGAGCTCAAAAGCAACCTTTTAACTGAAGCACCATTAGGGAACACCTGCTCTTATTTCTAATGTCTCTTGTGTTTATATTTTATATGATTGTGTGCGCGCGCGCATGTATTTGTGTGTATGTGTGCATGCGTGCACAGGCGAGGATGTGAAAACATTGATTGACAGTTACAGACTCTTGATTCAGAGATTGCTTACAGGTATAGCATAAACAGGCATTTCCTCATCAATATGAATTCACTTCAGTGAGAGTATCTGATTACTATGAGCAAAAGAGCACATATGGGGGTCAGTTCTCTCAACTGCAATGAATGGGTTTGACATATGCATATGTACTGCTTCAGAGAAACATTCTCACACAGTAGAGATGGAATCGTGTTTTTTTTCTGGCAGGGCAAATCCCACCAGCTCATCCTTGAACTCCTGAAACAAGTCTGGGAGACTTTTGTTGCTCTCCAAATATTGTGGGGCTACAATTTCTATCAGCCCTGACCATTGGCCATGCCAGAATCCAACAACATCTGAAGATGTTGCCCATCTCTGAATGTGTGATACTGGAAGAGGATGCCTACTCCCCATGGAATTAGTTATTTATAGATTTGTATGTTATTGCATATCCATCCCAACTTTTCTTGAATGAGCTCAAGAGGACACATTTGGTTCTCCTGTGTCCCCACTTCATCCTCTCAACAACTGTATGAGATAGGTCAAGCTGTGAGAGTGTGACTAGTCTGACGACACCAAGTGAGTTTCATACTCTGGTGGGGAATTTGAACCTGGATCTCCCTTCTCTTAGTCCAACATTCTAGTCATTAAATCAACCTGGCTGGTCTGACTGTAGTGGCATTTACAACTAGCTGAGCACAGTCAGTTAAGATCATGCTTACTCACACAAACCGTTAAACAGACAACCACTAACACCACAAAGCGTCATTTTGAACTATGGTAGATCAATAGTGGTGGTCTGATGTCCCGTATGAGAGTGTGCCTTCTTCTGGATTTCAGTTTCCACCCAAAGGTTCAGTTAGCCCACCATCTTGTTTCTCACAGTGCACATCCAAAGTGCTGAAGAAACTCAGGGGAATCATCCTCTTAAGGCTGGCCCTACTGTCAGACATAATGTAGTGGCCACTTCAAGTAGGAGGTGTTGAGGGCCATGAGAGGAAGCCAAGTGTTAATTACTTACTCTGTTATTGATCTATTTACTCTGTTATTGATTTACTGGAGTAGTCAGTGGAAGTCATGGGATTGTCAACCTCTTGTACCTTTATATCCCATCTGTCTTTTGGCACTATGCATCATCACTCACACAAGTTAAGGGCAGCATCTTCTGCTATGCCTCGGACAGCAATGTGTTTTTGTTTAGCCTTGCTTGCTATAACAATGTGTCAATAGATGGGATCGTACCTTTTCTGGTTTTATTAGCAAGACTGGGCTAAACTGGACTTGAGTGCAAATGTGTGGAATGTAGCAGAAAAGACAATTTCTGAAATACTTGGGTTGTGTTGTCGAAAACCATGTAAGTAATCTATGTCTCCAAAGGGACGTAGGCTGAATGTGTTCTCCATGTGTTGTCCTCTCTTCTTGCCGGGTGAAGTATGACTCTTGACCTGTAGCTGCTTCTGTGGTAGCAGCAAAACGGAAGGCTGCCTCAAGAAATCCCAGGGTCTTGCTCTCTCTTGAGCAAAGCTGGCCTGGCAACGTTCCTGCTGAATGCTCAGGAGAATGGCCAGTCCAGAAGCCACAGGCTCAGCCACCCATAGTTCACGCCTGTCTCTACATCTGAATTGCTCCAGCACCACCAGACTGCTTGCCCCTCCTGAAACAATTTATGATCTCTGGGTAGCAATACATTTTTTAATTGTTATCGCCCAGCAAGTCTCTCATTAGGCTCATAATCTTACACATTTATCCATATGCATACGGTCTGAGACTTCCTCTTTCTTTGCTAAGGATCTTGCAGTTGGAATATAGGCATTTTAATAGCCTTGTATTAATGATAATGCTTCCGTCTTTATTAGCCTCCATAAATTCAAACTTAATCTCTTATTAAGCTCATTTCCACCTTGAGTGCACACTTTGGTTTTATCTTTTTATCGCCCTCACTTTATTCTTTTTCTTCATCTGCTTATTACCCTCAGCATATTTCATGCGCCCTCTTCCCCAGTTCTACTCACCACTCATGTTCAGGCATCTACTACTTACTTCTAAGGAGAGGGGGAAATCAAGGAACTATTGCCTATTCTTTCCACATGTTTTGAACAGATATGAGCTCTTGTGGCTTGGATCCAGCTGCACAGTTGTGCAGTAATGTGCTGTTGTGAGGTTTGTTTCATGTTCAATTCAGGTAATTTGGATTCCTGCACTGAGCAGGAGGTTGGACTCAGTATAGGCTCCTTCCAACTCAATGATTCTATGATTCTAATTGCCCAGAGGCCCAATTATATGACTTTTGGGACACAAGAAAAAGAGGCCTAATCCTTTCTCTGGTTCTCTTTATAGATAGTTGGCGTTACTGATGTTCTTCTGTCCAGAGCAATAATATACAACACTGAACAATATGTTGCCACATTACCCTGAAGATACCCATCTGATTTTGGAAGCTAAACATGATCAGGCACAGTTAATACCTGGATGGGAGACTACCAGGGAATCCCAGGGTGGGGGGCAGTGATGACTATGAAGAATCCAGCCTGAAAACTTGGAGAGTCAATACTGGGCCGGATGGACAAATGGTTTCACTTAGTATAAGGCAGCTTCCTATTTTCCAGTATTCCCAAATCATAAAAAAAAAACCCACAACAGGGAGAGGCAATGTATGCCCTACCTATGCAGCTTTTGCACTGGCATCCTTTCCTAATGCTTGCCCCCAAATGTTATATGATGTATAATAGAGCTAAAATTGTAGGCTGTCATGTGCCCAAATGTCAGGGTTTGAGGATTTCATTAAGGGACCCACTATTTCCCCCTCGTTAATGAACCTGTCATCTCTCCCAACATCTCTTTTCCCACCCAACTGCCCAGCAACCGTCATGTGGCAGCTGTTTTGAAATGCAGTTCTGGGTTTACAAAAGGGCTGTAGCTTGTGATGGAGCACACATGTTGTGTGCAGGATATCCTAGGTTCAGCCTCGAAGCAGAGCTACGAAAGAATCTGTCTGAAACTCTCTAGAGCACCACTGGATGGCAGAAGGCATCTTCCTGTGTTCCAGATATCGCTGAAAAGACTGCGTTTCTTGTCTAGCAAGGGATAGAATTCAGAGAAGCCTGCTTTCCCTACTTAAATTATGTACCATCAAGTCAATTCTGACTTATAGCAGCTCTTTACAGGGTTTGCTATGTAAAGAGAACTCAGAAGTGGTTTAACATACTTTTCTCCTGTAGGCTTCCTGGGACTGTGCAGCTTGTCCAAGGTTACACAGGGCGAATCTTTTCCCAGGAGGCACAGTGGTGGGATCCAACTCCCAACTTCTGGCTCTGTGGCCAGGTACCCAACTCACTGAGCTATCCACTTTATTCCTCAAGGGGAAATGAAACCTCTCCCCTTTTGAGTATGTGTGGATATACAGAGTAACACCAAGATAACTGTGCTCTCTACTCAGGCAAAAACAAAAGAAAAATAAAATAAAAAATAAAAAAAAGACAAAAACATTGTGTCACCTTCAAGAAAAGCTGCTATATTTTAATGTGAAGTTTCATGGACAAGTCCACCTGCCTTACCTTGCACAAGCAGAAGGACTTTCCACTAGAAAAATCCCCTTGCTAGCAGAGGCATTTCGGAAACTTCAGTCTTGAACTATATCTTTTCTAAGCTCTGCTGGAAGTATTAGCTTCAGAAGGTAGACCAACAAAACTTTCAGGAACCTGAATTTCCCCACAGAGAATAGTGAATGCTACTATTCAGACTTACTTCTGAACAAATGAGAATAAGATAATGAGAAGAAACACTATAATTGATGAACTATACTTTAATGAACCTTGAAACTCAGGTGAAAAGCTTCTATTTTCTTCTTTGAGTTTGGATTAGGTTACTAATTCACTTGCAAACACACCTTTAACTTCTTTTTAATCAGAAGACTATGGGAGCTTTGTTAAATCAACACACCTACAATGAATAGCAGATTACCACAAATCCTTGATTTTGGAAGAAATTTCAACCAGGGAAGAAGGAAAGAACCGTGGGTATATTGTGCTCATTTTATCCAGTGATATCAAAGTAAAATTGATGCAAATTCCACTTGTTTCAAATTAAATTAGTCAAGCACTTGTTGATTTGATCCTAACCAAGAGGCTTATGTATTAATCAAACTTATTTAGCAAGTTTTCTCCAGCAGACTTAGGCCCCTGTTGCTTTTTTCCCCGGTGACACGATGCACAGTCAAGATCGAAACATTTTCCCGGCCAGTGGTGTCACTGTAGTTTATTTCCCACTCCCTGGGAAGGTTGTGTTATTTTGTACCTCTGTTGTATCTGTGCACTCCTTACTGGAATTGCCTGTGTGCATGACCTGCCCCACTCCTTTTCAGAATCGAAGTCAGGAAGATGGCCACCACCATTGTGGTGCACTTTTTTTTTTTTTTTAATGTGGCTGGTACATTGATATGTTGGTAAAAATATGTCATAGGGTAATTTGAGCTATTGCTGCAGTACCGGCATTTTGACATGCTGCTTTTCACCAGTCATTGTGAGGAGACAGTCACAGGGAGGGAAAGGAAATGGCAGATTAAGTTGAAAGGCAGAGGAGATGGTGGGGGAAGTAGGCAGACCAATGAGATTCTGCAGGAGCAGCCAATGCAACAGAGGACATATTCCCAAACAGAAACCCCTTCCCGATATATCGATATATGAGGATTTTTTTAAAAAAATACTGTATATATAAATCAAGGGGCTGAATTGCCCCTTGAAGCAAGAGGGAAAATAAACCGGTACCATGGGGTAGATGGCCATAACTATTCAAATAGGAGGAAATAAGTGGGCACTGCTAAATGTTCTTGGGACGTTTGTCCTGGAATATAAACCACATGATCAAGAATCAGTACAACAGAGGTATGGAAAGTATTGGAAGAACCAGAGAACATTCCCCTCGTGTGACCAGGGCCTGAATCTGAATGTAAGCACAATGGTCAGGCACAAAAACATAAGGACAAATGTGCTGAATGAGAACAAAAACCACTGTTATTCAACATCCAATCGCATGCCTCTGGGAGACCCACAACCATAAGAGCAGTCGTCTGCTTGCATTCTGTGGCAGCTGCTATTCACAGCCTTACTGCCTGCAGTGCTAGATGCAAGATGTAGTCATTATTCAGGATGGCAGCCATCTTGTGACAGTGGATTCCATGGTTCAGCTACACACTGGCAAAGAAGTACTTCTTTTCCTTTATCTGCCTGCCCACTAACCTTTCTTCATACTTGGATATACGTATCCAATAATGGTACACTTTTCAGTCTGATTGTTGGTCCTGACTAGACCAGACCCATTGACTGAGTGACTATTCAGCAGTTAGTTCAGTGGGCCTACCCCAGGGGTTAGCAGTTGGATTAAGGTCTTTGTTTATTTCTGTGGTTTCAACCTAAAATTAGCCTACAGACTTAAGGCACCACGCCTTTTCTTCAATATGACATTGTCAATAGAGTTGAAGCTCACAACTGACACAACAGGGAACTGGGAACTCCATAGGATAATGGCCAGAAAGTGTCAAGCAGTGCCAGACTTTCCATTAGGTAGAGTTGGACTTCACCCTGTAGGGGAAGGAGGAAGCAGTGGCAGCTCACTCCTTGGTAAGTTCCCTCCAATGCACAATGGAGCACTACATTCCAGGTAGCCTACCCTTCACCCCAAGAACTACCCTGCTGCCTTCAGATGGGAGAAGGAAGTTTCAGCTCCCAGCTTCTGTCTGTACAATGGATATTGGGATGTGTATGTGTTCACCATAATCACAGTCAGGAAAATATCTTGGTTACCCTTAGTTGGAAGACTGCATGAGATTAAAAAGCCCTATTTGGATATTGCTCATCATGGAGCCAGACAGCGCCTAGTCCTACATCATCCCTTTGCTTACTCATAAAGCAATGAATCAGAAAAGCTGAGGTTCTTGTACATATGGAGTTTCTCCACATGAAGATTTTTTTTGATATTCCCAGAATTCTTGTTGCCTTGAGAACCTCCACACAAACAACGAGCCTCCTCTTTAGGCTGGTTGCTTTCTAAGTAAGAAAAGTAGAAACAGGTGGTGGAATGAGCTGCTCTCCTACATGCATGATGGATAAAGTGTAGTGAGGAGAATGTATGGAAGCCCCCCAATCCATGCCAGAATAAAAGGCACAGAGGTGGAGCCCAAAGTGCCCAGTATTCTTGAGGAGACATTCCAACCCACTCTTTATCCAAAACCATGATGGCATTTATTATTATTATTTATTATTTATTTAACTTATATGCCGCCCACACTACCCAAAGGTCTCTGGGCGGCTTACAACAATTAAAATAGAGTAAAAAAGATAAAACGATTAAAATACAATTAAAATATATACTCTAAAAATTGCCATCAGGACCCATAGTTGATATTATTTCAATTAAAAGCCTTCTGGAACAGGAAGGTTTTGACCTGGAGCAGAAATGTCATCAGTGTCGGTGCCAGACGAATCTCAATTGGGATGGCATTCCATAGTCTGGGGGCAGCTGCCGAAAAGGCCCTTTGTCTACAAGCCATCCCTCTTACCTCTTTGAAGCACACAAATTTGGGCATTTCCAGATCAGCGCCAGGACCTATTGTGTCAGGAGTCAGGACAAATGCAAGAGATGGATTGTAGCTGGGGTTTTCCATCACTCCATGGAATGGAAAGGAAATGCCTTTGAACCCTCACCATCTGAAATACATGGATGCAACATCCATGTGAATCGAGTTCTAGAAGTATATATGTGTATCCTCGATGCACATCAGGCTGCATTAAAAAGCCCAAGATGTGATAAATATGCTGCTGTGTAATCATCTAATCTCTTTTGAGGAGCTTTTTGTGCAAGTAGACCTAATGTACCTTCCTAGGTCAATGAGCTCATTGAGTTAATTATGTGCCTGATGAAAAAAGTGCTTCCTTTTGTTTATCTTAAATATGCTTCACCTCATTGTAAATGGAGAACTTTCCTTCTTTATTCCAGTTTGCAGCCTGGAGTACAAGAGTGGCCAGATCCTTTGCAAGTCATCCAGCAGCCTAGAGACATTGGCCAAAGGCTCTGCATGTGATATATTATGGTCTGTTTTTGTTGTTGTGATTTCTGTAAATGGTCCCAGCTGCTTCACCAAGGATGCTAATGTCTGTGCATTAGTGGAATCAGAAAGCCAAGTCAATATTTCCTGTGAAAAGACAAGCAAGCACAAAGCCAGGGCTTAATTTGACAGAAATGTCGAACAACATGTTTTACCATGGCAAGCCTTCAAAACCTGTGGACTTTGTGTTGCTAAGGTATCAGCTGAAATTTAAGGACTATGAATTTAAGGACTATAAGAAAGACCCCCATGGATTTAGCTTTGGACGGAAGTGATAGCTTCTGTTAAAAACCTCTGCATATTGCTTTGATAGAAGACATGATGGGCATAAAAGATTTGTCCATCTAACCAAAACCAGTCCATGGGAAATTTCCATATGTTGTATCAACATGAACAGGGAGTAGGGTGAAAGTAAGCAATCCACCTCAGTGGTGTGGCGGCTCCTTGATCTGTCCCTAACATTTGTGCACACAAGCATGGGTGTCTATGGTGAAGAGTCCAGCTGCACACAAAAAGGCATCCATGGGCTAACCTAGTCTACATATCAAAAAAATAGGAGCGCATTCCCCCCCCCCCCCCATTAGTATGTGTGAAAGGGGAGATGGAGATCTGGAACTAACAGGAACAAACTTTATTTGCCACAAACTTCCATGAACAGAGCAAGAAGGCCACAGCATCTGAGGAAGAAGGATACAGTCCATGAAAGCTCAAACCAAATACCACGTGTTTGTCCTTCAGGTGCCACAAGACTGTGTACTGTTTTTACTACACAAGACATCCAGGTCTTCTGGAATCACATTCACATGGATGGCTTCGTCTGTGTAGCTCAGGGCCAGCTCTATCATGAGGCAGAGTGAAGTAGCCCTGAAAGGGTAGAAGTGGCAACCCTTGGCTGTTTCTCTTGACCCTCCTGGTTCTTCTTTCTTTGTTAACGGGCATATATGTTGTGGCCATTACCAATGTTAAAATGAAAAGTCAATTGTTTGTTTATTTTTTCTCAACACTTGGGTTTTCTATAATATTAGTTATTTCAATATGTAAGAATATACTTTAACATCAAGTTGCCAGATTTTGCCCTTTGCCTCGGGCAGCAAAACATCTTGGGTCAGCTCTGGTACAGCTGTAGATTAGAATGCTTGTTGCCTACAGATGTTTGCTTCATATATGGGCAGGGCAAGCATGTGAGATGAGGAATGGGGTGGGTTGGCTCAACTCACTTTAGTCACTGATGTGACTATGAGTGTTCCTTATGAGACGGGCTACTGTAAATACACTTCTTTGCGTGTTTTTTAAATTGTTCTTTTATTTAATTGAATTTGAAAAAAATTCAAAATGATCTAGATAGGCTTGAGCACTGGGCTGAAAACAACAGAGTAAAATTCAACAGGGATGAGTGGAAAGTATTGCATCTAGGAAAAAGAAACCGAACACACAGTTACAAGACGGAGGATACCTGGCTCACCAATACTACCCTGTTTTCCCCCAAAAAAGACCTAACCTGAAAATAAGCCCTAGTATGATTTTTCAGGATGCTTGTAATATAAGCCCTACCCCAAAAATAAGCCCCAGTTAAGTGAAACCACGCCCTCCACCACTGTGCAGCATTGTGCAGCAACCAGAAGAAGATGACATGACTGTAAAATAAAACATCCCCTGAAAATAAGTCCTAATGCGTTTTTTGGAGCAAAAATTAATATAAGACCCTGTCTTATTTTCGGGAAAACACGGTACGACTGAGAAGGATCTTGGAATCGTCATAGATCACAAGCTGAATATGAGCCTACAGTGTGATGAGGCTACAAAAAAGGCAAATGCTATTTTAGGCTGGATTAATAGAAGTCTCCAAATCCCACAAGGTACTTGTTCCCCACCGTTCAGCATTGGTTAGGCCTCATCTTGAGTACTGTGTCCAGTTCTGGATGCCACACTTCAAGAAGAATGCTGACAAATTGGAACAAGTTCAGAGGAGGGCAACAAGGATGATCAGGGGGCTGGAAACCAAGCCTTATGAGGAAAGACTCAAAGAATTGTTTAGCCTTGAGAAAAGAAGACTGAGGGGAAATATGATAGCACTTTTCAAATACTTGAAAGGTAGTCATACAGAGGGGCAGGGTCCTTTGATTTGTATTCCTGCCTTGAGCAGGGGGTTGGACTTGATGGCCTTATAGGTCCCTTCCAACTTCATGATTCTATAATTCTATGGTTAGTTATTGGCCAGAATCCTGCTACTTATGCACTGTAGTGTAAGTCAAATGGCATAAATCTCAGTGGTGAATTAGTGCTACTTAAGAAGTCGAGGTTGTATTTCTCATCACATGCCAAGTCGTGCCAGTGGCGCACAATGAGTCAAACAAGCATCAGCATCTTAACCAGCAGTTCTTTAGCAATGGGATGTACACTGCTTGACATAACACTGGGATGTACACTGCAACAGGATTCTGGCCATTATGAATTGCCCAGGACATTCTGAATTGAATTGTACAGTGGTGAAAAATTGGTTCAGCAACATTGACAAAGAAGAAAATAAACACAAGCAACTACATTCCTCACCCCCCCCCCCACATCTGGCTCCCCAGACTTCAGTTCCCATCATCCCCCCAAGTCTTTAGCCATGCTATCTGGGGCAGATGCCATTTGTAATGAAAAACAGAAATCTGGGTGTACCAGGTTGAAGAAGGCCTCATTATGTTGTCAAAATAAGGCTGCCAAGAAAAAGAACCTAAGACAATATATTCTTTTTTTTCATGGCAAGTGAAATGAAGAGAACTATTCCTGCCCTGTTTTGCTTTTAAAGAATGTATGAGCTATGTTTATAAAAATCAGAGTAGGGCATTTTTCAAGTGGTGTGGCTCTGATTTTTCTCTCGTCTACCCCTTTTCATTCCACTGCACTGAACAGCATTTTGATTTAAGTCTGCTACCAGGAAAAGCTTCTTACAGAGGTACCCACTTCAAAAGTAATTTGACTGGAGAAATAAATGATCGGAACCCACTCAGTAACCTAATAGAGGGAGAAAAAGGAAAGTGTATGTAAATATATGTGACTTGCAGAGAGCAGGAATGTTCAGTAAGGCTTGTTTACCTCAGTATTCTGACGCCTTGCTTTCTCCCTGACACCTAATATTCACTTTGAGTTGAATATTTGAGAAAGTTGCTCATGGAACTGTACTTTTCTAAAAGAACACTTAAAGCATTTTGTCATACACCTACCCGAGCTCTCTGTAGCTTGTGGGGATGAATGAGTGATACTTTTCTCTCACTAGCGTGTGTGGAGACAGAAATCTGGAACAAAGAGGAACACCCTGGCATCTTCCTGAGGGAGTTTCCCAGTTTTGTAAGCTGAGGGAGGAGGGGCTGAAGGACAAAATACCATGCATTGTGAACCATGCATTGATTTCCCTCCTCCAATAAATGATAACATTAGCAAGGAGAAACCCCTGCTTGCACGTTGTTCTACATGCAGGCAAGAACTCTGAATGACTTGGGTTCTTGCTTGTATGGACAGGGCCTTTTCCCACTTCATAGCTGATACTGAAACTGTGAAGGATGAGGCAGCAGAGGGAGCAAGGCAGACCGAGCAAGGCATTCTCTTCTAAGCATGTTCACAGCACTTGGTTGAATAATAGCCAAATGGGCCTTCTTTACTGAACCCACATTGTTAAAATAGGCAAGGGAATTGGCACCAGAAAGGGAAAAAAAGGGTGTGAAAGCATAGGACTGGATCTAAGAAATACCTTCCAATGATGGAAGGGCTGTGTTCACAGAAGGAACCTCCACTTGATCTTCAGGGATTCTCCCACAGCCAAGAACTACAGCTGCCCCCATTCGATGGTCTTCCCTGCTACTCTGTGTATCATTTTTAAGAGTTAGAGGGACTGGTGTTCAGAGGAGAAGATGAGGAATTCCTGTATCCCAACTCAGTTTAATCTGGATCCAACCCACAAAGGGGAATTCATGTCAGGCCCCCACCATGTGTTTGATGGGGACATGAAATTATCTAGCTAGCCATCACATGAATTGTCAGATAACATGTAGGGTGTTATAGCTCCAAAATATACACAGATCACCTAGCTAGCCATCCCCTTCTTTGTTGATCAACTCATCCACTCTGTACTTCATCAATTGCACATTCAGAAATGAGAAGAAACCCCACATGCATAACAACATATAAATGTAGGATTATTCCATATTATGGGAAGGCCTATCTGGGTTAGGATTCTTTCTTTTGTTGAGAAGCCCTATGCACATAGATTCATACTCATGCATCCCCCCTTCTTATGGCTGACAAATGTCTGGACGACAAAGAGCATGACCGATATTCATACCTTTGGTGGAGAAAGGGCCAACTGGTGTAAATCACTGACCAACTCACCTATGCTTTCCAAGCATAAAAGGGTTTGCATGACCTCTTATTTTTAGGGACTCAGTGACCTTTCAACTGGAGAAAGAATCCTAATCTATCTCCCTTATCTCAAGAAATATTATGGCAATGGAGAATTGGGGTTCCTAGTAACATAAACAGCCAGTAGACCACTCCTCTGATATGCCATGTTCCCTATTTGCATGTTTGAACATTCCAGGCTCTAAGCCATAAACCTTGCCAATGCTATGGATTTTAAACCTTCTAATCCAGTTTAATGGAGGTCTAGGCACTTGTGGTTCCTGGAAAGAGCAGGCTCATATCAATATGGCATGTACTATACCTGTTGATATTTGGAGCCAATATTCTCTGTCAAACAAATTCATAGCCAATGTCTGCATACTTTGGAGCTACAGTATCACCATTGATGCAAAAGTACTAAATTAGGCAGAATCATCACTCTGGATATGATTGAGCTTTTGGATTGAATCTTTGTATCAGTTGATTGCTGTTAATTTTACATTTTTAATTAATAATCTCATTGTCACTGATTAAATTGATAAATTAATCAGCAGGTATGAACATCTAAGCCATTAAAAACAGAAATTTTGCTGTAAAGTAAGATTCAGTAAATTATATTTTCCCTTCCTTATTTCAAAAATAACCCTGCCCAACTATATGCAACTATGTCATGACCTCAAGTTATGCAGTTATGCATTTTGAATGACCATTCATTTCAGGGCAAGCGTAAACCATTAACTACTGCAACACAAATTTGTTATTTTTGACTAGATTGAGCCCTTGTTATATACAACTGAAAACACAAGACTGTATTTGAAATCGATCCTTAAAGTCTATAGTTCACCCAAGTGTGACTCCTACTGACTTAGATGTTAGTTTCTGCTGCTTAATACATTCATTTGATCAGTGATAGTGAGATTAACTAACTGAAATCAATGTCTGAAAAGCACAGTTACACAAGGAAAACCGCCAGTATTTGAATCAGGTTTAGCATGTTTTTCTTTATTTTGAAATCAATTTAAAAGAAGATGACTACACGACACTCATGGAAGCATGGATGTTTTTGTCTAGGAAGCATGTTTTTTGGTTGGAAAGCAAACGTGGCTGCAGGAGGGTCATTTATTTCAAATTGCTTGTGAAATTGCATTATTTTCTATTGTTTTGGCATATGTGAACACCTCTGTTGGTGTCAATTGTGTCTGTGGGGTCTGCCACTCACTGGTGTGCCTCTTGTTCTTCCGTTTCTTCTCCCTCTGTATGTGTGTATCTGTCTCCATGAGTATGTGTCGGGCTGCAGGAAAACCTCTGCACAGAACAAAGCCTTCAAATGCAATGATTCTAAAAGCCCTTGTAGTCCCCTCGACTGATATATAACACAGTTTAAAAATGAATTAAACGTCTTCTCAAGAGAAGACCCCAAACCCATATGACTACATTTTACTTTAAACCGAATTTTAAAAACTTGACCCATCACTCAACTAATTTCAACGGTGTAATCATGCCCTCTCTCTCAGTGTTGGCCAACTGGGCAACTGGTGCATTTTTGTCTACCTTGAAGACTGATTTTAACTAAATTTGCTGTGCAGGAGGTGTGGAACACAGCAGTAAAAAAAACCAAACAAAAACAAACCACAAACTATCATCCAGATCTTTTAATATATAAAATAATAATTGTGTATGAGATGCTGATTTAGACATGGTGAGCGTTGCCAGGGTTCCTAGGCATAGAGTACTCAGAAGTGGTTCCCCATCCCCTTCTTCTGGAGGCATCCTGGGACTGTGCAGCTGGCCCAAGTCCACACAGGTTGGCTCTTCTCCCAGGAGGCAAAAGGGGAATCAAACTCCTGACCTCGGGCTCTGCACTCAAGTATTCAAGCCAATAGGCTACAATGATGGGGGGGGGGACATGCCTCTCAGTCACAAGGGAATGCTGACTTCAGTTCACTTTTTGTAAGAATTTATGAAAATCTGCAAGAAAATAATTTGAGATTTTCTAAAAATTAGGTGAGGAAGAAACTAGAACTGAGAGATTCATCCATCCTGGCTGGGGTCAGTGTTTGATTAGTGCTGTTCATGTGTTTAACCTGAATTGAGAGGCATAAAGTAAGAATACGTGAACCTCCTTCCTCCAATATTCCTGTGCTTGTCACTCACCCTACCCTTTACTGCATACATTTCTGCATTTAGCATGAAGATCTCTAGGGAGATTCTAATGGAGGTCGGGAAGTTGCTTTTAAAAACTGGCCTCTGTTCTAGTTCTAAGATCCATAAAAGAGTCACTCACCACCACAGTTATAATTTTATAAGGCTTTACTTTTCCATTTCTAAATTAATAAAACACTCAGGAGATGAGGAACAAGATAGTAAAAATCTATTGTCCAGACCATTTATCATATAACTTACTGTAATGAAGGGAAAAAATCACCTCCAGCCACTAAAAGAGTGGTGAGAATAGATGTCTAATTTATTTATTTTTTAAAAGAATGTATCAGTATTTTCAGATTTCTTCATATTCAAAATGAAAATAATTTGAGATTTGAAAATCTCAAGCGAGGGACAAGTTACCGGAGTCATCCATCCAGGCTCAGGGCTGTGACTGCTTAATTCTTAAAAAGATTTACCAACGTTTGCAAATTTCTTTGTATTCTGGAAAGAATGAACTTAACGTCTGAAACACCTGAATGTGGGAACAAACTAACCTTGCAGATTTGGCAGTCTCTGCTGAACAATATGTAAAATAAAATGGGCTACTGGCAGATTTCAGAGTGGCAGCCATGTTAGTCTGTGCAATCAGATCAACAAGAATTACTATTGTTACTTAAAATGACATTGCTAGTACCCTGTTTTCCCCAAAATAAGACCTAACCTGAAAATAAGCCCTAGTATGATTTTTCAGGATGCTGGTAATATAAGCCCTACCCCCAAAATAAGCCCCAGTTAAGTGAAAGCCCTCCCTCCACCATTGCGCAGCAACTGGAAGAAGATGACATGACTGTATTTTAATAAATGTAGATTGTTGTACATGAAAAAAATAAAACATCCCCTAAAAATAATCCCTAATGCATTTTTTGGAGCAAAAATTAATATAAGACCCTGTCTTATTTTCGGGGAAACACGGTAATGCATTCATAAAATGCAATGCTACTCATTGCTCTTAGATTACACATAACACATTAGTCACCAAAGCCAAACGGCAACATTATACTATTTAAAGTCAATACCTCCATATTCAGTTCTTCACAGCACCCTCCTCCCAATCAGTAGTAACAACCAATGATAACTGAGAAAGGACAGGTGGCAAACTGCATGCCATGAACTCACAACATGTTAGTTTGGAGCAGTTTGTAGTAGTTTTCAACTAGCAAGAAGAAGGCTTTCTGGAGGTGATTGGATTAGATTCTGCTTGATGGCGGAAGATTTCAGGAGGCAGCAAAGCAGCAGGAACATAAAAGCAGTGGCCGGTCTCATAAAAGCAGTGGCCAGTCTCCTTTGGGAAAGCAATGTTAAAGACCAACCATTACAGAAATCTGTCCTTTTGTCCCACCAAACCCACACAGATGCTGCTGCTCTGTGGTGACCTTTCCCCACAGACAACAACTCAAAGAATATTTCCGCAACTTTGACAACAACCACTAGATTGAGTGCTTTCGCCACCACAAAACTAACTACATGACTGACTGAATACCAACTACATACTGTTAGCTTGCTGACTGACTACATAACTGACTCTGACAGAACATTGACTGAAAAAGAGTGAGGGAAAAGAACTCTTGAGAGGTGTGACTCTCTTCAAACTCTGAGGCAGAGAGGAAACAATTGGTTGTTCCTTAATTGATTGACAGTCACCCAGTCTGACTGGTCCCTCCCCACCTAAACCTCTTAAAGGCAGAATACAAAGGTTGCTAAATTCCAACAGAAACAACATATGGTAATGATGAGTTAAGGATCACTGACTTTATCTTTGAAGCCAGTTCTGTAAGAGTGCCTGTGGTTGGGAAGGAACCTGGCTGGTAAAATGGTATATATATAAAGAGAAAGAGAGAGAAGAGAATGGGTAAAAATCACATGTCCTGTTCCTCCATGAAGAGACTGTCCTAGATCATGGCCACTATCCTATTGCACTTCTGTTGAGTGGGAAGTCACGGTCATGATGTGGAATCATGCCACTTGGGCAAGCCATTGGACAAGGGGAAGGCAGA
The DNA here is from genome assembly GCA_037013535.1 of Intellagama lesueurii. NCBI lineage: Eukaryota > Metazoa > Chordata > Lepidosauria > Squamata > Agamidae > Intellagama > Intellagama lesueurii. The sequence goes on from JBAJHW010000001.1 coordinate 226,961,241, forward strand.
TTTCCTTGATGAAGATCCCTGCTTTCAGAAACATAACACATGTACAAGCAGAAGGATTTTGCGTTATTATCCTAGTGGGACTTTCCACCCAGCAGAAGATCAATAGGGGGCTGACCCAGATCTTCGGCATAATGTATAAAGTTGCTCTAAGGGCAGAAGTGCAAATTAAAAAGAGAAAGAGAGAGAAGAAAAAGAGCTCTTTATTGATTCATTTGAGTATCTTCCTTCTGCCCTAAGAGGCTCAGAAAACTGGGCACCTTGGCCCAATCAGGCCTTTGGATGGCTCAAGGTGGCTTTGATGGACAGTTGGCTGTCTTCATGCATTTGTCCTTCCACTGTAATGGAAAATATCTTGCCCTAAGAAGATGCTATGTTTGTCACAGAGAGATATGAACATCACTGTGTCTGTGGTATGATTGCACAGCATGGCATCATCACTGGGATGCTGCCAGAGATGAAAGGAATGAGTAGCTGAGGAAATGGGTTGACACCACTTTGCCTGCAGGGACGTTTGTTCTCTGCTACCCTGACTAATTTATGGCTGACACAAAATGGGGGATACTCTCTTTGGCTGATTTCTGTCAACTTTGGCCTCCACATTTATTGTTTTATTTCTCAGAACAGCCCAAAATCTGTTCTGCGTGACTGAAATTACTAAAAGAGAAAGGGAGAGGGATAGAGGGGGGAGAGAGAGAGAGGGAGGGAGGGAGGGAGATGAATTAAGATCAAAATCTGTAGTAAAGAATGAACCCATTATAAATTGCTAGTAAAGAAACATTTTGCAAAGGACTTGTTATCACTGCCATGGGATGTTAAATTACATTTTAATCCAACACTTACACCTGAGGTTATGTATGACTGTGTGTTTTGTACCTACTTACTTGGGAGTAGGCCCCAGTGAACTAAATAAGACTTGGATATAGCATTGTGCCACATGTACACTGTGCAATCCATCACATCCTACATTGTTACGACCACAAAGAGGATTGTGCTACCTTAACATCTATCAATTTTTTATTTGGTACAAGCCTCTGCAGGCAGCAGTCCACTTTGTAGCTCAGTTCATCACATTCCATCAGAGGGAGTGGGTGGCATTCCCCAATGAAATCAATACTTCTCACCCAGAAGAAGCCAATGACTGCTGAAAAGGCAGAGGTAGACGTGGGACTATCAGAACAACTCCCTTAGCACAGTTACAAAACACTGCCAGGAGCTCCTGAGGAATGCTGAATTTGTTTCATCTGATTTCAGCTGCTGCAATTGTTTCTCATTTGAGCTGCTGGGTTGCTGGCCATGGTGCTGAAATACAGTCAAAATTCTTTTTTACACCTAGCAGTAATGCCCAAAGGCCCCAACCCAGCTCCGTCCCAGAGCTGCTGCAGCCACCTGCCTTATTTTTACACTCTCTTTTGTATGCCAGTGGAGGAAGACATCACGGGCAGGACCTATCTCCTTTTTCATACAGGAGGGGATTCCCAGAGGGCTCAGTAGAAACCTTATCCCGACAGTTCCCTAGGCATTTCCTCCTATGAATGTGGATGTCCCATAAGTAGCTCCACATAGCTTGCTTCTTCCCAGTGGGATGTTCTGCTTTTGGACTGGGATGATGAATTGCGGCCTGCATTCATTGTCTTTAATTATACATGCTTGTTTGTCAGCTCTTTAGAGAACATTCTGCTTCCTATTTCCTCAGGCAAATCTGTTTTGTCCTTGAGTGCTCTGACAACTGGAAAGGGTGGCTTCTGTTTGAACTAAGGCTACTGATAGCCTCTCCCACCCCTGTCATGGAAACACAGTTATCTTTGCAGTTATCCTGGCATGCTTTGTTGAGGTCAACGGTGACTTTGTCCTTTCCTTGTCCTGTCATATCTAGGTAACAACTGTGAAGTACAGCCATTTCTTCCTCCTCTTCAGCAGTCCCAAATGCCACACTTACCTTCCTCTCGGCATGTCACCTCCTCTTCAAACGCTCACTTATGCCTCTGTTCCTCCTAAGCTGCTATTGCAACTTTCTCTTTGGTGACCTGAGATTGCCTCGTTCAAGTCAGTGACTAAAACCTTCGGTAAAGTCACCTTCCTAAATTCTTCCCATTCCTCTTCCCATCATCCATCCCAGTTCATCAGTTTAGAGCATTTTTGTGTGTTTCCCATAGCCTAATTAAGGGCCAGATGAGACATTGCATGAATTTAGTGGTGTGTGTGTGTGTGTGTGTGTGTGTGTGTGTGTGTGTGTGTTTTTTTTAAATGCCGCTGCAGAACTGAATGCAGTGAAGACGAAGAATTTAACTCATTCTTTCCTAGGGTTGCCTGAGCTAAAATTACTCCTTTGAGAAAGCTATTTGCAAAGGTAGGGAACGCACCTTTTGTGCCAGTGGGGTTTTTCTCTCCTCCGGCACAAATGTTATCGGGGGGGGGGGAGTTTTCATCTGGTCAACGATGAGATGACACTCCTGCTCACCCCACCCTCACACCATCCTCTTGCAGCTTGGGCCACCCTATGGCCATTCTGAACATTTCAATAAATGAGTACTTTTACTTCATTCATGCATTTCACATCACATTTGGTTTGCACCTAATGATCACTTGCTCATTGCAACAGATATCATCCATTACCTCCCCCCACACATACACACACTGTAAAGCAGATACATAAAGGAGAAAAGGAGACAGTTCCTTGGAATTTGGTTTAAATTTTAAATGCTGTCAATCATGTATATGATTTTCTCTAATATTAGGTTATTATACCAGGTTACTTTTTAATCTAATGTAGTCACTCAGGCAGCATCCTTCATTGTAGGATGGGCTCAGGATCAGGAGACACCACAATCTTTATATCTCTTGTGCTTTCCACCACCGTATCACACCCAAGTAGCAACAAGAGGGTAGTAGAGCAAAGAGCTTCTGCTCACCTCTGGGGCTGAGCAACACACTCATGGATCTTTCATTTTCCAACTGGACCTTTTGGAATTAAACGGATTTTGGAAGAGATTCAGCAGTTTGAATTGAAGAAAGGAGAAAACAAAAGTAGACACAGTATTGGTAGATTGAGCCCAGGAAGAAAGTGAGTGATAGCTGAACCCTCCAATAAAGCCTAAGATCTCCCCTGGACACTCCCAACTACTAAAGCACCAGGAAAGCTTTAGACTGAAGTTACTGCATGGTATATATCCCTTTGTAGCAGCCCAGCCAAAAATTTGCAGAGCTTCAGGCAAAGTGAGGGAGTTCTATTGTTGTGTAGAATAGTATCTGTGCTTTGGAATGTTCTTTAATCCCTTCTTTGTTCTCAAGTTAGTTTCCTAAAGTTTACTTATTACACTATTAGGATTGTGTGTGTGTGATTGTAGAAGGATGTTTCTTGTGTGACCTTTGAGTGGATATGGCCCAACAATTAGGGCATGAGGGTCTGTATTCCTCCCCTAACCTTGTCCCTTCTCCTTTTCTCATGTATTGTTGCCATGGTGCAGACACCACTACTTGCTGTCCTTTGTGCCACAAAATGCCTGGGAAGCCAGCCTTCCTTCCTCTGTGTAGCAGTCTCTTTAATCTGTTGGGCTTTCCTTATACAGGGTTCATGGAAGTGTAGGAGCCATGGAAAGAGTACCTGGGGGTTAAGGGGAGCTGAATGGCTTTATGGGCCATTTTATTTCCTGACACAGGATCCAGGAGATGGATGACATTGGGCTATGAAGAAATAGTTCATTCTTCTTTTCCTGGTCCAAGTCTGAATGTACTTTGGAGGTGATGGAACCCCACACCAAAGCATGTCCAGATATAGCACTTTATGCTCAATAAGTAAGGTCTGCTGTGTCCCTGGAACCTGTGGCAGGGTCATGAACTCTTCAGCAGGTCAGCTCCCATTCTGCATGTACATTATTCAGGCACACATTGGGTTGGTGGGCTTCCAATATGCCTAATATAAACTGAATTAACATATAAATAAGGTTGAATGGGGCCCATTTATGACTAATAGCTTGAGCCTCTGTTGTGTAGTTCTCTGCTTCTTGTGGTTGTTTATGTGTCTCTTTGCTGAAGAATATCTTTTCAAGTATGACCACTATTTCCAATCCCCCTTCGCAGGCTTTCTCTACCCTCTTTTCCATAAAGTAGATGTAACATTTGTCTTTTTTTTAAAAGATTCAATTACTGTTAATAAAACTGAAAATGTCTTTCCCATCCTCTTTTTGATCTCTAATTAAATCTTCCTCTCTCCCATGTTATATTCATTTTCTTCCTTTGGAAAGATACATTTTCTTGTGTCTTCTGAAAATTGAGGTCCTTTTTCTTGTTTTAGTACTGTGCTTTTCATTTTCTTTCAATCTGTTGTCTGAATAAACATCATCAAGACAGTGTGGATGATATATGTTGATTTAGAAAACTCAATCGATTCTTTTCCCACCCACACTGTAATAGATCTGAAGTTAGGAGTTCTAAAAACTTTTCCTCCAAATTTACAGGGATCAGAAAGACTGTGGGAACAGCAGTTCACTCTGCACCAGGTATATCTACCAAGGGTTGGTGGACACACAGTAAACTGAACCAGGATGGAATGGATTGTGTTTTTGAATGCATCTCTTCCTTGAAGGGCAGGAGTGAGTACAATCATTCCACTGACAGACCTCCTTCCATCAGTGGAATGTGGGGAAGGGAGTTCCCTGTCCCCCCCAAACCCATTGTGTGCTCTCAATACCTATTCTGGAGGGTTGGGAAACATTCAGGATCAGGTCTGGGGCATTGCAAAGGTAAAGGCCAGGAAGGGAAGAGCAGAAGAAACTATTCCAAAATGCTATTGTAATATTGGATTAGAACCTAAATCTATGCAGATCAAAAACTGACTATTGCCTGGTGTTGAGAAGCATGCATTGTAATCAGATGAAGAGATAGAGAGAGAGAGAGAGAGAGGTCATTTCTAGAAACTCAGCACAAATCCTTTAATAATCTGTGATCTAATGAAACTAAACAAATTTATGTGGATCTAATTAGGTAGATTTTGAGGGACAGTTATTCCTATCAGCACATGTTCATTAATTTGCTTAATTAATTACAAGTAATTGAATGTGTTATTCTCTGGGTTGTTTATTTATTTACAACATGTATATCCAATTTTGGAACAAAAAATTCTGATGGAGATTTGCCTAGCAAAGGTGGGTGGCAATTTAAGGTAGCCTGGGATAAAACATCATTCACTGAATTTTCATTAAAGCCTTGTTAGGCAGATGATGTCTTCAGTTGCTCCTGGCTTTTGACACTGGCATTGCAGAAGGCTGCCGGAGCTGCTGAGGATGTTTGTGTATTCATGTCTTACTTGTAGGCTTCCCATTGGGTCCTCTGGTTGGCCAATGTGGAAAAAGAGTGCTGGACCACATAGACCTTTGTTCTGATCCACCAGGTTCTTGTCATGTGATGGGAAAAAAAACTCTCTCTAGCTTTCCGGCTGCCAATGTCTAAATCCTGCAAGACTCACAGTGGAACTGTGTACTAGGTCCAGATAGCACAAGACCTATGACTTTGAGTTCCTCTCTTTAATTGTTGATTTAGGCTCACACCTGGCATTCTGCTGTTTTGCTCATTTTGAAAAGCACACAGAAGTGCTAGGAGGCAGAAAAAGAACTCACACTTACACACCCACCCACTCCCACCTCTCCACCTGCACACCCCTCGTGCCTGTACTGACACCTCTAGCTTTCTTTATAATAAATCTGACCCTGCTGGTTTTTCCTGTGATATTTTATGAACCAAAATATAAACCGATGCTAGTGAAATATTCATGTTAGATTGTGTCAAGAGGAGATGGCAGGCTGAATTCTATCCGCCTCTGTTTGCTGCTTATGATTAAAAACCCTTTCTCATGCTCTACATAGCATTGCACAAGAACCTTAACATGGTCTTCAAGGTGCCAGATTTGTACCTTTTGAATTTTTCTTGTGCGCTTTTCCTTGACAATAATGCATAAGGATAAATATTTTAACAATCCCATTACTTGGTAGAGAAGGAGGTCATTGCTAGCTCATGCAGTGACATTTTAAACTGTGCCAAAGGATGACTGTATACATAAACTTATGAAGGGATGTCACTGCTCTCTAGTTCTGTATAGAAGCTCAGCCCGAATACCGGAGGTGCAAAGTTACTTTCAAAAGTTATCAGCCACAGTTCTACTTCTGAGGTCTCAAAAGGAATTTGTTACCATCATAGTTACTGCCGCGCACCCCCAGTGTCCCTAGTTTGTTTCCCTCAAACCCAGGTCCTCTTTCGGGCACGACTTGCTTAATTCTCCATACACCAACTGCCACCAGTGGATCTTTATCCACACTTCACCAATAATGCTGCCTGGACACGTGTTGTCAAATATAACTGATTATTTATTGTGTAGTTGTTGAATCACATAAGTATATTAATAGATGTTGTATTATGTTGCACTCATTACTTGGATATTAAACATGTTTCTTTATTGGTATTACTTTTCATATAAATCACTGTTAATCACTGGAATACTATTAGATGACTGTCTATTTATTTTACTTCTATCTTATAACTATTCTTTAATCTCTAAACCAACTATACCACACCAACTTTCCAATCTCTCTCCTAAACCTCTCTAAACCTCCTCTCTCCTTCTCTCTCAGTTTCCAACTGTCTCTCTGACTCTGCCCTCCTGTCCTCTCATAGGCTCCAGCTCTAGAGCTACCCATGACGGACAGGTGGGACATGGGCATTTTTACCATTTTAAAAATTATTTTCTCCACCCATGTTTGAAAAATAAACAATTTAGTCACTTCTAGCCCTTGGATAAAATATATCAGAACACTGCCAGGCTGCTGCATATGCTCCTCCTGTCCACTTAGTTGCTACCTCAACACACAAGCACAGCACAAGTCAGCAACATGAGCCAACATGTGAACCACGTGATATGTCTCCTCTACCATTTGAGGCCACTTCTCTAAGGATAATTATACCTCAGGAGAGAAAGTGCAATAGTCATGTGAAGCCATTACAGTCTGGCAAAACCAAAAGAAAAAGAAGAAGAAAAATAAAGAAGAAAAAAACATTGTGGTTCCTTAAAGACTCACTGCTATATTTTAATGTGAGCTTTCATGGACAAGTCCACTTCCTCAGACGTAAGAGTGGGAATACATGGCAAATATTTATACATGGCCCCAAACCAGAGACGTCACAGTCAGACTATTGGTTTGTTCATCTCAGTATTGTGCAGAAGGATGAGGTGCAGCTCTTTGGGTTTCCCAGTGGGGGTCTCTCCAGCTGCAAGTGTAAACACTGAGAACTGAACTGGGGACCTTTTTCAGGCATAGCAGGTGCTCTAACTCTGAGTTATGACCCTCCCTGCAAATTACTCTCTCCTCACCAACTGCAAGACATCATTCTTCCGCATTCTCCCTGATACCTTAATTTAATGCAACATTTAAGGGAAAACACACACTTCCAGAGAAATGTGTCTTCAAGGGCATGATAAAATGGGTGGTTTAAAGGAGGCTATATAAATGGTCCTTTCTTAGATTTATATGTCCATATTGATCTCCCTGAGTTAGAAACCCTTTCTTTCCTATTGTTAACAAGAGGTTAGTGATCCTTAGAATTTTGTCTGTTAGAGCTTTCAACTAACTACTCAGATTAATCTTAAATTCAAGAACCAGAAGCAGTCCGTTCTTTAAGATCTTTCCTCAGTAGGGACCTGAGATCAACATTTGAGGCCAAAACATGAAGGGAAACATGAAGAGGATGATGAGAGACCCATTGCTTAAAACTCTACAGGATTTCATATGTAACATCTCTCTCTCTTCAGTCTCTCTCTGTAAATATATGTATGGTGCAAGATGCATCAACAGTAAATGGAAGAAAAAATAGGATTTAGTTGGTATGTTTTAGAAAAATGAAAAGATCTAAAATTGACAGCAATAAGATGGGGTACCTCTTGTCAAAATGTTGAAAGTCCCATGACTCACCTCAGATGTCCTGCCTTCATGGGAGGATGTCCAGTGGGGCAGGATGAAAAGGCCATGAATCATCCATCGAAGCAGGGCTCAGCATTTTGAGAGGAGGTGCCCTATCTTGTGCTGAGGTAGGAAATGCTAGAGAGAGAAAAAAGTAGCAAGCTGAGATTCCTTTGAAGTATTCATTCTGGGCAATTTACTATACTATTGATTATTTACATTTAGATCCTCCCTGGCCTGCCATGAGCTGAATGCAAGTTTCTTGGCTCATTGGGGACTTAAACTGGGAATTCTAAAGTCTCATTCCAACATTGAAACTAGTCTGACATTAAAACCACCTAGACATGCTGGTTCCTACAACAATCTCACTGTCATAAAGAACCATCATTTGTCCGGACACAAATAACTATCATAACGGGATTCCTAGAGAAGTTTTGAAGGAAGACAGAGACCCCATTTTTTTAAATATAAGAAAAATATTTCAAGAAAATGGCACTTGAACAACACAAACCATCTACAAGAAGGTAGGTGTGTGTGTGTGTGTGTGGATTGTATCACTTTACCACTCCAGTCTTACAATGGAGGCTGGAGCATCAGGTTGACAGCTTTATGTAGACACTGAGGGCAATATCTGTCACCCTGATGCTGGTGACAGCCTGGTGTCTTTTGGCAAAGCTAAGGGTTTTTAATGGTTTGTTTGCTTGCCTGCCTGCTTCCCCCCACCCCACCCTATGAGTTTGTGGCACAAGCTTTAGGCTAGGTCGTTTTCTGAGTGTCTGTTTCATCCAGTCACTCTCAAGGAGCTACTGGATTCCACAGACTCAAGAGCAGCCAGGCTGGATTGGAATGGTTGATAGCAATGGAAAAATCCAGTTCTGTGGGGGCTGCTTGGAATTTTGCTGAATTTTAACCCAACCAAAGTAAGACCTTGACATTTTAGTTGATAATAAGAACATGATAACTCTCCTCAACTAATACCTAATAACAGCCTAGCAAGTGGATGATCGTTCAGAGAAGTCAGGGTCAAGAATCTAATGTTTGGATTAATATGTTGAAAATATTTGCTAAAAAAAAATAGGTCAAAATGACCTACCTGGAAAAATGAAACAATATTATCCCACCCCTTATTATGCTCTGCAAAGGCTCACATACTGAGTGAATTGAGAGAAAAGATGGCAGGGGGAGAAATCTGTTATGGCATTTAATCAGTATAAAAAAGATGTTCTGGGCTGCCCTTTCTGATCTCTTTTCTGGTATACTTTAAAATGTTGCCCCAAATCCTGTTCATGCGGGTGTGAAATAAAATTGCACCCATGTAAATTTTCAGGATGTTGCTCCCGACAACAGGGAGTTACACAATTTGATTGCCCAGTCAGTTGCACAATCCCTATTGCCACCGTTGTTCAATGTGTTAGCAGAAGGGCTTCACAGTTACCAAGGTGTAACGGCGAGTTACATCTGCACAGCTAAGCAAGAGGATTGTGCTCAATAGGTACGTTCTAGCTTCCCTGCTATAGGTCAGCTGGAGACAACTGGCCCCTTTGCCACTGTGCACCAATTGGTTTTTGAAGCAGAGGAAAAGATTGGTGGTCTGTTGCACTGAAACTGGCCTTTTCTCAAATAGCAAGATAATTTTGGTATAGGTTAGAGGCAGTTTTAAGAGGGAGATTTGCCCTTCCAATTCAGATTGCTTTGTCAGTGAAATTCTAATGCTATTCTTAGTAATTCTTTGGATTCTTTTGTTGTTTCATTTATTTATTGCTTTTTCATGCCATTCTCTGATAGTTTATAATAGTTCCAACATGCTAATGTTACTATGTCTGGCTTCATGTTCATAGTATGGTTTTCTGTATAAAGATAGCATTATAGCTAGGCATTGTGTATGAATAAACACATCGAGTAACTTCCATTCAAATCTTGTATCTCTGTAGTTTGGTTTCTAAGGCCCTGGGTTTCAAGGCTGCCCATTTAGATTCAGATTAGAGCACCAGATCAACAAGGAGTGCTGGAGTCAGACACAAGGAGAGTGCCTTAAGCAGCAGCTTGTGTCAAGACGGGAGTGATGTCACTCATTTAATATCTCTTCTCACCTGTAACATCAACAATCTCTGGTACCATCACTGCTTGAGTTAAAGTTATTTTTAATCTAGAAGAAAAACCTTCTTGAACCTCATATCCTCCAGACATTTTGAACTTCAAGTCCCATGACCCTTCACCCTCAACTAAATGAACTGGGGCCAATGGCAATTAAAGTGTGTGTGTGAGAGAGACAGAGACAGAGAGAGAGAAAGAGAGAGAGAGAGAGGAAAATGTTCCAATGAGTTTGGGAGCCAAACAACTTATTCCTGAGATGCCATTCACTTGGGCAACTCCTTTTTTAACCCTACTCCATCCATAATTTTATCACAAATTGTATTTGCAGAACCACCCTTTTACCTTAAGGCTGCAATTCTACGCGCATTTATCTAGAATTACGTCCCATTAGACCTACATGAGTTTGTGCAACATTTGGGGGCAGCCTAGAGCTGATCCTTTTTTCTTTTGGTGCAAAATTATATTACTTAAATGCCTCTTTATATTTATATGGCCTCTTTTTAAAAATGATTGGTTTGTCTTTGTTGGCTACTGTGTTGATGGTGGCATTTGTTTTTCAGGGGCAAAAAGCAATGGTTTTGTTTTGTTTTGTTGGTTTCAGGTTCTTTTCCAACTCTGGATCTAAGGGGAGGGGACTTTGCCAGACTGTGGGATTTCAAGTATTTCAGACTTTTGTACGCTGTGGGAAGTGTTAAAGGGAAGGAAGCCGGAGATGAAATGGCACCATCCTTCAATTCCCTTCTGTTAGGTAAGGCTTGAACAGATGGCCTATTTGAATAGAAAATGTTACATTTTGTATGAAAATAAATTTTACCTCAGGCGGACATGGCACCACTTGGTAGTGGCTTGCCGTTCTGATTAGCATTACACAAGAGGTGTAAATGTGGTGTTTAAGTACAATGGGCTAATTTTAATGGAGTTTTTAAAAAGGCATTTATTCGTTTCAGATATTAAAAGGGTATAAAGGAGGTTCTGCTGGTGCTGTTACTTTAACGGAAGAGGTCCTTTGAAAGCATATCTGGAGCTCTGTTTGAAATGCAGATTGGAGGTGAATTCTTTTACGTTTTAGAGCATTTTAAATGCTATGAAGAGAGGACTTGGTTTGTGTTGCATGCATATATATATCTGAAGCTCAAAATACAGAATTACAAAACATACAAAAAATAACATAATCCAGCTGGAGACAAAGCAATTTGTTTTTCCTAACACATGCCTATGTAGTTAAATGATACTGCACTGGCTGCATTATATCCTTTCTCTATGGGATGTTCCGTGGGCTCCTACATGGCATCCTTCCCTCACAAGAGTGGTCCCTGCTGATAAAATGGATTTCCCCCCAGCTGCAGATGCCTGCCCACTCCCCAATCTTCTCTGGCTGGAAAACCTTCTGGGGCAAACTGGGAGGTGGGTGGGGATACCTAGGGGCTATGTGAAGAAGGAGAGGAAGACCAGAACGTGTTGTGAAAGAACATGTTTGCTTGCATTAGGTTCGGTACAGCCCACCAAGACTGTATGTGATCACCAGAAGCAGAGCCCAACAAAAATACTACTCATCTGCCTTTTCCTCTTGCAGTGATTTTTGATAAACAACAATGACAACAACAGTAGCAACAATACACAAAACCATCATCAGATGCAACTTTCTGGGGCTTCTCTCTCTCCTGCCCCCCGTAGGTTGATAGCATTTAGACTCTTTACATTAGAAAGACTCTGTCTTAGCATTTGTTTCTTGGTTGGGCAGACAATGGGCTCTGTGACTCAATTGGGATAGAGTTGCACCATATTTACAGTCTGGACCCAGCTTTGCTCCTGAATGGTTGAGTTATGGCTACAATTAGGAATGTTTCTGCTTAAGAGCCTCTTGGTGCACTGGTTAAACTGCTGTACTGCAGCCAAAACTGTGCTCACCACCCGGGGTTCAATCCCAGGTAGCTGGCCCAAGCTTGAATCAGCCTTCTATCCTTCCGAGGTTGGTAAAATGAGCACCCAGCTCGCTGGGTGGGGGCAGTGTGTAGCCTGCATAATTAACTTGTAAACCTCCCAGAGAGTGCTTGAAGTGCTATGGGGCGGTATATAAGCAGCACGCTTTGCTTTGCTTTTGCTTTTTAACTGAGGGTGGTAGGGCAGCTGTGCCAATTTCTGTCAGCGCTGGTTGTAATCACTTACAACCAATAATGCCTTCATTATCTTGAGATTTGACTATTGTAAGGCACTTTACATGGGTCTTCCCTTAAAGACTGTCTGAAAAAACTGACAGTCAAAATGTTGCAAAGAGATTTCTGACCGGTTTGGTGTTGTGTGCTAATTTATTGTGGCACAGTAACTGGTTGCTGGGTGATCCCTGGGTTGAATTAAACAATGCTGATCCTTACCATAAAAGCCTAAAATGACTTAAGTCCAGGTAAGCTAAAATAACGCCTCCTGACTGTTGTGGTCATTTCAGTGAGGATCTTCTGTGTACCTCACCACTTCTGAGGTGAAGTTTGTGTGTGACAATGCCTTTGTTAGTGTGGCCTGCAAACTGAAACTTTCTTTCCCAAGAAGTCTAAATACTCTGTTCCATACTCTACAATCTCCACTAGTAGTTGAAAACATGTATAAGCTTCTTCTACATAAGCTTCTTAGATTGTGTAATTTTTTTTCTCCTCAGAAATTTCATTCTAGCTCTTCTATTCTTGTTTTAGCTTGTTTTTCATATGTATTCACATTCTGTAGATCTGGGTTTGTGTTAGCCTTTGTTTTCTCTCAGCCACTTTGGGCACTGTGTAAGTAGGAAATACACAAATGCACAAATACACTATTGTTGCTGTTAGGTTTGGTTGTGAGAATTATGATGAAGGTCATCAGCTTCAGACCACAAAAACATCTGTCCGGCAGAAGTGGTAAGAGAGGGTTGCTTTTGACCACTCAAAGGATAAAGATTTGTGAGGCCTTGGGGGTGGGCAGTGCCAAAGTGTGTTCTTAGATTAGGCCTGTTAGATTAGATTAAACAATTCTGCACAGGAGATTATTTAAATATATTATTCAGTGGATAACTTAATTATTTGATTTTTACCTTGCCTTTCTCCTGAAACTACAACTCAAAAGGCCTGACAACAAACTGAGAAGACTTCACACAAAAATATAAAACTTGTTAAAATATACCTACACTGTTCCAACAGAACACTGTTCTTTCTTTCTTTTTAAAGGTACTTCGAAAACATATAGATAAAAGAAAATTGCCACCCCCACAGCCATTTGCTGTCAACATACAAGGATGAAGGCAGGGGCAGTGGCATGCTGCCTTCCAGACAAATTTGAGCTCTACATCCCTTCAGTTAGTCAGTACGGGCAATGGTCAAGGAACATGGGAACTGTAGTTCATCAGCATGTGGAGGGTTGGCAGTTCACCACCTCTTCTCATAGGTTGTACATATGGAACACAGTCACAGCATTTGTGTTACAACTAAATGGACATGGCAAATGTGGAGCACATGGTTGGATTCTCCCATAGAAACAATAATTTTCCAGAATCTGTTATGCCCCAGCTTAATTATTAGGGTTTACATTAGAAGGATTTCAGGGAGCAGAACTAGAGACTGTGTTTGCTTGAGATATTCTGAAGGATCAAAGGCACTCCACAAATATAATAATAAGAAAAAATCATGTCTATATTGTGTGGTTGTGGGTGTGGGTATCTCCAGAGATTCCAAAACACAGATATTCTCCCGCACTGTCTGCCCTACAGTCACAAAATGCCACTTTCTGTTCACCATTATGCATAAATCAATGGGTCTAATTGCATAGTCATATTTCATTAACAGCAAGTGAGACTGCATGCAGTCAGGCTTGTAAGAAAGATCTTAACTTTATTAAGCCATTAAAAAAATTTCTTTATTAAGCTGTTCTATGTTATATGGATAGACAAGCTGAAATGTTATGGCATTAAAAGTCATGTTTCCTTTTCTCTTTTCTTGCTGGTAAAGCTTCAAGTTAATTCCCTTCCGGAACATACATTTAATTGTTCTGTTCACTATATTTCATCTTTCTCATTGGATCGAATAACTAGCCGCTATTACCTCTCGGATCATGGAGTCAATCTGATTAGCTTGTATCTCTCTAAGTCTGCTGGGAGCATTAAGGGGAAGAAAAGGAAATGGGAAAACAGGATGAGTATGGATCTTCAGAAATAAGAAGAAATGTTATTTTTCCTTTACATGGCAGAACTTAAAGGGTATGTTTTTGATGCTTTTATGGCAATAGAGGATGTGTGCTACAAAACATCTTCAATCTTATGTATTCAGCAGAGTTTATTTTCAGCCAACTGAAAGCGGAGAAGTCCTCAGGAAAGGATGAAGAGAGCAGAACTCCATGTTAGAAGAAGGAATGGACTGCCATTCAAAATTCAAAATGGCAGCCCCACTGCTATTAAATGAAGTGGGGCTGCCACTTTGAATTCTGAATGGCAGCCCCACTTAATTTAATTAATATACAGTAAAACCTAGCTGCTTTGTGGCATCCTGGTGTTATGAATTTTCTTATCTGTTGTTTCTATCGGGGTCAGCCCAGGCAGTCTATGGTGGATCCTGAGGAAGGGGAACTAGCCACCAGGGCCCTAGAATGTGTCCCCCTCTATCAAAGTGACTCTAGTACAGCTGTGTTTCTCATCTAGTCTGGAGCAAGAGTAAGCAATGTCTACCCTCTCATTAATCAGAGCTGGGTGATATTGAGTGCCTCAGGTGAGAGATGCTGGGGGAAGGTATATGGTACTGGAGGTCAGGGCTCTGCTTGTGTGTGTGCATGCATGCGTGCTTGTGATTGTCTGGTTATGTATAATGAAAGGCACAGTCGGCTGCAAGTCGCAACAGCCATTCCATTTTATTTCCAGCCATAAGAAAGGACCATCTCCTCTTTCATCTCAAGGAGTGAAACAGCTTGGCCTGGCCTGGAGATTAGGTAGTATGGAACTCGACTTAATGGGGATAAATTTGCATCAGGAGAATGCTAGAAGAATCCCTGCAGACTACACAACAGGGAGAGATCTCTGGGAATAGAAGAAGAAGAAATCTCCGATATTCAGAGACTTGTTGACCACCATGACTGATGGCAATATCCTGTGTTCTCTGCCATTATTCAAAATAGAACTTATGTGCCAGGCTGCATGAGGATCCATCACATAGTTCACCTTGCCTCAGTCTAGAGTCCAGGTGCTGCTTTAGTTTTCAGGACTGGTTTTGACCCCAATATTAGCAAAACTCAGTATGGGGTTTTGTGTTCACCAGGGAGCTTGGGCAACAAGCATGCTTAATCCTTACATATTTTCTGCAATAAAATTTAATTGCCCTTTCATTTAATTTCAAAGGGAGACAGTTTTTATTTGCATGTTTATTGTTTTCCTTGATAGACAATTTGCTGGCAGTTTAACTGCCCAAGTAACTTTTATCACTATACTTTATTATTTTAGATCATGCAGATCAATGCTGGCTTGTTTGCTCCTTGCTTGTAAAGTCTTGTCTTGTTTGAGTTACGATGGTTTTCTCTAATCACTCAAGGTCAGTTCTGCAGGTCTCTTCAGAGCATAGGTAGAAAACCAGCTTGCTTTTCCCTAATATTTTCTGCATCAAGGACTGTAGTTCACACCTCTTGCCTGGAAAGGTAATCAGAGGTTAAAATAATAAGCCTCCAGTCTTAGCAAATGAGGCTCACTTTTAACAGACTGAAAAGAATCATTGTGTTATCCTCTTCTCTTGGATTCAGAGATGTAGTGAGTCCTCTGAAGAGGAGAAACTTATGAAGTGAATCCAGTCGGTGCTGAAATTTGTTCATGAGCCATAGCAAACTAATATATGTTGCCAATTAGTGAACACAAGATTATATCACTTATCTTTGGAAGTTATTAGGCTAAAGTCACTTATACTGATAGAATGTTCTCTCCCCCCCCCCCCATTTTTAAATTTCCTATAATCAAAAGAATATGCTACGTTTTCACTGCTGACTCCACCTATGGTTGCCTGAATGGGGGAGCCTTCACACTGCATTGGCCTCAGCTAAGCTGAGTGTCATGCTCCATCAGTATCCAGAGCTTCTAAAAGCTAGTTTTCTGAATCACAACTCCCAGAATTCCACAGCTCAAAGAGCCAAAACTGTGGGAGCTATAGCGCAAAAAGGAGAAATTTCCTAAGCTTTGTCACCCTCCCATCTAAACCTACCTGGAATTAGATGAGATTTCCTTGCCATTATCTACTGACCATTATCTCTCACACCAAAGATCTTCCTTCCTTCCTTCCTTCCTTCCTTCCTTCCTTCCTTCCTTCCTTCCTTCCTTCCTTCCTTCCTTCCTTCCTTCCTTCCTTCCTTCCTTCCTTCCTTCCTTCCTTCCTTCCTTCCTTCCTTCCTTCCTTCCTTCCTTCCTTTCAAAACAAACAAGGCAGTGTAAATGACAGGAGATCTATGAAAAGTCAGTAAACACTTAATAACTCCTTTCCACAACCAACAGTTAGGAAGATGTGGCTGCAGATAGATTCCTGGGAACTGGCTGGTCTTGCCCTTCCCGTCTCTTGTGAGTCCCCAGGAGCAGAGGTCGGTGAAGCACTCCAGCTAAAGTTTACAAATAAATCCCAGTCTGGCATGGCAATGATTTCCTTCCCTGAGCCCTAATCAAAAGTGGGAAACTAAATAGGACACATGCTCCATATTAAGAGCTTGGGGATTTAGTGGAAGGGGTCGAGTTGCTCCAGTGGGATTCAGCATCAATACAGCTGTTCACTTGGATCTGCAGAGGAGCTCAACGCACAGTCCTTGAGATGCCTTGTCTGGACTCTGCCCCTGAAACCTTTCCAAACTTTGGTAACTGGTCAGAAGAGAACCTGATCCACATGATGGTGGTGATGGGGGAATGGGACAGCACAACCCTGGCAATGAGTGCTATTTTCTAGTGGAAAGGCAGGGTATAAACATAGGAAATAAAGCGAATACAAATAATTTCATCCATCTTTTAGCACAACAGTGCAAATGAAAAGCAGCTTTTTGAGGATTTCTACTAGCATTATCAGCCAATGTAAGTCTGAATTCATCCACAAGTGTAGCCTAAGTATGACCCCCTCAACTCAAGACTATCCAATTAAAACATCTCTTGGGCTGACATTATTTTTGCTGGTGCAAAAATGATTCTGTTAATGTGCTTATTCTCTCTTGTTCTATCTGGTAGGACTGAAATCTTTTGCCCTTTCAGACATCTGCCTCAAATTAATATTTCGGTGGTTCTGAATTCATGTTTTTTCAGTACTGCTCCCTAGTGGGCTTGCCCACAAGAGAAGATGGCAGAAACCAAGAACAATGAAAGTTATAGCCATAATATCAGTAGGCACAACCAAAAGCACCACACAGTGGAGGGTTCACACTGTAATCATAAGGTGGCATGACCAGGCATTTATTTGGATTCACCTAACTTGAATCCAGTTCAGTTCACTTGTCTTTGGAAGAATATTTTTTGTTATTTTGTGCTATAGCAAGATACTGCCTTTTTTGGGTATGTGTGTGTTTATGTTTTATTTTAATGACCTGTTTGGCCTATAAATACTAACCTTCTGTGGTTTAACCCCATCCCACCCCAAGATAATCACTAATGGCCTGTTATCAGTGACTGGCTGCTGAAGAGGGAAAAAATGAAAAAGATGAATGATTTGACTCTATTTTCAGTGTAGTGTAAACAACATGATTACTCTTCACTTTTCAGTAGTGCCTTCAATCAATCTCAATTGAATTATCAGGCACTAAGTAAAGGGGACAGCAGGAAAGTAAGTGGTGGGGAAACACAATACAAATCAATGCAAATGATTTGTTTCCTGGAGATTAGATCAAATAACAGTAGTGGATAAAATTAACTAGTGATCAAATTAAGAGGAAATCATTACCTGAGTCACTGTAGTCAAGTGCAATGTGCTGAACCAGGTAGCGAGAAGACCGAGATTCAAATCCCAGATGAGCTCTAAGCTTAGTTGGTGATCTTCAGAAGGTCATCTCAGTTCAATGCAGTGAAAACTATATTATTTTATGCCTGATCAGAATATTATTGCCATTGTTAATGCTCTAATTACAATGCTTTCTGCCCTTCCAGCAGCCTGCAGAGCAGACATAAAAGAGGCAGGACTATTTCATCACCTGAACTGAGACATCATCTGTCTTTTGTTTTATCTCATGCGCCACCTAAGCAGCTGCCATTCCATCAGGTGAATCAGTTGTTTTCTTCTAATGGGCCATTGTTGTTGTGTTGTTGTTACGGATCGCCCAGTTACCTTGGACTTACAACCAACCTATGAGTGAGTGGATGAGTAGAGATAAATATAGAGATTCATCTGTATCCCAGTGTGGTGTAGTGGATAGAGTGATGGATTAGGATTCTGGAGCACAGGGTTCGAAGCCCAACTTGGCCATGGAAACTCACTGGGGAACTGGCAAAACCACTCCTTAAACATCTCAGGTACCTTGAAAACCCCATTAGAGTCACTATAAGTCAGTTCAAACTTGATGGCACAGAACACACACATGTAAAAATAGGTGGGTCTTCTCATCAGTGGTCTGTGGAAAGAAATCCCAGGACTTATGCTGCAGTGGTTAAACTGCAGCAATGCAGTCATGACTCTGTTTATGATGTGAGTTCAATCCTGAAGGGCCCAGGTAGCCAGCTAAAGACTGACTCAGCTTTCCATCCTGTTGAATTCAAAAAATTGAGTACCCAGCTTGCTGGGGGTCATCAATATGTAGCCTGCATAATTAAATTGTAATCAGCCCGAAGCACTATGGGGAAGTATATAAGAGGCACATTTAGTACTCATTTCAGACTCTAAAAATTTGCTTCAGAGACTGCATCAGAAATAAAAGACAAGTCCTGATTGGATTCTCTCACCTAACACCTTATGATTCTTTTTTAAATAAAGGGCAACTAATCCAGCTCAATAATACATGATCTTGCAGAAATGCTACAATTAGAATTTTTCATCCGCTATTTTCTTCTTTTCAGGCACTGCAATGCCATTGGTTGAGTAGATATGTGCAATATGCACAAAAACTGTGTAGTAATCACATCACACGCACGTACGCACACGCACACCACCAAGCTCCCAAGTAACAGATCAATCCTATGGGGGCAGGGATGCAATAAAGGAATGATCCCTTCCAAGCACAGGAAGAGGGAGAGGCATAGAATAAGTACACCTCTGGTTGGGGTGTATTTCTCCCCAGTTGCTGGGCAGGGGGAGCAGGGTATGGCAGGGGCAAAGGAAAGTCCCTGGACAGACTGATCTCCTTCCATCTGATCAATGCTGGTGAGGGAAAGTAAAGGAAGGTTTGGTTGCTGCAGTGAAGACCCCATGGATACCTCTTTCTTCAGCCATAGACCTTCCTCTCTGCCCTTGAACAGTGAGCCCAATAGTATCCCATGCCCTCCCCCCACCATCCAGGACCACAAGATGTGGATGTGAAAACCCCTCTGTTTCTATCTACTTGATTTTCTACAAATCCCAACTGCATTCTCTTCTTGTCCATGTTCTGTACTGGGTGTGATCCTTTGTTTTTAATTCTTGCTTCGGAATGTGGACATATTTTCTCGTGCTGTTTTCCTAACATGCGCATCATCCTGCCCGTTTTCTCGTTGTGCGCCCTTTGGTGTACATGGAACAAAGTGAGTGTGTGCACCTGCACATTTTTCAAAGACATGTATGTGATTTTACTCTTTTAATAATGCAAGATGAAATTTTTTTTGTATAATTCAACAAGGAAAAAAAAGCAAGAGGGGGAGGAGGAGGAAGATCAGCTGCTTCCAGCTGCTTCCTGATGGCAGGAAAGTGATAGATGTGTTTATACTTTCACTGAACTATATTAACATTCAGATAACAGCTGAAATCCAATAGTAAGTCACAGCTAGAGTAGGCTCATTGGATCAATAGAACTTACATAGGTATTGACTCATGAAATCCCCAATGGGCCTACTCTACTTGCAACTTACTACTGGATTTCAGTCATTGAATGGGATAAATTCATTTTAAAGTTCGGTGAATGCAAATCCCTTTTCAATCTTGTCCACAGAATCATGCCCATAAACATTTGCCAAGCTGTTTGCAGCTAAGAAGCTGAATGTTGCATGCCCAGGGTGGCTGGGCTGCAAACTGGGTTCATAGTGATGGTAAACACACAATTATTCCACAATAAGCAAAATGCAGACTCTCTTTCTCTGCTTGTCTATTTGGCCTTATGAACTAGACAGGGGAGAGGAAACATTGGGAATGAAAAATGAGATAATAGGAGTATGAGAATGTTAGCAGGTCTCTGGAGTGTTCTCATCAAAACTTTAAGACTAGGTATGCAACCATAACCATCCATTCACATAGAGAGCATGGTGGCAAATAATGACTTGCCATCTATTGTTATTGCACATTTCAAGAAAAGTAAGCTAGTTTCCTCTCTTATTTCTTTGTTTGGCTGCTGCTGCTATTAGGTCAGTATTTATTAGTCCTTAGACAAATCCTGAGGCCATGGTGTTCAGAAAAGGGGCAGGAGAGGCTTGGAGAGGATAAAGCAGACTGTTGGATTTTCTTCTTTCGTGCCACTGATGAATCCTTTCCCCCCACAGTCTCTGAGTGAAGTGAAACAGCCATCTGACGTCCACTTTTCCAAAGTGATGAAGAAGCCTACAGAGAGAATAAGGACATTGATTTCATAAACAATAAAGATAATTGCAGTCAACCTAGATTCTCCTTTTGCTTCTATCACTCCCCACTAATGCAACTGGAAATTGAAAGATGTATGTGGTGGGGGATGTTCAGAATAAGAACGAGCTTGAAATTATTAATCAGTGACTACACCGTCTAATAGCATTTGGGAATGAATTGATGCCTGCTATATTAGCACCCCTGTGGTGTCTTTGTCTGTTCTCCAAAGCACAGAAATGCCCAGAGAAAACAACAGGCTGTTTCGAGAGCTTTGTGGGATACTTCAGATGCAGTAATTTCCACAGCTGAAAAGACAAGCCACGGTTCAGTTTTGAGGGTCTCCTTCCCTACCTATTTGTCCTCTTCTGGAACTGCTGCCAATATCTTTCTGAACATTTTTTACTCCAATGTATTTTTCTATTAAAGCAATTTGCCAGGAGGTAGAGGCAGGAGCTTTTTCACATCCTGGAAGTTGGGCATATTCTCTATTCGGGAAATATTAATGCTAATGATAAAAATAGCAGCGGCAGGAGCAGGATGTATACTGATGACCAAGGCAACAAGAATTAGCCTGCTATCATAGCAAATTATGCATCTAGATTCAGACAGGAGAAATCCTTCCTCCCTGTATAATCTTGTTGCATAGGTTGGAAAGTTTCTCTTCAGCAGAATGAATACTATGGTGTGCTGGGCTACCCATAAATGGGATCCAGAACATCGTCCAAGCGCTGCTCAGCTAGAGATGACCTTAGCTTGCTATTTTATTCATTTATCTTAAAAGTAACTTTCAAAGCTCTGTCTGTAAGCAGAAGTGCTATGCATGAGGCCCAAAATTGGCACTATATACCGTATTTTTCTGTTTATAAGATGACTCAATGTATAAGACGACCCCCCCTTTTCTAACTCCAAATTAGAAAGTTTGATCCCTGCTTTTCCCTTCCTTTTGCTAAGCCACGGAGCTTAGCAAAAGGAAGTGAAAAGCAGGGATCAAAGGGCTCCCTTTGACCGCCGCTTTCCCCTTCCTTTTTGCGAAGCCCTGTGGCTTCGCAACAGGCAGGGAGAAGCGGCTGTCAAATTGACTGCCGCTTTTCCCTGCCTTTTGTGAAGCCACGGGGTTTCGCAAAAAGGAAGGGAGAAGCGCCGCTTTGCAAAAGGCAGGGAAAAACAGCTGTCAAAGTGACTGCCGCTTTTCCCTGCCTTTTGCAAAGTCCCGTGGCTCCACCTCCTGCTGCCGCCTTCCGTGTATAAAATGACCCTCAATTTTTTATCTAATTATTTTAGGAAAAAGTGTCATTTTATACACGGAAAAATATGGTATAAAGGGGATGCAGGATAAAATTGCAGTCTCAGACAAACCAAACAACAACTCAAATATCAAAGCCTACTCAACTGCACAGAGCTGGGATGTACCCATCAGGTGACAAAGGTGTGCCCCAGAATGACCAACATGCCAAAGTGGCCCAGCCTCTACCCATCTGATCTCTATCCATGGACCACAAAGTCAAGATGAAAGAGGGAAAGGAGTTGCTGAGAAGCTGACAGAAGCAAATGTCTCTCTGACATACCCATGAGATTTGATGGCCACCTTCTGCTTTGCATGCATCCAGGTGCCCCGACATGGGCTGATGATGGAGAACTCTCTGGAAGCATCCCTCAAGCTTCGTCTGATGCATGCCTACAATGGCGGGGGGAGGGGGGGGGAAGGAAGGCACATTGTTTCTTGGCAAATGTGTGAATACAAATCAAATCAGGGGTATTTGTTTTTTTCCAGCACAACCAAAGGAAAGAGCAAAGAACACAGAGGTGTTAACCAGGTAGGGTGCCACCACCACATATCTCTTGCGTCAAATCTGGCATGCACGTGTTGAAATTATAAGTGATGAAAGCAGGGGGAACTCTGAGGAAGAAAAGGAAGAAAGGCTGCGGTCACAACTGCAAAATGTTTCCTAGTTACTCCTTGTGAGTTTTGACCCTCTTTTTTTGTTCAGATGACTCATAGTGATTACCGATTCTTTTGTTCCCCCTCCATGCTATCTCTGCATGAAATCCAGCCCACTGAGAGGCTACTATTGTATTTGTTCCACATTTGATCGCACAGTACAACCGATATCCCATTGAGTGTGTACTACAAAACCGATTCATTTCCTTTACATCTGGAGGTCCCGCCACCACCACCGGCTATCATTCAACTCCCTTGATTTTTAAAAAATAATAATTTTCAAACAGGAATGTCGGTGTGTGGTATGCTTCT
This sequence comes from Intellagama lesueurii, assembly GCA_037013535.1. Taxonomy (NCBI): domain Eukaryota; kingdom Metazoa; phylum Chordata; class Lepidosauria; order Squamata; family Agamidae; genus Intellagama; species Intellagama lesueurii. The sequence goes on from JBAJHW010000001.1 coordinate 226,984,214, forward strand.
GCCAAAAGGCCTGTAGGTTCTCCACCATTGAGGGTAATGTCCCAGATCAGTACGTGGCCAACAAGGGTGTTTTGCCGACACACCGTAGCCACACAATTTTTTTTTTTAAAAAGGGGGGGAAGGAGGATAGAAAAACACACAAAAAGAGAAGGGATATGTCCCACTGCAGGGTGTAGACGAACGCACCACATATAATTTAACTAAAAAATGTGGAACGGTTAAAAAATATATGAACCACTATCACAGGATATACTGTATGTCACGTGACCACAGCACATGACTGTACAGGAAGTAGAAGACATGAGAAAACAGGGGGGCATTTCTCTAGGGTGATCATGGCCTCAGAAGCAACAGAGAAAAACTGTGAAGTTTCCTTGCCTTTCGTGCTGCAATGTCACATCTTTCAAATCCAGCTAAGAGAAAAGGTGAGGGAGAAAGTCCAGAAAACATAGGGAAGAGAAGGGTCCTTGCATTTTATTTTTCTGAAGGAATCAAAGGAGACCACGACGATTGTCCTTTTAAGGTCCTTCACTCATTTCCTTCCACGTGGCTGCTTTCGGAAGAGCTTTGTCCTGATGTCTGGGGAAAAGAAGGAGGAAATAGAAATTAAACAGCCCCCAGCTTTGCAGTGCCCTGGCCAGAAAGCCTTCTGTTCTGCTGGCACGATTCAGCCTGTGACCTAACCTTGCCGTTTGCATTCCCCTGTTGGTAGGAATGAATTTGTTCACAGAGAACAGAAATGCATCAACACCATCGTTGGTTTGGACACAACTGGCTCCGAGTGTCTCCAGGAGCAACAGGCTTTTTTGGGGGGAGGGCTGGGGGAGGGGAACCGATTGACATCCCTATGACAAAATTTACTTTCCAGACTGAGCATTGTTTAATGGTTTTTAAGGCAGCACTTGAGAAGTTACTTTGATGGAAAGTGAGCATAATAACATGTTGAAGCCACCCAGAACTGGGCAGCAGAAGGAAGAGGATGCTCTTGTTCCCAGAGCATGTCACTATATTCATCCAGGGAGGGGTGGAGGGTTTTAAAAGCAGGCGCCTTTCTTACTTCACAAATGCCCTGTCAGATACCCCCACCCCCTCAACAACAACAGCAACAACAGCAACAACAAACACACATCTTCAGACCGAATGAATGCTTTGGCATCTGTTACACTGAAGTAACAACCTGAACGGGGTGGTTGAGAACAGGACGTTTTGGAGATTGCTCATTCATGGGGTTGCCCCAAGTCGAGTGCAACTTGATGGCACATAGCAACAACAGCATTGCCGGAAGGCCTGCAGGCTTTCAGTTCTGATGAAGGTGAGGATGAGGAAGCTGTGCCCCCAAGTAGAAGCTGTTTTAATATGGCTTGGGCAGTATGTTTTAAGTATGGGAACCCAGCACTGACTAACCCTTTTATAAATTGTGTTACATGACAACTGCCTGTTGTTTAAGTTCTTAGTAAACTGATAGGCACAGCCTGCCTAATTTTAATCTCCATCCCCAGCTGCACATCTGTCAGGTTTCAACTGCACACATTTCTTTCCAGCTGCACTTTTTGCTTCCAACTGCATGCTGTTTTCATCCAAAAGCAACTTTCCAAGCGCTTCTAAATCATAAAAGAAGGGGGGGCAGGGTCTTTGTGTCTCACTAGATGAAGCCTTGAATCGCAGCAGGTGGGAGCAGAAAATTGCGGGCTTAATGCTCGTGTCAAACCCAACTAGAGTGCCCAACTATGGCAATCAAGGGACCTTGATAAATCTGCACGAAAGGGAAGTCCTGCAGATTCATTTGGCCTTCTCTACCTGGGACTAAACATTGGAATAAGCCCTCCAAATTGAGCATCTGACTGCATTTTAAGGACATAGTCGACTCCCCCCGCACCATGGGGGTCTCTTGTGGCTTGATCTAAAATCTTTGCTGAGATTTCAATAGTTTTTAAAGAAATCCCTAGAAAGCTCTAAGTCCCAGTGGCTGCATCAAACCCTCTTCCCTTGCTTTAAAAAGTTCTGCTCTTCCACTCACAGAAATAGTAACATGTGGCATTCTGTCTAGAATACAAAATATGGTATACATTCACAGTAATTGGTGGAGTTACCTGGTGTCTAGCTTACTTGAAATTAGCAAGGCTGGAGAAATGGAGAAATTACATAACAGTTCCTTCCTTCCTTCCTTCCTTCCTTCCTTCCTTCCTTCCTTCCTTCCTTCCTTCCTTCCAAAATCTATTTACACATCTATCAAAGCAAAGAACAAAAACATTTTCAACAGCAAGAGTGCACATTCTTTCTTACCCCCGGACCTCCTCCACCATGATGTTTGCTATCTAATGCAGTCATGGGGTGAACATATTTTCTTCCTGTGTGGTCATATTTCTCTCTCTCTCTGCCCCCACTCCACACACACACAGCTTAAAAGTAGTGGTTAACTGTCCACTTTTATCCCTCATTCTATAGAAACTCAGATAACTGGCCTGAGACTGTGTATGGCTGGCGCACAATGCAACAACTTATTAACTAGTGACAATTCAATTGCATGTCCAACAGCATAACTACCCAACAAGATTCTGACCAATTAGTCACATATATCTAGTTAATGAAAATCAATTCCTTTCCCCAGTAACAAAAGTGGAAGTTATAACTACATTACAATGCAACTGTAACTTAATAAGGGATAATTTCAGGGATTTGAGGGGCAGTTTAACAGTACATTTCTAGCTCCTTTCATAGGTATGAGTGTGGTCTCACTAGAAGCAATATATGGGCCAAGCTGTGTGGTGGTGGTGCCTGACTCCTATATATATATATTTTGGGGGGGACACCAATTTACTCCATCAAATAGTGGCAGAGGAATGTCACATGAGTTAAGTGTTAGCTCACGCAGGGCTGCTGCCCTGTACTCTGCCTGGTTGTTGAGGCAACAGCAAAGTGGATGGAAGGAGAGTGTGTTGCTCTCGTAGCGTCCTGCTGTCTTGTATCCATGCAAGTAAAAATACTTACATTAGTTTGTTTGGCGAAACAGGAAAGGGAAGAGTTACTTTTTAAACATTCCAACTATAATAGTTACCAGCTTCTTTTGGATGCACTGGAACTGTGATTATAACTAATTATTTTCAAAAGTACCTTGGGTCAGGTGTAAGTGTGTGCGTGCCTACTGCTTTACAGTTCCTTGTCATTAGGTATCATTTTAACCTTTTTGTAAGACTGCCTCTTTCTAATGAATCTGTAGTCATATTATTACACAATGTCATATGATTCAACTAAGCAAAGATTACTGGTCTGTTAAAATTACTCTTGGAAGGCTCTGCAGAGCTTCTGAACACCCAGACAATTTCAGCAGATGTCGGACACGCCTGTCAAAGCTCCTTGACTTTTCATTGCCTCTTGCATTCCAAGTTTGCTTCATAACCTTCCCAAGTCTGCAAGAACACAAGGAAGGAGGGTGAGCGTTCCTTTGTACGACATGATGTAATCTGCACATTATCCGAGACCTTTGGAACAGAAGTCATTACTGCCGAAGGTATTTCAACAATACCTGAAGAACAGCATCGGCCAGTATCAGATTGGCTAGTTCCGCAGGTCAGCTTTGTGAGGGAAAGGGCGCGCGATGCAGTGCACAGAGACAATGTTTTGAAAATGGTCCCTTGTATTCTCTGGAGATTTTTCATTACATCTGTGAAAGAAAGAGAGAGAGCTTCTCCTGTCTCTTCCTCTGGAGGTGTGTGATGATGGATTCAAGAGCGAAGGAAGAGATGCAGCAGGATATCAATGAGGTTTGTTGGCATTATCATTTGAAATAAAAAGAGAGGATGTGATTTATATTCCTGCAGCCTTTTGTCAATCAACGATATTTATGTGCGTCTCTACAGAAAGCATAAGGCAGCACAGTTCTTGTGGAAGAAACACCAGCATTAATATGGATTTATTTTCAGCTGCCTCCTCCCCTACAGCACGGTTTCTCATCAGAGTCCCCTTTTTCTAAGGTTATGCTCGATAACCACAGACTGTTGAATGCTTTATTGACGTAAACATTGGCAAAGTAGAAATCTATGTAACAATAGGCTTTGATTAAATTTGGAGCCAGATTATACACGAGCGTTATGTCCAGAATAGCTGTAAATCAAGGAAAGAACAGCATGATTCTTAGTTAGAGCAGCCATAAAGTGAAATTCATCACCCACGCCCACTGATTTGGTTGATCTGCCATTGGCTTATTCCTCCCACAACCTCTCTTGGATCACCTTCTACAGTCTGATAAAACCAATCTTGGTTTTATTTCACACTCCAGCTGGTACCCTTTGCAGGACAAACCCAGGGGGAGGCCTCGCTCTCCAGGCCCAATCAAAAAGATGGTAATGCCTTCCACAGGCAGCCATGAAACAGGATGGAAGCTGAACAATTCTCTCCACTCTAGTGATCGATCAGTGTCCTCCATTGCACCTGAGGACACAGAGCCAGTTGTGAAGGTCTTTTCTTTTAAAGAAATGTGGGTCCCATCCATCCCCCCTCCCCACCAGATTTTTAGCTCTAGGACTCAATGGGCTGAGACACAGCCTTTGTGGACATGAAGCCTGCTGGTTGAGCTGCAAGGAATCTTATGGAAGCCAAGCACAGACATCACTGATAGGTTTAGTCAGTGATGGGTTTTTTCCTTGAAGCCGGCAAAATCAACCAACCAACCAACCAATCGATCGATCAGTTGGGATAATTATCCTGTTATAAGGCATATGAACTTTCTCTATAGTGTCAACATTGTTTATGGTAGCTTAGATGGTGGTCATCCCTCTATCCCATTTCGTGACAGCCTTGTGAGGTAGGTTTGGGTGAGGAACTGGAACTCCGCCCAAAGAGTTAAATGGTTAAATATAAACTCTGCTCTCCCTAGTTGCAATCTGACACTCTAGAGCAGTGGTTCCCAGCCTTGGGTCCCCAGCTGTTCTTGGACTAAAACTCCCAGAAGCCTTCACCACTAGCCGTGCTGTCCAAGATTTCTGGGAGTTGTAGTTCAAGAACATCTGAGGACTCAAAGTTGGGAACCATTGCTCTAAAGCCACCATACCACACTGGCTTTCACATATTATTGAAGACACTGTTGCTGTGGCTTAAGGCTCAGGTGGATGAGACTAGATGATACATTAAAATCCATTTGACTCCTTGCTCCTTTTTAGGAAGCACACTTGGGAAGTGTTCCCAATCAGATCAAGGCCATGGTGCTAGGAGAAGGACTTAAATCCTCCTTTGCCCACCTCACTTTCCCGGCTCAAATCAATCCCTGAACCTTTACCTGCCCAAACAGTGGAAAACATGTAAGTACCCTACGTATGTATACATGTTTTGCCCTACAGCTTTGGTTTTGAAGAACAGAGTTGCAGGGCAAAGGGTTAAATCTTAGCACCTACCCAGATTTGATTCTTGTGGCCAGTAACATGTTATGACTTTTTGTTAAAGCAAAATATTACCCACATTGCTCTCTTGCATCATGTCTACTTTGGATTTTCCGCTCTGGGAGCTCAGACCAGCCATTTTATCCACTGTAACTGCCTCACTCTTTAAAAAAATCTAAACACCACTGATCCATGGTTTCAGGGGGAAATGGAAGACAGGCAGAATCTGCTTTCATCCTTTCCCCCACCCCACCCCCCACAGCTAAACAGATTGGGCTCTGTGGATGGGATGGATGAAACTGGCTGCTGAACTGGGAATAGAAATACTGCTCACAATGCATGTATTTTGTCAGTTTGTGAAGGTCACCCACAACCTAAGCTATTTGTAACCTTTAGCTGGATCAAGGCATTACCATGGGATAAGAAAAGAAACCATAGATTCCAGATAAGGGAGAGTGGATATTAACAAATCTATAATTTTATTCTAGGGGCAAGATAGACATGCAACCGTGAAGGATGTAGGCTCCTTATTTCTAGTAACCTGTGTTAAAAGATTTTTTTTTAAAATGTAAGAATGTCGTTTCTTGTCAGGGTGAGTCTGACTTTTAAAGTGTTTTTATTGCATAACCTACAGCGTTCGCACCCCTTTGGCATGACTTTGTGTTGGCATCCAGCTGTCTATAGATTTTATGCTTTGTAATGGTCTCAGGATGAGACACAGATAAATGAAGCTGAAATTGAAGCATAGTCGGATCAGCATATTACTGTGTAATAGGAAAGGAAAACAAAAATTCACCTCTATGACTGCAGCACTGCTCCTTTCATTACTGAATTGAAAGCCAGTTTTTTGGATCGGCTCATGAGAAGAATTTGAATTCATTATTGTCAGCAGTGTGCTGGTAGGTAGAATAATAATCACATATGAGCACCCCACAATTTTTTGTCTTCACAACCTAGCTGTGAGGTAGATTATGCTGAGAGAGAGAAATAGACTCAGTGAGCTCACTGGCCAAGTGGGGATTTGAACTCAGGTCTCCCAGTTCCAATTCAATACTCTTAATGGTTGCATAGTAGGAAACAGCCTATGAAAAGAGAGATGAAGTGTAACGGTTGCCCTCTTCATACAGGGAGTATCTTAGTCTGTATTATTAGCCTGTTTCCTCACGTTAGCACCACTATTTCACCTGAAGAAAGCTTGGTGTTTATGCCTGTATGTCCATACAACACAAACACAAACACACACCACTTTTAAATGGCAACATGTAAACACAGGGACACACACACTAGCACCCTGTGGCTTGGCAGGGCAGAGGCTGGGGCCTTATCTTGTGACTTTGGGAGTAGGTGCCTCCCTCCTGCACGGGTCATGAATTGCTCACAAGTAGACACCTTTTCTTCCTGGAACTAGACATATCAGTCAGAGGGTTGCATTAAAAGCTCCATCCTGCATTCCGGTGCAAGGAGGTGGAAGGGTGTTTTGCAACAGAGGCATTTCCCTACAGGCAGCCATGACAATCAAAGCCAAACCACCGTGTATTTATTGTTAGCCATGCTGGCTGCGTTCTTGGAAGCTTGTTTCAGCTTTGTCAGGATACAGGTTGAAGTTTTAGAAAAACCTGAAAAAAGGAGAAGGGATTATGGCAGGACACCCACACACCCGCAGGCTATGGTAGTGTTACAATATTGCCTACAAGGTTTTTAAAACCTCGTATGTGTTCCCTGTTGTGACCAGAGAAGGCAACTGCTAGGAATTAAAAGAACATCATCTAGCCACTAGGTGGCAATATTGCTCTACATGTTTTGGTTCCATATCACACACACACACACACACACACCCACCCATAGCAAACCAACAGGAAACTTTTCTGTTCTCTGCAGAAGTTCAGCTTTTATATCCACTATTTCTTAGGCCTGAATTATGCATGGTGGTTTTATTATATGCACTACCATCCACTAGGGAGAGCATCACCAAACATATTTTCTTTTGGCCCGCAGCGGTTAGTGTCATACCGAGCGAGTGCTATTGATGGAGACCCAGCAGTATATGTGGACCATTTCATTCCCCTGCCTACATGCACCAAAATAATATGGGAAAACTGTAGTAAATCTTATCGTATTTTCTATATGTTTTAAAAATACGCTGTGTGTATTCACATGTGTACTGTTTCACAGGTCCCAACATTGTCAGCTTCTGATCAGTGCCTTGACAGAATGGATGCTTTGACAGGAAAAACAGAGAAATTCCTGCAATACTTCCAGATGGTAGTGAGTAAAGAGTGATACCTTTTAGAAATATCAAGATACGTCAAGATTACAACCAAGAGTTACTGAGTTTTGTCCAAGTCACTTTGCTGCTTGAGGGGAAAAAAAAGCTAGCGGGAAGTCCCTCCCTCTAGTTAACTAAAGTGCTAGAATGAGGAGTGGGGAACTTTAGCCTTTCAGATGTTGTTGGACTACAGAGACCATAATCTCCTACCATTGGATAGGATGCCTGAGGCAGATGGGAGCTGGAGTTCAATATTATTTGGGGAGCCAAAGATTCCTCATCTAGAACATTTTCACTTATAAGGCTCATATAAAATGACCCCCATCCTTTTGAACATCAGAATAGGGCATGTGTGGGTGAGCAGTTTTTTGTGCCTGTGGATGACTGGTTGCCATTATGGCCTTCCCTTTGGACAGCATTCCAAACGTGCTATCTGAGGGAGCCATTTTGTTTTGTGGCAAGACCATCTCTGCCAATTACTATGTACCTTCATGGTGGCATCCATTCTAAGACAGCAAGTTTTTAGCGAACCGCTGTTGCATCTCTGATATTCATCTCTTTCTTGTGTTTTTGTGATAGGTGCAGAAATCACTGAGATGTGCATCAGACGTGCCTGTCTTAAACCAAGTCAGGCTATTAATCCAAAATATAAATAGCTGCAATCTTACACTCGCTGAACACTAAAATACCATTACAAGCATCACAGAATATGCCATCAGTAGACTTGGATGAAAACAACACACTGCTCAGAGTAGCTCCTGTCCTTTTAAGGCCACACTTTTTTCTACTCAGCAAAAGAGAAAAAGATGCCTTGAGTAACATTTCTGTGTTTAGATGCTTTGACTTCTTTTTGACATTTCCAACACATGGCATCTTGTCTCTGAGGAAAAATTGATTGTTTTCAGAGGCCTGAAGTAATCTACCCCCTTATACCCCACTCAATTTACAAATATTAATAAGATTTCTTTATGGCTTACAGTCCATTTTTGACATTCCTAACTAATAAGGCACCCTGTAAATTGAATGTAGCACTGTGCTGCAGGGTGACACTCTTTGAAAGAGAATTCTGGAAATTCATTTTCTATGCCATATTACATTGCAAATGGCTAAGTTATCATAGACGAACAGCCGCCTAGGACTCTGTGTTGCTTCCCAATTAATTTAATGAAGAATTCGCATTTTAATCCCTCCTTTCGAAGCAAAGTTTCTGATTACAGATCGATAAAATTCGGGAGAAGGCAGAATGCAAGTTACCAGCAGACACGGATAGCACAAAGTTCCTGGACGACTTTGCTTCAGGAGAAGCCGTGATGTAGTGGCTAGTATGGCTAGTACCCATGTTTGGCACACCATTGGGCAACTGCCATGGCCCACTGTCAATGGCTGCCTTGGGCAAGAAATAAAAAAATTGGCCAGATCTACCCTTTTCTGGTACCAGAAGTTTTCTGTCATGAGAGAGTAACTCATTTCTCTTGTGTCCACTACAATTAGACTATCAGCTGTCCCAGATTCCACACTTTAATTTTATTGAAAAGTAAGACTCTCTAGAGAGTCTCTGGAGATATAATGAGAGGTATGCAATCACTTCTTTTGGCCAATTGTTTAATGATAAATGAGCTTTTCAGTGTAGTTAATAATAATAATAATGGTGTGCTGTAAGGGCAATTCTGACTTATGGCAACCCTTTTCAGGGTTTTCCGGGTAGTCAGATATGGTTTGCCCCTCCCTTCTTCTGGGGGCACATCCTGGGACTGTGCAGTTTGCCCAAGGCCACACAGGTGGGCTCTTCTCCCTGGAGGCATAACGAGGAATTGAACTCCCAACCTTTGGCTCCACAGCCAGAGACTTAGCTCACTGAGCTATTCATCCAGCTTCAGTGTGATGAGCCAAGCAGAATTTCTCAGGATCTTTTAGATATATAAAAGTCTCCCAATTCATGCTGCAGTTCATGGAAAATCAAGCTGGTTTGCAGTCTGCTGCTGAAATCTGTCTCTAGAGCTGTCTGCAAACAGTGCATAGAAAGCAATGAATCCGTAGGAATGGATGCTGATTGGGGGACTAAAGGAAGTTCTGATTTCATGCATCTTAGTTGGTTTCCAGAGGGGGGAGGAAATCAAGCTCCATTTTATCTCCCACAGACTTTTGGGAGCTAGATGGCACAAACTCAGGAAACACAGAATTGGTGGTGGTGGTGGTGGTGGTGGGGAAATGAGAGGAAAGGAAGAGGAGGAGGAGGAACAGAAAAAAGGTTGAATTATTAGAAGTTTCTGCTTATGGTTGTTAAGCTTATTGAGCTTCTGGTTGGTATAAATTTTAAATTTCTGGAAAGAGATTTCAAACAATGATAACGAAACAAAGATGTAATATTAAGAAAACTAAATCTACATGTATTTGACCTGGGAGATTGGTATATCTCTTTGAGCTGTTTAGTCAAACATAGGTCCTACAAATAACCCTTACATGTCATGAAATGTACATAGGAGGATGTTATATATGTATTTATTAGGAAGCAGAGAGGGGCAAATTTACTTTCTGGGACTACAACTCACAGAATCCACCAGTCAACATGGCACTAAGTATCCTGGCAGAGGGATTCTGGATAATGTAAGTAACCCTGTAAGGTAATGTTCCAAGCTCTGCTATGAAGCTTTTTCTTTAATTGCAATATACCCTCTAATGGGAAGGTGACATATTTTCAGAGGTTTCAATTTATATTTTGAATGTTGAGGTTTAGTCCAGAATGAACATGCCAGCTGTGGGGAGCAATGTGATTTCCTGAATAGAACATGGGACAGTCCTCCGCAGGAAGCCTAATGCTGCCCACCAGGGAAATCCTGCACCTAATTCTCCAAAATTACACATTGGATTTTCCTGCAAAGAAGCCATTTTCCTGATGGGGAATCTTGGCAAAGAGAATTTAAAAGGAAGAAGAACAAGAAGATTTAAAATGCCAGCTCATCACAGAGAAAGAAAACAACCATTAGTGGGGTGGAAGTTTACGAAGGTGTCAAACTGGATTGGTACTTACTTTCAGATAGATAGATAGATAGATAGATAGATAGATAGATAGATAGATAGATAGATAGATAGATAGATAGATAGATAGATAGATAGATAGATAGATAGATTTATTTCCTCAAAGGAAATGACATCTGATTTTTGCTCCCAATTTCTGCCCTTTGTCCACACTGCCCTCTGCATATTCTCCTACAGATCATATAAGGGTGTAATTTGTTCGGGATTCCTTTGTTATCTTCATGGATCTATAGTGGAGCAGGTTTACTGGAGCATCAGTAAAAACTGATAACAAAAAGTAGTAGCCATGTCATGACAATATCGCCAGACACTCCTGTATATGGCAAATGTCATTATTTCCTCATGTACGTGCATCAGCTGCTTTACTTGGGTCTCCTCTCCTCTTATCCCCACTGTTTGGCTCAGAGATCCTCATTGGTCCAAGGGCACAAGCGATGCTTTGCAATTAAGCTGGGATTGAAACTGGGGTTTGCAACACTCTAACTATCCTGGCTCTCTCAATCAGTGGTTATTATATCAATAACACCAAACATGCCAAACAATTACTTTGCATGGCACACACATTTTCCTGATAGGCAGATCAAGACAACCAAATTGGCATAATATGCAAATTTGGATGCCTGGATTTAGAGAACCAAACTAAGGCAACCCTGCTTTCAGAGTCACCTACAATACCCACACTGGGGTTCAGAGGTAGCTTTACAGTCATCTGCTTGGGCTCCAGTCTGGATGTAAATGCTGATGATGTTGGTGCTCCCAAAAGCTGCCATGTGTTTTTCAGACCTCCAAGTATACAAAGCAGACTGATGTGTCCCATGCTAAAAGATAAGAACTGCCCAGAATGCAACTTTGTTGATTCCATCGTCACCTCAGGCAATGCTAACGTTCAAAATGGCTGGAACACACCATTCGATTTGTGCAGACTTTGGGGCTTGTGGACATTTTTTGTGGAAAATGTGCACAGCTGATGAAACTGGTGCCATTGTTTTGCCAATGGGAGAATAAATCCCATTCTCTTTCATGGAAAGGAAGGAGGCTCCCAGGGTCATAACCGGTGGGATTGTTACACTTCCTTATGGTACAATAATTTTACAGTCTTTTTGTTTGTATGTTGCACTGATAATGTTTAGCATTTATAAATAGAAATGCCATTAAATGCACTGCATGCACAGAGTCCCAAATTCACTCTTCAGTATCTCCAGGCAGGGCTGGGACAGAGTCCAGTCTGAAAACTGGGAGAATCCCTGGCAGTCAGTGTAGAGATTATTGAGCTGAAACGGCCATGAGCAAGCACTTTCCAATATTACAGTATTTTATTGCTCAAAAGTTCCATGTTTATACAGACATAAAAAGAACCAGTACTGGCACAAAATGACACTTCCGATTGGCTCTTTTGTATTTATCCATATGCTCATCTTTGGAACCAACAAGTTAATTGCAATAAACGTCCCATAATTTCGTTGCACACGATGATCCCTATGTGTGTCGACTGTTTGTACGGTAGTCTCCTGAGAGGCAGGTAGTCAGAATCTGGATGCTAGCTTATCACCATGTGAACAGGAAATCTGTGGGGTGCCCTAAACATCCCTCTCATGTCCTTTTCAAGCTATTGTTATCAAAGTTTTAAGGTGCTTCCAATAAAAAGATAAAGGAAACAGGGAACATGCACAGGTACTTTTTGAAACAGATTTGGAAACCTAGAGAAAAAAGGCTGCATCTATCTTTCAGTCTGCTTCTCCTTTTGCCTTCATGTCTGCATTAGCACCACCATTTCCATTACCTCCTTAATGGAGGAAAGGGGCTCAGTGGCAGTTTCCCACAGGACATTTTTGGAACAAGTATTTCCATCAATTGGTTACTTAAATGGAAAGCTGTAGGATGTTCCTACTGCTGCTTCGCTACAAGGCACAGGCGACATTTGAAAGTACTCCATGTCTTGAACATGCTGAAGGGGGAGAGAGAGAGAAAAAGAAAGTCTCATTGCAAAACTGGCTTATGGGATTTTTCTCAGCTTTTCCACCCCTCTCACTGAACGGTGTGGCTCTGACTTGTTATGGAACCTCCGATGGAGTGTATATTTTTCTATCGCTTGCTTGTATGAATATTAAGGAACATGAGATAAGCTCAAGCTTCTTTAAACCAGGTATTAACAGTTGCCTACCTCACTGCCTCAATGATAGGCAGCCACTGAGAGCAAGTATGAGCACCATGTCCAGAATGTATCTCTTGGGAAATAATGTTGTTTCCCAGAAGTCCAATCCTTCTGCAGTTGACCCACTTCTCAGAAGAGATGCTGTTTGGGGCTGGTGGTCTCCTTTAAATATAGATACTTTCCCCAGGTAGGTCAGTTGATTTTCTTCTCAAAAAAAGAACTACAAGCAGCAGGCTGTAAAATCTCTAACTACCCTGAAACCACCTGCTTTACCTCTTGCCGAACGTCAACTTGTCCTTTTGCCTCCTCACAGTCTTCTCTTTCATATTCCCATGTGAGTGTATTTTGGTTCCTCCTGCAAATCCTACACTTCTAGAGGAATTAGACACTGTTTATGTTCTGGGTTCCAACCCACTTGTGCTCTTGGCTCTTGCTTGTGTGCCTCTGCACTGGTTTGGTTGCAGGAATTCTGACGGGGTTGTCAGATCAGCAGCTTCCCATTCCTTTGCATTTTAAGGCCAACGGTGGAGACCAAGTACTTGTGATGTCAAAAGAGGTGGTTCCTTGCATAAGAATGACAAAACAATATTTGCGTGTGTGCCTGTGCATGTGCATACATGATACAGTGAGACAAACCATGTGGATTTCCTGTACTTTTTCCTAAAGAAATATTATGTATACAACACACCTACAAACACCTTCGTATGAACGAATGACCTCTGGCACTAGCTGGGAGTAGAGAAGAGATGGGCACCTCACCACACACTATAAAAGCCACCTTGTTCTTCTTCTAGTGCCACTGAAATCTGTCTTCCCACCTAGAGATTTGGGGAGATGTAGAGATTCCCTGAGATCTTAGCTGGTGGCCTGAGACCTGGCAACCCTGCTGGTGGCAGCAAATGATGCCCTGCTTATTACCTTCTTTCACCCTCTGTGGTACACCAAAGTGGTGGCTCCAGTGATGGGAGATCCATGTCCATTTCAACCTGGGAGTTCTTCCTTTCAAATGTGTCCCAGAGATTGCTTTTTTTAATAGGTACTTTTCCTCTTTGTGTCGTATGGTGTCAACCCTTTACATTGTCCTCTATCCTGAAATCAAATGATAAGGGTGATATCTAAATAGACAAAACAAATTAATATATAAATAAATGTGACTCTTGATGTTTTCTGTATCAGCCTTATCTAACCCTGTACCCTCCAGATGTCCCAAACCATAAATCTCGTCATTCCCACCCAGGAATGATGATAGGATGTACACCTGCTTGCAGAAGGTTGGTTTATGAGTTTGGGACAATCTAATCTTGTGTACAGATACTTTTGATTAGGGCCCTTTTATGCCTTCTACCTACCACTGTTCTTTACCATATGCTTAGAGCTTGCATAGGTCACTTGCCAGCTTAACTGTGCTTGGCAAGAGAACTCTGGGAGTTGTAGTCCAAAGGAAAAAGAGTAACTTGTCCAGTTTCGGATTCTGATTTAATGAATCCCACAGCTCTCGGTCATCTAGATAAGGAGATGGCTCTGTCTCTCTGGGCTCCCCCTGCCAAACTGCTCCTTTTGCTGTTCTCTCTTTCTGTGTGTCTCTGCTAACAGTTCTGAACGTTCTTACCCACTGAACGCAGCAGAACGGATTGCCTAGGATTGCAACTAGTACCACCTACAAGCTATGTTTGCCCTGGAATAATTGCTCCTGTGCTGTGAACTGCTCCAGACTGAGTAACTTTACTGGTAAGATGTAGAGAAGAATTTGGCATGTGCTGTAAGAGCTGTCTCATGTTCAGCGGGTCTGCTGCAGAACAGAAATAGCTGGGTGGAGAAATATGCTCTGCTTAGAGGCTGCCTCCCTAATTGAAAATGTATTTCAAACTTTATATTGCTGGTATCGGGCTGGGGTTATAAGAGAGGAAGAGGAATGATCATCAGCCTTTCACTCGCCTTGAATGGGGAGGGAGGCCAAGGTGATTCTGCCACAGATGGGGAAGCAAATTCATACAGATGTTTGCATGAAACGTCTTGATAAAAATAACATTTTATTAGCCAATGCAATCCTGGTGTATGCTTATATACAGGACCTGTCACTAGCCAAATAGTTGACCCCAGAAGAAAAGCATAGCTTATGACGCCACTCAAAATTAAGAGTAATGAATTTTGCCATGATGAACACAGCATGGGACTGCACCTAAAACAAGCTCCTAAATGCTTGTCTTCACTCAACTACAGCATAGTTTTTCTCTGCCAGGAACACTAGCTAACCTTCAAACATCCAAACAGAACCAACGATCTAATGTCTTAGCTGAGGAAAATCAGCATTCCTTTGGGTAAAGCTAGCATGATAGTCACATGGTACTGACTCAACTAAATACCATCCCACATGCTTCAATACACGGTGATGCTTTAGAATGAGTTGGAACATCTGTCTGTTCCTGGTCAGTACCACAAGGATTTGAACCATGTATTCCTTCAGATAGTTCTGGACAGCAATAGAATGGAGAAAGCATACAGCACCCTGTAGAACAGAGTTACAGGAGAAGGTAGATATGTCTGTGTTCTCTCAAAGACATGTGCAATTATTTGGAATAAAGTTTTGACTGCCACCATCCCTATCTGGGTTGGGGTGGCCAGGCAGGTTTCCTTGACCAAAGACTCCATGGACCCCAGATTCTCAGTGTTGCTGAAACTTGCTTTTGTTAGGGTTGGGGAGTGGGGTACACTGTCAGGTTGGGCACCTTGAACCTCTCTCCCCAACAGTCTTCAGGGTGGTTTAGTTTCCCTCACTAGCTCCCCATTGCCCACTGACCTAAAGTGTGTCCCAGTTCCCTTCATTGGTTTGCCAGTGTCTCCATTCTGGGACTGGGGTTGAGTTTGCAGTACTGACCCCAGATAGCCCATACCACACAGAGTAACAATGGGTGCTTCCCCCCCCTTTAAGACCTTGGCCAGAGGTGTAGCTGGTGTAATTACCAGTCCAAGGGCCCTGGAGTAGTAAGGGCTAGTTCTGGCCAAGGGTGCAGAAGATTGAAGGAGTTTTTTCACAGGCCTCTGCTTAGTCTTCCAACCCCATGTTGGATAACAGTGATGAGCTGTCATCCTCACTCTTTCCTCCCTTGCTTGAAACATGGTGCCTTCCGTTCTGTTCCTGTCCCAGTCTTGCACTCCAGGTACAGCTCATTCCCCTCCTGACTTACTATTTATTAAAACTATTTTTAATATTCTAAATAAAGATTCCACTTTCATCTGGAGGCCTGCTCCTGCTTTATACATCTTCAGGTGGCCCTGCTGCTGGGGTCTCCAGGTAGTCTGCCGGCAGATATGCATCTGAGGTAGATGGCCTGCTGGGGACAGCTGGATTGTCCCCTTCAGAAAAAAAAAATCATACATGGGAGAAAGAAAAAACGTGACATTGTTACTCATCCCTATTATGGCTCTGTGCTAAGAAACTGCCAGAGCTGTAAACCAAACGAAGAGTCTATGGAACGTTGGGGACAATCCGGTGTGATTCTTTGTGCAGCAGGACTGCTTTGGAGCTCCCTCTGTTCTCTTGAACTGTGAAAAAGTGGAGAGTTGCCACTTGGGAGAGTTGCCAGTTCAGTGGGATTCAGATGGTAGCCCAAAGGAAAGTTTTCACTATTAACTAGTCTTCTGAAGTTAGAAACAAGCAAACAATTGGATTCTGTGGCCAGAATTCTACTGGTGTTCGCATAAGATGTGTACAACTTGCCATGGCTAATTGCTGCTAATGGATGAGGTGCTGGAGCACATCTCAGTTACCCAATCGGGTATGTGACCAGGCTTGTGACTCAGATGCTTTGCCATACCTTGTCAGTTACTCTCAATTAGCCATGGCAAATTACACAAACCTCATGGGAACATCAATAGCATCTGGCCTGTGTATGTAAACTTCATGCAGTGTTTTGAGGAAGAGGCTGAAAATAAACTGATTTTGAATGAAAATGCTTTTCTTTTCTTTTCACCACTGCATGGAGATTATTTTTAATTACATGGGCAAAGTGGGAGGATGAAGTGACTTCAGCAAATAACAAGATATTCTCTTTCATTTAAAACTACTTAGCAGATCTGGAGGCCTGCATTCACCTGCTACGTGTTTGCCTTGATAAGGTGACTGCTCCCTGTTAAAGGAGGCAATGTTCTGTTACATTTCTAATTTAAAGGGAATAATTTGCTTAGCACCAAGGAGTCATTGTAAGCATACTGTCACTGGACTGCTTTTATCTGGAGTTTATATGAAGAGTGTGAACGGTGAAGCCATAGATCTTAAAACAGACTGTGTTCTAAATCTACCTGAGCATTTTAGTCTTGGAAGAGAAGCTGAGAGGAGTTTGGTTTTAATTCTTCATTAAAACCATTCAGGTGAATTATTGATTTTATCCAGTATGCTTCCTTTTTTACACATTGCCCACCAATTTTAGAATTCCAGGGAAATCTTGCCTCAAGATCATTTAAGAGATTGGTGGCTTAGCTAGGAAGTAGAATTTTGGCTTGGATAAGAAAGGAGAAAAGAAGGACAGTGTGTTAGGCTGGAAGAGGAAAAAGGATTAGAGAGAAGGAGAAATGGGTTTATTAGGTATCCTTCCACTTAGGATGGAGTAGGGACACTGGAGAAGGGATGCTCTTCACCACTTGTGAGGCAGACTCAAGACAGGAGTTCGCAAATTTGGGGGGAAGAAAAGGTACTGTCAAGTCTATAATGGACCGGAGAGGGTCAGCCTAGATGATATACTTGGCACATTTTGTTGAAGAGGTGCTCTTTTAAGTGGTGAAAGAGATTTGTTTGTCACAGCACATTTTCTTTATCTCTATTGTGATTGGTTGTTGACAGGTAAAAGCAACCAGTCACAAGTCTGATTGCAGAAACATGTATCTGAAGAAACCCACCTGCTCCTCAGAGGGAAAGGAATTAATTGGAGGAAATAGGTGTTCCCCTTAATGTCTGATCTGATTGTCAGGAAAGGGGACTGAGAGAGCATTTAATAAATACTAAACTTCCCATAATGCTAAATTCTGTGCCAAAAAGCCAAATAATGGTTGTGCAGCACCTCAAAAGACATTTAGTCTGAGGCCAAGTGAATGAAGTATAAATGAAGAGTATTATAGGTAACATTCAAAATTCATAATTTGCCATTTATGACTAATGCAGCAGCTAGAAAGATAAAAGGAGCTTCAGAAGGGCCATACTTGAGATTAGAGATGGACATTTACCACAGTTTGGTGGTTTGGCACAGTGTGGAGGATCAGGCCCGCAGGTGTTGCACAGGTGCCCTGGATTCTGTACCCCATCTCCTCCCACTGGTGCCCCATCAGAAGCAGCACCTCGGGCTTCCCTGTCCCACCTCCTCCTCTGAGTGGGTGCCTGCAGGAGGAGTCAGAGTGTGGAATCTGTGGTGCCCACACAACACAGAATCATAAAATCATAGAATCGTCGTAAGGTTGGAAGGGACCTTAGAGGTCTTCTAGTCCAAACCCATGCCCAAGGCAGGAGACCTCATACCATCCCAGACAGATGGCTGTCCAATCTTTTCTTGAAAACCTCCAGCGATGGGGCACCCACAACATTGGGAGGCAAGCTGTTCCACTGCTTAATGGTTCTCACCGTCAGGAAATTCCTCCTTATTTCCAGGTTGGATCTCCCTCTGACGAGTTTCCACCCATTGGTTCTTGTCCTACCCTCAGGCGCAATGGAGAATTGTGGGCCTGATCCACCAAACCTCGACAAACTCAATGAACCACAAACTGCCTGTCTCTGCTTGAGATACTTGGATGCCTAGTCATTTTCCATCTGGCCTGATATAATTCATCACTTTGGTTTTAGGTATGGGCACAGCAAAGCAATCATCTGTCATTTGTGAGCAAAATTCCTCAGTGGTGTATGATAATACTCCAGTGAGTAGAAATGATGTGACTCCTTTCTCCCAAGACCCAGCAGAAAGCATACTTTAAAAAAAGAAAGGTCATATGTCAAAGGGCCAAGGATACCCTTGAAGGGGAAAAAAAGAAGAAGGCAGCTACAAATGCATCAGTTGAAGTCACAGTATTGGGAAAGAGCTCAGTTGGGAAGAAAGCTTTCAAAGTAGCCATGGCTTGACTCCTCTATAGCAACCTTTGGTGTTCAAACTGACTTCACTGCTGTGGGAGTGCTTAGATAGAATTCTTCATTAATCCAGGTTTTGCTTCTGGTCTCTGAGAGATCAGGAGGCTATCGAAGCTTGGAAAAGTTATTTTTCTGGACTGAAACTCCCAGAACCCCTTGCCAGCACAAGCACTGGATATTTTGGCTGGGTGATTCTGTGATTGGTATTTTTTTCCCCACAAAATCATCATCATCATCATCAGTTCTTCTCCACTGTTTGGAGTTGTCCTCTAAGAAACAAAAGGACCTGCTTGCTATTAGAATCCTGCTTTCCTCGCCTCAGAGGACATGAGGGGTTTGGCTTCCCTGCCTATTCAGGTTTCAGAAGTGTGGGGCTTAGAGCTGCACCCACGGCAACCAGAGAGCATGGCAGCTTTTCCATACTAGCTCACAAATGCATACAGCCAAGTCCTGTGCAGGTATACTCAGATGGTTTACTGTGTTCTGCATCATGTATACAGTATTGGGGCTTCCATGGAAGCCAGTCACTGAACATGCCAGTGAACGGTTGGCATAAATGTTGGGATGAGAGGCTGTTGCTTCCAATGGGCTTCTTAGTGTTCTTGCATTAACATGTGTTACAAACCTGTGCTCACTGCTGGAGTTGTCTTTTGAGTTTCCAGGTTGGTATACGGCATGGCACGTCTTCTGTCTCCCCCGCATACTCTGCACTCTTTCTGCAAGAGAAGGAATTACCTACACTTTAAAAAGCTTCATGTATATTTATTAAGCCAATACCAGTCTTGGGTTCTCGTAAGCCTGCATTAAGAATTTATGGGTTCATGTTTTATGCTTTTGGAAGAAGAAATTTTCAGGGGGAAGAAATTTTTGAGCCTTTAGAGGAACAGAGCACTAAAAGTTCCAACAACAAGGGGAAATCTTGGAAACAAATGTTTATAAGCACTAAAACAATATATGTTTGAGAAAAGTATTTGGGAATACTTTCCTGCAGACTGATCCCAAAAGTTATCTTCTTCTTTTCTTGTCAAAACATTTATTCTGCTTTTGAAAAAAATAATAACAGTACTGTATTACTCTTGCTTGGAGTTTATATTCTTGTGCTCACAGATCCAGTAGAAAGTCAGGCTCTGTCTAGAAGGCATAAAAAACATGTCAAAGATTCCTGCAAAAGAAGTGTCACGGGCAGCATCTCACGGATTTCAAAAGATACCTGTGTTCTTCTTGAAAGGAAACACAATCCACCATACAATTTTAAAGAGCTGTCCATGTTGTCAAATGTGTGTAAGGCCCTTTCTGAACCAAGTGGTAGAACAGATCCATTGTTCATGGCAGGAGAGATCTCTAAATGTGCAGGCTTGTTCACAGCTATAATACACTGATTTGCTGCGGTGGCAGCATATGGGCACATTACCATTTGGCATTTGAAGGCATTTTGATGGACTTCTCTGAACGGCACAACTGAAACAAATGAAAGCAAATGGTGATACTTCCCAAGATTTAGTATGACAGGGCAAGGCAATAAAAGTAATTCTCTTGCATGGAGGATATTGTGCCATGCTGGATGAACAGCACAGCTTAATTTGAAAAAGTGTCTCTGATAATGTAGATCAGATACGAGGGAACCAGAATAATATTGTGGATAGAGATTCAGGTTTGATTTGGGCAAGCTTAGGTTGTGCTGAGAGCCCATGAAGGGTTTCCTGGAACATATGGATTAATCTAGTCCTCTAGATGCAGAGGTACTCATTGGCCACACCCCTGGCTGAGATGCGCTTGGTGTCAAGTCTGAAAGAGGCTTACACATGCATGGATGTATGCCCATTAGACATGGGGACGAATAAAAAAAGGATCGCGATATTTGTCAGAAATTGATGATTTGTTAAATATTCGTCCCTTCATATTCGTGGGTTCCAGAGACCCCGACGAATATGAAGGGATGAATATTTCTCCATTTTTATTCGTCCCCCATAGGAAGAGAGGGAAAGCTAGCTTTCCCTCTCTTCCTATGGCTTTCCCATTCTGCCTACCCACTCGCTGATCAGCTGATCGGCAGGCTGATAGGCAGCCACCCACTCCCACAGCCTATCCCCCGCCCCCTTCCTCTCCCCACCTTAAGGGAATCCAGGCTGCCCTTTGCAAAGATGGCAGCTGCAGTTTCCCTACCCTAAATGAAGCCCAGCCGCCATCTTTGCAAAGGGCAGCCAGTGTTCCTTTCTACAGGCCGTGGCTGCGGAGGCCAGCTGGAGATGGCAGCGGTGGCGATTATGGTGGGGGTGGTGAGGTGGCGTAGCGGGGGGGCGGTGGCGTGGCAGGGTGGTGGTGGGGGGTCAGGTATTTTTAGTAACCCTCCCATGAATCGATGAATAAATTCATGCTTCATCGGTTCATGGGGGGAGCTTTGTGCTTCGTCAACTTTGACGAATCACGAAGCAGGACGACTCGCCAAAATGGTGAGTCATCCCCATCTCTAATGCCCATAGATCTGGATAAAAAAGCTAAAGAAAAACAATCTTTGGGTGTAGGAGAAAATAATTACAGGATATGTTTCAAACTGCTAGAAGCAGAGGAAAGTCTCCCCGATTTTCCTTTCTTGTAGGCCTTTTTTTTTTGTTTCTGCAGTAAATGGCAGCCATAATTCCAGTGTCTTGTTATGCTGTTTGTGTAACAGTACAACAGGATTTCAGAGCTGGAAGGAACCCAAGTCCAACTTCCTGGTGATGAGGAAATCCACAGTTAAAACACCCTGAGAAGTGGCCATCTAACCTCTTTCTACCAAAGACACTTGTTTCGATCCTGAGAAAGACATCTGAGAACAACAGATATAAATAAATAAAGAGCTATATTTCCGCTACCGAAAATTATGAATGAAATGAAACCATCACTAACTTTTCCATGGAACAGGTGGAATCATACATGGACCAGACAGAGAAGTAGCTCACATTTTTGACCATTTGTGGCATGGCCCAGTGCAAGCTATTTCCTGGCAATCACATGACACCTGGGAGATCACAATCCAGTCCAATCCTGTTTGGTCCATCAACAGGGGTACTCTTCTTTAGGGCTAGATGGGAGCAATTCCCACATAGATGGAAGGATTACTTTAAGGGCTATCACTCCCAGCAGAGACACCCCTTCCAGTGTAATCAGATGTGATTCATTATTGCCATCTGATTGCACCCTAAGCTCTGCTAGAAAAATCACCATGAGCAAGTACACGTCCATTCATTGTATGAGTTGTCTGAAATCTGTAATGGGAAACTAGTGTGACATATTTAACAGCCAAAACTGATAAAGGAACTGGATAACATTTGCTGAATACTGAAGACAGTTGTCTCAGTCTTCGGTATTCAGAAAAATGTATCTGAAAAGAACAGATAAAAATAAAGAGAAAGGAACTTGGGAAGAAGAGGGAGGGAGCAACAATAAAAGCTACAATGAAAATTAAACATGAGTACCATGGTGTACGAGGTAGAAGTTAAATGTGAGTTCTACATCTGAAAAGGTTGCGGAGATATAAACCTTAGGGAAAGTCAACTTTTAGTTGTACTCTAGTTTACATTACAACCATAAAACCTATGAACCTCCATGTAGAATAAAGTGTGTGTGGGGAGGATCAAAATCCAAGATTTCTACTGATTTTGGCTTTTAGCGTTGTTTAAATGTTTAACTAACCGAGCCTTCTTTTGTTTTGGGTTGTCTTATAGGGTCTTCAAGGTACAAAGCATTCAGGAGGTTTCCTTCTCCTGCACAGTTCTCGTGAGAGTTACTTTGAGTATCACTGTCGTTGTCTATGAACGCTCTTCCACCTTCCACTAGTGCTGCTGCCCAGTAGTTGTCCTTCAAGAATTTCTCTGTCCCCACCACCCTCAGAACTGTCAAGTCTCATCTGGAGGACATTAATTCATAGGGTTGCCATAACTCAGAAGCAACTTGACAGCACATAACAACAACAACTGAAGCGAGTACAAAGGCGTATATTTCTTTGCCGGAATAGCTAATTTTTCTTTCTGTCACGAGTCCTCAGATATTGAATACAGTCTGTGAATTTCAGACATGTCCCTCAGTGAAGCCAGCTATTTTATATGTTTACTCTTATATTATGGGAGCTTAATTGAAAATGTGCTCATTAAGCTATGAAGAGTTTAATTAAACTCAATGAAGAAATTACCAGGTAATAAAAGGAACTGCTTTAAAATATGCTGCTTTTATTCTGATGTCAAAAAGGAGTTTTGTTCCCTGACAGTCCTCCCCACCCCCCAATTTTTTAAAATAAAGCTTGTCTCTGAAGGATGTTAATTTTATCACTGGTGGTGCATGAAATGTCTTTTCGTTCACATTGCAGAAACACCTCATGTACTAAAACCTGAATGGATGCTTTTTCCCTCCAAAGAAGAGGGGTGACTTGCAGGGAAAAGATGGTGGTGGAGAGAGAGGTGCTTAACTTTTTCCAGTGGAAAGTGCCTCTCTGCTCTTTTCTTTCCACCCATCAGAGGGTCAGCCCTAGACAAAGGACAAGATGGTGTATCCCCCCATTCCATGTACAGAAACTGACTTGAGGAGCAGTGGATTCCCACTCCTTGCCCTCCAATTCTGACTATGGGTCAGTCTCTTCCATGGCACTTGAGGCAAATGGCACAGCTTAGGGGGTCACAGGGTAGTCAGAGTGGTACAGACCAATCTGTCTTGGGACAGCTCACCTTTACCCTCTATCCGGCGAGGCACCCTAAGATCATGCAGTACCTATTTACTTTCCAGGCAGTTATGTGCGTAGGCTAAGCAACTACGTACTGAGGCACAAGTATTTGGATCTGGAATGACGTTCCCTTTGAGGAAGAATATTTAATGAAATCAAACAGAAAAAAAGTTTACAAAGGAGTGGGTATAGAGCATGTGGTTTAATAAACACAATGTTTTTGTTCAACTTGATGCATGTTAATACCATTTTTCCCCTTACCATGAACTGCGCAGACAGAATCTTCATTCTCATTATAACCTGGGTGCCATCTTGCTCCTTTAATACATGTTTCCAAGCCTTCGTGATGCTCAAGTACGAGTAATTTATACTGAGTTGAGTTTGGCTTCTAAATTCAACATACACTTACATTGGAAGCTGGTCCCCTTGTCACATGCAAACATTATGTTTCTATAGGAAATACCATGAGCTAGGTAGAAGCACTACCCTTCCACTAGTCTATCCCAGTATGTGTGTGTGCGTGTGTGTGTGTGCATTCTTCACATGGACTACTATTTTGTTCTTGATTGCTCCCTCCCTCCCTTTTTAATTTTTTTGTAGCACTTTACACTCTTCTTCTTCTTCTTCTTTTTGGTCACAATAACTGTTGCCTTCTCTGTTGATTGTTCCCAAGCCAGCAGCTGTATGTGGGAAGCATTCTGGCAGGTTGCTGTGACAACCTGAAGCTGGGTGTCACGAGGATGGGGGCTACTGATCTCATCGTAGCAATCCAGTGGGCCGGTTACTGAACCATCTCATGCCAGTGTGGGAGAGGCAGTATCTGTGCTGGTGATGTATCATCTAACAGGGGTTATGAGCACAGGGAGGTATGAGCACATCCTTTCTCCCCCTCCCTGGTCTCCTGAGACCCCAATCCCACAGAACACCTGGGAACATTTTAGTTATGCTGGCTCTTTGCCTGTGAGTTCCATGGGACACTAGGTACCGCTTGCAACATCCACTGGGAAAAGATAAGGGTGGCCACTTAACCACCACCAATTGCCCCCCCCAACCCCGGAATAATGACGTGAGACAAGTATTATGGGATAAACATGGGCCAGACTTTAATAAATAATCATTATTGCCCACCGTAAAAGGGGGGGTCCTGCCATAGTGCGGAATCAGGTTTAAGCACAGGGGTCTCAACGGACCCCTTACAAAACAAATGGGCGAGTCCCTAGCTCCAAGTTCATGCGGTCATGAAGACAGCGAGAACCCGGCCGGCCCAAATTTGACCACCCCCGGACCTCAAGCCCACTTCTCCTTGTTGACTTTTGGTCCAGGTGTGGCCCCAGCGCATCTTCCTCTCCAAGCACTGTAATTGCACGATCCGCAGTGCTGGGAGGTCAGAGGAGCTATACATTACCTGTGATTGTGATGGGACTCACCGAAACCTGTTCCATCCACACTACCCACCTGTGTGACCAAATATTTCCACCTCTCAAATTGCCATCGCACCTGCTCCAGTGTGGGATAGGTGAAAAATCCCCGCATCCAAAAGCCAATCAAGATACGGGTCAAAAATTCCTATCGGGTCCCCGAAGGCGACCAGGTAAACTCACACTAGAAAATAGGGCGGGCGGGTGGGTTGCTCTCAAGGAAGAGGACGGAGGGAGGGGGAACACCATTTAAATAGCTCACTTGTTCCCCCCTCCCCTCCCAGGATGCTCTCGCGAGACTCTAAGTGTCTCGCTGTATCCCAGGAAGGAGGCAAAGGTGACCCGCGCTGCTGAAGGTAAGCTCGTCAGCAGATCCAGCAAAAGGAGGATGAAAAAGGCCAAAGATTTGCATTAAACTTCATAAAGTGATTTGGAGGTATGTATCCAAATTAGATCTTTATAATGTAAGCAGAATCAGTCCACATTTCACAGAAGTGGGAAAGACTGTGCCCAAGGAGCTTGTGTGCTTGTTGAGTCTGTCATCCAGGGGACTCATTGTGGATGGGTCATTTCAAGGTAAACCACCCAGTCTGGGGTGGTATATAAGTCAAAACAACAACAGCAACAGCAACCACAACTAGCAACACAGCGTGCTATGCATGGACTACTTACTAACACAGTTGGTCACATGATCCTCTTTAGAAGAGAAAATCTCTCTAGTAAAAATAACTTTTTTGTTCACAAACACACACACACACACACACACACACACACACACACGGAGCTTCATAGTGCGGTGGTTAAACTGCAGTACTGCAGTGAGGACTCTGCTCACGACCTGAGTTCGATCCTGGGCTCAGGTTACAGGCCCTATATATAACTGTCCTACTTTTTACTGTGCAACCACACAAGTCTGAACACTTACTGAAACGGCTTTAAAAAATGTTGACAGTTGACGAGGTGATAAAGATTGTTAAAAGAGTATAAACAGCAGTCTGAGAGGATGGCTAGACAAAGAGCACCTGTAGAGGGCAGATTCCTTTTTCTTTCTTTGACATTATAAACCAGTGCTGATTTTATCTTTATTCATTTATGCTTTAGTTTATTGAGGTTACATTGTTAATATCTTGCTTAATTGAGAGTTAATTGACTTAATAATTTTTGCATTTCTTTTGCTGAAACTTGAAATACATTAGCTCCTATTTGACATATCATATTAAGTCTGTAAATAAAATTTTTGAGAACAACACACACACACACATCTAGTTGTGTGTGCTTGTTCAATGAAAGAAGAAAAACTGGAAATTGTTCTGGACTTTCAGTTTATCTGTTTTGCATGAAGAAATAATCTAAAGGAGACACAAAAGAAGGAAGCAAATTATACAAGGTGTACAAATTTTGTCTGGCTTATCCTGGAATTAATCCTTTCTGGGATAAATGTCAGCTGTGATGAACACAGGCTTCTGAGCGTTCCTAGATGTCTATTAAGTTCTATAGAGCTGTTAGATGTACGTCCAGGCTTTAGACTTTCTAACCCAACATACACTTCCAGAACAGGAATTGAAGGTTCTTCAAGTAGAAGGTGGCTCTCCCTAGAAAAGGACCTACAACTGTCCTAACACCTCCTCGGTTTATGATGAAAGCGGATTTCTGCACATGAAAAAGGATGCAGGCTACCGAGGGCTGTACGTCACCACAGTAGGCTTCTAGAAGAATTTCCCTGTTGCTTTCTGAATAGGCCTGGATAAATGTGCTCAAACACACAATGCATCTGGGGTTCCTTTGCTATTTCACAAGGAGGAAACTGTCCCATAAAATATATTTAAGATGAAGTGAGCAATATATTAAAAAAATAACTGCTGGCAAAGGCAGCTGCTGACAGTCACGCTGTGCTTCCTAATGGTGATTGCTTCCTCACTATGTGCTGCTGCTCTTTATATGCTACCCATATAGCTGCAAGCTCATTTCACTTCATTTAAATCAATTACAAATCCCCACAGCACCGCAATTACTGAAATACACTTAACAAAATCAATTGATAATCATTTAGGAATCTCATAATATCACAGCTAGAAAAACACTCAAGAGCAAGCTCTAATTGCCATCAACAAAAATAAAGGGATGCTTGCAACTTGAACAGAAACACATATGCATAATGAGCTAATATATGATAAATGAATAATTTTGATTTTGTTATGTGCCATCACGTTGCCTAAAACGTGTGGCGACCCTTTGAATGAGCGGCCTCCAAAATGTCTTGTCCTCAACTGCCCTGCTCAGCGCTTGTAAACTCAAGCCTGTGCCTTCCTTGATGGAGTCAATCCATCTCATATTTGGTCTTCCTCTTTTCCTTAACTTTCCCCAGCATGATCTTCTTTTCTAGAGAATATTGCTTTGTCATGAAGTGCCCAAAGTAGGACAGCCTCAGTTTCCTCATTTCTGCCTCCAGAGAAACTTCAGGTTTGATTTGATCTAGCATCCACTTGTTTGTCTTTCTGGCAGTCGGGGGTATCCACAAAGCTCTCCTCCAGCACTATATTTCAAATGAATATATTCCCCCCCCCCCCCGGCACCTTTCTTCATCATCCAGCTTTCACATCCACACATAGTAATTAGGAATACAATAGTGTGAATGATCGTGGTCTTGGTGTCCAGTGACATAACTTTATACTTGATGATCTTTTCTAATTCCTTCATTGTTCCTAGTCTCAGTCTTCTGAATACTTGGCTACACTCTCCATTTGGATTGATGATTGAACTATGGTATACAAAACATTTAACAATAATTCATTTTCTTCATTGCTAAAATTAAAGTTGCGCAGTTCTGCAGTAGTCATCAGTTTGTCTTCTTAATGTTCAACTGCAGGCCTGCTTTGTCACTTTCTTCTTCCACCTTCATTAGAAGTTGCATCAAGTAATTGCTGCTTTATGCCAGTAAGACGGTGTCAAAACTGTATCTTAAATTATTGATGTTTCTTCCACCGATATTCATTCCTCTTTCATCGGAAACTAATCTGGCTTTCTGTGCAATGTGTTCTGCGTAAATACTGGATGGACAGGGTGATAAAATGCGCTCTTCGCTGAAACCTTTTCCCATAGAAAGCCATTCTCTCTCTCAATAATCCACTCCATCCTAATGGTAGCTTCTTGTCCACAATACAGGTGCTGAGGCACACCCATTTCTTTCAGAACAATCCATAGCTTCCCATGATCCACACAGTCAAAGACTTTGCTGTAGTCTATAAAGCATAGATTGATCTTCTGAATTCTTTGGTGCTCTTCAGTAGCCAGCGGATATTTGCAATATGATTTCGAGTGCCTGTTCCTTCTTGGAATCCGACTTGAACACCAGACATTTTTCGCTCCATATAAGGTAAAAGCTTTGTGGCAACACCTTCAGCATAACTTTACTTAACATGTGAAATTAGAGTGATGCTCCTACAGTTACTGCAATCCTTATCATCTCCTTTCTAGGGGATTGGAATGTATATTGAATGTCTCCAGTCTCTAGGCCTTTGTTTTGTTTTCCATATTTGTTGGCATATTCTCGATAGGATTTTGACAGATTCAGTCTGTGACTTGAAATAACACTATTGATATTCCATCTACCCCTGGTGATTTATTTCTTCTCAGTGCTTTCAGAGCAGCTTTCACTTCACTTTCTAGAATGGCAGGTTCTTCATCATAGGATTCCTCCTGAAAGGAATCTGCCATCCTTTTATCTCTTCTGTATAGGTCTTCAATATACTGTTTCTACCTTTTTATTTTCTCCTGATCAATTAGTATGCTTCCCTGTTGATGTTACATCATTCCTAATCTAGGCTTAAATTTCCATTTGACTTCTTGGGAACTTTTGGAAGAGACACCTTGTTTTTCCTCTTTTATTGT
Organism: Intellagama lesueurii; assembly: GCA_037013535.1. Classification (NCBI taxonomy): domain Eukaryota; kingdom Metazoa; phylum Chordata; class Lepidosauria; order Squamata; family Agamidae; genus Intellagama; species Intellagama lesueurii. The sequence continues at coordinate 227,013,145 of JBAJHW010000001.1, forward strand.
TCTCTTCTATTTCTTTGCACTGGTCATTGTAATATTTCTCCTTGTGTCTATGTGACAGTCACTGAAAAGCTGTATTCAGGATTCTGACCTGACTTCTGTCAGCTTTTACTCTTGTTTGTCACCAGTCCTTAGCAATTTTTCCTCCATCATCCATCTAGGTTTTTCCTTTTTACTACAGGAATTGTTAGTTTGCATTCTTCTCTAAAAGAATGCAAAAAATTGCATTATTCCGTAAAAGAATGTTTCAATACACAGTTCTTCTGGCTCATGGTCAAATGAGTTTAGTAATACAAATCTGTTCTTTCTGTGGACATAAAATTCATCAGAAATACTGTTTAAATTATATTTTGGGGTTAGTATTCTTTTAGTGCCCTTCTTCAACTTTAGTCTAATGTTTGATATTAACAGTTCATGATCAGTACCACAATCTCCTCTTGTTTTAGCAGAAAGTTTACAGCTTCTCTATCTCTTCCTTCCAATTATGTAGTGTATTGATTTCTATATTGGCATCTGATGTTGTCCGTGTGCACAATCATCTGTTCGGTTGCTTGAAGCATGTATTTGCAATAAACAGATTGCTGGCTTCACAGAACTCAACGAGTCTCTCTCCTACTTCATTTCTGACCCCTGGGCCAAATTTTCCAACAATATTTGGTTATGCTTTGTTTCCTTTGTTAGGAGCCTTGTGGCACAGTGGTTAAACTGCTGTACTGCAGCCAAAACTGTGCCCACGACCTGGGGTTCAATCCCAGGTAGCTGGCTCAAGGTTAACTCAGCCTTCTATCCTTCCGAGGTTGGTAAAATGAGTACCCAGTTCATGGGGGGGGGGGCAATGTGTAGCCTGCATTATTAACTTGTAAACCGCCCAGAGAGTGCTTTAAGCGCTATGAGGTGGTATATAAGCAGCATGCTTTACTTTTTGCTTTTGCTTTCCTACATTTGCATTCCAGTCACCTACGATTATAAGCATGTCTTGTTTTGGTGTGTGATTAATTTCCTTCTGAATGCTTGCATAAATAGTTTAAATTTCATCTTCTTCAGCATCTGTAGTTGGAGCATAAACTTAAATGATTGTTCTGCTGAAGCCTGATTAATATTATTCCATGGAGACTGACAGATATTATTTGGTCAAACCTTGCATTATAGCCCCTAACTGCCTGTGCTACATCTTGCCTCAGTATTGGAGCTACTCCATTTCTTCCAAGTTTATCATTTCCAGAGTAAAACATTTTGTAGTTGTCTGACTGAAAATATCCCATTCCAGTCCACTTTAGTTCACTGACACCAAGCACTACAATGTTTAAACATTTCATTTCTGGGTTTATGGTTTCTAGTTTAACTTGATTCATATTTCTCACATCCCATGTTCCAATTGTGTGCGGTGTTCAGCATTGGACTTTCCTTTCACCTTTGTGCACATCAGACATTAGATGTCCTTTTGGCTTTAATCTAGTTGTGCCATTAGCAACAGCGCTATTTGCACTTGTCCTTAGCTCTTCCCCAGTAGCTGACTGAATGCTTTCTGACCTAGGAGTCTCATTTTCCAGCACTATCTTTGTTGAATTTTGGACTGTCTAATCATAGGGCTTTCAAGGCAAGAAAGTGTCAGCACTGGTTTATCACTGTCTCCTGCACAGTACTAAAAAAAAAGGTAGCTTGAGTGTTACTGCTGCTGCCTTTGAAAACTCCTGTGCCAGTGTCACCTTCAGCTACTGTTGCTGCCCATAGCCATCCAGAGGTTTCTCGACCCCCATCTCCATCGGAACTAACTCTTCTCTTCTGCCTATGCAGCCATTGCTCCTGGGGAGAATGGATGCATCTTAGTCCGGTGTCTCTGTTGTGGATATTCTGCCTTGGGTGACCTTGCTAGGAGTCCAGACTCGTAATGGGAGTCTAGTCTCCTGATGGCATTGCTCTGGGCTTCCCTGACACACTCAAAACCCCTCGCCACATTAAAGTGTGCATCAAAAAAGGAGAAATGAATCATGACCCAATGCGAAAAGAAAGAAAAAGAAGGGTTTTGTAGAGGGTGATCACAGAACCACGAAATCACTTTGTTAAATGCTGCTTCGTTTTCTCAAGTTAAAAATGGCCAGATAGGATTAGGATTCCTTTTTTTAAAAAAAAAACTTATAGAGGATGGAAGGAAACATGTTTAGTCAGAATGGAGGCTCACAGAGTTTGTGGGATTCCCTCCCTCCTAATCAGTTTAGGGCTGTACCCGTGGCCTGTTTCTGCACAGAGATATTACTGAGTAATGGCTACACTGAATCAAGCTCTTCGGGTCTCCTGCATGGACAAACTATTCACATTTGAACCAGTTTCCAGCACAGGAACTTTCAATGTGTGGCCCTCCATATGTTGCTAGACCCTGTCTCCCATCATCACTTACTACTACTGGTAGCTATTTGGAGTAAGCCACGTGGGAGTTGTAGGCTAACAATATCTGGAAGGCCACAACCTGCCCACCCCACCATGGGTTATTTCATCATAAGGCATGCAATACTTTTATAATTATACCTCTGTTACAATATCTCTGAATGAAGCAATACGGCTTTGAAAATACTGTATAAAGGAATGTGCATAACAACAAGTCTCCATCTGTCATGGCTGTGGCTCTTTTAACGTTCATGTATGTGCTGTTTAAAACTCTGAGCAAAGCCTTCTGATGTGTTAACTATTAAAATATCAGTAATTTGATTTATGTGCCAAGACTTACTGGATTTCCCTTTGCAGAATCACTTTGTAAAAAATCTTTCCTCTGAGATAGAGTATGTTTTACTGTATAGTCTTAATTGCAAATTATTTTTCATTCATCACCATTCTTAGTTCAGAATAAGACATTATTTGTTCAAGGACAAAACTCTCCAAATTACCCCTCTATCCTAATCTTTCTGAAATGTGTGAGGTATGCACTGGGGGCGGGTGGGTGGGGGAGATGTGTTGGCAGCTAACTAGGGAATGAATTTTCAAATGAGCTCAGATCCTACTTAGTGTGACACTCTTTCCTCCACCCCCACCCCCCAAATCATGCCATGTGGGGGAGTTTTGAGTGCCTGGCACTCTGTGACAGGCTGACTCTCCTTTGGGGACCTGAAATGAAGGCTGGTATCACCTAATAGATTTGCCCTAATCTTGGGTAATATGTCCTGGGGGAAAAATCATTCCCAAAGCACTGCCATTCGTACAAGATTCTTGCTGAAAGGATAGTTAGATGTGCTTTGATCCTCATAAAAGAAATAAAAGCGACTCTTTAATCCTTGTGTGTTTTGTGTTACTGCATCTGGGGAAAACATCTTTTCCACTCTTCTCTGGATAAACTGGTGAAATTAAGCTGTGAGATTGTCCTGCTCTGACTAACTTGTGGGTTGGCTTGATGTACCCTGGCTTTTCTGTCAGCTGGCTGAGTGGAAGGAAGAAATGTTTAAATTCAGTTTTGATCAGAGGGGATCAAACATTGAATGTTTCTTCATATTTTGAATGGAAATGTTGATGGGAAGCTCATTTGTATACCACGCTACCCATGATATGCTTCAATTCACAAAATACGTACTAATCACAAGATATGGCTATTACCACACACTGGGAAGTGAAGTATTGTTTATTTATTGCATTTATTTAATTTCTATGCCACATATGTTCTTAAAGAAGAGAATATGTGGCATAGAAATTAAATAAGAAGTTCACAGTCAGTTAAAACAAAACAATGATCACGATTTAAAACACCATGTTTTTTAATTAGACCTATAACAATACTTTTTACAAACTTAATTAAAACACTTTTGAAAACTTAAAAAAAAACCTCCTGAGTTCAATAAATATAGCATTCCTAAAACAAATCCACTTATCCCAATCATTGAAAAGCTGGCCTGGAAAAGGCAGCATTTGCCTGCCAGTGGAACGAGAAGAGGGAACAGTCCTCCCTGCTTCTTGGTAGGGCGTGCATTCCGCAACCCAGGGGCACCCACTGAAAAGGCCCTGCCTCATGTCCTCACCATATGCTCCTGTGAGGGCAGTGAGGCCAAGAGATGCACCTCCCTGAAAGATATTAAAAACTGAAGAGAGTCATATGGGGTGTTACAGTATTTCAGATATCCTGGAACCTGTACATGTATGAATTTGTGAAGTTGAGTGCTGAAAAAATGGGAAGCCAGAGCAGACAAATAGCTCAACGTGCCCATGGCATGGTTGAAGGAACAAGCCATGTAACACATGTTGTATTTTGGCATGATATCTGAACCAATGGATTTTTCTGTTGATATGGAAAAAAGATATTATGCAAGCCCCTCGTAATCCTGGCAGCAATTTGGTATTCCAATATCATCTGTTTTTCTTCCCTTGGCACTATACAGATACTATTTACATTGCAGGTAACTTTGGCACTGAATGCGGCTATAAAACAGCTAAGTTTTATCTAGCGCATTTTATGCCTACTCATAAACTTGCAGGCCTTCCATGAAGTACCCATCTATTTTGCATGTGACCTTCACATTTTCCATTTCCCCTTTGCTGTTACTGTTGGGCTTGAAATGTTTATGCAGGGAGAGCACGTTATGCATATGCTAATCTGACCTCATTTATTATTGTGTTTAGAGTAGGCACTGGACAAAGGTCAGCTTTCTTTTCAGAAAAATAACTATTTGCTTCCATTTAGGCTTTTATGTATACAAACGCCCTACATGGTTACATTTATAAAGCATTTTCTTTAAATCTCAAAACTGCAGTAGGGTCTAAAAAAGTAGCAGCAGTGATGAAGTCCAGGTGAATCTGAATGAGCAAAGGATCCTGGCACAATCAGGATGTGAACTGGTCAACCTGTCCATAATCAAACACTTTTTCCTTTTCGCTGGTCATTGACTCGTTATTGTCTGTTGGTGACATTTATGTCCATTTCTCCCCTGGATAAGCTCAAAGGAGTATACACATCGTTTTCCTCCTCTCCACTTTTATCCTCACAACGTTTATGAGGTACATTTGGCTGAGAGACTGTGACTGGCTCACCATTTCTTAGTCAGTCTCATGGCTGAGCAGTGATTGAACACAAGTCTCCTGAATCTTAGTCCAACACTCTAATCAGTTCTCTGTAATGGCTGAAATCCTGTCACACAGGTATACAGACCGTGCAACTTTTGGAAGCTAACTGCTCTAAGTTAAGAAATCTCCACAGCCATTCTCTGTTGCACACTGAGTCACATGATTTGTGTGCAACAGAGAAGGCCTGCAAAGATTATGTAATTTAACAGCGATCCTTGTCTAATAGTTTAACAGGCCAGGGCTTTAAATCGAATCAGCCACCTCAGAGGGGCGGGAGAAGAGAATCAGGCCAAAGTATATGAGAATGTGTGTTTGTGGAGGTTAAACCTTCCTACCACAGTATGTACAGCTCTGATGAAAACTGCCACTCCCAAAAAGCTACTCCTCACAATATCTCTTGTGAAATAGGTGAGGATGAGAGACAGTACCTGGCCAGAGATAATCCACTGAGTTTCACACCAGGGGATTTGAACCCAGGTTTCCCTGAGGCCTAGTCCATCTCTCTAACCACTACAGTCCAATCTTTATGAGCCGCTTAACTGCTGTCTTACTGAAGTGGGCACCAACCAAATGCAAAAGAGGACAGGGTTCTGCACTTGATGGTTTTGTAAAATAGAGGATTTCAGCAGAAATAATGCATCCTCCCACAGCTATTATCAAGACTGGGTAATAGAGAAACAGACACTCCAGAGGGAGTGATTTTTACAAGAAGGAGGGAAAGGGTTCTCTCTTGCTTCCCCATGCACCCTGGTCCCAATCTTTCCTGCCCTTAGTGGCTACTTCCCCTGAAAGACAGGAGGCGCCATGTCCCTATATTGGAAGAGAGAGCTCTGTGCGCTTCACGGCTTCTTAACTATTGCCCCCATTGCCAAGGGATTTGTTTCTATGTGTGGAATGAGGGTAGATGACTCATCTTGTCCTTTGCCTCAGATAGCAAAACATATTGGGGCAGTGCAAGGTTATATCAGAAGGGTGCTTAGTCAAATTAGATCGATATTGTTGTTTTGAAAATGCATCAAAGTCACTTCTCATAACTATTGTTGCTTTGTGCTAATTCACACCTCTGCACATCTGCCACCCCATCACTGCCCTTGGGTTTTGGACTGAGTAGTTCATTGGTTGCCCGCTGGGTTTCTGCCAATTCTCTTTCTTGTATTTTCTCACAGAACAATGTGTATGGTCATCATATCGGTCAAAACTATGCGCTGGGTAAAAACCAGGTGGAATTGGCATGATTCAAGCCCTTCTGAGGTTTAAAAGAGTGCCCAGTGTGAACTATTTTAAATGTCAGTAGGGCTTTCTCTGTGGTTAATCAAGGTGAGAGCTCTTCATCTGATATCCGTGTGTGTGTATATGTGTGCACGCACACGCGTGCAAAAAATAATCTGATGTGTGTGTGCAAAAAAAGGGGTGGGTGGGAATCAGTTTAGTTGATAAAAGTAAGGTCCTGTCTATGCATAACCAGCCATATTATAAAAGCATGTTTCAAGCAGGCTCTGTACCACAGCCATTTTGCTATGGCAGCTGTAACATGTAAGGTAACTACCACATGGGCCATCCTCATAGGTAGCCATGGAGCTCCTATGCCCTCACTAGACTCTAGTGCCAACATCCTAGGGTGATGTGGTATTTCTCCACATAATGGGGAGAACCTAGCTGAATTGATAAGAAGCTGTGAAGATGCTATTTCAGCCAGCCTCCCCAAGGACATCCTAACATGTATCCCCGGCCTTAAGAGGAATGAATAGAATGATCAACGATAACGAGTAAATTGACATTTCTTCTGAACCGTGATGTCATGCTAAAACTCTAGCAGATATTGGAAGGTACATGTCTTTGACTCAAGACTAGGCCAAGACATGTTGATGCCTGAGATGAAACAAGAATTGGCCTCCACATGCACCCGAAGTCAACGTGCGGGTATCAGAACATTCTACAAGCAAGTCTCTCCATTCCTGGTGGGAAAAGGACAGTTGTTGTTATGTACCATCAAGTCACATCCAACTTACAGGCTCTAGAGATATGTAAGGTATTTATGAAATGGTTTTACCAGTGCCATTCCTCAGTGGGTTTCCCTAGCCAAATGAAGGATTTGAACTCAGGTCTCCTGTATTCTAACTTGACACCCTATCTATCTTACAATAGACTATAGAAGTAAATAATAAATAGCAAAGTAAATAATCAACATTATTTGCCATTTCAGGACATGGGATTTGCTGTGTGAGGTGACGAACTCACTTTGCCTAACTAATTCAAGGGCGAGTTTTGCTTTGAGTCACTCTCCATAAAACCTTCTAGCTTCTCTATTTTTCACTAAAGTTTCCCATTTTAACACTACTGCAGTGACTATGTTGCTCAATTAATCTTGCAGAGGTGAGATAGATTTACTCATTCCTTTAATCTACAACATTGACTTTGTCCCCAGGCAAAAGTGCTGTTTATCCTGCTTTCCTTCCTTTTCTAATTTGGGATTTTAAATAATGTCAAGCAGGCTTTTGTTTTTGTTGTTGCTGGGTTTTTTTTTAAGGCTTCAACAGTCAATGATCTTCTTAAACAAGTAACAAAAACAAAATACAACTGAAATTCAATCAGCCCCTTCTCCTTTTAGTGCTAATAAATGTTAAGGATTTTTAGAACAGGGGAAATGTGAAGGCATCAGCAAATCCAGGTTTCCCACTCTTAGCAATTACTTTAGAATATAGTGCCTGGGAGGCTTAGTCAAAGGGTCACTGCATTGATGCAGATTTTCTGCAAAAGGACAGATCACCTCTTTCTCAGACCATGATTTCCTACTTCAGATTGAATTCAGGGGTAAAGATGCCAGTTTTTGAGCACACCTCTGTGGATTTTTTTTTAAATTGTTTAATCTGTAGTAATTGGCAAGTGGTAGTGTTGGCTCTCTTCCATTAAAAGTTCCACCTGCATATTCCTGTATATCAAAACTTACCAGATCAGTTGTATTCTGAACAGCTGGTAAATCTTGGAAGAAGCTAAAGGGCCGTTTACTATGGCAATGAGTTTAATAAGACTTTCTCCTATGTGGCACTTCTCTCTTGAAAATGCAGAATCATAATCAGGGAGTGCTCCTTCTCAAACTGGGAGGAGGTAACAAGTGGGGTAACACAGGGTTCAGTCTGGGCCCAATGCTTTTCAACATTTCTATTAATGACTTGGGTGAGGGGTGCAGGGAATACTTATCATCACATTTGTGGATGACACAAAATTGGGTGGAATAGCTAATACCCTGGAAGACAGAAACAACATTTGAAAAGATCTTGATAAGCTTGAGCACCAGGTTGAAAATAACAGAATGAAATTTAACAGTGATAAATGCAGTTCTACACCTAGGAAAAAGAAACTAAATGAACAGTTACAAGAATGCTTGGCTCAGCAATACTACATGCAAGAAGGATCTTGGAATTGTTGCAAATCATAAACTGAATATGAGCCAACAGTGTGATGCGGCTGCAAAAAAGGTCAATGCTATTCTAAGCTGTATTAACAGAAGTATAGTCTACAACTCCCGTGAAGTACAAGTCCTCCTCTATTTGGCACTAGTTAGGCCTCATCCCATAGGGACGTGGTGGCGCTGCGGGTTAAACCGCAGAAGCCTCTGTGCTGCAAAGTCAGAAGACCAGCAGTCGTAAGATCGAATCCACGCGACGGAGTGAGCTCCTGTTGCTTGTCCGAGCTCCTGCCAACCTAGCAGTTCGAAAGCATGCAAATGCGAGTAGATAAATAGGTACCACCACGGTGGGAAGGTAACGGCGTTCCGTGTCTAGTCGCGCTGGCCACGTGACCACGGAAGATTGTCTTCGGACAAACGCTGGCTCTATGGCTTGGAAACGGGGATGAGCACCGCCCCCTAGAGTCGGACACGACTGGGCTAAATGTCAAGGGGAACCTTTACTTTTACCTAGGCCTCATCTTAAGCACTGTGTCCAGTTCTGGGAATTACATTTTAAGAAAGATGCAGACAAACTGAAATAGATTCAGAGGAGGACAACAAGGATGATCAGGGGAGTGGAAACTGAGCCCTCTGAGGAAAGACTAAAAGATCTGGGCATATATAGCCTTGAGAAATGAAGACTGAGGAGAGATATGACAGCACTATTCAAATGCTTGAAAGGTTGTCACAGAGAGGAGAATCAGGACATGTTCTCAAACATTCCAGAGTACAAAACATGTAATACAGTGGTGCCTCGACTTACGAACTTAATCCGTATCGGAATGGTGTTCTTAAGTCGAAATGCTCATAAGTCGAAGCACCATTTCCCATTGAAATGCATGGGAACGGGATTAATCCGTTCCAGCATTTCAAAAAAATACCAAAAAAATATATAAAGCACACAGAAAGCCCCATCGGAAGGCGCTGGAGCTTAAAAAAAACAAACAAAAATAAACAGAGCAAGCCCCAAAGGCTGCAAAAAACAAACAAAACCAAAACCCAAAAATAAACATCGAGCAATCCCCACGCTGGGACTGCAAAAAAACAACACAGCACAGAAACATAACCCCCCTCAGCCGAAACCCACCCTGCAAAACCCACCCAGAAGTTTCTAAAAAGGAAAAAGCAGCACCTTACCAGGCAGACCGAAGCCTCCTCCGATGGCACTCACTCCCCAGCAGGGAGCCTCCTCCTGCGCCGCCGCCGCACGCCCCGCCCACGGAGGAGCCCCTCCAACTCATGCGCCTCAGCCCATCCCAGCGCCTTCGGCCACCCTTACTCATGTGTAGACCCACACCTTCAGCGGGCCTTACTCATGAGTAGACCCGCGCCAGGGATGGGCAGGGAGCGCACCGGCTTCCTGCGCCCCGCGGCGATCCAGAGCCGCCCGCACCTCTCCTTCCTCCTACTGCGCCGCAGGAGTAAAAAAGTTCCCTGATCCCCTTCTCTAACCGTTGGGGCGAAAGAGCTACAAAGAAGCAGCCTCTTCGCCACCAACGGTTTGAATTTCCTGCCTTTCCCCCCTGCTTTTTTCTGTTCTTAGGTTGAAGCTCCGCTCGCAAGTCGAAGCAAAATTTTGCGAGCGGAGCTGCTCGTAAGTCAAAATGTTCGTAGGTAGGGGCGTTCGTAAGTCAAGGCACCACTGTAATGGGCTTGAATTACAGGAGGCCAGATTTAGGCTGAATATCAGGAAAAAATGTCTTAACTGTTAGAGCAGTACGAAAATGGAATCAATTACCTTGGGAGGTGATGAGCACTCCAACACTGGAAGCATTCAAGAGGAAGTGAGACAACCATCTATCAGATATGACTTGATGTGGATTCCTGCATTGAGCAGTAGTTGGACTCAATGGTCTTATAGACCTCTTCCAACTCCATTATTCTATGATTTCATGATGTTTCTGTTAGCAATTTCAAATGTGTGTGTGTGTGTGTGGTGTGTCTGTGCATGCATGTGTGTTGTGCCTAATATCAAAAGCATATTAGCCAGACTTTCTAAAGCAACAACTACTAAGGCTGTGGTCACACAGGCAATTTGAATTGATTTCTGTTCAGACCTTTTTAAAATGAGGTTCAAGTCATGTGGTATTTAAACTAGTGGGCACATTCACATGCACTGAATGGAAATCAATTGATTTCTGGTGATTTAAACCAGTTTTGGCATCTACACTGCTGAAATCAACTCATTTTCTTTCTGTTTTAGGAGCACACTGTTCTTAAAGGTTTTGATTTTTTTAGAAAAGTGATACATTGATAAATTGAGTGCCTAAGAGGTGTCACTTGGTGTCGTAATAGTCACTAGAAATCACAGGGAAACACCAGAGAGGTGACCCCAGCTGATTAATGATGAAAAATGAGAATGGGGGGAGGCTTCCAACTCCAGGCACACGGACAGTCCTCTGCGTCCAGGTGTGCCTGCTCGGCACCCGCTCTGCATCCGCTGGTCTTCTGCTGCTCTGCTGGGTCCTACATTGGCTGAATGGAGCGAATGGGGTTGCAGTGCTTGAATGTATTGATGCAACAATAAACATTTTAAGAAAAAATGTTTAAAAAATTAAAAGGAAAAACAGTGGTGCCCTTGCCACCCAAAATCCACATAGGCACAAATTAAAATGACAGAAGCATTCACATCCATATGCACCCATATAAATCGATTTCACCCTTGTATCATGTGAATGATCAAATTTAAATCAATTTAAATTACTCTTCAATGTGCTTCTTATTGCCAGTGTGACCACAGCCTAAGCCGACCAGAAGAGGAACATCAGCTGAAAATGTGTAGCTTCTAGTGATGTGTCCAGATGCAAATGGCTACTTTGGTTTAACACACTCCTGCCACAGTACCTGTAAAAGGAGAGTATGGCGGGTGTCTTCTCTGTGGTCAGGATTATGCCAGGTAACTCACTTCCCAATCTTTATCAATTGCTGCTTAGGGATAATCATTTTACTTTTGGCTCTCTTTAAAGACTGTACCTTGCTCTAAGTCAGGGGGGTGGGATTTGTGGTCCTCTGATCTTGGTTGGACTGCACTTTCCATCATCCCTCTCATTTGTTATGTTGGCTGGGACTCATAGGAATCGCAGTGCAACAACATCTGGACATCAAGTTGCCTCACCCCTGAAGTCTTCTTGTTCTTTGTTTTTCTTTAAAAATCCACTTGTCTTTAACAGGAGATCTGAGAGTCACAGTCAACTTTGCCTCAAGCTAGGGGGAAAGGGAGAATAAAAGGGAAATATGCAGAAATGTATATATAAACACATAACACAGATTTCATGGAATCCTAGGTAGATTGAAAGGGAATTCGAAGCTCAATCCCTGCTGATTGTTTGACATTTTATTCTTTCTAATTGCATTTTGCCATCTGCTTTGTGCTTGATATGTTTTGAAGCAAACAACCAACTGTATTGTGTTTACTGCTGAAGCTGGATGCTCTTTTTGGGCACCACCTGGACATAAACATCTCCCTATGGCCCACATAGTTGCCGTTAGCTCTGACAGTCATCATCCTTACTGAAAAATAATCTGTTTGTCTGATTGGACAGAGCCTACTGTGTGTTGAACAATGTGTGACTGATTCAGAACAACTATGTACTGGGGTGTGATCAGATGGAAAAAATAGCTTGCCACAAGGAGTCTGGGACGAGCTGTTTTCCAGGGATTAAATGCTGCATGGGAGATCCCGAAGCAGCCTGGCCCTGCTCTGTAGCTAAGCTGAACCTTTTTGGCCCAATGGCAGAGCTACTCATTTTTGGAGCCGGCCTGGAGTGATTCCTGTAGGCATGGAAAGGTGGGTTTAAGGTGAGCCGCTCCCAGTGAATTGACCCTTTCCAACATGATCAGATGCAATCTTTTCTTACCATCTGATCACTAATCTTAGTGATGTGATGAAGTCTTGCAAAAATTACTCATTTCCAATGAGAGGGACTGCTTTGACATGTCGAAATCGCTGGTCCCTGTGAATTTCTTGCCTCCAGGATTAAAAAACCACACGGACAGATTGTTTTTGATCAAGATTTCTGCAATTTGCACAAAACAGCTGTGCAGAAAGCTACTGTTTTTCCATCTGAGAAGCAAAACACACACAAACAGCAAGCAAAGAAGGACTGTCCAATGTAAAGATACATCCAACCTATCCGATACATATAATGTTTGAAAGTTCAGGCCACAAGATAGGAGCTAGCATGGTGTTATGTAATTGTTCAATTTGCACAAAAACTGTTCTTTCTCGTGGTGTGGATAAAGGGAGAAACCATCTTATTCTTTCACAGGAGAGGATACAACTTTGAAAATTCCTTGTTATGTGCAAATGAGACAAGCAAAGATTTGCCTTGATTTCTTGGTCTTATGCATGGAAGAGACAAACAAAGATTTACGTCTAAAACGAGTGTGTAAAATCAGATTATTTGCTACAGTTTTCTCACCTCTGCGCGCGCGCACACACACACACACACACACACACACACACACACACACACACACACACACGCCTACCATGAGTTGTTTGCCAAAAGGCGTTGAAACATGAAAAATGCACAGAAACCGTCACAATCTCATTTGGCAGTTGAGAAACTTCTGGAAGTTTTTGTTCTTGCCTGTGAGAATGAAAGTCAGTGGAAATTTACATCCCTGGTGGCAGCTCTTTAAAAAGGCAGCCCTTTCACATAAAATCACCGCTCCCAAAGCAGTTGCCTCAGGCAGGAAGCGCTGGGTGGTGTGGAGGGGATTGGTGGAGTGGGGACAGGCCTTTTGCTGTCTGCATCTGTTGGAGGCCAGGGACGTGTGTTTTCTAAGGAGCTTTTCCTTAACTCCCTAAAGTAGGTGGCTGCCTTTCAGTGGTGGAGAAGGCAGAATCTTGTCTTTCACCCCAGGCGACAAACTGTTTAGGGCCAACCCTCCTCTTCTGCTAAGCCTTAGCAGCGAAGGAAAGCAAGAAAAGCTTACAACAAACACACACTCATACTGGTTTTGGTTGCACTCTTAGCACAGTCTGCCATGCAGTGCTGTTTGTTGTACTGATTGTTCTCTCGTTTTGCTCCCTGTTTCTTCCAAGGTTGTTAAGCTTGGCTTTTTTTTTTTTGGCTGCTTATTCTAGGGTGCGATCAATTCCTTTGTCCTCTTTTCACTGGATCTTCTGTAATACTCTTATTAATCTCTTGGCATCCTTTAGAAGCTGCTATCATCTTGTTGTTGGCTTTTCTCTCTCTCTTTGTACATGTGTTTAGAAGTCCCCTCCCTTATACTTCTTTATTTTCCATCCATCTTATCCTGAAGGCTATTTAACTTGTTTCTGAATGCACCACTCTTCAATACATTTCAGATTTCCTTTGTTGCAGGATGCAGACTGTATTCCCTGCTGTACCTTTCTCTAAGAGTTTTTTTGACCTTTGAAGTTGCACTACAGAATAAGATTATCAGGTGTCTCCTGCTTTGGGATGCAGAGGTTTTACTCCATCCATATTGATGACATCTAAGTTGTCTGCTTCCCCATGTTCATGGAAAAATCTACTTCTTTCTTTGAATACTAATAGTCCTATTTAGTTCTACCCCTACAGTGCAGGGCCGGGGTTATCTTCTAAAGAAGGAGAATGTCCGAATGCTAGGAAAATGCTGCTTGAAATATTTTGGATTTTTTTTTCTCCTTACCAATTCTGTGTGCAACTAGAAGCAGTCTAATGGTCAATTTGTGTTGCATTTTCAATGGTTTTGTAACCAGTGTCTCATTTGTTTACCAGGAAAGGAAAGGAAAGGAAATTGACACCAATCAAGAGAAAATCCCAGAAGCTTAACCATTTCTCACCCAAACACAAAGCAATTGTCAAGGTTGTTTTTCAATTGTACAGTGGTGCCTCGCTAGACGATTGCCTCGCAGGATGAGGAAATCGCTAGACGATGCCTTTTTGCGAGCGCTACTGCGCTTCGCAAAACGATGTTTTCCTATGGCGATTTTCGCTAGACGATGAGGTTTCCCCATAGGAGTGCGCCGACTAGTGGTCAAAAGCTGTCAGTGCAGCTGTCAGTGCATTCCTATGGGGACCCTCACTCGCTAGACGAGGTTTCCCTATGGGAAATTTCGCAAGACGACTGCGTTTTCCCTTGGAACGCATTGAAGCGATTTCAATGCATTCCAATGGGAAAACGTGCTTCGCTAGACGATGTTTTCGCTAGACAGCGATCCTCGTGGAACGGATTAACATCGTCTAGCGAGGCACCACTGTATTGAAGTAAGCAGAAGAGGGGATCCTGTAGACCATTTTGACTGCTGTCATTGGTGTCATCAACATTCAGGCTGCCCTTTGGTATGTAAAGCTTGGAATCCTTTTTCCTGCTGGCAATATGGACATGATATTGTGCAGCAATATCAGGCCATTTCCTGGCATTTTGAATTGTGGGTACAGAAGCACAATACACCACATTCATAAAGCAGAGGGTTTTGTTTGTTTGTTTGTTGAAGAACTGAATTTCTCAGCTTTTTAAAATGGAAGGTTAAGTATACATACATTACACACAAATCCGAACAGCAACTTGCGTCATGTAGAATTGTTCAGTGCTAGAGGATCCAAGAAGATGAGCACATGATTAGTACTATGGTTGGTGGGAGAGGACAGAAGCAAGAACAGCAGTGATGTGACTGTAGCCTCTCTGTGCCAAAATCGTCTGAAGGGCTGTTTTGGACTTAATGAAATGGTGAAGCAAAGGTGTGAGCAAGTGCAACACACACAGTGGAGAAACAGACACCTTTCCACCTCCCAGGTAAACTAATGTTGCCATGCTTGTTCCACAGAATGCAGACTAGAAAGTTATGTTACAGTGTTCAAACCTTTTCCTTGGAGTAAGCAACCTGAGGGGAAAAAGCTATATTGGACCAAAAACTCTAAAAACATTTTGTGTGCATGCTTCCCAAAATATGTTCTCTCATCTTTTGAAATAAAAAAGGGGGGGCTGGGAATTAGCAAAGATTTGAAACCAAGGGCAAAGTCATCCATACTATGTGAAAGTAAGAGAATGAAAAAAAAGCAGGGGCAGAAATCAACTCATTTGAAATGTGATGTCGGAGGACAGCCTTATAGATACCACAGCCAGGCAGAAAGGCAGATAAGTGGATGCTCCATCAAGTCAAGCCTGAACTCTCATTGGATCAAAAATGCATAAATGGGGGCTGTCCTACCATGCACATATAATGGAAATACAGAAATGACCAGAAAAGACAATATTGCTGGGGAAAGTGTGTGTGCAGTGGTAGGATGAGAGGAATACCTAGTATGGGGCAGATTGTCTCCATAAAGGAAGCCACTACAGTTAGTTTGCAAGACATGAGCAGAACTTACTGCAAAAGACAACATTGCTAGGAGGGGGGGCATTAGGAAGAGAGAGCAACCTAACATGAGATGGGCAAGGTTGATCTTTTCTGCTTGTAGGAGCTATTTTAAATATGAGGATATTTAGGGTCACTTGTTTCTCTGGAGAGGGCGGGGAAACAGTTCTACTTTTTAAAAAAATCATACCTTTTGAAAACCCTTTGCCCAAGCTCCTCAAATTTAGCACAAAGCAAGAGCAGATTCTCTGCTACATATGTACCAAAATTGGTGTTGATCTGAAGTCCAATTTCAACATTATAATTTTTTTGGTTGGACTGCCCCCATTTTTAGAATCGCCTTGTAGGATCTTGGTTTACTCTGTTGCACAATAATGTAGATGCAGTCTCATGCAGCTATAATAACATCACTGCAAAAGTGAATACTTAAAAGAGAAACAAATGATCTTTCTAGAAGAACCCAAAGAACACATAAGTAAGAATCTGTCCACCAAATACAGACTTGGCAACTTAACCTGAAGGCACTTGGTTGAACATTCACCAGCTCAGGCATCTGGCTATCACTAAAGTCAACTATATGAAGGAAATAGCGCTGACAGTATTCTCCCTACTGATATTATATGCAGTGTCTTTATGCTCACAGGCAACTAAAAGGTTATCATATAATAATAAAGAATTAGTCACATTCAATACAGTGATCAATGTATTCTTGAAGGCTTTCACGGCTGGGATCCGATGGTTGTTGTGAGTTTTCCGGGCTGTTTGGCCGTGTTGTTAAGGTTTTTCTTCCTAATGTTTTGCCAGTCTCTGTGGCCGGCATCTTCAGGGGACAGGAGTCAGAACTCTGTCTGTGCTCTGGTGCAGTTTGTGACTCACAACTCAAAAACATGGTTCTGAGTTGTGAGTCAAGTCTGAATCTTCCCAAAAAATACCCAAGTTGAGTTCGAGTCAAGTAGAATGTCTGCAGTGTATGCATTACTCAGTGATGAGCCAGCTATGGGCATCTGGAGGCTTTAAACAAGGTCCCGGTGGTATAAATATTTTGCAATCCCGTATCAAATATTGTGTGTCCTTCTTTAAAATGCCTTATTCCATCCATCTTTCAGGACTTCCACCTGCCCATGAAGTCTGTTTTTGGCACCCCTTTCTCTTTCTCCTGGGCAACTCTCTACATTCCTCAGTTGGCCCAAATGACATCTTGGATTATCCTTGTCTTGTAACAGGTCTGCCATGCATTGTTTCCTTCCAAGCCATGCACAACCTGCATATATTCACAGACCCACCATACAGTATATGAACAGGTGTCTGCTCTACAGATTCTGTACTCTTTGAGAGAAATTCCTTCTCCCAGGCGCATGGCAAACTGTACTACTGGGAAGAAATTAAGGCTTTAAGGACACATTTGTGCTATTGATTGAAACTGTTTTAACAGTCATTCCCTCTCCTCAGGGAACCCCAGGAGCCGCTGTTGGGGCAGGACAGCAGTAGAAAATTCACTCAGAAAAGTGTCACTACTTGCTCTTTATTCCTGTCTTCTCTGCTGTGTTTAGGATTGTTCTGTTATGTGGTGGCACCCCCCCCCCCCCACACACCATTTATGGTTGCTTGCTTCAGACTGACAGAACTGCTGGATAGCTTAGTGGCTTAGGTCTCTGGCTGCAGAGCCAAAAGTTGGGAGTTTGATTCACCATTGGGCCTCCTTGATAGGAGCTGGATCGAACGATCCATAGGGTCCCTTCCAGCTCTGCAGTTCTAAGATGATGCAGATGATGATGATGATAGACTGAAAACTGGTCCCTTTTTATTTTATTTTCCAAACTTTTTGCAGAGGTTGTGGAGTGCTTGGGCACTAGTGACCCAGCATGTTTAACAATTTCTGTTTAAAAGGGGTGGGGGGGGGGGGGGAGGAGAAATAGGAAGAATAAAGAAAAATGGATCTTTTCTCTTTTCCTCCCTCCGAGGTCTCCCATCGCCCCCACTGTTCTTACTAGGTGTTGGAAAAAGGAGCAAGAGATGGTTTCACCACCAGAGGCCTAGAGGATCTCCAGTGGCCAGCTTGCTACAGGCCAGAGCTCCAATGGCAACCACCATCTTCCTATCTCAGAGAAACTCAGAACCCCTTTGGGGCCAAAGGCCCTCTGGGAATGAAGATGGAAAGCTTCTGGCTATTAAAGACTATCTAGCCTCTGTTTAAATATTTTTTAAAAATGTGTGTGTTCTGTGCTATCAAGTCAGAACTGTCTTATAGCTACCCTAATGGGGCTTTTCAAGGTAAGTGAGCTATTTAACGACTGGTTTTACAAGTTCTACTCCCCTAGTGAGTTTCCACGGCTGAGTGGGGATTTGAACCCTGTTCTCCAGAATTGTTTTTTTAAAAAAATATACACAGGGGAAAACATGTAGTGCGAGCTGCCCAGACGAGTGCCCTGCAGCTCTGTCTGTCCAAGTGGCACCTTTATGTCCCTCCTCCCATCTTGACTTGAAGCATGTGTCCTTAATGTTTATATCTGAGAAGGGCACAGACTTCCACAGTGCAGCAGAATGTTTATATTAATAACTCCCTTGAGTTTGCTGTTACATGAGGGTTGCTGGTCCAGCAGTATCTTCTTTCCTCCCAATTTTAAATGGAGCAGGAAAGGACTGGGAGGGGCCTTGAACTGCTTCTAGCCCACCTGGGTGAGGAAGCAGGAAAGAATCTTGGTAAAACCTGGTGAGCCAGATAATATGATCACCCAGAGTCAGGGGAAGAAGAAAGAAAGAAAAAAATTGGCCTCTGTGAAGGCTGTAAAATGAGCTCTCCACTGCAGTAGTTGCTGCCATGCCTGCCCTGCTTTACCTACAGCACACTTGCTGCCAGATAGGGAGGTTTTTCTGAGACTGTGATATGTGGCTCACTGCCAGCACACTCGGAGCTTTCCCCCCAGCACTGCATCACTTATACAATATCCTGAACGACAAGAAGTCTCATGAGTTGTGATGCTAGTCCTTGTCTTGCTCTACTTTGTGCAATAGACTCAAGTTCACATATACACTTTCTGCCTCTTGGGTCTTCCTATCAGTCCTGTGTTCGCTCATTTGTTCGTCCGTTTGTTTGTTCATTTGTTCGTTTTTCCTTCCTTCCTTCCTTCCTTCCTTCCTTCCTTCCTTCCTTCCTTCCTTCCTTCCTTCCTTCCTTCCTTCCTTCCTTCCTTCCTTGGCACACTGTCTCATACCAGCTAGGAGTAGGTGGAAAGGAGGGGTCATTCATGTTTTTAAGCAACTTCACATATAAAAATCCAGTTTTCTTTTCCTCCATTGCCACTTGCCGTGAGATTTCTCTTCACTGCTCCCAAAGACCTGGAGAAAAATAGTAATTCCCTTATACATTAGCCAGCTTCCCAAGATCTGGCAACCCCAAGCTAAACCAATTCAAGCCACTGGGTGTCAGATGGATGACTTTGTCCACAGAAAAGTTTTTAAGACCTGAATTGCAATCTGAAACATATTGGTGGGACTTAGGGCATGTCCAGACTTACCCTTCTGGTGCAGAATGGTGCGGTCTAAATAGAGTTGGTGAGGTCAGGAGAAGGAGCCATATGCCATTTGGTGTGATTCTCACATCCAAATAGCATATCAATCTCAAGTGACCTTATTTCCAGTATCCTGAAGTGGCAAGTTTGTGCAAAACTGGAATTTGGGAGAATGGAAAGTGTGGGTGAGTTCAAGTACAACTGGGAATGGTAGGCAGCAGAGGTGGAGAAAGTTATGTGTGGTGGTGCCAGGGGAGAAAAGGCAGCCAGTCGCTGGCCAGAAGCAGGTGGACACCCATCTGCCCCTTTGTGCTCCCATTTGGCTGCACCAAAACTCTTTTTCTAGGAGTATAATAATAATAAAATCATAGAACTGCTGAGCTGGAAGGGACCCTATCGAGTTTAGCCCCTGTTAGAGAGGCACAGTTGGGAATTGAACTCCCAACCTTTGGCTTCGCAGCTGGATACCTAAACCACTGAGTTATCCAGCAGGTCACATCTAACTATAGCACCCTTTCATGAAGCAAAGCAGTCTGAAAAACTGAGAGCAAAGCTTGAATTTCCCAGATTTCCAGCTAAACATGTCTAAAATCTAAAATAGCAAAACATTAAGCCTAGGGCTTCAGTGTTGAGCCAACACATGAGAGAGAATCTAGTGAATATGATAATGATGGCCACCTCTGATGATTTTCAGAGCAAAATAGGTGAGTGGACTTCAAGAAAAATGACAGCTGGAATCCCGCTTCCAATGCATGTGTGTGCATACACACACATGCATCTGTGTGTTTTAAAAATTCAAAGCTTCAGAGAAAGATATACTGCTGCTGGGATAGAAAGAGGAATGTACAGAAAGTGCAGAGAAGGTTAACAATAGGTGTACTCTTGGCTTTCTAATATTAAGAGATGCCCTTGGCAAGGCTTCATACAGCAGCCAATCATCTGTTGAACTGGCCTGAGCCAGAAAGAGTGAAATCGCCATTAGTAATTCACTCAAGACAGCCTGTTAAAAACAATAGAGCAAGAATATTCTTTTCATAGTATCTTCAGGGAATTTGTTTTTTATTTATGCTTCTGTCACTACCAGATTCACTCTTGCGCTCTTTCCAATTTTGACTTCTGCCTGGAGCTACTTTTAAAGGATGTCTGTGAAATTCAGAATTACCAAGATTTCTAGGTAAGCTGCTGTACAGACTCTACATGCGTTCATTTGAAAGCAAGACCATGTCCAGACAAACATTTGTCCTGCTGTTCGATGCACTGCGGGGGGAAGATTGATCCACTTTTTTCCCCCAGTGGCCACACAATGTAATCTCTGAAGCAGACCAATTTTCACCCCCTCCCCACCCCTACCTGCACAGGGGCTTATGCTTTTTGGTGGACAGGTTGGTGCATTCTATTTTAGTCCATTCCCAGCACATGTGATCACTGGGAATGGACTAAAATTGAGGCTTGCAGCTGTCAAAGCTGCCAAGGCTCCTTTCAGTTTGAATTTTCAGTAATGTGAATTGGCTTAAAATTGTTTAAAAATTATGATGTTTTAATGATTTTAAATTATTTGTTATATAATGATGTTTTTATAATATTTGTAAGCTGCCCCGAGTAGACTCTGTCTAGGGGGGCGGGGTAAAAATCCAATAAAGTAAAGTAAGTAAATAAAGTAAAGAAGTTACTTCAGGATATCAACAAATTGATCACTCCCCTTGTTCCTCTGTGGAAGGGCATGAAAATTGATTATTATTTTTTTGTATCTGCTAGACCATTGCTGATGTACTGAGTCACTTAGATTAAATTTTTCAAAACTTCTTTGCCTTTGTGTGAAGTACCGATTGAAACTGTGGCTGTGTGCAGTTTCTTGATCAGCACTACACCCAAGGGAAAGAAAATATTTTTTAAAGTTTAATCTAAGTGATTCAGTGTATCAGCTGAATTTATTAATTTTTTCTCCCACCTCCCACATTGATTCTGCTATAGATATTTTGCCAAATATTTTGTTGGAGCGTCTTTCCTTAATGTCAACTGCCCAACCCACAAGATCATCCCAGTTGAGGCTCCTCTGGGTGGCCACCCCAAGAGAGGCAGGGCATTCTTAGCGGTGGCTCCAACTTTATGGAACCAGCTTCCAGAAGAGCTCTGTCTAGCCCCCTGCTGACATTTAGGAAGCAGTTAGAGACATTGCTTTTCAGTGAGGCTTTCCACACTGACCCTAGCTGACCACTTCTCCACATTTCCTCCGTCCGCTCTGGGTTTATATGATTAGTCTGTACCATCTGTTTTTACAGTTATTGTTGTTGCTTTTAATGTTTTTATCTCTGTTATATGTGTTGTAACTTCCCAGAGTAGTGCCTCAGCACTAATGGGTGCAGGATACAAATGGAATGAATGAATGAATGAATGAATAAATAAATAAATAAATAAATAAATAAAAGACACAAAGCTAGAGAGCTAATGTGTCAGGGTGTTTGTGTATGCGCGTGTGCGTGTGTTTTTTTCTTGGAAGGTTTGTCTGTTGCATGCCAGAAAAAGGCAGAAAAGTACAAACAGAGAGGTGTTTGTGGATCCGCAGCAGAATGTTAAAAATATCTTTTATTTTTACATGGACATCAGAAATCCTGTTGGATTGTACTGTGTACTGGTTGTGCAAGCAGTTACACAAAGAACTATACAATAAACTGGAGAAGTGGCTCTGCTCTGACTACACAACTTGGTCCTTCCTGATTAAGACTTATTTATTATTTATTTATTTATTAGATTTATATACCGCCCATCTAGAACGTGTCTACTCTGGGCGGTTTACATATAATAAATAAATAAATAAATAAATAAATAAATAAATAAATAAATAAATATTATTTTAAGGGGTGTAGTTGGGTGCTGCTGGTCAAAAGGTCCATTTGTTCATCTAGTTGGGAGTGTATTCTTGACTGCTGTTTTTCCCCAGCCATGGTAAGGTTCCTCCCACTCTGTTTCTGAATGAAGGGAAACTGGCAAGGGGAGAGGATGTTGGAGCCATTGTGATCCATTTGATGAATCAACCCACACATCACCATGATCGTCATCATCATTATTAATCTCTTCAATGTGTATCTTACCTTTCATCCAAAGAGCTGATGGCTATGTACATGACTGTCTTCCTCCCCATTCTTGTGAGGCAGGTCAGTCAGAAAGAGAGTAACTATGCCAAGGTTGCCCAGTGAGTTTCACACATCAGAGAAAACTGAACCTCTCTTGTTCCACTTCCCTTCCCTTCCCTTCCCTTCCCTTCCCTTCCCTTCCCTTCCCTTCCCTTCCCTCCCTCCCTTCCCTCCCTTCCCTCCCTCCCTCCCTCCCTCCTTCCTTCCTTCCTTCCTTCCTTCCTTCCTTCCTTCCTTCCTTCCTTCCTTCCTTCCTTCCTTCCTTCCTTCCTTCCTTCCTTCCTTCCTTCCTTCCTTCCTTCCTTCCTTCCTTCCTTCCTTCCTTCCTTCCTTCCTTCCTCCCTCCCTCCCTCCTCACACCTTTCTCTTGTGTCTCCAAGGAGGAGACTTCATGCTTTTGTTCCCCAGAGGTGAAAGGTATTATAGTCTGAGGAATGCATCTTGTAGATCCTTGAGTTTGGAGTCTCTATCTTGCGGGTCAGAGTAGATGCAATTGTATCTTAGGGCTTGGCTGTACCCAATGGATTTTGTTGTGTGTTCAGGATGGAACCTGAAAGAGTGCAAATAGGTGTATCAATTGGTGGGTTTCTGTTACAGCGTGGTGCTAAGATGTCCATGTTGTAGTTTCACAGTGGTGTCTAGAAAATGTACCTGTTGTATAGATTGTTCCAGGGTGACGTTGATGTTTGGGTGAAAGTTATTGAAATCTGGTGGAATTTTTTTAGGCAGCCATGCCTCCTGACATCTCCAATTTAGCAAGCTAGAACCAGGACGTCTATCACCTTTCCCATCCCAAGTGTATTTCACCAATAAAATAAAAGCTTTCTTGATTCCTTAGAAAGAAGTGTGGACGTGATTCTTTACAAAGAGAGAAAGTGTGATTGGGTAATCACTCTGAGTTTCAGAGTTTGAATCCACGAGTTAACATTATTTCAGTACTGTTCTCTCTCTCTCTCTCTCTCTCTGTGTGTACTCTCCAACATGGCCCCGAATGCCAGTCATGTATAACAACAGATACTCTCAGATGTGGATGGAGACTTAAAAAAAAATTCAGCCGTTTGGTTCAGGGGGGCTCGGATGAGCTCTGCAGTATGAATATGGATGTTGCTGGAAAAGCACACAATACCTTTCTTTTTAAATTCCAGTATGTGACAGGTTGCTTACACTCCACGAACAAAATGTGGCAGCATTCCTATGGACCTGCATATTCTGGCCCTTTTAAAGGCGAGAACGGTGCTATTTCATTTTTCATATTGCAGACCTAAAAGGCCAGTATAACAGACTAAATTCACATTGAAATATATGTGCATTAGAAGCATCTTTCCCCTTTACTATCCCCCATTACTCTCCTAAAAGAAAGTGAGCAATATGAGAAGAAATGGGCACCAATTTGAGGAGTTAGCACGCCTGGCTTCAGCCTGGAGCAAATTTTTACGACTGATTTATAAGTCCCTGAACTCTGACTTAAGTGAGAGCGAGAGAGAGAGAGAGAGAGAGAGAGAGAGAGAGAGAGAGAGAGAGAGAGAGAGAGAGAAGAAGAGCATTGCGGTCTACAATAACCTCTCTCTTTCTCTTCCCCCCCTCCTCTGTCTGAATTACTTTGTATCTGATTTAGGCACTTACTTTTTCCAGCTTGGGATTTGGCGTGCAAGTTCTGCACTGTCTTGAAATCTTCTTTTCTCCGATGCATATTTCATGACTTCCCTATTCTCTAAACTCCTAGCTCTCTTTTGTGCACACATTTCTGAAACCCAAACTCGGAGTCTCTGTGGGATACTTATCAAACTGGAGTCCGTTGTCTTTCGCAAAGAGATGTCCCTGACTTTAATGAATGATCTGAGAATGAAAGAGGGAAGGCAAACTTTCAATAAATTCAGGAAAGCGATGGCACCGAAACGCGGGTTAGGGAAATGAAAAAAGCTTTGTATAGAGGATTCCTGCTGGAGGTCGCTAGAGTGGCTTCCTTTTTCTTCACTGCTCCCGCAGCGTTTGCCTTGGGCACGGGGAGACTGAAATTTTTCAAAGAATCTAACAGAATGGGTGAAACTGTCCTACCTCCAGCTGCTTCTTCACTGCTAAACAAGGCAGCAAAGACTGGAATGGTTACTTTTGGGGACTACAGTACTCAGAATCCACTAGGTGTTGTAGTTCAAAGCCTTGCCTCTCCAGGCTCTTTTGCAGAGCAGTGAAGTTTGGTGGAGGTGGAACACAAGCAGCATCTTAAGCTAGACAGGTTCACCCTGCATGCATGGACACCCATGCATTTCTTTATGCATTACAAACAAACCACTGACCAATAAAACCAGACATAGGAGAGAAAAATCCTCCAGTAGCAGAAACAACGTGTTCCTCAATAGTGTTGGTGGCCAGAGGTGGAGAGCCTTTTGACTGTGATCTTGGCAGGTCAAAAGGTTGACTGAAAAGAACTGAGATTAATTTCAAGAAAGAGCTCTGCACAGATACAGGATCAGTGGCAACTTACTTTTGATAGCAATACACCTGAAAAAGAACACGGGGTTTGAGTAGACTACTGTCTGAGTATTAGTCAGTAGCGTGACCTGCTGGCGGAAGACGTGTATGAAATCCTCAGATGCATTTGTAGACATTGTGAGTTATGGATAGTGGTTTGTGTCTGCCAGCGTGGCAGAAGAGATTCTCCTTGTCTCTGTGCTGTGGAGAATCAGGTAAACCTTTCGAATATATAGAGGGGGACTGTAGTGGGATGGAGAGGTTGAAGAAGACAGGAGGTACGTCTGAGAGAGAAGGCTGCTTGTGTCATGTTGGATGGAATACATCCCATTCAGTTCATAAGAGCAATGGTAATGGTACCTTCTATTCTGTTTTAGCTGGACCCCTCAGGTGGAGTACTGCCATTTCAAATGGACATTGACTAGAGATGGGAAGATATTCCACTAATATCTCATTTAGGGTCAAGGCAGGCTGCCTAGAAATGGTAAAATGGTCTGTCAAGTATTCAAAGGACCCCCAAACACCTTACTTCTAGTCTGTAAGTGAGTCTCCAAGCACATTTTCATTCATGCTATGCGTAATTTCTGGAAATTTTGTCTAGTGTTTTTTCACATGTAAAGCTAAATGCACAGCAAGCATGAAAGTGTAGGCTATTTGCTCACAAAGATACAAGGAAGCCACCCAGGTGGTTCTATTTTTTTTTTTAATAGTCCATGCAATGAGGCAAGAGTTACCATAGTTTTAAATTTTGCACATTTACAGAAATGTGCAAAGGTCATTCTGGCAAATGATCAGATTGTCTCTGTGGATGATAAAATAAAATGTCAGTGTGTTGCACTGAGAGAGGGGGGAATGCACTTCCTTGTTGAGGATGGAAAGGCAAACAATGTGACCATTTATATTTCTTGTATTGGCAAATTGGAACATGTGCAGAGCAGCATGACCATAACAAGGCCCATGGTCACCAAGCTTCATGACAAGAGGTCGAAGGCTTTGGATATATAGAGCTGAATGTTATGAAGAAGCAATAGGATAGCCTTCAATATTTTAAAAGCTGTCACAAAGAAGACAGAACAAATGGGTTCTAAGTTGCTTGAGGAGACACCTAACAGCACAGGTTCAAATGGTAAGAAAAGCAAATATTTAATCTGATTATTTGGAGAAAATCTTGATAATATGATCCACTAGGAGAACAGCTTTAAAAGGTGGTAGACTCTCCCATGCTCGAGGTTTAAAACCCGTTCTGTCCTGGCATGGAAATGACTGTTGAGATTCCATTCAACTGCATCCAACTGCTGGATAGGTCAGTAGCTTAGGCATCTGGCTGCGGAGCCAGAGGTTGGGAGTTCAATTCCCCACTGGGCCTCCTTGAGAGAGGATGGGCTTGAGGATCCATAGGGTCCCTTCCGGCTCTGCAGTTCTAAAATGATTATTTCTAACTGGGGAGATTTGAGGCTGCAGCTTGCGAATTTCATTAAAACCCTTGCCCATTTTTCTTCCACAATGCAAGAGCTTCTTAGAATTCATTGGAAATTTTGTTCTTGAGTTGCAAGTGAACAATTTTTATTCGTCTGTTTAGAAATGTTTTTTAATTATTATTATTATTATGTAGAACAGCAGTTGAATTCAGACTGACTGGAAACACAGTTTCTGTGTAGCGTGGGATGCCGATGAAAGCATTCTCTATAGCTGCTCCTCCCCACCCCCAGATTTCAATGTAGCCAATGTAGCATCAAATGAGTAAGTGGACTTGAAAAACTGCCTTACATCAGAGTCAAAAGAACTCTAGTTCTCTGTGTTTTCTACGACGACATTTGGTGACCCCCGTGTAGGGAGAATGGAAAGTTAGAAACACAAACTCAGAGAACTTTACTGTGGTGGATGATGGCACTCCGGCCTCTAGACCCTGTGCAGCACAGCAGTTCTGTTATCATTTCTATCTCTACACCTCCAAAACTCTAAACAAACAAACGAGAGAGAGAGAGAGAGAGAGAGAGAGAGAGAGAGAGAGAGAGAGAGAGAGAGAGAGTTCTCCTCCACTACTAACAGTTCCCTGTTCTTTCTCTCTCCTGCAGCAGATGGTTTCTAATAAACGGTACATGCCGGCTGCTCTTGTCCATCTCCTGCCCCTTTCTTGTTTCATTGAAGTAGCACATGTTTGGAAGCAAGATCATCATATTGACAGTTCCATCCCAATTTCATTTTTCCATCGCCTGTAGAAGAGGCATAATAATTCAGGAGGTTGGGATTATTTTCTCTGCAAAGCCCTGTGATCATCTCTATCGGTCTGCTGGGAAATCGGTTTTTTGTACTCCCTTAACATAACAGGGAGGAATATAAAGAGAGGGTGGATGGGGAGACAGACAGATCAAGCACTCATGGCAGTATATAAGTTGAAACAAGAAATAAATAAAGATCAGCCTGCACAAGCCACTCTGGTAGGTGCACAAGTGTTCTGCAAAGACCTACAACATTTCTCAGGGTGGGGTGGGAAAGTAATATATACCTCTACATCTCACAGACTCCCATCAACCCTTCCTGACAGCATGGTGACCTCTTATGATGATCTATTCACAAGGATAAATGCTAAGATTGACAGGCAGCCTCAAAATTCTTGGTACCTTTCCTGAAGAGGCAGCACCACATCAACATATCCTTGGCAAAGTTGTACGTGGCATCCTTTTTTCCCTTTCTTTCTATTTTGCTTTTCTCATTCAAGTGGAAGCATACTATTACATGTACGTATTTTTCTACACTTTCTTTTGATATACATTTCCCCTTCAAAAAGCAGTTATATTGTAGGACAACTTTTGCCGCGGTTTCATTATATTTCTACTTTCAAAATTGTTACTATAGCAATCAATGTATAAGTTTATAAACAATTCAAAGTGTGAACTTCAAACTATAAACCATTTGCCACGATCTTCTGTTTCAGTCATCAGTCAAGTCAAGTGAGGAACTGATGAGGCCTGAGGATGCAAAGTTCCTAACTTGAGAAGGTTCCTTTAAAAGTCACCCCCCCTCCAATTTTAAATGTGTGCTGGGTGGTCCATAGGATGCCTTGTCTGGTTTTGCAAATATAAGGAAACTATAGAATGAAATGACCTTTTTGCAGAGAGGTGGAAATTCGTTGGAAGTAAGAGTCTGACCATGAATGCATTGAGGACTATATGTCTCCAGGGGCCAAGAGCAGTACAGAAAGATAGCTAGGTTCAGTTGAGGTGTTCCCTTATGAAGAATTGTAAGACAGCCTATTATGCTGCTAGAGGCAGCATGGCAGTGAGCCCCCCCCCCCCCCCGGTTGTTTACTGCTTCTGTTAAGATGGCCGTTTGCAGTTAGAGATGCTAGACCCCAAATGTGTTTCACAGTAAAATAGTATTTAAATTATTTCTCCAGATGGCTGGGTCAGTTCCTAGTGGAAGCCAGATGACACCAGTAAATCTATTTTGTGTATAACAGAAATATTTAAATTAATAATTAAAAGAATAAGTTTTGAGCATGACTTTGTCCACCACTCCCTCACACTCTGAGAGAGCCACCGTACATCCCTGGGCATATTTTCTGGAGACATAATGTGTGAAATGAAAAAGAAGAAATAGGCAAAATGGCTTGCTCCATGTTCTTCCTCCAGTGAGAACACTCCAGATTTTGTTTCACCAGAAGGCTGGATCAAAGCCTTTTATGTATAGCAGAAAATTTCTGGATCCTATCTACTTCAACACTGGGAAATTCGGTCTTGTTTCAAAGACACGTTGCCGCACCAACCCCAACATCTACTACATGTGCTACCAACCACCACAGGAGCCTTGTAAACCTACAGGTGATTGAACATGACTTGCCCTCAAATGGCAGAGGTAAAATATTGCTCGATATATTCTTGTAAATTACAGGGCAGGAGAATGAGAGAGGCTGCCATAAAAACAAGAGGAATCTCGTGCTCCAGTTGTGTGACAGTGGCTGAAGGTCAGGCACAGACGTTTGATGAAAAAGAGCCTGACAGGTGAGATTCCTTTTAGTATTAATGACTGAAAGGAGAAGTGGGAAAGATAGCTCACAGCAGATACCTCGCTGGTTAATCACGAAAGTCACTTGGAAGATGACTGGGAGGCAGGGGCGCATTCTTCAGCCATCACGACTGCGTATGCATGCAAACTCCCTGTTTGAGAAGATATACGCTGTTGCCACTGAGTGATAGTAGAATAGATGACTGTTGAACTGCATGTATGAAAGGAAGTGAACACACAAGCTTGAAGAATTCCAAATCAGAGACTTGTCTTTCTTCATTACTGTGGATAAAAATGTTACATCTCTTATCTTGGTTTGGAATTTGATCCTGATTCCCAAGTGTTATTAGAATGCAGCATAAATTGTCCTGATCATATGCTATAACAGGGCTTCCCAGCCTTGGGTCTCCAGATGTTCTTGGACTACAACTCTCGGAAAGCCTGGCCAGAACAGCTAGTCGTGAAGGCTTATGGGAATTTTAGTACGAGCACATCCGGGGACCAAAGTTGGGAACCATTGAGCTATCATAACCTTAGTTTGTAATTGTGGCATTCTAGACACCTGCGGTTGTAAGAGTGAGGATCTACCAATGTGATTGGCCAGTTCCATTGTATTAAGAACGTCTTGATGGTACTCGATGGCATTTGACTTCCATAACTCTGTGAGGCTTGGGACTTGATTGACTCTTTTCTACCAAGCCAGATTGTGTGACCTCTAGAGAGTTGGACCTGAGGCTCCTGTCTGAGTGCCCTCCCCTTCTGTGGCACAGTGGGGGTGTTGAGGCAGCCACTTCACTTGGGCCCTCTTGCCTTGGGAGTGTAGTTTCCCAAGATAACCTTCCTGCCATCCATGCAAATCCATTTTGGGAATGTAGTACAGAATCATACTCAGAGGGTGATGATTGATGGATCTTTCTCTAACTGGGAGGAGGTCACAAGTGGGGTACCCCAAGGCTCAGTCCTGGGCCCGGTGCTCTTCAATATTTTTATTAATGACTTGGATGAGGGAGTGCAGCTAATGCTTGTCAAATTTGCAGATGATACAAAATTTGGTGGAATAGCTAATATCCTAGAAGACAGAAACAAAATTCAAAATGACCTGGATAGGATGGAGCACTGGGCCAAAAGCAACAGAATGAAATTCAACAGGGATAAGTGTAAAGTTCTGCACCTCGGAAAAAGAAACCAATGGCACAGTTACAAGATGGGGGATACCTGGCTCAGCAAAACTACGAGCGAGGAGGATCTTGGAATTGTCGTAGATCACAAGCTAAATATGAGCCAACAGTGTGATGTGGCTACAAAAAAGGCAAATGCTATTTTAGGATGCATTAATAGAAGTATAGTTTCCAAATCCCGTGAGGTGCTAGTCCCCCTCTATTCAGCACTGGTTAGGCCTCACCTTGAGTATTGTGTCCAGTTCTGGACACCACACTTCAAGAATGCTAACAAATTGGAACAAATTCAGAGGAGGGCGACAAGGAGAATCAGGGGGCTGGAAACCAAGCCTTATGAGGAAAGGCTGAAAGAATTGGGCATGTTTATCCTTGAGAAAAGAAGGCTGAGGGGTGATATGAGAGCACTTTTCAAACATTTGAAAGGCTGTCATACAGAGGAGGGGCAAGATCTGTTCTCGATCTTCCCAGAGTGCAGGACACGCAACAATGGGCTCAAGTTAAAGGAAGCCAGATTTCGGTTGAATATCAGGAAAAACTTCCTAACTGTTAGAGCAGTACGACAGTGGAATCAGTTACCTCGGGAGTTGGTGAGTGCTCCAACACTGGAGGCATTCAAGAAAAACTGAGATAATCACCTGGCAGATATGCTTTGATTGTATTCCTGCATTGAGCAGGGGGTTGGACTTGATGGCCTTGTAGGCCCCTTCCAACTTCACTTTTCTATGATTCTATGATGCTATGATTCTATGAATGGACAAGTCTAGGTGTCTAGAGGGGGGCAGCATGATGCCCACACCTGTTCAAGTTAACGTTTGTTTTTTTCATTTCCCCTAACATTTCAGTTTTTAAATGTTAAGTCCTTTATCCCCTCTGGATTTTTATAGTTGTTTAAGTAATGGGACTTAATGGCTGTTGCTGCATTTTCTTCATATTTGGTGTACGGTGAACCCTATCCTAATTAGAGTTGTTATATCCCAGTGGGTGGAAGCACATGGCTGCAGTGCCAGAGGCTGCGGAGCCCGCATCTCCACTGTGCTTCCCTAGAGAGGGGCCAGCCAAGTCCTCCTGGAGTTTGTGCGGCTGATGGGTGTACACGCCCTGCCATCTGTGCTTCCTTAGGTGGCCGCAGCCAGCTAACAGAAAGAGGGGCTATAAAGCACTTTTTAATATTTTGTACATAGAAAACCCTCTGAAGGTTGCCCTAGGTTTAAAAAAATGATGCTTTGTTGTTGCAGTCTCCACTTATGGTATGCGTTAAGATTTTATGGCTACATTTCTTGCATTGTTTACTTCCCAGGGAACTCAAAACTACTGAAGGTATGGGGTATAGATTTACAAATCAAATGAAGAGTAGACTATTTGTCTAGATGGGCGGGGTATAAATCTAATAAAATAAATAAAAATAAATGAACATACGGCCATGTTGTAGTTACTTCCATAGCTGTTGCACGTAATTAACTTCCATGGCAGCCATAGAGTCACACAAGCTTTCTCCTGGATAAAACAGAAGGCCTTGTAAGGTTTCAATGTTCCTTCCTGGACTGCTTTGACTGGGGTTTAAAACTCACCTGTTTGTTCTTTCATCCAGGCTCTAAGGATCCATGTCCTTCTTCCTCATGCTGCCCACCTAAGCACAATGCTTCTTTATGACAGGAATCAAAGGCCTGCACTGAACATCTGTCATGTGTAGGAGAGGGTGGGGTTTCTCTCTGATGAGGCAAAGGAAGCGTCAAGGTGACTCCCAGCTGCCCAGGGCACTGCAGGCAAATGTGCTCCTTTTCAGCAGCTATCTCAACAGCCCCGTACAGGTGTTTAATATGAGATAAGTGATCGAGGAACGTGGGAGTCCAGAGGCAAGGAGCTGAACAGGGAGAAAGCCCCTTGGATGGGGGCTTTGCATGGCAGGCAGCCATAAATTCACCTCGACAGTGAAAATGCCTAGAGAATGTTTTGGTAGAGATGTCATTGTAAGAAAAGGAGAGAGACCCAGAGGTTAGTTTTAAATCACAGCCCAGCTGTGGACAAACTGTTGATCTGCAGAACTCCACTCTGCCTGAGAGGACGTGGCCAATTCGAAGTGAGTTGTGTGATGAAGCGGTTGTCACGCTGTTCCTTGCCACAGCCAAATGATTTTTTTTCCATGTATGCTGGAGGGACTATGGGGAGAGGAATACCTCCCTTCACTGTTTACTCAAAATGTAGACGGCCAATATATGGAGCAATCAGGCAGCTCATCTCCACATGGCTAGCTATGTTGCATTCCAAATTTGTTCTGTACTTTGGAGATGTATGGATCAAAGAAATCCATCCATGTTTCAGGGAAAACAAGCTATTAACATTCATCTCCCGATTCCCAGCTGTCAGATGGAAGGACTTGTAATATCTAGTTATGCTGGCTAGGCCTAGTGTGTGTGGATAGTGGCCTTAGGAATGGGAACTGTGACCCAACAGATGTTGGGCCATCACTCACACTGGACCTGGCCAGCATAGCCAAGGATGAGGGATTCTGAGTCCAAAACTATCTGGAACAGCACATTTATCCACTCCTATTATACACAATCACACATAAAAATGTGTGAAGTATGCAAAGAAGTGGAGAAGGAATCAAAGTGAGCTACAGAGGTATTGGGGGGAAAATTCTGGTTAATTCCCTTTTAATGAGCAGAGCATAAATTCCAAAAAACAAACAGCTGTAGCACAGGGGAAACATGAAGGAGAATAGCCAAATATCCCAGTTTCTACCTAGCTCCTTTGTTCTCATAGAGACTAGTCCTTTGTATATAAAAATCACTGTATAAGTAGTTTAAGTAGAAAAGAAAAAAATCTTTACTTACAGTTGATCTGCAGTTACAATCAAAAGCATAAAAGGGTAAAAAAGGAAGAATGGATTCTCTCCCACATGGAAGAGATTTCCTCCATAATGACTACATGTTCTGGAGGTCAAGAAGGAAGAAACAACAAACAATGAAACAAAACAAATAGGAAGATGGGTGGGACTTTGCTAATCAGTTAGTAGCAAGGCACAATCATGTTAGGCTGTGAAGCTCCCTTCCTCCCACAAAAACCCAGTGTTAGGATGCATGCAAAATTGTTAATTTTCCAAACAAATGCTCGAGCCACTGCTGCCCGCCCTTTATTCTAGTGTGAGTTTATCTGGTCGCCTATGGGGCCGGATAAGAATTTTTGACCCGTATCCTGATTGGCATTTGGATGCGGGGATTTTTCGCCTATCCCACACTGGAACAGGTGCGCTGGCATGTTTAGGGGTGGAAAATTGGTTACACTGGTGGGTAGTGCAGATATAACAGGTTTTGTTGGTGAGTCCCATTGCAATCTCATGTAAGCTATAGCCCATCTGACCTTCCAGCGCTGCGGATCGTGCGATTACAGTGCTTGGGGGGAAAGATGCGCTGGGGCCACACCCGGACCAACAGTCAACAAGGAGAAGCTGGCTTGAGGCCCGGGGGTGGTCAAATTGGGGCCGGCCGGGTTCTCGCTGTCTTTAAGACCACGAAAACTTGGGGCCGGGGACTCGCCCATTTGTTGCTTAAGGGGTCCTTTGAGACCTCTGTGCTTAAACCTGATTCCGCACTACAGCAGGACCCCCCTTTGCCAAAGGGTGGCAACATTGATTATGTTTAATAAAGTGTGGCCCGTGATTAACCCAAAATTCTTGTCTTGCGTCTTCATTCCAGGGTTGGGAGGGCAAAGGATTTGATTACACTTAAGGCACACATAAATCAAGGACTGAATTTTTTTTTAACAAATCTGACCTTTTAATTACCCTGATCTTCAGGGCTGATGCCACGTGGGAGAATACTGCTGGCATTTCTCTCAGCAATAATAGAAGCTTCCACACCAGTGCATTGAACACTCATAGTGGAGGGAAGACCAATCAGCAGTGGGAATGGTGTCCAGCTGCCTGCCATTTTAGAACATTCCCAGAGCTTGGGAATGTGGTGTGGTTGGGGGATTCTGGGACTTTTAATCCCAGAGTACTTTTTCCAAGCTCTGAAATTACCCACAGAACTACATGCTCAAGGGGTTACCTACCGGCTTCACCATCTATTCCCATAGTGGTGGGCCTTCCTGGAATGCTGTTGTCCTTAGCAGCTGCCCAACGATGTCAGGTTCTATTACTCCCAACCCCTCCAAATTCATACATTAGCTCAAATGTTGCATTGTTTTTCCAAAGCAGTTTGATGGCAAGGAAGATATGGCAAAGAATATTTTTGTCATCCTGCCTTTCCTGGCACCAAAACATCAAGAGCAATGATCCGCTTTTCAATAAATTTGGCAATTTGCAGTTTTCAGTGTGCATTTGAATTATGAAGCACACATGCATCATCACCTCTACATTTTAGTTGAGGTTTAATTATACTTAATCTAATTGAGGGTGCCTGATATTAATAAGTTAGGACAATTTTAAGTATTTCTCATATTGAGAGATATCTGTATCTCTGAATGTTTTGCTTTTGAAAGACAACACCAGTTTTGATTATTCCTCTTAGTGTTAAACAAGTGTTTATAAGGACACATCCCACCCCCTGGTCCCAATCTAATTTATGACAAGGGAATGAATGGTCTTTGGCATAGATACAACTTATGGCAATAGAAGCAGCTGTTTTGTCTACATTTCCAACTTGCATCCAATCCCCAGGGTTGCCCACATACTTCCACTGCTGGATCAGGAACCGCCAAGAGCAGCCATAATCTGGTGAGGACCAATCCTGCTGAGAACATCAAACCCCTGTATGGAGGCAGGAGAAGTTGAATCTTGGTCCTATGCAGTGGACTTTGGAGTGGGAGTTGTAGTGTTCTGATGGGTTGTGTAAATCATGGAGACTGTGCAAGTGTAAGCGCCAGGCAGAAGAATGATTAGATGTGATAAAGGGTTTGTTGAACACAGAGATTAAAAACATTTGTTAAGCTTTTACACCTCCTTTTGAATTCCTTAAAAGAGGGTCTCATGCTGCATGTAGTAGTAAGTCCTACATATTCAACACACTCTTCTCTTTTTGCCATTAGGTGGTGCCATGGGTTTTATTTCTTTGATCTCCCACTGGCTTCATTAGTTTGCTTGAGTCAATTCTGCAAATCCGGTTTGCCTGGCATGAACACAATGGCCACCGATGGAAATGCCAAAGCTCTCCCATTAATCAATTTATATTGTTCGTTTCATAGAAACAGCCATTTTTTCGATGCAGTGAAAAAGTTGTCTGTGGGTTCAGGATCCCTAAGCAAGATTTCTCTTGCACTGTTTCCCAGC
The DNA here is from genome assembly GCA_037013535.1 of Intellagama lesueurii. Taxonomy (NCBI): domain Eukaryota; kingdom Metazoa; phylum Chordata; class Lepidosauria; order Squamata; family Agamidae; genus Intellagama; species Intellagama lesueurii. The sequence continues at coordinate 227,048,500 of JBAJHW010000001.1, forward strand.
GTGCCATGTATTTATGCCAGGGCTGGAAAATTGTGGCCCTCTTGATGTGCTCAGGAGCTGGTCCTCTGTTGATCTGGGTATATGTACAATATCCTACTCCATGGTTCACCACATCTCAGGAAACAATAGATTAAGACTGAACCAAATGGGGAAACACAACTCCCCATTGCCCCCTGGAAAATGTTACAGATGATGATCCTAATATTAGATAGTAACTACTTAATAAGAATAATAATTGCATGCCATCGGGTTGATTTTGACTTATGGTGACCCTTTTCAGGATTTTCCAGATACAAAATACTCAGAAGCAGTTTCCCATTCCCTTCTTCTGGGGGTGCCCTGGGACTGTGCAGCTTGCCCAAGGCCACACAGGCTGAGTGGGGAATCAAACTCCCAATGTCTGGCTCTGCAACCAGAGACCTAAAACCACTGAGCTATCAAGCCAGCTTATTACTTATAGGAGTATACATCAGCATCTCATTCTCCACATATACAGTGGCCTCAAAAAAGCACTACTTATTCCCCTCCTGCCCATTATCCTGAGTCGTCAAAGATATGTAGATGCAATTACTTCCTGAGGAAAAAATCATATTCCCTTCCAGGGTCTTAAACTTAGCAAACAGTTCTGCCTGGATTCACAAGACCAGAAGGAATTTCCCCTTCATAATGGTGTGGCTTTGCAGCGATATAAACGGGCAGGTGTGTTCTTTTCATAACTGGAGTCATCAGATATGACTGAACAGGGAGCCTGTTTATGGAGTGAAAAGGTGCCAGATTTGTAAATCCAAAATTGTTAGATCCAAGCTGAACTCTGAAAAAGTTGTTGAGAGCAAAACCTAAATGGCTGAGACAGTTTATAAGATGCAATCACTTTGACTAAAGATTGGGGTTTTTTAAGTTAGAACTCCCAGAATCTCACAGACAGCATGACCAACACCTTGGTCATCTGGCATTTGTAGTCAGAGAGAGAGAAAGATATATATATATCTCAAATGTTAGATTTAGTAGTACAAGTGAAGGACCTTCCAGGACAAAGAGAACTGATCCAGGAAGTACTGGAGTTTTATTTACAACCTTGCATGCTGTCTGTAGTTTGAATGGCTGGGAGGGACCTTTCTGGATTGGGGTGATTGTCTATCTATCCAGCATTAACAAATCATTTCTTCCAACTTTTGAACTGAAAAAGAAACCCGCCTCTCTGCTTACTGTTAAATCCCTCTCTTTCATTGGTTGATGACCAATGTTTGTTGCTGTTGATCTGTTTGGTTGGTTGCAGTAAATAAAGTAGTGTACACAAATCTGTAATTTCAAGCAACTGTGAGCAAAGAAAGATTTTTTATTCTTTCTCCTACAAATGTCTCAGAATGAGTTACTGAGACTTTAAGTGGCAGTTAATGAGAAACAGGTGGACTATGGGGAACCTGAAGCTATTCTTTCTGTGGGTCTCTATACTATTACTGTGTGGCAAAAAGAGAATTTTATCAGAAATTCAAAGCTCTGCAAAAAGAAGGCCTCTTGCATCCAGATGTCATGTTTTTTGTATCAAATGAGTGGAAACAGTGGTTCAATGTTGGTTTTGAAATACAGGAGCTCATCAGGACTTCCCCGTTAGCCATATGTTAAGGAGAATTAAGCAGCAATTATATCAGTACCATCCCCACTGAATTTCCATGGTTGACTGAGGATTTGAATCTGTCTCCCGAGCCCTTGTCCAACACTCTTATCTGCTACACTACCCTGGTTCTCCTCAGGGTGATTGCACATTCAGAAAAGAAGAAAATCCTGATTTTATTTAACATTTATGTAAAGGAAAGCTGCTTCCAGAGGAAAGCGGGGGGAAGGAGGAGGACTCAGGAGGGAAGAAGCAACAGGAGTTTTGCTGTGGGAGATGAAAGTGCCTGACAAAACTTTGTCTCTGCTTTAAAATGATATGATGGGAAACACTGCCAAGCGAGACTGAAAAAAGTTCTGGATGCTCATTTTGTCTCTCCGATTCTGTTACTAGATCTCCATCTGATGCTAGATTTCTGCTGGCCTCCTGCTAGTAATGGGTCCAAGGAGCTTGTCCATAAGCTGAGGCAGCCTGCCGAGTGGGGATGACACCAAACGCTGACTCGGCGGCCCTTTAGAGCCTCTGGGGACTTCTGATGACAAAGATACTCCCACACTTTGGAGAAGCAATTAGCGCTTGGTCCCTTGGAGACATTGCAGCTTTGCCAAGCGATAGGAATGGACCAGGGAGATGGGTTGGAGGCATTTTCTAATTAAAAACCGCTCTGTGCTTTAAAACAAAACAAAACACTTTTTTGGGGTGTGTTGTTGTTGTTGTTTTAAATAACAACTCTGAGAACTGATTGACAAGAAACGGATGGTGCCAATACATGAAATGCACGCCTCTTGTTCAGTTTTACAGTCACTTTATTAGCCAAGTGATAGAGTGTTTTATTAACTTCCAAAAGAATGTTACAAAAGAATTGTTTTATCATTCCCCGAATGCCGTTGAAATGTAGAGAATTTGGATGGAAATGTACTTGAAAATCATAGGACAAAAACTATAGAGCTTTAGAAAGCCCTTTTCATTTGTGTCAGCAGCATGGATTCACACAGGGTTCTGAAAAGTAGCTTTTCCCATTCCAACTAGGCTACTGCTGCCTGCAGGAGAGGTGTAGCGGATTCAAAAAAAGGTAACTTTTCTGAATGTAATATGCAGAGATTGGGAGTGATCCTTTAAGAAATGATGTCTTCCAGAAATGGCCAAGGTGCTGAGGGATTCTGGAAACTGGTGAACTGATCCATAAAGTACTGGCCAGATGAAGCAGAAAATAATTCTTCATCTTCTCCTCATCTTCAGCTCAGGAAGGGGAATTCAAAACATCTGTTAGGGGAAAAAAAAAGACATAGCATATATGCATTGTCACATCCATCACATACACACACACCATGGTGCCTTCCTTCTCTTAAGAGAATATTTTAAAAGTTGTTACAAATGTCATCGAGTTGGGCTTTGGAGCACATTAAATGGCTTTTCAAGACCCATGGGACAATCAGCAATATGTTCTTGTCACACAAGTTGGACCCAGCATACTCATGCAATTCCGACTCTGGTTCTGTAAAATGTATGATCAACGTTTGCTGCTTACTGGTACTTACTAGATAACCATGTTGATATTTGAGTGTGACTAGACTGCAAGAAACAAGAAGTCTTCTAATTTGTTTCAGCAACAAAGATGAAACTGTTTTATCAACCATGCCCACTCCCTCTAATATCCTTGCAATTTCAAATTTCACACCTCTTTTTGTGTTGCCACATTATGTCTCAATAAATGCTTGTTGTGTTGACCCATTGTTCTCTAGGCAAGCAAAAGAAAACATAATGACAGTATTGATGATAATAAGAAGAGGGGGACGAATCCCGTAAGTGTGAAAATATAACTTACCAACACATTTGTAACACTGAATTTGTAAATGAAATATGTCATCCAGAGCTAAAACACAGGGCAGCGACAAACTGATGATGACATGAAGCAATCATATATTCTGTAGTTGTGTGTGTGTCTCTTTGTCCATGTCTATATCTGTGTTGTGCCATTACCCTCAGATTCCATGAATTTTGATATTTATTTATCATATTTACCTCTGGATCCCTCCCAAGATATCAGAAGAGCTTATATATATAATAGTCAAGGAGTACCTTACTATTTAAATAAGTTCAAATCCCAAGGGCCGAATGAACTGCATTCAAGGATATTGAAGGACTTGGCTGAAGAGATCACGGAACCAATGTCTATTATATTCTTGAAATCATGGAGGATGGGTGAAGTACCTGATGATTGGAAGAGGGCTAACTTTGTCCCAATCTTCAAAAAGGGCAAAAAAAGAGGAACCAGGGAACTACAGACCCGTCAGCCTGGCATCAATCCCTGGAGCAGATCATAAAGCAGTCACTCTGCAAGCACCTTGAATGCAGTAATAGCTAGAAGCCAATTTATTTGATGTGTCAAGAACAATCCTGCCAGACTAATCTTATCTCATTCTTTGATCGGGTAACCTCCCTGGTAGATGGTGGGAGTGCTGTAGATGTAATATATTTTGACTCCAGCAAAGCCTTTGACAAAGTGCCCCATGGTATTCTGATTAGCAAGCTTACTAGGTGTGGGCTGGATAGAACAACTGTCAGATGGATACACAGTTACAGAATTGTACTCAGAGAGTGGTTATTAGTGGCTCCTTCTCAAACTGGGAGAAGGTAACAAGTGGGGTATCCCAAGGCTCAGTCCTGGGGCCAATGCTCTTCAACATTTTTATTAATGACTTGGATGAGAGAGTGCAAAGAATACTTATCAAATTCTCAGATGACACAAAATTGGGTGGAATAGCTAATACCTTGTAAAACAGGATCAAAATTCAAAAAGATCTTGAAAGGCTTGAGCATTAGGTTGAAAAGGACAGAATGAAATTTAATAGGGATAAGTGCAAAGTTCTACACCCGGGGGGGGGGGAACCCTTTGCTCAGTAATATTATGAGTAAGAAGGATCTTGGAGTTGTAGATCAAAAGGTGAATATGAGCCAACATTTGCAAAAATGGCAAATGCTATTTTAGGATGCAGTAACAGAAGTATAGTCTCAAAATCCCATGAGGTACTAGTTGCCCTCTATTCAGCACTAGTCAGGCCTCATCTAGAGTACCTTGTCCAGTTCTGGACACCACACTTCAAGAAGGATGCTGACAAATTGGAGCAAGTTCAGAGGAGAACTCCTCAGAGGAGAGGAGGACAACAAGGATGATTAGGGGACTGGAAACCAAGCCCTATGAGGAAAGACTGAAACAACTGGGCATGTTTTTGAAGACTGAGGGGAGATAGGATAGTACTTTTCAAATACTTGAAAAGCTGTCATACAGAGGAGGGGCAGGATCTGTTCTCAATTATCCCAGCGTGCAGGACATGTAATAATGGGCTTAAGCTACAGGAAGCCAGATTTAGGCTGAAAATCAGGAAAAGCTTCTTAACTGTTAGAGCAGTATGACAATGGAACCAATTACCTTGGGAGGTAGTGATCACTCCAACGCTGGAGGCATTCAAGAGAAAATTGGACAACTATCTGTCAAATCCGCTTTGATTTGGATTCCTGCATTGAGCAGGAGGGTGGACTCAACGGCCTTACAGGTCCCTTCCAACTCATTTATTCTATGATTCTATGATATGTTCTCAAGGTGGTCTTGTTGACAGACAATGATAGACACACATCTTCAGTGTCTGTAGGAGACCTGTGTATCATATCATAGAATAATTCTTTGACAACACTTATCATGAAATCTAAAGACTCGTCAAGTGCTTTGAGTTAACTTTCACGTTCCAGGATGCTTTCCAGAGCTAGAAAAGTTACTGTGTTTGAATTATGACACCCTAGAATCCTCCAGTATATATTCTCTCAGTGATTATATTGATCATTGAATTCTGAGTAACCCTCCCAAGTTCATATTCCTTTCATCTTCTGCTAGTCAATGTTAAGATGTACCATACCAAAAAAATCTTGTGGCTCAATTATTTCTGTGCATGAGACGCATGCATCAGAAGTAAATCATGTCTATGTTTAGGACAGTAATTTGAACATACCTCTTTAGGTAAGGAGAACCTTAGTAGGTGGCCTGATTCATTTTGGATTAGTTGAATTTGGAATTTTCCTGTGCTTTCTTGCATGCTAATTTTAAAGTGAAGCACTGCAGAGCATGGTTATATGCTTTTCATCTGCAGAATGACCCCTGAAATAAAAAAATCAATATATACGCACACAATGAGAATATCAGGTTGTTCCTGCACAAAGATATAGGCTGCATTCTGCTTTAAATAACTGCAGCTGCACTTTGATTCTGGGAGAATGGGTCATCCATGGGACTTTGTGTGTATTTATGTACAAGGGTCAGACTTGGTTTTTTTTTTCTTCTGTCACAGTTTCCTCTTTTCAAAATCCAGTGTTAAAATCATCTAAATTCTTGCTGTCTCACATAGCTAGAATGAGGGATTATATGCCAATGAAGAGTAGATTAAAATTGCAACCATATAAATAGGTCCCAGCACACATGTTCACATACTGGGGGAGGAGATTATATCTCATTTTAGATCTCATTTTAGAAAGAATGCTTTATTTCATTGAATTGGAAACAATTTCAATATGTTTCATATTGTCAGATTCCATGGGGAATATCTGAATGTCCTTTATAGGGCTCCTGATCTACAGATCCCCTATGAGAGACTTACAAATTTGTGTCTTTTACACACCTGACAAGAAACTTGATTCTGGTCTCAGAAGATATTGTACCTTTTTCATATTCAGTTAATTTTTCATTTCTGGATACCCTTTAGTATTTTGACTTGAAAATTAAAAAATGAATCCTTTTCTTCTTTACAAGATTTATTTAGCAAGCAATTAATTAAGAGCCAAAAATGTAAAATATACTTGGAATATACAGTAGAGAAAAACTACATGACTATATTTTGCAAAAATCACAGTCCTCTAATACAGAATTTTCTAGTTCATATACTGTGTGTAAATAGTATTTCTTCTGTATGAAAAGTAATATTGGTACTAATAAAGTATGAACTTCTGTTTAAACAACAAAAATTTAAATCAATAATTCAAAGGATACAAGAAAAAACTATTTCCCTTTAGTAAATGACTATTTTCTTAGCAAAAAGCTATCAATTAGATTAAACTCTTATACAGTCACTTAAAAATCTCTATTGCAAATAGCTATTGTTATTAAAACAATTTTGAGCATAGCATAAGCATAGTAAATAATTCACATTGCATTAAGGTGATTCTCACCCAATTTCCAACAGAGATTTCTCCCCTGTTTGCAAAAACAGGTGTCTGTATCCCTTGAGAGATGTTCTGTAAACATGATAGAAATCTCTGTTTATATACTTTTGATGTTTTTGATTTAGTCAAAACATAGTGATGTAGAACTTTAGCTTTCCCACGGACAAGCAGTCCTTGCGTACTATCTGCTAGGGTACCGACTAGCTAGGGCAGCTGAACTGTATGTGGCCCCCACCTTTGGAGTAACTTCCTTAGCAGTACAATACATTTTGGCCAGTACAATATATTTTGAATGTCAATTTCATGCTTTTCATATTTCCTGTGCTCCCCATTTAAACCTCATTTATTTTTTCCTGCCATATATTATTTCCAAACCTATAATTAACAATATGACCAGGCTTATGGTAAGTAAGGCACTTGGTAAAACAGGAAAATTGACACCAACAGTCTAAGGCTTTCTGAAACAGTATCAGGGTTGTCTCCCTACAAGGTGACTACAACATCCAGGATAGCAAATAGTACTATGATGAAAAGGTCCCATGCAATGAATATCAGTCCAGATTACACAACCCAGTCTGCTTTGAAACCAAATGTGATGAGAACATTTCAATAAAACAACCACTCCTGCAGTCTCATGTCCCCACTCGATGAATTTACAAACCATCCAGAGCCCCCAGAAAGCTGACCCCATTTGGACCTGCTAGGAACCAGGTTCTTGGAGAACTGAGCATCCATTCATACCAGAGAGGGGAGGCTCTGCAGTAGAATCAGAGGCAGTGCTACATCCCAGTTCCCAAGAACAGCACCACTTGGAGAAGCATGACAGAATGGCATTGTGTGGATGTGCAAGATAGCTCCAGAGAACTCCTTGGGAATAAACAACTCCATGTGTAAAGCTTCTGCTGTGCTACCAGCTTCTGACATACTGCAGTTATGAGTGGGTGGGTGGGGAGCTGCTAGAGTCTGTATAAGATGGCTATTTTCAGCAGGAGGGATTGTTGGAAAGAACATCTCCTCTTGACTCCTCATGTTCTTGATATATCTTTAGTTACCTAGCACCTGACCTCAGCTTGATAACAATCTCTGCCTCTGTGTCTCCCATGTTTTGATGTTTTGGTAGGACTTTATCTGTGATCCTCCAGCTTTGTTTCTCAGGCTTTTGTTATTGGCCTGCTCCTTATCTGCTTTGTTTTCTACCTCTGTTTATGATTTGATCTTGGCTTGGCTTCTCAGACTCAGTGTTTGTCTGCTCTTTGTCTGCACTGTAACTCTTTGTAGGTCTTTGAAAGGCTATTTTAAGCTATCTCACACCGTGCTTGACATTATCCTATATGGATGGGGAAATCCAGCAATATTGCTTTCCCCTGTGTTTGAGTTTTTAAAACTCCAAATTCCTTTCCTCTGACTATAAAGAAATGTATGAATTTTGTCTGATTCTTTTTAAAAAAATGAACTGAAAAGAAAATCTCATATATTTTCACTGGCTAAATTCAATAGCTTCGATTGTTCTCACAATTGAGAAGACCTATCATGTAGTTGTTAAACACAGGGAACCTGTTAAAAAAAGGTTGGCAACCTTAACTCAACATTAACATGATGAATACATAGGAGTTCAAATCAGACTTTTCAGAGTTATGCACCCAAAGCCCCATTCCTGGATGGATTAATTTTGCTTTTTCCCATAATTAGAGTTGTAAAATCCCATTCTTTTCCTCTTGAATATGATTTTTTAAAAATGTTTAATGCATTATTACTAAAACCAAACTGAAATGAAATTCCCAACCATTTCCTTGCTCCCCTCCTTTTCTCTCAGAACATCATTGAATGTATTCCTTTAATTCCTCCAATAATACAATCTGTGAAGATTGTCCAGGGTCAGGGGGCCCTTCCCTGCCCCCTTAGACACACTATCCTGTTGCCCTGAGGTGGATGAACTTAGGAGAGTGAGTTATGTTTGTGATTATGGAACCAGTCTGGTACCTGCATCTCCCAACATACCACTCTTCTCACACTTGGCAGTGTTCCTAGGGAACCCCAAACCCCACAAGGCTGGATCATTTGACCCAATATACCCACCTTGCAGGGTAGAGCTGCCACAACATCCACAAAAGATCCAAAGCTCCTGATAGATATTGAAGGGCAAGAATTGGATTTAGTACGTTTGTTTGTTTGTTTGTTTGTTTGTTTGTTTGTTTGTTCGTTCGTTCATTTGTTCGTTCGGTCGGTCTATATCCCACTCCCATTAGTGCCAATGTTTTACTCTGGGCGGTAACAATAAATGTAAGACAAAACAAAAAAATTAAGAGAAAAACATTAAAAAACAACTGCAATTAATCCTTAAAAACAGATGGCACAGACCAATGATATAAAACCCAGAGCAGGTGGAGGAGAGGGGAAAACTAAAAAGGTGATCAGCTAGGGTTGGTGTGGAAAGCTTCCCTGAAAAGCAACGTCTTCAATTGTCTCCTAAATATCAACAGGGAGGAGACTAGGCGGAGCTCCTCTGAAAGCTGCTTCCATAACATTGGAGTCACCACAAAAAAGGCCCTACCTCTTGTAGAGGATTTATGGGCGTCCCTCAGGATGGCCAACTGGAGGAGCCTTGACTGGGATGATCTTGTGGGTCGGACAAACTCTCTCAGCCAAAATCCCAGTCAGTTGGTTGCAAAATTTTTATACTTTATTAAAGAGAGTAAAAAGACAAAAAGATTTTAAAGGGTTTCTAAAGATACTTTAAAATAACACAACATTTGGAACAAAACAACATTTGAGACAAAGCTGAAACAATCAAGAGGACAGACCAAAAGTAAGAAAATTACACAGTTTAACAGACTAGTGTAGAAGCCAGCATAGTTCTCGATTATCCCAACATAGTTCTGAGGCACACACACAGTACCTGAGCATAGCACCTCCTAAGAATCAAACTAAGCCAACTAAAGTGACTTCTGAAGCCCCTTTTATACATTACATGTTCCATTCTGGACACTTCCACCAATCAGACATTGAGTTCCCTCGAACGTTGAAGGAAACAAAAGCACCTGATGCACTCCCCCACACCCCTGTTGAAGTCATTTTCCCCAATAAGCTGGGTACTAGGGAACTGGCTAGTCTTGGCCTTGAAGATCTCTTTCTCAGGAGATAAGCTGCAGCTGTTACCCTTCCTTCTTACCAAACTACTATTAACAGCTCTTAGTCAATTTTCAAGGCACACACAGACAAGTTTGATTTTCCAAAAGGAGTTCCAGATTCCATGCTCCCTAAATTCTCCGTTTCTTTACAGGACATTTCTATAACCTTCACGGACCTTCATGTACAGAGGTAGCATGCCTCTGTATATTAGATGCTGAGGGACAACCCTAAGGGCAGAACCATAGCCTTAATACCTTAATGCCTACTCAGAGGTTTTCTAGAAGCATTCTAGAGGTTGCTACTGTTGGAAACAGGAAATGGCTTAGATAAATTCTTGCTCAAGCTAGGTGTGTGTGTATGAAGGAATACCAGATGCAAATGCATGCCACATCTCTGTGTTTCATCACATATGTGTATTAGTTGCCATCAGCAACATGCATGTGGATATATGTTTTTCTATACTGATGTAATTTGCAAATAATTATGTGCACTGAGCCACCCAATTTTCAATTCTCTTCTGTTCTTTGTACCATTCAGTGGCAGCACAAACAGCCCTGGAATATTCGTGGTTTGGACTAAAGTTGGGAGGAAAACCTGCATATGGTAATAAAGGGACATTTGCTATGCTGGCTGTAGGGTTTTTCTGTCAAAGAACTGGGACAAGGCATCATGCCACACAGAGCGCCTGGTTTCTAACCTAATAGTAATGGCACCAGCAAAATGGAGGCAAGGCAAATACAGATGGGAAAGGAAGAGGAAGGAGCAATTTGGATGTGGCTCAGCAGCAGTTAACAGCAGTGTTGTGGCAATGATCTTCTGGAAATACAGAACAGTAAAGGAAGACAAGCTGGCTGGATAGCTTAGAGAGTTAGGAATCTGGCTGCAGAGCCAGAGGTTGGGAGTTCAATGCCTGCTGTGCATCCTAGAAGAGCCAACCTGTGTGGCCTTAGGCAAACTGCATGGTCCCAGGGTGTCCCCAGAAGAAGGAAATGGGAAACCACTTCTGAATATTCTCTAACTAGAAAACCCTGGAGATGCCATAAGTCAGAATTGACCTGACAGCACATAATTATGATTATTAAAGTAAGACAATTTCAGTTCTGAAGAGAATTGATACAGGGAGCAGGCGGCTTGCAAAGCAGAAAAGCAATATAGACGGATGTTGGGTTCAAGTTCATGAGGCCACGAAGAAAAGGCAACTTCTGGATGTGAGGCATTTAGCATTTGCTGCCTATGTTGATTATTTTAAGCACCTTGCCTTGGAATAACTGCATGGCAATGGGCACCCGGTGCCTGAGAAGTTTGAACGAAAACAGCCCAAGTCTACATGTACCAAAAAAAGTTTGCTATGAAGGAAACGAAGCTTTCAAAGTTGTTCTCTTTTAGGTGTATGTGGGTTTGTTTGGGTTTTTTTCCTCCTAAAGTTGAATCCACTTAACCTATCCTAAAATACTGCTGGCTGAGATGGAGAGACCCATTTTGCCATTAGGATCAGGTAGCGCAGGAAAAACTGTTCAGGCTTGCCAGTCTAAGAATCTCGATCTGTTCAATTATGAGACTCCAGGCTTGTGACAACTTGCAGATGTGTGACTGAACTGATTAACAGATAGGTTGCATTGGTTTCCATAAGCCTTCACTCACCTGGGTTTTGACTGGTGCCTGAGACCAGGTACAACACCAAACATTTCCATTCTTCCTAGTTTCTGACTTGATAAACTCTTATTCACGTGTTGTGGCTGGATCTTGTGCCTTCTCAGGTGGGAATTATTTAATTAGCTTTGTTGTCACATCTCTTTTCTTGTCCAGAACAAAAGCTCCTCTAACCTTAACATTGCTTTCTCCACAAAGATATAACTGAGACTCCAAAACACGCTTCTGGTAACTGACACCATTATGACTTGGTGATTGCTGGAGAATAGATTATTGATTGCTATGGTCAAAAGATACAGCACTATTTGGAGAATAACCTCGTGCGTAAGAGACACTGTCAGATCTCCTCTGTCACACAAAACAAAACACATTCCTCAGAAACAGCACTACCACTATGTTTTGCTGAAAGAGGAATAGATACGATTGTAACAACCAGAACTGTGGACAATGAGCACCATTCTCGAAGATACTGCTAACTGATAAAACATTACAGCTGCAAATCCAGGTTTTCTAAGAGGTGTTTTTAAAAAAAATGAATTAAGGGTGATTTAGGCTGTGCAATGAGCAATACCGGTAAAGATGGCAAACCCAACATGCACATACAATGTGTGGCTACATCCAAACACCCTTTTCTGAAGGAAGCATCATCCCATGAAATTCAGAGGTTGTTCAATCCCATCCTGGGACGCTGTATTATCAATCATGCACTATGAAAACAGGAATACATGTAGTAAAGGAGGACAACCCTATCTTAGGGCAGAGATGGTCATCTTGATGGAGGGCGGTCTAACTTTTTGCATCCACCCCAATTGCGGGCCACATTATGCCAGAAATGAAATTATGCCCTTAAAAACTGCCCAGACTAGTGCTTCAGCACTAATGAGGAGCAATATACAAATTTAACTAATAAATCATAAATCATAAATTTTAAAAAGTAAATAGAAAATGCTCAGTCAACTCTCGAGCTGTTCTCACTGCATCTTCTGATCATTCTTCTCTCTTGGAGGACAGAGAAGTGTGTGCCAGATAGGCTGTTCTGCTTCCCATAAAATATTTTCCTGTATCAGTTCTTCCATAATGGGAAAATGTGGGTCATCCTAGCAGTTGGAAAAGAGCCTAGGTCCTCCTGTGCAGTTGGAGACAACCCATTCAGTCTTCTACAACCCATGCCTCAGGGCTTCAGTGGTCCTAAGAACTTTGCCACAGGACCATAAACACCTTTTTTGAGCTTTGAGAGGGGGCAAGGCTACAGGCAGGGGTGTGAAAGGTAGGGCAGCCACTTACATTTCACTTAAAAGAGAGACCACAGAGCGTCCTGATCTACAGAATTTTCATAGGCTATTTTATACATATCGACACAACATTAGAATTTATTGTTATAATTCAGACAGAATTACTGTGGATCTTCTTTGAGTAGGGAAGGCTGACCAGGTGGTCTTTGTGCTTGGTAAGTAACTCGTAACTGGAAAGGAAGCTTTCCTCATTCTGCTTCCTGTCTGTCTCTTAAATCAGATTTAGACTAGACTTTGAATGGAGAACACTTTCAAAAGGAGAATTGTCCTCGAGCAGTCTTTCAGATGGAGGACTGTTCTCCCTAAAACAGGCTGCTTTGTCACCCAAGGGGAAGAACTGCTTTCACTTCTCTGGATTTGCACAGGACTCAGCTTGATCGGCACAACAACTACTCAGTGACTGCTCAATTCACCTGAACGACATATGAGAGGCTCTGGCCGTGCTTTTCTCTTAGGAAACATTTTGAACTGACTTTGACTTGATAGGCCTCCTGTGAAGTGGCAGCCCTTCCCTCTCTTCTCTGTCCTTCCTTGCAGGGCTCCGTACCAGAACCAGAAATGTCTGTTTGTGGTCCGACCACAGAACCACCATGCAGATCTTGAGTCTCTTGACAAAGCCTCGCCAGGACAGTGGCTTATAGGATGAGACCTGCATGAAATGTGCTGTAGGCCGCAAATGTTAAGACGTGTGGAATGTTGTTAATTTAAAATCTCAACTAATCCTTCAAGTAATGAACTAAGTCCCTCTATGCAGCCAATACTATGCACATCAGTCTGCTCTAAATCAGGACAAGTGTGTTAGATCTTCTCCATCCACACTTATTTTATTCTGTGCTACTCTTATTACGTATGTTTTTCCTCGTCAATAATATAATTGACCAGATGCGTCAGACACTTTCTGGCAATTTAATGGTGTCTAATTAAATGCTTTGGAATAAATTTCCCAGCTGGCCACTATCAACTACTATGCCTTCTACAATATTAGTCATTAGTACAGGCCAGACTAATAATTAAAGCGAACTTCCATGTTGAAATGGAATGAAATGAATGGCTTGCTTTGGTGGAGCTGTTGGGGAAATTGGGCTGTTAGTGGTTCCAATTTGCATCTTAATCATCATGTTCTTCCATTTGATTTTTGGTGTTGTTCTTTTTTAAGCTTTCACTGGAATTGGATGAACGCAAGAGTATAGCCACTCATTAGTGTCAAATTCTGTTTTCAGCTTCTGAAAAGATTATTGTGGCTCTTGTCAATTGTGCTGATACTGGAGGCATCCGTATCCTAGATCTTCTATCTGCTGACTGTAATGGAAACAGCTATTACAGCCGCCATCAGAGATACTTTCAGACAACACAGAATTAGCTAGCCTTTCGAGTCAATGGAAGATCCAGAGTCCACTAGTTGAATACGTTGTGTACAGCTATTGCTCTCCCATTGTCAAGTATGAAATGGCGTACAGACTTCTAATGACCCAGAATTAAAAACAGAAGCAAAAGCTCTAGAGCTGTTCCTTTTGATTGCACTGGAGGAGGAGGAGGAGGGGGAGAAGGGAGAGGAGACTGCACAAGACCGGGCTCGAACATAGCCAATATTGAAAAATGAAGGGTGTATTCCAAAGTGCGGAATCTTTGTGTGTGTTCTGTGACATCAAGTCAGAACTGACTTATAAGAGACCCTAACGGGGCTTTCAAGGTAAGTGAGATATTTAAGGAGTGGTTTTACCAGTTCCACTCCCCCAGCGGGTTTCCATGGCCACGTGGGGATTTGAACCCTGTTCTCCAGAGTCCTACTCCATCACTCTATCCACTACACCACATGGAAATGCAGAATCCATCCTTCAAAATTCTTGTGGCCCACAATTCTCTTGAGCCCTATCCAGCAGGTTTATTGAACACCGAGGTAAGAGGCTATGGAAGCAGTAATCCAAAATATCAGAGGGCAGTCAAAAGTCCCCTACCTTTGGAGATATTGCTGCAAGTTCTTCAATAGCCACCAAACACTTTCCTATGTAGGATCTGTAACTTTGGGCGGCCAGGTGGGAAGCAGCATGTGACTTTGTGCTGAATTCCAATGTTTCTACGTCTTTGTCTCTACACAGGGAAAATAATACTTCACAGACTGTTGAGTGGATGAATCAAGACGGTGATATTAGTCTGAACTGTATGAACAGAAATTATAGGTGATCACAGGTCTTGTGCGGAAGCTTGTAGGTGACTACTATGTGTCCCTCATCATCATCTTCCCTGCAGATCAAAATGCTTTTTAATTTACTGATTGATAGTTATTGAAGAGTCTGTTTAACTGAGAGGTTAAGATTTTACCTGTGCAGCGCAATCCTCTAGGTGTCTACTCAGATGTAAGTCCCATTGCGTTTGGCGCATATCAAATTACAAATCTAAATATCTTGCGACTCTGATAGTTGAAGGGAAACATGCAAATGTAGATGGCATTTTTAAAGCTTTCCCTTTCCTTTTCATTGCCTGTGAGCTATTTTCTTGTTGATGCAGAGAATACAGAGTATGAAATGCTGTTCTCTGTTGCAGTTCTGGTAACTTTTAACCAAGGTTTACTATAATAAAAATCTAATAAAAGAACACCCGTGTTTCGATTGTGAGTCCTATACAATGAAATCTAGTGATAAAAGTTGGCCAGAGGAAAATTGTTTTATTAGGAGAGTCAGAGCAAACAGGGCTGCTTTATCTTAACCCTTTTTATACAGAATCAAGGGTCTTCTTTAGAGATGGGCACAAATTAAAAAATGAACCACCAAATTGGTTCAAAAATCACTAATTCATTAATTCATATTCAGACAAATCAATGCCCCCATACAAATAAGAACCAATACATTTTTAGAGATTTTTGATTTGTCGATTCCTTTGGCTACAAATCTCTCCCCCCCCCCCCCCCCCGGGCACCTAGAGATATCAAAATCACCAAGAAGCTTTCCCTGGCCCTCCTCTACAATATGTTCCAGTTTGGTGGAGATTGGGTTTCCTCAAGCCAGCTGCTAAAGGGCACTTTCCTTGTGAGACCCACTTTCTGGGTGTATAACTCAGATGTCTGAAACCCAATCTTCACCAAACATGGAGGGATTGTAGAGGAGAGTCAGTAGAAGTTTCTTGGTCATTTTGGTGTCTCCAGGTGCCAGGGGGGAACCTTCCTGGGGGTCCTTACTTGTGGGTGTATAACGTGGATGTCCAAAATCCAAACTTCACCAAATGTGCAGAGCAAGTACAGGAGAGTCAGGGAAAGCTTCCCTGTGAATTTGGTCTTTCTAGGTGCTGGGGGGGGGCGTTTTGTAGGGTTTCAAAGGGAAAAATGAATTGACAAATCCATTCATTGATTCATCAGAAAAAAATCTAGAGCAAATATGGGATCGATTGACTCCTTAAAGGAAACCACAGGCTTGAGTCTGCAGGAGCTGAGCAGGGCTGTTGAGGACAGGACATTTTGGAGATCACTCCTAATAGGGTTGTAGGCGACTTAATGGGACATAAGAACAACAACAATATGTAGTCAGAGATTTAGAACCGCTTCATATTTAGATGACTTGTTTTCTCTTCTTTTCATTCCTATGGACACTTTCTTAATAGAAAGCCCTAATGAACACAATGAGATTCACTGCTCAGTAAGGATTTTAAAAATGCTACTTAAGACACAGTCATGTGCACTTGATGTGCTGATAGGTGCCATAGAAATCAATGAAAATCGAGCGCACGTCAGTTTGTACACTTGCCTTAAAAGAGAATCTGGGTTTTAAAAGTGTATGGTGGAAAACTGCTATTTTTATCACACTGCCCGGCCTCTGATTTCAATTTGATAGAGACTTACTTGTGTCTTTTCCTTCCCCGTCTTCTGATCCTATCAGCATTGTGCTTGCAGAGAGAATCTATTGTGCTGTGGCCAAACTTCATTTATTTTCAAGTGGCCAACATCGGCCTTCTAAAGGAAATATTACATCTCATCATAGGAGTCATGGCACTCAAGAGAAAGGAAAAATTGTATATATTGAAAAGTATTTTTCTTGGACTAGTGACAAGATATCTTCTGCTGGGTGACCCTTGTCTTCATACACCAAACGCACAAGCACAGAGTCCATCAATGGGCTGAGCCAGAAGAGACACAAAGATCTGGAGGAAAGTGATCCGGACAAAAGTAGTGCAATTATTATTATTATCTTAGCCATTGTTCCACAACAATGATGTCTCAGGTCACAACCCTAGGCATATTGTTATTCAACTGGAGTACAAAGAACAAAGAAAAGGTCAAAAGCAAAGCTTTGCTTATAACCCCCTTGTTTTATGATGCAAATTACAGCAATTCAGAGAGACAAAAATAAATTACATATTATTTCCAAAATATTAACATTTTTTGGCATCCACAGATGCATTCTCAAACATTGGGCCAGGGGAGAAGGGAAGGTGGGGGGGAGGAAAGAGACAGAAAGCGTTGAGAGAATAATATGCACTTTTTAATTGTATTTAGTTTAAGTGATTTTCAGACATGGATGTTATTCTGGAAAATAAGAATAAACGTATACAGCATGGAAAAACAAAATATAACGTTTTGATATTTTTCTTTTATCTTAAGACAGAATTCTAAATACGTCATTGCTTGCAGCCA
This sequence comes from Intellagama lesueurii, assembly GCA_037013535.1. Taxonomy (NCBI): domain Eukaryota; kingdom Metazoa; phylum Chordata; class Lepidosauria; order Squamata; family Agamidae; genus Intellagama; species Intellagama lesueurii. The sequence continues at coordinate 227,066,012 of JBAJHW010000001.1, forward strand.
GAAAACTTATTTTTTTAAAAAATGTGAGAGGATTTTATGGTAATTTGGACAGAAAGCATTCAAGTCCTGTTCGTTTCCATTCATACAAACAACATAATATAGCAAGCTCTTTTGTAAAACAGGGTGATAGGATTTTATGGTAATTTAGACCAAAAGCATGCAAAATCCTAATTCTTCTTTCTCTAAATCCTATTAGCATAGAAATAGGAGATACTTCTACTCAGAGGTAAGTCCTACCATTCCCAAGGTAAGTAAACGCAAGGTTGCCGCGTCAGGTTTTTAGCTTTTGACCTCTTGAAGCCTACCTCACTATTTAGGCTAGAAACCTAAATTACAAGTAGCCTGTGACTTGAAGAAGGAGATTCTTCACTAGTGTGAGTGTCCAGGGTGTCACAGCAGAAGCTTCTCTCACCTCCCAAATTATGTAAATTAGCTTCCAAGTGACTGGTGCTCCAAGATTTAAGCACAGGAGTTGTTTGAAATAAGATTTCACAAATGTAGAAAGACTACCTCATCTGTATGTTTCAAAGCTTGCTTCTGTGCCTTAAACTTTTTCCTCCTTTTATTTATTTATTTTTAAGCTGGGGATGGGGTAAGGAATACAGAAAGTAAGGGGAATGTGGGGGGGAAGGGGGGGAAAGGAGAACATAAAATGTACTATCATCAAATCCTGTTTGGTCGTGTTACAATATCAAGTCCACTTTTCACCTTTCTACAGTTTGATTGCCCTTCCAGATTCCTACTTGCAGTTACATCTTAGTTTAATTCTATGTTAATCAAGTTCTATCTACTGACTCATGCCATTTATATAAGAAATCCCATCGTTCAGTTGCCTTTTGTATTGGACAGTCTTTCAACACTTCCGATAGTATATCCATTTCTGCCGCTTCCCAAATGTTCTGCAGGAGCTAATCTTGCTTCAGTACCTCCAATTTCTTCCAATTCTTAGCATAAAGAATTCTGGCTGCAGTGACTATATATATAACTAGGTAGTTCTTTGTCTTATCTATATTATCTGGTATAATATTCATTAAAAACAATTCTGGGGTTAGTGGAACATTACAAAGCAATTTTTTTTTGTAACAAAGTATGTACTGCTATCTAGTACTGTACGCTTCTTTATCATAAGTCCACCACATATGATAAAAGCTTCCCTCTTGTGCTTTACACTTCCAACACACATCTGACACCTCTGTATAAATCTTTGACAGTTTTTTTGGAGTCATATACCACCTATACAACATCTTATATATGTTCTCCTTAAAATTTACCAATTTTGTGAGCTTTATGTTATTTTTCCATATTTGTAACCATTGCTAAATATCAATATTATGTCCTATATTTTGTGCCCACCTAATCATACATTCTTTTACAATCTCATCTTGCATTTTAGTTTTGAGCAGATAATCATACATTTTCTAAATTGCTTTTTCGTTTGGACCCAGCAAAAGTTTATCAAATGCCATTTGTTCTGTGTGAATGCCCTCTGTTTTATCTTTTGTGTACCTAGATTCCATTTTTGCTCTAGACCACCAGTCTAGATATATGTTTTGTGTTTGTAACTCTTCTTTGGACCTTAAATCACAATCCTTTTTAAATAAATCTTGATATCTTAAAATTTTCGATTCTGTCATGAGGTTAGGTTGTTTAAAGGCCTCTATAGGTGATACCCAGCCTGGTGTTTTTTTTGGTAAATCTGCTGTATAATCTTTTTCCAAGCCTTAAACTTTTGGTAAGAAATCAGGGGGATTATGACACAATACTGCCTCGACTTGGGTTTTCTAATTCAGATATTCACAGATGACTTCAGCTTTTGCTGCTTAAATTATTTGATTCCCCAGTGTACAAGTGGGTGTTTTATCAAAGTTTATCAAAGTTCTCACTGAGATTGGTTGAGAAAATCTGTTTGGACAGTAGCCCTTTGGATTACAAGTGGGTTGATCATTCCCCTATGCATAAAAATTATCTGTGTATGAAAATTGTTGCAGAGTTTTGAATTTCTGGTAAAATGTAGAATTTCTGCTACACAGTAGAAGTACAGAGACTCACACAACAGAATAGTTTCATGTTCCCCAGATAGTCTACCCCTTTCTCATTAACTGGCAATAACTCACTCTGAGATATTTGTAGGAGTAGGAATAAAAACATTTCATTACTTATAGTTATGAACAAATCAACAGCAAACTAACAAACATGGCTTCCAACAAATTTCAATGGAGGGGAAAGAGCACTCAGCAGAGAGGTGGGGTCTCTTTGAAATCAAAGTCTGGAAGAAATGATTGGGTAGTATTAGATAGGTAATTGCCCTCAGCACAGAAAAGTCTCTCCCTGTCTCATAAATTACAGACAGCATGCGAGGTTGCAAAATAAAACTCCAACAAAAATTGAAGTTTAGTCAAGAAAAGACTAAGTGTGAAATGTATTGACATTTGAATAGTTTACTCCTGCATCTGCCCAGACTTATGAAATAACACTGGTATGTTTTGTTTTGAATCATAGGGAAAGAATATGAAATGGTTCAGACCATGCTGTTGCTTGCATAAACCTGAACATTAAAGTTGTACCTGCTACTACACCAGAATTTAATGCAATAACTAAATATGTAACAAGTAAGGTTTAAGGGTTTGTCCATTTCACACACATACATTGGATGGTTTGAGTCATGGAGAGTGTGAAAATAAAGAAAAGTGTCATCTTATTCTGCTGAAATACAGACTAGTTGAACTCAGAACTTGGAAAAACTGTTTTTTTTTTGGGGGGGGGTTGGTCATGCTCACTAGGATTCTAGGTATTGTAGTTCAAAAAAAGGAACTAGTCCAAAGCCTTGTTGTGTTCATAGACCCAGGACACTTGGATTCACACAAACTTTGATGTTGTTGTTTTATGCTGTCTTCTTTGCATACAGCTACAGGGCAGAGTCCTCACGCTTTGCCAGTCTAACCTGAATCTGGGAGTGAACAACATGTGGAAAGTTTGAAAACCTGTTGTAGCGTTCACCCTTTGTTAGGTATAAGTCATGTATTATTCATGTTCTATGCTAATGTGGTTGAGAGGCGGAGCCGAGAGAGAGGTTAAAAGGCGGAGCCTGAGAGGAGGAGTTGGTCAGTCAAGAAAGTCTGAGTGAGTTAGTCAGAGAGTCTGAGAGAGAGAGTGTCAGAAGAGATAGAAATAGTGTTAGAGACTGGTTAAGATAATTAGATAGAGAAGGTAGAAATTATATGGCAAGAGAATAGTATGTTGTACATCTGAAGAACTTCTGTGATTAATAAATTGGCTTCACTTTAATAAATAAGTTTTGTTTGCATTCACAATACAAGTGTCTGATCAAACGTCATTTATTTTGTGGATTGAGGTAATCCACTGGTGGCAGTGAAAGGAAAACACGACTGGAACCTTTGTGAGGGCACAAAACGTAGGTGCTTCAAAGAGGTGAACGTCACACCTGTCCTGGATCAAAAGATGGATCCTTCACAAACATTATAAGCTCATCACTTCGTGCACAGTAAACTGAACTGTTATATGGCTGATCAATAAGGGGAAGGGGAAGCCATTCTCATAACCTCTTCCTGTGTGGATCCTACAGAGCTTAACTACGACAAAACCTGCAAAGATGTGAATTGATTGTTCTTGATTTAGAGCCATGATTATGAAAACAATAACAGCAATTTGTTCCCAGAGAGTAAGATGCATGAGTAATCTGTTTACACAAGAACAATGTCACTAACAGTCCCTCTTAGTCCAAAGAGAGATATACAATCCCTGCTTGCAAAACGTGGCATCTGTGGAGTCACAGACTGGTAGGCCTGGATGGGACTCCTAGAATCAACAAGACCAACCCGAGGGCAAAGCAGGAAATCCACAACTAAAGCATCTTTGACAGATGGCCAGCCAACCTTGTTTAACAACCTTTGTTGTTGTTATGTGCTGTCAAGTAGGAACCAATTTATAGCAACCCTAATAGAGCTTTCAAGTAAAGTGAAATATTTAAGGAATGGTTTTACCAGTTTCACATGGCTGAATGGGATTCGAATCCAGGCCTCCTGAGTCCTAGTCTGTCACTTTATCCACTACAGCATAATGAGGGAAAATACACTACCATCAATGATCATCCATTCTACCGCTGGGCAGCTTTTACTATCAGGAAATGCTGCCTGATGTGTTGTCAAAATATTTCTAGATAACCAGTTCAAAATGTTCTTCCGCTTGGTCAACCTGCTGACAAATGCAAAGTAAGCCCTCGGCAGACCTCTTTAGTCCTAAAGCAACTGGACAAGAGCAGTATATAGCAGTCGGAAGCTTGAAGGTCTCCACTCTACAATAACAGTACTAACATGACATATAGAACAAATTTGTAGATTGATTCTCTGTCTCCTTGCTAATGAAGCATGAATGCAGGTATAGCAGTTCAATTTATCTTATGTAAGGTGATAAAAGCAGGCTGGATAGCTCAGTGGTTTAGGTATCTGGCTGCGGAGCCAGAGGTTGGGAGTTCAATTCCCCACTGGGCCTCCTGCAAGTAGAGCCAACCTGTGTATCTATGGGCAAGCTACACAATCCCTGGGTGTTCCCAGAAAAAGGGAGTGATAAATCACCTCGGAGTATTCTCTACCTGGAAAACCCTGGAAAGGGTTGCTATAAGCCGCAATGATGATGATGATTTTAAGGTGATAAAATCCCATAAGTATTATTCATCCCCCTGTTAATTACTTCTTCCTTGAGTGACAGTACGCTTATAGAGTTAGTCAACCAGGTAATGGACTGGAACTATGCTAAAGATGTGAAGTGGTTTAGTACTCATAATTTTTCCTCAGAGAACTGTACTTCCGTGAAAAGAGATTAACGTTGTCACAGAAAGAACTCAAGCATCTTTGTCACACTTCAGTTTCAAGGCTGCACAATAGGGTGTCTACATGGGGGAAAAGGAGCAGAGACATTACACCTGCTTCAATGCCCACTTCCACATAACCGTTAAAGGTGCAACAAGAACCCTTTCCTCTTGTTCATGTGGCCACCAGGCTTCAGTGGAGGAGGTCACAACCTCTAAACTGGGATAAACCAGTATGTATTTCTAGTGCATACATGCTCTAAATTTCCAAGGTTCACAGCTCTTGTTTTGCAAATCCTCTTCAGGGCAAGCCAATTATTCATTTTTGTTCTTGCACCTTTTCAGAAAATAAGATTTTCCCTCTCTTTGCATCGAGTGGACTAAATTTTGGTTCTTCCCACTACACCCCCATGGCAAAAACAGAAGCCTAAGCTGAAATTGCACTTAATTAGACTAATAGATAAAAAAGACTTAATGTTCCTATGCCTCATTATGTTCTCCCAGACATCCCTTTATACGTGGAAATTATTAGAACACTGAAGTAAGTAGAATTACGCATCTGATGTTAAATGGGACTGCAGCTCGCTGACTCAATTGATGCCCTGTGCAGGAATGAACAGCACGTCTTGGCCTTCTCTTCATTCACATCCTTCTTGTGATTATCCATAATTTCTTGAATAACATAATGTGTCTCTTAATTCTATAATTCAAATTAATGACTTAAATAAATATTTATAAAATGGCATGTCCCCAAGAAGTCTGCTAATGTGTCAATTTGATTTTAAAAGCTTGAGTAAGCCGGTGAGTAGCTTCTGATGGTTAAAATGTACTTGCATTTCCTGAACAGAGCTGACCAAGTTGCACATTCAGAGTTAACAGCCAGTGGTACGCCAAGTTACAGGATAATGGGCCAATCAGCCAACTCATTTGGGAAAAGAAAATGGGGCATGGAATAAAGGAGAGAGGTTCCCCTCCTCACGTTAAAATGTACATCAAGCTACTTTGGATGGTTCTTTATATAACTTAGCAAACTACTAAGAATTTTCATGAGAAGCATTTACAGATTGTTATTTGAGCGTGGTGGAGTGGACATGTACCGTTGGTTTTCTGCTCTCATCCACTCAGAGCCTCAGTGAATTAAATGAAGGCCTACTTGGCAGTGATCCCATCAAAACCTTAATTGGGGAGATGGTGAAAAGGAATATGATTTTCTGCTTTCTTGGACTACAAATCCCCCAGTTCTTATGTTGGGAGTTCGACCTGATGGACAGACACCTAAATCTGGCTCACCTGGCCGAAATTGACCAACTGGAAGGCTTCGAGAGGGAGCTAGGCCTGGCTCCATTCCTCTTCCTGGCCTAGGGCTAGCTGGGAGCTTCTTCTTTTTTCCCCCCTTACTGAAAATTATAAATCAAGCTAAGCCTCAAAGCCTTCAAGTTGAGGCCCTTCTCCCAGGTGGGTTACATTTAAAATGTCTGTCAGGTAGAACTCCTAGAATGGAGGATTATGGGATTTGTAGTTTAAAAAAACAACCCAAATATACTATCCCTAACGGTGAAGGTGGTGAACATGACTGCTCCTAAGTAGAGATGGGGACGACTCACCATTTTGGCGAGTCATCCCACTTCGTGAGTCGTCAAAAGTTGATGACTCACAAAGCACAAAGTTGCCCCCATGAAGCGATGAATAACGAAGTTATTTGTCAATTTGTGGGGGGTATTTAAAAAAATCGCCCATCTCTAGTCTGCCCCACTCTAGTGATAGCAGCAAATAATTTGTTCTTCTCTGCTAATATTGGGTCTGCACAGAGTTGTCTAGCACAGCTGTCTCCAGTGATCAAGGGCCCATTGAACTATGGCCTAGAAGGAAAGGCTGTAGATCACTTGATAGCTCTTTGTGAAGAAACTGCAGGATGCTCTGCAGGCAAAATTGTTTTGAGCTGTGCACTGTAGGTGTGTTTCAGGCCTAACTGATCAACTTGGCTCCTGCTTGTCTTGCAGTAATAAATGCTGTTCAGGTTCTCCAGTCTGAGGACATGAGCAGGATCTCGGAGACATGAGAGCTACCCAAGTGTTCTAGATCCTTGCTCTTCCTGGATTATAAAAGTCACCAGGGAGGGAGTAGCTAAGTGGTGAGGTCTAAAGGGAGTGGTGAACGCCTCTTTATAGGAAGGCAGGACTCCAGTCTGCCTTAAAGAAGTGGCAGGAAGACTGTTTACTTAAAAAGCCTTCCCTGAACACCATCGTGCGAGGCAATTCCTGACCAGGCTTCAATATTCCATTCATGGGAAAGGTATTGATTCCCAGCTCCAGAAATTGAATTCCCAGCACCAGGATTTCTGGATGCAGCAGATTGTGTTGATCCATTTTAATCTGGCTTCAGGCCTGTTTATGAAATGATTTTGGCTTTGGTCACTTTGGTGATGACGACCTATAGTGAGAATTGGGACTGTGGAAGTATCCCTGTTGCTCCTGCAAGAACTCTTGGTGGCTTTTGAGATCATTGATCTTTGTATCCTTTTGGGTTGCCTCTCTGGAATGAAACTTGGAGGTGCTGTATTGCGTTGGTTCCAATAATCTCTCGCTACTGGTCTGTTCTGGGACTTATAAAAGTTCAACCCCCTCGCAAAACAGGAACTCCACAGCTCAAGCATCTCTGACAGGTGACCATCTCATCTCCATTTTAAAAACCTTCAATGAAGGTGCATGGGCCACCCTCCGAGGCAGTCCATTCCATTCTCAAACAGCTGCTATTGCCAGGAAGTCCTTCATAATGTTTAGGCTAAATCTCCTTTGAATTAAGCAAAAAGATATCAAAAAGAGAACAAAAAACTGAAGAATGCCCAAACGGAACTCATGTGTAGGAGGAACATGGCTCAGGTTGTTGTAATATCATGTTTATTGCTTAAAATGCCTGACACATTTCGACCTGTTGAGGTCTTCAGGCCTTCTGCAGGGGGCTGCAAAGATATATGGAAGACAATGTGTAAATACGCTTGTGTAAGCGTCAAGCAGTCTGAAATAATTTATTCTCACACACTGAAGTATGCAGCCTGTACATAGTTACAGCCTGCAGAAAATGATTCTGAAGGCATCTCCAATCCAGTGCAGTGGTATCTAACACAACCGAATGCAAGGCTATGAATTTTATTCTCTTTGGCAGAAATGTGTCCAGCTAAAGCATGCCAATTAAATTCAAGGACACTCATCTCTAGATAGGACTGGGCTAAGGAGAAGGGAGGATTTTGAGAACTCCAAATATTAGAGGAGCGCAAGGAACTCCAATTCCTCATTTGAACCGGAAGTCTTCAATTTTTAGAACCCACTTTATTTCCCTTTTCCATAGAATTTTATAATTCTTGGCATTGATCTCCAATGTACAGAACCAAAGATTTGTTCCAGAATGATTGTGTTCCGCATAGTAAATTTCTTGGGATACCTATCTTTGGGCTCTTTGTTTTACACATGGCATGAATAATATTAGTACAGTGGTGCCTCGACTTACGAACTCAATCTGTATTGGAATGATGTTCTTAAGTCGAAACGTTCGTAAGTCGAATCAGCATTTCCCATAGGAATGCATTGAAAACCGATTAATCCGTCCCGGCTGTTTTTTGTTCTTATGTCGAGGCGCCGTTCTTAAGTCGAAGCATTTGTTCCCATAGGAACTAATGCAAAAGTGTTTAATCCGTCCTCTACCACTAGGGGGAGAATTTTTTTTTTAACCTAAGATGACCTAAGGTTAAAAAAAGGGCAGGAAAGGAGGGAGGGAGGGAACGAACAGCTTTTAAACAAAACACCTTTAAAACCAAGCAGCTTTAAATCAAACCAAGCACCTTTTAAACCAATTTTTGCGTTTTAAAATTACAGTACCAGGCAGTACCGGGCAGTCCACAGTGCATTTCCCGCTTTTTCCGCGTTTTTTTTTGGTTCGTAAGTCGAAGCTCCGTTCGCAAGTTGAAGCAAAATTATGTGAACGGAGCTGTTCCAGAATGATTCGCCATTCAATTAAGTCGAATTGTTCGTATGTAGGGACGTTCGTAAGTCGAGGCACCACTGTAGCTGGTTCACTATTGTTGAAAGTAACGTGTCATTGCTCACTCGTTACAAAAATGGAATGTATTGCAGGTAGCACTGTTTCTTTCCAAGTGTTAATTCCAAGTTTTGTTCTTTTTCCAACTTTCTACAGGGCTCCAAACCTTTACAACTGCCAGCATGTACTGCACCATCCATGGGAAGATGATACCATGTCATCTTCCCAGAGGCTTCCCAGGAAAAGGCAGGAAATCCAGGAGATGGCTGCAGATCACTTATTTACAAAAGCTTTTCCTGCTTGGAAAAAGAGCAAACATTGTCTGCTAGAAGGCTTCAGGCAGAGACCTTTTCCATCCCTACTGAGAGATGTCAGATATTGGCCCTTAGGATGTTGTTGCATTTGAAGCTGGTGTTTCACCACTGGGGTCCGGACTTTAATATGGAAAGCACCTCACAGCCGTTTGAGCGTAATCATGTTCAGGCCTAATGGGAGCACCTCTTCATCATTCAACGTGCCACATTGGCTTCCTCATGCTACACAAATGTAGATACGCATGCATTTATCACTAAGCTATCCAGACCATCCATATATAAACCTCTGCTCTGCACCTCATTAAAAAATGGCTGATAGCGCTGGGATCAGGCAGCTTACAGAGACTGTCTGTATAACATATGACACTGTAAATAATTAAAATGCTAATTTGTGAAAAACTAATCTTGTTTTAAACCTGTGTATAAAGCTGTCTCACCTAGCCGCCCCCCCCCCCAATCCTCTATTTCCTCAACCTATGTTTCGGTCTTCAACAACTCCGATCAGCCCGATGTAGCATGGCCAACGGTCAAGGATGATGGAACCAGAGGAAAGACTGTTCTTTTATGATATTTCTGCATAGAACAATACTAGGAAAACATTGTGGGCTGTTATTATTGCCCATAGACCGCTATGTCTTTCTTTGGGTTGATGAGGCCTGAACATGTTCAGCTTTCACTGAATCGCAAGGGGAGGAATGGATGACAAAGTTTTCAAAATAACATTTCGTATTTTATGGGCAACATCCACTTCTCTCTTTAAACAAGATATAATACTTTCCTTTGTTTAATATGGCTCAGTGAGCACATTAATGTGCTAGAAGAAAACATAACAGTATGCTTCAGAGACAATTACATTTACTACATAACCATTCTTAAGCATTGTGATGGGGCATTTTGCCAAACCAAAGACTGTCCCTAAAATCTGTTAAATTTAGTGTATTGTACCATCCTTTCCTCCTAAAGTGGATGAATGATTTTCCTTGAAGGAGCTTTTAGCATATTATCGCTTCTTACATATTTCATTTTGTGTTGGTTAGATTTATACCCTGCCTTTTCCTCCAGGGAGCTCAGAAGTGTACATTGCTTTGTTCTTCTCCACTGTATCTTCACAACAAAACTGTATGGTACCTCAGGGACAGAGGTTTGCCCAGGTCCCCAATGAGTTCCATGGTTCACTAGGGGCTTGAACAGGAATCTCCCATAACAGATTTGCAGTGGTGACATTATTTCTGGGGTCCCACCACCACTTCCACCCATTTCCAAGTTCTGGTCCAGAAAGATAGATAGATGGTATACTTACCATATTTTTCCGTGTATACGACCCCCCCAATGTATAAAACAACCCCCTAATTTTGACCCTTGATGGAGGCGGAGGAGCAATTAATGGGCAACTGCTCCTCCACCTCCATCTCCTGCTGCTGCTGTCTCTGCTGCCCGCCCAATTGCCTCCTCCAGTGCGACTGCCGGGGCTCACCTCCAGCTCACCTCGCCACCTTGTCCCCTGCCCTAAGGAGATAATCGCTGGAGGAGGTGATCCAGCGGCAGCAGCAGGAAGAGGCACGCGCGCGCGAGAGTGCTTGTTTGCCTCCGCCTCTGCCTCCTGCTGCCTCCGCCACCGGAGGGGACAAGGCGGTGAGGTGAGCTGAGCCCGTCAGTCCCACTGGAGGTGGTGATTGGGCGGGCGGGGGAGGCAGCAGCAAGAGGCGCCCAAGCGCGTGTGAATGCTCCTTCATCTCCGCCTCCTGCTGCTGCCTCAGCCACCGGAGGGGACAAGCCGTGAGCTCTGGAAGAGGCAATTGGGCGGTGGCAGCAGCAAGAGGCGCCCGAGCGCACGTGCGACTGCCTCCTTCCGTGTATAAAATGACACTCAATTTTTCCTCTAATTATTTTAGGAAAAAGTGTCGTTTTATACACGGAAAAATACGGTATATTGCTTGAACACTCATTAATCCACTTTAAGTGCTTCCCCTTCCTGTCTGCAAGATTTCAGAGGCGGGAAGATCTTTCTCTGCTCTATGGTGAAAACATGTAGGCAACCTCCAAGGGCTGGCAATGCTGGAAGGCCTGAGCACCCTTTTCTTCTCTGCCCTGGGCTTTGGAGGTAAAATTGGATTCAGGGGGGTAAACTGCAGTCCCCAAAGACCCTGGAGAGAGTAATATGCATCTCTGAGGTAAAAATATATTTTGGGAGTTGGACGGGGCATCTGGGGAAGGCTTGGGGGAAACTCTGAAGCTTCTCTGGGGTCCTGTGTGGGAGCTGGACTTTACAACATGCACTCGCCTGTTCTGTTGGTTCTCTAGGCAGTTATGAGCTTGTCCATTCTTAGCTCCAGATTCTCAGACTTCAATACCCAAAGTTTTACCGGCTTGGTAGAACCTGCCAAAAGGAACCTGCCAAAAATCCAGAAGAAGCTGCTAGAGCTTGAAGGTCACTGCTATGGCCTTCACAGCTAAAAGTTACCTCCTTACCACTATAAGGAGGCAGAATAAGACTTTGTGGAACTGAGATAATATAAACATCTACAGTAAATTAAGGTCAAAACAATTTCACAGCTTTCAGCTGTCCATCTTCATTCATTCGTTCGTTCGTTCGTTCGGTAAGCTTTCTGTGGTTTCAGGGAGAAGACTTTTCTAGGCTTATTGTCTGGAGTCCTGCCTCTGGAAATATTAGTGCATGATAGTGCGATCACATGCATGGAGAGAACCTGCATGAACCTCAATCTACTATTGAGTTAGTGGTCCTGCTATATCTCTTTGGAATGGTTTCTGTACACAAAACTACCTGTGATTAGTGCATTCCTTTCCCCAATAATGAAGGTACACCTACATTATGAGTTTTATTTAATATGGGATAATGTCACTCATTTTGTAGTATGACTGTATTTTTTCAGTTCCTGTGACTGAATCCTGGGACTGAATTCGCATAGTTGAAATGCTGGTTTGTGTTGCTGCCTTGTGCTCTGTTATGTGAGCTGAGTGGGTTGCAGAACACTATGTTTGATCTCACCTGCCAGAAGGTTGTAGCCCTGAGATGTAAAGAAACTCAAAAGGAAATATTTTAGTTTCTTTTGGAAAATGAGTTACTTTTCAAAAGCAGTAACTAAGTAGCGGGGCTGGCTTTGGAATTAATAGCAGTAACTAATTATTTTTAAAAGGTACTCTTAAATTTCTGTCTGTACTGCTCCTTGACAAATGGCAGTGGTCATAAATAATCAACTCCTCTTAAGATTTTCATCTGATGATATGTCTTTTGAATAAGTCAAACAGACTCTGTTGATGCCAATTTTTTGTTTTATAAAGAAACCAGGAAAGGACTAAATATTTCCGAGTCACACCTCTGTAGTTTTAGCCATGTTGAAACAGAATCAGTGCTACAAGGCTATTGTCAGCTGCTAGTCATCATGACTATATCTCTCCTGTCAGAATCTCTGGTACCAGTTGCTGTGGAACCTGAGCATTATGACTCATACGTTTTGTCTCTGAACTTCCCACAGGCTGATTCAAGACAGCTCTTATGTTCTTAAGAGACAACACAGTCCTTAGAAGTGGAACCTGCCTGTCTGTATCCATACCTGCTATTGTTTCTCTACTATAAACTTTTCCCTTGAATTTTATGGGTAGGAGCAGCACGGTTCTGGTTATACATGGATTTTTAAATAAATAAATAAATAAATAAATAAATAAATAAATAAATATTTTGGGGGCCACTCAGAACCCCATGAGTTCAACACCAAGGACATCAAAGCGGTCTACTTGACCCCAAACACAACAATTCTAATTCAGCCTCTAGATCAGGCAGTCATGAGTACCTCTGAGGCTCTTTACACATAGTACTGTATGGAAAGGATTGTCAACGCCACGGAAGAGAACCCAGTAGAGAGAACAGTGTGAAAGCTTGGAAGGATTATACGATTACAGATCATTGTTATGGGGGGGAAAGCCATTGAAAGACATCAAGCCTGAAACAATAAATTCCTGCTGGAGAAAACGATGTCCAGATTTTGTGCATGATTTGTCAGGACATGTGACAGAACCAATCCGGAAAATCATGGAAGAGATTGTGGGCATGGCAAAAAAAAGGTGAAGGGTGAAGGGTTTCAAGATACGAATCTTGGGGAAATTCAAGAGCTAACAGACAGCACGCCAGAGAAATTAACAGAAAATATCTTGATGGAGCTGAGTGCTTCTGAACCAGTGCCAGATGATGAAAAAGAAGATGTAGAAGAAGCAGTGCCAGAAAACAATTTGACATTAGACAATATTGCAGAAGTGTTCCGTTTATTGAAGACTGCTTTTGACTTTTTTTAATGACATGGACCTTTCTAAGACTTGAGCAATAAAACTCAAGCAAACAGTGGAAGAAGGATTGCTGTCCTATAGAAACATTTTCAGAGATATGAAAAAGCAAAAAAGTCAGACTGAAATTGCAATGTATTTCCAAAAAGTTACACTTCCTCCCCCCTCTGAACCCAGTTGACATGACAACAACAAAGATGAAGACCTTTATATTCTCAAAGGCTTTCACGGCCAGGATCCGATTATTGTTGTAGGTTTTTTGGACTGTTTGGCCATGTTCTGGAGGTTTTTCTTCCTAACGTTTCAGAGAGACTGGCGAAATGTTAGGAAGAAAAACCTCCAGAACATGGCCAAACAGCCCTTCAACAACCATGAAGACCTGTGTAAATATGAACTGTAAATGCAGTACAGTATTGTAATCATCATCTTAACTTGTATGCACAGTTAATACAGTAAATTCATCTGTTCTCTGTGTATGTGTGCATATGTGTGTGTGTGTGTGTGTAAAATCTACTGTTTATGCTTTGTAGTTATGTTTTGGGGAGCATAAGAGTTATACACGGATTTTGAACTACACGGGGGTTCCGGTGCCTCTTATCCCAGCATTGTTGAAGGGAGAAGTGTACTTCCTTTTCTAGGTAACACAATCCTTACTTTGTTGCTTGCCTGTGATATCCATGAAATCTCTGTTTGTGGCTATCAAAATATTTTGTGTGTAAACACTGCAAAATTTCACCCATGTACAAAATGGTCTATTCTCACGATCCTTCCATTGGAACTGACATTTGCAGCATGACACTTTATATTACCTTAATTTTACTGTGAACAGGTATTTCAAGCATCACCTGTGGCATGGTCCAAGACGCAACAAACAATTCTGCAGGCTTTCCATGAAACAGAGTTTGAAGATAAAATAACATCACCATTAGCCTGAACTCCCATATATTTTAAAAATTCATTTATAAAATGTCACAAAAATAGAACAGTTTGGTTCATTGGATCTTCCAATCAATATAAGCATTGACTATGAATTGCAACAATCAAGAAAAAGCAGTTAAATCTGAATCTATCTTGATTTGTCAAGCAGTTTGATTCATCTTCATCACTAGACTGCTCTTCATGAAGAACGCCTGTGCTGTACAAAACAAATCTTATAGGTAACGTGAAGGTTTGCTCTATCTGTCTTTCTGTCTGCCTGTCTGTCTGCTTAGTAACAGGATTACCTGAAAATCTCTGAGAAATCAGACTCTCGACTTTTACTTTTTGGACTGATAGGCTGGCCAGGGAATTGTGTTGTTTGGAAAATGGGAATGTCTGTATTCCAGTAAACTAAACATTTCAAGCTCTTTGAGAAACAATGGGGTGAATGTAAGTACTGTTGCCGAGTTTTGAATTTCTGGTAAAGAATCTTTTGCTACAAAATAGAAATCCACAGAGGAGAATAGCTATAAGTTCCCCAGAATGCACCTCTGTCTCATCAACTGGCACTTAAATTCTCAGTAACTCATTCTGAGACATTTGTAGGAGAAAGAATAAAAAATTTTTACTTACAGTTACTTGAAGTTACAGACATGCATTCTATTGTCTTTACTGTACACATACTTAGCAACCAACTGAAAAGATCAACAGCAACAAACAGCTGCCTTCAAGTGAGGAAAGCGAGGAAAAGAAAAAAAACTCAACAGAGAGGTGGGGCTCTTTGAATCCAAAGACTGGAAGGAACAATTGTTTAATGCTTGATAAATAGGCAATCACCCCAACCCAGAAAAGTCCCTCCCAGTCACACGAACTAAAGGCAGCATGTGAGGTTGCAAACAAAACTCTAACAAGTATAGCTGGTTATTTCTTCTGCTCATGAAAAAGCTATGGACTTGATGTTCAAGAGGGTCCCTTCCAGCTCTGCAGTTCTAAGATTCCAAGATCTGAGATTAAGGTTTCCAAATTTAGCAGAAAAGACATCCAGAAACCAGGGAGATCCTGGATCAAATCTACAAGATCCCTGATTTCCCCCGATTTCATCTACATTACTGTATACATGGGCTTATAAAAACATTATCCTGTGCCTTTCTCTTCTGTTTGCAGTTTCCTGGATCCAGAGTAACATGCATTTTATTATCTTCACCTTAATGGAAATCCTTGATGTCTACTGGTGTGGGAAAAAGAGGTGTTTCCACTTATTAAACATAGAACATGCTATTGTCTGGAGATCTATTTGTTTAATACCTTATCTTTCACACAGGATAATTTCTTTCCATTTCTTGTGACATTTTCAAACATTGCAATGCTCATTCTTAGAAAAAGAACACTCCAAAAACTGAAATTGCTTTGTTTTTCTGGCTGTATATTCTGGGGACATTCTGGGCCAGGGGGACTGTGGACTGCAGGGAAGGAAAGAATCAGACTGTCTCTTCTCCTCTTCCATTGACAAAATTGTTATGTTGGGTTGGAAGCTTGCAGATCCAGGTCTTATGTCTGTGCTATGAACCCAGCCTCCCATTGAAAAAAGACATCACACAGATACACATTTGCATTGAAGGTGGGAAAAATAATAATGGTCATAGCTTTATTAGAGCAGCAGAAATAAACTTGATGCAGACCCATTGCTGGCTATCCCACAAGATGGCAGGAAAAAAAAACGATACTCCATTAGGTGCAAGACCTCAGAGAGGGGCTACTGCCATATGTTGTGAAGAACAATCTTCCCATCCCATCTGCCACCCCAAGCTGGGCATACCTTGGTTGGTTCTCATTCCAAGCTCCCCAGCAAAGCCAATTGCTTCAGAACTCGGTACTAGAAAATAAGTGTGATCTTGTTTTCTTGTGTGGTCCCTTGGGCACATAGCTCTGAAAAATTTGTGCACCTGGTGTGATAACATGGTAAGAGGGGGAATTACGCATTTGCTCTAACACATGGTCTGAACTTAAGACTTCTTTGAGCAGGCTGGAAAACATGGTTGACTTCAAAGAAAGGAATAGAGGAGCTGTCTTTGATTAAGCTTTATTTTAGTGCTGTTCTTGCCATGATCAATGTTGTTTTATGGCTAGTATCTGATTTTTGTAACACTGTATAGAATTTCTTTTTTTATATATACACTATACTATGTTTTATACACTATACTATGTGAGCACTTTTGAATCCACTTTGTGAAAAATGGGATATTAAGTTACTAAATATATAAATAGACATGAACTAAAAGCTCCTATACCCTTTAACTTTTCCTTTTAATGAGTATGTTCCAACAGGCTCATGAACTTAATTGCTCTTTTCTATAATATAATATATGCTTATTGTATTATAGTGACACTACTACAATTGTAGAGAATATTCAACATACAGGAAGTGTTATAGATTAATATAACAACATTATAATGGTACTATTTTATTTTCCAATTCTTAAGAGATGGGAGATAGTTTCATTTTTTCTGCATTTTCAAGTGAACCAACCTAATCAGATTCCAAACTAATATGCAGAGCAGAATATAGTTATCCTTTGGGGCATGCATTTCTTTAAATCTTGTAAAGCCAGTTCCAAAAAAATAACAAAAATGTATGTCACAGGGAAACTATTGCACAAAAACAGGTATGTTAAAGAAATTTGTATCCAAAATGTGTAGGCTAGTAGAAAATGCATATTACAATAAAATGTAAAATGTCATATATTCATTGCCACTCATGAGATCTCTGTTCTGATAAATCACAGACAATTTTCTGTATTTAACAATCTAGCTTTAATATATGTTACTGAGGTATTGATATGACATGTTATAACGTAACACCCATATCCCACTCTCAAGATTTGCTGAACTAACTTGTAGACATTTATGATATGGTGTAACAGCAGTTCCAAAATATTAAAATATAAATCTGGGGTTGGGAATAACACACATATTTACTATTGGCCGTACATATCAGCAGGAAATTGTAAACATCTCGGGGCATCAATATATTGACTGGCAGTAAGACAGCTATGAGTTAGCAATGTGAGGGGGGGAAATGCCTTTTTTTCTGCAGTGTGTGACTTGCCCTGGTAGCATGCATCATTTGGAGCTATCTTTCTGCAATGCAATCACCTCTTGTGGTTCGTTAGCTGTTGGTTGTGGTGCACGAAAATAAACCAGAACTAAAAGAATTCTTCCAGTTTGCTACTGTTACTTGTTACATAGAAACATTGGCAGTAGGTTTGAAATCGCCTTCCTCTTTCATTCAACGTTTCTGTAAACGTTGCCAACAAAAGAAGAAAACACATATAAGGATAACAAACAGATGGTGTGGAATCCACTGCTTCCCTTCCATTCATGTAAGGCATTCTACTTTCATGAATGCAAGAAAAGAGTTCTGGAACCTTGGAAAGAGGCCTGCATTCACACATGCACAGGCATGGGATGGGAGGCGATTTGTCCTTATTTTTTTTGTCCCCCCAGGCTATCTCCAAAGTTGTTTCTGACAGCTCCTTACGCCCCAGGAGATTTTGGGAGTATGTAGGGGGAAAGGAGAATCTGCAAAAATCATTTCCCCTTCCTTCCATTAGGAGGCGCTGGCTGCATTTTTTTCCCCCATGAGCAAAATTTGACTTTGACTCCAGCCCATGGTACAGCATCTGAACTGGCATATTGTAGGCTGGATCGTTAAAATAGAGAGGTGTGCTCCATACACTGAAGAGTCTTGTCACTGGTGACATCTTGAAGGCTAATAAGCTTTATTTGGAATAAGTTTTCATGGAGTGCAGCCCAGTTCACTGGGTGTAGGAAGAGCAAGCAGAATTATCTGAAAGCATGTACTGATGGGAACATTTTATTCCTGGACATATTTCATGTTCTTGAAATGTGCCAGAAACAGAATTGAAAAACTGAGCTCTGTCTTTGTTTGCTGAACGGACACAGCACAAGCAACGGCAATGAAAATGTCTGCATCCTTCCTTGCCAGTTGTTGATTTGAAAAGGCCTGCCCCTATGAAATTCATTTCCCCTGCCTGTTAAATTAAATTACTGGCCAATGAACTCAAATGACTGACAAGAGTGTTAGTGCCAATCATGATCATGGCTATTTGATTATGCAGGCATCTGTCTAATAGTAATGGGTAACGCTGCCAGCTTGTTACATGTAAACTGTGCATTGTCAACAACATCAAACTGGAGCGTAATCCAAGTATAGTTAAGCGTGTCCATGTCCCATTTGTTCCAACAGAAGACAGTTAAGTATTTGCTTTACCCTTCTGATTACAGACAGTGGGCCTTCATTGTTCTTGGCTTTGAATCGATTGCATCTTTCATCTCTGTTGATCTGAGTTCAAAAGCAGGCAGGTAAAGGTGAAAAGATGATGTGTTCCTAAACAGGAGGCAAAGCATTTTTGACTTCTTTTTGATTCTTGCCATTTTTACTTTGAATTTTTTTTAAAATGGCATTCATTAGGCATCCCTTTCAACCACATAGGTCATGACAACGAAAAATACCATGTGAATTAATGTCAACCAAGGCCTAGAAGGGTACAAGCTGTTGCTTGACTGAAAAATGGAAATTTGTGGGACAGCAAAGCTGGTTATTGGTGTCTATTATTGGCAAAGAGCCATAATTCGTATTTAACAAGTTCCCATTGCTCATTGCAGATGGACACATTTTGTATCTGGATGGTACACCTTCCTTTCCACAGCTATTTTGAAACAAAAGGGTGCATTTGTATGATGCATTATTATGATATGTTTTGGAAAGATTTGCAAGTGGTTTTGGGAATTTTTCAACAGAATGGAGAAAAACTAAGCAGAGCGTAATCCTTTGCCACAAACAGCAGGTCCAATCTGAGAATTTGGGGGGCTTTGGGATTGCTTTGGTGAGGAACCTGTTTTGGGTAAAGGAAGGTTTCCTCACATTTACTCCCTTCAGCCTTTAAAGCTAGAAGGAACAGGGGTAGGATGACAATGTGTGATATATCTGTCACTTAAACCTGTACAGGTCTGATGCAGGCAGACTCTCTTCAGCTCATGAGAAGTAATTCCTATGGAGAGTTAGGACTGGAGGAGAAGCCACAATTCATCCAGAGCCAGGGGAGTGGCAACAGAACATGGGTTCATTCTTTAGATTACTCAGGATTTGCTCCGAAGAAAGGGAATGAAATCAATTGTCAGTGGAAACACTGAATGTGCAAACTAGAGATGGAGATGAATTTAAAAAATGGTGATTCATTGTGATTCGTGATTTGTCAAGGTTAACAAATCAACAAATACGAATTTATGAATATTCTCTGATGAATTGATGAATCGATTTGTCAATTCATTTTTGCTTTACAATGCTATAAAACTGGCCCCCAAGCATCTAGAGACACCAAATTTGCAGAGAAGCTTCCTCAGACAGTTTTCTACAAGCCCAGCAGGTGAACATTGGGTTCTGGACCCCTGAGTTATATAGTCACAAGGAGGACAACCCCAGGAAAGTTTCCCCCAGGTACTTAGAGAATCCTAAATCACACAGAAGCTTCCTATGTCTTTCCCCAACAAGCCTGCCAAGTTTGGTGAAGATTGGATATCGGACACCTGAGTTATTTACCCACAAATTAGGTCCCCAGGAAAGTGACACCCAGCTGGCAAAGTTTACCACGCGGCACAGAAGCAGATGGCATTGAGGGAGTTTGATTTGGCCCCAGCAGAATGAGAGATCTTTGGCACTGAGGTAGTTTGGTTTGTCTCCAGCAGGCACACAGAGGCATGAGGCATTGGGGTAGAATTTGTCTTCAGCAGCATGACATTTGGCAGTGAAGTAGGGTTTGCCCCCAGCGGGCACTGAGACATTTGTCATTGAGGTAGAGATTGTCCCCAGTGGGCACTGAGGCATGAGGCATTGAGGTAGAGTTTGGCCCCATCACGCACTGAGGCATTTGGCAGCGACGTAGAGTTTGGCCCTAGCGGACACTAAGGCATTTGTAAGCAAAGTAGAGTTAGCCCCCATCAGGAAGGGGGGGAAGGGATCAAAGTGATCTCCCAGCTGTGCTGCCTTTGCAAAGGCAGTGGGTCTGGGTGCTGGCTTTGGTCAGGCTTTCTCCCTCTTTCTCTCCCCAGTGGCATAGTAAGATGTGGAAAGGGATCAAAGCGGTACCCTGGCTCCAGATCGCTTTGATCTCTTTCCCCCTCTCCCTATGCCGCTGGGGATAGAAAGAGGGGGAATGCCCAACCCAAGCCATCCCCCAGCCCCGGGGGTAGGTTTCCCTTTGGGCAGGCTTTAGCAAGCCGCCGAAGGGAAAATCCCTCTCTGCTTATGCCTCTGGGGAACAGCTGATCCGCGGGGCATAAGCAGATAGGGAACAAAGGGATGAATATAAAAGGGTTATATTCATTGCTTCGTATTCGTTGGGGTCTCTGGACTCCAAGAATACAAAGTAACGAATATCTGACGAATCAGGGGTATGTAAGGTGTGTGCATGTTTGGCCTGGAATAAGGTGAAGAACCAGAGAGAGAGTTAGGACACAAAGATGGAGACCAACAGAACCAGAGGAACTATGGGACTTTGTATTTCTGCCTATAAGCCCTCATTGTGAGAAATTCAACTATTGAACTGAACTTTTTGAACTATACTTTCAGTAAGTTGACAAAAACCATCTGCTGCTAATTGAGGGAGTAGAGCAAACTTGGGGGTTTAGAAGACCCTGGTACAGGTATCCTCCTGAACAAGCAGATTCCACATCTGTCCACTAGTGATGGAAGACCCACTGAGTGCAACTAAAAGCATTCCATACTTCACAATAGGTGATAAGGACCATTTATCTAGGAAAAAACAAAGAAGCATCTAATGTGCATGCTCAGCAAGCAACCTGCCCAAAAAGAATATTAAAAGAGGGGTCTGGGCAACTATAATTTGTCTGCTTAGACCAAAAGGCTTTTGGAACCAACTACTTTCTTTGGAACTTGGACGATACAAATAAATAATTCTTCTCTCTTTGGTGAGTACGTATGTGGTGTGAATGTGTTGAATGCATGAAACCCCTTTTATTAGAATTGTAATCAGTAGGTAATAAAGTATATTCATTTTGCATTTATTAATGTGTCTTGTGAGGTCCTTTGCTGTTTAATATATATATGGTATTGTTCTTGGGATACAAAATATCTAGTAGTCACCTTTTTGTGACAGAAATTCGTTGAATATCCTGATTCATTTTTATATTTATCCCCATGTCCAGTGCAAATCCTTCTCCCCTGTAAGATCACTAAAGATGCATTATCAGTTTTAGGAGGGTCCTCATGAAAGGACCCATCAAACCCATTTGGCTGACACACTGAATTCTAAAGACTGTTTGAACAGAACTGTTTATTGATGGTCTCCAGTCCAGTTCCTTCACTGACTACAAATAGGCATGGGCCTCCTTCTTAGGGTAAGTAGAAGGCAAGGGATACTTGAGGGCCTTTTCTGGCTATGTCCTCTTCCTGCTCAGCTGAGCCTTTAGTGGCTTCCATCCTTAAGCTGTCAGCTGTCTCTCTTCTCTGTGCTGTTCACTTTACGTTTTCCACCCATGACTAGTGGATTGTCCAGACCCATACCACTCTCTTCAGCAAGCACATACCCAAAGTATGGGAAGTAGCTTTCAGCAGTGGCCAGGTTGTGGTTCTCTAGTGGTTGACCTTGCCCCTGCAAGGATGAGGCACTCTTTTGGCCAACCTGTTGGGTTTACAGAAGCAATCCATTATGCCAGGGCTGGGCACCATCACAGATGTTCTACCCACATTTTCTGCACAATCCCTGCTTGCTCTATCAGTGCTTTTGGAGTGTTCCGAAGGCACATATATGAACAGGGGTGATAGTGCCCATGTACACTTTCAGGCCACAGCTTGTTCACACTGACAGCTCTTCTCAGAAGATAATCTCAAGAAGATGTTGGCAGCTCCCCAAAGCTCTGAAGCTTTTTGAAACTTTGGGAATTGCTTGCCTGACTTTGGGTTGTTTGGAAAAAGACCAACAGATCTGAATACTTCTGAAATGTCTAGCTTCAGATGAGTATTTGGGCTTTTTCTGAAATGGCTGCAGAACTCCACCAAATAATAAAAACGGTCTGAGTTTAGATTAAGGATATGGCAATAGCACACATCACAAGTATATCTCAGACAGCTGAGAGGATTGCCTGTGCCTATCATTATAAATGTACAATTTTTGTTTCTAGGCCAATATGGTGCATTTGGCTTGGATTTCCTGTCTCAAAAATCCATCTCTTACAATTGCAACTGTCATGTTACATTGGATTGCTTAATGTAGCTCACTGAGCACATTAATTTGAGAGGATAAAACATAACAGTATGCTTCATAGGCAATAACATTTACTGCACAATCATTCTTAAGAGTTGTGATGAGGCAGTTTGCCAACCCATAGGCTGTCCCTAACATTTGTTAAATTTAGTGCATTGTCCCATTTCTTCCGGCTGAACTACATGGATGGTTTTCCCCGAAGGGTCCTTAGCATGCTGTCACATCTTAACGAGAATACTGAAGTAAGAAGAACACTGCTTGTATGTCCATATTCAAATGATGCATATAGTAGTATTTTCTTATTATTGCTGCTTTGGAACTGAGGTACTGTAGAGCAAATCAATAGAGAATAATCAGTTCTCAGTAATATTATACTGAACTGCTCCCTTCAGAAGTATTTTTAAAAGTGAGGGCCAAGAAATCATTGCCAAATTTATGTGAAAAGGATTGCGCTTATTCAAGTCACACAGTGCATCTTCATTGGGTTAGATCTAGAAGTGCTGTTGTCTAAGTAGTGCAGACCTCTTCTGCATACATTGATTGGCAGAGAGAGAGAGAGAACAGCTTTTCAGTTTCTTCAAGGTCTCACAATGTGTGCTACTGTGCTGACATAACCCCATGGACAAATCAGTTTAGGCCACTGGGTAGGGAATTTGAATGGAAGGGGTTATGGCTGAAGAACATGCAGTTTCCCAGGGATCAGAATTTGAAGCCTTATCAAAATGCTGTTACCTGAATTTGTTCTACTCAATAATCTCTCTGTCTAACCTGTGGCAATGATGAACAGATGTTTTCAACAGTTCAAGGATTCCTGTGTCTCACAATGTGCGATCCACATTTTATAGTCCGGCCCTGAGCATATTCTCTAGCTTAGAGGCAGTGATTTGCCATCACACCACAGCTGTATGTCCACCACAGCTCTGGTTAATGCTAACTATAGAGCTGTACTGCTTGCTATACATAAATATTTGGAATCTACACAGTTGTACAGATGTGCAAGCTGTGTCCATGTACGTGAAGAAGCAGACATGGCACCATCAGAGTGGGGGACAATAGCTCTCTCTAGCTTTTATTCCTCAGCAAGAGTTACTCAGAACTTTGGTTTGCTCTGTCCTTTGATCATTTAGGTTGCACGTTTCTATAACCTCTTCCAGTTCTCCAGTATTCCATTGGGCATGCAGTGACCAGAACCATATATACTGGGGAAACCAGCAGGTTTTTTAAAAAAAAAATCCATTCCCAGCTGGTTCATAGAAATGGGGCATACATCTAGATATTTTATTATCCTAACAACACACACCTTATTTTATGATAGCCATTAAATTCTATGAAGAAGTGGAAGGGAAAACTCCAAAAGGAACCAACCAACCTTCTGCTGTAAGTCTTAATCCTGAAGAAACAAGTCTAATGTATTCTTTTGCTCCTGTCTCCACTCGGATTCAAGGTGAGCTCTTAGTTCAACTAACAGAACTGAGGGATTTATTGTGGACCTCTAGGATTCAGGGAAAGGATTTAATATCTAGTGTAGATCTAGTGGGGAATAATCAATGCTCAGGGAAGGAGAGAACAACCAACATTAGGGCAAAATGCAAGTAAATAGAGCACAGGGTCTAATAATATATATAAAAAAGGAGAGTCACACTCTCTCTGGCAACACCTGCATATGGACAGTTAGACTGGTTTGCAAGTATTTTAAGACCCAGAAGAGCTGCATCCACATTTTTTTATTTCCAAACCTTCACCTTCTGAGGTGACTTTGATCAAGGAAGAATGGTGCAGATTCTTTTAACAACTTGTGGGTACTTGATCAAAACCACAATTCAGATTGACAAATTGATTCTAGGGATTATCCAAACCCAAACTGCCTTAGTAAAAGCTAGGGATGTGCACTAGCTTCAAAATTTGAATTCAGAATTTGGATTTAGAATAACCCTTTTTAAAAAATTCAGAATTTCTAGATGTTGTGCCAAACAAAAAGTGTGCATATGAACAGCCAGCAGTGCCAAGGTATTAGGAAATGACTGTAATGGGCATACTGATTGAACCCTGGACAGTGGGGATGCCAGCAGGAAATGCCAGCAGCATTGGGGAACCTGAGGTCCTGTCACACTGGGGAGTGGGCAAATACCCTGGGCAGCAGTACTTAGACAGACTGGAGCAGCAGATAGCCTGTGGTGGGTGGGAACTGGGCCAACAGCATGGGGTACAGAACAGTTGGAAGAATGAAAGAGGTAAAAAGAGAGGGCAGCAGATTGAAATTTTGCATGTAATAATAATAATCGTAGAAGTGCTGAGTTGGAAGAGACCCCATGGATCATCCAATCCAGCCCCTGTCAAGGAAGCACAGTGCGGAATCAAACTCCCAACCTCTGGCTCTGCAGCCAGATGCCTAAACCACTGAGCGATCCAGCAGTTCTAGTACTGTGAGTAGAGTGTGTTATTCTCTCTTAGTTAAAGGGGATTTCAAAGCAGGCCAGAAGTGGTAGATTAACCGTAAGGAAAGTAAGTTGCTTTTATATGATACCTAGGGTAGTATAATTTATTGTTGCAAGGAGAATACCACACATTCTAGGTTGTCTTAATTGATAATGTGGCTATACATTATTTTAGCCTTCTTGAAATTCAGTTATCAAGCATAGAATGTTGGAGGTGTCTTATCTGGTTACCAACTAGGGTAATGATGAGAACGTTTTTTCATTCTGTTGTGATAGGGTTTCCCTTTTAAGTTTGTATTTGCAGTTCTGATGCTCACAGTTCTGATGCTCACTGAAGCTTCCAGGGAAGCAAGAGAGCAGTGCTGATCTGTTCAGAGGCAAAACACAAGAGTACAAAATGTAAAATCTAATGATAAGGAAAAAAAATCTCCAATATCACTACAGTAGGATAAGAGTGCTATCAGGATTCCCCCACTATCAAAAGCAATGTCACGGCACAAACTATTAACATTATGGCTCAAATCCTGTCACCTACTTACACTGGCATAATACAACCATCAAACTTTGGGAGACAAAAAATCTTAAGTTAGGAAATCACTGTAGATATTATCTACAGCAGTGGTCCCCAACCTTTTTGGAACCGCGAACCAGTTGGGGGGGCGGGCTCCATGAGTGGGGGGGCGGGGCACCCATACGCTCACGGGGGAGTGTCGCGCTTGCGGGGGCGTGTCACGCTCTCAGGGGGGGTTGTCGCGCTCGTGGGAGGGTGTCATGCTCACCCCTGCGAGCATGACACGCCCCCCGTGAGCATGACACCCCTGTGAGTGTGACACGCCCACCCACTAGCGCAACGCTTGCCCACACGAGCGTGACACGCCCGCCATGCATGCGTGCGGGGGACGGAGATCCATCTCCGTGGCCCAGTCCTGGGAAGCCCACGGACCGGCACCAGGCTATGGACCGGGGGTCGGGGACCCCTGATCTACAGCATACCTGGTTACATGACTCAGTGTGCAATTGATAATGTTTACAGTGGTTTCTTAATCTGGGACAATTTGCTCCCAAACATTATGCCATCTGCACAGCTATTCAAGAGGATGGGCCTGTAAGTAGTTTCATTTTTGACGCCCCTTCTAATAAATGTTGGGAAACATAAAACCTGAAGAATATCTGATTTCTGGTCTGCACTTGGCCGAGCAGGTATGGATCAGGTCCATTGACATTAAAATGGCCAGAGACTGAGTTTTCCAAGAATCCTTAGACAAAGTTGTTTCCACATTTGCAAATAATAACCTGTCGCCAGTGACCTGATACCTGCTATTAAGCTAAATGTGTCAACTTGAACATGCCAAAAAATGAGAGTGCTCATTTACATGTTATTCAGTTTTGGATTTAAAAGTTTTAAAAGAGGCATACATAGGCTGAAATCCAGTAGTAAGTGACAACTAGAGTAGACCTGTAAAATCAGTGGCGATTTGGTGAGTCAACTCCTCTGTAAGTTCCATTGATTCAATGGGCCTACTCCAGTTGCAACTTACTGGTGGATTTCACCCATAGACAGATGCTCTAATTTTGTTTTATCTAAAATAAGAATGGGAGTCCCTAGCATTATAACCAGAGGTTCTTCAAAACTTTTGAGATATGTGATTTGCACAGTACATTTTTTTTGGTAACAGAGGCTTTGTGTTTTCAACTAACCAGGAATGACCATGCTTAAGATACTGACAACTCATGTAAGTTCTTAATGAATCCTTATATAATCCTTTAATTAAGCATATAAATCATACCCAGCCATTTGAGCCTTTATGTTGCTGCTTCAGAACTGTGTTCTTACTGATCTCAAAATTCAAAAGAGTGTCGGTGACTTTCACATTGCTTAATTGATGCCATTTGTGTCTGCTCTGCCGTTAATACAAGCAGAACAATTAGCTTTCTCTAAGGTTGACTCAAGACATTTTGCTGCCTGAAGAAAAGCCGAAATGATATTCCTCATCCCCTGCCAGGGTCAATTAAATCTTGCTACACTGTGGGGACTCCAGTTCCTCCTTATGTGTGCCCTGCTTGGAGCCAGCAGAGTTAGGCAAATGATGAAGGCAACATCTTTGTACTACATCTCGCAGAATTCCACACCCCTCTCTGGAAATATGAAGAAGTCTGGGAGGAGGTGTTCAAAAAAGTTCAAAAAGCTGTGGCAGCCTTAGCCATGCTTAGCTTGAACCCCTGCAACATGGACAGGATCAGGCTGTGCACATAATGCCATGGGTCTGCATGTAGCAGATGGGCAAGAGGCCATAGAAGCACATCCTTTGAAAACATAGGTGTGCAGCTTTGGGGGTGCTCCTGGATTCCTCTCTGAGCCTGGAGGTCTAGGTTTCAGTGGTGGCCAGGAGTGCCTTTGCACAATTAAAACTAGTGTGCCAGCTGCACCCGTTCCTGGAGAGGTCTGATCTGGCCACAGTGATACAGTATATCACAGACGTGAGTACACCCCCTCACATTTCAGAAATATTTTAGTATATCTTTTCATGTGGCAACACTGAAGAAATGACACTTGGCTACAATGTAAAGCAGTGAGTATATGGCTTGTATAACAGTGTAAATGTGCTGTCCCCTCAAAATAATGCAACACACAGGCATTAATGTCTAAACCGCTGGCAACAAAAGTGAGTACACCCCTAAGTGACAATGTCCAAATTGGGCCCAAGTAGCCATTTTCCCTCCTTGGTGTCATGAGACCCGTTAACGTCACAAGTCTCAGGTGTGAAGGGGGAGCAGGTGTTATTGCTCTCACTCTCTCAGACTGGTCACTGGAAGTTCCACATGGCACCTCATGGTAATGAACTATCTGAGGATGTGACAGGGTCAGCCTGTCAGTGCTCAGACCATACGCCGCACACTGCCCCCTCAATTGGAGCCTGCCAGCCTGCTCGTCCCCCACCAGCCCAAATGCCTGCCTGATCACCCCCACTGCCAACCGGATTGCTCCTCCGCCAGTAAGTACTCGTATATTTTTATGGTTTTTAGCTTTAAGTGTTGCCTTTTAAGGATGTAAGCCGCCTTGGGTCCTTTTAAAGGAGAAAGGTGAGGTAAAAATATTTTAAATAAATAAATAATAAATAATGCCATGGGATACTGCAAAGCTTATGGCAAGTGCATACGTTGGCACCCATTCATATTTTTGGCTTGGGGAGGCATATCTTCACCTTTACAGAGCAAGGCATAATATTCTTTTTTCATTGATTCAGTTCACTGATTTAATGTAAAATTATTTTTTAAAGTCCAAGTATTACATATTCATGGGGTATGATGCACCCTGTGGTGCCCAGTGCGCTGTAGTGGACGGAGGACTTGGGAGGCATGGGTTCAAATCCCTGCTCAGCCATGGAAACTCACTGGGGGTGGATGGAAGTGGTAAAACCACTCTTTTTAATTACCTCACTTCCCTTGAATACCTATTAGGGTCTCTATAAGTTGGTTCCAACTTGACAGCACATAGTGCATACACTATGCATGTTTAGATGTTGGGAAGCACTATGTTTTGGGCCAGTGACCATTCCTATGTGAACAGCCAACAGATCTAACCCAACAAACTCAACCTAGCCTTGTTACAGCAGTTTACTGCAGTTCATCTCCCCTGGAAAACAACAGAGTTGGGGAAAGCTGTTTTGGGGACTAAAGCTTGTAGAATCCCCCAGCCAGGGGGCAGCTATGGTCTAAAACAGCACCCTTCCCAAGTGCTAGAAAACTGATCAAACAGCAGGCCCCTATATTTCTTTCAGCGTGGGGGAGGCTAATGGCTTCATTCCTCTATTAACACTTAGGGATAATAGCATTTCTGACATCAGCCTGAGGGTAGCCTAAGGAAGTGCTTGTTAACAGAGTGTACAAGTTACAAAGTTTTGCCCATGCTCCTTCAAGAGTATTTGTGCCCTGTTCATCAGAACCGTACATCGAAGCCTTTTTCCTCACTTCCAGCTCCATACACACTTTCCTGGGCAGTTAATGGAGTCGAGTCAGGTACTGCTACGGTAAGATGGCAGATATGAACACACCCTTTGAATATTAAAAGGTAGTCGCTAACTTTAAAAAAAGCTCCTTAAAAAAAAAAGCAAAAGCAAAAGTCAGACCTTCTGACTTCAAATCAGGCCAGATCCCCACAGAGGATTTGTGGTGTCTGTGAAAACCTTTGAGGTGTCCATGTCTTTTTAGCCCTCCACCAGAAACCAGCAGCCTG
Organism: Intellagama lesueurii; assembly: GCA_037013535.1. Classification (NCBI taxonomy): domain Eukaryota; kingdom Metazoa; phylum Chordata; class Lepidosauria; order Squamata; family Agamidae; genus Intellagama; species Intellagama lesueurii. Next base: position 227,095,369 of record JBAJHW010000001.1, read on the forward strand.
CAGCGTTTCCAAATATGGTGGCGCCAGGGAAGAAAAGGTAGCCGCGTGAGACAGTGTGTCTCCAGGCAACTTCGTATTTCAAAAGAGGCAGAGAGATTAAAGCATCCCTCCCCACAGAGGTGAATCCTTTGTTGGGACTCCTGAGAATCAAGTTTTAACGTAAACCTCCAGGCAACTGCAAGCTGGAATTTAACCCAACCCATTAGCATTACATCAACCTACCATGTTTGAAAAGCCTAATAGTGTTACATTGCTAAATCAAAAGCATCCAGGCTAATTTACAGGAAGCTGATCAAACAGCAAAACAAAACAAAAAAAATCTTGCTACTGTTTTTTTTTTAACTTCAATGCAACATGAATTAATGAAGATATGAGAAACAAGCTGAATGTGTTAACACAGTAAGCTGCTGTATCTTTCTTTGCTGTGACTGAAAGTTGTCTGTATCGGCTCACTTGGGCACTCTGACACACCATGGGGAATGTGTGCAGAGACATTTTTGAGGCTGTATGTATTTCTCAGGAGCTGGTCTTGTTGTTGGGTTAAGTAGGTATCTAGGAGAGGGAATTATTTTCCAGAGCACATGATCAAACCCATAGAACAAGGAGGGAAACAAGACATAAATATCTAATATTCGTAATCTCCCTGTTCACCACATCTTATCATTTGGCTTGAAATATACATGATTTCCTAAGCTTTGAGAGAAGTTTTATTTCATTTACTAGGTGGGGAAATGAGGAAAAAGTAATTGTTTAGTCATTCATCACTCGGCTTCTCTCCCCCAGTATTCTTGGTGGTCTGCACATCCAAACCGGAGAGGTATGACAGGCTTCTGTACATCCCTTTGTCTATTTTCTAGATGTAGGACAGCCATTAGTCACATATTAGTTGCTGCTATGTGCTATCAAGTTACTTTCAACTTATGTGAGTAAGTGACTCCCCAAAAGCTGCTGTCTAGAGATGCACGCAAACTGAAGGATGAACTGGGGGAAGAAAAAAAAAGAACTGGGCTGGTTTGTGGTTCGGTTTGTGGTTCGGTTCATGCAAGCTGTTTTGCCAAAATGAAATGAAGGGCAGAACTTTTTCCCACTTGCTGCTTCGTTATGCTTCAGCAAAATGGGTGTATTACCCCTTCCCGCTGCCCCTGTTGCCTTCCTATGTGATCCTGGTGCCTCCTCCTCTTCCTCCTCCACCACCGCCATCTTCAGAGACAGTGGACAGGCTTCCTGGTGTCTTGGTGCATGCTCCTGCCTATCAGCTTTGTTGTTTTTCTGGTTCGTGCCCATCTCTAGTGCTGTCACATGAACTTCCGGATAGCTCAGTGGTTTAGAGAGGTTGGGAGTTCAGCTCCCCACTCTGCCTCCCTGACAGGGACTTGACTCGATGATCCATGGGGTCCCTTGCAGTTCTAACATTATTATTATTATTATTATTATTATTATTATTATTATTATTATTATTATTATTATTATTATTATTATTATTATTATTATTATTATTATTATTATTGTTGTTGTTGTTGTTGTTGTTGTTGTTGTTGTTGTTGTTGTTGTTGTTGTTATTATTATTATTATTATTATTATTATTATTAACAACAGCCCTGCTCAGGTCTTGCAAACTAAAAGCTGTGGTTTCTTTTACTGAGTTAACTCATCTCATATTCATTCTTCCTCTACTGCACTCTTACTCTTTTCCTGCTGCACTTTTCCTAGCACTATTGTCTGTTCCAGTGAGTTCTGTCATCTCATGATACTTGCAAAATATGGTAGTCATAGTTTGGTGGTTTTATCATCTAGTGAAGATTGTGAGCTGATTTGATCTAGAACCCACTTACTTGTCTTTCTGGCATTCTATGCTACCCTTAAACATTTCTCCAATACCACATTTGAAATAAATTGATCCCCACCCCCAATCATCCTTTTTTTTTCATTGACTATATTTCGCACTTATACTTAGTAATTAGAAATAACATAATATGGGTGATCCTGGCCTTGGTCTACATAGAATCATAGAGTTGGAAGGGGCCTATAAGGCCATTGAGTACAACCCCCTGCTCAAGGCAGGAATCCAAATCAAAGCAGATCTGACAAATGGTTGTCCAATTTTCTCTTGAATGCCTCCAGCTTTGGAGTGCTCACCACCTCCCAAGGTAATTGGTTCCATTGTTGTACTGCTCTAACTATTTATTTATTTATTTAACATATATGTCACCCACACTACCAAAGGTCTCTTAAGTAGGTTTCCTGATAGCCAGCCTGAATCTGGCTTCCTATAGCTTTAGCCCATTATTACGTGTCCTGCACTCTGGGATGATCGAGAATAGATCCTGCCCCTCCTTTCAAGTATTTGAAAAATGCTATCATATCTCCCCTCAGTCTTCTTTTCCCAAGGCAAAACATGCCCAGTTCTTTCAATCTTTCCTCCTAGGCCTTAGTTTCCAGTCCTCTGATCACCCGTTGTCGCACACCCCCAGTGTCCCTAGTTTGTTTCCCTCAAACCCAGGTCCACCTTTGGACACGACTTGCTTAATTCTCCATACACCAACTGCCACCAGTGGATCTCTATCCACACTTTACCAAAGATGTTGCATAGACACGTGTTGTTAAATATAACTGATTATTTATTGTTTAGTTGTTGAATCACATAAGTATATTAATAGATGTTGTATTATGTTGCACTCATTACTTGGATATTAAACACGTTTCTTTATTTGTATTACTTTTCTTATAAATCACTGTTAATCACTGGAATACTATCTGATGACTGTCTATTTATTTTACTTCTATCTTTTAACTATTTTTTAATCCATAAACCAACTATACCACACCAACTTTCCAATCTCTCTCATAAACCTCTCTCAGTTTCCAACTGTCTCTCTGACTCCGCCCTCCTGTCCTCCCATAGGCTCCAGCTCTAGAGCTCCACATGACGGACAGGTGGGACATGGGCATTCCGCCACACCCGTGTTGCCCCCCTCTGAGCTTGCTCCTATTTGCTGGCATCCTTCTTCAAGTGTGATGTCCAGAACTGTGTCCAACTATAGAGTTGGAAGGGACCCTATGGATCATCAAGTCTAGCCCCTCTCAAGGAGGAACAGTGGGGAATCAAACTCCCAACCTCTGGCTCCACAGCCGGAGACATAAGCCACTGAGCTATCCTGTTTGTGAGTGGGTTGCGTCAAGTGCCCTGCCTGGTAGGCTATCTGGCTCTGCCCCAAAAGCCCAGGGGATTCTGGGAAAGAATGGGTCTCCTGAGCCCCTAGCCAGCAGGGATACACCACCACAGGTGGAGGAAGGGCCACCACCTGATGCAATGGTGGGAATCAGAGGGCAGGAACTGCAGGGCTCAGGGTCATTGTCAACCATGTCAGATGAAGGGGAGACATAGGAGGAGGCAGTGAAGCACTGGGACTCCATCTTCTGAACTTCCACAGAGGAGCAAATGGCACCACCTCCTTCCACCTACCCCATTCAACTCTGGAAGGGCAACCACAGGATTGAGGCTGTGGCAATGCAGCCACCAGCTGAGCCAGCATCACCCCAGACTTGGTATCCTGGCTGCCTAATGGAAGAGGCAGAGCCTACCCCGACCCAGCTTTGGTGCTGGAGGTGCAAGTGGCAACAGTACAGCAAAGGAGGTTCTGGGAGGAGCAGTGCTACAGAGTCCAATCCCCATCACCCACCTTTACCAGCCCTCTCTAAAAGAACTGCACTCTGCACTCATACTTCCCATCCACCTCCCCGAACCCAGACTTGCAGGGACCTCAGTGAAGTCATTTGGGGCCTCAGCCAGACTGACTGTGCCCAGGGAGATAGTGCTGAAAAATCAAACCCCTGGGAACACAGGGGAAGGAGCATTAGGAGCTGACTGTGTCTTTAATACAGGGGAAAGAAGTCATACTGTTAGAGGACCATTACAGGAACGCTGTTCTGTCAATCCTTAAATTTGTATAGTAAACATGTGAAGCGTAGGAGCCTGCTAACTTTCCCATCACTTCCATTATCCCCTACACATGGGAGCTAACAGTCTGAATGCTGGAGACTTTCTGTGGAGGCTCTTTCCAGGTAAGTTGGAACCAAGACTGTCCAGGGTTCTAGCTCTCAGGGACAACTTCCATGAACAGCAGAGGTTGTCTGCTTCAGACCCATTACCACCTACATGTTGAAGGCAATGGAAGGGATGACAGAGGGCAGTATAATTTGCCAGCCGTGTTTACTATACACGGCTGAACAAGGCTATCATGTTCTCTCTATCACCCACTGTGGATGCAGGGACAGTGCTGACTCTTGGTTTGGGGAAGCCTGTAGAAACAATGGTCTTCAATAACACACATGTGCGCACATACACAGAGACATTTTTCAATGCCTTGGTTCATCCAAACGTTGTAGTACTCAGGCCGGCAGAGCACGGCCTCCATATGTTGCCAGACTGCAGCTCCCGGTCCTTCTTACCACTGACTATGCTGCTGCTTCTCATACATTTGGGTTAGAAGTAACCCAGCGGTGCTTCCGGATCAGCCGATAGGGTGATTGGCTGTGCTGAACAGGGCTGGTTGGAGCTGCAGCCCAGCAGCATCTAGAAGGCTGCACTTTCTTAACCTCTATTCTACTTTGTTATCAGAATTCAAATTACCAAATAACAGAGTATTGGACTGCATTGTACAACACCACATCATGAGCCTTACTGATTGAGAGATCCGGAGATATATGTATTAGGAAAATCTGCAAATAAAGAACACAGTTTCCTTAGCAACAGGAACTCTCTGTGAAAGCTCTCAGGAAGAATAGCTTACTGTCTTTCCCCTTACTATTTATACCTTTCTTGTGTGGTGGCCAAGTGGAGGGATTGCAATTATGCCTGTTCAGAACATATTCTCAAAACGTTTATGCCAGCAGTGCACAGAGGAGATTTGTTTTCTTGCTAAGTCGCTGCAAAACAACTCCTTACGAACTTTAATTCACCCAAAATTTACACTGTACATTTCCAGTTTCCACTACTTCCTCATATTTTTCTATGTGTGAATGATTTGGGGAAGGAGAAGTTAATTTAAAAAAAAACCCAACATATATTTACAATCCACAGTGACACACTGTTCAGACCAGCTTAATTTTTGCCAATGTCTACTTGCATCGGAGTTTAATGAGAAGATTTTCCCCCCTTCTTATTAAAAAAAGAAACACAAAGAATATCTAACTAAAATGTGTAAAAGGTGAAAGAAAATCAGCACGATTGCATAGGGATTACTGTCAGAAGTATCAGGGCAATGTGTTTTGATTCACAAATGGAAGTGACAGTAGTTTTAAGCAGAGAAATTTTGCATAAATTATGGAAATGTTGATGAACCTCCTTATCCTTCCCCTTTTCTCATTCTCAGGTTGGAAGTGAGAACTCTAGTAGTAATAGTGAATTCTCAACAGGCTGTTTTGATGTGTCAAGACAGCCCATCTCATTGAAAATGCATTATTCTGGAAGGATTCTTGACCTCTCTAGAAGACAGGGTTAGCATATCCCAGGCTCAATCTGGCCAGCCTAATTTGCATAATATGCAAAATTATTGTTGCAAACTATTAGCAGCCTCATGTATATAGCAACCAGTGGTCTCAGAGAGCTAGTATGGTATCATGGTTAATGCTGGACTTGGAACAGGGAGAGCTATGTTCAAATCCCAATTTAGTCACAAAGCTTACTTATGATGGCTGGGGGATTCTAGGAGTTGTACTCAAATAAAAGTTATATTCCCAGTTTTTGTTTCCCAGTAATTACATGGCTGCCGGCATGGTGTAGTAGATAGAATGACAGTCTAGGATTCGGGAAACCAGGATCTGAATCCTCACTTGGCCATAGAAATTCAGTAGGGGAGTAGAACTGGTAAAACCACTTCTTAAATATCTTGCTTACCTTGAAAGCCCTATTAGGGTCACTGTAAGTCGGCTCTGACTTGATGGTGCATAACTATTTAAAGTAAGTACATATATATCCATTTCCTATCCATGTTCAAAGAATTGTAAGTAGAGATGGGGATGAAGCGCCAAAATGGCACTTCTTTTTGGTTCGTGGGTTGTCAAACTTGACGACCCATAAACCATGAATTGCCCCCAGCTGACCCAACAAACAACCAATGAATTCGTCATTCGTTGGCTCATTTTTATTTATTTATTTGCTTTCCCTCCTCTTGCTATGCCCCGCGGGGCATAGCAAGAGGAGGGAAAGCAGGAACCTAAACCATCCTGAAGCCGCGGGCTGAGGGATCCCTTTGATCCCTCTTTGATCTCTTCCCTCCTCTTCTTATGCCGCATCGGCATAGGAAGAAGAGGAAAGGGGAACCAAGCCATCTCCCAGCCCCGGGGGTGGTATTCCCTTCGGACAGGCTTTAGCAAGCTGCCCGAAGGGAAAACCCCTCTCTGCTTATGCCCCCGAGGAACAGCTAATCCACGAGGGCATAATCAGATAGGGAACGAAGGGATGAATATAAAAAGGTTATATTCATTGCTTTATATTCATTGGGGTCTCTGGACCCCAAGAATACGAAGCAAAGAATATCTGATGAATCAGGGATATTTAAAGAATATCCTGATTCATTTTTATATTCATCCCGATGTCTAGTTGTAAGACGCATCTAATTATTGCTTCACAAGAGTACAGCAATACATATTGTGCAACAGAGTAAATCAGCATTCCATAAGACAACTCAATAAATGGGAGCACCTCAAACAAAAAAATTGTAGTTTTGAAACTGGACCTCAGGTCAGCATCAAATTTGGCACAGATGTAGCAGACAGTCTGCTCCTGCAATGTGAAAATTTGGGGACGTTTGGGCAAAAGGTTTTTGATTTATCATTTTAAAAACGTAAAGCTGTTGAGATTTTGATATGAAAATGTATTAAATATTAATGTTGTATAGTTAAATGTAAAATGGCTGATTTTACCTGAGTCACTGTACTGATTGTATTCAGGTGTGGGTATCAAGGATTAAGACTTAATGTTGTACACTGTTTACATAATGAAACTTTGTGTAACAGAAAATGAAGTAATGTATTTTCTGATTTGTCACAGAACTGTACATAAGTCATGTGTAAAATGAATGTCTTTATCTGCTGTAAGTCAGATCACTTTTTCCTATGCTGTGTGTTGCTTCATGTTATGCTCCCAGAGGAATGTCTATTCTCTATGTATATATGTAAATAGACTAAGTTGTTGGTTTTACTCTCTCAGTGTCATAGTGTCATAAGTATCTCTGCTAACCAATATCTCCTTACTCTGCTGATGTTATGAGAATACACGTTATAATCAAAAGTCTCAACAGATTTTGCCACCACCACCACCTGTGCAGGCCTTTTCTGTCTGCAGATTTAAAACAGATCAAATACAGCCAAGATGGTCTACAGGATACCCTTTTCTTCTCATTACCATACACACTTGTTGAAAAACAGCCCTGATAATTGCTTTGTGGATAGATAAGATGTGTTTAACTAATGAAAAGGGAGTCTGTTTCTGGGATTTTCCCTTCGTTGCTGTCACTTTGTGAATGGTAGAGAGCAGAAGAGGGGATCCTGTAGACCATCTTGACTGCTGTCACTGGGGTTAACATACAGGTTGCCCTCTTCTATGTAAAGCTTGGCATCCTTTTTCCTCCTGGCAATGCAAGGATGATATTCTGTACAATATCAGGCCATTTCCTAGGTTTTTGAATTATGGGTATAGAAGCACAATATCCCACATTCATAAACCAGAGGTTGTTTTTTTTAAGAATTGAATTTATATCTGAGTAAGCTGTTGAAAGAGCCATACCATATCTCCAAGATGAATATCTACAGAACTAGTCCTTCAAAAAGGACATTATACTTTTCTTGCAATCGTTTGAAACACTTCTTTTCCTTAGAACAGTACTTACCTAAACTCCTGATTAAGCTTTCACATGCCTCTGGAAGACAACATGGAATGGATGTTTGTAGAAGGCTTTAAAATCACAGAATCATAGAACTGTAGAGCCTCAAGAGTCATTAAATTGAACCACCACCACACAAAGCAGGAAATGCAGGAAGATGCACAATGTATCAGAGCTTGGAAAAGGATCATTTCTGGACTTCAGCTCCCATAATCCTCTGGTTTCAATATTATAGGATAAATGCTTTGTATGCACCATTTGCAGCCAGCTGTCCAAAAACCAAGCATTCCTACAATTGCAATATTTATCCAGAATCTTTGATCTACAAAACTGTGAGGTCCTCTTAAACCAATGGTTCCCAACCTTTTTTGAGTCACGACCCCTTTTTATAACAGTCAAGTAACCTGTGACCACATCTCCATGTTTGCATAAAGCTTACAATCCAGGCCACCTGATGGGCTAAAAGGGTGGCATTTCCACAATGCTGGCAAAATCCAGCCAACCAGAGATTATGAGAACCCTGTTGGTTGCAACTATAGAGTTGCCATGCCACTCGCCTTGCAGTCATATTGACTGGAATATTTTTAAAATTTAATTTAAGCAGCTTTGACTGGCCTGCCTGCCTGCCTTCCTGACACACAACCAGGTTTCTTTGAAAAACTGGAGAAAAATAGTTCAAAGGGATGTTATGTGCACCTTCTGCCCCTTACATGCATTCCCCCCCTTGAGCTATGTTTTCAAAAGATGGCTTCCTCTTACCAGAATCTCCATCCTACTCTTTGAATTCCTCCAAGTTCAAATAGGTTAGACATAAGACCATTTCAAAGTGGAAAACGCAGGGCCCTGAGTACAATTTCTTCTCTCAGACGTGCTCTTTAAAGAGCTCTTGAACTTAATTGGCTAACTTGGGGGAGTTCAAAGAACATTCTGGAAGTTCTCTCAGGGTCTCCCTGTTTCAAACCATGGCTGAGAGGGGAAAAACATATATCTGGTGTACACATGGACATGGAATATGGCCCTTTGGATTGCAGCGATTACATAGAAGTACGTTCCACTGAAATATTTTCTTCTTCTTGCTCCTTTCATTTGCTCCTTTCCCCCCTTCTTTTTAAAATAGACTTTCATCAACTTCTCTTCCTTCTGTAAAGACTTTTATTTATCTGTAAGAACCCGAAAATACAATGCTCTCAACTTTAAGCAGGGAGTCCATCTCCCATCTGCTCTATAATGTTTGGAACACAATGAAAACTTCCCTTGTTTAATTTGGGTTAATTTATCATGAGATAATAGAATAGTTCAATTATTATTTCATACAGCCATGCACCAAAAAGAGAGAGTTTCATTTTTATGCCTTCCTGCCTCCCTTTGATAAACAGTGAAACACAAATGTTAGTTCCCTTAATACCGGCACCATCTGTGACTACATAACCGTCATGATCCTCCACAGAACTTGTATCATCTCTCACATACCACTTGATGCTGTGTAGCAAAGGAAACCGTTTCATCTCTTGCCGTTGGATCTTTTGCTGTGATGATTGTCAGTAATCTAAAAACACAGAAATCTGTAACAGGCTGAGCTGTGCACAGGATCAAATGCTTCTTAAGGCCATCTACTCTTAGGCTAGAGACAAACATTCATGAAATCAATTCAAAAAGCAGCAAACATTTACTTCTTTTGGGGTGGGAAGTCCAGAAGCAACACTACAGAGTATCCTTTGGATGAGAGAAAAGAATGCTGGAGATTTAACAGGATCTTTGTCATTTTGATAAATGTATTGTAAACAAGAAATTCCTACAGAACTGCTAATACTCTGTCCAGAATGTATGTCTTAAGATAATAGTGGAAGTCTGGGGTATGTCAGCTTTAAGAGACCACACCACCACTATTACCTATTTTAAAAATTATATTTAGAGGCCCTTAAAATGAGCTGCTGGCTGGATAGCTCAGTGGTTTAGGTATTGGACTGTGTAGCCAGAGGCTGGAAGTTTGATTCCATACTGTGCCTCTTATGAGTAGAGCCAGCCTGTGTGGCCTTGGGCAAGCTGCACAGTCCCAGGGAACCCCCGGAAGAGGGAAATGGTAAACCACTTCTGATTATTCTCTATCTGGAAAATCCTGGAAAGGATGGCATTAATTCAGAATTCACTTGAAGGAACATGATTAGAGATGGGGACGAATATAAAAACAGATCAGTTTTTCTGACGAATATAGCCGATTAGTCATATATTTGTTGATCCATATTTGTAAAATTTTAAATCAGGACGAATATGGCTTGACGAATATTTCCTTGGTTTTATTTGTCGATCCGTTCATATTCGTCTATATTCGTTACCCCTTTTGGGGGCCTCTCTGAGCTTGCTGGCACCAATTCGAAGCTCTGGCCAATCAGGACAGAGATCCTGGATTGGCATGTCCGGCAGCCAATAGCGCTGCTCAAAGGTGTATCTACTTTTACAGACACTTCATATAAGCTTTTCCCGTCCAGCCATTCTCCACTTCTGTTCGTGCTCTCTGGAGTGAGAACAGTTGCTGCTCGCTGGCTTGCTGGTGCTCTTGCGGTTTCGCTTTTGCGGCAGCAAAGCAAAGACTTATATTTTTCTTTTTCATCATTATTCATCAATCATCATCAACTTTACTGGGAATTTGGGGAGGGATTTCAGGTAGCTTAGGTACCTTTTCAGGTACCTTTTTTTCCCCTGGAGGCTTGTGTGTGTGTGTGTGTGTGTGTGTGTATTCTAAACTAGCACCTTTGTTTGTTTGAAGGTTGTCAGCAAGTCTAGTTAGATGTTGGTGGACAGGTGAGTCTCCTAGGCCAGGCTCTGCCCCACCCAAACCCTGTCCAGGCATCCCCCGTGCCAAAGAGGGCCTGTCTCAGCCCCACCCAAAGCCTGTCCAGGCATTATCCCATCGCCCCATCGCCCGGCTTCAGACTGCAGAACTCATCTGGTTTTCAACCCGTGCCAAGAGGGCTGGCCTGTCTAAGCCCCCCAAAACTTCCGAGGGCTATCTTTATCATATCCGGGCGGTCTCAGCAGCCATGTTGCAATCCCCAGCTTTCTAGTTCTAAACGAGCATCTTTGTCACCCCATCGCCCGGCTTCAGATTGCAGAGCTGATCTGTTTCCGACAGCCCCGCGGCCCTGTGGATTAACCGCTGTTAGTAGCACCGACCCTGTTCATCTGATGGTGCTGCTGGTGCTGTTGGAAGTTGCAAGCAACCTCAGTTGCCTCCTGGGGGCAAAAACCTTTCCTTTGCAGGCAAATCTGATGTTGCTGAAGAAGACCAGAGTCTATTCTGCTGCCTTTTGCCTCAGTGCCCCGATGGGGCAACACTTTGCTGCTGCCAAGTACCTCAGTGCCCGATGTGGCAAAAAAAGCCTGCTTTCCTGCTGCGTTTTCCCTCAGTGCCCGATGGGCCCCAAAAGAGCCTGTTTTCCTGCTGCCAACTTCCTCAGTGCCCGACGGAGCCAAAAAGCCTGCTGTGCTGCCAAATACCTCCTTGCCTCCAGTCCTCCTGAGGGCAAACTCTACTTCACTGGCAAATGTAATGTTGTGCTGAGCTGAAGACAAACTTAATGCCTCATGCATGCCTCTGCCAAAGGGACCTCTCATTCTGCTGGGGCTAAATATAACTCCCTCAATGCCATGGGCTTCTGTGCCGTGTGGTAAACTCTCCTGGGGGGACCCAATTTGTGGGTGAATAACTCGGAGTTCCGATATCCAATCTTCACCAAAGTTGGCAGGCGTGTTGGGGAAAGACATAGGAAGCTCTGTTGTGATTCTGGATTCTCTAAGTACCTGGGGGGAGCTTTCCTGGGGGAGTCCTCTTTGTGACTATATAACTCAGGGGTCCATTACCCAATGTTTACCAAACTTTCGAAAGTTGTAGAAACACGTCTGAGGAAGCTTCCCTGCAAATGTGGTGTCTCTAGATCATTGGAGTCCAGTGTTATAGCAATTAAAATGCAGATGAATTGACAGATTGATCCATCAAGTCGTCAAAGAATATTTGTATATTCGTATTTGTTGATCCATTAACCTTGACGAATAATGGATCAAAATGAATTTCCATTTTTTTTATTTGTCCCCATCTCTAAACATTATTATATTGATTATTATGATTATTATATTGGGATTCCCAGTATGGTGTAGTGGATAGAGTGATGGATTCGGACTTTGGAGAACAGGGTTCGAATCCACACTTGGCCATGGAAACTCACTGGGGGTGAGGAACTGGTAAATTCCACTCCTTAAATAGCTCTCTTAAAGTCCAGTTAGGGTCACTATAAGTTGGTTCTGACATGACACATGCATAATGAGATGTCTCTTACTTAGCTTGAGCTTAAATCTGGCATTAATTGCATTAAATCTGCATAACACTTCCAGTCCTGCTAAACCCTAGTACCAAACACTGGGTCAGCCCAGATTTATGAATAGCTATTGAGTGCATGCTTTCTCAGTTAATAAGCTAGTGTGGGCACAGGTTTTTGAACAGGGATGGAAATGAACCTTTCTCAGCAGGTCAAAACATCCTAAAGCAGTGAAACAGGAGGAGACAAGGAAGGGAAGTTAGTAAGTTTCATTGAAATTCCCCTAAGTCTATTTACTGTTAAACTCTGTCTGCCCCTCCAAGAAACAACATAATTAATGTGCATGTTTGACCATTAGGTATCAGTTTTGTTTGACCTTTCTCCAGGTTTCAAGCCACAAAACAGAAACAGTTCTCCAGCCACCCCAACCACATTGTGAATGGAGTCTGTGAATTTATCAGGCTTATATCCACACGGAGGCTAGACACTGCTCTCTCTTTCTCTGCACCTTTCTCATCTTCATCCTCAGATTTTTGTTTGCGTCATTTTTACATATATGGAGCTTCCAGCACCATGCAGTTTTCAGTTAATGTCTTATTTTTAGGCAGTGTCTTGGGTTAGCTTAAGTCGCGTGAATTTTTGTAGTTTTTCTGGGACTATTACATTCATTTTCATTTTGTGCATTCATTTGAATCATTAGCAAAGTGCACCTTGTTCCCAGTTTCAAAAATAATTACTTTCTAGGTCTTATTCAGTCACTCGAACCAACATATACCTTTCACAGTCCTTGTCACCTTTCCTAATTGAACACGAATAATAGATCATCCAATCTGACCATATAACCATAGGGATGAGACAGTGTGCTGGATTAATGATGTGCAAAACCTGCCTCCTCCTTTCTGTATTTCCACCCTCCTAAATGTTGGCACCACATTTTATCAATACACCTACCGGGGGGGGGGGGGGGGAAACAACAGCATTTTTTGCGAATGACTTCAGTCATCTAATTATTCCTGCACATTGCCTTCGTGTTTTATCTGCAGTTGTGATGTTTGGACCATAGCATGACATTTGATTGGATTGACTGATTCACTGCTCTAACCAAAATTCAGTGGACAGTACACAATGCATGGAAAATGTATAAAACAGAAACAATAAAACAATGACTAGAGACATTTTCTGGGCTTCTTGTACATTATTATCTGTTGATCAATAAACAAAATTCTTCTTTGGCTGGCTGTTGTGGTTGTCTCAGATTGTGGTGTGTGTATGTATGTAAATATAAGAGGGAGATGGTGTAGGTACATTCTGACTGCACCAGCAGCCCTAAGAAAGGCTTAGCTTTCTGGGCACTGGTGGCATGAACTGGTGCTGCAGTGGCATTCATGCCAGCTGCAGAAGTGGCTTGTATTTGGAGGAATTACCACACTGTGCCTTTAACTGCCCTTTCCCTTGCTTTTTGTAGGTCCTCCCCAGGGTGGCCCATGTTGTGAGATAGGGTGTGGTGAGGTGCTTCCCCTGCTTAGATCTGCTTCGAAGGAAAGCCTCAAATTATCACCTTAAGGCCCAGCTGGCTGAATATTACCATTGGTAAGGTGTTTCAGTTTGTTTTTGATTGGTGATATTGACAATGCATCATTTGATAAGTTACCAAATTGAAAATATTTGAATCTGAGAAAATTCCTCAGAGGATGTGATAGTCTGTCAGATTTCCAGAATTTGAGTTGGTTAAAAATTTCATTTCAGCTGCTTTTAAATGATAATTTATTGAGATTCACAAAATTTTAACATGGGAGAAAGCAAAATGGATTCTTGTTTTCATTCCTTGCTACCGATCTGAAACACTCTCCCATGCGAAATGTGCAACTAGTTTAATTGCACAACAGTTTGTCCATCTCGTTCTCATCTTTTCCCCTTCCCTTCCCTTTATCACATCTTTTAACTCAGTTTTAGAGCTGGGGGGTTCCTCATGGCCAGTCCCTAGCAGCTTGTTTGTGAAGTCCACATAAACTGTCTGTGCAAACAGTACTGCCATTCCATATGATTAAAGCAAAGCAGAACCCAGCATCATCCTTGTTTTCTCTAAAGGAGGTTGAAAAAATATCAGGTAGCTCACAATACATTTGATTTTCAAGCTGTTGGGTTTTGTGTCTTTTTTTTTTTTTAGTTCTTTTTCACATTTCTCCTTGTTAGGGGGAGCGTTGGTGTTGATGACATGTTGTTAATCTCTTGATCCTCTGTCTGTATTTTACTCTGAGATCAGGCAAAAGACATTGATTTTGAGCTCTCACTGTAATGTGAAATAAAAAGAATATATCAGGGAATAGAACATATATTGACAATGCTGCTTTGCTCAATGTATTTAACTGAAAGCCATTATCTACTGGGCTTCATCCACTTTTTGCATATTGTCCCCCTGGACATTACAAAGTGTGAAGGTACCATTTCAGATGGCTATGGGGCTCTCCTATTATATAGGACATTTTTACTCATATAGTTTTGTACACTATCTTCAGTCTGATACTCAGGAAAGTTGCTGAACTAAGCAAGCTGTTATTGAAGTTCCTGCTGTTCTACTTGGTTACTTTCAACAGCAGTGCTGATTTACTCAGTACGTCTCCATCGTATATGGTGGGGAACACGATTGATGTTTAGACCCAAGAGGCATATATATTACGCCACACTCCAGCTCTACAGATTGATGAGCACATTGTTCACCTGTGTTTCAGTGTAATTCCTGTCTGTTTCAAGAAGGATCGCCATTTCCAAAAGCCATTGCCAGTTACCTATATCTACAAATGTCAAAGGCAGCAAGTCCCACAAAGTTGAATAATGATGATTTGCACAACTTCATTAAATACTATAAGAGACAGCAACTAATAAAGTGGTAAATTAGTAAACTAGTAGGTGAAATCCTGTTCATGTGAGTTCTGTGGCATAAGACTGATAATATCATTGGCCAGGGCTATTGTTTGGAAACTGAATATTTTCTCCTCTCATCCAATGATCTTTGGTAACTAAAGACTTCTCCTTCTTGTCCTATAGCCTCCATAGGTTCTCAGTGATGAAGAGGATTACTTTAGACCCATGGGGACCAGGGGGTGGAAGGGGGTAGGAGGCACAGGGGGGAATTGAGCCGTAGTCCTCCAACAGATGGACTCATGGATGAGCCCGAGTCAGTATATCCAAAAATAATGGGAGTGGGAATCCAAGACCATCTGTAGGACTGTCCCAGGTATACACAGAACTATGGTAGATGTAGCAATGGTCTGATTCAGCATACATCACTTTGTGTGCTCCCATAAGATACCTGGTTAGAAGAGCATAAACATGCTCCAATGATCAGAAGGAGATCTCCAATCTACGGATCCCTCCAGGAAGCATCTTTTTATTTAGCATATTATTGCATCACCAAAATGCTCTCAAAGAAACTGATGTGACAAGATTGGGCTCCCATGAAAACATCCCAAAGAACTGTTTCCTCTGACATTCTCACTGCAGTTTAGCTTCTGCTTGCTTCTTTGAACAAAAAGTTCCTCAACTCTTGGAGGCCTCACTGAGGGAAATGGTGTCAGCGATTCCTGGCCTAGAGAATTCTCCGTGGAGGAAGCTGTTGGAGGCGCTGGAGGAAGAAGGAGCTTGAAGAGCTTCCCTGTTGTTCTGATTACCTAGCTAAGCCCATAATGGCTGGATGTGTTACTGAGAGGAGCAAGCATGAGGAGTCATGCACAAGAGAAACATCCAAAGCTGGCATTGGTGTTTCACCTGGGTGAGTGCTATCAGCTTTTGTAACATAAACATGTTACACTTCTGCAATTAAAACTAAGGGCTTTTTAAAAAGGGCTTCATTCCAAAAGTTGTTTTTGAAACAGAACATTTCTTCTCCAGTTGAATGAAGTGGCCACATTGTCAAAAGTGCTCAGTGGTGCTCAACTTGGCACTTAATTAAACATCCTCTTTAAGATCTCACCCCTTTTGAAAATGTGGAGATTCTCTAACTTCCTGCTCTAGCCACTCTAAACAACAGCATTATTCATTTATTCTTAGCACATACGGATAAATCCTAAGATTATTTTTTAATGTAAAATCAACTTCTGACCTGCATCCAAGATACGTGACTCAGTACAATATGACCAAGGTTGCTGTGGAAACTGTACTTGTAACTTTTTCATAATCGCTGGGAGAAGTTACCCAGCCTTGCGGCATTCAAGGCCAGTAATGGCCACTGTACATTATGAAAGATGACACTGCTGTTAAGTTATTTATGGTGATCTCTTTGTGCCTGCATAGTAAATGGAGTTTTCCAGCTCAAATTAAAATTATATTACGGCATCTGATACCTTAAAAGTTTCTTCTTAGAGGTATATTTTAAAGCTCGTGTATCTCTTCACTTGAGAATTAAGTGAGAATACAAAGTGTAGTTGATAGGGCATATGAGTTAAAATGAATTAACCATTTGTTCTATTTGTCTTTGTGTTTAGAAGTATAAGACTGAAAAAGACCAGAAGAGCAGTAATCCTGCAATTTTCTGTACCAACACTGTATGTCAATTCCCAGAGGCAACTGCTGTGAACAGATACAATGCCTCTTCGAGACGTACTTCCTGTGAAGTTTCAAGAATGGATATGGTAAGAGTGGCCCATGGCCCAAATGGCAGAGCGCTCAGCATGAAATGGCAAAAGGAGACACACATACAACCAGTTAAAAAAAAGAAGTTCCATAGAGTAATTGGGGTCATGAATTAACCATAAGAATCGACTTGGTCTTTGTTCTGGTGACAAACAGCAGGGATCCATCTAGGTTGCTTTAGATTTGCCAGATTGGGACATGGTGGCACTGCGGGTTAAACTGCAAAGCCTCTGGGCTGCAAGGTCGAAAGATCAGCAGTTCGAATCCACGTGACGGAGTGAGCTCCCGTTGCTTGTCCCAGCTCCTGCCAACCTAGCAGTTCGAAAGTATGTAAAAATGCATGTAGATAAATAGGTACCACCACGGTGGACAGGTAACTGCGTTCCGTGCCTAGTTGCGCTGGCCAAGTGACCATGGAAACTGTCTACGGACAGTTCTGGCTCTGCGGCTTGGAAACGGGGATGAGCACCGCCCCCTAGAGTCGGACACGACTGGACTATTTGTCAAGGGGAATCTTACCTTAGATTTGACAGAGATCTGAACTAGAAAAGTATGAAACTTCATTCTCACATTGAATATCACCAGGAAGTAATCCAATACCTATATTTTGGAGGGCATGGAGCATTTGACAGTAGTTTCAGTTATATTATCCCCTTCTAAGTGAATGACATTTTCAAACAGTGTTTTAGCAACAGTTATTTACACTATGATTGGGTTTTGGGCTTTTTTCTGAGGTTTGTTTTGGTTTTGTACATGAAACTGTCCATAGCAGTTTCTGTTTCTTGACAGAATTGGAAAAAAGTTGTAAGTTTGATTTCTTCTTCTGAGAGAACTAAGTCTGTCAGAAGCTTGAAATGCAGATTTCAGAAAATTAAATGCAGTGTTTCTTGTGCAAGGGGAGTCTTTAATGGGTGAGAGGAGGAAAGGCATACAAAACTGCTGCTAATAAAGACAACTTATGTTCCAAACAGCAAAGTAATTTTGGAAAAAGCATTATTAGCTAATAACATTAACAATCAGACTGCATCTTTTTACAAACATGGCCTTTCCCATCTCTATACTTTGACAAGCACTTTATATGAGAGGTGGGTAAGATAACCACATAAAAATAAAAGATTGTTGAATGCGCCTTGTTCATATGAAAATGGAAGCTTGTATGATAGAGATTTTAATAAACACTCTGAAGAATTATTATTTTTACTTGTTTTGCACTAGAAAGTTATAAAAATGGAAAGAGATAGACTGATTAAATCCCAGGTTTTTTTTAAAAGTCCTGTTTAAACTGAAGTGCATTCCACAAAAGACAATGTAATTAAGATTAAAGCCACAAATTGCAGCAAAGGTTTCAGTCAGAAATCTGTTGTAATTTAACTTATTAAGGAAATTCAGTAATTATGAACTTGCCAATATTCTATGTGTATCAGTATTTTTTTAATTGAACTCATGCTTCTCATAGTAACAATAGGTACTGAAAGAATTTTGAAGAGTTTGTGTTCCTAACATTTTCTGAGCAGTGGAAATATTATTTATCTTGATGGCAGCTCTCAGAATTTCCTCAGACAACATAGTGACTGGCCACAGGGATTGAGAAAATTCTCAGCTTATTGAGAAAGCCGCCTCATTCTGCTGAGTGGTTGAGCTGGACCTTTTTTCCAATGCATTTGGAAGTGCTTTGTTGCCTTTCACCTTAGAATTTCATCTCTGTAAGCCTCTTCTCAGCCTTCATTAAAAAAAAATAAGGAAGAACAGTTTGTATGCATTTTACCTGAGGCGTTAGGTTCCTTATTTCTCTTTTAATAGTCCCGGATTAGGATAATAGGATTGAGGAGCATGAAATGTGGCTCCAGTTAGGAATGAATTCACAGTGATGCCTAACCTGGCACTGGAAAGGCAAGCTAGCTATATACTGAACTTTAAGTACTCATGCCCTGAATTCAGCATTTGCCATGTTATTCAATCAAAATTCTTCACGTTATGTTCCCCACATGCAAAGAAAAAGAAGGGTAATTATTGCAAACATTTGGACCCTGTAGTCTCCCATAAACTGTAAACAGAAATACAGCTGTGGCGCTATAAGAGAAATGGGCTTCCATGAAGCGGCCTTGATATCTCCTCTTCTCAAGAATACATGCAGTCCTGGAAAGAACTGTTTGCTTGCTTGGCAGATAAATGTCAAATTCCTGTTGCTTAGCACAGTAAATTGCACTAGAGTAATCCCACTGAATCAATGAGGACTTAATGAGTCAACCCCTCCGTAGGTTCCATTGGTTCAAATGGGCCTACTCCAACTGCAACTTAGTTTGCTCAAATCTACACTGATTCAATGAGTCCAACGGGATTTTGGCCAAAGAATAGATTTCTACCGGCCCAATAAGGCAATGGATCTCAACTAGAGATGGGGACAAATTAAAAAAATGGTGATTCATTTTGATCCGTTATTCATCAAGGTTAACGGATCAATGAATACGAATATACGAATATTCTTCGACGAACCGATGAATCGATCCATCAATTCATCTGCACTTTAAATGGCTATAACACTGGCCCCCAACCACCTAGAGACACCAAATTTGCAGGGAAGCTTCCTCAGACAAGTTTCTACAACTTTCAAAAGTTTGGTAAACATTGGGTAATGGACCCCCGTGTAATATAGTCACAAAGAGGACCCCCCAGGAAAGCTCCCCCCAGGTACTTAGAGAATCCAGAATCACAACAGAGCTTCCTATGTCTTTCCCCAACATGCCTGCCAACTTTGGTGAAGATTGGATATCGGACATCCGAGTTATTCACCCACAAATTGGGTCCCCCCAGGAGAGTTTACCACACAGCACAGAAGCCCATTCTGCCTACCGGCTGCCGATCAGCTGATCAGAAGCCGATAGGCAGCCACCACCACCCCACAGCCAGCCACCCCAACAGCCTACCCCCACACCACTCGGACATGCCCTTACCTTAATAGCTGCCGCCGAGGTCTCCATCAGGCCTTCGCAGCCACGGCGTGTAAAAAGGGAGACTGGCTGCCCTTTGCAAAGATGGCGGCTGTGGCTTCATTTAGGGTAGGGAAGCTGCAGCTGCCATCTTTGCAAAGGGCAGCCTGGATTCCCTTAAGGCAGGCTAAGGGAATCCAGGCTGCCCTTTGCAAAGATGGCAGCTGCAGCTTCCCAACCCTAAATGAAGCTGCAGCCACCATCTTTGCAAAGGGTAGCCAGTCTCCATTTTTACATGTGTGGATCCGAGGCCAGAAGACCTCGGCAGCAGCAATTAAGGTAAGAGGGTGTCGGTGGGGGCTAAGGTAGGGAAAGGAAGGGGGTGGGGGTAGGCTGTGGTATTGAGTGGCTGTGTGGGGTGATGGCTGCCTTTCTGCTGCCGATTAGCTGATCAGCGGCCGGTAGGCAGAATGGTGTTTTTTAAAATATATATATATATATGAAGGACAAGTAAAAACGGGTAAATATTCATCCTTTCGTATTCGTGGGGGTCTCTGGAACCCACAAATACGGATTGATGAATATTGAACGAATCGGCTATATTCATCGGAAAAAGCAATCCGTTTTTATATTCGTCCCCATCTCTAATCTCAGCCTTGGGTAACCCAGGTGTTCTTGGACCGCAACTCCCAGATATCTTGGCCAACAAAGATGGTGGTGATGGCTTCTGGAAATTGCCCTCTAAGAACACCTGAGTTACCCAAGGTTGGGAACCACTGTAATAAAGGATACAGTCATTGATTATTTTTATTTTACTACTGTATATTTTGTTTATTATGTTATGGTTTATGTAACTTGGTTTAAGTTATCAGGTGTCAATCTCAGGTCACATTTTCTGTTTTAGTTTGTGGTGTTATGGATTTTGATTTTTTATTATTATTATTATTTTTGTATGTTTTGCCTAATTATGTAAACAGCGCCAAGTAGTGCTCTCATCAAGTGGGATGGTCGATGAGCTAATCAGACAGACAGACAGACAACTAAAATAGCACAAACTACCATATGTATGAAAGCAGTTTGATGGCTAGTAAATACAACCAGGTACAAAATGGCTGTGAAGACAGGTCATTTCACTAACAGCTTTTCCCTTTTTTTTTTCTTTTTTCTTTTTGCATACCTGTTTGCCTTACAGCCTCTCCATCCATAGCTGGCCAAGAGAAACTGTGCGTCCCATGTTGCTAAGGAGAATGTTTACTTAGCAACTAGTGG
The DNA here is from genome assembly GCA_037013535.1 of Intellagama lesueurii. Classification (NCBI taxonomy): domain Eukaryota; kingdom Metazoa; phylum Chordata; class Lepidosauria; order Squamata; family Agamidae; genus Intellagama; species Intellagama lesueurii. The sequence continues at coordinate 227,116,387 of JBAJHW010000001.1, forward strand.
TCCCTCAACCCCAGAGCTCAACTTTTGCCATTTCTGCACCACTTAGGTAACCAAAAGCTTTTCATCTCTGACATTAGAGAAAGCAAATAATATTTTCAGGAAAAGACACAGTGATTCAACCTGTTTTCACAGAGGTGAGCATTGAACTGCCAGCCTACTATATGGATATAACGATGGAATGACACTTTTTGCCAGTGTTTAGGGAAGCGTGAGGCATCTGCTAGTGTTCAGTGTGTTGTTCCTCTCTCTAATGAGCACCTTTCCTCTTCAAGGTAAAGGAGAGCATAATTTCACTGGAACTCGCCTGTCCAAAGTTTTGAAGAAAGATATAAAAATAAAGACCCTAATACATTCACATGAGGGGAAAATTGAGCGGGGTGGGGGTGGGGGGAGGGAACGACAATCAAGCTAAGGTTTTAATGCCAGGAGCAGCAACCAGGATAACAATAGCGAAACTGAATCAATGAAAGAGTAAAAAGAAAATGAAGGATTTTGTAAATGCTTCATTCCATTCATTCATTCATTCAAAAAAAAAAAAAAAACATAGTTAGCTGAAATCCAGTAGTAAGTTACAACTAGAGTAGGCTCATTGAATCAGTGGGGATATGATGGATCAAGTCCTGTGTAAGTGCTATTGATTCTGTTGTCTGTCTGACAGGTGGCTGGATTGCCACCTTTTCTCCACAATCAGGGAGACAGGCGTTGCTGCTAATATGTGTTTGCTGGCCAGCACTGGCCAGCTGCCTGCTGAGAAAGCAATCCCTGTGCAAGAGGAAGAGCAGTCTGCTTCACATGTGCTGAAAATGGAGCAGATAAAGGTGACTCCCTTGGCAAAAGCAATATTGCCAAGTGGTCAGCGCTGGCCAGCTAGTTGTTCTTGACTGGGGCGGGCTGCCAGCAGCTCTGTTTTCACCTCATTAAATCATGCATGTGATAGAAGCAGTTTCACCCTGGATTGCAGATAATCCACAGTAAAAAGCTTGTTGTTGCTATCTGCACAGCTGGTGGTGAAGGCTTCTGGGAATTGCAGTCCAAGAACACCTGGGTTACCCAAGGTGAGGAACCACTGCACTACACTATGTTGTTGTGTGCCATCATGTTGCCCCCAATTTATAGCGACCCATGAATGAGCAATCTCCAAAATACCTTCTCCGCAACTGCTCTGCTCAGCTCTTGCAAACTCAAGCCTGTGGGGTCCTTTAGGGAATCAATCCATCCTGTATTTTGTCTTCCTCATTTCCTTCAAACTTCCTGAGCATGATTGTCTTTTCCAGTGAATCTTGCCTTCTCATGATGTGTCCAAAGTAGGATAGCCTCAGTTTCAACATTTTTGCCTCCAGAGATAATTTAGACTTACTTTGATCTAGGATCCATTTCTTTGTCTTCCTGGCAGTCCAAACTATCTCTAAAGCTGTCCTCCAGCATCATATTTCAAGCAAATCAATTTTCTTCCTCTCAGCCTTCTTTATTGTCCAGCTTTCACAATCATAAATAGTGATCAGGTATACGAGAGCGTGGATGATCTTGGCCTTGCTTTCCAGTGACACATTCTTACACTTGATGATTTTTCCAGCTCCTTCATCACTACCTTTCTCAATCTTCTGATTTCTTGACTGCAGTCTCCATTTGGATTAATGATTGAACCAAGGTATACAAAATCTTTAACAATCTTAGTTTCTTCATTGTTTACATTAAAGTTGTGTAGCTCTTCAGTAGTCCTGATTTTTTACTTCTTAATGTTAGTTTGCATTGTTTCCACTTAGGGGAGCTTTTCAAAATTATTATTATTTTACTGCATATTACAGGTGCATGAAAAGCCATATAGGAAAGTCAGAATAAATATAAACTACAAGAAGCCAAAGGAAGAGACCTAAGAGAAGGCGTAACCATTTTTTAAAATTGGAGAGCATTCCCTAATGCTTTGTGACAATGGTAAAGGACACTATTCTTGACTAGGACATTCCTTCATTTATAGCTGCTGCTCAAGAATTATGTCTCAGTATAACCCTTTGCTTCAATATGAATCCAAGGCAGACCTTTCAACATCACAGTAATCCAAATTTATGCACCAACCACCGATGCTGAAGAAGCTGAAATTGATCAATTCTATGAAGACTTACAACACCTTCTAGAACTGACACCAAAGAAAGATGTTCTTCTCATTATGTTGTTGTTGTTTAGTCGTTTAGTCGTGTCCGACTCTTCATGACCCCATGGACCAGAGCATTATAGGGGACTGGAATGCTAAAGTAGGGAGTCAAGAGATAAAAGGAACAACAGGTAAGTTTGGCCTTGGAGTTCAAAACGAAGCAGGGCAAAGGCCAATAGAGTTTTGTCAAGAGAACAAGCTGGTCATCACAAACACTCTTTTCCAACAACACAAGAGGAGACTCTACACATGGACATCACCAGATGGGCAATACCAAAATCAGATTGATTATGTTCTCTGCAGCCAAAGATGGAGAAGCTCTATACAGTCAGCAAAAACAAGACCTGGAGCTGATGGTGGCTCTGATCATCAGCTTCTTTTAGCAAAATTCAAGCTTAAACTGAAGAAAGTAGGAAAAACCACTGGGCTAGTCAGGTATAATCTAAACCAAATCCCTTATGAATACACAGTGGAAGTGAAGAAAAGATTGAAGGAACTAGATTTGGTGGACAGAGGGCCTGAAGAACTATGGATGGAGGCTCGTAACATTGTACAGGAGGCAGCAACAAAAACCATCCCAAAGAAAAGGAAATGCAAGAAAGCAAAGTGGCTGTCCAACGAGGCCTTAAAAATAGCAGAGAAGAGAAGGGAAACAAAATGCAAGGGAGATAGGGAAAGTTACAGAAAATGGAATGCAGACTTCCAAAGAATAGCAAGGAGAGACAAGAGGGCCTTCTTAAATGAACAGTGCAAAGATATAGAGGAAAAGAACAGAAAGGGAAAAACCAGAGATCTGTTCAAGATAATTGGAGATATTAAAGGAACCTTTTGTGCAAAGATGGACATGATAAAGGACAAAAATGGTAGTGACCTAACAGAAGCAGAAGACATCAAGAAGAGGTGGCAAGAATACACAGAGGAATTATACCAGAAAGATCTGGATGTCCCGGACAAACCAGATAGTGTGGTTGCTGACCTTGAGCCAGACATCCTGGAGAGCGAAGTCAAGTGGGCCTTAGAAAGTATGGCTAACAACAAGGCCAGTGGAGGTGATGGCATTCCAGTTGAACTATTTAAAATCTTAAAAGATGACGCTGTTAAGGTGCTACACTCAATATGCCAGCAAGTTTGGAAAACTCAGCAGTGGCCAGAGGATTGGAAAAGATCAGTCTACATCCCAATCCCAAAGAAAGGCAGTGCCAAAGAATGCTCCAACTACCGTACAATTGAACTCATTTCACACGCTAGCAAGGTTATGCTCAAAATCCTACAAGGTAGGCTTCAGCAGTATGTGGACCGAGAACTCCCAGAAGTACAAGCTGGATTTCGAAGAGGCAGAGGAACTAGAGACCAAATTGCTAACATGCGCTGGATTATGGAGAAAGCCAGAGAGTTCCAGAAAAACATCTACTTCTGCTTCATTGACTATGCAAAAGCCTTTGACTGTGTGGACCACAACAAACTATGGCAAGTTCTTAAAGAAATGGGAGTGCCTGACCACCTTATCTATCTCCTGAGAAATCTATATGTGGGACAGGAAGCAACAGTTAGAACTGGATATGGAACAACTGATTGGTTCAAAATTGGGAAAGGAGTACAACAAGGCTGTATATTGTCTCCCTGCTTATTTAACTTATATGCAGAATACATCATGCAAAAGGCAGGACTGGATGAATCCCAAGCCGGAATTAAGATTGCTGGAAAAAATATCAACAACCTCAGATATGCAGATGATACCACTCTGATGGCAGAAAGTGAGGAGGAATTAAAGAACGTCTTAATGAGGGTGAAAGAGGAGAGCGCAAAAAATGGTCTGAAGTTAAACATAAAAAAAACTAAGATCATGGCCACTGGTCCCATCACCTCCTGGCAAATAGAAGGGGAAGATATGGAGGCAGTGACAGATTTTACTTTCTTGGGCTCCATGATCACTGCAGATGGTGACAGCAGCCACGAAATCAAAAGACGCCTGCTTCTTGGGCGGAAAGCGATGACAAACCTAGACAGCATCTTGAAAAGCAGAGACATCACGTTGCCGACAAAGGTCTGCATAGTCAAAGCTATGGTTTTTCCAGTAGTGATGTATGGAAGTGAGAGCTGGACCATAAAGAAGGCTGACCGCCGAAGAATTGATGCTTTTGAATTGTGGTGCTGGAGGAGACTCTTGAGAGTCCCCTGGACTGCAAGGAGATCAAACTGATCCATTCTGAAGGAAATCAACCCTGAGTGCTCACTGGAAGGACAGATCCTGAAGCTGAGGCTCCAATACTTTGGCCATCTCATGAGAAGAGAAGACTCCCTGGAAAAGACCCTGATGTTGGGAAAGTGTGAGGGCAAGAGGAGAAGGGGACGACAGAGGACGAGATGGTTGGACAGTGTCATTGAAGCGACCAACATGAATTTGACCCAACTCTGGGAGGCAGTGGAAGATAGGAGGGCCTGGCGTGCTCTGGTCCATTGGGTCACGAAGAGTCAGATACGACTTAATGACTAAACAACAACATAACCCTTTACAAGGTTGTTTTCCTGTTGTTATAATTTTTTTAATTAAAAAGGACACAAGCTTTCCAGTTATTTCTTTAGAAATTACCACACCAAAGTGCTGAGAAGCAAATATTTTTGGTTGGTTTGCTTGGCTGGTTCTCTCTTCACTGCTCATGACAAATATTGCAAAAAGAGAAAGTAATCTAATCTGAGGTTTCTCAGGGTATTTACTTACCCATTTATTTATTTGCATTTCTCACTCAGTCCAGCAAATAACAGCATTAAGTTCTGAAAACCATTCTGTGAGGTAAAAGGAAGCAAATTGTTTGTGCTTGTCCAAGAATAAGCAACTGGGACTGCTTGAGGATGCCATGTGAAGCCACCCCCACCCCCAATGTCACTTGATGAAATTTTATATATAAAAAAACCCTGTAATTACTGTGACAATGTCAAGAAAAGAGCCACAGGCTATCACAAAAATGCTGTTCACTACACGTTGTAATTGACTGCAATAACACCATACATACCAGTAACAGCTTATTGACTCTTTCACAGGCTTGAGATAAAAAAGTGTTGCAAAGGCTTAAAGAAACAATGGTTATAGGGACCCCCATAATGTTGAAGTGTACATTATTCTTCATGCAGAAACTATCACTGTCTTAAGGATTTACTTCTTTTTAAAGATTCTATCTGTATTCATTCAGAGTTGTGTTCTTCTCCTCAGTAAAATGAGTTATGACTGCAAGGGACTTGTTTCTCTTGCAAAGAAATCATTATCTAAAAAAATTCCATGGAGAATCCTAAAACAGACTGCCATAAAGCTGAAATTCAACTCGTTCCAATGTGCACAAAAAAAAGACTTGCACAGGCAAGCCTGATTTCCTTCCGTAACATTGGAAACAAGCAGAATTGATCCTGCAATGATGTCAGGGGACAAGAGATGTGACAATAAATAACAGCACTTGTTTGCAATCACCAAGGCTTTGTGTTGTCAGTGCTCATTTTCATCATCCTCACTGTATTTGCAGAGCTCAGATTTGCCACTAAATGTTGCAAATTCCCAGCAGTAGGAGCAACCTTTTCTGGGTGACACTTGGGCCAAATTAGTTGTGGTTAATACAATGGGCCAGAGGAATTTTGATCTGAGACAGATCCAGTCTCTCATGAAGAAGAAAACAAGTGCAATACCTTTGGCCATCTTCCACTATTCCATTACTTTATACTATTGCCCAGACATGCATCTGGATGTGCAACCAACTGCGTGATCAGGGCATGTCCAAGATTTCTCTGTATGTTAGTCCCCAACAAAAACAAAATTGGTTTACAGAATTTGTTCCTACATTTCTCTACTATTTTTTGTTGGCTGCCTCCCTGCCACCACGAAAACCATAATGCTCCAGAATGACACTAGATGGGAGGCATTTGTGAACAACATAAAATAGTGAGTGAAATTCTGTAGCAAGTTACAACAAAAGTAGCCCCATTGAATTAGTAAAACTTAGATAGTTGTTGGCTCACCAACTCATCACTAATTCAACAGGCCTACTGTAGCTGAAACTAACTACTAGATTTCAGCCATTTTCTAGGCACAAGTGCTACTGGATAGCACAAAACTCAAAAATCCTTTTGAGAAAAACAAGAAGAAAACTGTGCTGCAATCACTAAAGAAGGACCCACGTATCTGCGGAGAATCGGTTCACAATGTATCATGGGAGCTTGAAACTGTGGATACAAGGTAACCTTTATATACAACGTACAAGGGATTGGGACAAAGGCCACAAGGGGGCACCTTTGTATGTTGTGTATATGGCTGCAGCAAACCATGTATACGTGAAACCATGGATATCAATCCCGTGGATACGGAGGTCCTACTAATATTGAGACTCCCTTTGAGAAACTGCATTAGAATGTATCCTTCCCTTGCAGAAATAAAGTGAAATTACCCCCCTCCCAATTTCTCTGTCCATCAATTTGGAGAATTTTGAATGGCTGTTTGTAGACAACTCTCATAATTTCATTCTTTTTGCAGTTTAACTCTATATACTTTAATAATGTTTTTAGTTATGGTGAAGTGTATTCACACTACTTAGGTGCAGTTTGTACAACATAGACAAGTAGCTGGTAGCATTCCTATTTTTTTTTTTAAAGGAACTAAAATATAACATTTTAATTACTCTTGAATAATGAAAAAGCAAAGTGTGACTTTGAGGTTTTGTTAACCATTATGCCAGTTAACTCTTTTGGGGATGGAATGATAAGTGTAGTTAGTCATTTTTTATCAGTAACTTGCCGTATTCCAGTTGGCTTTATGTCCTATGCAGTTTGATGCATGCACATTTGCTGGTTGACTTCAGGCAACAAAATATCTTGATACGGCCTGACACTACCCATAACAATTTCTTTGTGTATACCAAAATAGTTCAGAGCCATTGTTTGACATTCCTAGCATCATCTCTTCTTTCCCCACGTCAGTTGCTTCCATGGATTAGCTCTAAAGAGTATGAGCTGATTTTAAGCAGTTTTAAATTGTACTGATGGACTTGTTTTGATCTGATAATTTAGGTAATACAGTTTTAATGCTGGCATTTATTGCATTTTTAGTTGTACCTGTTTTTAGACATATTTGAGGGATTGGGTCCTGCAAGAGAGCAAGGCAAAATATAAAAGTAATGAAATGAGAGAGTAAATAAGACAATCAAAAGTGAAATAGGCATTTCAAGAGCATCTTGAGTCAATAACCTTAGCTGGTACTTGCTAACACAGGAAACTGGAATCATTTCAGGCAAACACAGACTGAAGGCCTGCCCACACTGGGAAATTCGGTGCAGTCCAGTCTGTGCTTAAAAGGTCCTTAAGTGCTATCTGTTTTAATTTTCACTTGAGCAGCCCTTCTGTCCACACTGGAGATTGTGCTACTGGTCCTCTATCTCTCATTATACAGATCTATGGTTTACCCAGCTTACTTGTGAGTAAGGAGGCAGCGGCGACAGCAGCCGAGAACAGCTGCAGTGCAAAGGGAGAACATTGGAGTGAAAGTTAGGAAGACAGAAGGGAGGTAGCCCCCTCTTTCCCCAGCCTTTCTCCTCAGCTGGGGCTCTGCTGTCTTGTGGGGGTGGAGCCCATGGAGTCGACAGAGGCCCCTTCCCTGCCTTTTCTCTCAGCCCTCATTCAGGGGGCTGGGGTGACTTTCCTTTTTTTGCTTGTTAACAGAGTAAGTGGCATGTTGGAATAGCAATGCATCAACCTGGCATGGTTTTAGAATCTCACTGTGTTGGCTAGGGAAATATTAAAAAAATAAAAGAAGATGAAAATAGAAGAAGGGGGTTCTCCACCCTCCCTTTTAATGCCACAACCCACCTAATACATCACAAGGTTGTCTCCTCAGTTAACACCACCCGAAGTGTCCTTTTGGTGGAAGTACCCATCCGTGAGAGCTATTTTTCATATCAAGGAATTGTCCCAAAAAGGTTGCATGCCCTGGCTCTGTGCCAGTTTGGTGCAGGACAGCTCTTAAAGGGGAAGGATGGACCATTCTAAGTAAAAACAGAAGTGGACAAGGTCTTTTCTGTCATGCCAAAGAGTGCCATCAGGGTTCCATACACCCTAACTATATGCCAGTGTGGACAGGCTCTGGGAAAGCCAATCTGATTCAGATCGTGGTCAAAGACCTTTCAGCTGGATCACTTCTTCTGGCATCTTAACAAAGCACACACAACTGCCTGTAGATGGTGTGAGGCTGCACACAGTTACGTGCTGTTTGGAATTGTGAAGAACAGGGCAAAAGGACTGGTCCTTTCTCAATGTCCTCGCCATACCATATTGCACCTTTCCCCCACAACACTTCATAAATTCCCCAATTTCCTACCTCAGCTGCTGCTTTCCTGCGAGCTCATAATGAGTCAAAACAACAGCTTTCAATTGGCAAGCTGACAATTCCTAAAGGGAGCTGAAAGCCAAAGTGCGTTCCCCTCACTCTGACATTGTCAGATTCATTCACTACGAGCAGGGCTCTGGCTGCGGGGATGTTAAGTCTCCCTCCTAATGATTACTTCTTGATTTCTTATGCAAAAGAGGTTCGCAGCTAACTGTGTCCCTTTGCTGAACTCTTGCCCTCAGTTACTTAAGAATGATGGTTCCTTCACATTATGACCCTCCTCTTCCTTGCTACCCTATTCAGTATGCCAATTAATTTCAAAAATTAATGGATTCGGCTTTACACTCTTCAATTGTGCACCACTAGGCAAATGTCTGCATTCTGCATGTCTTCCTAAACATCCTCTCTTCCTCTCAGAACTTTCCATTTTGCATTCTGCCTGAGTACTCAAAATTAAAAAAGGGTGATTTGGAGATGATGCAAGCATCCTAATACAACCTTGACTCTTGAAAGAAAGAGATATCACGAAAAGACCCAAAGAGTAATTAACATACACGGAGATAAGAAGCAAAGCCTCCATACAAGTTCTAATTACTATTTAATATCTGAATTACTTTGACAGAGGTGCTTTATCAGTTTGTCACCAAGCAAAAACCAACTGCAACAAGCTTGTTTGAAATCAACTAATTAATAAGGCCTAGGTCAGGGATAATAGTCAGTGGTTTTATTCTTCACCAGGCTAAAAATGCCATATAACACAGGATTTTTTCTCTACCACTCTTTTTCACAAACACCTTCTTACAGTTTTCAAAGTGCGGAGACTCTAATTTCCCACATTCCCCTCTCATCAAGAAGAAAGATTCCCTTTATCAGAAATGCAGCAAGTAGTATAGTAAGTGTAAAGGGATCAGGGGCTGGAAGCTTTATTAATAATCTTTTTCAAGAGGCTCCTCTTTGCATCCTTCATGTCCAGACATTAGACAGCAGAGACACAATAAAAAGTGATACTGCCAGGTCTCAGGGCACTGGCTGAGGTTTGGGGGCAATTATGATACTTCCCCAGGTCTCTGCAAGGGGAGACAAATGTCAGGGAGAGCAGCACTCCACAAGAATGGTTTGGTTTTTGTATGAGTGACTTGAAGTTTGGGTACCCACCTTCACCTGTCTCCAGGAGGCCCCAGGGCTCAGAGATGAAGGCATTTATATATGTCATGTGTTGTGTGTTGACACATCAGCATGTGAAAGATGGGGACTAAGGAGACACCTCCTGGGAGCATATACCATTGTGAAATTTGAAATAAGGCAGGAAGTGGAGTGCTTTATGCCTTTTCTGCAATTAGTTGGACCAAAAATGGTCCCAGCCTCTTCTAAGCATTTCTGTGCCATGCCACTGCAGTGTCATAAGGATCCACTCTTAGGACATCACAAAGGCCTCCTCCTTGATCTCACATTTTGTCCCTGAAATCTGAAGGAATGGACTCACTGTGACCCTGACAACCCTGCTAGAAGGGCATTTTTGGTGGTAGCACCCTGACTCTGGATAGCTTGTGCCCCCCCCATGTTGTTTCATTGCAGCTGTTACCCTGATTTTGGCCACCTTCGACCTCTATTCATAAGCTCACATGCCCCATCCACACTGTCCAAGAGAACCTGCATCCTCTAAGTTTGATTTGGGGATTCAGTGGATTCTGGGAATGGAGCAGATGGAGAAATACTCTCTCCTGAACTGGCTTTCCTTCCATATATGGTTCTCAGTTTCCAAACTGTTATTGTTATAACACCATGGCCTGGAAGCAATAAGAAACATTGGCAAATCTGGAGATAAATTTAAAAGCTACAGTAGGAAATTAAGTCAGTTGACACCAAATATATGAGTATTACTAGTGGTGGCTCCTAGAAAGGGGGTCAGAACTGATTGTTCATACTACTACAGCTAATGGCTGTATTCTTGTTGTGTACTATAGGAAAGAGATCATTGCCAGCAGCAGATTTCAGCTGATTAAAGCCTTCCTTTTGCTATTTCTGGGTGCGCACATCTCACATACAGTGCGATGAAGTCTTGGGTACCCCAAAATCACAAGAAAGCCTTTAATCAGTGTCAACTTGTTTCTGCCACTACCATCATTTTCATTGGGCAGTTGGATCTTACTCAACAGGATTTGGGCCATTGTAAATTTACAGGACTGTGGTGGTATTAATCCATTTTTGGATTGGCTGTAGAGTTTGCATACCGATGGGTAAAAAGAAAGGAAATCTGAACTACATCTGAAAATATGTATATTTTGAAGTAGAACAATCATTTAAATTCTGATCTGTAGCTTTGTATTTGTTTTCGGAGAAGAAGAAGAATACAAAGATGACTGACTCATCTCTGAGAACTGCCTGTGTCACATTTGTGCTGAGTACAGAATTAAGTAGCATGGGTGCAAGGGAATAACATTTTATTTAACCTCTGGTTATTAATTCTGTTTGGGGAATCAAAAGCAGTATTTGATAGCTTAGACAGCAGCTCTGCTAAGAACCACACTTTTGTTTAACCTTTGTTGACTGCATGCTGCTCCAGGGCACAGGAAATGTTCCTTGGTTGCTCAGAATAGCTGCAGGACAAAAAAAAGGACTCCTTTTTATTATTATTTTATTTAATGCTGAAAAAGTCTTACACTTGCATTACTTCTTTCGTTTGGAGGCCCCTGAATTATTGCTTCTGCACAGTATTTTGGAAAGGAAAGGAATGGAGTAGGAACTTAGGTGGAAGAAAAGCAGGCAGACAGATGGGATAAATGACTTGTTAGATGTAGAGATAGGAGGTCTCCTGTTATTAAACCTGCAGACTCATGCTAGTATACCCAGGTTCCACTTGTGACAAAGGGCGATTGTCAAGGACTTTGCTTTTGTCATGCTTCAGAAATGGGCGGTAGTGCAAGCCCACAAACCATTCACTCTAAGCCCTTTCAAGATGCCTCTCAGGAACCCAGCTACCGTGTTTCCCCGAAAATAAGCCCTACCCTGAAAATAAGCCCTAGTATGATTTTTCTATATGATTTTAATATAAGCCCTACCACAAAAATAAGCCCTAGTTAAGTGAAACCCTGCCCTCCACCAGGGACTCACCGGGATCCTCCAAGCCCTCAAGATAGACTTAAAACCTCTTCCCTTCCTCTCCCCCTTCCCTCGCTCAGGGACGGGCTGGGCGGCCAGGGAGGAAGGAGCTGTGCGCTGCCAGGAACTTGTTCCAACAACTCTTGGGGCCCGCGCCTCTGCAGTGTGCGCGCTTCCCCCCCCTCCAGCCTGTGCCCAGGCAAGGCTAACAAACCACAAAGTTGGAGGGGGGAGGCCCCCACCCTGTCTTTCTTTTCCCCCTTCCTCTCTTTCTACCATAAGCCTTTTAACCCTCCTCTTGTTCTCTTCCCTCTTTGGTGCTGGGTGCTGCCGGCAGGGCCACTGGCATGTTGAGGCAGCTGCTCCCCCCCCCCTCTTCCTTGCCTCCCTTAATGCACTCATGTGAAATAAAAAAACATTTTCTGAATCTTGGTACCTGCAGTTTTTCATCATTTTTGTGTCAACCATCATTCTTAACTACGGTATCATCATTTTTGTTGCCACTCCTGTCTCATAACTCTTCAGTTAACACTTGATGAAATTATAGATTTAAAAGGAAGAATATTTTGACCCCCAGACAAGATGAGTGCCAAAAGAAAGAGCTATTCCATTGAGTACAAGAAAAGAATTGTGGAAGACTCCTGGGGCAAGAAACTTATGGCTTTCTGCAAAGAGAATAAGTTGGATCTCCGAATGGTCCGAAAATGGCGAGCAGAGTACGATAACCTCAGTCAACAGGTGGACAAGGGGAACGCTGAGAAGCGCAAGTGTGGATCAGGTAGGCAGCCATTATTTCCTGAGCTGGAAGACATAATCTGTGAATGGATTGCTGACAGGAGAGCAAAGGCTTTGGTTGTGCACAGGTCTGACATTCAAGCATTTGCCCTTGCAATAGCACCACAAATTAGAAATATCCCCAGAAGAATTCAAAGCATCACAACACTGGCTGGATAGCTTCCTTCAGCGATATGAACTGTCTCTAAGAAGATCGACAACACTGTTCAAGCTGGAAGATACTGAACTTATTAAACGTGCACTTGCATTCAAGTCCTTTGTTGATGGCATTGAATTTTCTAAATACCAACTCTCCGACATGATTGCTATGGATGAAACTGCAGTGTTTATGGGCCAAGGATCTCAAACGACAGTTGATCATAGGGGTGCTTCGTCAATGTACGTTCCCTCCACTGGTTACGAAAGTGCACGTGTTACCTGTGTTTTGGCAATTCGTCTGGATGGAAAGAAAGCCCCACCTCTAATAGTCACTAAAGGCAAGAAAGATAAGATTGAATGTGTTTCAGGCATTTATGTTCTTGAAACTGAAAAAGCCTGGTGCACACAAGCAGTTATAAGGAAGTGGGTCGGTTTAATGCTGCCACTTGTTTTGCGAGGCGGCCAAAGAGGTCTGGTAGTCTGGGATTCAGCCAGCACTCACCGCGCTAAAGACATGAAGAACTTCCTTGCACAGAGAAGAATAGATCAAATAATGATTCCGGCAGGCATGACTGCCTATCTCCAGACTCTTGATATTGCAATAAACAAGCCATTCAAGGACCATTTGCGCATGGAAATCAATTACTACATTGAACATAGAATGGAGAGAAATCCGCGTGGAAACTTTGTGAAGCCCAGACTGCAAGAGGTGGTGACTTGGGTGAAGAATTCATGGGATAAAATCACTGACAGCTGTGTTGCTAATGCACTACGAGCACGCTACATGGTCAAGAAGTGCTCATTTAAGGAGAGTTTTATTGTTGGACATCAGAGATTGGGGCCAGTGGTTCTACAGGAAATGGAGTCACAAGAAATTCAGGCTGGAATTCGGGGTTTGGAGAGTTATGACGATGTTCCAGAAGAAGATGACATGATTGTTTTTGAATAAATGTGGATTGTTTTACATGAAAAAAAAAAAACATCCCCTGAAAATAAGCCCTAGTGCATTTTTTGGAGCAAAAACTAATATAGGACCCTGTCTTATTTTTGGGGAAACAGGGAACTTCCACCAAGCCCCCAAAGCCCAAGTTCTCTGCCAGTTGTATTCCCTCCACCAAGTCCAGTAACTCTCTCCCTGCTAGGCAAATATCAATCTTGCAATGAGCTTCAAAACCAAGTTGCAAAAATGTAATACTTCCAGGGAAAGGTTAGTGTAGCCAATTCCAGCCCTACTGAATTTAGAACCAGCCTTTCCAACCACTCACCAGGAAACGCACTGAATGGAGGATTTTAACTTCAGTGAGAATTAAGGAAAAGAGAAGATGAATTACAAAAAATAGAAATATGCTTTTAAAGCAACAAGTCAAATAGGAATCAAAGAGTTACCACATAAAAAAGTATAATAGCTACAAGAAACTCCCACACATAGAAAATAAGAAAGCTATCTAACCTAAACTCTATAGGACCTAACCCACAGTTTTCACAAGGTTTCTGAGCTAGTGCAGAGTGCCAGTTCTTATAATGTGCTGAATCCCAAGGTTCAGAGTCCCCATTTTATACATTTTGCCCATCCTCTCAGATAGCCACCCTAAAGCAAGCAGTGGGCTTTCCTCCAACCTTTCTGGAAAAACCATTCTCTAACACAGAGGCTCCCAACCTTGGGTAACCAAGGTGTTCTTGGACTAAAACTCCCAGAAAGCCCAGCCAGCACAGCTGGTGGTGTAGGCTTCTGGGAATTGTAGTCTAAGAACACCAGAATTACCCAAGATTGGGAGCCGCTGCTCTTGCATATACACTATGGCAGCTTATCAGAATATAGCTGTGGGTCAATTTATGACTTAGCTTGAAGCTTTGAAGTGGAATACATAGACCTTGCACAGCTTCTTAGCTCTTCCGAAGTCCAGATGGCTGGCAATCTCTCAACCTTCCCAGCATTTCCCTCTCTCTTCCACCAGCCCGCTGGTGCTTCAAGATGGACCCAGCCTGGCTTTCTAGCCATGGCAGAATAATTTACACAATGATGTTACTCAGGTATTTCCTGATCTTCTTCACACTGATGTATGGAAAGATGTTTTGAATGGGTTAAATTGCATTTTGATTATTTATGAAATGCTCTGCAATTATTGTTGCTTAGTCATATTTTTTTTTGTTAGAAAAAGATGATTCAGGCAAGGTATCAAAACTGTTAAATTTTGATTTTTTTTTCATTTAAAGAGAGAAAGAGAGAGAGAGAGAGAGAGAAAGAAGGGCAGAAAGAGAGAAAAAAACAGAGGCAGCTAGGCAGATAATAGGACAGGGAGCGGGTTGGTCCTGATGGAGTAGTTGCCTTAGAGCACTGGGAATAACAAATGTACCAGTCCTCTCCCATCTCCATTGCTGCCACTCCACCCATGCCCATTCTTACTTTGGAGACCTGCCTCTATGGACAGTTCCCCAGAACAGACTGTTTTTTCAACATCTGTATGAAGAAACTTAGAAATTGGGGGAACACTGACTCCATCTAGAAAACTCAGGCTTCTTTGTGAGTGCCTGGGAAAAGCTAGCTCAGAAAGTGGAGGTCAGTGTCTGCCTAGTGACTAGAAGGGAGTAACACCTGCAGCTTATCTCTGGTGAGAAAGGCCTTCAAGGCCCAGTTGGCTTCTTCCTTTGTACCGCATTAACTAGAAGATGATCTCAACTGTGTGAAGAGGGGGCAGAAACATCTCTTGTTTTCATGGACCACTGAGGGAACTCAAAGCTAGATTGGTAGGCCATCTGGAAGGCTCTGGACTGGCATGGTTAATGTATTAAAAGGGGTTCACAAGTAACATTAGTTGGCTTAGCTTACCTCTCAGGAGATGCTATGCCATGTCTGGATGGATGCACTCTGTGTATGCTATGCTGATTCTAAGCTAATGTGTGACTATTAGGTAGATTAGTTTAACTTTATTATTTCCTGGTGCTTTCTCTTGATTGTCTGAGCACACATAACACTTTTGTATATCCCAATGGTTCCACACGTGTTCCCTCAGTATTCCATTCAAAAACCTTACTGTATAGGTCAGAATTATTTTCCTCATGTCAGAAGCTGAAATTAGTGGCTTGCCTAATACCACACAGTACATTCAGGGCTGAAACCAAATTTGATTTCAGAACTTTGCAATTCACAACTTCTACTTTTCACTAATATATTCTACTCATGAGACATGCCAATAAAGGGGGGGGGGGGGAAATCCTTCATCTATCCAAGGTTCTGCTTCATGGGGGAGGGGGGAACAATAATAATAATTGTCTTGGGTTACCTAATCTTTGAGACCTGCTCCAGGGTAGGGAAAAAGAAATTAATAAAGTCATTAATATTTAAAACTTGTCTAGGAAGAGGCCTTTTTAATATTTATGTGGCTTTTTAAAACTTCAGAAAGCTGCTTAAGAGCTGGAAGGAAGTCTGTTTTTATTACTATCTTTCAGGAACGTAATTGTCTATTTAAATACCCCCCTTCTAGAATCACCAGTATAAAATACGTGCCACCTCCGATTAAGATCCTATCATATTAAAATGAGAATTCATCACAGAAACTGTTGTAAGTAATGAAGATATTTGCTGTATAATAAAGACTGGATTGCTTCAATGGGATCTGTTGCCATTGTTTCAGCAAATGACAGTATCACACTTCCAAAACACCACAAAACAACTAACTAGACAACAGGATGCAAAATTGTTACATAATAGTAAGCAGAAGCCAAGAGAACTACACTGAGTCACAGCTTGTGCTATCTCATTAATTGGTAATGTATATCTCTGTGATTCAGTTGGCTACGTACACTATTGTGTCATCAGTCATTATTATTATGGACTGCAGAAGTAAAGGTGACTGGTAGGAGCTGCACGCTTAGAAATTCAAATAATGAGAAAGAGAGAGAGAGAGAGAGAGAGAGAAAGCAAAGAAGCCAGGACCAAGTTCTGCATATAAAAGCTATGGAGGGCTGCTTATTGTAAACACAACAATATAATGATTTATTAAATGCTTTGTATCTATAATTAGTACATGGAGGACAACATCCAACTAGTGTTGGATTTCCATCAGAGGAACAAAGAGGAACAATATCCTTTCACACACATAATATGTTCCACACATTTCCTCTGGAGGACTGGAATTATAGATTTGTGTGGACTACCAAGGGGAGAAGAGGAAGCAAAAGTTCTGTTAAATAAGAAGTCTGTTCATGTAGTGTTAGATGAAACCCTGTATGTCAAACACAACAGCAATTCCTGGTTCATATGACCAACTATTTTAGCGTTTGCTGCTGGCTAGATAGCTTGGTGAGTTAGGTATGTTTGGGAGTTCAATTCCCCCACTGTGTCTCCTGGGAGAAAAGCCAGCCTCTGTAGCCTTTAGGAAGCTGCTCCATCCTAGAGCACCACCAGAAAAAGAGAAAGCAAACCCCTTTTGAGTAGTATATACCTAGGAAAAACCTGGAGATGGTCACCATAAGTCAGAATCATCTTCACAACATGTAAATATTATTTGTCTTGTAAAATCAAATAAGAGGAAAAACCAACTGAGCTGATGGCTCTTTTAGTCTAACGGAAACAGAGCAAATTAGCAAAGAATGGTTTCAGCAGAAGAGAAAGGAGGGGGAGAGAAGTTACTCTTGAGAAGTTACTATTTTCTTTGAGAAAGTTCAGGGCACTTCGATGCCCTGTTGGAGTATTCTCTCAAAGAGTCTAGAAAGTGGCATGATGGGCATGAAAGTGAGATGGAAGTTTTATAGCTTAGCCTGGTATCTCTTTGGAGACCGCTATGCTCATATCTTGCTTGGCTGCCTGACTTGTACTTTGTATGCTCTGGAACCATGCTGATATTCTGTCAAAGTGTAAGTATTAGCTTAAGTTAGCTAGCTTTCTTATTTTCTTGTGGGGACTGTTCTGGAAGTGTTCTTGCCTCAAGCTTTAAATCTTTTCAAATGTTTAATCACTCCACAGTTACTTGACTGTGTTTATTTGACTTTTGGTTTCATTTTTTAATATGCCTCACTTCCTGCTTCCAAGCTATAATTTTATGCCTCTTTGAGTCTTTAGGTTATTATCAGTGTGTTTTTTATTTCAGCTTGATTGTTGTGTGTTTTTTATTGCTGTAAACTGCCCAGAATAGTGCATCACACTAATGGGGTGGTATATAAATGTAAGTAAGAAAGAAATGATAATAAATTTCTAAATTGTTTGGAAACTTTGCCATTTTCTTGCAAATTCATAATTAAATATAAAATTTTACAACAGCTTGGTTATTTTGGGGAACAAGAGGATTGTTGGTACAAAAGAAGGGCTTTGCCTTCATCACCTACTGAATGCTTTTATATTTTGTGGGTATTTTGGTATTCCTACCTTGCAGGGTTGCAGTAAAGGTCAAAAGCACTTAACTTAGTGGTTTTTGGTTAATCCCTGGAGCACTGAACAGTGAGAGTGACTCTAGAAGTTGGGAGGTGAACCAGGCAGGAATATTTCCTCCAGCCATCAGTACATCTGATCCTCCTGAAACGTACCCACACCAGGAAAGACTGGGAAGTATAGTTGAATGGTTAGTGTGGTCCTGTCTGACTTGGGCATAATCTTGACACACAGTAAATGGTTATGGATCAGATAATGTGTTATTTATCTGTGCCTTGCATAACTGATTACCAGTTCAACAACTCCAGGGGAACACACACAAAAACACAAAAATATTCTTTTTAAAAGGATCAGCCTTTAGAGTAATTGTTTTAATTGTGTATCATTATTTTGCTGCATTTTTGTTACTTGTTGCTATTTTTCTCTGGAACAAGGAGGATCAGGTTTTCTGGATGAAGGAATGAATGAATGAATGTCTACCTTAGCCAATCCACAATCAGAATATAAACCAATTCAAAGGAAAACAGAAAACAACAGCGCTGAGTATGTATTTCTCTCTTTATTAGAACCAGTAAGACTAAGGCAGGAATGTAACATAAGATGAGGTTTATCTGAATGGCAGTATGTTTCATGGATTTGCATGCAGGGAGATCACCTTCATTATCAGCAGCCTTACAAACACTTCATGCTTCAGTACCACACAACACCATTGATTTTTCTGATGAAAGAATGTCAAGAAATGAGCAAGATACTGCAATTTTGGCATTGTCTAATCTATTCCATCCATATTTTCCTAGTGCATGTAAAATATTCAGTGGAATAACAGAAAATCAGCACAATCAGAATGCTTATGAAGCTAAGGAGGTTGGAGGGAAAATACAGGTCACACTAAGAAGCACAGCATTCATGAAATCAAAACAAGCAGAAATCAAGGGAGTACTGACAAAGGGTATTATTACTACTGCTGGAGATGATACTCTTTCTTATAGCTCAGCAAATCCTCTTACTAAAGCTGGATTTATAGGAACCACTATACACTTCAGTAATGAACTGTGCAAATTTCTGCCATCTTTATCTGGTGTATGGTGGGGTTTGTGTGTCATGGTTTCTGTATTTTGCACACAAGATACTTTGTGCAAAACCTGTGCCTTTGCTCAGAAACTGCATCTTTTCCCTTTTGAAGCTAAGCAGACAGATATAAAGACAATATTTAGAGCTAAAAACAATGAGTATACAAAGGTGGCTTACATAATTCAATTACAATATATAAAGCTAAGAAAACACAATGAATATACAAAGGTAGCTTACATCATTAACTGAGGATAAACCAAGTCAGCATTCACATCCCATTATAATGCTTAACATTACAAGTGAATGGGCTAAATGATCCAGTAAAGGTAAAGGTAAAGGTTCCCCCTGACAATTTGTCCAGTTGTGTCTGACTCTAGGGGGCGGCGCTCATCCCCGTTTCCAAGCCATAGAGCCAGCGTTTGTCCATAGACAATTTCCCTGGTCACGTGGCCAGCGCGACTACACACGGAACACCGTTACCTTCCCACCTTAGTGGTACCTATTTATCTACTCACATTTTTACATACTTTCGAACTGCTAGGTTGGCAGGAGCTGGGACAAACAACGGGAGCTCACTCCGTCACGTGGATTCGAACTGCTGATCTTTCGACCTTGCAGCCCAGAGGTTTTTTGCAGTTTAACCCACAGCGCCACCACGTCCCTGCAAAAATGATCCAGTGCTACTCCCAAATAGAGCAGAGCCATTGCAATCAACGGAACTTAAATTATTGGTGACTAAAAAGTCCCATTAATGGGTTTGCCATCGCTGAAAGTCAAGACTAACACTGGATTTCTTCTTTTGTGTCCCCTTTGCACAGAAGTCAGTAATGTGACTTGCAAGAAACCAGAATAAAATAAAAATTAAATTGGGAGGGGGGGAGGCAAGAAACATGTGTAAAAACCTTTAAGCATATTTGCTCAGGAGTAAGCCCAACAGCTTTCTCTGGGTCTTACTCTGAGATGGAGGTAGAGGATTGTAGCCTACATTGGCTATTAAATGAACACACACCAGTGAAAGCTAACCTTCACAATGCAAAATTATACCCCCTTTTCCAGATTTAGCTGTTACCCCCATGGTGCTCCCAGACTTTCCTGCTTGCTAGAAAATGCTATTGTTTCCCTGACAACAAGGATCACATTCTGGTTGTCCATGTCGGGACTTGCCAGGAAGGGGGAGAGACTATTTTTGTATAGTTGTGTGTTTTTGCCATAGGCAAGGATGAGGTAAGTGTCCCATTGGAGGTCAGCTACTGGAAACACTGGACAAAGGCCATTGTACTGAATCAACATGACTACACACAGCTATTGTCAAAATCTTCCTTCCTTCCTTCCTTCCTTCCTTCCTTCCTTCCTTCCTTCCTTCCTTCCTTCCTTCCTTCCTTCCTTCCTTCCTTCCTTCCTTCCTTTCTGCCATTGTGCAAATTATTGTTTTTGTCTCAAGCTTTGCTGACTTGCTAAACCCTGAAGGGAGACATCCTGTCAATCTTTGTGAAGAGAAGATGCCCAAATGCAGGACCATTACAATAAGGGAAGTCTCGGTAGGTTGTCAGGAGCAACTACTAGGAGGGGGGAAAGCACTTTAACACACCTCTGAATAAAAGAAGAGAGGCATGGAAGAAGGCTGAGGCATTTAGAAATTAGAGGAAGGAAATGTAACAGCAATGCATGAGAATGGGGGGGGGGAACCCCATAGATAATATATGGATAATAATAGCAAAACAATAATGTGACTCGTTGGACATCAGAGATTTCCAGAAGTGAAGTGGATTAAGCAGAGCAA
The DNA here is from genome assembly GCA_037013535.1 of Intellagama lesueurii. Taxonomy (NCBI): domain Eukaryota; kingdom Metazoa; phylum Chordata; class Lepidosauria; order Squamata; family Agamidae; genus Intellagama; species Intellagama lesueurii. Next base: position 227,137,142 of record JBAJHW010000001.1, read on the forward strand.
ACATGTTGTTATGCAAAAGCCTATGATGATGCCTCAACAGCAAATATTGAACCAATTTCTTTAAGTGCAAAGTTTTCTATTTCTTTCCAGTTTCTGTTTTTTGAAGAGTGCAAAAATAAAATTGCACTTTTGAGTGCATTTGTGTATAGACGAGAATTTGGTTTACAATGAGATGGTCTCTCTGGTAAAGAATAATAGAAAGCAATCTCCAGATCGTCCCTAAATTAGGTGGTGAATTTAACTGGAGCTGAATTAGAAAGTATGAAGGCACTTGCAAAAACAGTTACATCAACACAGGGAGTCTGCCCTCATCCTCCCGCACAAAAAACCTTCCATGCTGTCAGAACAAAATCACAGATAGTCTATAGGTGTAATCAAAACTTCCTTGTTGCATCAAAGACATATTATATTTCTCCTTGGACACACCGACATAAGTGTGGATGAGTCCTTAGCATTTTGTATAGCAATATTACCCCTAGTTATGCTGGGGACAGGAATGTGGTTCGTGGATTTTGATGAATGCACTTCAACATCTTATTAGTAGCACATCTTCGCAGCTCACACCTAAATATATGCCAAGAGCTGATGAACTAGCTAATTGGTGCAGCAAAAAATCAGTGAGCTAATGCAGACTTAATTTGCTACTTGTCATAGTACTGACACTAGCCCAACAGGGATGTGAAAAGCCCTTGAAAAATTCCTTGGTTTTGTGAGTGATTTATCCTGTTTCAATGAGAAGAAACTGCTGGATGGGGAATTTCCAAACCTTGTGAGATTCATCCCCCAGAGGAGAAGAGTGAGGAAAGCAGTATTCCTGGGTGTCCCACAAGAACGGAGTGTCTTGATGTGCAACCTGCCCGTAATAACATTAACCACTCAAGGTTTTTGCAATAAACACAAATATGTCTCTGCAGTAGCCAAAGCAAAACGAGTGTCCGGGCCTGTTCAGACAGGTATATATAGATTGCTGTTTGGGTCATTTTTGGTGTGATTTGATTAAAACCAAATTATGGCATCCACACGTGTTTCTACTTAGATTGATCCATCTGGCCCCTTTGAGAGCCATCCTGCTCATATCTTGTGCAGGTCTAGGGCTTCTGTGGGGTTATGTTTTTTTTGGTAAGATTCATCACACTTCGATTTATCCTGTTATGTAACCTGTGTGGATGTTTATTTCACACCCAAATAGAGTTGTGAGTGGTGTTATTTGAGATGACAACCATGTGATGCATTCGGTGGGTTGTGATATTAAAAGGGAGGATGGGGAAACCCACTCCTCTATTTTCATCTTCCTTTAAATATATATATATATATATTTTCCTAACTGATACAGCACAATTCTAATACCCTGCCAAGCCGATGCATTGCTCTTTCAATATGCCACTTATTTTATTTAACTGAAAGAAAAGAAAATGAAAATAAAGCCACTGTGAACAAAAGCTGGGAGAAAAGGCAGGGAAGGAGCCTCTGTTGACTCCATGGGCTCAACCTCCACAAGGCAGCAGAACCCCGGCTGAGGAGAAAGGATGGAGAAAGAGGGGGTTACCTCCCTTCTGTCTCCCCAACCTTCACTCCAATGTTCTCCCCTCGCTGCCCTCGGATGTTGTTAATGCTGCTGCTTTCTTATTCACAAATAAACTGGGCAAACTTACACACAAGTAAACTGGGGAAGCTTTGCTCAGAATAAGCCAGCAATCCAAATATCTGTGTGGGCCCTTCTCATGGGAGAATAAACCTCTCCAGTGTGAAAAGAAAGATCACTCAAGTGAGAGATAAAATAGATCGCACAGAAGATAGGAACCTTTTAAGCGTGAACCAGACCACTCTCAATGCTTCTGTCTGGACAGGCCCTCCGTTTCTCATTAAAAAGCAAAGCATACCTACACAACAAACACAGAAGGACTGAATGGTTGCTGCTATTGCTGCTGCTGCTGTTTGGGATGGGGGGAAGCAGCCCCAGGGCCACATATGACACTTTCGACACATGTGGTACCCTTTGCCACTGTCCTTGCTGCTGACTTTGTGACTACTTTTCTTTACTTCTTAGTCACACTGCTTCCAGAAGCACCTACATTCCAGAAACTCTGAGATGCTTTGCACAGAAGTCTCACAAGCTGCCTCCCCACCGTTTTTTGTTTTGTTTTCTTCTTAGGAGGGGGTTCCAGCATGCCTCCCTGATTCTGGGAAGCCCCCTCCGCCCATGAGTTGGGACGTGGTGGCTGAAATCCAGTAGTAAGACTCAACTAGAACAGGCCCATTTGAATCAATGGAACTTAGACAGCTGTTGACTCTCAATTGATTCCATGGGATTACTCTTGCTGCAGCTTACTACTGGATTTCAGCCACTGAGTTCCGGTGTGTTTCTCCTGCACTGTACAAAGGGAGTTGTGCAGCCAAACATGTGGCAAGCCAGGGGTTGGTTCCCTTCTGTGACAGCCAAGATGTTGTGGCCCATAGATCTTGGCAGTTATTTGTTTATACTTGATGCATTTGTCTAACAGCCATATTGCATTGTACCAGGTAGATATTGTGATAACAAGACTTTTCTTAACACAAATGATGCATAGGTCTCTTCGAATGGTTGTTCACAGTGCCATTCCTAAGCTTTGGTGTGGTCTTAAAGGTACAATATTTCACCATCAGGTTGCTCTAAAAAATGTGTGAAAAAGCAGGGCTAACCTCAGCCCAGCCTTTCATTGATAAGTAACTCCGAATACATTCTTTTCTGCTCTGCCAACAAGGAGTGTGCTGCTGCAGAGGGTAGCCTTGATTAATTGGATGCTGTGAAGCAGAGGATCATTTGATGATTGGTGCAGACATTCTTAAACAGAACAGTTAGAAAATAATTTGGAAGCCTGCATATGCTCTCATTATCTTGCTCATGAAATGATGCATTTGTATCCCTGTTTTTGGAAAAGAAAACTAGATCTGATGTTAGTTATGCAATTAGCACTTCAAAGGAAAGCTAATAGTGATAATAACTATGTGGGTTAAGTGCGTGCCCTAGGTTGGCAGAGCAGAAGGGAAGCAGGAGAGGTGGTTTAACCCTTTCTCCCTGCCACAGACCCAACCTTATTCTCTTCCCCAGTGAGTAGAATCCACATGGAGGAGCCCTCATTGGCACCAAACAGATGCTCATACCTGGGTAGCTCACACAGTCCACCTATGTAGCAGCATTTCCCTTGTGCACTGTTGTTTGTGTGCTCTGTTCAATTGTTCTTAAAGAATATTTGTGAGTCTCTCTCCTTCTATCCTCACTTCCAGTATGCCAAACCAACAGTCTGAAGGAGGCTGAGGGAGGCCCCTTTGGTGTTGTGTGTTTGTTTTCTGGCTCATATAATAATAATAATTTCAGAACTGCAAAGCTGGAAGGGACCCTATGGATCATCGCGTCCAGTCCCTCTCAAGAAAGCACAGTGAGGAATTGAACTCCCAACCTCTGGCTGTGCAGCTAGGTAAAGGTAAAGGTTCCCCTTGACATTTAGTTCAGTCATGTCCGGCTCTAGGGCACAGTGCTCATCCCTGTCTCCAAGCCATAGAGCCAGCGTTTGTCCATAGACAGTTTCCATGGTCACGTGGCCAGCGCGACTAGACACGGAACGCCGTTACCTTCCCACCGTGGTGGTACCTATTTATCTACTCGCATTTACATGCTTTCGAACTGCTAGGTTGGCAGGAGCTGGGACAAGCGATGGGAGCTCACTCCGTCACGTGGATTCGATCTTACGACTGCTGGTCTTCTGACCTTGCAGCACAGAGGCTTCTGCGGTTTAACCCACAGCGCCACCACGTCCCACAATGCAGCTAGACGATGGATCTATCCGGCAGTTCATGGGGAACCTGTATGGGCACAGAAGCCTTTCCCTCTTTAAATGGTTGCTTTTGTGTGTTGAAAATGAATAAGTTATTCATCTAAGTAAATAACTCAAGTTAAGCCTGAGGCCGCAATTCAATATCCTCTTAAATGGGAGGAAGCCCCACAAAATTAATCCGTCTTTTGAGCAGGTATGTGTAGGATTGCATTGTACATTAAGTATTTCTTGTTAAACATAATCTGAAAGAAAGAACTTGGGCTTCATAACTTGTAGCCTGCACCACACATGGTTACTCAGAAGTGCATCCTGCTGAGAAACACACACCGGTCTGAATTCTTAGATCCTATGCTTCAGGAGGTTCTGTTCAAATATTGTAATTTATATCCAAATATTAAGCCATTTCTCCCCCTTGCCACATGCCTTAAACATTCAATTATTCAAAATCTTGTCTTGACAGAAAATAAAAAATGTTATTTGTTTAGCCAAATTGTCCCAACTTGAAAATAATCCAGTCCTCCCACTACAAAGGATTTGTAGCTAGTTACACTATGGCTTTGTAAAGGGTAATAAACTTTGCTGAATTTCTTCTCTGACTTCACACTTCTGATGTTCCTGTGAAGTGTCATGAGCTTGTTTTGTCACCCTGACAACTATGTCACCTTCACACTTATTATTTGTTGTAAAATCATGTCATGTCATGATCCAAAATCCCATATCCATCCACTTGAAAACATTTCTTTCAACTGAGAGTATGTAATTCCCTTTAAAACTGCATTGAGAATTCTTATATTACTATTTCCCTCAAAGTAACTGGACGATCGATAATCACTGTTAAAGAAGGAAACATGCAATTAACTTTGGCCTCCGATTGTTCCATTTTTCTTTCATGCTTAAATCATTGTGCACCATTAGTTCCTTGGTCTCAAACAGGCATTTCTGTCCATTGTTGGACTTTGCTGTGAAGGGAATTTCTTGCCCCTGATGGATGTCAGTCAGACAGCTGATGGGTGAGACAGCCAGAGAAAGGCTCAACTGAGTATCTTAAGAGGCTGACAGGCTGACATAAGACCAGGTAGCACGGCAGGTATGTGTTAATCAATGGATAGGCCCTCGCAATTTTTGCAAACTGCATCTCCCATATTCTCTCACCGTTGGCTATTCTGGCTAGGACTGATGGGTAGTATAGTCCACAAATCTCTGGAAGGCCACATACTGCACCCCTGTCTTAACATACAAACTTGTCAGACTTTCTTACCAAAGGGAAAATGCAAGTGATCTCTTATATCTGCTTACATACAGAACACATTTGATGTAAATATCCCATCCCACTAAAAGCAGCCCAGTTCTCTTTGGCTTTCAAAGTACTGACACAACTAGGAAAGGACAAAAGTTTTATTTGCTCGGGTTTGATAAGAATTTACCAAATTTATAACCCCACCTATACACACAGGGATGTGCATCTGGCATCCTCTCACTCTAGAGAGAAATCATTATACATGCATTCTTTTCTCCTTGCTATAAGATTTCTCCATCTACAATCCCCCCCCCTTTTTTTGTAGGATTTTTTTTTCCCTAAAGAAACTCCAAGAAATTGCAGGTTTTGGTAGAGTTTCCATCACACCGTGGACGACGAAATGACAAAGAGGTGAATTCTGTCAACCCTAAACTCCTGTTAGAAACTAAAATTACCTAGTTGTGGTTATCATATTTTGGACTATCACAAAAAGACAACAATGCTAGGAAAAAAGTGAAGACAATAGGGAAAGAAGAACTAATATGAGATGGACTGACTCAATAAGGGAAACCATGGTGTGTAAATTTCGAGGTCTGCTTAGAATTGTTAATGATAGGACCTTTCAGAGGTCTTTAATTCCTAGGGTCACCATAATTTGTAAATGACTTGGTGGTACACAACACACATATGCAAACGGTCAAGGATTTCATTTCTGTTCATTTTTAAAGAATCAACCAAAACTAGCTACCTTTTCCATCCTTGTAGTGGAAGGTTTCAGAAAAACAAATGTTCTGGCCAACTGAACAGCAAATGCCTGATCCTCTCCCAATTAAGGCCAAGGTGGGAGAAAAGCAAAGGCCCAAATTGTAATCAAATCTATAGAGGCGTCCTGTAGTTTTAGTCATATACTATTAGTTTTATGCTGATTTTGCACTGCACTCTGCTCCTGGATCTTCCAAAACTGATGTGCTAGCTGTATTAATCAAATAAACACCAGGCTCTGGTGTCAGAGTTTGCTCTACCGCTGTACTAACTGTGAGCTCCACCTTCAGATACAAAGCCTTACAGCTAAACCTCTACATGTCCAACCATTTTTATTTCAAGAATGGTAATTCATGCCTCTGAGAATTCCCAGCCTAAGAGAAAGAGCGGCCATCATGAACTATGGAATTTGACTGTGTAGGAAGTCATAATTTAAAGCCGAGCTTCTTGTTTATGCTCTGGGTGTGTCATCCAACGGAATCATGTTGATATAAGATATCCTGTTGATATAAGATGGTGAGCTAAATTTACGAAGTGGGGAGGCTGCCATTACTGGTATGGTGTTCATGGTGGTGTGGAGGAAAGGGGGGGAAGAAAGTAAGCTGTTATTTTTATGAAGATGTGAAGCTGCCTTATATTGAATCAGGCCGTTATTTCATCTAGCCAATGTGCTTAGCAGTGGGGCAAAGGAAGCACCAAGCTACACAGAGGTATCACAGCTCTTGCGTAGAACAGCATCTCTCCCACGAAAAGTTCATCGAGGTACACAGGATCTAGCAATTTCCTGCATGGAACAACAAGCAAAAAAAGCAGGGGGGAGTGGAGAGAAACAAGTGAGACTGCAGGAAGCCAGGAAATTTCACTGATGCAGGAAGAAGTCTCAATGGGGAGTTTCACAACCCTGGGACTCTGAAAATTGCTAACCCTGGGACTCTGAAAATTGCTGAAAATGAGAATTTTTTCAAGAAATTGTTATGCCCCTAATGCATGCTCGCTTGAGCTCTTTCGAGGACAGGCAGGACAGAAAGTGCCATTTACAATTTACTATGCTACACAACTGGACTTGGGCCATTGTCTACACTGGCTGGCAGTGATTTTTCAGAGTTTGAAACAGAGGTTTTTCTAGCTTAAATAAGAGATGCCAAGGATTGTGTCTCTTTCCTTCTTCATGCAAAGTATGTACATGTTGTGTACGTGACCTATAACTCCTCCCTGAACATATTTTTCATGGACTCTGAATGAAGTGTTGGCCTCCTGTCTATCCCCTCTTTTCTTCCCATTATCCCCACTTTTTAATTGTGTCCCTTGCATAGAAACAACTCTGGAAAGTATTCTGAGAACATTGACATTGTGGACAAGGGGCAAAGGAGGGAGCTGTGCGTTTTTTACATGCAGAATAGCTTCAGTCAACTATTTTTTATTATTTTTTTTGGATTTTTTTTTAAAATGTTGTGACCAGATCATAAATCTGTGTGGAGGCTGTATATATACATATAACCCCCACCCAGATTTATGACCTGGTCATAAAATCAATGTCAAATGACAACTGAAAGAAGAAGAGAGAATCCATGTATGTTTATTTCAGAAAATTGCAATGGATAGCAAACTGTAGACATGACATTTAGACAGAGGTTAAAAGAAAAGCTGCCTAGATCAGAGAAGGTCTATTATCTCTTGAAAATTATGTATTGGTATTGATGTTGCAGCTTTTGACTTCTAACAACCCATATTTGGAGATGAATGTACACTGAGCGTTTATTTAGACTGTTCGCATCAGCTTTGTCACCATTATCTTATGAAAAGCCTTCTACATCAAAAAGAACTCAGGAACAGCTAAAGGTAAGAGCAAATCAGAGGGTTGCTTTTGATGAGTATGATTGCTTAAGGACAAACAAGTAGATGTAGGTCCTTCGTTGAGTTCATTTTTCTACCTGTGGCTAACATTTACATATCTATTGTCAATCCTGGGGGAAAAAGTTGAGCAGTCCTGTTAAAGAGCATCCATAAATTCCAGTGGATTTATCAGCTATTCTTATGTGGCAGGTGAAAAAAAGAAAACAAAAACTTGGTATGCATACTGAGCATCAAGTACATGGTGCGTGGACACAATCCTGTGTCTCGTGCAGCCCTCTGTGGTGTGACTGTTTGGACAGTTTCTGAACTTGTGTAGGGGTAGGTGTACCAGACACTTTCTTGTGAAGGCTTGGAAGAAGTCCAACTGCTTGTCAATGGACCCTTGCATGAATGGAAGGAATGGACAGGACAGGATTCCTCCCAGAAGGAGGCAAATGGTGGGGAGTCAGGTACCATCTTTGTTATTTGGCACAGCACCACCCCCTCTTTTAAAGGTATTTCCATCCCCATGCCCATGGCAGGGAAAACATTTGCTCCACTAGCAAGTTACCTGGTACTGTAGCTCACTAATAGGACACATGTTTTGCATGTCAAGTTCAATCCCTGCCACGATCTCCAGTTAAAACGTTCAAGTGGTAGGTGATGGGCGAGACCTCCTTGTACCAGAGAGCCTGGAGATCTGTTGTAAATCAGAAACAATACACAATACATAGCGAAGTGGTCGGAACTGGCATAAGGTTTCCTATATTCCCTGCCTTGTGAAGGAACTAGGACACTGAGGGATACACTGTAAGCAGAAGGTGACTGGAATAGGGTGTTTGTGCCCCACCTCAAGATGTCAGGGAAGGTGTCCTGCTGCTAAGGTCACACATTTTCCCACAGCCACATTTCCTTCATGCCACTGATTTTTTTATTTTACCACAGAACGTAGTCTGCAAGCATTCACCCCCAGTGTGCTCAAACAGGATGGTTTTCCAGCCTCTTTTGACTGACCCCTCCATTGAACACGACATGGCTTGCAATCCTAGGCACACTTACCTCAGAGCAAGTCCCACAGAGTAATTCCTAATAAAGCAGTGGTTCCCAACCTTAGGTAGTCCAGGTGTTCTTGGACTGCAACTCCCAGAAACCCTGGCCAGCACAGCTGGTGGCGAAGGCTTCTGGGAATTGTAGTCCACGAACATCTGGAGGTTGAGAACCACTGCAATAGAGCTTACTTCTAAGCAGATGAAAGTTGACACTGCTTTCAGGGGTGTTTTATGACTTCTACTAATAATAGATTTTGGCTGCTTCTAGACAACAGGCTTCTAATAAAAAGCACTATGCAGCAATTGCCGCCTTTATTCCTTAAATTATCTTCTCTTCTAAGCAGATAGCTGGAAGGAACAAAGGGAACACATGGGAGGTCTGCATATTGAAGAGGACATTGTCTGGACACCCAAAATAAATAAGGAAATGAAATGAAATATTTAAGAAATCCATGAATGGAGCATTGAAATTGCACAGCAAAGCCCTCCTCTAAAAGTTCCACTGCCATTTAGGTGAGAAGCAGACAGTGGAGATGGCCCATGACTAGAAGAGAAAGGTCAGAGCAGGAGTTTCGCCCACCTCTCAGCTTATGAAAATCAACTTGCTTGCTTTGGAGATCAGTCTTCAGGGCTTCAGTACAGGATTTCTTTGAAGTCTGATTTCACAAACACGGAAAGACGGTCACTTTTCTGCAAGATAAGTGTGCTTTCAGCTCTAACTGTGGGCTCTCTGTAATGTTTGCTTCGGGCCTTAGGAACCAACTCAGGGCCTGCTGGAAGAAACCGGCAGAGGGATCATTGCTTTCAAAGTTGAGCTAAAGTCACGTGGACTTTAGCCCGGATACAAAAATTTTGTGTTGGTGTGTTTGCCGCTGCCCATGCCACCTGTAAAAACAATGTCAGGCATGGGTGGGAGATAACGGGGGGCACAGGACTAGGGAGTGGTGATAGGGGGTGATTGGGGTGGTGGAGGGCAATTGAAGGGGCAGGCAAGGTGGCAGGCTAGCATGTGTGTGTTCAGGCTTTCAGAGATGGCAATCTGGTGGGCGGGCAAGGTGGCAGGCTGGTTAGGGGTTTGCATGAGGGCTGGCAGGCTGCTGGGGTGAGATGGCAGGCTGGCAGGTGGTGTTTGGGCTTGTGAGGAGGGTGACTGGGCAGGCGGGCAAGGCGACAGGCTTGCAGGGGGCTTTTGTGCTCATGGGGGGCGGTCGGGTTTGTTGGGCCGATTAGGCAGGTGAAGTGGCAGGCTGGCAGAGGGGCGATCAGGCTGGTGTGGGGGCATCAGTTGGGCAAGTGAGTGGGCAGGTGAGCAAGAGTGAGGTTCATTCACACATGTGGAATAGATTCCAATGAATCAATTCCACCTCTACCTCAAAATAAATGTATCTGTGGCAGAGAAGCATAACAACTCATTCCCCGGCACATTACTCTGTGCATGCATGTACCTCATGCATACGCCTAAATTTGAGTCAAGTTTATTTTAGCAGAACCTGATACAGGAGCGGTTTTTACCCTGAACCTGTTTATTCCAACACAATATACAAGTGTGAATTAAACCTCCAATTACAAGCAGGCATCTCAGCATAACCAGGAATTCTTCTCCCCATTCTGCCTTGGGGAGAAAGAAGAGCCCCAGGTCCAAATTTCAGCTCTTCAGTCACTGCAGGACTGTTGCATGCACCACACAAAGAAAGCAGCAATTTATTGAGCAAATTTGATAGGAAAACATACTATATATCTTACTTCCATAATGTGTAACTCAACAAGGGTGAATGATTTCTCAAAGAAGGAAAATCCTAGTGATCACCATCTTGCTATAAGTCTAAGTCATTTTGATTGAATCCAATACATGATCTCTGGGGGAGTTTTCATGGGGAAAAGTATAAATCTTGTTCAAAATTGTTAAAAGATGCCAGCTATTGAAACAGAAAAACATAAGAGGAAAAGTTCTTTTTGAAGGCATCAATTTAAACCATGCCATGGTTGTGATGTTTTCAGCATTAGAAAGGGCTCAGCAGTGTACTTCATTAAAGTAGAGGCAGGGGGACCCAGAAAACTTTTTAGGATGAGTTGCTCTACCCACAGTACCTAAGAACTTCACATGAATTCAATACAACCTGTCGATAATGAATTTCTTAAGGAATTCACACACAGGCATTTACCAGGTGGAGAACATGGGTCTTGACCAGTCTTCAGTTTGAGCAATACATAGTTCCAAAATAAAGGAGCAATGGTTGGTGAGTTAATTTGAAAGACAGCTGTCTCTGTGGGCATGGAGGTATGGTGGCAGTTGTGTGAGAGCACACCTTTTGAGGCACGTGTAGCCAGATATGCATGTAACATCTGGATAAAGGGCAGCATGTTGTAACTGTAGCCTCCAGAACACACTTCAGAGAACTGCAGTTTGTTTGGAAAGGGCTAACTAGACTATACAGGTGGAAGGAAAACACCAGTTGTTGTATGGTTTTGTTACTATATGTCTGCTAAGCAGAAGAGTTGAGCTTGGAAGAAACCAAAGGGATGTCTGTAACTTGCCCAATATTGTATAGTGGGACTCCCATATCCACAGGATCAGTATCCACTGATTCACTTATCCACAGCCTGAAAATATTAAAACTATTAAAAGAAAAATCCTAGAAATATATATTTTGGTGATGTAATTACCAGAACTGGCCACTAGAGGGAGACAGAGACCATGCTGTGTATAGCATTCATTATAATCTGCATTTTTCAACATGGGGGGGGGGGCTTGGAACTGATCATCCACGGATATGGGTGTCTTACTGTATATTATCTTTTATTGATTTCAAACATGACTACATGGCAAAAGGAAGCATGAAAACAATATTTCTCATCCATGATAAATAGAAACATTTGACACGTACAAGATTCAGATCCTCAGTCTGCCTATTTCTGCTCAGTTTTTTTCCTGCATCGTTCACCTATTCATCTAATATTTTTTCCACATTGTTCTATCAATCCTGCCTGAATTGCCACAAAAATCTTCACTGAAATATGCATGTAACCATTATTGTAATATCTATTTATTCTCACAATACACATTTGTGGATGTATTCCCTCCACATACTTTGCAGCTGAGAATGGTCAGAACATTCAAGGATTGTGCAAGCCAGAAGATAATAGAATTCTAATCTGCACATGAGTCCTGGCAGAGCAGAGCAGAGGTCAGTCTGGACTAGAATGCAAAAAGACTGAACTCCTATACGTATTGTGTCTGGGGCTAGATTTATTTTATTTTATTTTATTTGTAATGAATAGTGCTTTCTCTGTACATCAAGTCAAAAGTTTTTCAAATTTATTCATGAAAGGATCGACACCCCAGATGTACAACATAGAAAAGCTAGTTGGCAGCACCGTTGGAGTTGACTGCATTGATCACATATAGCCCGAAAACTTCCCTCACTTCCCCAGGCTGTTGTGGATGCTCATCATTAAACATCCAGATATCTAGATTTAAGGCCAGTGATTCATAAAAACATTGATTTTGCCTTTGAGAAAGATTTCTGGTAAAGTGGAACACTGGAAGAAAAACACCTTTTACGATAGTAGGCTACTTAGAGAGACGTGGGCTAGAAAGAAAGACATCTTGATGATTCAGAAGGATTTGCTATGGGACACTGACCCAGTGAAGTATATATAGGAGAAAGAGCCGGAGGTTGGAAAAGTTACTATTGTTTTGAGTGCAACCCTAGAAACCTCCAGCCTATGGTCATGCTGGCTGAGGGATTTTGGGAATTGTAGTCTTAAAAAAACAACATTTCCAAACCCATGTTAGAAACAGATTTACAGATCCAGTTTATACGATTAATACTCACTTGTAGCACAATCCTAGGTGTATCTACTCAGAAACTTGTCCTTTAAGTTGAATGGGGCATACTCCCAAGTCCATGCATTTAGGATTGTGGCCTTCATGGTGTTTTCACTAGGAATCACAGGATTAAAATTTAGACACTGCATTCTCAAGATTGTCACCTCAAGTGATACATCCTGAAAATTCATCTTCTGCCTACCAAAATAAGAAATTTCAGCATGTTTTCAGCTTTTAAACTTTAATTATTTATTGGTCATTGGGTTTCTCTATGAAACTGTGAACTCTACTGACCAGAGAAAAACTGGCTACTGTTGGCCATTCTAAGAGGAAACAGGAGGCACAGTTGGGTGCTATAGTTCTATCTCTGCCTGCTTTCCTCAAAACAGTCAGAAGCTGAAATGGGGTGAGATAAGCTTGCCATTCCAGAATAAAAGAAAGAGCAGATGGTTTCTTCAGGGCTCTGACATTATGGCCTACTCCCAAGTGGAAGGAATGTGGTGCTCGGGGGCAGAACTGTAGCTCAGTTTTACATACTTTGCATTCAGAAGGGGTCATGTTCAGTCTCTAGCACCGTTGTGTTAAAAGAGCCAGGTGGCAGGTGGTGTAAAAGACCTTTGCCTGAGAACATGGGTAGCTGCTGTCAGACAGAGTAAGCACTCATGGGCAGGATGGACAAATGACTTGGAATAAAGCAGTTTCTTCTGTTCATTGGGGCTACACAAAAAATATTTCTCATTCTTCACCATTTTCCAAATCTTACTATACTGAGAATTCTCACTGAGATTTTCCCCTGTACCAGTGACATTTCTCCATTTTCTGAAAATATGAGATTCCAGTCGTTTCCCAGTTTTGTTTTGTTTTTTGGAGAGGGGGTTTGGTTTTGGCTTGTTCTGTTCACAAACAAGCTGCCAACTTCTCTGTATCCACCTTAATACACTTTATAGGGAATCTTGTGCAGGAAAGATGCCATTCTGGGCATCTTGTGCACAGTTGTGCATGGACCATATTTGTTTCAGTTATACACATTGCAGGTTACTTCTGAGAATTATGATGGCATAAAGATACTGGCCAGAATCTATTGGTGTTTGCCTAAGGTTTGCATTGCTTGCCATAGTGTCTGGTCTTGTGCCTGCTTGCACAACTGAGATCCAATCTTTACTCAAGGGCTGCCCCCAGAGAGTGCAACTAGGGGAGATGGTCTCCACCCCTTGGGTTCTCAATTGTGGAGAGCCCCAGGGGTCGATTATCTCCTCATTGCTGTTCAACATCTATATGAGACTGCTGGGAGAGGTCATCCAGAGGAGTGACATGTCATCAATATTCAGGTGACACACAACTCTATCTCTCCTTCCACCTTTCTGCAGTGGATGCTCTCCTGTCCCTTGAGTATTGCCTGGCTGCTGTGCTGGAGTGGATGAGGGACAATAGACTGTGGCTGAACCCGGATGAGATGGATGTCCTTCAGGTGGGTGCCCCTGGTGTTTGCAGTTTGGGCAGTTTCCTCTCCTTTGGCAGGACTACTTTCACTGCCAGGGATGAGGTGCAAAGCCTGGGCATTCTTCTGGACCCAGCAGTATCAATGGAGAACCAGACAGCATCTGTGGTCTGATCCACCTACTTCCACCTTAGATGGACTGCACAATTGCACCCTTACCTGGACATCCGGTCGCTCACCATGCTGGTCAATGCACTGGTAGTCTCAAGAATAGACTACTGTAATGCTCTTCATGTGGGGCTTCCCTTGAGGTTGACACGGAAACTCCAGCAGGTCCAGAATATGGTGGTAGGCTAATGGGTAGAGTCAGTAAATACCAGCATGTCTCCCGAACCCTGGCTGCAGTACATTGGTTACCTGTCTGCTTTCGTGCTGGCTTCAAGGTGATGGTTGTAACATATAAAGACCTAAACAGTTTGGGACCTTGGGACCTGGCAGAATGTCTTCTTCCGGGAAGAACTGCCCATCCTACTCATTTGTCATAGGTGGGATGTCTGAGGGTGCTGACCCCAAGAGAGGACCGAAGGGAGAGGACTAGGAGTCAGTCCTTCTCAGCAGTTGTACCTAGACGTTGGAATTAACTACCTCCGGACATCCGCCTGGCCTCCTCACTGTTAACTTTCAAACAACTCCCAAAATTTGGTTGTTTAGATGGGCATTTCCATCAATGGAAACCCACTGAAAATTTCAGCCACTGAGTCAATCTTACCACTTTTTAAATATTAACTGTTGATTATGTAACTGTTTAATAATTGTTTTCTTTCATGATGTCTATATGTTGATTTTATTTTATATTTGTAGTATTGTTACTCTCTGATTATGCTGTGAACCACCCAGAGTGCCCTCAGACTAGACGGGCAGTATACAAATCAAATAAATAAATAATAAACTGGGGTATGACTGGGGTACATTTGGCTGGTGTGATCAGGCCCTAAGGCAGGGGTGGGCAATTAATTTCTATAGGGGGCCACATGAAAAATCTGAACTGTGTTCGGGGGCCAAACCAACTTTACTTAAAAATAAAATGAAACAGTGATGTTATGATTGTTTTTATTTTAAACTTGTTAATCTTCACAAATACTAAAGAGTTTTTTTGCGGTATGTTAAAGATAAGCAACTGATCAACTTTAGACAAAAAGCTATAAATGGTTTTGATGTCCGGCGGGCCGGACAGGAGCGGCTCACGGGCCGTATGTGGCCCTCGGGCCGCAGTTTGCCCAGGTCTGCCCTAAGGAGTGCAGGCACACCGAATGTCAAGCTAGATGGGTCCAAATTAGTAGAATGCAGCTTCTTATTTCAGTATCTCTAACCTACCGCCTATTAGCAGTTCTCAATGTGGGGTGCAATCAATAAAATCACCTTAAAACCTTCCAGGACAATTTTTTTAAAAAAAACCAAATACTTTAAAATAAGTTTAAAACTCAAACAAAACCAGAAATGGAAAAAGTGGAAAACTAAACTATGAATCCACTGAACCCCCAAAGCTTGGATCAATAGCCAGGTTTTAACTTTGAGCTGAGGTCACGAGCAACTTTTTACTGGAGTAGGTGAGGTTTCCCCAGAAATGTGGGCAAGGCACTCCCTTGTTCAGTCCATGAATGACCCCTGTTGGTGTCACAGCCAAGAAAGTCCTGCCTGAAAAATATATCAAAAGACTGGTATATGGCAATCAAAGTTTTGAGATCTGTTCTGCATTTAGTTTTAATGTAAGTCATCGAGGGAAGGCTGTGCCACAAATAGATGGCATATGAGTACCAGAATAAACCAGAACAAAGCAAGTGCATTTTCTGGTGAGAAATGCACTTTTAATAGAAAGTTCTCTGTGTGCTATTAAATTAAAAGTGTGCGCAGTTCTTAATAATAATAATCATGTCTTGCCAAGTCAATTTTGACTTATGGCAATTCTTTTCAGGGTTTTCCAATTAGAGAATGCTCAGAAATGGTTCACCATTTCCTTTCTTCCGGGAGTGCCCTGAGATTGTACAGCTTGCCCAAGGCCACACAGGCTGGCTCTACTCACAGGAGGCACAGTGGGGAAGGGAACTCCCAACCTCTGGTTCTGTAGCCAGATACTTAAACTGAGCTATCCAGCCACAGCCTAGTTCTTAGATAGTCACATTATCCTTCGGAGTGACCTTTCCCAAATTGAGAACAAGACTCTTTCTGCTCTCCAGCAAAACTGAGGAGGGGATTAACTGAGCTGGATATGTGGAAAACAAAGTGATTAGCTCACATGAAACAAAGAAATGCCAAATAAGCTGCTGGATCTTGTACTGTACTTGCTACATATGGTCATGCAACCATATGAAGTTAAAAGTGGCAACAATAAGGAAAGCTGAGACTAAACATTTTTTTTAAAAGCCGACATAATGAGTGAATCAGACATAATATTTTCATAACACATACCCTTTATCGTTGATGTATTATGTGGAATTACCCACTTCTCCTCAACCCCTAGGATCAGTTTGCAAGTACGCAGTGCAGGATTATGGTAAAATCTTATAAAGGATTATCAATGACATTGCATAGTGCAGCCTTCGCTCCTTCTCTGTGGAAATTTCTTTCACAATAGCATGCAGATCCATTGGTCCTTGGCTTTCTGTGCCAATCTCTTTTTTAAAAAAGTTGACAAGTTGGGCTATTCAGAAATATGTTCCATTGACATCTCAGCAGCTCAGAGTCTCACTGGGGAAGTCTCATCTCAGCCAAGTCAAAGGAACTTCTCTAGCTGATCATCAGCTAGAGAAGTTTCCAATGCTGCAGCTTGTGGTTACATTTTATTTTATTTTATTTTATTTTATTGATATGCTACCTTTCACCCTAAAAGGGACTCAAGGCAGCTCACAATAAATTAGAATAACATAATAAACACAATAAAAAACACAGTAGGATGTAATATTAAGAAATAATTAAACAAATAACAATATTAAAAACCAGTATTTCAGAAACACTTGAAAATATACCCAGCTCTGTTCAGTATATGTAGTTCCCATTGTGATATAGTGGATGCAGTGAGGGATTAGGACTCTAGAGAACAGGGTTCAAATCCCCGCTCAGCCATGGAAACTGACTGGGGGAGTGGAACCGGAAAAAACACTCCTTAAATATCTCACTCACCTTGAAAACCCTGTTAGGGTCACTATAAGTCGGTCCCAATGGACAGCATGCAACAACATTGAGTATATACAGCATCTCATAATGGCACCTACTTGTGCAAGGCAATTAAAAGCCTGCCCATTTTCTTTTCTCAGTTTCTCTGTCAGCCACTTCTGCCAAACATGGGATGGTCCCAGGCTGCCACATGAACATCTTCATGGATTATCCCATGGGTTCTGGAATGGTATCTTGGAATATAACCTCCCAGAGAGCTCTTTTCCACAACTGGTATAGATGGCCTACCTGGAAGTGTCTGTTTCTGTAAGTAACAGAGTAGCCCTACTTTGACGTTCACCACCCCCTTTGTCCTTCCCTGTCCTTCTCGATGGATCACACAATCAGGGGAATACATACGTAGGCCCAGGATTAAGAGGAGTCCATAAACCAATCTCCCTGCTTCCGCCCTAGCATGTGGATGGTGACAGGGCTTGGCTGTGATGACTATGAGGCATGGGTAAGTCCACCAGCAGGCATGGCCCCACTCTCTGGGTCCACGTCATGGCAATGACATGAGCCATAATAGCTGCAAAGGGGTTTTGTATTTATTGTCTAAACATAACTGGGCAAAGCGAGCCAATGTCAAGCAGCCTGAAGTCCCTTCCCTCTAATTTCCTATCCTGTGCCCATGTGTGCATAGCAATCTTTCACAGAAAAATTGCTTTATTGAACTAAAACTCCCAGAACTTCCAGCCAGTGTCCATGGTAGCTCTGAGACTGAGGGAGAAATTTTGCCAAGCGCTGGCTCACAGTTGTGGGAAGACAATGATGGTTGAGTGAAAGTTTTCTTGCTCTGTTGCTCAGTGGATCTCTATTTCAGATCATCAACAACAACATCACATGCACCCACACATGATAGCTTATTCTGCTGAGGGAAGGGCACCATATATTAGCAGGACGTTTTCTATCTAGTAGAGCTTTCCTAACGCTAGGAGAGCGAGGATTCCGTCTTAACCAATCCTCTGCCGCCCCTATTTCCTGCAGTTTCCCCTGCAAATCTGTTAAATCTGTTTTAGAGGATAAGGAGACCCCCCATGGAATAGGGGGAGATGGGACTCTGGGGGCTGAAGAGGAAGGGAGAAAAGGCTAAAAGTTCCTTCTCCCTCCATCTTTCTGTAAATGGGAATGTCCTGGGCAGATCTTCACTCAGGGACATTCCCCTCCCACACACACACACTGCCATAAAATTATGGATCTTATCCAGTGTGGAGACAATGTACTGCACATACTTTTCTATGGGGGATGGGGGATACTATAAATAGAGTAGTACTTGCAATATGCAGATTGTGAGATGAAGAGGAATAGTGGCTTCTGGCATAAACCGGTAAAATTGTAATAAAAAGGAACAGTAACATGTCCTGTTTTCTAATTAAGTGATAATAGTACTGTTGAACTGTTTTATGAGGCAATAATCCTTCTCCCAAGTGGGTAAACTAGGAGGCTGAAAGCCAGGTGCTTTATCTCAAGCATGGCACTAGATTATTGCCTCATAAAACAATGCAGTATTACTTTCATGACTATTATCATCCTCAAAAGTGTTGCTGGATCTTTTGAGACATTTCAGATCTTTACATCAACTAATAGAAATCTGATCACAACTCCATGCCATTCTGCTTCTGTATGTGTGCATTCTTGTGTGTGTGTGGATAGATAGATAGATAGATAGATAGATAGATAGATAGATAGATAGATAGATAGATAGATAGATAGATAGATAGATAGATAGATAGTGTTACTGTTGAAGAAATTAACAATCTTGCATGCAGCCTGGCACTGGGTTTCAGAGAGAGGAGGACTTCTCCCCCCATAAACTAAGGTGCCTGTCTTCTGCCACTAACCATTTAGCAAAGTCCCTTTTCCCAGGCTTGAGGAAAGCTCCTGACCCACTTCCTGTCTGCTTGTCCCCAGCTGTTTGTTTGCTCTCCCTTCTTTCTCTCTTTTGTTTTGGACCCAATGTGTTAGCACAGACTAACACAACTACCTCATCTAAATCTATAATTAATGCTGCTTTCTTACCTATTTTTTATTCATCCAAGTATCTTTTCATTTCTTCAGTGATATCATTCCAATTCATTTCTTTCATTTTAATTTTGATTAGATTACATCTCAATCACTAGATACGTGTAGTAACCATTTCCCTCCCTCCTCAATACAAAGCACGTTTATGAAGTTTCTGTATCAGGAAGTAGCTCTGCTCATTGACCTATTCCAAGGTGCTGATTTTTAGGGGGATGGTGGGGGAGGAAACCCCTCTAAAATTGTTGATATAGCTGACATGCCCCAATAAAGTAAAGCATACAAGTCTTTAAAAAGGCAATGTACAAAATGCACAGCATTTTTCTAAATAGCAATGTCAAGTTTATTTGTGTTGCTCCTCTCACCTAGCAGAAAGGAATCAGCAGAATAAAACTGGGATATGCGTGTGTGTGTTTTTTGAAATAGCAGCTAGAAGAGGCCAGTCATTTAGTCACTTCTTAGGAATAAACAGTTGTTTCAGCACTGCTCTAGATAATAAACTGGAAGAAAATCATGAAGTAAAGGCATAGGTGCCAACCCCTGACTCACTTGGAACCAACAAAGTTGCAGCCTTCCCCCCCCCTTCCAGTTGTGATTGTTTTGTGTGGTTATTTCTGCCCCCAGCCCCTGCATCAGGTGAGCTCAGCTGACAATCAGCACAACTTTGATACTCCTTTAAAAACCAACAAAACATGCAAAACTGAATAATGCCCACCATCAGTGCTAGACAGAAGCACTTGAACACTCACTGCAGCAAAAGGGATAAAAGGGGGGAAAGTATACTTTTAAAAATGCCTCCTTGTCGCCATTTAGAACCTATACATTATAATGACAATGCACAGATTTCCCGTTGTCAAATATGACAATGTACCTCATGTTGTCACTCTGTGAATGAAGAGGAGTTATACTCACTTAAGGTTTTCTGTAATGAACACAACTCTCTCTGCATGAAAGTAGGTTTTGCCCCCCATAATATTACTAGTATTTGGATGGAAATAGAGATGAACACAATTCTCCCCCTCCCCTGCAAAATTTCATGGATACATCAGAGTAGTGAAAGGAAGTGGATTTTGTTGATCTATCGGAAGGATGAACCTTTCCCATAAATCAAAATAGTTGCCCCCGCCCATCTGCTGTCCCCATGAATATTGCTAAAATGTTGGCAACTTAAGTCTCAGCCCTTGACCCAACATTCAGGGTTGGATCCAGAATCTGCCTTCAACTAGCAAAGGTTTGCATTTATTTTTGGGTATCACTCAATCCACTGGATTCTGCAGGATCCCCCAATGCTGCAGAGTCATGATGTGCATCCTTTTCAGGGGTCTGAAGGCTATGTATTTTGGTAGGGCTGTTCATGGTCCTTTCCACTCGCCCAGCTGTACGTGCCTAAACATGAATCCAACTCACAGGATGATGGAGAAAAATACAGCATTCATTACTCTTGTAAGTTTATTCATACCACAGAATAGCAGCACGACTGCAAGTACATGGGGGAGAGCTGGTCACTTCATAGATAGAATTTCATTGGCTCCTGAATGTTTATATACTATATTAAAAACCGGAATCAATCTCATGCAGTCTTACCTTGAACTGATCAGGCTCTAGAGTCGATTCGTTTAGTTTGGTTATGTGAAAATAAAACTGTCTGTAAATTATGACATAATTCAAAGAACCAATGTGTTTGTCTGCATGTGTGTATTTGTGTGAAGTTGTGTTGAAGTAGCATCACAGGAGAGGGGAAAAAAAGAAGAAGAGGTTTTGGGATAGAGACTTCAAAATTAGGATCAAACCTTGGAGCTCCATCTGTATTACATGAGCCATAGATCGTTCACTATGGTTGAGGCGGAATTTTAAAAAGCAGCTGCTGCATAAGGGCAGAAGTACCTGCAGCATTGTGAGCTCTAATTGCAAAACCAGACATATTCTCCCATTCTGCTTGTTAACCTTTTTCAGACATTTTCTGTCATCTTCTTAAGTTGTCGGAAACCAACTTCAGAATATTTATATAGCTTATATATTGGTAAGAATAGCATGTGTTTTATATAAATTCCCTCCCTTCCTGCCTTTTCTATTTCTCCCATCCTTCATCTTAACAAGGATTTACTTTAAAGATCTGCAGCCCGGGAACAGTGAAATAAAGGCAGATTGGAACAATGTTTATGACAGCATCAGGGCTCATGGTTGCGTAAGCTTTCTTTTTGCGATCAAAAGAGAAAGAGAGTGAGAAAAGATCCAGAATGGTATAAAAATGCCTATAAAAATGTTTTGTATTCCCTCGCCCCCCTGGTTATGTTCATTTCTTAGTCCCGCACTTCCAAGAAGCTAGAAGATAACCATACTCTGAAAATCCATCTCTACCAACTCTGAGCAACAAAGAAGAATACACTTGAATTGCTTTTCCCTATCCATATCGCTGTCCTGTGGGGTGAACTGGGGGGAAAATATGCAAATTGTGCAATTCCATGCTGTAAATGCAGGTGGAAATGCCACAAGCAAATTTATTTATTTATTTATTTATTTATTTATTTAATGAAAAGACAAGTGCCCTGCCCTTCTATAGCTATTCATCATTTAGGGAGCCCGCCAGCAATTCTATCAGATACCCAGTGTAATTAAGTGGATAGAGTGATGGACTATGACTCAGGAAACCTGGGTTCAAAACCCTGCTCAGACATGGGAACTCACCGGGGTGATGGTGGTGGAACAGATAAAACCACACCTGAAATATTGCATTCACTTTGAAAGCCCTGTTAGGGTTGCAATATTCAGTTCTGACTAGATGGCACATAATACACACAATGACAATTAAAATCAAGCATAGGATACAATACATGCCAAAAGAGTAACAATAAAATAAAACCAGAACAATATAAGATAAAAGGAGTAGGGACCACACACACACACACACACACACACACACACACACACACACACACACACACACACACACACACACACACACACACACACATATTACAGTTGAACAGGATGTTACGGAGAGCTCATTGTTAGAAGCAGCAAATCCTCTCGTGTTAAAAGCTGTTTGACAGAATAGCGTTATTAATATTTGGGCATACTCGCCATGTGAAAAAGAGGGAGTGTTCCAGCCCAGCCCTGCTCTGTCTCTGATTATGTTGAACTAGACACATGAGCAGGAGAGTCTTTGTGGGGCTGCCCTATGTGAAATAGAGCCTTAGAACGCCAGTGGCCCAATGCAGAGGGAGAGCTCCCACAGAAAGCAAAGGTTCTCCTGTTCAGAGTTGTCCCCATCCATGAACGCAAGATGGCAGAAGTGATGGCAGAGTGGTGGGCCTAGTGCACTCCCCCAATTGTGTGGTGAGTGCAGCCAAATAGTAACACCTTCTGACTTCCCATAGCTTGCAAATTAGTATGGATTTCCTCTTTGTCATACCACACCTGCCTGAGTCCTCTTTGGAGGATGAAGGTCAGGATGATCCTTTCTTAGCAAGAGAAAGCCATCCCCAGTGGGAGGACACAAGAAGCCAGCTTGTGGTGTCCGTTCAGGAGGGTAGGGCAAGGAGAGACCCTGCCAGGAGAGACTCAGGACCTTCAGAGGACAATGAAAGCCTGGCAGACCAGCTATCCCAAGGTCTTAGAGAGTGTAAAAGACAGGGTGGCCGAGCAAAGAACTCTAAGCAAGTGAAGCTGATGTCCTCAAGGAAAGTGAGGCATCAGGTGGAATTGGAGGAGGTCACATGAAGAGCTACAAATGCAGCTCTGTCAGCCAGACCAACAGAGGAGACAACATTGAGCTCTGGCTTGTGTTCTGCCCAGTTTCTGCATTCCTGAACTATACCTGCCTGAACTCCCTTTGCCCAACTTTGATTATTTTCTAATGATGCTCCTGCCTGCTGTATATATGACTTGTAAATGACTTACGGATAGACTGCTTGACTTTGGGCTCTTGGTTGTTCTTGTGTGCTCTAAGTGTAAAAACTGGACAGGCCTTGACTACCTGCTTCTGGCACTGGTCTGCGAAACCTCACAGTTTGTTCATCAGGCTTCGTTTACATTCTAGTACCGGAGACATGAATCTTGGAGAAGTCTGCTCTGTTGAACTGCTAATGGTTTTCCTTTTTTCTCATGATCCACCAACTGTACCTAAAACATGAAAATCAAACACCTTGTCTAAGCATACATATCCATACAAAAGCAAACAAATAAACAAACAAACATAGAATTGTGGCACCTTTTATAATTCAGTGTGAGCTTTCATGGAGACATCTACTTCTTCAGACATTTAGACAAGAAAGTCTTTGTCATATGGGTGCCAATCTAGCTTCCTAGGGCAAAGAAACCTGTAATGTAGCCTTGGCCATCGAGAAGGCACTGTCTCCTGTCCCTACCAATTGTGTTTTCACTTAGGCTGAGACCCTTGGCATGGAAGAAGATGGTCTCAAAGGTACCCTGATGCTAAGCCTTTGGCGGACTTTACAAAGCATTACCAACACTCTGGAGACCAGAAGCAAACTGGTACCCAGTGCAGACCTTGCAAGACAAGTATAATATGATCCCAGGCAACAGAGAACAAGTGAAGACTGTAATACTTGGGAGCATTCGGGAGAACTGGCAATCAGTTGTCTTCATGTTTTTTGTTCAGTTTGTTCTTTTATTGTTGTCGGCACTGCATTTGTATTGCTATTATAAAATACTTTCATGTTTCTTGTTCATGTCAGTATCAGTGTTAAGCTGCTTCCTAGATTCTTTTGGACAAAAATGGATTGTTGGATTCCCTACCCAATGGGGCAAGGCATACAGGCTGGTATGTACGGGCTTTGCCTTCTGGCTCATTAATGTCACCATCTCTACATACAGTGAGGCTTCAGAACAAGAATCAGCTCTCTCTAGTGGAAAAAAAGTGTGATAAAATATTCTTAATAATATTCTTTTCACCGCACAACCCAGTAATCAGAGGGTAATCATACTGAATCACTCAATGCTAATTGCAATTAAACAAATGCAATTATACTACAGTACAATGCAGTTGATAATCAGATCAATACTATTCCTGGAGAACAAAATTCGCTAATTATTCCAGGTGAGTTAGCTTCCAAAATTCCCACCGATGAAATGCTGTACGTGCAACAAAGCAAAATGAAAACATAAATTCAAGCATTAGAAAATACAAAACAAAAATTAACACTGCCATTAATTAAGACAGAATCAATAACCATACTGAATTCATACAAAAATGTAAAAAGATATATGTGTTTAACCTAATTATTGCTTGCATATGTACAAAATGTAAGTTAGGAGTAATTTATTCTTCCATGTGATTGTGTCCATTAACTGGGCAACCAATTCTCCAACCCCCAGCCTAGGGATGTTAGAAATTATTTAGGAGTGCTCTCTTGAGATGGGCATGAATTTAAAAACAAATTGCAAAATTTGTCAAAAATTGCTAATTCATTGATTCGTATTTGTATGAATCGATATGCCCAATGAATACAAATAGATGATTTTTTGAAATTTTTGATTTGTCAATTTGTTGGGCTATAAAATGGCCCCCCAAGCACCTAGATACATCAAAATTGCTGAGAAGCTTTTACTGACTCTCCTCCACAATCTCTCCAAGTTTGGTGAAGATTGGGTTTTCCCCAAGCCAGCTGCTAAAGAGCACTTTTGTGGGGGACCCACTTTGTGGGTGTATAACTCAGATGTCCAAAACCCAATCCTCACTAAACTCAGAGGGATTGTAAAGGACAGTCAGTAGAAGCTTCTGTGTGATTTTGGTGTCTCTAGGTGCCTGGGGGAAACTTTCCTGGGTGGCCCTCCTTGTGGGTGTATAACTCAGACATCTAACACCCAAACTTCACCAAACTTGCAGAACTTGTAGAAGAGAGTCAGGCAAAGCTTTGCCACAACTTTGGTGTCTCTGGATTCCTGGGGGTCTTTTTTATATGGTTTAAAAGGCAAAATGAATTGATGAATTGATTCATCGATATGTCAGAAAAAATTGTAAATTTGTTATTTGTGATTTATCAACCTTGACAAATTGTAAATCAAAACAAGTCACAATTTTTCTGATTTGTGCCCATATCTAGAACTCTCAGATTTGTTTCTGCATAGTATCTGTTTCGCAGGGCTGGAAGAGGTGGACCTGGCACAAAATAAGCTTCTCCGTTGCCTTGCTCATTCTCCCTCCCTTTTTGGGCTCTTTCACTAGCTGAACTTAGCCAGCAGAGCAGTTTTCTTGGCAAATCTATGAGATGATCTGGCTGAAGGGCCATTCTGCCCACACAAGGGGCTTCTGCCTATTTCTAACCTTCTACAGCCCCTGCTCCCCCGCCCCGAGTTAAGAGTGCACTGAAAACTGGTGATCTTATAACATTTACCTGTAAGTAAATCTAATTCAGGCTTGATTTGATGTTGAAACTAAGCCTGTCCTACTTTGCTCATAGCATGAGAGGCAGGATTCTCTAGAAAAGAGAATAACTCTGAGAAAGGTGGAAGAAGGCAGCAGGAAAAGAGGAAGACCAAATATACAAGTTGGACTGACTCCCTAAAGGAACCACAAGCTTGAGTTTACAACAGCTGAGCAGGGCTGTTGAGGACAGGACTTTTTGGAGATCACTTGTGCATAGGGTTGCCATGAGTCAGAGGTGACTTGATGGCACATAACAACAACATCCCATTCAGCTTAGATGAGTTTAATTCGATGTAGACATGTTGGTAGTTCAGTGAGTTGAGTATCTGACTGTAGAGTCAGAGATCAGGAATTCTATTTCTTGGTATGTCCATGTAACCTTGGGCAAATAGCACAGTCCCAGACCACCCTCAGGAGAAGAGGATGGTCTACCACTTCTGAGTACTTTATACCTAGAAAATCATGGGAAGTCAAAATCAACTAGATGATGCGCAACTATTATTAAGTGGTGTATAGGATTGTGCTGCTAGGCACATAACTAGGACTCCCATCATCCAATCAAAGAAAGATGAGCATTGGCACCCAGTGCTTTTTTCATTAATGGATATGGCTGGGTGGATGGATAGAATACTTTATCACACATGTTGCTTTTCCATGGTGACATCCATGCATAAGAATTCACAAATTTGTCAAGAACTTAAATTCACAGAAATTTTTATTTTAGCTTAGTTGTTACACTGGATCCATAACATGGTGAGCTAGCTACAATTTTTGGCAGAGTAAGTTAGTTTGCTCTTCACTAAATATAAGCCCATTGGGTTGTTACAACATATTCACACATGTACTAGATTTTTTTTTCTGTCTTTGTTCGGGTTGTTAATTATACTTTAAGTGGATTATATGGTGATTTCTAGTAGATCACCTTCTATAGTAACTGATGTTAAGGCTTCAAAGTTTGACACAGCTCTCCTTTAAGCAGTCAGGAAAATCAAAATAGTCCTTATCTTTCTTGCTGTAGATGTCCGACTAATGCGTATTCATATTATTTTTTGCAAAAACATCTGAACAGGATGCAAATAAGAAAAAGCAGAAAAATCCCTTTGTCTGAAACCTTTCCCATTACCCCTCCCCCATTTCCTGGCAACTCAGGAAAGTCATGGCTGTCTTCAGCAGGGCTTGTGATCAGGAGGAGTGTTCAGAATCAGATCCATCCACCAGGTACTAAACTGAGGTGATTTATCTTGTGCATCTTGGTTCATTATCACTGCATAGAAGTAGAAACACAGCTGCCAAGTATCTGGAAACAACAGCATTGACAATGTCCCAGATACACATCACTTATCTAGTTAATAACAAGAAGAATAATCTCTTCCTGCTCACTCTGAATATTTTTAAACTAACACAAGTCCTGATAAGCTAAACAGAACAAAAGAGATCCAGCAATAGGATACAATTTAATACTTACTTCTAGCACATGAATGGAAGCCGCCGCCACCACCACCACCAGTACTACTACCACTACCACTACCACCACCACCACCACCACCACCACCACTACTACTACTACTACTACTACTACTACTACTACTACTACTACTACTACTACTACTACTACTACTACTACTACTACGGAATTTGGGAACAATATCAAGAAATTCCACATAGTACTATAAGCAGTTACAGATCTCAGATCATCAGATCAAAAAATGGCAAATATTAGGAACAGCATACATACTGCGTCGATATTTAACAGATACTTAGGTTTTTGGTTAAAACTTGTATCTGTTATATAATACCAGTCAATGTTTTTATAATTTTGACTGTGCCTGGAGTTTTATAATAATAATAATAATAATAATAATAATAATAATAATAATAATAATAATAATAATAATAATAATAATACCTTGGAATACTAGAAGCAGACAACATCGTGCACACAAAAGTTAAAGAACTGATAGAAAGAGAATATATCAAATGACTGCAGAAAATCTTAAAATCAAAATTAAATGGGGGAAATACAATCAAAGCCATAAACACATGGGTCGTTCCAGTAATTAGATACCCAGCTCAAATAATAGATTGGACTCAAAATGAACTAGAAGAATTGGATCAAAAAACATGGAAACTAATGAACATGAACATGCATCACACACTACATCCAAAAAGCAATGTGGACAGATTACATTTACCAAGAAAAATCGGAGGCTGGGGATTGTCCAAAGATTGCACAAACAGATTACAAAGTTAGACATGATAGAGTGGCAAAGTTAGTGCACTGGTCATTATGCAAAAAATATAACTTGCCAGCCTCCAAAAACCCATGGGAACATCAGATAGAGAAGGTGTCAGAAAATGAGGAAGTCAAGATCTTGTGGGATTTCCAGATCCAAACGGATAGACACCTTGAACATAACATGCCAGACATAGTAGTAATAGAATGAAGAAAGGTCCGGATCATTGACATTGCAATTCCAGGGGATGCCAGAGTTGAAAATAAAGAATTGGAAAAACTAACAAAGTACAGAGACCTGGCAATCGAAACATCTTGCCTCTGGAAGAAACACACTTCAGTGGTCCCCGTAGTCATTGGGGCTTTGGGAACAATATCAAGAAATTCCACACAGTACTATAGGCAGTTGCAGATCTCAGAAATCACAGCATCAGAGCTACAAAAAACGGCAATATTAGGAACAGCATACATACTGTTTCAATATTTAAGAGATCCTTAGGTTTTTGGTTAAAACTTGTATCTGTAATATAATACCAGTCAATGTTGTTATAATTTTGACTGTGCCTGGTGTTTTTGAATAATAATAATACATGCTACTGAGCTGACTGACTTATGGTAACCATACCAGAATTTTCTATAAAATACTGAGAAGTAGTTTAGTCCCTCCTTCTGGTGGTGCTCTGGAACTTGGTTGGTTCTCCAAGGTCACACAGATGGCAAGGCATGTAATTCCAGCAGCAACACACATTCTGGGTGATCTTGTGTGGTTCATCTGCAGTGAGACACAGTGGGAATTTGAACTCCCAGTCCCTAGCTCCACAATTAATTGTTTCAACCTACTGAGCCATGCTAACTCTTAATAATGACATATGTCACATAAATTCCAAACAGTTTTATAAACTGTACTGGCATCACCATTAACTTCTAGCTTCTTCAGCTTTCTGTGTAACAGTCAGGGTGGTGCAGGAGTCAGAATGTTGGAATGGGACCTGACAGAACTGGTGTTCACCGTGTCATGAAACTGCCTGGCTTGGTGATCTTGGCCCACTAACCTTTTACATTGCCAGCCTGTTTTGAGGACGAAATGGGAGTTGCAGTGTTCACTGCCTTGTGCAGTGGTCCCCAACCTTGGGCCTCCAGATGTTCTTGGACTACAACTCCCAGAAGCCTTCACCAACACCTCTGCTGGTCAGGATTTCTGGGAGTTGAAGTCTAAGAACATCTGGAGGCCCAAGGTTGGGGACCACTGGCCTTGTGGTTATATAAACGTTAATGTGACATGACCACAGGGTACATGCATTAGCATACATGCAACTCTAACTGATGCAGTTATAAACATGTACATGTATTTCACGTAATCCTTCCCTCACATAACTTATTCAGGAACATGTTTGAGCCGAAGAAGGCCATTTTCCAAAGGCATGAAGGGGACTCTAAACTGAATATTGTGGTTGGTGCACACCCCTTTTGTTATGTGCCATGAGGTCACTTTTAACATATGGCAACCCTATGAATTAATGGCTTCCAAAAGGTCCTGCCATTAACATCCAGGTCAGGAATTCCAAACTAAAGGTTTTGTGTGGGTGATCACAGAACAAAGGAAGGCTAATTGCCTTAGAGAAAGAACAAAGGAGTCGACAGCGGATGTCCAAGCCAGCGGAGCCTACAGGCAACGCCCTGAGAGCTCTTTTATTTACTTAGCATGATTTACATAGTATGTTGTGAGAGAGACAGATAGGATACTAGTTACCTAATCGTAACCAGGATTGGCTGAAATAACCCTTTGATCTTATGCTCTACCTCTAAGCGAAAGGGCAGAATAAGGGGTTACCCCACCTGCTGGCAGCTGCCGCTTCCTGCCAGGAGTGTATGCACGTCACTGGAACAGAATGCAGCTACAACCTTTAAGCAGAAGTTTCCCAGTTTTGATAGCCTTTATTGAGTCAATCCATCTCATGTTAAGTTTTCCTCTTTTTCTATTGCCTTCCACTTTTCCTAGCGTTATTGTCTTTCCCACTCTGTCTTCTCTTTCATGGTATTTTCAAAGAGCGATGCCCCCAGTTTGAACCTTTTAACATGTCCCTAATCATCATGTAATAATTCAGATCTTCAACACGGTGGCTTTGATGGTCCCAAGATGTTTAGAAACATAGGTTCTCAAAGTATATCCTTTTCAAACCCTGAGCAGCACTGTGAAGTGCTTAGCTGAAGCAGCAACCTTCCTCAGCAAACAGCAGCTCCTCACAAAACCGTGTGGATAGCACCCAACAGATTAACCCTACCAAAGGTAAGAGAAAATCCCCTAGTGCTGAGCTGTTCTCAGAAATCCTCTACTAAACAAGCCATGACTGAAATGGAATATTTGTGTTTCATGTAAGGTAGCCTTCAGGGAGAAAAGGGTAACTAAAAATAGCGACTGAGAATTCTATCTGATCTCTGCAGAGAATAAGCTGCTTTGACAGAGAAATGCCTTTTAATACCCGAACTACTGTATGTGGTTTCAGTGGATTTGTTTCCTGCTCCTTTTCTTGCTTGTGAGGTATTTCTGCAGTTACTTCTCATCAATATAATCAGGGTAGTTAATTATGTAAATTCCTTACACATCTGAGTATGCTACTGGACAGAATGTACAATTAGCTTCTAATGTAAGACCCATTTGACACTAATCAAGGATTTATGTTACCAACAGCAATGGAGGAAAAGAGAAATGTTTAGGCTTGCAAAATTTGCATTCCACAGCCTGTAGGTGCTAAAACGTAAGGATTAACACATGCAAGTTACACAGCAAGACTGTTTCACCAATGAATCCTTTATGTTGTGGGCTACAGGCAGTACAGTGCAGGGGCTGTAGCAGTTGTTGAGAGATGGAAACTGACTTGGCTACCAGCAAATCTAGCAAAGGAAAATGGCCTGGAACCAACAAGTCCTGACCTGGGCAATACTTCCGAGCACCTCTTCTCCTGGCAGTGGCAGCTCTGCAGCTCAGGGAGGAAGAAAAGGTCAGTCCAGGGCTAATGTAGATTGCTGTGACCATAGTGATATCCAACCTTGCAGACCGAACTGGACCCATTTTCACCTACCTTCTTTCTGAGGTTCCCAATGTATGGACCTCAAGAGTTAAAAAATGTTACGAAATTGTTAATGGGTTGTCTATATGTATGTGAAAACTGAGCAATAGTCTGAGGTAAGCCAGAAACCAGGAACTGTGGGGTGAAGCCCATAGTCAGGATCAAATAATAAATCAGAAAAGAAGGACAGGACAGGGTGCAGGATAGTGGAAGAACAAACCCAAGATTTGAAGGTCAAACTACAGGGCAAGACTAAGGACTAAGCCATAAATCAGAACTAAAGGATGTAAGAATGTACCAAAACTCAGGAGGAGCTCGTTGCTCAAGCAAAACTTCAATGGAGAGGAAGCTGACCTCTCCAGGAAGTCTTTCCTGTCCAGGAAGACCCAAAGCCAGCCCAGAGCCTGAGGACAGTCAATTGCTAAGCACTTCTCAGTTAAATGGCTCACCTTATAATTCTAAGTGAATATGATACAATAAACACTGTACCATTCATTTATTGTACAGCTCATATTTAGAATCCAGCCAACAGTGTCTCTTTATTGTAAATAAAGAAATCATTTGGCTGAAGATCATACAAAACAAAAGTCGTATATTCCTATTAATATCCCAAAAAAGTGCCCTTCCAATTTGACTAAATAAATAAGTAAATATTTTTAAAATGGCAAAGTTAGCAATTCCTGCTCAGACCAAATATTTGAGAGTACCAAAAAAGTGAACGAAAGAAAGTTTTTTTAAGATCATTCAACAGGAAGCTGTCTCAGTAGAAGAAGAACCAGCAATTCTTAACAGATAAACCTAGAAAATGAATTTTGCTTTCCCTGGTGCTGATTGTTAGTGAAAAATATTTCCATTTTGATACCACATGGGATGTTCTGAAGAAATTCCTCGAAGTCAGCACATTTCAAAAAATTGGAAACTACATGGTGCCATTGGTTTTCTTATACAGAGGTTACTAAAAGGCATGACACTAGACTTGATCTTGGAAAGGATGCCATAATTCTGGCCTGATCCTTCACCATCTCAATAATAAACCACAGGAAGCAGGTAGTAGCAGTAATCATTCCCAATGGGAGCAATTATTCCCATTTCAGCGGGATCAGTTATCCCACAATTGCCTACACATAAATGAGGGGAAGGCCTTTTAATAATTTTTAAACCTTGAGTGGAAAAAATTGACTCCACTCCCTCCATCATCCCTTTGTTTATGGAATCAACAAGGAGTCTGAAGAGGAAAAGTTCCTGCTCAGATGTAGACTCTATGCACAAGAAAGAACCTGGATTTTCAGGCTGTTCTGTCATTGCCTTGAGAGTGCCCACTACTACCCATCTCCCCCTTCCTGGGCCCAAAGATGAGCTTTTGAACTTTACGGGTAGTATGCCTGGAAAAAGTAGCAGAGCTACTGGAGGAGGGCAGTTTACCAACATTTTTTTGAACCTTGCAGACCGAGGCGAAAAGATTGAACGGAGAGTAGCCAGGGAGCTGTTTATATACTGTACTTCCCTGATAGACCAGATTGAAGACCACATCTCTCTAGTCCCTGGGTTCTTAACCTGTGGGCTGCGGACCCCCAGAGGGCCACAACATCCTCACAGGGGGTCCACAAAGGCTTGAAGAGATGTTATGATCTTTTTGCGGTTAAAATAGGAAGGAAGGAAGGAAGGAAGGAAGGAAGGAAGGAAGGAAGGAAGCAAGGAAGGAAGGAAGGAAGGAAGGAAGGAAGGAAAGGTGGAACAAAAAGTCTCAATTTCCCTTGCTTGCTTGTGTAAAATTTGGCTTTTCTAACATACCGCCTCTATTAAAAAACAAACAAAAGTAAAAATGGTTTATGAAAATAACTGTTTGATGGCAAATAACTGATATCTCTGCACACCGTGAGAACAAGCAAGTGGATGATGCTGAGTGGCTGTGCGAAACTCTGCTCTCATTTATCTCAAAAAGTATAGAAACCATTTGAAAAACGTAGTGTCAGAACTCAGAACACAAGTTTCAACGATTAAGCCTGATATAACAAGGCCTGTGAGTGAAATGCATGACCAGCCTTCTCATCAATTATATGAATATTGTAAGTTCCCTTTTTTCTACACAAGTTGTGTTTAATGAGGTACAATTTTGTATGTTATATTCATGTCATTTTCTAGCTTCCATTTTCATGTAATGTTTTATATAGGTGCGTCACATTAATGATTTTTTTGTTCTTACAATTTCAGTTTCTCCAGCAAGTATTAAAGACTATTATTCAAAAACACCAAGCACAGTCGACATTATAAAAACATTGACTGATATTAGATACAAGTTTTAACCAAAAACCTAAGGATCTCTTAAATATTGGTGCAGTATGTATGCTGTTCCTAATATTCCTGTGTTTTGTAGCTCTGATGGTGCTATTTCTGAGATCTGCAACTGCTCATAATACTGTGTGAAATTTCTTGATATTGTTCCCAAAGCCCCAATGACTACGAGGACCACTGAAGTATGTTTCTTCCACAAATGAGATGCTTCGATTTCCAGGTCTCTGTATTTTGTTAGTTTTTCCAATTCTTTATTTTCAACTCTGGCATCCCCTGGAATAATACCAATAAAACTTATTCTTATTCTTATTCTTATTCTAAGTTTGAATGGAATCATTCCAATAAAAATATTACAATCGAAGTGTGTGCATTAACAGATTAATTTATTTCTCCTCTCCAAATCTGAAGAATCTTCATGAGAAACTTTAAATAAGTATTTGACGCACTTTAGGGTTTGAAATCTTGAGTTAAGTCTTGGTGGTCCATGGCAACAAAAGATATTTAAAGGAGTCCATGGTAAAGAACAAGCTAAGAACTGCTGGTCTGGTCCACCAGGTAGGCTCTGCCTCCTGAACCATCATCTGATTGGCTGAGGTTTCAAACAGCCATTTCCTATTGTGATTGGCAGGATGTGATTTTTTTCCCCAGCCAATCACTCTTCAGCCAATCTCCCAAGGATCCTGGAAACATGGTGATCTCCTTGCTTGTGGCTGGGCCTTGCTGGGGTGCAACCAGAGCCCCACGTAAGAGAAACTGGAGCATCCAGGCTTATGTGAGCATTCAGTTTGTGAGGAAGGTGAAGAATACCCTCTAAGGCAGTGGTCCCCAACCTTGGGCCTCCAGATGTTCTTGGACTACAACTTCCAGAAGCCTTCACCACCACCTCTGCTGGCCAGGATTTCTGGGAGTTGAAGTCCAAGAACATCTGGAGGCCCAAGGTTTGGGACCACTGCTCTAAGGTGTTGTTGGCACCATATCTTCAAAAACCATTCTCACCAACACAAGAACTCTTTGATAATAGCCAAAGTGTGTGTAGGATTTTGTGCTATCCCAAATGAGGAGTAAAATGTTGTGATTTCTTCTTCTCATAAGTAAAGTTGAGACAGGTAAGAATTTAGATTCCTAGCAAAAGGCTCAGCAGCTTCGGAGGTAAGCAAGAGATGGCTTGTACTTTCCTGATTTCATATGAAGTGAATTTTTATTGTGTATTTTGAAGGTTCTGCTCGGGGCAAGCATCTGAGAAGTTGTAGGGGAAGCAAAATAAACTTTAATAAGAGGAACGACATTTCTGCACACAGTGAGTCACCTATCTGTGGCTTACCAATGCTTCACTGGGTGTTCCAGATTTGAAACCAAGACTTCAGAGTTGAGAAGGAAGCAAAGTAAAGACTCTTGAAATAGCAATTTGATTTTAAAAGCTCTCTTCAAATAGTAACCTAATGTATTTAGCGACTTTGATCTTCAGTATTCAGTGGAGCCAAGGCCTCATATATTCATGGGTTAATGCCATAATTAGTTCTCAGTTTGACCTTTCATGACAGGAAAGCCAGAGGTATGTAACTGGCTTAAGTACTGGGCTGAAAACCAATGCAGACCATTCTCTTTGATCTACAGGAGGACCAATAATTCCTTGGAAAGGTCATTTGCTGTTAGAAATAAGCAAAAGCAGCCCACATTTGCTTTAAACTGGCTTCCTGAAATAAAATACCTATCTGGCATATTATTGATTTTCATTAGGTATAAAAAGCTGGCAGCTATCCACAGTTTATTTGAATTTAAAAGCTTGAGATGCTAGTCAAACAACCATGGAATTAGAGTTTTGACATAGCTGTGCTCGAGCGTCTGGAGTCAGGTAATGAGAAATGGGCTATCCAAGAGGAGTGAGGTCTGCCTGTGCTAGGGAGACCATACTTACAGTGTGCAACCCTGTTGGCCTCGTCTGTCTCCATGTCCTCTGATGAATTATTGGCTACAGCAGCAACAACTGATCCTCTGCCATAATCTCCCCACAACCCAACAAAAAGTGGGCCTGCAACTCAGTTTCTAATGATCTAGAAACTGGTGGCAAAGTAAAGAAGGCTATCAGCTTTTGCCATGGGCGTTCTTGGCTTGAGACTCTGTTGTCCCAAATGATCTAATCCAGTATTTCTGAAGTGTCTGGTCACCAAACATCCTGGCCGCACCAGCTGCGGCCTCAGGGAATTGATGCTCAGACCAACTGGAAGGTTAAAGGCAGAGAATTAGTTTTATAATCTACCTTTATGTAGTCATGTGACTTAAATTTTTGTAACTCAAATCTGACAGGGAAGCCACTGTTGTTTCATGAAATACATTTTTCTTTCCATTTTACACAATTAGAATTATGCCAAAATCTATGCAGAGTATTACTGTAACATGGATCAATTCTGAAATAATCTCACTATTCAAATATGAACTCTAATCTTCCTTATAGTAGAAATACCTGAAATATAAATCCTAGTCACTCATTATGAGAATGTATGTATTCCACATGCAAAGCACACTGTTATTGCTTTCTTTGTGTGAAAGCAGCAGCCTCAAGAGGGAGAGGCTCTGTATCTCTGTACACTTTTCTCATATAGCAGAATCCCAATTTTGACATTCTTTTTTTTCCATTTGCATTCTAGTTCACATGGAGGGCCTACATAAATAGACAGTCTCTTTCTCTTTGGATTGTTACTTTTGTGTCATTAAAGCAACAACGAAGTGGCATTAGCCTGCTCTCCTCATCTCATGTGGAGTATGTTGCAGAGTTTTGAATTTTAGTTTAAAATCTCTAGCTGCACAGCAAAAATGCAGGGGCTTCCAAAGCAGAATTAGCTTCAAGTCTCTCAAGAGTAGGTGACCCCTTATTGTCTCATCAACTGGCACTTACAATCTCAAAAACTCACTCTGATATGTTGGTAAGAGAAAGAATAAAAAGGTTTCATTTACTCACAGTTCAGAGATCAAAAACAGCATGTGGTATAAAAATTACTGATTACAACAACAGGCCTCAACAGACTCCTCTGCCTGCTTCCAGCAGACTTTTGCAAACTACATTCTAACTGCACTAACTGCTAACTGCCTGCATACTAAAAAGAGGGGGGGCACTTAAGTAGAGAGGTGAGACTCTTTTCAAAATCAGAGGAAGGGAAAGAACAATTGGTTACTATTAGATTGATTGACAGTCACCCAAGCCCAGAAAGGTCCCTCCCAGCCAAATCCACTAGAAGCAGCAGATCAACTCCAGCAGAATACACACAGTTGCATAGCAAGAGAAACAGTTTCTCAGCTCTTCTGGGTGAGAAGAAACCTTAGTCAAAATTGACAGGAATTATAGTATGGCAAGTCAGTGTCAACTAAGAGTGTGTCTAGAGACATCTAGAGAGAATGTTTCCTTCCTGCTATTACTTTGCTCATTGTTGTTGTTTAGTCGTTAAGTCGTGTCCTTCTTTGCCTTCTATTTGCCAGGAGGTGATGGGACCAGTGGCCATGATCTTAGTTTTTTTGATGTTGAGCTTCAGACCATTTTTGGCGCTCTCCTCTTTCACCCTCATTAAGAGGTTCTTTAATTCCTCCTCACTTTCTGCCATCAGAGTGGTATCATCTGCATATCTGAGGTTGTTGATATTTCTTCCAGCAATCTTAATTCCGGTTTGGGATTCATCCACTCCAGCCTTTCGCATGATGTATTCTGCATATAAGTTAAATAAGCAGGGGGACAATATACAGCCTTGTCGTACTCCTTTCCCAATTTTGAACCAATCAGTTGTTCCATATCCAGTTCTAACTGTTGCTTCCTGTCCCACATATAGATTTCTCAGGAGGTAGATAAGGTGGTCAGGCACTCCCATTTCTTTAAGAACTTGCCATAGTTTGCTGTGGTCCACACAGTCAAAGGCTTTTGCGTAGTCAATGAAGCAGAAGTAGATGTTTTTCTGGAACTCTCTGGCTTTCTCCATAATCCAGCGCATGTTAGCAATTTGGTCTCTAGTTCCTCTGCCCCTTCGAAATCCAGCTTGTACTTCTGGGAGTTCTCGGTCCACATACTGCTGAAGCCTACCTTGTAGGATTTTGAGCATAACCTTGCTAGCGTGTGAAATGAGTGCAATTGTACGGTAGTTGGAGCATTCTTTGGCACTGTCCTTCTTTGGGATTGGGATGTAGACTGATCTTTTCCAATCCTCTGGCCACTGCTGAGTTTTCCAAACTCGCTGGCATATTGTGTGTAGCACCTTAACAACATCATCTTTTAAGATTTTAAATAGTTCAACTGGAATGCCATCACCTCCACAGGCCTTGTTGTTAGCCATGCTTTCTAAGGCCCACTTGACTTCACTCTCCAGGATGTCTGGCTCAAGGTCAGCAACCACACTATCTGGGTTGTCTGGGACATCCAGATCTTTCTGGTATACAGTGAAACCTCTACTTACAAACTTAATCCATATTGGAATGCTGTTCGTTAGTTGAAACGTTCGTAAGTAGAGGCAAAATTTCCCATAGGAATGCATTGAAAACCATTTAATCCGTTCCAGCTGTTTTTCGTTCTTATCTAGAGGCGCCGTTCACAAGTAGAGGCATTAGTTCTCATAGGAACTAATGCAAAGCCGGTTAATCCGTACTCTACCACTAGGGGGAGAATTTTTTTCTTTTTTTCCCTTTTAACCTAAGATGACTTAGGTTTAAAAAAAAAAGGCAGGGAGGGAGGGAACAAACACCTTTTAAACAAAACACCTTGAAAAGCACCTTTTCAACCAAACCAAGCCAAGCCAAGCACCTTCTAGGTAAAAAAAGGGCAGGAAAGGAGGGAGGGAGGGAACACCTTTTAAACACAACACCTTGAAAAGCACCTTTTCAACCAAGCCAAGCCAAGCCAAGCACCTGCTTGCACCAACAATCAGCAACCATTATTCAAGCACAGAACTCCTCATCACAAAAAGAGAGCAGAGAGAGGGGGGGGGGGTAGAGACTTGAGTCTAAACTGCATTTTAAAGCCTGCTTGCACCAACAATCAGCAACCATTATTCTACTACAGAACTCCTCATCACAAAAAGAGAGCATAGAGAGGGGGGGGGTAGAGACTTGAGTCTAAACTGCATTTTAAAGCCTGCTTGCACCAACAATCAGCAACCATTCCAGCACAGAACTCCTCATCACAAAAAGAGAGCATAGAGGGAGAGGGAGATAAGACAATGGGTGGGGGGGGGGAGAGCCTTGAGTCTACAGTATACTCCATTTTAAAACTCCATTTTATACTCCATTTTAAAGCCTGCCTGCCTGCATCAACAT
This sequence comes from Intellagama lesueurii, assembly GCA_037013535.1. Classification (NCBI taxonomy): domain Eukaryota; kingdom Metazoa; phylum Chordata; class Lepidosauria; order Squamata; family Agamidae; genus Intellagama; species Intellagama lesueurii. The sequence continues at coordinate 227,175,601 of JBAJHW010000001.1, forward strand.
CCAGCAACCATTATTACAGCAAAGAGATCCCCAAAGAAAAAAAGACTTTGGAGTCACATTTTAAACCCACATACAGTATTTTAAAACAACAGAGAGGTCACAGTATACAAACCCTAGAAGCCACAGAATGCAAAAATAAATAATTTTACATTTTAAAATTACAGTCTAATTTTCACATTTAATTTTAATTTAATATTACAGACTACTTTTCACATTTTAAATCCACACTGCAAGACCCATCATGGCATAGAAACATAACCCCCCCACCTAGCCCTACCCCCCCACCAAGCTGCAAAAAACCCTGTACAGTACAGTAAATACAGTGTACTCACCCAGAACAGGCAGTCTCTCTGTTTAAAAAAAGAAAGTCAAAAATCCAAAATCCAAAATAAATAAATAAATAAAAAAGCCAAAAAAAAAAAAAATACAGTCTGTACAGTACAGTACCAGGCAGTACCAGGCAGTACCAGGCAGTACCAGGCAGTACTACTGTACAGGACCAGGCAATACCAGGCAGTCTGAAGACTCTCTCCCTATCCACTCTCCAACCGCTTGGACGAGCGATGTTGCAGACAAACAGCCTCTTCGCTGGCCAACGGTCAACTGAAAGTTCAAATTTCGCGCTTTCCCCGCCTCCCCCGCGTTTTTGTCCCGTTCGTATCTTGAAGTTCCATTCGCAAGTAGAGGCAAAATTTTGCGAACGGAGCGGTTCATAAGTTGGATCGTTCGTAGCTAGGGACGTTCGTAAGTCGAGGTTCCACTGTAATTCCTCTGTGTATTCTTGCCACCTCTTCTTGATGTCTTCTGCTTCTGTAAGGTCCCTACCATTTTTGTCCTTTATCATGTCCATCTTTGCACAAAAGGTTCCTTTAATATCTCCAATTTTCTTGAACAGATCTCTGGTTTTTCCCTTTCTATTCTTTTCCTTTATATCTTTGCACTGTTCATTTAAGAAGGCCCTCTTGTCTCTCCTTGCTATTCTTTGGAAGTCTGCATTCCATTTTCTGTAGCTTTCCCTATCTCCCTTGCATTTTGTTTCCCTTCTCTTCTCTGCTGTTTGTAAGGCCTCGTTGGACAGCCACTTTGCTTTCTTGGATTTCCTTTTCTTTCGGATGGTTTTTGTTGCTGCCTCCTGTACAATGTTACGAGCCTCCATCCATAGTTCTTCAGGCCCTCTGTCCACCAAATCTAGTTCCTTCAATCTGTTCTTCACTTCCAATAAGGGATTTGGTTTAGATTAGACCTGACTAGCCCAGTGGTTTTTCCTACTTTCTTCAGTTTAAGCTTGAATTTTGCTATAAGAAGCTGATGATCAGAGCCACCATCAGCCCCAGGTCTTGTTTTTGCTGACTGTATAGAGCTTCTCCATCTTTGGCTGCAGAGAATATAATCAATCTGATTTTGGTATTGCCCATCTGGTGATGTTCATGTGTAGAGTCTCCTCTTGTGTTGTTGGAAAAGAGTGTTTGTGATGACCAGCTTGTTCTCTTGACAAAACTCTATTAGCCTTTGCCCTGCTTCGTTTTGAACTCCAAGGCCAAACTTACCTGTTGTTCCTTTTATCTCTTGACTCCCTACTTTAGCATTCCAGTCCCCTAGAATGAGAAGAACATCTTTCTTTGGTGTCAGTTCTAGAAGGTGTTGTAAGTCTTCATAGAATTGGTCAATTTCAGCCTCTTCAGCATCGGTGGTTGGTGCATAAACTTGGATTACTGTGATGTTGAAAGGTCTGCCTTGGATTCGTATTGAAATCATTCTATCATTTTTGAGATTGTATCCCAGTACAGCTTTTCCCACTCTTTTGTTGACTATGAGGGCTACTCCATTTCTTCTACGGGATTCTTGCCCACAATAGTAGATATGGTAATTCTCTGAATTGAATTCGCCAATTCCCGACCATTTTAGTTCACTGACACCCAGGATGTCAATGTTTATTCTTGCCATCTCCTTTTTGACCACATCCAGCTTACCAAGGCTCATAGATCTTACATTCCAGGTTCCTATGCAGTATTTTTCTTTGCAGCATCGGACTTTCCTTTCACTTCCACGCATGTCCGCAGCTGAGCGTCCTTTCGGCTTTGGCCCAACCACTTCATTAGCTCTGGAGCTACTTGTACTTGTCCTCCGCTCTTCCTCAGTAGCATGTTGGACGCCTTCCGTCCTGAGGGGCTCATCTTCCAGCGTCATATCTTTTAGCCTTTTGTTTCTGTTCATGGGGTTTTCTTGGCAAAGATACTGGAGTGGCTTGCCAGTTCCTGCTCCAGGTGGATCGCGTTTAGTCAGAACTTTCCACTATGACCTGTCCGTCTTGGGTGTCCCTGCACGGCATAGCCCATAGCTTCTCTGAATTACTCAAGCCCCTTCACCACGACAAGGCAGCAATCCGTGAAGGGGTCTTTTGCTCATACCTTACCATATATTTCAACATTTGCATTAACAGAAATCTAGTGGCAACTGTGCTTCATTGATTTGTTTCTCAAGCGGATATTCCCCCACAGCACAGCTACAAGCAAGAAAACAAGCTGCAATGATGGGATATAAGATCTATACCTGCCCAAACATGTACATGCTTTGGACTGATCTGGTTATATCTGACAATATTAATTCTATTGATGTCAAACATAGAGGGGCTGCTCTGTTTTCTTCTGGTGTTTTGGGGAGTAACAACTCAAAGTGAGGGCAACAAGTAACTGCTTTATATTCACAATCCCAAAGAAAATCATTTTACACTGCTTTTAAAATGGACGTGTCTTGACCTCAGTCATATACAGTAGTTCAGCAAAGCGACTCTTAGATGTAGTTGTTAAAAACTAGGTGTAAGGAAGGAATTGTTAAGATTATTAACAGTGCAAACTGTACACATCTACTCAGAAGTAAGATCTGCTGCATTCAGTAAGATTAATTCACATATAGGGAGTGGTGTTGGGGAAAATTTAATATCCAATGCTTATGCTTCTTTAGGACAGATATCTTTGTCTTTTGCTGCAATAACCTTTTGGCAGTGTCACCTGTCACCTAGCAGGTTTCAGACTGCGTAAGACTGGTTCAACCAGTCTAGCTTGCAACAGAGTTAACAACTTACTTAAAGTTTTTTATGACCAAAGAAAGAAACTGGGTTACTTTCCAGTGCTGAAGGGCTTGGGCTATGGTTTTGCACAGTTTGATGTAACCACTTCCTCTTTCCATCGCCTGAGTGCCTCAGGAAGATATTTGCCTTACAAAAGGACTGTTTAAATCCAGTTTGCTTATTGGTGGAGAGATAAACGCCTGTGATTGGTGGAAATAGTTGTTACCCTCCTCCCTCCTGTTCAAAGATACTATAACAGCTGTATGCCAACTCCTTTGTTTTTGTACAATCTTGGTATTTGTACTATACATACCTCTTCACGTGGAATAAATTGTTTTGGCTACCTCACTTGCTGTCCGTTGATCTGCTTCCAATCTCACTGAGAGAATGAAACTCTGTGTTATTAACAAGTGGGGGGAAACATGCAACTGTATCATATGAATTATATTACATTATTCTTAAACTATATTAAGGGATACCGCATGCAAATATGCACATGGGGCAACCTTGCGTATGACAAAGGATATATTAGGAAAAATTTGCCAAAAAAAAAAGTATACAAATGCTAACTAATACAGAAAGGTGACAAAACACACTTAGGTGGTAGTGGAGAGAGACAGAGAGTCCCTGCATCAGGAGAAAGGCAGCCTACAAATGACACTTAATAAATAAACAATAAATAAAAAATAAAATAGAGAAACCAACATTGAGAGATTCATCCATCCCTACTCAGAAGTAAGTGTATGGATAGGACTGTAGCTAGAGATGGGCACAAAGTGGATAAATGGTGGTTTGTGATTGTTTGAGGTTTATGGCTAATCATGAACCAATATGAACCTCCGGAAAAACAACCTGGTTTCTGGCTCATTTTTCTGGTTCATGCCTGTGGTGGGGGGGCTGCCTCCTCCTGCCTCCTCCTCCTCCACTGCCACGCCTGCCTGGCCCCTTCCCCTGCCCTACCACCTCCCTACCTGGTTCTGCCACTGCTGCCGCCACTCCCATCCTCAGAGAGAGCAGGCCTGGCTCCTTTCAGGGAAGCCGGACCCGCTACTTGTGCGTATGTGTCTGCCGCCCAGCTGATAGGCAGGCACATGCACCAAGCTTGCAGGCCTGGCTTCAAGGGGGGAAAAGTTTGGTGCTTCATTTTGGCTCAGCAAAACGGGATCCCCAAATTTGGTCACAAACCGAACCCTAAGCCAGCCAGTTTGTCAATTTTTCTGGTTCGTGGTTCGATTCGTGCCCATCTCTGATTGCAGCCCAAGCTGCAAATGCCTTTCAGTGAAATCAACAACATTCATCTCCTCCCTAAACGAATAGTTGCGGAATATTGGTGAAGTCTTCACTACTTACCCTATTTTCACAATTTTCTGAGCTGCCTGTCTGCGGTAGCGTCGCCTGTTGTTTTACATCAGATTAATGGCACGTCAGTACAACATACAGTATAGAAAAATAGAAAAGAAGGGTGTGCCTAAAGCACATCCGTTCTTTAAGATGCAGAGCCATCCTGAACACTGTAGATAACTTCTCCCTCCTCTTGTCTTTCTCCAAGTTGTTTCCTTTCTTTAAACCTTACAGCTTTCCCTGTGGATTACTCAACACTTTGGTCAAACGAAAGCTTTATATTTCAGTAAAATCCCGAAAGCTTCTCAATCATGTCGTACAGTGGCTGGATAAAGACATAATACTGGAAAGGAACCATGTGAGGCGCCAAGGACAATGCGAATGGAGTTTGGGCAAACCTTGTGGTGTTTTTCCTTTTGCATGGAAATGAACCAGTCACACACAGAAACCTTTCTCTCCTCCCATCCGGATGGAGAGAAAAAAAATTGTTAACAATTACAGTAGCATCTCTATTTTTTTTGTCATCATTCTTCCAGTGACCCAGTTGTGTCACAGCCCAAGCACATAAAACAGAGAGCTGAGCATTCGATCATCTGAGGAGCAATTTTCACATAAGCTCTGAAATGAAGATAATGTTAAGCAGTTTTTAGAAGTGCCTGTCATTTCAAATCCAGAGTACACAGTAATTAAAGAGAAAACAGAAGATACATCTGCCATACAAAATAGTTTCTTGAGGAGTTAAAAGAAAAAAATTTCCCATTTGCCATGCACTATAAAATTTAGAGCATGAGGAAAGGTAGAGGAAAGGTCATTCTAAAGTTCTTGAAACTGATTTTTAAACATTTTTTTTAAATCAAGCAAGGCAAAACTATGTGACATCAGCTCAATATTGCTCAGCAATGCTTTTTTGTGAATTAAAACTTCATCAGCTTTAGTGAATAGGCTTACAGCAAGCTTTTGCATACAGTAATTGTCCAAAAACACTGCTGAGCCAGGGAAATGTAATGAAAATATTGAATTTCACTTGCTTTGTTATGGTTATTTGCTAGGGAATAATGTCATAATTCTTTCAATAGCTCTAACCCCCTGTGAAGGAGACAAAGATGCTTCACAAGGATCTCTAACTTCTTTCAATGGCACATCTTCAAGGCAAACAAAATCCCTCCGGGATGGACTTTTATATGCTATTAATTTATGAATCCAGAATTATGAAAGAATTGTGAGAGGTTATTCATATGTACTGCATACATCTTTTTTAAACAACAGGAAACTTGGGGGGAAATGGTTTTTTCCCCAAATGCAGTATTTCAAGTTTTTGCCCAAACTTTATACTGAAAATTATGATTAACTTTTGTGCAACAATTTTTTAAAAAGCATTTTCACTAAACTAATCTTTCACTTTAGCTGTTGAAAATCCCAATCTTTCTGTAAAGATATATTTATTTCCAGGGATTCTATCATTTTCAGACTAGAATCAGGTTCCACAGTATGTTTGTTTTGAAAATATTAAGTACTGCCTTTTAAACTTTCTAAACATGTGTCTGCTGGCAACAACCAAGTTAACAGACACATACAACTATATGAATAACTCTAGTTTAGCCCTTTCCTTGACTGCTCCATATCCATGTATTCAGTACACATGCGTGGCCCAACAGAACCAAAGTTCCTAATCATATACTGTGGCCTCCTTCACATGTGACTGCGCATGCTTGTGATCCATTCTTAAGGTCTATACTGTGCGCAGATGTTAGGTTCTGCAACAATGTGCAACACCAATAGCAACATTCCTTCTTTGGTCTGCATGCATGAAGAGTGTGTAAAGGTTTTTGTGTTGCTTGCAAACACATGTGTACTCTGAATCATACTCAAGATCTAGAGCAACATGACACAAAAGATGTTCTGCTCCTTCAGGGGGAATTTGAAGCTCCATTTCAAATGGCAGCTTTGTGCTTAAATGACCTTCTAGAGGAGCGCTCCATAAGGCATTCTAGCCTCTGGATACATCCAGATATTTTAGATTACAGTTTTCCTCAGGCCCTACCAGCATGGCCACTGGTCAGGGATGGGAGGAGTTGTAGTCTAAAACTTCTGGAAGGATGCAAATTGGGGAAAGCTGCTATGACATATGAATGAAACCCTTCAGAAGGAACATCTGACCCTCTTTAGAAGAATGCCAGTAGACATGCTTTCTATTTGAGAGGTTTGTGCCATCTCCCTCTCTCTCTTTCTCCCCTACACATCTACACACCCCAGAGTTAATGGGAAGCATCTCTTCTTGCCTAATCTCACATTCAACTTGTTCTAGTGTATTATGTAGGAGGAAGTATAAATGTTTTAAATAAATGAACAAAGCCACACCCCACTCAACGTCTAGTCCCTAATCCTTTCTCTCCTGCCCAGGCTATCCCTTTCCCCTTTTTCCTCAAAAAAGAGGCTTGAAACTGGGGGCGTCCATTTCCTTTCCGAGTGCAATACACATAGGGCTACTACTGATCCTGCACTGAGTAAAGAAGCTCGTACTAAACCAGAACTCTGTCCATAGATTACAGCATCAGTGGATTCCTCTATGGGGATAGGAAAGAATTTTAAAGCATCACAAGACTTTTAACTTTGTAGAATACCAAATATTAAAGTGGAGGAGTGAATTCTTGAAGGAACTGGAGTTAAATTAATCCTCCTGAAGAAATAAGAGAAAAATAAATTCCTAAAATGTCATCTTAGATCCCCAGCTCTTTAACATCTTATCACGAGGATGAGATGAGAGAAAAACTGTTGATCTGAAACACTGGAAGGGAAAAAGGGAAATCTCAAATAGTCTGTTTGCGAAGGTATAAAGCATTACACAGCTAACATTTAAAAACCCAGCCAATGTTCCAAGGTTGTGTAATCAATATATGAAAATCATTAAACTGGTTTCAGAATTGCCTTCAAGCATATCTTTTGTGTTAGCTTTTCACTGTCTTGATGGCCTACATCTACTGGAATATTAGAATATATCTGTTTTTGTCTAGTTTCTGAAGCCTTGAGCAACCTCTTTCTCTTACTGTGCTTTCACTGGATATGGCACAAGAAAATCCGTTCTATGTAATCAAGATTGCAAAGAAGTTGGAGAAATTCACATTTATGACTGGGACTGAAGAAGTCATCCTGATATTTTACTGAAGGGCAGTTTAAAGACATTTTAAATCAACAAACAAAATATACAATGTCTGGGTGTACTAGAAGTGATTACAGCATCTTGATCACATAGGATGTGAATGAACGATTTTTAACTAAACGCTAATCCTAAAGTTCAACCAAGGATGCCGAGGAGGCAAAGACTTTGGAAGTACCCAAAATAGGATTAGACAAAAGATTCGGTAGCATGTCTTATGGAATGAATAGACACTTCCTCAAGGACACGTAACAGAAGTCCATGTTAAAGCCATATTATACCACAAAGGTGATATACCTCAAGCCATGATAAACTGTAGAGTTGATACGAGAATGAATGAAATGGATCATGAAGTTTAACCCAGTGATACTTTAACACAGATCTGTATGCATCTATCCGCACTGGCTCTTTATCAGTTTTACATGTATTCAGAGACAAATCTCTTTCAATGAAAGAAAACAGTGTTTACCAGTTAAAACATAGTTTTGCCACTTACTACCTTCACAGTAAAAAGTCTGCTTCAATACAAATATATTTCCAGCTGGTAGAAACACATTGAACTTGAGAGCAGCATTGTTTTCTTTCATTGGGGCTTCCAGTTGCCAAATTGCTCTCTTCCCAATATAGACATTTTGTTGTGGAACTTTCTCCAATATACACATGTTTAAAACACAATTTGTCACCCAAGTACAGTGTCTTAACATTGGGAGAAGAGGTTACCATGTTCTGATCTTCCTACTTGTTTGGGAAGTGCCAGCTGGGTTCTGTTGCTTTCAAACAGACCATCAAATTTCTTTAGCATCCCAGGGCCAGGCTTTCTGGGGGTGAAGACACTTCAGGATTGGAGAATATTTCTTGCCAGGGCTTTAGACTGGAACTCATTGAGAAGATATGGGAAGCGGCAGAAATGGATATTCTATCAGAAGTGTTGAAAGACTGTCCAATACAAAAGGCAACTGAACGATGGGGTTTATTATATAAATGGCTTGAGTCACCAGATAGTGCTTGAATAACATAGAATTAAACTAAGATGTAACTGTAAGTTGAAACCTGGAAGGCAATCAAATTGTAGAAAGGCGAAAGGTCAACTTGATATTGCAACATAAACAAACAGATTGGATGACAGTACATTTTGTGTTCTCCTTCCCCCTCTTTTCCCCCCATATCCCCCTCTACCATTTGTACTCCTTACCTTATCCCTAGTTTTTAAAAATAAAAAATAAATTTAAAAAAAAAGACTGGATAATTTATGGTTACCAAATTAGGATGGCAACTCAACAATTAAAAAGATGTCAGTATACAACTCGAGTTTCCATGTTTCACATAGTTGCAGAAGGACAACTCCTGTTAACAGGGCAAGAACCTTGAGTATATCACAAACTAACAGCTTGCACATCACTAATGTTCATTTGTGGCTGCCTACATAGGCCTTGAAACAATAAATCATGGAGTATTTGACAATAAAACATATAGTATTTGGCGGAAGTCATTTTGATAACATCTGAGCTAATGAATATGTGATATGTGCAATAAGGGCCATGGAGGGCCCATGCATACTGCAAGGCCAATATCATCCTGCACTCACCCAATTTCATTTAACATGATAAGCTAAACAGGGGCAGGGCTGTTTATTACTTAGAAAGGAGATAGCCAGGGAATACTAGGAACCTCCAGGTAGTGCTAAATAAATAATCCTTCCTGAAACCCTGGAGCAGCTCCTCCCAGTCAGAGGTGACAATGGTAGGTTAGCTGGGACAATGTTCTGTCTCAGTATAATGCAGCTCATATGTTCCTGCAATTTGCTGAATTGTTTAATAAGGATGAGTTTTTTTTAAAAAAAAATCTAGGACTCCCAGCCTCAGAAGACACTGAGTATCCCCCAGCCAGACATCTGGGACTGGGAAAGGAGAAAGAAGAAGGCAGAACAGAGGTACCCCGATGGCCGTGATCCGCTTCCTTGCAGGTGCTTTGGCTAAGAAGCAGAAGGGAACACCGCCTCAGCTGCACTACTTGTGGGGAGTTGCCTCACTGCTCCATGGGAGGGTAGTTTATTGAGAGGCCTCCTCAACAGAATCTAATGGACAGCAACACTACCCTTCTCATGGAGCAGTGAGGTGATTCCCAGCCAGCAGTGCAACCTCCCTTTGTTGGCGTGGGGCCAACTCCAGAGGCCTTATATGGCTCTTGCCTCTCCAAAAGCATTGGAGTTAGATTCAGATATGAAGCTTGTAAGAGCACTCTGTTTGGAAAAAACAAACCTTGGAACTAAAGACAACAAGTTACACAGAGCCTCTTATCTGGCTGCTTCAAATCCTCCCACTTCATTAGCAGAGTAAAGACGCAAACGTGGGAAAATGCACGGAGAGAGTTCTGATACAACTTATAACATTATGTATTAGACTTGGCTAGATATATATACATGGCAACATATACATTGGCATAGACATCTCAGAGCAACATTATATACATATTCAAGTAAAGCAAATGGCCACACCAGACTCACAACTGAGTGGGAAGGCTCTGTTCTGACTCTCTTGCTTATATACACAGAACAGCCAATCACTGCACACATGGCAGCTGATCATGTTCAACAAGCATTACATAAGCTTGTCCCACCTGTATGCCATCAGTCATTCCTTGGCTTTGAAGTTACATGCATGACTTCGCATTCTCTACTACAATATTAAATTTAACCCCTTGTTCACTTAAAGGAAGAAAATCCTGACACCCTTCTGCTTCCTTGCTAAAGCACATGATCATGGCAGGAGGAAGACCTTGCTTTTGCTTTCTTTCTCCTTCCCGAAACCTCAAAGTCTACCAAGGGCATTCAAAGTGACTTCTGGGGCTGGGAATCCTGGAATAACAAACATGCCATCTTTATTGTTTAATTAGTCTTGATATAATTTTAAGTACAACTATATCAAGACTCTCCTCCTACTTTTGTGTTTTACCAACACATAGGAACTTAAATGCACATCAAGGAGAAACTATACCAAAAAAGGGGGATATTGATCATTTCAGAGATATGGGGATATACAAAGTGTAGCCCTCCAGATGTTGGGCTGAAACTCCCCACATGCCTCACGAATGGCTACACTGACCAGGCCTAATGAAAGTTGTGGTCCAACAACATCTGGAAGACCACACTTTTCTCAACTGTAATATATACAGTATATCATTATGATTTCTTACTCTTAGTACCCTCACAATATCAGGGCAGATGAGACAGTAGAAGAGGATTTTTTGGAAGTAAAATAGATGGTGGGGGGAGGAAATGGAATGAACCAAAGAATACAGCACATACTTTTTGTTTCAGTTCTGAAATTATTATTATTTAATTCTCCAAATCAACCCTGAGTGCTCACTGGAAGGACAGATCCTGAAGCTGAGGCTTCAATACTTTGGCCATCTCATGAGAAGAGAAATCTCCCTGGAAAATACCCTGATGCTGGGAAAGAGTGAAGGCAAGAGGAGAAGGGGACGACAGAGGACGAGATGGTTGGACAGTGTCATCGAAGCTACCAACATGAATTTGACCCAACTCCGGGAGGCAGTGGAAGACAGGAGGGCCTGGCGTGCTCTGGTCCACGGGGTCACGAAGAGTCGGACACAACTTAACGACTAAACAACAACAAAATTCTCCAAAGCAAACCAGAATGCAGAAGGTAAAGAGTGTATTTATGTGGGAAAAGAACAGAAAAGTATGAAGAAAATCCCTAGTGTTGTACTGAGACTATTTCTCCACACAAAATATAATGAACACAAATCAGTAGAGGCACACTTAAACCATATCAGTTATTGGTTGCAACAAAGATCTGTAGCCCTTTGAATTCCGGCATATGCCTGGAGGTGTTCTTAGACAGAAATCTTTCAGAATCCCCATTGGGCATTCGGTCTAGAAATGTGTTATTTAGATACTTGCTTGGAAAACATGCTGTCATAGCCAAATATCATTAAAGTAATCATCACTGCAATCAACTCTTGTGATCAGAGCATGAGTAATATTTTTATTTCCCAAGTGAAGGAGAAGATACTTATGATTCAAGTGTGGGGGTGGAACGTAAGGCTTTTCTGTTAATTTGGGCTCATCATTTGCTAGTTCAGTTTCTTATTTCATCAGGTGCACAGTGAGTAAAACTGAGAGGCAAAGGTTATTATATTTTAGGCTCCAAATGCCTCGTTCTGAATCCAGATGCATGGTAAAGCCAGTATTTTAAATAATTTTATTTGTCAGGTGCAAGGCAAACTTGGCCAGCAGAAATTCTGGCCATCCCTCAACCCAAATGTAATCCAGTTATTTTGTGCAAAAAAAAAAAAAAATAAAAGCTTTTGAAGTTATAATAACCTTTTGTGTGATGACTGGGAGCAGACAATGTTCTATATTATTTAAAATAATGCCATGAAACTTGGCATCTCTATTGACACACCGGTCCAATAAAAATTTTAACTGACCTTCAGGAAGAGAGGTTTAGAGGAGGGATATGGTGATTTCTTGGGAAATGCCTTGTTGGTGGTGATTATGGACTGCTTGCCATGCTGAGAATTCGTGAGTGATCTTGGCTCTCATTTATTTTTCAGTGCCTGCAATTTGTTCTTGCTTGATAAACAGCCAAGCTCAAGTGGCAAGAGCTTCCTTGGTGGGAAGCTTGCAGAGTTCGTACTAACCCACTAACAAAATTAAAAGCTATGACTAAAATTAAAAATCAAAATTCCAGCACAGAGAATTACACATTTTCAAAGGGTGTCTGCAACATATTGGAAGAGTTAGCATTGAAGGACAACTGATTTCCAAATTAGATTAAGAGGGGAGACCTCCCCCACTGTCAAGGGCTGAGATGGAAAGTTTTAATTAAGTGCTGATCTTCAAAAGTGAATAACAAGAATAAATGTGTGTGTGTGTGTGTGTGTGTGTGTGTGAGAGAGAGAGAGAGAGAGAGAGAGAGAGAGAGAGAGAGAGAGAAAGAGAGATAAGGGAGTCTTGTGAGATTTCCAACAAGATTCCTCTCCAAAGAGATCTTACAAGGGGAAATCTTACAATGTGAGAAAATGATTTTCTTTCTTTTTCCCATGAGATTCACATCCCTTATTGCAGGGGTCGTCAACCCCCGGTCCACGGCCCAGTGCCGGTCCATGGGCTTGCCGGAACTGGGCCGCGGATACGGATCTCCGCCCCCGCACACACGCGCTGTGGATGTGTCACGCTCGCGGGGGGGGCGTGTCGAGCTCGCATGCATGCGCGCGAGCGTGACGTGGCCCCCCCCCACACATGGAGTTCGCTCCCCCCAGCCAGTCCGCGGCCCCCAAAAGGTTGTGGACCGCTGCCTTATTGGGAGCGTTCCTCATATCTCACTGAGTAGCTCCTGGTATATATGCCAAAAATGGCAGAGCTGGGACCACTTAGGTGGCATGCAAACCCTATGGGATATAATTCTGCTTGTATAAACATTAATCACAGAACTTAAAACAAACAAACAAAGCTAGATTGTAGAGTTATTGAAGCCTTTATATAGTACTTAGAACCTATATATACTACTCCAGAAGAATTACTTGTTCTTTTAATTCTTCTACTATCTCTCCATAAGAATTTCTAACAAAGTTAAACATCCCTTCTTTTCTGGTGGTGTGATAATAGCAGACTACATTTGTTAAGGAACAGGTTTGTGCAATTAAGCTGATCCTTCTTGAACTCAGAGAAGTCTTTTAATATTTGAGAAGCACCACTTATTTTAGATATAACCTTCCACAGAACAACAACAAAAAACCCTACACCCACGCCATTTCTATATTTAATAGTCATTTTTATACATTCATTTGTCTTTGCATTTCTTGTTAGAACTGCAATGGATAGCAAGGAGCTTGCAAGAAAGTTACTTGTAATTAATTCTTTTGTCAAATAATGGTATACACTAAAATATGGTTGTAGCTTAGACTTCTTCCACACGGAGTATTTGTACTTGGTTGGTTGGTGAAATATCAGTATTTTTCCTGCCATCCACATGATGTAAAGCTCATCACAGTATATTCAGTGACAAAATCCGTGATTTGGGACTATCCACATAGGGCATTCCCCCTCTCCTCATGCTGCATCAGTCTTTCCCTACAGACTACATAAAATTGTCTCTAATTGGGTTAGTAAATTGTGACCCCCTTGCATGTGATGGTTTATTTTCTCTTGGTTTGTCCATGGAGTAGGAGTTTTGCACTACGTATGATGCTTTCTACTTCATTTCTGTGTTCAGAGCGAGTGTAGCAGTATGCCAAGGGATTCTGGGTTCATGGTTTTGTGGTTCAAAATAGCTGGGGGAAGCACTTCTGGCTTGTATAGAAAGGCAGAGGGGAGCATGGGGAAACAGCTATGCTCCCACTGTGTTGGAAGCTTTTGATTATTTTTTACAATTAGCACACATACAACAGCTCCACAAGAGAAGTGGCAACACAGAAGCAGACTTCTAGGGATTTTTTTAAAAGCAAGGATTTCAGCAATTTCCTGGGAAGAAGTGATGTGAACTTCAATTTTGAGGGTCATCTCAGTAAGCACAACTTTTGTCTAGAACAAGCTTTGACCAACCACAACCTACTTGGGTGGACCTTTTGTCCTGTCTGGCTGAGCTCTTTGTGAGCTTTTTTTTTTTTTTTTTGGTACCCTCCCAAAGCACAGTTTAATCTTGTTTCAGTGTTGTGTGAGAGATGTGGAAACTTGAATTATTTCTAAACCAAACCAAACTGCAAGAGAGAAGCTCTCACCAATACTTTTTTGTGTTGGGAAAAAAAAATCAATTCCAGTGGTCAGGGATTCTGGGAGTGGAAATCTGCCACTCGTTTTGGTTTATCTGCCCTCCTGTCCCCTCAACTTTCCTCCCACCTTATCAGCCACAATTCTTTCCCATCATGCTCCGCCTTGCCTCTTCTGATTGCCTGCCCCAATGTTTCCTAATTTGGTCCCCTACATGCTTTGCCCCCCTTTCCTGTGCCTTCTTTTTCAGCCAATATCCTGGCAGCTACAGATGCCTTTTCTCCACTCCCCAGTTCCTTCTCCCCACTTTTTGCTTATTACATGAGGAGGCAAGGCAGATAAAACCAACTGTGGCTGATGGAAGAGAGGATAGGTGAAGGAATAGTGTGAAGGGCAGTTAATAGGGCACAGAAGGAGTACCTCTATCTTGAGAATGTGGAGCTGGAACAGGAATATGTGCAAAGGACTCTTACATTGTAAGATGAGTATTATTACTTCTCTTGATCTGACAACTACACTTCTATTCAAAGAGATGGACTTGGGATGCATTCATCATTTGCCATTTGATTTATTTTCCTTGGTGTGCAGTATAGATAGTATGTGGAACAAAATAATGCACCTCAAAGCAAGTACTTCTATATTGATCCTCCATTTCCAAATTTTGCACATATGGAGCAAAATCCTGTCGTGCAGCATCACCTGCACAGCAGGAATGATATTGTTGCCAGCAGCAGATTGCCATTGATAAAGACTTCTTTTTTCAATTTCAGGCTGCTTGTGGCTTGCTTGCAATGAGACAAAGTGGCGTGTATTCCAAAATGGAAAAAGGAAGTCTTTCATGATTAGCAACCTGCTGCTGACAATGATGCTATTCCCGTTGCACGGTTGGAACCTCTGCATCAGGATTTTGGCTCTGGCCTTGGCTATTTCATTAACGTAGCCTTAGGCTACATTGCTGTGTTTGTGGCTCTTACCATTCTGGTTTTTAAAAACAGAAGTAAATAAAAAATAACCATGGGAGGGGATATGAAAAAACAATTTCCTACTTTTAAAACTGCAGCTATGAAAAATAAGTAATTGCTTGTTCCCTATCAAACTGTAGCTCCTTATATTTGAAAGGTGACTTGCAAGCTCTATAAAGCTTCCATATCCAAGCCAAGAAACCATTGCTGCTGGGAGGGAAAGAGTTCAGCAAAGTGAGATATACCTGCTCTGGAGGCCACTGATCTCTGGCAGGGGTGGTCTGGGTGACAGGGCGGTACGATTTCAGCCCAGACTGATCAATCTCCCTTGGCCAACTCAGTAAAGGAACTAGTGTCATTGGCCTTTGATTCTACCATGCAGACAGAGAATTACCCATCTGTCAGAAAAACCTTTGAACCCATACCACGAATGCATTTAAAACAGAGAATATAGGTTACAGAACCTGTGCATTTTTCTGGCATGACTCCCATAGTAAATCGAGCTTGTTAGCAATCCCTTTGAGATGCCACAATTTAGAAGCAGTGCCAGTGCATTTTCTACTAGCAAGGCCAATATGATTCTCTCCATCCCAGTGCTGAGGTGATTTATTTAGATATCACTGTGTCTGTGTGCACTTTGGAACAGACTGACATCTCACAAACTGTTTTAGGAACCAACACTATGTCAGTTGTAAAAATGTCTTCCGTTTTGTGAGCACCGAAGTCTCTAAAGCTATCGTGGATGGTTAACATTACACAAACAAACATAAATGATGCCAAAGCCCACCAGATCGTTACCTGTCTGTAATAAATACAGGCCTGATGCTTTGGTGGGGATCTCTCCTGCCTGTGGCTGCAACTATCATCTGCCAAAGGCTCCATTGTTCAGTACACACAGCATGGCACTGGAGTAGTCCTATTAGAATGAGTGAGACTACATCAGTGAGAGGCAGCATGAAATCACGCTGCATTAGGGTATTGAAGAGAAGATCCTTGAAGAAGGAAGGAGTTGTGGAAAAATTACCTCTCTGGTGGTCCATTCTCAGCCATGTCAGGAATTCAAACAAAAGCCTTAAAGATGGAACAAGACAAACATGTTCTGATCATTGGGGCCTTTTTATGACCTAGGCCTTCTCTTTTTATTCCAGATGAACAAATCCTCCTCTCAAATATTAGGGCAGTTATGGAACAATCAGTTTACTTAATGGATCTAGGTGATAAGGACAAGAACATGTTTTGATAGTTCATTCCTCCCTCTTCCCTGTTGTACTGACTTCTCCTTGTTCTAAATGGATGGCTCAGATATTAGCATGGATAATGAGCAATTGTAGAATGAACTGTTTGCACAAGAGATCTCAGACAGAAGAAAATGTTGTACTAATTGTTATTTTCACTTTCTTTTAAAAGGGTTGTCCATCCTTAGGGAGGATTGCCCATTACCTGCTATAAAAGAGCTGTACGGAAAGCAGTGACTTATAAACTGAGATTTTATTGTGACGGTCATCCCTGTTGACCATGTGTCTAAGCCTTTCCACTAGGGTGTTTTGTGAAGCTGAGGCATTGCTTTTCTTCTGGAAAGGGAATCGAAATGGATCTTTCTTAGTACACTTAGTATGCCACAGTGCCACAGCGCTGGGACCACTGCTGGTCAAAGAGTCATACGGTCTTTCAGGGAAAATGCTGTCTCCAAGCTACAAACCTGGTCCTCCCAAGGAGGTATGATCCATCCAGAACGGGTTAGGATTCCATTCGCAGTTTGGCTCTTCTGTTGACCAGCAGAACTGATGTCTTGCCTGGACTGAACCTCTGTTTGTTCACTTACAAAGCAATAATCCAAGACTTCTACAGCCTCACTGGCAGAAGTTGAAAAAGAGAGAGATGGATGGATATCATCAGATAGTGCTGTGCTGACAGATTCTCCCATGAGAAGGTTGACCCTTCTGATTCAATTTGATGGAAAGAAAGTTTTCTCCTTTGGAGGGGAAAATATCACAAGAGAAAAAGAGGGAGCAATTCTCATGGATGAGGTTCAGGATTATTGTGCCTATCCTATTATATGGTGGCTGGCCTATCTCTGTGTATGTATACACAGTTACAGTGATGTTACAATGGAAACAATGAAGAACAATTTCTTTGTTGACTTCATAGCCACAGAAAAGGCCCCATGAGGAGCTCTAACAATATCTGATCAGATATGTTCCTAGTATTTCTCTACCACCACTGTAGTCATCTACTGACCCAAGGGCTTCTTTGTCCTGAATTTCTCAGAAAATGAAGCAGCCTGTGCTCCACGCATATGTAGAACATAGGCATAAGCGATCATATCAGTCCCCCATGTCATCTTCCCACTCAACCAGGGCATTAGGAAGATTGACAACTCTCACAGCTGGCGAGTTCCACAGAACATTTAGGAATCCTTCCAGATCCTCCAGTCTCAGAGGAGAAACCATTTATGTGAGATCCTAGCTCCTGTAGAGGCCTTGGGTCCTTGGGAGAAAGGTGGCCTATTAAAAAAAAAGTATTCCAGTGATTCTAACCCTCATTTGGTAGTGTTCTTTCTAACTCTCCAGCCACAGATCATTTCCATCTGGATATGTCCTCCCAAATGCATAGGGCAGTTATTAAGTCAGACATGCCCATCCTTGTCATGAAATCCATAAAATACTGAGCTGCTCCTGCTCCTTGCCATAAATATTAATCTTCCAGGACTGTGGGAAATTAACAGCACATCTGGAATCTCATCTTGCTAGCCAATGCAGTGTAGTAGATAGTAGATAGAGTGCTGGATCAGGGTTCAAATCCCCATTCTGCTATGGAAACTCACTGAAACTCACTGAAGTGTGGCACTGGCAAAACAACTACTTAAATATCTCATATAACTTGAAAACCTTGTTAGGGTAGTTGGACGTCAAATGCAACTTGATGGCACATAACTGAGATCATGTCTAGCAACTCAGGAAAGCAATAGCTGGGCATCAGAGTGAGCAGCACACCAATACTAGTACACACCAGTGTATCAACAGTTATACACATTTGAACCTTGGAGATTACCAAAAGGGGTATTTCAATAGGGGAGTAGATTTACAGTGCATTACTGGAATACCCCCTCCATCAAATCTTGTCTGCTGCAGCACTCAGAAACCTTCTGGGAACATTTAGGTGAAGCTGACGCCCCCACACTTCACCCAATCAGATTTCAGTCACATAGGCCGTGCTAGCTTGTCCATCCAGTATCATATCTCTGATCAAATAATTCTTCCCAGGTATCAACCTAGAATTAAGAAGCAGCACTTGTCTTGATGATGTTCCACTAGAGCAGCCAAGGTTTGATAGAAAACAAGAAGAAGCAACAGCCACAAGATGGACCATCATAGCAGGCCAACTCACCAACCCCCTCTCCATTAGTTATTTTTCTTATTTTTACAGCATCTTGCCAAACAGGTCTTCCTTTGCTAACATCTGTGGTTGGCCTAAGGTAAGAGTTTTCTAGCAGATGAGGTTCTATAGCCTCTTTTCCTCTTTCAATTGTATTTGGGGTCCATCATTGATACGCGTAGGTCTCTATGGCAGCTCAGGTCATTGCTCCAGACTGAACACTACATGACCCCATCCAGCTCCAGTTATTTTAACTGATTAAGCAAGCTTTACATTCTCAATTAGAATCTCTCCTTCAGCAACAAGCAGTTCATGCTTTCTACAGACTCTGGCCACACCCAGCTTTAGTTACATTATCTGTAATGATTAAACTTCTACTAAATAGTCTCCCCTCCCACCATACCCCAAAAATATTAGAGAAGTCTGAAACTTCTCTAATATTTTTGAGGATGGGCAGAAAATGTTTGTATGAGTTATGGTGTTTCTAACGCAAAATGTTAAAGGCATGATTTTGCTGGAAATGCACAGTTTCGTTTTGAACTTGAGACAAAGACATAGAGACTCCTAAGCTCACCCTAATCAATCAACTTCAGAACATGCCAAACTCCTACCAACCTTTTTGGAAAGGGTTACAAACTAATAGGAGCTCCATAAATAGTATGTGTGTCTGCTATTCATCATATTAGCTAAAAGTATATCCATGGGTCATCTAATTAGATGATGCTTCTAATCTACTGTAGTAAATTCATGAGCTGAAAATGATAAATATCTAAACCATAGTGTCTTGTTTTTGTTTTGTTAGTACATTGCTCCTTAGCCACTGGAGTAACTCAGTTTTCCTTGGGGGGGGGGGAGAGTCTGTAACTGATGAGAAAACATGAATGGCCAACAAAAATTACATTGATTACAAATACTGAAATTACAAAGTATACACATGCGGAAGAAAAGTATATTAAATCTCAATAACTAGGGTTTAAAGCATTAACCATGAATCAGTGGAACTGGTCTGTATGGTGTTGTGACAAGTATACATTTCCTTGCCATAACAGGCAGCAGAATTCCTGTGCAAGACGAGGCTCTGGATCAGTGGTTCCCAATCTTTTTCAAGTTTTGACCCTCTTTTATAATAGCCAAGTAAGCTGTGACCCACCACTTTTGCATAAAAAGGCATTTTTAATAGGGTAAAGTCATCCCTTCTCAGAAAGTAGAGGCTTCTTTCTCCCCACAAAGGGCCTTATACATACACATACAGTACACACTAACTTTATCATCCTTCTCAGAAAGGTCAAGGGAGAAATTATTTAGGGGCTCCAACACATATAAGGTGACCTGAGACATCCCAGAAAATGCTTTGTGACCCTCTTGAGCATTACAACCCCCAGGCCTGGAAACACTGCTCTAGATAATGACAGATAATGTTACTTTCTTTTCCATTTTCACCTCCATTTTTCCTCCCTAAATGAAACTAGGCTCCAAGCCAAAAAACACAATTTCCCTTTGCAAAACCACCTTCAATATCCACACTTAAATGTAAGAATGCAGAACTCGAGCACAAGATAGTCATATTTCTTTCTATTATTCCATCCATGAAATATATGGCAATCTTCAACCCTTCTTACTGTAAATTAATTGGCAATATGTGCTTTAGTGTATTACAGGAGCGGATATGTGACTTTGGAGATTGTGGGAGCTACCATGCAAAAAAACAACTATTCCAAGCCTTAGCGGTACATAATTGCCTAGTGCCCCACAAGTAATTCTGGGAGTGGCTACTTCTACATTTGGAATGGTGGCAAATGGAAGGTCTTTTAAATGTCCTTCAGATGGAAGCAAGTTTGGGGGACTATAATTTCTCTCTCTTTTTTCTTCCTTTCTTCTTTCTTTGATTCAAAAGTCAATATTACTCAAGCCATCCATCTCTTTTCGTCGCAGTCTCCTCACAGACTGTGACCATAGTATGATATATGACTGGAATCTCATACAAAAGCGAGGGACTCAAAAGAGAAGTCAGGACAAGTAAATAAAAAGAGAATCAGTAGAATAAATAGCAGACCTGCCAGACATAGCAGACACATACTATTGTAATAAATGTGAAAAATATTTTTGTTGAGTTTTGCAGATTGTCCTTCCTTTGCTTGAATGGGTGGCACAGCCTGTTGTGTCTCAAACAGTGTCTACCTTTCACTTCTCTGGAAGAATATAATAAAGCTTCAAGGTGTGCCTTAGGTAAATTTGAATTGCATGATATTAATAATGTCATAAATTCCAAGTCGGTCCGTAGGCTAAAGAAAGGCAGGACAAAACAGACAAAATCAGGTTGTTTTTATATGGAAAAAAGGTACTGCATAAAAGGTATATACAGATGTATATAATCTGACAGTACTGGAAGCCCTGTGATCTTTAATACACATTTTTTATAAGAACAACTAGTCCTGTTCCAGTGAGAGTGCTTGGCCTCCATGGATACAACAAGCACATGAAGCTAAAGGTAGCATGTTCTATCCTGCCATAGGTCTGTACCCTGTGCTCTACTCACTCAGGGACTCCCTCCAAAAATGTCATCATGCTGTATGTACATCCTCCTTTGCTCCACCCAGTACCTACAATGTTGCATATGTTCTTGTCCTTTTTTCCTAAAACATTCACTAGAAACAGTTCCGTTTTGTGGGAAAATGGAGGATGTAAGCCTATCCTCTCCCTACACATTCTACTATACTGAGTAATTTTGTTTTCAGCCTTAGAGAATCAATATAACCTTAGGTGACCCATAGTCTAAACAGGGAGGCATTGTGCCTCAAAATTTCGGAGTGGAGTGAGATGCCCTCCTCTGCTTGAACCACAGGCCACCCCTGTGGATAACTTGTTGATATTAAAAGGAACATTTCCATCAAAACAATGAGCCTAATGGAAGATTTTGACTGAACATAAGGATATAGGGAAGCTGCTGTTCAGAGGAAGGCGACAAGGATGATCAGGGGGCTGGAAACCAAGCCTTATGAGGAAAGGCTGAAAGAATTGGGCATGTTTAGCCTTGAGAAAAGAAGACTGAGGGGGTGATATGATAGCACTTTTCAAATATTTGAAAATATTTGAAAGTACAGAGGAGGGGCAGGATCTGTTCTCGATCATCCCAGAGTGCAGGACATGCAACAATGGGCTCAAGTTAAAGGAAGCCAAATTTCGGCTGAATATCAGGAAAAACTTCCTAACTGTTTTGAGTGGTATGACAGTGGAACCAGTTACCTCGGGAGTTGGTGAGAGCTCCAACACTGGAGGCATTCAAGAAAAACTTAGATAATCACCTGGCAGATATGCTTTGATTGTATTCCTGCATTGAGCAGGGGGTTGGACTTGATGGCCTTGTAGGCCCCTTCCAACTTCACTTTTCTATGATTCTATGATTCTATTGAATCAACAAATAAAGAGAGTTACAAACTAGTTGCATGACAACAGAAAACACCTCTTCCCAAACAGAAGTCTTCCACTGATCAGTAGATGGCAAACTTGCTGCATCTAACTTCTAGTCTATTCCCCCCCCCCCCCCCCCGTTAGCATTTACAGTAGAAGCATTAGGCTCCGATATAATTCAAGAGACCTTTAAATTCATCCTATTTAGTTTCTTGTGGATATGATTTGTGCATATAACACTCCATATAGCAGACATATGCTGTGGTCTTTAACATGCTATGGGAAACAAAGTCTTCTTAATTAGTATATGTGCCGACTTCCCCCAGTTATGTTTTCTTCCATATCTTAAATGATTACCTGTTTTATTTCTGGAGGTTTATTTTTATTTGGGACTTTCTTGTTTTATTTATGCAATTTTCTCTGTAAGGCTTTGCAGAATTGAGATTCACTGTATTGCAACACTTTGTTTCATAGTAGAGAGCTTTGTAAACAGCTCTGTATAAGAATTGCAAAGCTATTAAATTAGGATCCTCTAAAATGCGGAATATCCTCAGAGCCTGGAAACACTGCTGTTTTAGAATGCAACTTCAAGAATTGGGCAGCCAACATGGCCTATGGCAATGTTTACTGGGGTGTTCTATATGTTGTAATCCAGAAACACCCTCCCATGTCCCCCCCCCCCCACAAAAAACCTTATGACATTTTCTCGCTTTGAATGCCCAGTAAGATAGCACTGGCAAAATGTTCCATTTATAAATCATCTCCAATTATTTTTTGAACTGATAAGCATGTAACTCATTACAAGAACATTTGTTTAAATTCAGGAGAGAAGAGGGTGCTATATCATGAGAAGTAATTTAGTAAATACAAACCAGATTGTAGGATATGAAAATGTGCAAGCAGAATTAAATTCTTAAAGTAATGAGTAAACAAGATGAAGGAGGATCACAGGTTACAAGATAAATTAGCACATTTTAATTGCCTGAGGAGAACATAAGCGTTTTTCTGCTCTCATTTGCTTTCCAGAATGTTCTAGAACAAATCTGTTGTGCCCATGTTGATTGTAAATAATAGGAAGTTTTATTTTCTAATATGTGCCAAATAGTACCGATGGAAAATGCAGGCTGCTTACTGCCTGTGCTCTGTTGTTGCCCTCACCCTCGCAATGAAGGGGAATTTTATTAAATGTTGAGGTAACATTTTGCTAAAAGTCTTTGGAAACAACTGGCCACAACAATTATAAACCACCTATTCCTCCCTCATACCAATGTTCATAGCAGATCCAAACCAACTGTGAGAGAAAGAGTTGGCTCAAGGACTAGCCTTTAAATGCTTGCCACAGTGAAGAGGTGATAATATTAGCAGAAGAAAATAGAAATCAGACAATGTGTGTGTCTCCCCCACCCCAAGCATTCAAGGTGCACTTAGGACTACAGTAGTCTCTGAAGGAGACATGTAAGGTGGGCTGAAACTGGATTCACTGTATGATGTGAGTGTGAGTTCACTCTTGACAAATAGTTATTTAAGGTATTATTGTAATCCCTTAATAAAACTATTTAGTGACTGGATAGCTCAGTGCTTTAGGTTTCTGGCTTGGGAGTTGGATTGTCCACTCTGCCTCCTGTGATTAGAGCCAGCCTGGGTAGCCTTGGGCAAGCTGCACAGTCCCAGGGTGCCCCCAGAAGAAGGGAAGGGTAAACCAGTTCTGAGTATTCTCTTCCTGGAAAATCCGAAAAAGGGTTGCCAAAGGTCAGAATTGACTTGAAAGCACATGATAGCTAAGCTATGATTTGTGCTGTATTGTAGTCAAAGTGCACCAACCTTCTATTGTCCCCTTAAGAAGAAAACCAGCTACCAACCTCCTTTTTCTTGCTTCCTTCAGCATACTAGAAACTCAGACCTGTCAGGGGCATGGATAAAGCCCTCCTAATAAGCAGGATGAGGCTGTAATCCTATGCCTATATAGCCTGAGATAACTTCCAAAAAATAAATTAGGACTTACGTCTCAGTTAATATCCATAGGATTGCACTATAAATGATTGACTTCTCTGCAAGCGGGGGAGCATTTTCTGTTTTTATTTTACATTTCATATTTCTTCCATTGTTTTCCTATCAATGGTTCATTGCTGTTAATATATCATTTGTTTTCACTTTTTCATTTGTCTCAATTGGAGACACAGCAAATATCCTGCCCTTTTCTTTACTGTTGTCCCTCCAAAAGGCATAAAATATACAAAGTTTCTTCCACCCCCAAAGGGCAAAATTCCTATCAAATTTCAGGCATATTGGAGGCTTTGCAACCTCACATGCTGCCTGGAGAAGATGTGACTGGGAGGGACCATTCTGGGCTGGGGCGACTGTCAATCTATCTAGTACTAACCCATTGTTCCCTCCTGCCTCTGAACCCAAAGAGAGCCCTGCCACTCAGCCAGTCCCAAAGGAAAGATGCCGACTCAGGACCTTATATACCCCTGCTAGATAGCATACTCTGATCTCAGACACCTTTCTGAAACAACCATCAGTTACTACCAGAGAATGGAATGACACTGCATATTTACACTCTTCCTGGACAGAAGGCCTTTACTTTTCACAGCCCCAGCAGTGGAGCACAGCATATTGCAGAGATCTGAATTCTGGCTAAAATGTCCCCTTGCTACACAACAGAAGTATAGACTCACAGAGGAGAATAGCTTCAAGTTCCCCAGATAATCCACCGGTTTCTCATTAACTCGCACTTAAGGTATCAATAACTCACTCTGAGACATCTGTAGGAGAAAGAATAAGAACATTTCATTACAGTTGTGAACAGATCAACAGTGAACAAACAAACACTGCTTCCAACAGACTAAATTCTGAGCTGGGAAAGAATGAATGGTTAGTGCTGGATAGATGGACAGTCACTCCAGCCCAGAAAGGTCCCTCCCAGTCACTCAAACCACAGGCAGCATGCAAGGTTGGAAATAAACTCCAATACTGCATAGCAGTCATTGTCACCACAGTGGCTTCTTGTTTGTTTAAGTTTTAATTAAAGTGTATGGGAAGGGGAGTCTTTTGGCTCAGCATTTCCCGTAAAAAAAATCCATGAAGAATAAGGGGCAGATAATTTTTAAAATAATTTTCTGAGAATTTTTGGCTTATTTTAGCTTGGATAAAGTGGCCAAGTTCTCCTTCCTCTTCTCTCTATATATAGTAAAAAAAAAATAAAAAAATCTTTTGACATACATTTCTTGCCCTAGAATGCCCGTGTGTGTTGTGGGTCAGGACAGGCAGCCAGTGGGCCCCAGAAAACCCTGCTTCCTTGGAGAAAAAAACCCCCCACTTCAGCTGGTAAGATCAGCCAACACCATTCCACTCCCCCAATCTCCAAAAACGTGATCCTCTCTCCCCAAAGCACGTGGGTGTTTCCTCCACCACCACCATCTTTGATAGGGGAGGAATGATCCTCCTGTGGAGGAGAGGAAAATATATTCATCCCAGCACTAATTGTAGTAGCTGAGAAGGATCAGTCCTATGATATAGGGTCAGATAGGAAAGCAGGAAAATACCTCTGTAAGCAAATTTCAGATGATTGTTATTGGAGCTTTTAGACAGGGATGCTGCAACAGGAAAATAAATAGTGAGGTCTACATGTCACCATTCTGTGTGATCCACTTTCTCTGTGAGCCCAGCAACATCCAGCCAGACAACAGTCCCCATATTAATTTCTAATTTCTCACAATTACACGTGCATAACATTTCCTTCCTTCATGGGTAGAGTGTCATGGTGAGAAGTCTTAATGACAACCTGGCTTGTGAGCAGAAGGAGGCTTTGGCAGTAAGTAATTATACACATGCAATTGTGAAGCTTTTAAAGGCAATCATTGTGTAATATTGACGTATGCTGAGCAAGAAAGGGGGGAAAAGAATGATTGTGACCATATTAGCTTGAAATCCTCTAGCCACATCACCCAGACAGTGTAGCTATCTATTGATCCTTTGTAGACCAGCTAATTGTCTACTCGCCCAAACTGTTTTTTGTTCTCACAAAATGCTGACGTTTGTGTAGAGACGAGAGAACAATATTGTGTTCTTTTGTTTAGTTGAGCTGTGCCAAGGCACTAATATCTGTGCATCGTTAGTCCACGTGGGTAAGCTGAACTGTGTTTAGTTGAGACAAATCTAATACAGAAGTAGCAGACTGAAATGGGCAACATTAATTGACAGCAATTTAAGGTTTTCCAAAGGTTCTTGATTACAATACAATATTACAGCCAAGGTAACTCAGAATCTTGGGGGCAGAGTGTGTGATGAAATTGAGTATGGCCTTAAAATTAAAATTAAAAAAAAATTACTTCTAATTACGCAGCAGATAAAATGGCTCAGTCAGGAAACTACAGAGCAGATTGAGCTCTGTCAATAATCTGCCCCTTATTTGTTAATGTACTTCAACTGGCACTTATTGTCTCAATCATTTCACTCAGAAACTCTGGTAATGAGAAAGAATAAAATGTTTCTGTTTACCTTCAGTTCTTCACAGGTAAAAACAAACATCATATTGTGAAAAAATGTTAACGTTACATGATGGAGCTTAACTAGCTTCATTACTGACTAATTAAATGGTTACATAGCTGACAGAGCACATCACTCTAACTGTCCACTTCAGACAGAGTCCACTGCTTCTGAAAGACTCCATTGTTAACACTGATAGAATCCTGACTGGGAAAAAAGGTGGGGAAAAGAATCTGAGGTAGGGAGGGAACTATTGGCTGTTACTGATTTATTAAATGAGTTTTAAGTCCCATTGCAGTTCAGGGGACTTGAACACAAGACTGCTGCCTTCTTGCAGTGCTTTTGTGTGAACAACTGCCATTGGCAACTGTTATTTTACAGATGTTATGTCCAGAATTTGTCATAATAGTTTCCAGGAAAAAATGGCAGAACCCTGATTTTACACCAGCACTGCAGGGACTCTGCAGCCACGACAACAGGTAGATGTGGAAGACAGCAATGCTGATACAGCATGGAGGAACAGTAGCTGAGGTGTTTCCAACAGTCACCCAACTGCCATAATGGAACTGCACCATTTTGAAATTGTCAAAGTTTATGGGTGTCACACATTTGAGTATTTTGTCTCTCAAAAGCACCTAAATGAAACCCCAGTATGTCAGAACTGCATGAATTCCTTCTTTGTCTAGTGCTGAGTCTGGCAAGAGATGTGTGTGAGAGACATGGAAATGCACACCAAATAGATGCTAAAGTGGTTCAACCACATGGTGATGGTTGCACAGTCTTTTCTGAACACTTAGTAGTTGGGGGAATCCAGGGTTGCCAGCAGATGTGGATTCACTTTACTTGAAACCTTCCTGGTCTCAGACAAAGATCCTGTTTTACCCCTTGTGGAACCAGACAGTTTCAGATGTTGAAAACAAAATTAAAACATGGAAACTCTATTGTGGTCTGATATATGACACACATAAAGACACAGATGGCTGTATTTTAATTTATATCTTATTCATTCATTATGATATTTTTCAGTAAAACGAAATATGCAAGACAGCTAACTAACATCATTAAACGGAGAAAAATAATGTATTGTTGTATGCCATCAGGGTACTTGTGACGTACGGCAACCTTATCAGTTACTGACCTTTTAAAAAGGGCTATCATTAACACTCCTGCTCAGGAGTTTGAAGTGAAAGGCCCTAGCTTGCTTTCTTAAATCAATCCACTCTCCCTGTTTTGCTACTACCTTCCTAGCATCACAGCATTTTTGCCTGTCATTATTGCCTATTTCAGTAAGTCATGTCTTCTCATGCTTTGTGCATGATAGCTTCAGTTTAGTCATACCAGCTTCTAGTGAGAGTCCAGGCTTGATTTGATCTGGAACCCACTTACTTATATTTCTGGAAGCCAAAAAACCTCTGTTCTAATAATAATAATAATAATACAACATAATCATGAAAATATTTATAATACTGAAAACAACTTGAAAGGCCAACAAGATGCATCTTCATACTATTTATAAAAGCAACAAGAGTTGGAACTGACTGAACTCTAAGGAGACAGCCATCTGTAAGCTCTAACAACCCAGGAGAAAGCCTTCTTTCACATACTCATCAAGTAGGCTTCCTGGAGTAACGATATCCTCATATCAAGGTCCTACTATCTGGACAGGCTTATAAGTTATAACAATATCATCTGTCTACTTATGTTGGGGACTCCAAGAAACACCCCCTGAAACTGTTTCTAAAACAGTAAAGACACAGACGAAATATATGGGAACACGGGCATCTGGATGTGACTCAAAAATGCAGGATGGTTGATGTTGTAAAGTACTGTGCCTGTATTTCAAACATTTGTGTTAACAGGCTGCTTTAACAGAAATCATAAGAGTCTGCATTGTGTATTTCTTTGCAATCTATTTATATAGTGAATCTACAGCTTTCCTGGAGGAAATGTTCTTGACAAACTAATCAGCCCACCCACCCTACTTTGACCTAAATTGGACACATTGCTGGGAGATGAAACAGGAGTAAAAGAAATCCTATTTGCATTTGTTTTGCATAAGTACATATTGTTTAGAGGACTGTATTGTGTTGAAGAGCACAAAAGAGACATGGAGAAATTTATTTAAAAGGTCACAGAGGCTATTTTAACACTTCTAGGACTGCTCATCTATTAGACCATTTCCAGTGTCCCAGCGGTAGTGATAGGGCCGTGACTGTGGCTTGGATGTAACACATTGAATTGATGGCTTCGTTTTCTGCCAGAGAGAATACTTATGCCTCCCCCACAACTTCAGATCAAAATTTTAAACCTCACCAGAGATGGTTCTCTAATTACTAAGAAACAGATCAGCTAAAAGGCTTTTGAATGCCCTTGTTGGGAATGTAGTGGTATATTTTCAAGTACATTTTAAGGGTTTTTGTTGAGTTCAACAGTTTCCGTTTTGTGTCTTTTCTGACTGTAAAGAATGATAAAATGTTTAACAGGGATAAACATGTTAAAATGTTTAACAGGGATAAACATGTTATGTTTATGTTAAAAATATAAAATGTTTAACAGGGATAACATGGACATGTAAATGGTTTCAGATTTGATGGATTCCCAGAGAATATGGTAAAAAGAGTTTGTGCATTTGGCACATTTTCAATCTTTTGTGTTGTGGGCAGAGAATGGGCATGTACATAACATTTATGTATGTTACAAAACGCTGGGATATCAGCTTTCTGCCATGACGGTTGACAGAGGGTGAATGACTAGCAAAAGGGGCAAAGAAAGGGGCAGTGATAATGGCAGAGAACGGTGAGAGGAGCAATGGGGTGTGTGGTATGTGAACACTTGTGCAGGAGTGAAAAATCTCATCACAGATGGCCTTTTTTGTTGATAGGGTCTCGTTATGTGTCGAGATACCTGTTTTCATCAAGAGTAAGACAATTCTCAAGTATTTATTACATCTTTACTTTTAATCACTCCTTCTTTTGCTGACTCAATACAAAATGAAACCCTGGAAAAACTGAAAGAGACAAATGGCAGAGAAGGAGATGTGGACATGTGAGAGAGCAAGAGAAGAGAGACCTGTGGGAAGAAAGTAGGAAAAGGCAAAGAAATGGAGGTGGGCTCAAAGAGAATGTGAAAAAAGCTGGGAGGAAATGTAACGAGTTCTACTAGAAATGCGGGGAGAAGGAAGGGAGCACAGAGGTATACAGGGGAGGGAGAAATGTAGCAATAAAGAGAATGGGAGCTGTCATTTCCTGAGCAAAGAGAAGAGGAGACACCTTTAAGATCATGCCTTAACATCTGAGTTATGTATTTCACTGTTGTCCTGTCTGGTCTAGATTAGTATGTGGAACCTATGTGTTTGAACCACAGAGAGAGAGAAAATGTCCTCTAGATGCTTAAATGAGTCCATCATCTATGTATGTTAATGGCTCATTCTTTAAATAATAGGTTCTTAACCATTAGAGTTCTAAATAAATCATAACTTAATTTGTGGTCAAACAAATTCTAGGAACAGATTATAGTGTTCTAATGATGCATTCTAACAACACTTTGGTTATTTGTCATGGTGCCTATTTTAGGGTTTGAAAGAGACTTTTGTTTGTGGTTTCACAATCACAAAAAAAGTTAGTGGAATGGAAAATTCATAGGCTAACATCTTTCCCACAAAAGTTAACGTTTGTAAAGTAAGCGTTTGGACATTCTGCGCAGCTGGAAGGGCAGGGCTTGATTTACTGAATCAAGAGCAATCAGTAAGTGATAACAATGCAAATAATATCATAGTTGACGAACAACTACTGTTTCAAATATTCCCCACTGATTTCTCTGCAAGAGCGTATAGAGTATCACTAAGAATCAGCAATCTATTGTTCTGTGTTAAACACATGCTGTTTGGTCTAAAGAAATTTCTGTAGATTTTTTTTAGTGGTTCTGCAAGTTGCAGTATTTGTAATGCTATGAAATAAAAAGTATGAATTATAGTCTCTTAAGAGTCCTGTATGAAGAATTGAATACTCTTATTTACTACATTTTCCAACAGCTAACATATCCTTTATGAACTTATCTGTATTTTAACATAGAAATTCTGCTTTGTGATTTTTCTGAGCCTTCAAAGGGGAAAAATTATTATATGGATAGTTGATAGTTTACCAATAGATAAACGATTTCCATAATCATTTACAATTTGAGACTAATTTCATTGACATGGCTCCATCCTACAGTATACTGGTATTTGTAATTTGGTTAGGTGTTTAGACTTTTCTACTGGAGACCATTCTCCTGAACAGTAGCAATAAGAAAAAAGGAAGTTATTCCATGAGGAGGACTGACTCAATAGAGGAAGCCACAGATTTTAATTTGCAAGAACTAAGCAGGGCTCTTAACAGCAGGACCCTTTGAAAGTTATCAATTCACAAGAATATCAGCAATTGACTTAACAGATATAGAGCAGTAAGACAGTGGAGCCAATTACCTCGAGAGATTTCTATGACCGACTTAGGTGGCAGAACTGTGAAGGGTACCATTTCAGGCTCCAGGTGGTAGGTTGCATTTGTTACTTTGATAATATTTTGTTCATCAGTGCTATGTTAAGCAGTCTTGGTATTTCACAAACTTCTTAATGCATGCGACAGTACTACTGAAAGTAGAAATAATTAAAATTATAGGCCAGTATCCTGTCACACAGCTGTAAAGGTAAAGGTTCCCCTTGACATTTAGTCCAGTCGTGTCTGACTCTAAGGGGCGGTGCTCATCCCCGTTTCCAAGCCGTAGAGCCAGCGTTTGTCCGTAGACAGTTTCCGTGGTCACGTGGCCAGCGTGACTAGACACGGAACGCCGTTACCTTCCCACCATGGTGGTCCCTATTTATCTACTCGCATTTTACATGCTTTCAAACTGCTAGGTTGGCAAGAGCCGGGACAAGCGACGGGAACTCACTCCGTTGCATCGATTCGATCTTACGACTGCTGGTCTTCCAACCTTGCAGCACAGAGGCTTCTGCAGTTTAACCCGCAGCGCCACCACATCACACAGCTTTACCTGCACAATAACAATGACATTACTGACAGCAGCAAATTGCTGCTATTCAAGGTTCTTTTTCAAAATTTCAGTTTGTGTGCCGTTTGTGTGCAATGAGAGGCAGTTGCATGCACTTAATAATTGAATTAAGAGCTCTTTAATTAAGGGGTAATCTACCATAGCCCGTGACATCACTGCTGGAGCTGTACAGCAGGACACTGACTATAGATTATTATAAAACTATGAATTTTCTATATAGTTTAAGGAGTGGTAGCCTAGTGTGAAAATAACACACTTCTTAACACCCTAGGTTACTTCATCATAATTGCTAAATGCCATCCAAGTAAATGCAGCTTCCTTAAAAAAGAAAAAAAGAATTTCAGTGTCCACTTACCAAGAAAGGGCTGAGCAGAAGCCAGGAAAAGAAATAAAGATTTCACTATAGAGACAATATAAAAACATAAACTGACAGTCATCTTGCTGATCCTCAACAATGCAATTAAATAATTGCTGGAGGAGGTAATTTCAGATGTGTAATTTCTCATTAATTGAGAAGGGAAGCTTAGGTTTTCTACAGAGCAATCCAAATTTTTAAGATCTTGTTTTAAGATTTATTAATGAGACCTATTTCTTTAGTTAAAAGGCTTTATTTTCCCTAGAGCAGCATAGTGATGGCAAGCCTGGGAACAGATCAATTCAATTCTTCAAAAAACCTCTGGTATATGAATGTGGGATGTTGTGCTTCTGTACCCATGATTCAAAAAGCCAGGAAATTCCTGATATTGCTGCAGAATATTGTTCCTGTGTAACCAGCAGGAAAAAGGATGCCAAGCTTTACATAGCAAAGGGCAACCTAAATATTGACAACACCCATGGCAGCAGTCAAGATGGTCTACAAGATACCCTCTTGTGCTCAGTATTATTCACAAAATGAGACCACACAAGGGAACATCCCAGATGCTGACTTTTTTTTTCATCAGTTAACCACTTCTCACCCAAACATAAAGCAATTCTCAGGGCTGTTTTTAAATTAGTGTGAATGGCAGAGATTGGTCTTTTCAATTTGTATGAGCTATTTTACATCTGGGGATGTTTAGGGCCACTTGTTTCTACATGGAGTGTGCATGTGTGTAAAACAGTTTTATATCTAGAAAACTATAACTCGAAAACCCTTCCCCCAAATTTGGCACAGAGCAAGAGCAGACTATCTGCTACATCTGTGCCGCTAATTTTTTTGTTAGTGCTGCTCCCATTTTTAGAATTCCCTTGTAGAATGCCGATTTGCTCTGTGCACAATAACATAGATACACTCTCATGCAACTATAATTTATTTTATCACTGTTGGACCACATTTCTTTGTTGTTATAGAATCAAAGTATCATAGAATAGTGAAGTTGGAAGGGGCTTATAAGGCCACCAAGTCCAACCCCCTGCTCAATGCAGGAATACAGATCAAAGGATATCTGCCAGGTGATTATCTAGGTTTTTCTTGAATGCGTCCAGTGTTGGAGCATTCACCACATCTTGCGGTAATTGGTTCCACTGTTGTACTGCTTACTATCTCCCAAATTTAGGTTTGGATTTGTGACATTATGTTTTGGCTATCTAAAATGGCACAGTAACTTCATCAGTGTAAATGAAAAAGTGGCAAGGGAAAAGAAGCATGCATAAGAACAAAAGTTCCTGCTGTGCATATTCTTTGCTACCTCACAATGTGTGAATGTTGCACAAGACGTATTACTGCATGGCTTCAATAATCTCCAGATTTATGTCATATACAAAACATAGAATTTTGATGTTGACATTATACCGGCTTAAGTAATGTATGCACCTTACACGGCTGAGTTTTCTTTTGCTACAATAAACTGAAAGCATGCATGAATAAATTATAGCACACAGTAAACTAAAAAAGAATAATCCCTTGTTCTTTAATTACCAAAGTCGGTGCAGCATGGCATAACGATGTGACTTTGCCACTCTCCAGTCTTCCTTCCTGCTGTATCCGTACACACATAATCGTGAGCCAGAAGATAAACCATTACAGATTTCTTGCCATGCTTTTGCTCCCACCTCCAGCTGCACTTTCAGGTAATTCTTAAACCATAATGTTAAAATATGCCCCGCTCGTATACCTGGGCCACTTCAACCCTTCAGTGAAAGCTGGAATGAAGGCTAAGAAAGATGGCATGAGGAGAACCTGCTACAAGCAAATACGCCCTCTCTTTTATCTGCAGTGTTCAATGTTAAGAATGAAAGACTGTGCCAGAATATTCACAAAAGCATTCTGTTGTAGGAATTACGCGTCCCGATAAAAAGAATGTTCTTGATCTTGTTTTGCAATTGTACATATTTGTGGCTTATTAACATGGAATATACAGATGCAAATTATATTCTTCCCAGTTGGCAGGACAACATGCATAATGCATGATCAGTTCAGCACCCAATTAATGCCATCATTTATAACCCATTGGAAATAGACAATGCTAACAAGTTATTAAGCTTTGAACCAACAATAAATTGCCCAAGGTATAGCTAAAAATGAAACAATGTGTCAAAAATACTAACTAGCCACTTGTAAATAAACATTATGCCCAATACAATAGCTATGGAATAGAAAAGAATGTTCCAGGCCTAGCTTGATACAGTTCAGACGAAAATAAGTGCCACAACAATAGAAGTTACTTTGGACTAGAAAACAGGAAATTCAACACAGCAAACATACAATACTTCATTCCCTCCATTTGCCAGCCTTCTGGGGCAGGTTTGGGAGTGCTTAATGGGGCTGCATTGGGAAGCGGGGATCCACTGCAAACCATGTGCCAGATACTGCCCTTCTGCCAGTGGTCATTGATCACTGACTAGCCCCAGCAATCCAAATTTTGTTTAGAAATGGAAACTGTTTTTTTTTTTTTACTACAACACCCAGAATCCTACAGCCAACATGGCCACTAGCCATGCTGGTTGTAGAAGCTAGAATCATACAATTACACTTCTAATAAATTTGCAATGTATCTTTTGTTTATATTCACACACAGCCTTGTATGGTCAGAATATTTGCATTTGACAGACATGTCACTGAAGTGGTGGGGATCATTTGGCAAGGCTACCAAAATAGCCTCATGCAGAGGTGGGGTGGAAGTCAGATTTCTTAGATCCAAACTCAACTCTCCACACACTGAACAATATCAAGTTTCATTTTGTGTACCCGCCTCCTTTCCCACACTTTCTGAGAAAAAAAATCCCCATGTCCACATGGGATGCTATGTAAAGCTGCTGTGTACTGTGTTCAAGAAATCAGCATGAACCTGTAACCCAAAGAGCCAGGTGAACTTTTAATTGCCTCATTATTCGTACAAAATGAAGCCTCTTTTACAACTTAGTTATATACATATGAACTGGCAAACCCTAGCTTATAGCTTTGTATGTGTGTCTGTTTGTGTGACTGGGCTCTGTCATCAAGTCCGAGTCTGTGTAATGCATTCTGCTCTGTTGTACTCTGTGCCCCAATTATGTGCCAATCATTTAGACCTGCTCTGCATTCAAGGGAAGTTTCCCAATCTCTTTAGATTCCCTTCACCACTTGAGTATGAGAAGTCTGCTGGGGCCATCTGTTTTCTTGTTTGCCAGACACAATCCTAATTCCTTGGCCAAAACCCTGGAAGAGCAATTGCTAATATGCTTCCTGGTGACCATAGACGTAGCCAAATCTTAGCATTGTGATTACAGCAGAACCATCCACTGCATGACGCACACTTAGAGTCAATTTAGGGCCAGGAAGAGCAGATACAGCGATAATTTAACAAACACAACAAATGGAGCATCCTACACAGAAGACAACTCCAGTGGGCAATTTGTGACCCTTCAGATGTTGTCAGACTACATTTCTCCTCAGTCCTAGACAGCACAGCTAATGGAGAGGGATGTTGGGAACTGCAGCCTAGTGACATTCAGAGAGCCAACTTATAGGGTTGTTTCCTAGCAAGCTAGAAACTTTGTGTATATGCCAATATTGTAACACTTGCACTGAGGTCCTCACTAGATGAGATACTGATTCCCAATTTAGAAGCAATGCACATTTAAGAGGAAGACGATTTTGTTCCAACATGTGCTTGTCTCAATCCATATTTCACAAACTGGTCAGATTTCTGTTTTCTAATTGGTCATTTGGGAGATAGCATTACTGCTTTGGCATGTCTGATGTTTCAGGCATATAATTCTCAAAAGATCTGTGTCGTCTATTCTCTTGTAAATAGAGAAAACACCCTGTTGTTCTAGCAGGTGATCTGCACCAGGAGACAGACAGTGCTAGCCTGTGAAGTAAAACCAATGCCCCCCCAAAGTAAACAACACCCACTGTGAGCTTGCAAGGTCTTTGCCAGAATAAAAGTTTCTCCACACCTATTTTTACATAAAATATATTATTCCCCCAATCTCATGCAAGTTAATTCTCTCTGTACTTTCCTCTGAAGGGTCACAGGAAGGCTACTTCAATATTTCATAAAGTTTTGAAGCAGGTCTTAAGTTGTATAAGCCAGTCTCCTTTACTTCAGACCACTTTGGGACCCATTTTACTTTGGAGGAATTGGCCCAAGTCTCACAAAAGTTGACCGTTTTAGTTTGGGGATTTTAATGGTGGGGGGAGTGTGGTGGCTCAAAATATATTTGTACCTATATATTCCAGCTCAGCATCTTCATCCTAGAGTCTTCTTTTTGTTGAAGAAAATATGCTGTTCAATCAATCACAGGTGTCCATTCACAGGTGCCCATTTTTGCCCATGACGGTGAATGTGAGGAGGCAGGAATCCTTACCTTCACCCTGTGGGGTGTCCAGTGGACTCCAGATATACCCACCAGATGTATCTGTAAATCTATCGGGCACCTGAGAGTGGGCAAAAAGGGGGAACAGACCTAAGAGCTGAAGGTTTTCCTCTGGGCTGCTCTTGAATATTTCAACATGTGGCATCAGGTAGTTTAACAATACTGGCTTCCTATGTGGGAGCTTGGAAAGGAACCACAAGAGACACCCAGAATGTCAGAATGTGGAGCAGGAGATGTCACTCTACCTTTGTTTAGTCCTGGTTAGAGACGGACAAGAACCAGCAAAATGGCAGTTTGTTATGGTTTGTTGAAGTCCATGAACCACAAACTTGTTTTGGGAAAAACAAACCACAAATTGGTTCATTTTGGTTCAGAAGTTCAGGAGCCCTGGACACCAAAATCCCAGAGAAGCTTCCTCTGACTCTCCTCTACACCCCCTCCAAGGTGTAGCAGCCTCGGCCAGCCTTCCAATCACTCCTGGAGTGCCGTCCTCTTTCCGCTCATCTAGCCAACTCCATGCAGGGGGAGGGAGGACGAGTCTCCCTGCACAGCTGCCAAGTGGCTAGATGAGCGGAAAGAGAGCAGCACTCCAGGAGCAATTGGAAGGCTGACTGAGTCTGTCGCTGCCACCACCTGATGCGTGAGTGGACAGTCCGGCCCCAAGGGCCAGACCCTTGTTAAGTCCAGATGTGAGGGGGCATTCGTATATGAATATGAATACCTGTTCTGAGGTAGAAGGGTTCCTTTGACTAGCAGAAGTGGCTCTGAGGTGAAAATGGCTCCTGTGAATCAGTCTTGTAAATAAGAACAAGCAACTCCCCCAGAGCCCTGTGAGCCACACATTTGGCTGCCTGACCTGCCAATCCAGGAGTTTCTGGGTCCCTCCCAGGCTTGCCTAGTGTTTCTGATTGACAAAAGCAGGGTATTGGAGGCAAGGGGGGGGGGAAGAGAAAAATGGGCAAACAAACCAAAAATTGCTTAAAATGTTCGTTGGTGTGGTTTGGCTCGTTGCTTGTGACAAACCCGAACTGACTCAAACCAATGAACCAGTGATTTTTTAATGGACTTCCTGGTTCGTGCCCCTCTCTAGTCCTGGTGCTAGTGAGGGAAGCTATGCCTGCTTGCTTTAACTGTCCTTCTCTCACCTGTATTAAAGCAAGTAGGCTTAGTGTAGCAAATCTACCCATGCTTCCATGTCCCTGAAGCTACTACTCACCTGCAACAATGAAACAGCAAAGACACTAACACAGAAAGCAGCCCTTCCAGCAAATTCCACTGCCATCTCACTCCTCACAACTTCTCAAGCAACACTATTATAGGACCCATTAATCTGAGTAATACCAATAAGGGCTTCTTCTCCTGTCTCTCTCTCTCTCTCTTTTGTGTGTATTCTGTGATACATGCCATTATATGTCAATAATACTACCCTGTCATTTACACCGGCCACATATTTTTCCATGTGAATTGCTAACAGCCTGTCTCTAATCTTGCCTCACTCAGGTCTGCAGTATTTGTGAGTCACCAGCCATTCATTATGGCCTGCCAAGTTACTGACAACTCTGCCGTTTGCAGTCCCAGGCAGGCAACAAGTACAAGTGTTTTATCAAGATCAGCTGAGCTGCTTTCCTGACTGATGGACTGTATTTTCCTTTGTAGGTCATAAGATATAGAAGCTTATTCTAGCCAGAACATGCATTTTTTAAATCTAGGGGAAGACCAAATAGTTTTTATCAAGATTGAAGTAGACCTGAAACTGAATCATGACTTGCTTTGTTGCTACCTAGAATCAAAACCTTCTGTTCTAGGATGAACAGCATTTTTCTGGCATGTCTTCTAATTTTGCAGTAAACAATTTCACTAGGTAGGTTAAAGAGGAACACATAATTTTTTAGGACAGGAGTTTAGACCAGCTCCAAATACTCAAAACTACGGAAGAATAAAATGCACTTATTATCAACTAGCAGCTCAGTCAAGGGCATTAAGTGCATCTTATTCTTCCTGTAGTTTTGAGTATCTGGAGCTGGTACAGATCAAATGAGTTAGTAAAGTTTCAATTCTACCATCTTAGTATGAATCATGTGTGTTGTTTTAGATTCATATTGGCAACTAGCACCACTAGAAATATAGAGATTATGCTATAGAGAATTTACACGAAAAACTGAATGTATATTCATTGTTACAATACTATCTGTATGTATTAAAAAATGATCATTAGTTACAGACAGTTATGGTTGTCCAGAGCCTGTTGTTTATAAATAATTTATTTCTGTTTTTATACAAAACTCCTGAAGAAAGCTGTGCGCCAAAATGTGTCAAGCATTTTTAAACTAGAATAAAGATAGTTTCCATTTTCTGCATCCTGAGACCTAGTCTCTCCTTCTGATTCCTAGCAGGATTAGACCAAGGCTCACCTTGCCTAACAGTCTTTAAAAGGATCCCAGCAATTAGATGGTACTAGGTGAGGGGTTGGAAGAAGGCAGATTGGGATCTACTGGTGGATTTCTGGGAGATTTTCAGTGGAGAGGCAAAGGTTTTCAACTCCCAGTACATTTAACAAAAGCAACTTTAGGTTTAATTTGTATGTTGCAATCTCCAATCTGTACTAGCTCGAATATAGATTTGTATTTTGTATGCAAGTAATCTCAATATATGGCTCATGGGTTCAGGGGGAAATTGGTTGCGCCTTCTGAGTCAGCTTTCCACCTGTGTCCTTGTAGACCTCAGATTGCTACTTATGTGTGTACACACACTCACTCACTCACTCACTCACTCGAGATGAGCATGAATCAGAAATGGGCCAACAAATTAAAAATTGTTAAAAATTCATTGATTCGTATTCATTGGGACATTGATTTGTACAAATTAAAATCAATGAATTAGCGATTTTTGAGTGGATTTGGTGATTCATTTTTTAATTCATGCCCCCTCATATACATACATACATACATACATACATACATACATACATACATACATACATGTGAAATCTGAATTATATCCTATACCACAATTTTTAAAAAATGGTCCCTGATCAACTATAATCTATGTAATGCCTGCTGCATCTTAGAATTTGCCTCTAGGTCAAAGATAATTGTTTCCCCTAAAAACTGGGAGATATATAACTCTATTTCCAACGTAACCCTTTAAACAGCCAGATGAGTCAATATAATATCTCTACACATGCAAACTGTAAAGTAGATAGGCTTTCCCTTATCAGAAAAAAATACGTTGACCTTTTTTGCTCTATAAAACTGCCAATATTATCAATATAGGCTATTGTATACCCTCTGTAAGTAAATGCAATAGCTCTTAAGAGGTGTATGACTATTTACATAAATAAATAGAAGTAATTACATCTGCAGTTCATTGCCACCAGCACTGAAGAAATGAGAAACAACACCAGAACTGAGAAGGCATCCATCTGACATATAGGCTGATAAGAGTTAAACATACATAGGAGACAATTTTACAATAAGCATTGTATAATATAGTAGCAAGTTAATATGTTGTTGCTTTCATTTTTGTTCAAATGTCCAATACCTTTGACAAAAGGGGGGAAATAACTGTAAGCTAAACTCTCTGAAGACCTTGAGAAGCCACTGAAAGTAAATATTTTAAAAATCCAAGCAGCGCTGAATATTTTAGAAACCTGCCAATGAAAAGTACCCTTTTCAGTAATCAGGAAATGCTTTGCTCAGACAGATAGCCTGAAAACATTTAACTATAGAATTAAAATAAAACAAGACATTGCCTTAGTGACAACCAAGACCCATTGTGGCACATTGATATTGACTGTTCATCTAAAAACCTGATCACATTCCCTGCCAGTGTGTTCAAAAGTAGAATAGGATACCAACAGCTTGCACACAAACTCAGAGCCAACACCCTTCTGGACCACAGCATCAGATTGTTCCTCTTCATCTCCTGATTCAGTTCTACAAACGATCAGAGCAAAAGAATGTGATTGAAATGTATATGGCTACAGACTCCCTCATGGCAGAGTGGCTTAATGAGAAACAGTCAAAATCATTACTGCATTTTGCATGAAAGTTGCCCACCTACTATTTTCCTTCAAATTTATTTGGACTGTTAGTAATCCTTTGGACTAGCAATTTTATTAGTGAATCATGATCCCTAGGTGACAATTTAAGCGATCTGCAAAGGATACTCAAAGTCAATGATATAAGTAATGAACAGCAGCCTCAAAAGGAAGGTTAAGAAAACCAAGTTAACGGCAATCATTGAAAAGCAAGCTGCCTAACGAGTGCAGTTAAAATGTGGAGTGTGTTGACAGATACAAATATCTTAGAACTCTGTTAAATGAACAGTGGGATAATAGAAAAAAGATGGACTACAGCGGCATCCTTAAGAGGAGAAAAATAATATGTAATGAAAGCATAAAATTGGTTTTCAGAACATGTATTGTACAATGTTTCGTATTCTCACTAGAGATGGGGGTATTCGTATACGAATATGAATACCCCCGCACAGATGGACATAACAAGAGTCCGGCCCCCTGGGGCCAAACTGTCCACTCACCCTTCTGCTGCTGCCACGGGCTCTGCGCTCCCTTCCTATTGCTCTGGAGCTCATGGTCAGCTATCCACTCATCAGCCTGGCAGGGAGACTCATCTTCCCTTCTTCTGCCAGGAGTGAATAGCCGACCGGGAGCTCCAGAGCGATTGGAAGGGAGCGCAGAGCCTGTGGCAGCAGCGGAAGGGTGAGTGGACCCTCATTATGTCCACCTGTGCAGGGGTATACGTATTCGTATACGAATACAAATACCCCCATCTCTAATTCTCACTGTATCACACAGAATTGTGGATTTTTTTTAAAAAGGAAACATTTATAATCATCATCAACTTAAAACTGCAGAGCTAGAAGGAACCCTGTGTGCTTCTCTAACAGTTAAGAAGTTTTTCCTGATATTCAACCAGATTTAGGCTGAATATCAGGAAAAATGTCTTAACTGCTTGAGCAGTATGACAATGGAACCAATTATCTTGGGAGGTGGTGGGCGCTCCAAAGCTAGAGGCATTCAAAAGAAAATTGGACAACCAGCAAAAGACCATCTGTGCCACTTCTTCTTCCATTATTTGTTCATCTCATCTGTTTATAAGTTTCATTTCAAGAAATCCATATAGAAGGGCAACTCTGCCTTTGGTTCTTCATAAACAACTGCAGATTTAAGCATCAGGTGTTTGAGATGACTTGTTACTATGATCGGCATGTACTGAGTTAAGGCAGACTGAGCCTCACTTCTAAAATATCAGATGTTGAAGGCTTTTCTCAGAACAAGGACTTTCTCTACCTCAGTTCAAGAAACTGTTGTAGAACTAGAAGCGCCACCATGACCACAAGCAAACAAAGAAGTGGGGAAACAGGAAGAATTTTCCATCCATAGTCAGTTTCTTATCCTGCACCCAGTCAGTACCAGAGCTTGGGAAATTACTGTTGTGAACTACAACCTTTAGTGGCTATCATGGCTCTGGGATTCTGGGGCCAAGTCTTGTTTGGTGGAACTCTATTGCAGTGGTTTGTTACATGATACTTTCTGAGCTCATGGAAAGGCCCCTTTGTTCCAACAGAGTAATCTCTGCTTGTAAGATAGAGATCATGAGGCACATTGCTAGTGGATTGTGCCACTCCTCTGAGTCCAAGAGGACTCTGGCCTGGGATATGCAGTCCCAAAAACTGGAATTTTGAATGACACTATAGGGAAGAAGAGAACTGAAAAGCAAAACCTAGTTTTGTGTCTAGATGTTTTGCTCCATCTACACAAACCTCACACTGTGTTATAATGTGTGATGAAAAAAATGCTAATATTTTGGTGCTGAAACCAGAGAAATGTGAGTTATGGGCAGTACTTTTTGAAATAAATTTCTACAGGGTGTTGTGTATGGATGTGGGAGTGGGAGGAGCCCCCAAAGGCATTTTAGTCCTGAAGAAAGGTACAATGAAACTTTAAAAAAGAGGTTATATGATAAAGCATGGTTTGGTGAATGCACTTTAACATCAAATGTGATTTAAAGAAACAAATCCATATTACTTTATTATTTGCGAAGTATTTAGTGAGGCAGAATTAAGCACAGTTTGCTTTCTTCCTCTCTAGCACCAGGAGGTAAAATAATACAAAAGCTGGAGTATATGAGGAAATCAAGTAGCTGTATAACTACTGATGCCCCAGACTCTTTTCTGTCTCCTTTCTATTTTATTGTATAAAGCTATTCATGCAGGCAGTTAAAACCTCATCAGGTTTTCATCAGATTTAGCACATTGAAACACTAGGATGAATAGAGGAACAAATACACCCTGCTCAGAGCTCGAGATGAAATAAACATTTTATTTCTAGTTTTCTTATCAGTTCATCACAATATTATATAGTGCTCTAAACAATATTCTTTGGAAATGGTCATGTGAAAACAACATGACTTTGCTTGGCTTTATTGAAAAATGACGGAGGCTGGCAGGGTGGGAAGAGAGAGGCTGAGCCCAGAAACAGATCTTAGAGACATCCAGTAATTAGAACTGAAAGGACATTAAGGTTGCAGACAGGTGATCAAGTCAATCGTTCTGTTTGTGAAATCAGACTTCAAAAGAACCCTGTGTTTAAAAGCCTGTGTTTTAATCCTGAAGACCAGTCTCTAAACAAAGTATGCAAATTGGCTTAATCCCAGAGGTGCGAGAAACTTGATCTGTGACACCAAGAGAGAAGACTTTTCCTCTTTGGTCACAGGCTGCCTCTAACATCTGTTTTTTGACCTGAGTGAGTTGGAAAGGGCTGTTTACTTGCAAGAAAGTTTGAGTTCACTGTTGAGAAATCCATGAAGGGGATGTACTTTATAACATTTTTTTTTCTCTTTTTAAAAATGGTTCGGTTCCCTTTTGTTTTATTTTTCTATCAAATATCCTTCAGGACAGTGTGAGTGAGTCTGAGTCCATTTTATCCCCATAGCAATCATGGAAGACAGATTTGGCTTGCCAGGTCACCCGAAAAACATAACTGTGCCCGTGAAT
Organism: Intellagama lesueurii; assembly: GCA_037013535.1. Lineage (NCBI taxonomy): Eukaryota > Metazoa > Chordata > Lepidosauria > Squamata > Agamidae > Intellagama > Intellagama lesueurii. The sequence continues at coordinate 227,218,971 of JBAJHW010000001.1, forward strand.
CACCCCCAGTTCATAACCCTTCAAAAATTTAGTCTATAACCACATTAGCCAACTTGTATAATTACCCAATCTTGTGTGGGTTATTATAAATTTAGGATTCAAAGTTCTACAGATAACATTCCAAATCATCAACAAGCTATGAAACTTTATAGAAGCCCAGACTTTTATTATTTAAAGCTTAGGTTAGATATAAATCAGAATCATAAATGTGTCTTCTCAGTGCCACATTTTATACAATTTGGTAATTCAGCCACTCTTGATTTTAGTATTTTTTGCACATGTGCTCTTAATTTAGAGTGATGTGTAATATGACACTAGGAGCCAATGTATTCCACTGGTTTTATTCACAACAAAACCACTAGGTGTTATGTTATTGTGCAGCAGAGCAAATCAACATTCTACAAGGCAATTGTACAAATGAGGGCAGGCCAAGCAAAAAGAGTATAACTCTGAAACTGAACTTCAGATTAGCATCAAATTTAATACAGGTGTAGCGGACAGTCTGCTTTTGCTTCTGTGCCAAATTTGGAGCGGTTTCAGCAGAAGGTTTTCAAGTTATGACTTTTGAATGTAAAACTGTCCCCCCATTCAGAAATAGGTGATGCTAAATGTCCCCAAATTTAAAATAGCTCATATAAATCGAAAAGACCAATTTTTCTTATCTTGAAAGAGAATGGTTGGCCCCACATACTTTTTTTATTTGGAGAGAATCCAGGCTGAAGGAGCTGAAATATTGATCCTCAAAAGAGGCCTTTCAAATGGGAATTAGTTATAAACTGAGCATGCATGGAACAGTCTTACTAGGCAGGCAATCCAAAGTATTCTATGGGCAAGGGAGAATTACAGGTCAACAAAAGTTCACAGCTATTATGGAAGGAGTAAAAAAAAAGAGGTTTGCCTTAAATGAATTAATGGAGCGATAGTCCTCCAGAAAGGAGGGAATTTTGCCATGCATCTCCAGGGAATTAGCATACAATGTTGTAAGCCATATTCAAAGCATTTCTGCATTACAAAAGCACAGAGCAGTTGTGTTTGCCCCAGCCCAAAGTGCTTTCAGTAAACATTCACTCAGGATTTCTCTGACAAGGCTCCTGGCACAGGTTTTTAAAGAGGAAATCAGCACCAGGTCTGGGGCAATCTAAACTTTTGAACCTGTTAATCAAGATCTAGTTGAATGTTTAACTCCTCCCTAGCTGAACAGGGACTTGGGCTTGCAAAGATATTTTGTGTCTGGTTGTAAAAATCCTGAAAAAGATATGCAAAAATGGAGAACAAATATGTAGAAAGAAGTTCACTCATTTAAGCTGTGAAATAATTTTTTTGCTTTGTGGGTGGGGATGGTCTTACTTGATGTAATAGCAGAGCTTTGGTACATATATTCTTTCATAGTCTCAATCATTCCACCCATCTTGTCACTATACAATTCTCTGGTAATTTACCAAAAACAAAAAACAAAAACAAAAAAACCCAAAAACAACCCTTCAAAGATTCTATGTGCCATCAAGTAACTTCTGATGTGTGGTGACTATATGAATTAATGACCTGCAAAATATTGTATCACTAACAACTCTGCTCAGATATTACAAACCAACAGGTGATTTCCTCTTCCTACTACCCCCACCCCTTCCTAGCAATATTGTCTTTTCCAGTAAAGTTCTGCTCAGGTCTTGCAAACTAACAGCTGTCTCTCCTTTATTGAGTCGATGAAGGCATGATATTGGGCAGCAGTAGTAGGCCATTTCCTGGTGTTTTGAATTGTGGATACAGAAGCACAATATCCCACATTCATGAACCAGAAGTTTTTTTTGAAGAATTGAATTACTGTTTGAATCTCATGGATATAGCTTCTGTAACATATATTCAGTGGAGAAAATGTGGTACAATCTTTTCTCTTTGATGATAAATCCATCTCTCTAACATATCTTAATACATGTGGAACACGATTCTTATCATGATACTTAGACAGAAATCCCGTTCAGTTCAATGGGTTTTGTTGCAGTAGCGATCACATCATTTAATTTTAGAAGATAAAAAATTGGGGAGAAAAAAAAGTTTATTTCCCAAGAAGACCTTACAATAGATTCTGCCTTCTATTTAAAAACAACAATACTGACATTCTTACAAGAAAATAATAGTGCCATGATTCCTCTGACTGAAATATATATATATATATCCACTTTCTCATTGCCTGTATGGCTTTAAAGAAAAGGTCTGAGCGAAATGGAGAGATAAAATGTTATATATACTGATAAGCTTCTAAATATATTTGACAATCCTGTTAGGGTTCTTTTGATAGATGACAAAGTCCCTACATTCAGTATTGGTCTATTAGCCTGTAATATATTGGCCTTCCCATAGCTGGTTCTCTCCCCATTGGGTGGAATTGGAAGAATCAATATTTATCATTCACCACTTCAAATCTAATGTAGAATGGAATAAAAAAACATAGTTCTTTTTAGAGCCTATATATGTCTTAATAACTAGAACCTCTGGTGAGAAAGAAACTGAGCCAAGCTGAGTTAAGTCACTTTGTTCCACTCTTCCTGTCCATTAGTTTATTGTTCCAGTATTGTGGGATTTAGCAGTTTCTTTCCAGAAGATTGTGGAAATATTTGCATTGATTGTCATTCATGCACATCAACCCTCATAGATTATGGATAGTTCTAGTGGGGTTCTTTAAAGTGGGCTAAGAAACAATGATACATTCATTCAGACAGAGTGGATAAAAATCAATGATTTTGTTTAAAAAATCAGATTGGTTTAAATCACAATTTCAATTAAAAATCAATTAGTTTTACTTAAATTGTAAATAAATCTGTGTTTTTTTTTTAAAAAAATTATGATTTAAATCAATCAGTCAGGGTAGCCTGCGTTCAGGGCAACAGTGATGGCTGGGAGTGGAACTTCCAGGTTAACTCAAATGGAAGGAGCGGGAAAGAGGCATTTTCTTTAATGTGCGGAGTCTTTCATTACTTTACAATAAAGAGCCTCTGAAATACAACACATTAACTAAATCATTGCATTTCATTTGCATTTCCTTATTTGGAAGGTCATAGGTCTGGTGACGAGATCTGATCGATTACACTTGTTTTCCTCATCTGTCCTCTTTCTTACTGATGATGCTAACCAGGATGTGATGTGATGGTGAGCACCTGCTGCATAGGACTGATGATGATTTTTGTTTCTCCAGCACTGTTGTTGTGATGCCTGCTTTTGAAGTAAATGATTTTCCGTTGCCTTGGCCCTGTTTTTTTTTTTTTTTTTTTTGAGTAATTTTCAGAGTTCTGTAGGTATTAACTCAGTCCAGTGCCATAAACCCAAAGGAGGAAGACCAAAACAAAAATACACAGAAGTTTTGGGTCTTTTTGGGTTTCCCAAAAGAAAGGAAAGGAAGAGCCCCCTGAAAGAAACTGAAACAAAAGCAAATTGAAAATTTCCCTTCTGACCATCCCTAGTGATGGCTTCTTTAGAGGCTGTTGTTGCAGACTGTGTTGCAGGATGCCTCGTAGTGAGCTGTACCCTGAAAGAGAACATCAGCCTTTTCATCCACAGTACAGAGCTGTGTGATATCACTGTATTGGCAGTGAGTGACAACACTCTTTTCTGAATTGCTGTCACTATGTTTCTTCCAGTTATGCTTGCCATATCACTGTTATTGGTAGGGTCCTGGGCTGCTGGAGGAAGCAAAATGAGTTCTATCACCAAGAAACAAGGGGTGGGTGTGTGCCAACCAAACAAAATGCTCAATACAACAACGTTCTGCAACCAACCTCATTTCTTTAGGTCTCCCTGCAATCCCCTATTAACTGGCAAATGGGAAGTTTGGCTTTAGGAGTAGACTGTCTAGCAGTGATGATGAACCTTCCCTTTCATCAGAAGTTTACTTCTGTTTGGTCTGACTCCTCTTAAAAAAAACATACCCTTTCCCAGCTTTGTTTGGGTCTGTGGCAGCGTAAGGACCTAGAGTTAGCCACTGTGGAAGGATTTGTTTGAACTCTCCTGAACCCTCTGTGTGGCCCTCAATAAGGCTAGTTTTTAGTTAAGAGCCCTTTGAAGCCTGTCTGATATCTGACTGTCAGGCCAGCATCTGAGGGAACTAGATCATAATATGACTGCCTCTTGAATCCACAAGAAAAGGATAAAGAATACACTATATACCCTTTCCCAAAGTGTTGCCTCTATTTGTAATGCCACAGGCATTGTTTAAGGCAGTCCCCAGTGAATGCAAAGAGATCTGCCAAAGCAATCAGAACCAAGGGGATCCTGTAGTTGTGCAGAAAAGGACCATTTCCCTTACACAGAGTAAACAACCAACACATAAATCTGAAAATTATATTTGCTGTGGGAGGTTTTGGGTGTATACCTACTCAGACCTTTAAGCGCTGCTTCATAAAATATAAATGCTATGTATTAATAGCAAGGACTGCTTTGAAATGCTAAACATCAAGAACGGGTAAGTTTGACAAATGGCCGTGGCTCATTAGGTTGGGGGTTTATTATTAATCTTGCTACAGTTTTATGAGAGCGTGGGGTTTTGTGTCATTTATTTGAAAAATCTTAGTTTATAACATTATGATTTTCTAATACCATAAAAAGATAAAATAAAAATAGAGGAAAACAGTAAATGTTTACTTTTATGTCTAAAATCACTTTGGTGATTAAAATCAAAAGCATGAAACTGTGTGCTACAATAAATCTTCAGTATTTCCATTTATATTTTATTTTATGCTGCATGGCATACCATCGGTATCTGAATAGCTAGATGCCTAATACCATAATATGGCTGGACTGTTAGCTGCTGGCTTACAGAGCAAGGAATTTGGCTTGTCCACATAGTCTCAAAGGAGCGGACTGGATCAGGCTAAATAGGCTGTGAGGGGCTGTGAGGGCTCTATACTCGCCCCCCTCAGGAACCCCTTTAACAAAGGCAAAAGACTCTTCTTGCTTGAATGAATCAACTTTAATTGTAGGCTTAGTCAACAAAAAGTCATGAACATTGCTCTGTATCAACTTCTCCCTTTCCTCCAATGGGGAGGACTTGTGGGATGCACGATGACTCCTCTGAAGCTTGGCTTCTCCCTCAGGGAACATACATTTTTCCCAGTCACGAGTCCCATCCTTCAGAGAGTGAACCCTTCTCTTTCTTTGCCTGGGCAGATTCTCTTTCTACCTCCCTCTCCCTCCCTCCCTCTTCCCCTCTTTATTTATATCCTCCCTTCTTCCATTCCACGCCTCCCCACTCTCATTTATATTTCCCACCTTTTCTTTTTCCTCCTTTCTATCTGATTCTTCAGGGGTTGTTCTCCTCCTTCCCTTCCCTTTGCTGGGACCTTGATGACTTGGGCTTCTTTTGTCTTCCATAGGTGGGGGGACTGTATTCTTGGCTCACGCAGGGTTGTTAGGAGGTCTAGGATGCCACTTTGTGTGATCCTCCCATCCAGATGGTATACAGACCTCAACTGACCCTGTTCAGTCCACAGCAGCCTGCTGTCAGTTTGCCAGTATCGTGAAGAGGCGTAAGAAGAGAGCCACTTCAGGATATTAGGAAGTTAAACATTTTGTCAGCTCCATGGAGGGGTGAGGAATGAAAAAAAAAACACACCAATTTTGAAAAGTGTATTAGAGCAGCATATATGCACTGCACCACTTTATAAAATAAAAGCCACAGCAGGAGGAGAAAGGAGAGGGCAATGAGAGGGATTTTTCTTTGCTTTTCTCTTAAAGGTCTAGTTGACAGCCTGCCCACATCTGAATTGATGGACTGAACAGCAGGCTAAACACCCATGTAGTCAGCCTCTCAGTCTGTTTAACCTTGGGAGGGGCAGATGTTAGTCATGAATTAGACATTTTCACTTTATAGTTCTGTAGGGATATGTGATTCTAACCAGTTCATGCTGACATAGCTACATCTCCACAAGATGGATTCATGTTGACCTAGCTACGCCACAAGCTGATGAAAAAACCTGGTAGCACTGCATGTTCTGCTGGATATCAGCTACTGTCCCATTATAAAACCATCAGTCTGCTCATATTGGAGGAGGTGTGTGTGTGTGCTCTGACTGGTTTGGGACATCATTTTTAAAAAACTCACCAGGCCCCTGTGTATGCAGAGGCAGCATAATCCCTCACTCCAGTTACAACACGAGCACAACTCTATAGTTACTATAACTGATGTCAGGACCAACAATCAGCAGTGAAAAAAGGGTGAGTTGTGTGGTTTATTGATTTCCTCCTGAACTCAACTCCAAGCTACACCTTTTGAGCTTTAAAATGCTGAAAACAGGTCTCGTCTCAGCCAGAATTACACCAGGATAGCAACCTGTGTGGTACCTTCAAGGCTGTGTGTGTGGACTCTCCTCAGAGCCAGTATCTCCTTTTCCACCCTTGCTATAACCTTTTCTTCCCTTCAGTTTATGTATGAGAAAAGCTTTTTGACGCTTTTTACAAATGGTTGGTTCTGCTGTGTTGCTGAACTAATGCAAGATCTTGACCTTCCTTTTGATGCCATTCCAGTGTTACAAATCATGATATTGTACTGGTGTACATCCATTGAGTGGGCAAATAGAGTGGCTTTCTCTGGTAAAATAAACAGGGAAGCCACTGTGGATGGGCAAGCCTTGAACATATGAGAACTTTCTTATCACTGGTGGATACTCCTTCTCATTGCACTGTTATCTGGCCTTCTTCCTTTTTGTTATTCACATATTCACTTTTATTTTAAAACTCACAAAATTAGAAAAATAATAATAATTGGCTAGCACTCTAACAGGACCAAGTGGCCTCTCATCCTACGTATTAGGCATTCTCTCCACCTAACTAAAGCCTTTGAGGCCCAAATGTTCTCCCTCAGTGAGAATCAGTGATCGTTGCCAGGCTACTTCACTGCAAACTACTGTTTGAATAGCAAGGGATGGAAAAAAAACCTTTCCAGGGGAAATAAGCAAGAAAACATGAGGTTGTTCAGCTAAGTTGTTGCTTATATAAAATGTGGAAGGAAAGGTTTTAGAGAATAATGAATCCCTTGTATTCGGCATTTGACAAGTGAATCTGTTCTACAGCTAAGAGGATGCATCTCTGTCAAAGGCAACACATTTGAAACTAACACCAGATAAATATCTCTTTTTATTTGATGTACTGAATATATGAATGTTTTAAGAGTTGCTTCCCCCAGCCATATGACTTTGTGTATAAAAGCCATACAACAAGCAACTTATTTTCTAGGACCTTCATTTTTAAAAAAGGGAAAAGAAAATAATACTGAATCACACATGTGCTTTTGTAAATAGGGATAAGAAATTCCTGTGCTGCTGCAAATCCTTTTCTCCCATACAGTAATATCAGTCTCTTCAGATCATACAGTTCTGTTTCTTCTGCTTGAATGTGGTCTGTGAGAAAGCAGGAATATATGAAAAATGCATTCTTGTTCAATAATAGGCATTCAGGCATTCATGTGGTGTTCTCGACATGCTGAAAGGGGAGCACCTAATCCCGATGTCTGCACTTTCTTAATGCAATCATAAGAGACTCTGAAGAGGACAGTTTCTTGCCTGTGTGTAGGATCCACACATGAGCAAGAATGCAGAACAGCTTACAGGGTGAACAGGAACCACACTTCTTCAGATGATGGAGAGTGGCTAGTTCCATCCTGTTCCCTGTGTGCTTTTAGACTTTGTGCCTGAACAAGGCTTTTGTTAGTTCTAACAAGTGATGTAAATCCTTGCTTGTCTCATCATGCCAGACAAGAATGAAAAACTACATGTTCCTCCTTGCTAGCGACAAGGGCAATGAATTTCCTGGCATTCTTCATAGAGCCCCTGCCTTGATGAGAATCATGTTCACAGATGTGGAATTTCTGCCTAAACATGAATCTCGTGAATTGCCAAAGACCAGGATGACTGCTAGTTTATTTAAGAATGAGAAGCACAGGATGGATTATTTGCATCTTTCTTATCAGTCACTCTTTCTGTGTATGTTGTGTGTGTGCTTTCCTTCTTAATAGAAAAGGACACTAGAGATATTCTGCAGAAATTACAGAGGCTTAGAGTGGTAAAGAGCCCTTTTTCTTAGCTGGAGTTGGGGATGCTCATGGGGCTTTATAATTCTTCATCAAGATTTCTCACCATGTCAATATAGCTTAAATCAACAAGGACGTGGAATTTAATAAGGATTCCTTCCACCCCTAGTAGAATAGACCTATTGAATCAAAGCAACTTGGTATGCCAAGATTTAAATTGATTCAATATGTCTAGTTCGGACTAATACTTAGATCCTGACCCTCCCTCCCTCCGTAATACTTCAAGCACAAATTCTGTAGCTGAAGTCACTGTGATTGTAACACTGTGATTTCAAAACAGAAGATTTAAAACTAGCTGGCTAAGCAGTCGCGGATGCACATATGCTTTCCTGCAGGACCGTTTCTAAAACTGAATGTTTCTGTTGCTCATCCATCCTATTCTCAAATATTTCCCTTGCAGATAGATTTTAGAACATAGCCCAAAACAATTAGGTTTACATGGCAGATATACTTCTATTAATTCAACTCACATAAAGGAGGGAGCGGAGACCTAGAGTAGGATTTTCTGCCAATAATCCAACGTTAATCAGTCTTGGGTACTGGTGGTGGTTTCGAAAAACAATTACTCTCTTTTTATATACTACAATAACGGTCTGCTTCACTGGGTTTAGCAATCTCATATTGTTTGGAAATTGGCATGGCAGAGGTTTTCAAACTATTCTAGGGGAAAAGTGGGATCTTCAGAGGAGGATATGCTTTGCATCCTGTGGCTATCTGGGTGATTATGTGGGACAAGGGCCCTTGACGATAGCAGCTATATCTCCCTCAGGACCATATGGCCCATTCCGTCTCTGTTTCCTGATCTCCTGCACAGACCATTCAGTTCAGGGATACTCTGGATCTATAGCATACAACTCTGCATCTTTTGGGGGTTTTTTTCTAATAATTACAAGCACAGAATATGTTATTCTAATTGCCAAGGTGGGGGAGGGAAGCTTATGTTTAGAATGCTGCTTGTTGGAGCATCTTTCCCTAAGATCATCTACCTGCACCGCCAGATTTTTCCAGGCAGTGGTCCTCCAGGTGACCACTCTAAAGGAGGCCAGAAAACCATCAACAAGAAGCCGGGTTTTTTCAGCAGTAGCTCCAGCCTTCTGGAATAGGCTGCTGGCTGAGCTGCATCTGGCTACCTCAATCCCCACTTTCAAGAAGTTGCTGGCAATGCTGCTCTTCAGAGAGGCATTTGAATACAGCCTCGCTTGATTTTTTTGCCAGTGTCCTGCCATCTTGTATTGGGATCGTTGCGCTGTCTTGGTCTGATGGCTAATTCAATTTGTTTAGTTTGCTGTCTCTATTTTATAATCTCACTGTTATTTTGTGTTGCTCTGTTTATTTGTTTATCTCTTAACTGCCCGGAATAGTGCATCGCACAAATGGTGTGGTAAACAAACAAACAAAGTTTTTTGACTATATGTAGACGTCAGTTATAAATTTTCTTTAAAAATAATATTTCCTTTGCCTCACCTTTAAGGGCCAGTTGAGAAACCAAACATAGTTGAATCCATGCCATATATATGTATATTTAAATAACTGATGCAGTGCATCAGCAATGCTCCATATACCGTTAAAAAAATGCACTTCCCGTGCCCACTTCCAAGCAGAGGAAGTGATTAATTTGCCAATATCCTGAAGTGGCTCGCTTATTAAGCCACTTCTCAATATTGGTAGGAGCCATTTCCATGTGAATGGTCAGACTTGATTAGATCATTCTAATCAAGCCTGACTGTTCCCAAGCAGCCCACACTAGCTCACTCCCTCCTGCTAGTGTAACCGTACTGTAAGTTACACTTCAGAAACAATGGAAGAAACAGTTACAAAGTACAATAATCTACTGCCTGCTAAGAGCTTATGGCAAAGGTGGAAATCCTGTTAAAGGAGCACAACTTGCAAACCCCATTTCAAAACTACATATATTCAAAAGGTTGATATAGGAATTGTACAACCTGAAGATCATGCAAAAGAAATTCTTGAGAAGATTATTAACCCTGCCATATGAAACACAAAAAGCTATATTATGAGCTGAGACAGCTTTGATTTCTGTTTCAGCCAAAGTTGAATTGCATCTATGTTATGCTTCTGACTGAGAATTAACTGGAGGATGGTTGTGTTCTGAAACTTCCCTGAATCAAGAAATTATGCAGGCGGGGATAGCCTCCAGAGTGCAGGACTTCAGGTTTTCATTAAATAAGTTGATTAATTTTTGTGCATAAGATAAATTAAGGAAAATTAAGGAAACATTAACATTAGTTGTACAACAGATGGAAGGTCTGCCAGCATCTCAGGCCGTGCAGGATCTAATTGCCTGCAAATGCACGAAGAAGTGTGAGCTACCAAAATGTATATACATGACAAATGGATTCACTTGTGCTGATACATGCAGACTCCTCAACTGTGGCAACCACTCAGAAACTGACAAACATCTGCTTGAACAGGAGATGGAAGATCATTATGATGATTAAACTAAACACAAACCAGTTACACCACATGTGCCTGGGAGAAACTAAACAAACATTTCATTCAACATGTGAAAGGTTGAAGTTCGTTTGGTGAACGTTGCGGCAGTTGACAATGTCTTGTGCAGAAAAGAACACAGTGGGCTGGATTCAACTCTATTGGCATGTCATGGCGGACATTTCCTTGGTGGTCTCGAAGTGTGATTGGGTTAGCCCATGGCTTATTTTGTGCTGCACAGAAACAGTTCCTTTATTCATAACTGTTGACTGCAGTCACAACATATTGATGTACTTTACACAAAAACACCAACTTTTGCCCCAGAGAATGATGCATCTTAAAAAAGACAGTTTCCTATTGATTATACCAGGTACTATATTTTGTGGGAAAGGTAAAAAAAATACCATTTAGGCTACTCGTGCAGCTGTTTCTTGAGAAAAAGGAACTGGGAACTGGGCACCAAATTCAGCATCATAAAAACAGTGATAAAAGACAGGGATAACTACAAGGTCGCCATCCATCTTCCCATTGCTGAAATGTAGATTGTGCCAAAAACAAAACAAAAAACAAAAACCAATCATATTCAAGCTTATTCACCACAATAATAATTATTATGTGGTGCCGTCAATTCTGACTTATGGCACTTTTCAGGGTTTTCCAGGTAGAGAATATTCAGTAATGGTTTACCATTCCCTTCTTCTGAAGGCACCCCAGGATTGTGCAGCTTGCCCAAGGCCACACATGCTGGTTCTACTTGCAGGACACACAGTGGGGAATTGAACTCCCAACCTTTGGCTCCACAGCCAGGTACCTAAACCACTGAGCTATCCAGCCAGCTTTATTCAGCATACTTGGCACTAATTTTGCCCCTTGGATGTGTAATATAAGAAGCCTATTGTACTAAAAATTGGGGATTCTTTGAATAAGCCCTTGATGGAGAACACAGTGCCTTCATAAATAATGGTCTGAGGGGAACACCACTGATTTACAGCAAAATAAATGGCAGAATGAGGTATATTTACTTCGAAATTTGTAATAGAATGCATTAATAATAGATTATAATACCAGGGTAATAATGGATACCATGAATAATGCAAGACTGTATTAGGAAGGTGTACCATGATACTTAGGACTGGATTTTCTAACAACATGGAATAGGATGCCAAGGAATCTATGAAGTTAAATGAAAAACTGAACAACAGAGCCCTTTAGCTCTCTTGAGTGTGACACATTTCTTACTTGGTTTCTGAACACTCAACACTTCTAGTTTTGCAATTTTACCAACCTGTGTTAGAACTGTGGATTTGCAGAGCATGCTTAAATTACTATCTCATCATTACCTTGGACAAATTATGAGATGAAAAAAGGCCTCCTTAAGATCTAGAGAAGGACTGTGTACATTATTTTCCCCCTCACTGCCTCATTATATATCTGAGTTCATGCATGATGAGTTTTAAATTAATCTTTATAAATCAAATCATTTTCTGATGTACAAAACTATACTGTATACAACTTCTGAGGACTTCTAGGAAAACCCATTCGGCTTTTTAAAATAACAAAACTGCCCATCTGCTTGGTTGCAAAGCTATTGATTTGCTAAGTACAATAAGCAGGAGTGATTTTGTCTCTCCCGCCCTTGAGTTTGATATCTCTCAAATGCTACATTTGGGTTGCAAAAGCTGCCTTGGGTCCTTTTCAGGAGAAAGGCGGGTAAAAACGTTTAAAACAAACAAACAAAAAACAAACATATAAACTGATAATTACTCACTTGTCATCTTTTGCTGTGAGATTCTTTCTGAACAATATTAGAAGAGCTATCAGGATGTTATGCAATGTTCCATTCATCTAACAGTGTCACATCTGCTCTGAAAAGAAAGGGGTGCCTTGGCTTCACAGGGTTGACCATGGGAAAGATTATGTCCTGTTGGTAAGAGATGGAAATTATGGATCGATGGAGGATTAACTGAGAGCCAGTGTAGTATAGGGCAGGGCTGCACTTGAACATTAAGAGCAAAATTATGACTACAAAAGAACTACAGAAGTTAACAATGACAATGAAGAAAGAGAAATAGTTACAGATTTTTTATCCTTTAATTCAATCATCAATCCAAATGGAGATTGCAACCAAGAAATCGGAAGAAGACTGAGACTCAGAAGGATAGCAATGAAAGAACTAAAAAAGATCATCAAGTGTAAGGATGTATCACTGGAAACTAAGACCAAGATCATCTGCACTTTGGTATTTTCAGTCTCTTCTATGGGTGTGAAAGTTGGACAGGGAAAAAGGTTACAGGGGAAAAAATGATTCATTTGAAATGTGGTGCTGGAGGAGAGCTTTGCAGATACCCTGGACTGCCAGAAAGACAAACAACTGGGTCCTAGATCAAATCAAGCCTGAACTTTCTCTGGAGGCAAAAATATTGAAGCTGAGGCTGTCCTACTTTGGGCACATCATGAGAAGGCAGGATTCTCTGGAAAAGACAATAATGCTGGGAAAAGAAAAAGAGGAAGACTAAAGATAGACTAACTCCCTAAAGGAAGCCACAGACTTGAGTTCACAAGAACTGAGCAGGGCGGTTGAGGACAGGACATTTTGGAGATTGTTCATTCATGGGTTGCCATAGGTTGGGTCAACTTGATGGCACATAACAACAACAAAGTGTAGGGCAGTGGTTCCCAATCTTGGCTAATCCCAATGTTCTTGGACTGCAGTTCCCAGAAGCCTTCACCACCAGCTGTGCTGGCTGGGGTTTCTGGTAATTGCAGTCCAAGAACACCTGGGTTTCCCAAGGTTGGAAACCACTGGTGTAGGGGATAGAGTGCTTGGCTAGGATTCCGGAGACTTGGGTCCAAAACCTCACTCGGTCCTAGAAATCCATGGAGATAGGGTGGGGTGTTAATGATAAAACATTCTCTGAACATCTCACTTACCATGAAAATCCTCTTAGGGATGCCATAAGTCAGAAGCAATTTGACAGCCAACAACACCAACATCAACAGAGGATTCATACATGATTTCATAAATATTATCAGTATAGTACTATACAGACATACCCAGAAGTTCAATAATAGTCAGTCTAATGTAAATGGGTGCAGGATTGCAGACTTATTGTTTCCCAGGGAGAAAGAAGTGCATCATAAAATATAAACAAGATAGGTTGAACACTCTTGGAAGAAAGGATGAAATCAATCCAGAATAACTGGATGTGAAGAAGGCTCTAGGTCATAGAACATTTCTGAGGGTTCCTTCATAGAATCATTGAGCTACAGAGCTGGAAGGAATGCCAAGGGTCATTGAGTCAAACCTCACTGCCAAGGCAGGAAAGCTACGACTATGGCATCCTTGACAGGGTGTCATCCTACCACTCTTAACAAACTTCAGTGAGAGAGAGAGTCCTCTACCCTCTAAGGCAGTCCATTCCATCGTCAAACAGATTGCTTTCCCAAAAAGTTCTTCCTAATGATCAGGTGAAATCCCCTTTTTTGTAATTTGACTCCATTACTTTGGGTCCTACCACCTGGCTTCTTCGGAAACACAGCAAAGATTCTGCAACTCAAACAAGTTAGTTTGAGCCCAATTCAACTAATCACTGTGGAGTTAACTTATTATTATTTTGCAAGCAGTTTTTTCCCCCACCTCCCAAGATACTGGTCTTAAATAGCCTCCAGAATTTGAAGCTAAAATTGCTTTTACTACGTAAGCTGTCACAAAACTGAGAGTTGGATATTTGTGCTTGTAGCTTGTCATTGATTTCAGACCCCAGATATTTAAATCAGAGGCTTTACGTCTGCAATCCTAAAATGCGGTATTAAGAATACTGATGTCTTCAACAACACTACAAGTGTTACTTACGTACTTGCAGCAAAATAAACATCCACTTACTTAATTAATGTAGCAAATTGTCTTTGTATACAGCTCATATTCTGATCAACATGCATTACACGGGCATCCCATTAGCCTTCAGTTCACATTACTGAGATAGCTGGCAACATCTCCTAATAAGTGATAGCATGCAGAGTCATGTATCATTCACACCTGGGAGACCTCTGCTTTCAAAAAAACACACAAGAAAATAACTCTTATTTCACTCATGATAATAAAACCTCTTGCCAAACACTGTAATAGTCATTTTTCCATATTTAGAGTTTCTGAAGCAAGAACAGATGAATATTGATAAGTCTTCCTCTGTTATCACTAATCTCTCAGTGGTAAGGGGAATTCTTGACAAGTTGCCTGGAGCATGACTTTATGAGATTTTAGTTTTTTAAAAAAGTACACATATCAGCACTAGTGATAGGAAAGCCCCATGGCTTTTATGCACAACAGGCTTCCTCAAGCAACTCAGTTTGAGGCTGATTCAGCTTGGATACAAAGTCATAAGACTTAGGATGCAATCAGATGAGTGTTTGTCCCACTGTTTAGTCCATTGCAAGGATGGGCTGGTTTTCTCCCTTTTCTGATGATCACAGGATGCTGGAGTGAACCAACCCATCTGCAAAGCATTCCTATCTGAACCTTTCTCAGTCCCTGTCAGAGGCTTCTGGTTTTTGGTGCAGTTGGGATCACTCTGTTTTGGTTTGTTTCCAACACATGTGATAACTGGAAATGAACCAAAACAGAGTTTGTGGCTTTAAATTTGCCTTTTTCTTTCTATTTCCCATGTTGTTAAGTGGCTTAAGAAGACTGCTTAGCCACTTCATGATATTGGAAAACTAAATGCTTCTACTGCTCCTTAGAAGGGCAGAGAAAGTTGA
This sequence comes from Intellagama lesueurii, assembly GCA_037013535.1. Taxonomy (NCBI): domain Eukaryota; kingdom Metazoa; phylum Chordata; class Lepidosauria; order Squamata; family Agamidae; genus Intellagama; species Intellagama lesueurii. The sequence goes on from JBAJHW010000001.1 coordinate 227,234,251, forward strand.
AAAAATGTTGTTGTTTAAAAAAACTGTATTAGGACAGCACTGATGAACTACACCTCTTAGAAAAAGTTTTAAAAATTGAAAACTTCTTGCCAGAAGTGAGAGAGACAGGAAGAGGAAGGACGGGAACCCTTTTTTCTTTGACTTTTCTTAAAGGTTGGATTGAAACCTGCCTGTAACTGAATCCACTGCTCAGTACTGGCCCCTCCACTGAGCAGAGGGAGGAAGCAATATATATATTACTACTATATATATATACTTCTTTTTAACCAATTAAAGCCATACTAATGCATTGCATCACTGCACCAATTAGATTTTTTGAAAAATGAAATCTTCCTCCCAAAGAGAGAGGAAATAGGAGAAGGCAAAGACAGAGGTTATTTTTCTCTTTCTTTTCTAAAGGAGTCAGACCAAGTAGAGTTGCTTGAAGTGCACATGCCATTTGGATGCCACAACTGCAACAAATGGCATACCAGACCTCTACCTGGCTTTAAGCAACCCTACTTAACTCACATTGGTCATCTCCAACTGAGCCTGTGTAGACAAGCCCTTAGTAGACTGGGTCCAAGTTGAATCACGTTCACACTAGCTTGCTGGAATTGAAGAAGTCTCACTGTGCTTCTACATAAACCATCAAGAATATATTAGGACCTAAGACATTCCTCACACTTTCATCAAAAGCACAACAGGCCTTCTCAAAATCTCCCAAGAAATGCTTTCTTGCTCCTCAAAACTGATATTTCAAAAGAACCATACCATCTCAGTAGGTGGTACTGTCTTAGGCCAATTCACATTGGCCTACATGTAAAACAGAAATACTCCCCTTTTTTCCTCAATTCTGCTTCCCGTGTAGTTGTGCTTCGTGGTCACATGGCATACATCACGTGACTGCAGTTTGTATGTATTTTCCGCAGCAGCAACACAAAGCACCTCTCTGGCTGGAGCAGGAACAGCCCCTGCAACAGCCAGGCAAAAACTGCCCTCACTCCATGGCTCCTCTAGAGAAATTCACATGGCAGCCCAATGTGCTGCTTGCTGCTGCTTCCCCTTCCAGAAGATCCACAGCCACACAGTTGAAGTGAGTGAAAATAAAGAAGGAAAAGTTTCTCTCCCCCCCCCCTTTCCTCCAGCACAAAGGGAAGTGGCCGGCAGTCTCAGCTGCTGCAGCAGGAGAAGAACAGCCAGGCTTATGGGTCAGGGGTGTTCCTCTGCACCTGCCCCCTCTCCTCCCCTCCCTTGGGTAAAGGCAAAGAATTTCTTCTGAGGGAGGCTTATCAGGCAAGCCGTGCTGGAACCACCGCTTCCCAGCACGGCTGCCCAGGAGTGAGGTCAGTAGGTTACCCAGGATCCAAACTGTAAACACCTCAGGAGAGAGAGTGACAAGATATTGTCACAGTCCAGGATATCCCAGGCAGTCCCACGCCCGGGGCAAGAGCACCAGGACCCAGTCCACCACACAGAGTATCAAGTTGCACAGCATTCACTGTGCAGTTGGTCGTGACTAAGCAGAGGCAGGAACACGAGGCTGAGAACACGGAGCAGGAACCAGGTGCTGAGGTGCAGGGGGCAAGCAGTGGCAAGAGCTGGAACTCACAAACACACCACAGCATGGTCAAAAGACCTTCGTTGCTGAGGCAAGTTCTGGGATGGACAACCTCTCCTTAAATAGGCCTGGCCTCCAGGTGAGTCTCATGAGTGGCCCAGCAGCTGCTACACAGGCCAGGGCCTGAGCCTGCAAACACCAGGCCACTCCTGGCTCAGGCTGGCCCCAATCCTGCAGCTTCCAGGGCGGTACGGGCCAAATCCTGACAGACATATTGACAGAAGCATACCAACACGCCAACATTCCTCCCTTATGGAAATAATTTTAAAAGGTGGGGGAGTCAGACAAGAGTGGGTAAGGGAGGTGGGACCACACACCAGATGCATGGGAAATACATTGGTTTTGGAGTACACACTCAATGGTATATGGGTTTTACTGTGCAATGAAAAGCGAAACAAATATAGTAGTAGCCTCCCAGTGGGTTGGATTTGCTGTGGATATAGCACAGAGTGGGGGACAAAAGAATCATTATTGGATATGTGTAGTCTGAATGGGGGGGAAAGGGTCGAAGTTCATGAGGAGTCAGTCAGAATCATTTTGCTGGTGTGACTACAGCCTCACTTGATATCCTGGCATATGGTGTTGCAGCCATACAGTGATTCATATGCACTGTATTACACATTGACTGAAATCCAGTTGTAAGTCACTACTAGAGCAGGCCCATCTGAAGCAATGGAACTTACAGAAGAGTTGACTCACCAAATCCCCACTGATTCGATGAGCACCTTGTTGCTGGATTTCACCCATACATTCTTATCTATATTCTGATGGACTTCATCTTTTCTAAGAATTAATACTCACAATATTTTTTCCCAATTCAAATCATCTTCAGTTGACTTTGCATATATTAAATGAAAATTGTATTTTATTGTGCTTCAGTAGGCAACCGAGTGATTTATAGGTGTTCATAAATGTATAAATTTATTTTCACAAAACTACATTGAAGACAACATGTAATTAAATACAACAAGATATGCTATAACACAGCTGTGACACAACCATTTCAAGTAATCATACAGAAAAGAATTCAAAATGCACATAACAAATCCATTCCATTTTTCTTATTCTATGCACATCTTTCACCAGAAGCAGGCCCTCGTCTGACTGAATCCTTATTTTGAGTATGATGGCATCTGTTCAGTCCTGAGCTGAATCCCAAGATTGATGACATTGGCACAGCCCTCGATGGTATCCAGTATGACAAACAATGATGAGCTTCCCAACAGCACTAGTGCAATCCATAATTCTTGTGGCAGATTGCTGAAGCAGTTTCTTCTGAGTAGTCTACCCAAGCACTAGTAAGCATTTGCCTCAATCCAGAAGTCATTGTCTGGCAGATATCCTTCAAAATCATGGCTCTAGAAGTGTGGCACCATCAGAGAAAAAAAGAGAACGGCAAGCTGAGGCTTGTCAGCTGTGAAAAGCTATCTTCTGCTTGATAGCCAAGTTTGAGAAATCTTCTGCCCAATGTTTCATGAGTGATGGTGCTTAGCTTCCATGGATGCTCATAGAATCCAAACTGGAGGTCTCTCTCCAAGGAACATTGGGCTTTACAATGTTCCGTTTCACCGGTAAGTATTCCAGCAATAAATTATAAACAGCAAAATCCAATGCTTCATTTAGTACAGGACTGATCACTACTATTACTGGTGGTGTCATTTGTTAGTTTTATATTTCACCTTTCCTCCAATGACTGCAAAGCAGCATGCATGGCTGTCCTCCCCCCCCCCCTTTATCCTCACAACAGTCTGGTGAAGTAGGTCAGGCCTAGAGAGTGTGACTTGCCCTGGGTCACCCAATCAGCTTCATGGCCAAGGGGTGATTTGAACCCAGGCCTTTAGAGTCCTAGCCTAGCATTCTAAACACTCCACTCCACTAATATAGTCATTATGGGTAGTCATTATGTCCTTGCTGGAGGGAAATGATAACTGGGTATGACACTAACATTCACCTTAGGATTGTATATGGGCACCAACTGGCACAATGGCAGTTCATGATGGTTCGTGGTTTGTCGGTGTCCATGAAGCATGCCAAATATTTTTTTAAAAATGAAGCCATTCAAGATCACTGGGTTTGGGCCCATCTCTAAATGAAGGGGCGCTTTCTGTATAGCTCAGCTACACAGAAAGCCCGCCTTTCCAACACCCACCCTACTTCCTCGAGGCCTCCTCCTCCCCCCTTCTGCCACTGCTGTGCTGCCCGGCTGAGTAAGACAGAGGCTGTCTGGGACCTACTTCCTGCCCTAGTGCTTCCTCGGAGGCTTAGGGTACTGTGGGAAGTGTAGTTCTTTCAGGGTTCCCTATTTATATCCCACTTCCCACAATACCCAAAGCCTCACTCAGGAAGCACTTGGCCAGAAAGTCGGCCCCAGACAACCTCTGTTCTACTCAGCTGGGCAGCGGTGGCAAGGAGGAGACCCTGAGTGAGTAAGGTAGATTCTGGGGCCCATGATGGGAGGGCTTCCTGGGGAGGGGGGAATCCAATGCCAATAATGAAAAAAAATTAGTGTTTCACTTCGTGAAAGCACGGTTCCCCGAACCACCCATGAAACGAACCACGAACCAGCCAGGTTTTTTGAGTTCGTTTTGTGCCCATCTCTACTTAGGATCCTTCTGTTGTTGAAAGATCTCCAGGTTTCCTTCTGCTTCAGAATTTTCAGCCCATAAAACCTGCTTGGTGTGCCTAGATTTTCTGCTTCATTACCTGCAGTTGTTCAGGAGCACTCTTGTCAAGCGGGGCCCTCTCCTCTTTCCAGAGGTCAACCAGGGCTTCAACAGAATCATCGACAAAGGTGACAGGGAACCTTCACAAGAGCCTTCTGAAAACCATCTCAATCCATAAGCCTCATGGGCCAGACTGTATTGATTGGTCTTGTCTCCCTTCAGAGGCTCCAAATCTTATTAAGTCTAAATCCCATTGGGTACTCATCTGCCCATGTCAACAGAATCACTCAAAGTGCTTTTACCTCTAGAGCGTTATCATCCTGGGGGTATATGTGAGAGGGACATGTCCAGAACATGCCCTGCAGAATGCCTGGAGCCAGATTCCAGTTCTACCCATGGCGACATGAACCACTCCTAAGAGGTTAACCTCACCAATGGGTCTGAAAAATTGTGGAGCAAAAGACTGGACTACATAACAAAATAATCCCTGTTCTGTCCCGGGCACCCACATTCAGAGCCATACACTCAAAAACTGGGAGACTGCAAAATGTGTCAGGGAGATGGAATCACAACTGCATGTTGTCCATTTCTGCAGTATAACCACAATTACTTGTAATTAATGTTTCCATTTCATTAAGGAGAGGAAGCTGAAGTAAGCTTAGTCTTCGCTGTTGATCTCTATATGCTAGAAGTGACTTCCTGGAGCAAGAAGCAGTTGGCTCCCCCTATGATCTTGAATCTTGAATTTCCAGGCTCCACACAAAAAGCCACATGAGCCAAGCAAGCCTCTTGCCACAGACGTTTGCTCCCTGATGCAGAGATAGGAATATGCACAGTGAAAGAAAGAGAGGAGCTGGGGAAAATTATTTTTTACAGAGTTACAATTCCCAGAATTTCCCAGTGACCACACTGGCTGGAAGGATTCTGGAAGCTGAAACAAACCAATAAAGTAACTTACCAACACTGAGGCTGGATCAGCATGCTTTTCCCAGCTTCTCTTCTGAACAGTCACACTGTGCTCATTTGCTTGTTGTTGCTGTTATTTTTAGCCCTTTGTGATGAAAAATAATGGGATTGATCAGAATTTACACCCATGTAACTGTTTAACAATTCAGTGCTTCAGCGCTGTATGTACAACTTGAATCCATGGGCCCCCATCAACTTCCTACTTGCCAGTATCCAGCAAAGTCTCTTATTGTTTGCAATCAATGTATGCTTCCTTGGGTTTATTTTGGCTGTTGCTATAGCATTAATGCTTCAGAAATGCCATAGTGCTAAACTCTGCCCCGGTATAAAGCAGTACAAGGAACAGACTTTGGTGTTGAGAGGGACCAAAAGGTGTGGGAATGTGTGAGAAAAGAATCATACAAAGCAGGATAAGAGCAATGTTGCTTGACTGTCAGGGAAACGTCAATAAGATCAGTGCCCAAACTGCTCTTTAAGGCAGAATAAAGGGTGCATTTGTAAGACCAGTTTATCTCATAAAGAAAGGAAGTCTGAAAAGGTTTTTTTAAAACTGAATTTAGACAATCCATTGGCACTGCCTACACCCGGTACGATGGGGCGCATGTGAGCAGGTAACTGGTGCCGACAGTAATAAATCCAGTTAATCTTTACATGACTAAGCATGGCAGCGGCTCATTCCCCCTTCATTATCTTCTGTCCCACAATCCACTATGAAAGATAAACCTGTGTGCGTCAGACCCAAAGTGGGCAATTATCACAGTATGTGAAAGCAAGCTATCAATATTCAGTATCTCATATGCAGGAGTAAGCTCAATACAGGATCTACTCTGTCTTCAAAACGTCTCCGTCTCTATTCATTTCATTGTCATTTAAACCTTACCAATCATTTTGAGGTCTGGGTTGGTTGCTTATTATACATGTTATACAGTGTATGTTAAATATGTAAGCTGATTGGGAGGAGTGGATATTGTCAAAGATTTATTTATTTATTTATTTATTGGATTTCTATCCCGCCCATCTAGACCAAAGGTCTACTTTATAGCAACAGCAGGGAAATTACAGGCTATGCACATACCTGAAAGTTGCTCTTGGTTTCCTTACGTTAATAAATGAAATCTTGAGAGCATGAAGCTGATTGCTATTCCAGTCACCGTTGTCCTTGTTGATTTTAGTTGGGTCTCTCTTGTGCTGTCAAGACCAGTTTATATTCAAGTGTGTCATAAGATCTAGTGACAAATGAATGTAGCATTTAAGATATCAGCAGCATAATGGAGTTTAAGCGACTAGTGACCTTGATTGAATATTTGCCACACTCCCTATTTATTAATTCCCTTACCCATTATCTCCCAAAGTTTAAAGCAAACTGGGCACTGAAGAAGTAACATTCTGAAATGTGAAATAATATTGGGGGGAGAAAAGATAGTTTCTGTTGCATTGTTGTTGTTATGTGCTGTCAAATCACCTCCAGCTTCTGGAAACCTTGCAAATGAACGAGCTCCAAAATGTCCTGTCATTAACAGTTCCATTGAGCTCTTTCAAACTCTAGGCCATGGCAGCGGGGCGGCGGTGGTGAGGGGGTGGCAGCGGTGGCAACAGTGGCGGCAGTGGTGGTGTGATTGTGCATAAGCAGCTCAAGCAGTGTTCATTATGGCTACTCGATCTGTGGCATTTTGTTGTTGTTAGTGGTACCTCACAGCCCAGGAATATTGCACAATTGTTAGATGGTGGTTATGCTTTTGCATTTGTTATAATTCTTAATGAATATTATACTTGTGCAACTGTTATGGGTACATTGCATGTCTGTTAGTAGTATAACATTTTTGTTATTTTTTTAAACAGTATGGGCTTAGGTAGAGCCACACAAACAAATAATTTGTGTATTTGTTTGCACTTCATAATTTTGGATACTGCTGTACTACATACAGGTAAGTATTTTCTGAAATAGATAAGGTCTCATTTTCTGAAATAGATAAGGTCTCATTTTCTGAAATAGATAAGGTCTCATTGAAGCTATGATTTGCTTTTACAAGTCCCTGTATATATCTGCCTGGGCCTTAAGGTCTTTCTATCTGTCCCATCATCCTCACAGGTACTTGTGATGAGGACATAGGAGAGAGGCTTTTCAGGGGTGACTCCTGTATTACAGAACTCCTTTCTGAGGGAAACAAGGCTCGACTGGTCTACTCCTTGCTCTTAGGTAAGGTAAAGGTAAAGGTTTCCCTTGACATTTAGTCCAGTCGTGTCCGACTCTAGGGGGCGGTGCTCATCTCCGTTTCCAACCCATAGAGCTAGCGTGTGTCCAAAGACAATCCTCTGTGGTCACGTGGCCAGTGCGACTAGACACGGAACGCCGTTACCTTCCCATCGAGGTGGTACCTATTTATCTACTCACATTTTTACATGTTTTCGAACTGCTAGGTTGGCAGGAGCTGGGACAAGCGACGGGAGCTCACTCCATCGCGTGGATTCGATCTTACGACTGCTGGCCTTATGACCTTGCAGCACAGAGGCTTCTGCGGTTTAACCCGCAGCGCCACCACGTCCCTTGCTCTTACCAGCCAGCAAATATTTTTCTATTTAGGTGGGCCTTGGGCAAATGATTGGCTGATGACAAGTAGATGGTGTTCTACTGTTTTGTTTTGTTTTAAAACAAAGATTATAAATTGTGTTACACTCGTGGAATTTTAATCCAATTATTTATTTAATAGTGTTCTAATACTGTATTTTATTGTGATTTCTAATTGTCTCTGTTTTTAAAATTCATGCTGTGAGCTGTGTTGGTCCTGCAAAGCAGAAAGGAAAGATCTAAATTAGAGAAACAAATAGTGTCATGTCTAATAGATACATATTTTCTCTATATGGTTTTCATGAGATACATTCACCCAGATGTTGGATTAGTATTGTTAATTTTTTGCTAGTGGAGGATTAACACTGATGTGAGATATGTAAACCTCTCTGTTCCCAGTCAATATTCTGTTGGCCATATTCTGAAGCAGCTCAAGCCTCCGTGTCATTTTCAAGGGTATAAAGATGGCAGTAGTCAAGCGGTGAGGTGATTAGAACATGCTGCGTAGATCACGTAACCCCACAGGTTTGAGAAATCTCTTGTCCTTGGTTGCCTGCATGCCTGGTATGCAGAAATAAGAGAGGAGCATGTGTAACAGAACATGGTAGATCACAGAACCTGGACAATGGGCCAGGCCTGGATTGGTAGGTAGCCTTTCTTCCTCTGCAGTCTGTGCCTTTCTCTGATTGTGTAAGGAAGAATGGAAGGATGTGTCATGTAGTACTAATTCATAGTAATACGACACCTTTCTCTGTATCAGCCTGTGTTGGTTACTTGCCCTCAAAGGCCCAGTTACAGCAATACAGCTGGGATTCTCAGATTTGTATCCTAAAATAGAAAACTCTGAAGTGTGTAAGAAGACAGGGTTAGCACCATGATCTTTTTGCTTTGCTGATCATTGTCTATCAAAGGCGGAAGTCCTGTTGCTTAGTGCAGTGAATCGCATCTAAACTAGGCCCATGGAGTCAATGGGGATCCACTGACTCAATGGGCCTACTCCAATTGCTGTTTACTATACGAAGCACCAGGATTTCAGCCAAAGTTCTCTTCCCTCTACGTACCCATTCCGTGCAGCATATACAAAACGTGCACATGTAACTTCTGGACTCGCAGGAAGGTACGCTTCAGAAAGCCTCTTGTTTAGGTGACTATAAAACATGCTTACACACCTCCCACAGTCTTCTGAACATAGGTAGGTTGGCATATGATTTAATTCCTGAATCTGCTCATCTTCTCATCCTTCATTTCTGGAGAGGTTTGGAGTAACATGGTAGAAAGTAACACATTACTTCCAGTATAAAATGAGCAAACAGTGTTACTTTCCAGGAGGCATAGGTAAAAGGTAAAGGTTCCCCTTGACATTTAGTCCAGTCGTGTCCGACTCTAGGGCGCGGTGCTCATCCCCGTTTCCAAGCCATAGAGCCAGCGTTTGTCCGAAGACAGTTTCCGTGATCACGTGGCCAGCGCGACTAGACACGGAACGCCGTTACCTTCCCACCGAGGTGGTACCTATTTATCTACTCGCATTTGCATGCTTTCAAACTGCTAGGTTGGCAGGAGCTGGGACAAGCGACGGGAGCTCACTCCGTCGCGTGGATTCGATCTTACGACTGCTTGGTCTTCTGACCTTGCAGCACAGAGGCTTCTGCGGTTTAACCCACAGCGCCACCACGTCCCTAGTTCCAGGAGGCATAAAGCCCTGTAATTTGTTGGTTTTCAAAGAACAATAACAATCATTTCCCACATTATTGTGATGGGTGGAAGTATAGCCTGGTGATGAGAAGAGGAAGGAAATCACATGATAAGAGAGTAAGTAGCTGAGTGAGGAGAAAGAGTGGGTGCAAAGCAACTGGCCTGGCCCTACCCTGAGGTGGCAGAAAATCATGGAGTGGCATACACTTGTGAGGTCTCAGAAGGACTGCCACCCCTGGTGAAACTTCAGTGGATGCTGAAGCGGACAGAGGTGGCCATGAGGGAGGGTGTCATTTCAGATTCCCAATGCTAAACCAAGGACTGCTGCTGTAGCCGATAAACGTTGTGGCCTTTCCCCCCACCCCAATGAATTGTGGTATGTCAAAAAGCCTGGGGACCGCTCAGCAATAAACCAGCAAATCAAACCTCCTCAAAATATATTTCATGCTGCAGTGCAGAAAGTTAACTTGCTGTTTGGGCAGTGTGCTGAAATAGCAATTAACCATCTCTGCATATTCAGTAAGTACAGTTCAGAGAATTACTGCAAGCAGGGTGAAGAGCTTGCTTGTATCCACAGGTGACTGAATTTACCACTTATATCTCTTTGAATGTAAATCTTACACATAGTGTCACATCTTGTTCTGGAAGCTCCCATTCCCTTGGTTCAGTTCAATGGTGCAAGTTCGTTGTATTGTGCCTGGATGTTTTGAAAAATGAGGTTCACAGCCAACCTTTCCAGAGGAAGGTTGTCTTTGCCATTTGCTTCCAGCTTTTTTTGAAGGGGGCATAAAAAGACTTCTCAGATCTCTCATTCCTTCTCTTTTCCTTAACCCTCTCCCCCTTCAGCCTGTACATGTTAGTGGGGGGAAATCCACCACATTAAAAGGACTGCTATAAAGCCCTTAGCCTCAGTTCAAACTCAACACCATCTTGTTAGGCAGAAAAGTTTGTTCAGCCAGCCGTCATATTTTCTCCTGCTGTAATCAATTGATTTCAGCTGCTGCATAGTTTTATATTCATCCATTTCTTGCCATGTTATCCTAAGGACATTGGGCTGACTAAAATAAGATGCCACGGATAAAGCATTAATGGCTGCCATCTAATATTTCCATAATATTGTTGCAGTTGTGATTGTATTTCTTGTATCCTCTCTCTCCACGCTGCCCCAAAAGATTTTGAAACCATTGTGGGAAAGACTGGAGGTCATACATTGAAGATCATTTAATGGCTGAAAGGTTTATCATGTTATCTGTAGTAATCAGCATGGGAAAAGTGAGGCAGGGAGACATCCACTATTTTAGATGCCTCAGAGAGCTTTCGAAGCCTGCAGGCAGCTTTCCAAATGCTGCCTCACAGTTTTGCTTTTATTTCACACACAATACAATGAATATGTATTGCTTTTTTAATGAGTGCTGTGACAGTCCCGGAGAGGAAAGCTCGATTCCTAAGCTATGTGAAATTCACTAAGAAGATGACACTATGTCATTTCTTCACCATGTGGAGTTTCTTTTTAACTTGCCTAAAATGAATTATGGCAAAGAAAGCAACAACTTCATCTAACCAAGAGCATCTCCATACAGCTTCTCAATGTGAGTCCTTGATGACAAAACCCTAAACACTTATTAGGAGTGTTCTACTCATACATATGTAAAGACTGAATGCTCAGGGCTTAAGGGTGAAGCGTCCCTGGAAATGGAGAGACAAAAAAAAAAAAAAAAAAAAAAAGGAAGACTCATGCCAAGCACAAAAAATTGGAAAACTAGGCCCCCCCACACAAAAAGAGATAAACATCATATACTATAAGAAAAATAAGAAGCACAAATCTAAGGTGGGTTAAATCTGGCTGTACAAGAACGTGGGAAAATGACCTAGGGGTCTTAATAGACCACAGGCTGATTGTGAGTCAATAATGTAATAAAGGAAAAGCAAAGTGTGCTGCTTATACTGTATACCACTCCCTAGAACACAAAACACTTTCTCGGTAGTTTACAATTTAATTATGCAGGTTACACATCACCCTCCCATCAAAATTGGCTACTTAGTTTCCCGACCTCGGAAAGCTGGAAAGCGGAGTGAACTTCAAGTTGGCTACCTCAGTCTGTTGGGATCAAACTCAGGTTGTGAGCAGAATCTTGACTGCAGTACTGATGCTTAACCACTTCACCAGGAGGCTCCTTATGTTGCCAAAACAGTAAATATAAAATTAGGAAAAGCTAGTGGAATTCTAGGCTGCATCAACTTCCCATTACAGGGAAGTAATGGCACCACTCTATTCTGCTTTGGTCAGAATTTGTCTAGAGCAGCGGTCCCCAACCTTTTTGGGGCTGTGGACTGGCTGGGGGGAGTGAGCTCCATGCGTGGGGGGGCGGGGGCACCCCCGCGTGAGCGCGGTGGGCGTGACATGCCCCCGCGTGAGTGTGACACCCCCCTGCACAAGCGTGACACGCCCACCACACATGTGTGCGGGGGTGGTGGAGATCCGTATCTGCGGCCCAGTTCCAGCAAGCCCGCGGACCGGGGGTTGACAACCCCTGGTCTAGAGTACTGTCTCACGTTCTGGTCACAACAGTTGATGAAAGTTATTGGCAAGGTAGAACATGTCCAGAGGGCAATCGCCAATGATAAAAAGTATGGGGAATCAAGCTCTGTGAGAGAGTTGGGTTGGTTTAGCTTGAAGGAATGGGAAGATTGAAATGTGATAGGATAGTCATTTTTAAACACGTAAAGAGCTGTCACCTAGAAGATGGAGATGAAATCAATGGCTCCAGAGGGTAGAGTCCAAACCAGTGGATTCAAAAAACAATAATGGAGATTTTGCTTAAAAATTAAGAAGAACTTCCTGAGGGTAAGAAGAGTGGTAGACTCCTCTTCTCTGGAGGTTTTTAAACAGAGGTTGAATAGATTTTGTCAGAGATTCATTAACAATGGATTCCTTGCATTGGCAGGAGTTTGGATGACTGTAATTCGGTGCTGTAATTCTTTGGTTTCATGGTCCACATTTTAAAGCAAATGGAGGTGATGTACACTTCCTGAAATGATGCATGGATTAGAATGCAGGTATCTTTTGGATTTGCATATTGCCATATAGGGGTCTTGGCTCAAAAGAAGTACTGTACCAGCATCCATATAAAAGGCATATTGTTTTAGACAAAAATGCATACAAAATGTGCATTTATAGAAAGTTTTTGTATAAACATATTCAAAAACAATCCAAATGTTTGTGCAGACTAAATCAATCGATCCATCCATCAATCCATCAATCCATCCATCACCGATTGATATGGAAACAGAGCAGAATGCATTTGTGAACTCATGTGCAACAGTGACATCTGTAGCACTAACTCAACTGAAGGTATAGCAGACAGGAGCTTTTTCGTATAACCATCTCATGTACACTGAACAAGTCCAAGGGAGGAACAGGATTGCTCCTGATGTCTCCTCATTTCATCTTCACAATCAAAGACCGTAATGAGAAAAGTCCCTCCATGCAGATGACTATCCTGCAAGCTGGTATGGTCAGTGAATCAAGATTGGAGGTGAGGCACCAGCTTGCCTACCCCTTTCCTACAGCATGAGTGAAAACCATGATCTTCAACACACTTTCATTCCTCTGAAACAAGGTTTAGAGTAGTGACTTTTAAGACCAGGAACTGGAACCAGAGAAGAAAAACACTAGGCTCTTCTTCCACAGGATCAGTGAATGCGCAAAAGAGCTAAAACTAGGTGCAAAAGTCAGACTGTGAGCCATAGTCCCTGGAGTTATGGAAAACTCTCAGACTCTGTGTTGTCAGAGGGTATTACTATCCCTGACTCCACGCCACATCTTTGCTGGAGCTTTCCAATATATCAGAGTTGAGAAATCTCAGTACCAGGAGCTGAATCCAGCTTGCTAGGGTTCTATAGCTGTCCATGTCCCCTTCCACTACTTTCCCTGTTTTATATTTGACATGCTTCTTCTAAGGCTTAGATACTGGTACTCACAGCTTTCAGCTAAAATACCTTGGTGTTTTTATTTCCATACTTTTAATTTTGCCTTACCACCACCACTGGAAAGCAGCCCCCGGTAATTTCTCTGAAGTCAATTTTGATTCTCACACTAACAGGGGCCCCCTCCACAAAAATGCATGTATATACTCTGTGAAGGGACATGAGAGTCTAGCTGGAGCATCTTCTTCCCTTCCTCTTCTGAACACCTTGTGTGGCATAGGTAACGGTCTAGGACTGAGGAGACCTGGGTTCAAATTGCCACTCAGCTGTGGAAACTCACTGGGGGGGGGGGGGAGTGTGGAATTTGTAGAACCACTTCCTAAAGCAAATATCTCACTAAATCCATGACTGTGTTTTTACAAAACACCTTACAACCTTGAAAGTTCTGTTAGGGGCATTATGGGCCAGTTCTGACTCGACAACGCACATGTACTTCTTCTCAATTATGAGATGTTCAGTAGCTGAGATTGGGAATCACTGCTTGAAAATGTAGCAAAGTAATTGTGGAGGTAAAGAAAGAAAGAGACATAACAACAGTCATAGCATTTTTAGCAGATTACCCATATTTTAGATTGCAGACAAAATATTTCTTCTCTGACACATATGATTTAAAAAAAATCTCTTTAATAATATCATAATTAAAACGTTATTTGCACATAAGAGCCTGTGCTCCATTAACAATACGAAGGATACTTCTTAGTATGATCTTTTCTGTTCATTTTAAATGCCTGAAAATAGCATCCTTCATCATTGTTGTTGTTTTTTAAAAAAGTTAACAAGCCAAGATAACAGGCACACATTTTGTATTTTCAGTATTTTTTAAAAATGAGCTTTTAAAACCCCAAATAAAACAAAACAATTGTGATTACATTTGATTTTCATGAATATTCTAACAACCATTTACTATGTGGAATTGTCTTTGCAAAAATAGTTTTAAGTATTTATGTAGAAATATGATAAAAAGAATATTGCCTTATTAACAAGTGATTAGGTAATGATTGTTCAAATGTTGTTTTCATTAAGGGAATATAAATACTACTTGTATAGGCTTATCCTTTTAAAAAAAAGCCACTGAATTCATGATCAAGGCACCACCTTGTGAAAGGGACCATATCTTAATAGTTGAGCACATGCTCTGTAGTATAATGTGTTTATGGCTGTAAATGACAGGATTGCCTTTTGGCCAGGACTGGAAAAAAGTACTGAAAATACTTCATTGTTAACTATCTTTATACTAACTTGAGTGAGTTCTTGGCATGTAGCTAACAACTCATTATCTTTAATGAGATAAACAAGGAAGGTTGTCGGAGTTTTTACAGCCTCACATGCTGCCTGTAGTTTGTTTAACTGAAAGATATTTTTTTCTGGGCTGGGGTGACTGTCAATCTGTCCAGCACTAACCAATCATCCCTTCCTGTCTCTGAATTCAAAAAGAGCCCTGCCTCTATGCTGAGTGTTATTTTCCCTCTTTTCAGTTGGTTGGAAGCAGTCTTTTTTAGTGTGCTCTTCATCTGTAAGTAATGAAAAAACTTTACTCTTTCTCTTACAAATATCTCAGAGTGAGTTGTTGAGACTTTAAGTGCCAGTTAATGAGAAAGGGGTGGACTATCTCGGGAACTTGTAGCTATTCTGTGAGTCTCTGTACTTCTACTATATAGCACAAGGAGTTTTAACCAGAAAATCAAAACTCTGTAACAAAGGTTACATCTTCATAGGGAGTGGCAGAAAGGAATTAGATTTGATATATGGCTGTTCAGGCTTCTGCTTTTGCCAACACTCTTAGGCACAGAGCATCAGCAGAATATTTAGTCCTTTTTTCCTGATTTTTTTTTTCAAGTTAGCCAAATTTGTATAAAACAATCCCAAGGTCTTTTCTTAACTGTTGTCATCTGTTCTACATCTGAGTCTCCTCGGCTGCTTCACCAGCCTGTGAGCCTTGCTCCCAGTCTGTGATCCTCTTACTATTTCTTTATATTTTTTTCCCCTCTCTCTTGCTCTCTCTGCCTCTCTCTCCTTTTTCTTGACCTTCTCTCTTTACAGCTAAGGCATCCCTCCTCTGAATGTCAGAGTTACAGATTTGGCAACACAGTGCCAAGTCTCCGTGGATCCTTTAGTGTCTGGCATCTCTTATTGAAAGTGTTGGTCCAAGTCGGGGACGGGGCATGTCTCTGCCTGAGACTGGAAAGTAGGGTTGTGCACCAGTGTTATCTGAAGCCTGAATTACTAATTCGATTGAGATCCTGATCAATGCAGAAGGACCAGATGTAGTTCTAGGGCAAGGTGGCAGATAACAGAGTGCTGCAGATTGATTCAGGCATGTAAAATTAGCAAGTAAAAGCCAGACAAGTAGTAAGTCATAATTAGAGTGAGCCCATTGAACCAATGAAACCTACGGAGGAGTTGAGTTGGGGCTTCAGTGACTCAAATTCTCCGTGAGATCAACTTATTCAACGAGCCAACACTAATTGTGACTTACTACTGGATTTCAGCCAATGTATCTCAAACAAAGGGCCGTAACTGGGAGGGGAGATGACTTTGCTTATTGATAGCTCTGCCATGCAATCAGAGGAAAGAATTCACTCCTATGATTTGGTAGTTGTAATGCTTATGGAAAGGGATTCTACAAGGCCACTGAATAGTCAACTATTTCAGAGTACTTTGGCATTCTTTGGCCAGGTTTAGCATCCTTCTGCTTCATTGACTACGCAAAAGCCTTTGACTGTGAGAACCACAACAAACTATGGAAAGTTCTTAAAGAAATGGGAGTGCCTGACCACCTTATCTGTCTCCTGAGAAATCTATATGTGGGACAGGAAGCAACAGTTAGAACTGGATATGGAACAACTGATTGGTTCAAAATTGGGAAAGGAGTATGACAAAGCTGTATACTGTCTCCCTGCTTATTTAACTTATATGCAGAATACATCATGCAAAAGGCAGGGCTGGAGGAATCCCAAGCCGGAATTAAGATTGCCAGGAGAAATATCAACAACCTCAGATATGCAGATGATACCACTCTGATGGCAGAAAGTGAGGAGGAATTAAAGAAACTCTTAATGAGGGTGAAAGAGGAGAGCACAAAAAATGGTCTGAAGCTCAACATAAAAAAAAAAAACTAAGATCATGGCCACTGGTCCCATCACCTCCTGGCAAATAGAAGGGGAAATATGGAGGCAGTGACAGATTTTACTTTCTTGGGCTCCATGATCACTGCAGATGGTGACAGCAGCCACAAAATTAAAAGATGCCTGCTTCTTGGGAGGAAAGCGATGACAAACCTAGACAGCATCTTAAAAAGCAGAGACCTCACCTTGCCGACAAAGGTCCGCATAGTCAAAGCTATGGTTTTTCCAGTAGCGATGTATGGAAGTGAGAGCTGGACCATAAAGAAGGCTGACCGCTGAAGAAATGATGCTTTTGAATTGTGGTGCTGGAGGGGACTCTTGAGAGTCCCCTGGACTGCAAAGAGAACAAACCTATCCATTTTGAAGGAAATCAACCCTGAGTGCTCACTGGAAGGACAGATCCTGAAGCTGAGGCTCCAATACTTTGGCCATCTCATGAGAAGAGAAGACTCCCTGGAAAAGACCCTGATGTTGGGAAAGTGTGAAGGCAAGAGGAGAAGGGGACGACAGAGGACAAGATGGTTGGACAGTGTCATCGAAGCTACCAACATGAATTTGACCCAACTCCGGGAGGCAGTGGAAGACAGGAGGGCCTGGCGTGCTCTGGTCCATGGGGTCACGAATAGTCGGACACGACTTAACGACTAAACAACAACAAAAGCAGCATTAGCATTCATAGTGAAAGACTTCTGAGAACGTGGTTGTGCTGACTGTAGTCTCAAGCTTAATATGAGTTATTTCCACAATTACTGTCCTATTAATGTGACTCCAGTAGCCTTTTTTCTGTTTCTTCCACTGCTATTCTAATATGTTTGTTACGTTGGTAAAATATGTTTTTTTTAGTACAACTCTGTGTCTGTCTTGGGTACTGAAACTTACTCTGTCTCCACACACAGATAAACACGCCTGCTGGGTATATGATCTGTCTCCATGTGATTCATTTTAAAAAAATTCTGTTAAAATAAATTTCTCACCTCCTCTTAGTCTGTAGTATAACACATAATTTGCCTTGTTATAGACAATTAAGTTTACTTCTGTGACAGTTTCACATATGTTGAGTTGAATGTTGATTTTGTCTCGTTTCTTCATCTGTATACATTTCCTTTTTTTAAAAAGCGAAAATGACTGCATTAATTTTTTTATATGTAATATTTCTTAACACTGATTTTTCATCACACCAACTGGAATGCAAACTTTTGGGTGCTTTTGTGAGTCAGAAAACATACTGCAAAGTTAGAAGTGCACAGTCCAAAGCATTACCGTGTTGACGTGTAGTTTAGTCCATAAAGTGCGAATTGTTTGGGTTGACTCAAACAAATAGGGTTAAATCTCTTTTATCCCCACTCAGAGTAGATTCATGTAATAAATGGGGCATAATTGAGAGCCTAGTGGTTCAGGTGTCTGTGAATGCAAGCCTTGATTTCTCTCAGTTTGAGAGAAAGCCATAGTTGTGTTCTTTCGTTTTCATTGGGGCCTAAGGCACTGAATTTGCTGCCGACTTACTAGACACGCAGAGAAGCTTCCTGTATTCTTGCTTTGATGGGCAAAAGCCTGACCTGTGCTAAGATTTGCATGTGGTGTTATCATTCACAAGACCTCTTTCTAGTGTACCATTCATAACTGTTCTACTGAGAATGCATCTTTCCATGACTGTTGTTTGCAGTGGTACTAAAGGCCTGATCCAGAAGCACACTCTGGGGGTGGCGGGGGGAGGCAGTCCTGTGCCTGCTTACCCAGCAGTATGTTCCATTCAGCTCAGTTGGACTCTGAGGAGACATGTTTAGGTTTGCAAATCTCTAGCTGCAAAGCAAGTTCTTCCAGCAAATGGGTCAATGTGAATTTACCTAAAATATAGGGCTCCAGGAACAAGACAGTTGGGCCACCTGCCTGCAACATCAGCTATAATGAAAATACAGGCATGCAAAGCACAGCCACTGGTATTAATTTATTGTCCAGACTCTTACTAATCATTGGTAGGTTTTTCCTTACTTTCCAAGCTTAATCATGATCTACTAAGAGTCATAAAGAGTAGTGTTATGTAGGGATTTAGCTTGTCCACTGGAAGGCTAAAACTGAGGGGAGAACAGGAGCACCCCTGCGACGCTTCCAATGGCTCCATGCCTCCTCCCCCACACCTTTGTCATCTTTAAAATATTTAGAATTAAGTCTGCTTTCCTCCTTTATCAGTTATTTTCTATTCTGCTATCTTTTGTTGTTGTTGTTGTTGTTGTTGTTGCCTGCGTATTTCATTTTAATTCAAAACTAGCACCGGTGCTCCTCCTTGCATGATTTAGTACCCCTGAAATCTCTCGTGCTTCCCGCTGCTTCTTCCTTCTCATCTACCGAGGCATACCTGTTCTTGGCTCGTCCACCCATGGACCCATCCAGTGACCCAGTCTTCCTCTCCACTCAGCTGTCGTGATTCTTTTTTCCTCCTCCCGAATTCCCAACAATTACCCTTTCTCTTTCTCTCTTCTCTTTCTTTTCTCTCCCACCTCACTTTTTCCCCTTGCAGGTCTATCCTGGGGCTAATTCAGATTTTCACTCTGCTCACTCGTCTCCCACCAGGCCGCAAGGTGTTTTCTCTTTTTCAACATTTGGAAGAGTTCTGTTGTAGTCATGTCCAGGATGATGGTTTCTACTCACCTGAGGATGATCAGGGGACTGGAAACCAAGCCCTATGAGGAAATGCTGAAAGAGCTGAAAATGTTTAGCCTTGAGAAAAGGGGACTGAGGGCAGATATGATAGCACTTTTCAAATACTTGAAAGGCAGTTGTACTGAGGAGAGGCAGGATCTGTTCTCACTCATCCCAGACTGCCGGACACATGATAAAAGGCCCAAAATACAGGAAGCCGGATTTAGGCTGAATATAGAGAAAAACTTCTTAACTGTTAGAGCTGTATGACATTGGAACCAGTTACCTTGGCAGGTGGTGAGTGAACCCATGTTGGAGGGAATTCAAGAGAAAATTGGTCAACCTTGTGTCAGATCTGCTTTGACTTGGATTACAGCATTGAGCAGGGGGTTGGACCCCACGGCCTTGTACGCTCCTTCCAACTCAATTATTTCATGATACTTTGATTCTATGAATTCCACAATCACATGTATCACATTTTGCAATGACAGGAAGTACAACATTATTAATGTTTTATTCCAGAGGTGTTAACACTGAATACGCTTATATTATTAATATTATATTGGGAAGCTTTGGGAATTTCAGCTCCTTAAGAACATAAGAACGTATAAGAAGAGCCGTGCTGGATCAGGCCAAGGGCCCATCTAGTCCAGCTCCCTGTATCTCACAGTGGCCCCACCAGATGCCTCTGGCAGCACACAAGACAACTAGATACCTGTCTCCTGATACCATCCCCTGCAGTTGGTATTTGGAGGTACCTTCCTTTTAAGCCTGGAGATTATACATCCCCATCATGGCTTGTAACCTGCGATGGACTTTTCTTCCAGGAATCTGTCCAATCCCCTTTTAAAGGCATCTAGGCCAGATGCCATCACTACATCCTGTGGCAAGGAGTTCTACAGACTAACAACACGCTGGGTCAAGAAATACTTTCTTTTGTCTGTTTTCACTCTCCCAACACTCAATTGGAATGGATGTCCCTTGGTTCTGGTATTGCGTGAGAGGGAAAAGAGCTTCCCTCTATCCACTTTATTCATCTTCTGCATAATTTTATAGTGTATTCCCCTTCTTGTGTCAGCAGGTGTGTGAGTTCAGCTGGCTGTGACTTGATTTCAGCATTTTGCTAAGGAAGCAATTTGTACGGGTATGCATAACACACTATGTACAAATGTTGACATGGGGAGTGATTTTGGAACTAGAAAACACAGTTTCTGAATCAGAAAGCACAGTCGGAACCCCATATCTGCGGGGGATTGGTTACAAGCCCCCCACGGATGCTGAAAACTGTGGATAATAGTGAACACTATAATAACTAGCATGGTAAAAGAGCAAAATCCAAGAATATGTATTTTCACCTATATCACCAGAACTGGCCAACCAAGGGAGCCAGAGACCATGCTATGTAGTCTTCAACAATAACAATACCTAGTATGGTCTCGGGCTCCCTGTAGTGGCCAGTTTGGGTAAATACATTGTGAAAAATACCTATTTCTAGTTTTTCCTTTTTCTTTTAATCGTTTTCAAAATTCTGTGGATACTGATCCAGCGGATACAGGGGTCCTACTGTATGTCCAGCCTGAGAGAAATGGATGTCTACCCAACTGTCTGCAGTACTTTTGCAGTAATGTGCTCAATGCTGAAAGGGAGACAGAAAGGAAACACTTTCTATTTATAGACATTTTAATTGGAATCCTATTGGCACTTGTATAAGATATGAGTAACTTGCCATGGCTACCTGCAGCTGATTGATGAAGTGCTGGGGTACATCCTGATTGCACAAATCAGGCACATGACCAGGTATGTGACCCAGACACTCCTTGGCACCTTTCAATTAGCCAGGGCACGTTACTCAAACCTTATGCAAACACCAATATGCAAGCACCTACGTATAATAGGTGCCAGGCATCCATAACCAAAGGCCACCTAAGGCTAATGATGGCACCAGCAATGGAGAATGTGACGGGAGCAACTTAGTTCAGAGGCTGGCAGCAAGTCTGGCATGCAGGAAGTTGCAGGTTCGGTCCCTGACAGCCACGCTTCAAAAGGTGCTGGAAAAAGGAATTTACAGGAACAAATACCCCAATAAAAACAGTAAACAAAAGCAACACCAAAAACCATTCAAAGCAATAAGGCAGAACAGTCCATTCAAGATCCCAACCCAGGCAGCCAGTCCATAAGGGAAAGCTTGCCTGAAGAGGAACATTTTCGCCGGCTTGTGGAAGGACAGCAAAGATGGGGCAAATCTGCCTTCCAGTGGGAGGGAGTTCCAAAGGCTGGGAGAGTCTTTGAAACACAGCTGCATCTTTGATAGTGCAGGGATGGTGTTAAAATACTCGTATGTGTTTCAAACACTTCGGTTTTTTTCTTAACGGGCTCCTTATAATATCTTTTTCATGGCAAGGGCAAGAAAAAAATGTCCAAAAAGAGGCCAAAAACCCCCACAAAAAACCCAAAAGGGTCAAAGGCTGCATTGTGTGACTGTGCCCATCCTTATTCATTTATTACTTTCATCCCCCCCCCCCCCCAGCTCAGGGTTTAGGAAAGTTCCTTTTGGTGCAAATGCTGGAAGATAACTTTTTGGAGCACCAGCCTAGAATCCTGTCAGGAGGCCAACATGGGGAGATTTAACAATCAGAGGGATTGGTGACAGGGGATACATTTATAGGCCACTAATTTAAAAAAATATTTTAAAAAAAATCATGCAAAATGCAAGGTTTTGTGGGTGAATCACATGATCAGAGGGACTGTTGACATCATCTTCAGGACTCAGCCAATCCCGAGGTTGCTGCTGCCTTGGGAACCCAACCCCATTCACCTGGGTCTTTGTGACCTCACGGGTGCCCCACCTCTCTGCTGGCAGATAAAAAGGGGCTTGCTGGGCAGGGCAGGAGACCAGAAGGGAAGCCAGGGGCTAGAGGGCAGTCCAGCAGAGAGAGCGGCTGCAGGGGACCCAGCCCTTCTGCCCAAGGCAAGTTCTCTCGCGAAAGCAGATGAACTTGCTAAGTGGGCTTGCGAGTTAACAGCTCGAGGCTGGCGGAGGTCCGTGGCTTAAAGCTGGCTGATGTCGGCGATGGACCGGGGGAAGTCGGTAGACGTTGGCAGACAGAAGCTGGTGGAATCTCCCTGCGGAAGCTGGCTGAGGCCGCAAGGCGGAGGCCGGCAGATGTTGGCGGATGAAGCCGGTGGACGTTAGCCTCCTGAAACCAGCTGGCAGAAGCTTGGTGGATATCGGTGGATGGAAGCCCGGGCATGTGTGTGAATGGCTGGTGGAGTGAAGGTGTGTGTGTGTCGGGGGGGTGGCTGGTGTGTGTGTGTGAATGTGTGTGTGAATGGGCTGGCTGGTGTTCCATGGGGATGTCGCCGGGGCGTGAGTGTGACCCAAGCATTCGGGAGCTGGTGGAGGCTGGCTTCAGAAGCGGAGTGGAAGAGATGAACGGGTGGATATTCCTGGTGGAAGCCAGCGGGGTGTTGGCAGGCGGAACTTCGGGATGAAGTTGCCAGAACATTGGTCGGTGGATATGCCTGGGTTGAAGCCGGTTGATGGCAGTGGACGAGCTCGCCCCTTAGTTGTTTTTCTCTCTCTCTTTCTCTTGCAGGGCCCGAAGCTTCCTCTTCCCCAGGGGGATGCGAGGGACCAGAAGGCAGGCGTCCTGCTGGAGCTGAACCAGGCCGTTGTCTCCGCTGAGGATACCCGTTTAGCCTCTTTTCCAAAACCAATAAAAGAATTTTTCCGCAATGGTTTTGAAGTGTTGTCTTGTTTGTCAGGGGCTGTCACGGGATTATCTTCCCCATCTCCTCATTATATCTGGGGCCCAATGCCTGGGGTGGGTCTTTGTGAAATCATGGTGTGGGGCCTTGTGATGTCACAGGAATTGGGAACATAATATTTCTCCATGCATGTGTGTGGGAGTGAGCTAGGCATTGTGGGTTCCCTGTCTGAGCTCCTAAGCAAGTATATTACGTGTCATGTTGGACAGACACAGGAAGCCAGTGAGCCCTGGTGCCATTCGGAGAGAGTTGGAGTTGGGTACCCAAACACTATGGCCACCCCGTAACAATAAACGAGACTTGCTCCTTCCCTTTTACCACTGCTCCTCACATTTGTTTGCCTGGCCTGGAGATTCAGGGGAGCCCAGCCATTTCCTGGCACAGCAGCTCATTCTCTGAGACCTGGCAAGCCTCATCTTCATCCTCAACAACCGAGGAAATGGAGATGGGCAATGATTTGGAGATGAGCGTACATTAAAATTCATGTGGATCCATGCCATGGATAGATGGCAAAAATACACTGGTACTGCAAAATCTGCTGCTTGAGGGCAGTGGCTGCCTCTGAGCGCCTAGTGCAGTGATGGTGAACCTTTTTGAGCCCGAGTGCCCAAACTGCAACACAAAATCAACTTATTTATTTCAAAGTGCCAATACTGCAATTAAAACCCGAATGATGAGGTTTTAGTTTAGAAAAAACAACTGCTCCTGCACTGCAAGGGTTAAATGCTTGTTTCCCCCCCCCCCCCCATGGGCGGTATTAAGAAATAAATACTTACTGGTCCTCCAATCCCCCATCAGGCTAGACCGGTAATGGTCGCCATTGCACCCCTCCGCTGGACCACTGCACCAGCAGAGGGGGAGTGCTGAAATCTGGGATCGGAGGACGGGTAAGTATTTCTCTATGGCGACTTATGGCTTGTGTGCCCACAGAGAGGACTCTGTGTGCCAGCTGTGGCACGCGTGCCATAGGTTCGCTATCACTGGCCTAGAGTGATGTAGTGGACAGTATCTTGGACTTGGACTTAGAAGACCTGTGTTCTGATGCCTGCCAGGCCATAGAAACACAGTTGGGGACCAGGACTGATAAAACCAGAGAAGAGATGTAAACATGACAGGTTCCTATGAAGATGTAGCTGAACATTAAGAAGACCGAAATCATGACAAGTAAAGAGCTACACAACTTCAATGCTGACAATGCAGAAACTGAAATTGTTGAAGATTTTGTATAGCTTGGTCCAGTCATCAATCCAAATGGAAACTGCAGCTGAGAAATAATAAGAAAAATGAGACTCAGAAGGGCAGCTATGAAGGAATTAGAAGATCATCGTGTAAGAATGTGTCTCTGCAGACCAAGGCCAAAATCATTCGCAGTCTTGTATTTTCAGTTACTATGAGTGGATGTGAAAACTGGGCAGTGAAGAAAGCTAGCAGCAAAGACATTGATTTGAATGAAATATGGTGAACTAGGAGAGACTTTGGATATCATAGACTGCCAGGGCAAATATGTGGGTGCTGGATCAGTTCAAGCCTGAACTCTTATATAAAAGCAGAAAATGACTAAAACTGAGGCCATACCATGAGAAGCAACTTTTCCTGAATTCACTTTTCCTAGCATTATCTTGCCAGAAAAGACAATACAGTGGTGCCTCGACTTACGAACTTAATGGGCGTAAGTCGAAATGGTCGTAAGTCGAAGCACCATTTCCCATTGAAATGCATTGAAATGCAATTAATACGTTCTGGCCGAAGAAAAAAATCACCCCCCAAAAAAAATCACTGCAAGACTCATTGGAAACGCGATTAATCCCTTCCGTCTGGGGGGAGGGGGGAAGCAATCAAGCGTGCAAGACCCATCGGAAATGCACAGAAAACAAAGGGACCAGGTCGGAAATGCACAGAGAACAAAGGATGCAGTTCGGAAACGCACAGAAAACAAAGGGACCAGGTCCGAAATGCACAGAGAACAAAGGGAGCAGTTCGGAAATGCACAGAAAACAAAGGGACCAGGTCCGAAATGCACAGAAAACAAAGGGACCAGGTTGGAAATGCACAGAGAACAAAGGGAGCAGTTCGGAAATGCACAGAAAACAAAGGGACCAGGTTGAAAATGCACAGAGAACAAAGGGACCAGGTCGGAAATGCACAGAAAACAAAGGGACCAGGTCGGAAATGCACAGAGAACAAAGGATGCAGTTCGGAAATGCACAGAAAACAAAGGGACCAGGTCCGAAATGCACAGAGAACAAAGGAAAAAGCAAGGGAAGCATGCAAGACCCATTGGAAATGGGGGGAAAAACCCAAAAAGCAACCAAACCCCCCAAGACCCATCGGAAATGGGGGGGGAACCAAAAAACAAACAAACCCCCCAAGACCCATCGGAAATGGGGAAAAACACTCCAAAAAGCAACCAAACCCCCCAAGACCCATCGGAAAAGGGGGGGGGAAACAAACCAAAAAAACAAACAAACCCCCCAAGACCCATCACAGCACAGAAACATAACCCCCCCCCCAGCCCAAAACCACGCTGCAAAAACACCCAGAACAGTTTTTAAAAAGCAGAAAACAGCACCTTACCTTACCAGGCAGCCTTCTCCGATAGCACACTCTCTAACTGCTGGGGCGAAAGAGCTACAAAGAAGCAGCCTCGTCGCCACCTACAGTTAGAAATTTGAATTTCCCGCCTTTTTTCCCTGCCTTTTTCTGTTCGTAAGTGGAAGCTCCGGTCGCAAGTAGAAGCAAAATTTTGCGGCCAGAGCTGGTTGTAACTCGAAATGGTCGTAAGTAGGGACGTTCGTAAGTCGAGGCACCACTGTAATGCTAGGAAAAGTTGAAGGCTGCAGGAAAAGAGGAAGAACAAATATGAGATGGATTGACTCAATAAAGGAAGCCACATCCTTTAGTTTGCAAAACCTGAACAGGGCTGTTAATGGAACGCATTTTTGGAGGTCCTGTTATTCATAGAATTGCTAGAATTCAGAAACAATTTGTTTGCATAGAGCACATTCATTGAGGGAAATAGGTTTCTCAAATGCTATTAACCATGACAGCTGAATAAAACCTCCACATTCAGAAGCAATCTACCTCTGAATGTCACTGAGAGGGGTAAAGCTGGGCCCTGAAAACTGAAGCCTAGAAATGTCCCCAAATGATCAGTGAGAGATGACAGATGATGGGAAAAGACTGAGTATGCTGAGGCCATTGTTAACCTCAGCAACCTTTCCTGAATTCATTTAAAAACAAAACAAACACATTCTATAGGGAAGGGGTAGCCTGCTGGGGTGTACAATAATACAGATGTTCATTCTCTTTATTTTTACATGAAAACTGTGTTGCCCCTTTCTACAATAAAACTATGATTGTTGTTGTTGTGTGTTGTCAAATTGTTTCAGACTTGTTTATTTTACATTTAAAATATTTTACTCTGCCTTTCTCCTTGAACAAGGAACCAAAGCAGCTTACATCATTAAAAGACAATATTTAAAGCTAAAAACAGTAAGTATACAAATTTTAAAAAGGATCAAGCAAATTCCACACTAAAAAATGGTAAACAAAAACAACACCAAAAAGTGGTAGGCACAGCAATCCATTAAAACACCCCACCCAGGAATTAATAACATCAAACAGTCCTGTCATTAACAACCCTGCACAGTTCTCATAAATGACAGACCAGGGCTTTCTTGCGATTTTCTCCAAGTAAATATGTCTAGCACGAGGGCTGTGGTGAGTTGCTTCTCTCAAGAAAGGAAAGGAAAGAACGAGAGTACCTGAAATATCCATTTTTAATGGAGATATATATGGAAATTGCATCGCGGCCTCTTTCAAGGAGCAGAATTTGAGAAAGGAAGGAATGTGAAATCTGTGGAACGGACAAATAACTCTCTGGACAATGCAATTAAACTGTAGGTTTTCTGCCAAGTCAAGTGTTAACATAGCATGAGAGGGGCTGTGAAGACGTCCCAAAGAGCTGTCACTGGGAGTTGAAAGAACTTTAGGCTTCAGTGCTTGCCTCACACAAAGATATATGTAAAAAGGTTACCGTCAGTTCCTGCTTCAAGTTAAATACGGAATAGAAATCAAGATTGTCTCCCACCGTTCCACTCTGAGTCCTGAATTCTTACAAGCTTCAATGCTTTCTATAACTGTTGCCAGAAACCAGGGGAATTCATGAGCAACCCCAGACAACTCCTCTCTCATCTAAACCTGAATACAGTATCTGCTTCTCTGCCCCAGCCTTTGCGTCTAAAATACGTTCCATTTCATGCACACTGCCCTATGTTTTCTGCCTTCCATTTTCTTTCTTTTTATATATATATAAAAAGTTAATGGAGCATTTTTAGGTTGAGGGGTTTGAAACGCTGGATGTAGAACGACACAAAGCGCCCTTCAACCTCGTTTTGGTTTTCTGACAGTCATTCAATATATCTGATTTTCACAGAAACATAAATAATTTGTCTGCTTTATTTTAGTATCTTCGGCAAATAATATTGTCATTATATTCAAGCAACTTGAGTAGGATCCAGTCAGAGTAAATCACTTTTAAAGGCAAATTTAGGAACAGGAGAGAATTTCTTTTACTCCATGGGCTTGAATCTGGATGTTAATTCCAGGTACAGAAAACCCATTGCACCAATGCTTCTTACGTAAGTGTTAACACATTTAGGTTCTATTAAGTGCTGTCAAGTCACATCTGACTTATGGTACATCTAGTAAGGGTTTTTAAAGTATGTGAGATATTTAAGGATTAGTTTCACCATTGTTGTTGTTGTTGTCATGTACTGTCATGTTACCTCTGATTTATGGCACCCGATGCATGAGTAGCCTCCATAATGCCCTCTAATTAACAACCCCTGCAGCTCTTGAAAACTCAAGTCTGTGGTGCCTTTATTGAGTCAATACATCTCATATTTGGTCTTCCTCTTTTCCTGCTGCCTTCAATCTTTCCTAGTACTTAGTTGTCTTTCTTGCAGTCCATGGTATCCATAAAGCACTTTTCCAATGCTACATTTCAAATGAATCAGTTTCTGACAGCTTTTTTCACTGTCCGTCTTTCATACCTATACGTTGTAAATAGGAATGCCATAGTGACAATGATCTTGGTCTGCATGATCCATCCTGCTCTTGACGATTCTTTCTTTCTTTCTTTCTTTCTTTCTTTCTTTCTTTCTTTCTTTCTTTCTTTCTTTCTTTGTAGTATTTTTAAACTCAACTTTCTACTTAAAAAGGACCCAAAGTGGCTTGCATAATTAAAAGACAGAATTTTAACCTAACAACAGTAAGTATACAAATACCAAAAAGGATGAAACAAATACCACACTAAAACAGAGTAAACAAAAGCAACACCAAAACACATACAAAGCAATAGGATGCAACAATCCATTAAAAAAAACCCATTCAGGCAGCCAGTCACTAAGGAAAAGCTTGCCTGAAGAGGAAGCTCTTCACCTGCTTGTAGAAGGACAACCAAGATGGGGCCAGCTTTGCCTCCTGTCGGAAGGAGTTCCAGATTCTGGGAGCAGCAACAGAGAAGCCCCTTTTCCATGTCCCCACCAAATGCACC
Source organism: Intellagama lesueurii (assembly GCA_037013535.1). Lineage (NCBI taxonomy): Eukaryota > Metazoa > Chordata > Lepidosauria > Squamata > Agamidae > Intellagama > Intellagama lesueurii. Next base: position 227,262,812 of record JBAJHW010000001.1, read on the forward strand.
TTCCTTCAAAATGGCCCGCCCAAGTCTCAGTCTTCTGATTCCTTGGCTACAGTCTCCATTTAGATGGTTAATTGAAGAGATATTTTTAAAAGAAAATCTTAATTTGATCTCTTCATTGTGAACACCAAAATGATAGAATTCTTTTGTAGTCATTTTTTCTTCCTATTTTTCAACTATTTTCCTGCTTTTATACTTTCTTCTTTAATGTTCATCAGTAGTCATTGCTTTTTCCTGCCAGGAATATGCTGTCCTTCACATATCTTTAATTACTGTTGCTTTTTACACAGTTCTTATTCCTCCTTCAACTGAAATCTAACCCAGTGTTCTGTATGATTGGTCTTGCATATAAATTGAACAGCTAGAGGTTAAAATGCAAAATTGTCTGACACCTTTACCTATGGAAAATTATTATGTTTCTCCATATTCTTTCCTAATGCTGGCCTCTTTTCCAGAGTATGGGTTATGCATCAGGACAACTAAATGTTGAGGCATACCCATTTCTTTTGGAATTGAACATAACTTCTCGTGTGAAAAGCTTTGCTTTAGTCTACAAAGCAGACTCATTTTCTTTTGAAATTCCTTGGTATGCTGCAGTGGCCAAACGATATTTGCAAGATGATTTTGAGTGCCTCTTCCTTCTCTGAAGCTATCTGGAATATGTGGCTCTTCTCACTCCCTATATGGTGAAAGTCTTTGCTGTAAAATCATGCACATTGCATTGTCTGCATGGGAGAGTAATGCAATGGTCCTATACTTCCTGCAATCTTGGTCTCTCCTCTCTTTGGAATTGGAACTGGCATGCACATTGAAGATGTCCAGTTTGTGGGCCTATATGTTATTAAGGAGTTTATTAAGTCTCTGTAGCTTAAAACAGCTCTTTTGGTATGCCATTCCTCATTATTTATTTTATCCAATCACTTTGAAAGCAGCTCTCATTTTACTTTCTAAAATTGCAGCTTCTTCATCAAAATATTATTCTTTGAAGGAATTTATCATTCTTGCATCTCTTTTGCATAGTTCTTCTGTAATTATTTTTCATCATGCCTTTATTCTATCCTGATCAGATAATGTATTTCCTGTTGATCCTTCAGCATCCCTAATCTTTTAGATTTTCTTTTGATTTCTTGGATTTTATAGAAGAAATCTCTTGTGTTTTCCCCGCTTTTTTCTTGTTCACTTTCTGTTTCTGCAGTGATTATTATAATCATTCTCATGGTCCCTACTAAAAATATATATTTAGGATTCTCACCTTATTTTTGCCACTAAGACAGAATCCAAGAGGGGGGTCTTGAATTTACCACATCTAATTTTATTCAGGTGCTTTCATAACATTTAAAAGTTCAAAGAAATCTAGAAATGTGTGTAACTTTGAGAACACATCCAGAATATTCCTTAAGTGTAACAAGTCCACACGTCATGTTATGATCACTGCCCCGAAAGGCAGCTAAACACACCCACCTAGTTACAAATAAGTTTAATGTTAGATGTTCACATTTTTTTTTAATTTTTTTTTAAAATTATATGGCCAAAATCCTATTGAGGATTTGCACCAGTGTAAGTGTAACTGTATAAATTAGAACAGCAAATTGCTACCTATTAATGACTGCAGCTAGCCTTCCTGGTTGTATACCCATTGCTTGACTTTGCATGCCACCAGAAATACAAATGGCAACTCTTTACTTAGTTGTAATTTGCCATCGCGGTTTATGCAATTACATTCTTACTGGCTTAAATCCCCAGTAGGATTTGGGGTTATCAGATTATTTCTTTACTGTAGTTACATGGAAGGAATATAATGTGCATAAAACATGGAATGTTACGGAAATGTTTGCTATGTGGTTCACAATGGAAGTAATATTTGCAACTGTCTAAAGGGGTCCCTAGGGTCTCAAATGGCCTGCCTGCACTACAAGTTAAAGAGAGGAATTGAGTCCTGAGTGAAAGGTCTCTTTCCTGCAACTTCCACCATCACCTGGTAGAGCTGGTAAAGCCTAGTTTTCTGCTTTTGCTCATCAGGAAGCCTGAGGTTTGGAGGGAACATATTCCACACTTCTCTTTGGGCACAGTTGCCTCTAGCTTAAGGTAGCCACTTCTGTATCACCAAAAGGTAGCCACTGGCGCATTGTCAGAAAAAAAGAGGGCGATCTTTTCCATAAATTTCACATGTTAATTTCTACCCCCAGCTACAAACTTTGAAATGATTTTTATAATGCATCCCACCTATGTGGGGAAGACTGTGACGAGGTGGCCTGTGTACTTGCTGAATCCACTGCAGACCATGGATGGGTATCATCCAAATCTCAGATCTTCTTTTTTTGTAGTTCTTTTACTCTAAATTAGACATGGATTGGCCACAACCTTCCGAAAAAGAGGATGCCTTCAGAAGCAAAAGCACCACCAGGCAATACATCCTGCCACAGTCCTAGTACCTACTAGCTCACAAACCTGCTTTGTATGAAAGAATGGGCTGGGATGTGGAGAGGTTCCTGAATGTTGCCCAAACTGGGTACCGCTTACATGAAAAAAATTTCACATGAAGCACAGCTATATAACATCTGGCGTTGTACTTGCCCATAATGGATTGTGATTTTGTGTTTCAGTGTTGCGGTGTTTAATGCCAAATGATGCACAATTGTGTGGCTTCCAAAATTATTGCTTTTAGTTCTGTGCTCTGTGGCCTTCACCGCATGTCCAGTTTGCTTCTCAGAGTGGGTGCATCCGCCACTGCCTAGACTGACTTTTTTTTCTTCCATGAGGAGAAATTTCCTTAAGCTTCCTGAGCTTTTGACACCAGTTTTGTTGGCTTCAACTGCCCAAAGTGATTCCCCCCTAGGATGTCATTAAATTTAGTATCACGGTAGGGTATCCTATCTATCATCAAGTCTGATGGGCTCTGCCAGTTTGAGTTGGTGGACTCAGAATATATGAAGGCAACTCTAGCGTTAGGGTTCAGTCACTCCTTAGTATCCATTGGCACCCGTAAACCAAATTATGTTGTCGATTTGCAAGAGTTGAGCTGGAGAGATTTCAAAGCGTATGCCCTATGAGATAAGAACCAACAGTTGATATGGGGCACACAAAGCAGATATCAAGTAATAAAAATTTCACTTGACAGCTGCTCAGAAGCTATCAAGAAAAATATATGTCCCAGGATGAAGAAGTAATTTTTGAAGCAGAAGCATGACAAGTAAATGAAATGCAGACAAGTTGTGTAAAGCTCTAAGGCCAATGTGCCTCCCATGTCAATACAGATGATCTTAAAGAATGACAGTATGAGCAGATCACTGCTAACTTGCACCTCCCACATCTTTCAGAAGAATGGTTTGGAGGACTACTTACATTGGGTTAATGAGTTGCAAAATCCAAATGAGATTTGCCCCCTGCCCTGGCCAGACATGGACTGTCAGGTTCATCATGCCATTAGGGCAAACTTGGAGGCAGAAGTCCAAGATGGCACCCAGTGGAATAAATGAAGGCTTGAAAAAAGAACAGGTGGCGCTGGAGGTCTGATGCCTAGTTTGATTCTATTGCTCAAAGAGCTACAAAAACTCAGAGTTCTGCACATTCGAAGCATAGGATGAGAAGGCTATAAGAGCATTAAATTTAGAATGTCAAGAAATGGACTTGAAGGCTAACTGCACCACTGTTTCCATCCCATGCTAAATGTTACTCCACAGACAAACATGTCCTGATATTCTGTAATGAATTTTGAAGGAGAAAACGCTGTTCCTAAGTGTTCAGAAATGAGGAGCAAAGAAACAAAACTCTCTCACCACTTGACATGACTGTCTCTCCTGGGAGTCTCATGTCAGAAAAGCAAAGACCTTCTCAGTCATCCACTCTGCTCCCATGACAGGGAAGCTAAAAGGAGGGGAGAGATGGTGGGTATACACGCAGGCCTGCCTACTCCCAAAATGTCTTTCACCTGTATCTTTAGCCTTTTTATGCTGAGCAACACAATTGCACATTCACACAAGTACATCCATTCATGCACATTCAAGCAAATACCTTCCACTAGCAACTGGATAAGGGCTGAGTCTCAGCAGGCAGAGGCAGTGTCCTGCTGCAAGTGCCGGAGCCAGACAGTCCAACGTCAAGGCCAAAGGTATTCCAGATAAAGACAACCCAAACCAAAATCTCAAGACTCTGCAGGGTCAAGCATGATAGATCTATGGCAGCAGTGGTGCCAGGAGTTCAGGGAAGACCCTAGCAAAGGCCAGAGCCAGTATAAGACATGACTTCATGGTTGACCATCCATTCCTGCCCAGAACTATATCAAACTAAGCCACTTGGAACTCATCTGTATGCAACATTTCAGAAGTCTTCCTCATGCTCATTGCTTCCAAAAAGCACTGTTCCTTGCTGGTGGATGGCCCTTTCAGTACCCACCAGCTGTGCTGTGTTTTTATAACCAGTTACTTCTCAGTCTGCAAGCTCTCCCCCCCCCCCCCAGAGTAAGGGTCCTTTAGCTCTTCCTCCACAGCCCAGAGTCAACTGGAGTGGAATGGGCTTTGGTGTCATCTGGCCCAGAAATCTTTGCTTCAAAGAAGACGGCCCTTCCTGCAGTAGCATCCCGTATGCCCCGAATTTCAGCCATCAGTATGGGCAAGCTAAGGCCACATGTTGGATAGATCCCTAATAGAAGAAAAAGCAGATCACCCGATTTTCCATTGTAACTAATTTGCATGGCACAGATAAAATCACCCAAAGCAATGCCAAATAACATGCCGTAGTTGAAACACACAAGTGCAAATAACTTTGGTATCTCTTTATCTAGTTATTCTGGCCGGTTTTCTTTTTGGACAGCTCAAGAATGTGATCAGTCCTCTATCCCAGAGGTCCCCAACCCCCGGTCTGTGGCCCAGTGCCGGTCCGTGGCCTGAGCTGGACCGGGCCGCGAAGACAGACCTCCCGCCCCACCCACCCCGCATGCACTCATCCCCCGCACAGCCTGTTTGTGCCTGTGTGTGCGCTCCAGCGTGCCCGTGCGAGCGCCGTGCCGCCGTTTGCGCATGTGCACAAGCGAGCGCCCACAGAAGCACTGCACCGCCATTTGCGCATGCGCACGAGAGAGCGCTTGTTCGTGCATGCGCACAAGCGCGGGGGTGCCCCCCCTTCCCCAGCCGGTCCGCGGGGTGAAAAAGGTTGGGGACCCCTGCTCTATCCCATTCTATTTCTTCTTGCCACTATTAGTGGCTTGCCTATTACCCTGTCACTCATATCTGTGAGGATTTGAAGGAGAGTGGGATTTGTAGTCAGAGAAAAATGGAGAAGGTTAGGTTTAGTGTGAAATGATTTGAAGGCTTTGGAATGTGATAGGTCGTGAGACTGTTATTTCAGTTCATTATTAGCCTGGTACAGCTCCTCTCATGTTATCCCATTGCTGGGGGCCTTGGTGGGTCCCTAGTGCTGATGCAGCAATAGCTACTCTTGCCCAAAAAGCATCCACTACCCCAACAACCTCCCAGACAGTGCTTCTGAAGAAGATCTCTGTCAGCACCATATCCTGGAGTGCATTTGCTTCTTCATCAGAACAGTTGGGACTCCTCTTTTGAGAACTGCTGGAGGGATACGGTTCCTACCAGATTGTACTGATTTTGCAACCACATACTGTATGAAACTTTGAGTAACACCAGCATAGCTACACAAGAGAATACTGGCCAATATCCTTTGCTGCACTCCTGAATCACAAGTTTGGGATGGAAGTTATGGTGGTGGTTTGTGATGGCTTTCATCCTTCATGGAGAGACACGTTCAGAAGATGGCAACAAAAGACCCCTGTTTGACACTGTAACTGTTGATCTGTGGTGTTATTTGGGGTTCCATCTTGTCCTTTAACATAGACACTAAACTGCTGGGAGAGGCTGCCCAGAGTTGGAGGAGTTGTTACTACAGGTATGTTAATGACATCCGCCTCTTGTCTCTCCTTTCCATCAAAATCTAAGGAAGCAATTCTCACTCTAAATCAATGCAGATATCATTATTAGACTGCATGTGGATTACAATCCAGACAAGACAGAAGTAAATAGGTAATTCAGCTTGTGCTGCATGAGGTTTCATTCCTCCAGAATAGTTAGACCTGCAGTTTGATTTTCTCCTGCATTCAGCCCTGAAACTGAGTGCCTAGATTTTCCTCTTGGCGCAAAGTGTTTTTCTACAGCTAAGTGCAGTGCACCAACCACATCTATTGCAATAAACATCAAATGTGGCCACAGTGACACACGTCTTTGCTGTATTCCACTTGGAATATTGTCACAAGTGTTATGGGAGGCTGCCTTTTAACAGTGTTTAGAAACTTCAGCTGTTCTAGAATTTTGCAGCTAGTCTGTCAACCAAAGCTGGTTGCAGCATGCATGTGATTCCCTTGTTAGAACAGCTGCTCTTCTATTTTTGGGCACAATTCAAAGTTCAGGTTATGACCTATGAAGCCTTATGCAATTAAGAAAAAACTTTCATTTTAAGGTTTGTGTAAAGGGCTTTCTGTGTTCAGCCAAGCTCCAAAATTCCAAGAAATTTCAGCTGTTAAAGCCATGCCCTTAACATACACATTATTTAAGCAATATGGTATGGTCTTCTATACAGTGGTGAGTTACAGCTTCGTCAATGCTTTGGACTTTGTCCAATATTTCTCTGTCCACTGGAATAGACAAGTGGAACATATGCAACTGAAACCGACATTTCACATTAGAAGACCCAACTGGGTACTAATACCATAATCAAAACTGACATTTTCTCCTTACGTGTTTGATCATCCAAAGTTTTAATAGTAGTTTTGCTGTTTAATTTTTATCTGTGATTTTACTTCTTGTCTTGTATGTTGCTTCCAGAGCCTGCTATGGGTTAATTAAATTGGATATATATTGAAACAAACAAGTAACTAATAAAAAGCCATTCCTGAAACACAAAGCCTCCAGAATGTCACTCGATGCCCCCTGATGATGAAATTAGCAGTTCATCAGTTCCTCCTGTATGTGTCTTAGGTTCATTTAAGAGCTTCTTTCAGTCCAGGTCAAAACTTACCAGCAATAGAGTTAACAGTACTTATCTTTAATGCTTCAGTTCTTTAACAAGACAATACAGTAAATTTATCTAGGATAATTTTAAATTCTGCCACTGAAGAACAAAAGTCCTCTCATTTTTTGAATATGTATGCTACATGTTGTGTTGATTAGACAATGGGTTGAATCCATTTATTTAGTCATGATTAGAGTGCTGCTGATCAGTCTACATCGCAATCCCAAAGAAGGGCAGTGCCAAAGAATGCTCCAACTACCGTACAATTGCACTCATTTCACACGCTAGCAAGGTTATGCTCAAAATCCTCCAAGGCAGGCTTCAGCAGTATGTGGACCAAGAACTCCCAGAAGTACAAGCTGGATTTCGAAGGGGCAGAGGAACTAGAGACCAAATTGCTAACATGCGCTGGATTATGGAGAAAGCCAGAGAGTTCCAGAAAAACATCTACTTCTGCTTCATTGACTACGCAAAAGCCTTTGACTGTGTGGACCACAGCAAACTATGGCAAGTTCTTAAAGAAATGGGAGTGCCTGACCACCTTATCAAACCTAGACAGCATCTTAAAAAGCAGAGACATCACCTTGCCAACAAAGGTCCGCGTAGTCAAAGCTATGGTTTTTCCAGTAACGATGTATGGAAGTGAGAGCTGGACCATAAAGAAGGCTGACCACCAAAGAATTGATGCTTTTGAATTGTGGTGCTGGAGGAGACTCTTGAGAGTCCCCTGGACTGCAAAGAGAACAAACCTATCCATTCTGAAGGAAATCAACCCTGATTGCTCACTGGAAGGACAGATCCTGAAGCTGAGGCTCCAATACTTTGGCCATCTCATGAGAAGAGAAGACTCCCTGGAAAAGACCCTGATGTTGGGAAAGTGTGAAGGCAAGAGGAGAAGGGGACGACAGAGGACGAGATGGCTGGACAGTGTCATCGAAGCAACCAACATGAATTTGACCAAACTCCGGGAGGCAGTGGAAGACAGGAGGGCCTGGCGTGCTCTGGTCCATGGGGTCACGAAGAATCAGACACGACTTAACGACTAAACAAACAACAAAGAGTGGTGCTGAAGTTGATGAGACTTAAGTTACTCATGATCCAGCTTTATACAAATAGTGAAATAGCTCACTGCTATGTAACTGAATGTAAATTGGTTACAAAAGACCAGATTCTAATCTCATTGGTTTCCAGGTCATTTACTAATAGAATGGGAAAACATACATGTGATTTGAATTTATCTCTTCACCAGCTTCATAAAAGGGAAAGAAATGTACCTGTAACAAATGTTTAAGAGGCTTTGGTTCTGGGACTTGGATTTGGGTGACCTCTAAAATGTATCTAAGCCTCAGCTTTTCAGACTTATTTATTCTCAGAACAGAAGTGCTTGGAAAGTAAAGTTTGCCATGTGAAGTTTCCATGATGATCAGTGATTTATGAAATAAATTGCTTGGTTCTTCTTATCTTGGGGACATTTTTATTCCATGATGATTCCTGTGAGGCTTTTCTGTCTGTAAAGTGAGGTTCAAGTAGTACTTGATATCACTGACAGAAAGGAAAGGATTACATACCAGGAAGATAAATAGCATTTTAATTTTTAGCAGGTTGAAATTGAAGCTGTCAGTTTGCTCCCTTGAAGAATTTACAGACTGAGAAGCTGAGCAAGGACAACTTTTTAGGAATCTGTATTGCTCTCCAAAGGTTCTTCTAAAATAGAAGTGAAATCCCATTATTATTCCTGATGACAGTTAATTAAAACATTCAAGCGAGGGCATGCCGGACTTTAATATCACAAACCTTCCAGTACTGATAAATAGTCTTGTTGGTAATCTTCACTTGGTCTATGTAGCTATAATTTCATGTCACAGGAAAAGTTGATGAGAGATGACACAAAATCAATGAAGTAATTTGTATTTCATTGTTTTGCCCTCTCAGAACCACTAACTACTGATTTCCCCAGAAAAGTGTGGAGCGAAAGTGTGTTTTAGAATTAAATATATAAATATACAGAACAAATATTTTAAATATATATATGTGTGTGTGAGAGAGACAGAATATGGTGTTATGGGTGTTGGCTTGCTATCCCTTCAAGAGATGAGTTGCTAGCTGTTAATGCAGGATGTTGTTTGATGCTTCATCAATGGGATCTGATGATCAGATGTTCTTCTGATAGCTGTGACTCTCTCTTCACTGTCTTCAGAGACACCCTTCAGAGCTTTGACATCCTTCCATCTCTGCAGGTGAAGGCAAAGAACAGAGGAATAGGAAAATACATGCTTAACTGAGACAAACACAGGGAGAGAAGTGAGAGTTTCTCATTAGAGATCCTTAGAACTAGGGGAGGGGGTGCTGGTAGTGGTAGAAGATGCCAGATAAAATGTTCTCTGGGGATCTGCTGCTAGTTGAAGAACTGTCTGTTGTGTCTGTTGCTTGCTTCCTGTATGCTCTGCTTGTATGTTTGAAGATAAAATACATATTATAAAGATACCAACAATTTCCTGCCTCTGAAATGTCTCATTGCTTAGAACAAGTGTGGAAAGAATGTAAGAACTGTGAAGTGCAGCAAAGCTAAGGGCTTAACTAGGTGTTACCAGATACACAGTGCAGTCAATGTACCATGGCTCGCTCCCATTTATCTCTCTGTTTCAGTAAACAGTCTGCCAACATCATATCGTACATTGCTCCATCCATATGCTGTTGGCCATGCCATACCCAGCACTGTCTTCAAATTCTTATGAGCTGAAAGGGGAGGGGTACAACCTGCTACCAGCATTTTGAAATAGGGACATGGAGAGTTCTTGATAAATGTCCTGTTCTCTATGATTTTTCAAGTCTCACTATGTCCAGAGCCTTTGCTAAGAGCACCAGCGCACTCCTGGCTTCCTATAAAAAGAGAAATAACTGCTAGTCTTTAAAGCGCCACATTTATTTTTTCTTTATTTTTTCATTTTTGTGCCCTGTCAGTGAAAGTGTGCATGCGTGCCTGTTTTTCAACTGTATAGCTTTGGGCCACTCACATTTTTAAAAGAGATTTTGTGTGCACAAGATGGGCTACGGGCCTTGAAAATGTGCAGATTTCTGGGGCAAGGGGTGTACTTTCTATTGCAAAAAGTCTCAAAAGGTGTGGAGTGGCAAATTTTACGGAGAGTATTGAAACTTGCAAGGTTCTTTTCCATTCCTAATTCCAAGCTATATGTTAACCTGGGAGGTGAGGACCCAGACGTTTTGCATCAGAACCCAAACCTAATGGTTAAAAACTGTTAAAAACGTGGCTTTTCTGGCAGACCTTCCCGGACCTTACAGCATCTTAATTACAACACCTAATTACAGTGAGTGGCTTCAACATCTATACTATCAATCCTGCTGTCTTGCTCTATATTACATTATTTTTATATTATTTTAACTATTTTATTTAAATTGTTGGTTGTTTTATCTTTATTTTGATTTTGTATTATTATGTTCATTGCTGGTATAGTGTATGTTTTATTTGTCTAACATGTAAACCGCCCAGAGTGGCCTAGTAGCCAGATGGGCGGTATAGAAGCCGAATGAATGAATGAATGAATGAATGAATGAATGAATGAATAATGGATTCCTCCAAAATCCCAAAATATATAAGTACACTTTATAGACTTTCATGATTACCCAGTGCTACTTAATTCAAGTGTTGATTAATTTTAAAACAAAGGGTGTCTACAGAGCAGCTATTGATGATGTGACTCCGTGCCTTGACCTCACCATTCAGGTTTGACACTAGAAAGCTATTGTCCAGAAGCCATTCTACACTTTAGTGTAGACTTTAAATCTAATATGGAGGCAGAGGCAGCACTTAGTGTTTAGGTTTCTTCCCCTGTCAGCACTCCCTTGCTTTTTTTGTCATGCAGTGCAGTTCATTTTCCTGACCTGTGAGCAGTGCCACTCCTAAACCTGAGTGTTTGCTAAAGTGGAAAGACATTAGAAAGTGAATAGCACAGGCGTATTCTCAAATGGTTCTTAGATCACTTCATTTTAATTCAATGTGGAGCTTCTGAATCACTTGTAAACAGAAGAAAAGATTAAAAGCAATTTTAAAGGCATGATAAAGCTTTAAAAATACTGATTCACTTTATGATCTTATAAACTCATGGTACTGTTGGAATTAACATATTTTGCCTCAAGTGTACAGAAGTAATCTACATTTATTTCTTTTTTCTTGAGAGCATTTATTGATGTTCCTGGTAATGCTTCTTTAGTACCAGCCCCAAAGCATTCATAAAGAGATTTTTATTTTATTTTAGCTGAAAATGAAGCTAGAAATTTCCAATACTACCACGTAAAAGGCCTCTGTGATGAAATGTTGTGACTGAGGTAACCTTTTGTATCTAATTTAGAAAGCCGCATATGCTCGGGTCAACTACCAGCCACTTTTACAATTATGTTTAATTTTCAGAATATATATATATTTTTTACAATTGTGACATTTAAGGCATTGAAGCAAATCTTATTGTGTTAAAATAAAGCAAAAGTTAGGTGGGGTTGTGTGCATTCATCTGATTGTTGGACTTTGGCCATTGTAATGTCTTAGGTGTCCACATTTTTCATGTGCCTTCAAGTACCATGGATGTGAAATGCTCACAGAACTGTCTCATAACAGAGCCAGGGTGGTATGCAGGTGAATGCACGCATGTCAGAGAATCTTGAGCTGAGATCCCCACTCAACCAAGAATCTCATTGGCTGACCTTGAGCCAGTCACTGCCTCTCAGTCTAACTCACATTCCAAAGTTGTGATACGAATAAAATGGAAAGAAAAGCGATATAGGTTGCCCCAGCCCTTGGTCCCTTGAAGCTAGAACAAGGCAGCTGCATCAGCTGCTAATACAGTAAAACATTGTGCAGCCATAGGAATCACAATCTCCGACACATGTCCACTGCGGTTTAGAACAGATGCTCATTTTTCAATCTCATTATGCTCACAAGGAGATGTAACCTGGGGATGCCACTTCAAAAGTGATTCTACGTTGGTTTGCAGGATGCTTTTTGATTCACTACAGCTCTAGTATATATGATTGGGAATACAAGATGCAGAAAATTCCACTGACTCTGACATTGTAAATATATATCTAAAGCCTCTTTAGTGTTCAAGCAAATGTATTTTAAAAATTGAATACATGACATACACCGTAATCACGTCATCAGGGTTTTTCTCTGCAATTTTACAAAGCCTAGGAAATTACCTGTTTTGCCAATGAAAGCCATAATTCACAGGGATCTGCTAAATATCCTGCTTATCTAGATAAAAGCTTTATTCTTCTGTCACCAAAAGGCAATTGAATATAAAATACCCAGGTATCTTTTCATGAAATGTTCTTTCGGTGTGGAAAAGATGCTAACTATGAAGTCATAAAATGGGATTTTAGGACAGGGAAAAGCAGATTTGCCATATGGCCAACAAGGGAAGTTGTCTATTCCACTCACCAAGAATTCCCCTGAGAAAAGAACTACACTGATCTCATGGGACACTCTATTCCCCCCCCCCCCTTGTTTTTTAAGAGTAAACTTCCCTCTTCCTGATGGTGGATCAGAATGAAGAGAAAGCATGACAGGGAATTTTTAAATTTTATTCTTATCTATAAAAAATAAAAAAGATAATCAGATAAAAACCTTCAACATCTTCTTTTTAAAGATAATTCTTCCCCTCTCTGCATTTGATAGGTCTATGATTTCCGACCTTCTGTCTCTCCACAACTTGCACAGGGGAGCAAATGCTCCCACAAAAGTACGGGTGGGGAGAAAACATTTAGTGTGGTCTTTGACAACAACCTCGGCCTACTAAGTGATCTCGTGGCATCTTTTACCATCCCTCTGCTCCTTCACATTTCTAATCAGATGCTCGTTGATTTAATAATGCACATTGCTGGGCTCCCTCTATGAATTTCAATGCCTAGAGCCTGCTTTAAATTTTAATGATGATAAATCTTTCAGAGTCTGCCTGTGACATCCCCTTTCTCTCAACCAACAAACATTGATCCGGCAGCTCTTATTGGTAACTTCCTATTAAAAGTCACGGCCTCCTACTGTGATGATTATTATATATCGAGCCACTCTCACAGTGGAAACACTCTCTTAACATATGCCTGCTGTATAAAGAGACAGAGAATAAGGAACATCTCTTGCTTGTAATGAAAGGTAAACATTCCAATGGATTTAGCAGGGGTCTCTGCAATAACATATTAACAAGACTGTTTTTGTAATATTTGTCTTTGAGTCTCTAGCTGGCTTTTCCCAGCCGGCATCGACTTTCCAGCTAGTTTCCCCAACTCTTATAATCAGAGATTGTGTGTTAAAAAGAGATCATGTGTTATCTCCTACCATTGCATAGGTCTTATGTGCCCTCAGGTTAGTGACCCTAGTAAGGTTTTCAAGGTAAGGGAGATATTTAAGGGGTGGATTTACCAATTCCACCCCCCTCCTGAACTTCCATGGGCTAGTGGAACCCACATCTCCTGAGGAACCCACATCTCCTGAGTCCTAGGGCTGTCACTCGGTGCACTACACCGTATGGGGAAATTTTTCCCCAGCACTATCACCACCACGGCCAAATAAATAAATAAATAAATATGCAGCCACTGGGAATTGAACAGATTTGTGTTCATTAGAGTATTTTAAATTCTTGACTAGGAAGGTTCCTTAGGAATATATGTGAAATGCATGTGGACAATAAGTTTTCTATCAGTACTTTAGTTTGAAACAGGTACACATACAGTGCTATATACTGGGATATTACCTTTGGCTTCATCCTGTGCAAGGATAAACATTGCTTCTGTCCTGCCAGAGCTTCCCGCTATGCTGCAAAATTGGGCCGTACAAGGAGTTCTACTAGCCCAAAGATGCTTCACAGCAACTGAGGTTGTACTGAAGTTAATGCTCTTTTAGAATGATTTCTTCAGGTACCTTTAACTAGACTGGAGCGGCCCCTGCTTGTGTAAACCTCGGGGAACTGTCTTGGACTTTACTTGAAGCCTTAAATCGTGCCCTTGGAGGGTTACCAAAATAACAAAACAGATTTTTCACTTCAATAGTCTAGTTGCCTACTCTACCACAAGGGTACTGCATTCATTTCATCCTACAGACTTGAGCAGGATCAAAAATTTTGTTCCTCTCTGTTTCACAGGAATCATGCCCACCATGATTTTTTTAAAACTTTTTTTACTTTTTACTTTGAAACTACAGTGTCAGAACCAGTCAGCATTTTCTGGCAAAAAGACATTACACATAAGAGGACTATAGAGAATGAATACGTAAAATACCAACCCTCCTGTGATTTACACTAAAGTGGATAGAATAGTTCTGGATAAAGGCAGTTAAAGAAAATCATACTTTACTACTCCTATGGTACTAGTTGAAAGTACTTTTTGTTCTGGGTACAGTGAATGTTCTTTAGTTTCAGTTTGGAGATCCAAACCTGCATTTCCTGTCAGCTACAGCATTTACCAAATGATAGGAGAAGATTATACAATAATCCATCTTTTAGAATTAATGTTTTGCATTGTTGTCCTTCTTGACACTGATCCTGTCGTCCAGATTATAATACAAGTTGCTTTTATTCTTTCAACACTATCGAAAAGGTTTGCAGTGAATCATTTCTATGTGTTTTGTCCTGCCAATAAACAAGAGTTACCTATTTTTGCAAATACTGCATGAGCTCAGCATCCTGTTGGGGCTTGTGCAAATTGGGTACAGCATATAAGGGTAAAAGAAAATAAAAAAGCAAGCAAGCAGACTGCAACCTCCAAAGAAGTAGCCATCTTAGAGTGCAACTACATGGTCAAATAGCATGAGATTTGCTCCACATATAAAACGGGTGAATCTGAAGTAATTTTTACTGACTTCATGATGCAAAGGCTGAATCGAATTGGTCTAAACCCTGTTGCTCCCAAAGCAGCTTTTTTCCCCCCTCTGCCACTGAGGGATTTCTACCTTTTCAAGCTGGAAGGATCCAAACAGACTTTTCTTTATGCGGTTAATTGTGTTTCGTTCTTGTAAAAGCAGGGGCTGTGTTGGTAGGTGGTCTTTTGGTGATGTAGGCAGCTTGGATGTGATGTTCAGGACCAGGGTGAGAGAAACATGTAAAAGCAAAGCACCATGAGTAGAGATGGGAGTTTTGTATTAGACGAATACGAAGCTCACCAGCATGGGTGGCCGGCCAGATTTGACCCTCCCCCACGAACCAGGCATCCACTTACCACTCACCATGCAGCACACATGGCTGGCATCATTGCGTGCCAATCACAACAGTAGCCCTACTGGTGCTGCCGTGCCTTCCTGCTAAGCTGGGCACTCTGGCGAGGGGGTGGGATGACAAGCCTCCCTGCTCAGCTGCTGAGTAGCCAGCCGAGCAGAGAGGCAAGGCAGTGCCAGCTGGGCAACTGCTGTGATAGTGCGCATTTTTGATTCTGCTGGTTAGGCACGCTGCATGGCAAGTGGTAAGTGGATGCCTGGTTGGGAGGGGAGTGTCCAATTGGGCTGGCCACCTGTGCCGGTGAGCCTCATGTTCATCTCTCCTGGGAGACAAATACAAAACTCTCATGACTAATTGTGAGTATGGTTTCTGTGAAGCTGCTTTCTTATTTAAAGCTTCTCAAACGACTATATTTTTGAAAAACTTTTCTATAGAAAATAACATGCAAAGGTACTTCACAGTCTCAGAATAAAGAACATCAAAAGTCTGGACAGTAATTTTGTAAAATACATCATGATTCACAACTCAGAATGATTCTGACCACCCATCCGCAACTCCTTTCCCTCATTTTCAAGTAATGTCATCTCCAGTGACATATAGTTTTAAACTAGTTTATACTAGTTTATAGCCCCAGAGATCAGTAATGTGACATTGTTTCATATGCCACCTATAATTAGGAGTGAAGCACCTTGCATTGACTGTGATATTTCATTATGTCGCTCATGTAATGAGATTGTCGCCCTTGTCTTATTACAGTTAGGGTCAGGGGGTTTCATGATTTGACAGTGGTTAGAGAATTTGACATATTGTTTCCGAGAGAGGATTTGTTTACGCCACCACCACTAATTGGCCAATCCTTCCACACACACAACACAGCTATGGAGAGGTTATTGAAGTCATCACCCTGACCTCAGAAAATCAGTATGTTCAGACATTAGTTTTTTTTAACATTTTGTTTTTAATTTTTGTTTCCTTCATTTGGGATGAATGAACATGAGTTTGTGAACTTTATTAGAGGTAATATACAATGGCCAGAATCCTACTAGTGCAGGGGTCCCCAAGCTTTTTCACCCCGCGGACCGGCTGGGGAAGGAGGGGCACCCCCGTGCTCGTGCGCATGAGTGAACAAGCGCGAGCACACTCTCGCGTGAACGAGTGAGCGCATGCGCAAATGGCGGCACGGCACTTGTGCGGGTGTGCACACACTCATGCGCATGCGCAAACGGTGGTGTGTCACTTCTGCAGGTGTGCGCTCATGCGCAAAAAGCAGTGCAGCTCTCGCATGGGTGCGCTGGAACGTGCGCGCATGCGCAAATCAGCTGTGCATGGGTGAGTGCGTGCGGGGGTGCGGCGGGAGGTCTGTCTCCATGGCCCGGTCTGGCTCAGGCCACGGACCATCACCAGGCCGCAGACCGGGGGTTAGGGACCTCTGTACTAGTGTTTGCATAACTTGTCTGGTCTAATTGTGACTCACTGGCAAAGTAGCAGGCCACAGCTCAGTCATGTGCCTGATCATGTGCTTCACTGCACAACTGAGATGCATCCTTGCACCTCATCAGTTAGCTGTAATTAGCTATGGCAACTTACACAAACCTTATGTGAATACCAGTAGGTCACTTGCATTAAACAGTAAATCTAACTGCAGATTTATGACACTATTAATGGGGGAAATAATCAGACCAGCAATAAATGGAAAGAAAGACTGCTAGCGATATAGAAAACACCCAAACCATAATTTAGGAGATGTTTTGAATTCATTTTCTGCCACTGAGTTATTGTTTGCTTTCAAGAGGCGAAAGCATTCACTGCCTGCAAAAAAGAAAAGAAAAAAGCTCTGTGTCAGATTTCTAGATATCACTGCAGATTTCTTAATTTAGTTGTTATTCATTCTTCTGCAGTGCCTGGTTGAACACTTACACTGGTGAAGTATCTGAACTAGACATGGGGACGAATATAAAAACGAATCAGGATATTCAACGAATATCCCTGATCCATCAGATATTCGTTGCTTCGTATTCTTGGAGTCCAGAGACCCCCACGAATTCGTCCCTTCGTTCCCTATCTGTTTATGCCCCCATGGATCAGCTGTTCCTCGGAGGCATAAGAAGAGAGGGACTTTCCCTTCCAGAGGCTTGCTAAAGCCTGCCAGAAGGGAAACCCACCCCCGGGGGTGGATGATGCCTTGGGTCGGGCTTTCCCCCTCTTTCTATGCCTGGTGGGGGCATAGAGGGGGGGGGGGGAGACGGACCAAAGCGATTGCCCAGCTCCGCTGCCTTTGCAAAGGCAGTGAGGTTGGGTGATGCCTTGGGTCGAGCTTTCCCCCTCTTTCTATGCCCGGCGGGGGCACAGAGAGAGGGGGAAAGGCAAAAAGTCTATACTGCTGCCTTGTGCCTCAGTGCATGATGGGGCAAAAATTCTACGTTGCTGCCTGGTGCCTCAGTGCCCGATGGGGCAAAAATTCTATGTTGCTGCCTTGTGCCTCAGTGCCCGATGGGGCAAAAAGTCTACGTTGCTGCCAACTACCTCACTGCCCGATGGGGCAAAAAGTCTATGTTGCTGCCAACTACCTCAGTGCCCGATGGGGCAAAAAGTCTACGTTGCTGCCAACTACCTCAGTGCCCTATGGGGCCACAGTCTACGTTGCTGCCAACTACCTCAGTGCCGAATGGGGCAAAAAGTCTACATTGCTGCCTTGTGCCTCAGTGCCCGATGGGGCAAAAAGTCTACGTTGCTGCCTTGTGCCTCAGTGCCCGATGGGGCAAAAAGTCTACGTTGCTGCCAACTACCTCAGCGCCCGATGGGACAAAAAGTCTATGTTGCTGCCAACTACCTCACTGCCCGATGGGGCAAAAAGTCTACGTTGCTGCCAACTACCTCAGTGCCCTATGGGGCCACAGTCTACGTTGCTGCCAACTACCTCAGTGCCGAATGGGGCAAAAAGTCTACATTGCTGCCTTGTGCCTCAGTGCCCGATGGGGCAAAAAGTCTACGTTGCTGCCTTGTGCCTCAGTGCCCGATGGGGCAAAAAGTCTACGTTGCTGCCAACTACCTCAGCGCCCGATGGGACAAAAAGTCTATGTTGCTGCCAACTACCTCACTGCCCGATGGGGCAAAAAGTCTACGTTGCTGCCAACTACCTCAGTGCCCTATGGGGCCACAGTCTACGTTGCTGCCAACTACCTCAGTGCCGAATGGGGCAAAAAGTCTACATTGCTGCCTTGTGCCTCAGTGCCCGATGGGGCAAAAAGTCTACGTTGCTGCTTTGTGCCTCAGTGCCCGATGGGGCAAAAAGTCTACGTTGCTGCCAACTACCTTATTGCCTCCTGTGGGCAAACTCTACTTCACTGCCAAATGTGATGTTGGTGAAGACAAATTCTACCTCAATGCCTCATGCTGCCTCTATGTGCCTGCCAGAAACAAATCAAACTCCCTGAATGCCATCTGCTTCTGTGCCGTGTAGTAAACTATCCTGGGGGGACCCAATTTGTGGGTGAATAACTCAGATGTCTGGTATCCAATCTTCACCAAACTTGGCAGGCATGTTGGGGAAAGACATAGGAAGCTTCAGTGTGATTTAGGATTCTCTAAGTACCTGGGGGGACCTTTCCTGGGGTGTCCTCCTTTTGACTATATAACTCAGGGGTCCGTTACCCTATCTTCACCAAACTTGCTGGACTTGTAGAAAGCTGTCTGAGGAAGCTTTCCTGCAAATTTGGTGCCTCTAGGTGCTTGGGGGCCAGTTTTATAGCATTTTAAAGTGAAAATGAATTGACAAATCGAAGCGTTGATTTGTCGAAGAATATTCATAAATTTGTATTCATTGATTCGTTAACCTTGATGAATCACGAATCACAATGAATCACTATTTTTTTGATTCATCCCCATCTCTAATCTGAACCTCTTTACATGTTCCATAGAAGTGATAAAACTGCTGGATAGCTCAGTGGTTTAGGCATCTGGCTGCGGAGCCAGAGGTTGGGAGTTCAATTCCCCACTGCACCTCCTTGACAGGGGCTGGACTTGATGATCCATAGGGTCTCTTCCAGCTCTGCAGCTCTAAGTTCTAAAAAGAAAGCCTGGAAGGGTTGGTTCTTTAACACTCTGTTTCTAAGCCTTGCAGACAATGTATTCAGTATGCTCCTTTGCTTGATTCATATGGAAGGGTCAAAGTAGCCTAAACTTGAGAAGCAAGTCTCTGCAGTGCAAACATGCACAATTAACTGGACTGCACTTTGCATAATGCCAGTATGATTTGCACACCAAACATACAAGCATCAAGCATTTCTACACTACAGAGTTGCAGCACTTCGATAGTACAGCTACGGCTATGGCTCTATCCTAAGGAATCATAGGATTTGTAGTGAAGAGCTCTATGTCTCCTCCAGAACTATTGCAGAGAATTCTAAGCACCTCTCCAAACTACACATCCCAGGATTCCGTAGGATGGCCCCACAACAGTTAGGCAACTGCTATAACTGTGTGACGCTGGCTAGATAGCTCAGTTGTTTACCAAGGAAAAAAAGGTGGGGTTGACTTGCAGTATTAAGTTGTTATCTCAGTTTTACTGAGGATCCTGAGTCTGTTTGCCTGGATTCCACCCTCAGTTGACTCAGAAACAGTTTTGCCTCCCAATGCCAAGCTTCCCAGCTTGTGTGACATCACAAGGACCCACCCTAGGCCAACTCTTGTGCCATCACAAGTTTCTGATGACATAGAGCTAACATGCTTTCCGAATCACAGGAGTTCAAGGCAGACGTAAGAGCACTGCAGTCCTGAGGAGGGGAGGGGGAGCTTTAATAGCTAGAAATAGATGCATCTTTTCCTGCAGATTTCTCATACTTCATAACTCAGAGAAAACAGCTGAGCTTCCTCAATGTGAAAAATGGATTAGCCATATGAGTTCTCAGCTCTACTGCAATATGATTGATTTAGGATAATATATCCTTGGTAGTATTGCCTTACTGGAAAGATTCTCTCTGGCTTCAGGGAGATGGTCATCTACATTTGGTTTAGGCATGGTGACTGATGATGCAGCATCAGTAAGGATATAACTAGGGCAGAAGAACTGGGGCTTTTATCCAGGGCACCAGAATTTAGAGGCTTCCAGAATCTAGAGGGTAATCTACCAGAGAGTGTTTGGAAAATATAGGTGCAACAAGATGGCTGAATTATCCTCACCTGGATTGGTCTAGATTGGTCATGCTAAACAGGGTTGTTTTGAGGGACAGCATGCCATTTGGGGTGATCTTTGCATCCACATGCAAGGAGCAACCACACTGCAAGTCAAGCGACCCTGTTTAGCACTATCTAAGTATCTTTCCCTTTCAAGGGAAAGCTTCCCATTTCTCAGGATTGTTTAGCAGCTTAGGTGAAGCATGGATGAAGAAGCTGCTTAACGATCTTGAGAAAGAGAAATCTTCCTTGCTGCTCACCTTTGGAGGGGAAGGAGGACATTTTGCATTTTTTTTTAATTGTTGCAAACCGACAGCACATCAGAGATTCTTTGAGAGGGCTTAAAGCCCTGATGTATTAGCAACACCTAAAAAGAAATGCAAAACTTCCTCTCCCTTTGTCTTCATTAAGTGGTTTCCAAAAAAAAGGGACAGACAGAGACTTGGGTTTGATCCCAGCAATCACACATGCTGGAACCAATTCAAAATGGAGAAATCCTATCCAAACCTAAAAAAAGAATAGCCCCTGACAGGGAGCCAAAAAAGTTACAGGAAAGAATGGTTTGAGGACAGGCTGGTTTGCACTGGCACTTGCATCATGTGTTTGCCAGGAGCAAACCAGCCTTTCCCTGGAGCGAACTAAACTGTGGGACAAATCCCAGTGTAGTTGCACCCTAAATGATACAACTTCTCAGCCAAATTCACTCCCTTCCTTTTCTGGGTAAGCATAAACTTCCTTTTTTTGAAGGGGGTATCATACTCTCTTCCTGCTTCTTGTTGGGGTGGGGGACTTGCATCCAAGCCTTCAGGTGGCCTGGGTGGAAGATGTTTTTACTCGCCTGGAATGCCAAAATTGTTACTTACAGCTGTCAGGGCTACCCTGTGCAAGTGTGGGAGTATAGGAAAAGCAATTAGGAGTAGCTGTTAAGATAAGTTAAAATGAAATAATACCAAGCTTTCAGTGAAAGTTCTGGTAGTCTTATGCTGAACAAGAGTATTTGGAAATAGTCAATAGCTGTGAAATATAAACACAATGGTCCCCAAATTTGGGGTTCCCAACAATGGACTATAGTCATGGATTATAATTTTCAGAAACCTTGAGAAATACCATAGAATCTGGTTTGTGTTAGTGAAAGCTTTTGTGTCTCTGGATCCAAATGCATATATAGGGCCAAAGTTGAGCCATGTCGTATCAATCTTATACTCAAAAGGGGATATCAGCCTATTTCCCTGTGGGGAAGGGGAATGTAGACTGACATATGCCCTTTGCAGACGGCATCCCCAAACTAATTTTAACAAACATATCCATAATGTTCATTTAATGAGCTAAATGTTTTCAGTTTTCAACGTTAATGTCAATGAATTAATTTTCTAACATTTACCTTGAACTAATTAATTTTCAAACCTAACGTTCCAAGCTCTGCTCAGAATATTTGGAAAAATCTCCTTAGGTTCCCAAATACCTTCATGTTTGCACAGCAAATATTTAGAAACTGTGTTTTCCATATGAGACACCTGGACTAATCTTTCTCTTGCAAGCCTAATATGCATCTAAACCTCAACTGTGACACTCTCTTGTTGTGTGAATCCCAGATCACCCATTATGAATTTTGTAGGGACACATTGTCTTGGTCTGCAGCCTTAGTTCTCATATGGCAACAAGCATCTCTGAAATGTTTTGTCTGGCTAATCATTCCGAGTATAATGTGTAAGAAGATTTCTATATTCTAGGCATGGTTAGATAAGGGAAGAAAAGACTAGGGAATTTCTGAACCTGTGTGTGGCATTTTCCCCGTGGCCTCTGTTTGTTTCACCAAACACAGAGCTCACGAAGGTATCTCAACACGCCTTTTTCCTCGCTGCCACCAGTTGATCTCTTTATCAACCTATATTTCCTATGAAAGACTGAGGTCCATTCAGTACTGAACTTTTAAACAGAAACAGGTTTATTGATTACAAGTTGTTTTAGGAATAGTTCTTAAGCACATTCTTGAAGTTACACAAAGCTTCAGTATTTTACTTTTAACTTCTATCTTAATTAATACAGGTCACACTCTGACTAATCACGCCTTAAACACTCTGTGCCTCAAACCTCAAACTCCTTCTTCTCTGTCTCTGACTGAACTGCCCAGACTCTCCTCTCTGACTTAAACTGACTGACTTTGACTCACCCCTCCCTTCTAGTTTCTCTGGCTCCGCCTCCCAACAGCTCTCATTGGTACATGCAAATAATCTTCTACCTGAGCCAAAGCAGGGTGATCACCACACCATGTCACAAACATATAGTTCTGCAGCAGCATAAATGGATGATATTTTTCTTTAAAGCGACTCCCCAACCTATCAACAGATGCCACTTTCAACTGACAGTTTACCCTTCAATTCCTCAAATGCCTCTTTTGCATATGAGTTTGAGAAGGCGTGTTGGAGTTTATAACCCCACATGCTGCCTTCTCGCTTGTTTGACTGGGAGGAAACTTTATAGGTTGGAGTAACAGTCAATATGTCCAGCATTAACCAATGGTTCTGTGTGTCAAATTTCAAAGTGAGCCTCATCTCTATACTGAGAGTTCTATTTACTCAGAGAAAGTCTGTTAATATCCATTGATGGTGGTTGGTAGAAAAACGTCTGTTAAAGTATACTGAAGCAGAATTGTTTAAAGCAGTCATGGTGTTGTTAGTTTGTTGTTTGTAAGTAAATGGAACATTTTTATTCTTTATACTAATGTCTCAGAGTGACTCATTGAGACTGTAAGTGCCAGTTAATGAGAGAAGGGTGCATTATTTGGGAACTAGTAACTATTATGCTCTGAGAGTCCCTGCACTTCTGCTGCGCAGCTGAGGAAAGTGAACCGGAGAATTTCAAAACTCTAGAAGGGTAGCAAAAATATTGCCAAACCAAGGAAGGTTATTCAGACTAATCTGAAATGGAATCTGAAGGGACTTTAAACATGCTACACATTAGCAAAGGGCAATTTCCTCCGAGTGCTACCTTAATTATGAAATTAAAAGGGGTTACCCTGATTAAAAGTCAAGAGCCCTTGTTGCCAACTCTGTAAAAGATGTTTGAAGATCTCACCCCCATGAATATTTTCCTCCTTGTATTTCCCTAAAGTATCCATTCTGAGTCCTATTTGTGGCTAGTGGATGGCACACTGTTCAGGGGGTCCGGAGTACTGCAGGAATCTGGGATCCAAACCAATTCTCTGCATTGGCGACTGTGTGCTGCAAAAATCGTAGATGATTTGAATTCATCCCCGAAATGAGAACGTGTAGCCAAAGAAATGGAAAGGGGAGGGGGGCATGAAGAGTAAGTTGGTCAAGGATCAGAAGGAAACAATTATGTCTTAATGCTTGGGCCCTAAATAATTAAACTAATGCTGTAGGCAATAATGCATTAGTCTATAGCAAGAGGGATAACTTACTCTATAGCTAAGAGACCATTAACAGCCTGAACAATTTGCAGGCAGAGAAGAAGGAGGAGGAGGAGGAGAAGAAGAAGATTACATAGCTCTTGTCTCACAGCTTGTGAAATGGGGAAAGGGAGCATCCTTGGAATCCGGGAGATGATAAAAGAGACTATTTTGTACACCTTATTTATCACACAGCTGTCAAACACAAATTCAGCTTGCAAAAACTCGTACATGTTATCCTACCAGAGTCCCAGCTTATCATAGCTTTTTCTAAACTGGTATAGCAGCTACACTGTTGAGCCTGGTCGGGGAATCTGATCTTAAAATCCTCATTCAACCCCAAGCTCAGTGTATAAATTTGGACAGCTTGTTGTTAGCCTAGCGTAACCCACCTTGCTTGAGTAGTTTTGAAGCTGTCACCTTCCTCTGCACTTTGTGGACGTACAAGCGGCATGCAGGGCAGTAAATAGTAATAAGTAACACCTGATTGGCAGACAGACCTGTTAACAGGTAATGCACTTTAACTTTATGGAGACTAAATAATGGGAAATGCTACTTTTGCACTTTTGCCTGCCATAGAATGAGTAGAAGTGCAAAGTCTCTGTTGGGGGGGGGGGGGGACCCAGACACCTGCCTTGCAAACATTATTAAACAAACCATAGACATAAAGGGGGAGGATAAAAAGTTATCACTTGACAATTTCTAATCCTACAAATGAATAAACCAAAAGATTCTTGTGCTGTTGCATTGTGTCTTTATCCCAGTCACTAGGAAAGCTTTCTGTATCTCTAAATCAGCATGTTATGCACTCCCCACAAAGTGGTGAGGTAATGCTTAATTGAATAGCAAGATCCATAAGCAGATATGATGTATTATACACTTTGAAATACAACATTCTCTGACTGTGTGCTTGAAGTTGAAGTAAAACCCATCTGTTTTCCATTGTGCAGTTTGCTTAGCGAATCAGTTTTATTACTAGAGCATCTTATGAATAGCTGTCCAGTAGCTGTTAAGATTAAGAAACATTTAAAGTTTGTTGCACTGGCACAGATTTAACTGATGAAGAATTTTACTGGAATTTAAAACTGGCCATGAAGCTACAGAGAATAACTCAGCTTAAAAAATTGCAGGAAAGATCTCAACTCAGGTTTCTGCTGTTGCATGACAATGAATCCATCTAAGGGACCAGTTGATTTATTAAGTACTTTATTTCTTTAAATGGAGCATGTTGGCTCATTTATACATTAACTTGGACAAATCCTTTTGGCTTGACTTGGAACAATGAGCTCCAAAACTCCAAATCAGTTTTCAGTTCTGAAAGTTTGCACTTGTAATAGTGTTGCCATAAGTACATTGGGAACCCCCCATACTTCCTTCCTCAACTTTGCACTTCCCCTGGGGATGTTGTGGGGAAAATCATACTAGAAGCCTTCATTGATTTTTTTTCAGTAATACTTTATTTATTTATGTATTGTAGTAATTTTCTTAAATGTAGTAGTAGGTATCTATGGAGACATGAAATCCTTCAATCCCCCTGATCCTGCACCTTGAAGGACTTCAGAAGTTAATAAATAAATAAACAAACAAACAAACAAACAAATAAATAAATAAATAAATAAATAAATAAATAAATAAATAAAACTTTTGATTGGACCCAGAAATAGACTAGGAAGCCAGTTTAATTGGCATACCACAATAATAGTAAGATCGTTACCCACAACCCTTTGTTCATAATCTAGCAACCATATTCTTCTCTAACAGCAATTTTTGAAAAGCCTTCAAAGGTAGACCCAATAAAGTACATTATAATAGATTAATCTGGAGGTTACCAGAGCATAGATTACTCAGGTCAGGCTATACATACCCAAGCAGGGTCATAGCTGCCATATCAACCAAAGCTGGTAGAAAAGAATCCATGACACAAAAACTATGTTTGCTTCCAGTGACAATGGTGGATTAAAAGATAACTCCCCACCAATACAGATGGAGTGCAATTCCATCTAACACATAACATGTACTATTTCCTTTTGCAGATGAATCATCTTGCTATAGAATGTCCATCTTGTTTCGAACAAGCTTCTGTTTATTGGCCCTCATGCACTTAGTTACTGTGGTCACTAAATTCTTCCAGTATTTCATTTGGAGGTAATGGAAAGGAGAAAAAGAGCTGATGCCATCGGCACATTGATAACATCTCAGCTTAGATGTGCACTCAGCATTTTCATGTAGATTAATGGTGGACAAGCTCAGGGTGTGTGTGTGTTCATGGGTCCTTTTTAGACCTCCAAGATTCAAAAATGAGCTACACCATCCCCTCCAAGGGAAACCTCCTGGGTGGGAGAGGTAGTAAAACAAGATACTGGAGGGCTGCATTTTGTTTTTAAGGAGAATCGCTGCTTCCAGGGACTTCTATGAAAAGCAAGTCTATTTTGGGATGTGTTTCTAATGATCAGGATCCAGGACGTATAAGAACGGGTGGCAGCTTTATGTGGCCTATGGGCCACGTGATTCCCACCCCAATGCAATTGTTAAGTAATATGGGAGATAGAATAGACACTTGTGAGACACCAGAGTACAAATGCCAAGTACTTGAATCATTGTTCGACAGAACTATCTGGAAGTACTGATTGACCAAGGTAGAGCAGACCTGCAGCAGCACCCTGCTTCCTGTTCTTACCGTGGAACTTTCTGCCTGTTCAGAAGGATACCATGGCCAACGGTACTGAGAGTTATAGAAATATTTGGAGAACAGGGCTATAATTTCTGACCCAACAGTTGCATTTTTGTTGGGTTCATGGTGTCACACCAGTAAAACAAAACTTTTCTCTCTGTTCTGGATGATTTGGGAACATTCAAAGGAGGGTGCGATTATTTTCAAATTAGCATCCTTGGGTGAGTTGACCATGTGGTTTTGCAATGATCTTTTGATTTTAATGAGACAAGATGCTACACTCTGCAGCTAGCTGATTTTTAAAAAAAATGTTTCAGAATGGGGCTGAGAGTATTGGTTCCCACTTCCCAGTTACATTTTATGAGGTGAAAAGGGAGGAGGCTGTAATTGATGGTATCAAGCAGCAGTCCCTTAGCAACAGATATAATTTTGTATGAATGAGTGGGGCACAATGTCCTTTTTCCATAAGGCATAGACAAAGCCTATTGGAAAGTCAATATCAGGTTTCATCAAAACTGGATAGTGTAATCTCAACCATTGTCTGAGGGGTTAAATTTGTCCTGAACAAGGATATCTATTATGAACATGCTCGTTTACAGCAGTTCAATACATGTTCCTAGCATTTGTTGAACTTCCCTCTTCTCTTGCTTTCTAAACTGAGTTGTGGATCTGTCAGCCTGTTATTTTCCCTTTGTTGCTTTCTGTTGCATAGTAGCCAGTTCTTCCGCCTCTCTCTCTCTCTTTTATTATTATTTTTAAACCAGATATTAATTTTACTTAAGAATAACAATGAGGCTGCTCTCCTTGTTTTGAGCCATAGGCTTCTCTCCAATAATGCAATAGAATGGCAAATCAAACCTACAGCATCACATCTGCAAAGCAAAATGTTACAGACCAAACAACTCTTGTGGTGTTTCCATAGTAACGACTGCCATAGAACTCACACCAGTAAAGCAATAAAGCCAAGCCAGGGTGCCTAAAGTAAAAACAGAGGGATTTTATTTTTTTTATTGTTAACATTTTTTAAAAAAATCAACATTTAGGACCACATAAAGTTTTACATCTATATCACAGAGAGAGAGAGAGAGAGAGAGAGAGAGAGAGAGAGAGAGAGAGAGAGAGAGATCATTGGAAAATCTGTCTATATCTTTAGGAGAGTGTGTGTGTGTGAATGTGTGTCTGTGTGTGTAACCGTGGTTGGATCCGAAATAGAACCTTGGCTAGGAATTCTGAGGGAAATGAAAGCAACTGTGTACCTGAAAAGAAAGGGTAACAGTCTTCCTGTTGAGACTGAAGTTGTAAATTCATCTTGCTTTTCTGGAGGAGCAGGTAAGGGGTGAGCTGGTGCTGCCGACATGTCTCACCTTCTGCTTGTTTGTTAGCAGTGTGCAAACTCAGAATCCCTTCTCTTTCCCATTTTTTTCCAGGGAGGAAAGAAGGCCTAACATGGTTCCAAGCTGCATAGAAATGAAGCATTCACGCTGCTTCCTCCCTTCCTGAAGATGAAGAGGGCTTGAGGCTAAACCCCTGCATGAGAAAGAGCAGTGGAGATCCCTTGCAATCAAACGGAAACTACACTCCCCCCCCCCGCCTGTGACAAATAAGTGACTTTTAAGGGGAAAGAGAGGGGAAGGGAAAGTACCCTTACACTAATCTTAGGTCCTGGAAGCGTTGTGATGCTCAACACCCTGCAGCTCAACATCCTCCTCCATCTTTCCATGAGACAGTTTTGTCTTTTTATGAGGGATGAAGTGCGGTTCCACCTTCGGCTGCCTGCTGGCTACAGGGACCATTTTAGAAGCACACCTAGAATGAGCACGGGGATTGCAGCTTTCTTGCTACATCCTCATTCTGGAAATAAGTTGTGGTTTCTGGTGCAGATAGAGTTTTTCCCCCTCCCTATCCTTGCAGTGCAGATGTGAAATGTGTGAAAGCCCCTAGACACAGGTGAGCCTCCTGCCTGGTACAATGATGGGTATGTCATATAATGAAGGAATAATTTCTGTTCACTGTTTCCATTCAATCACTGCTTGGGGGAGTCACTGGGAGGCCAGGTACACTGTCTATTTGCGTCCCAGTGGCCCTGCAAAGCAGTCAAGAGTTGTATTTCTGGACTACTTTGTTCTACCACTGATCTTAAGTTCCTGAGACACAAAGGACAGTCTCCATATAGTAGGATTAGAAGGCAAAGAGGGGTCAGTAAAACCGCTGCAGCCTCTCTCTATATGAGGGCCAGCAGACAGAAGCAAGAAAGGTCATGTGTGATTATATGTTCTGTGCATGTGTACACAAAATCGCAGGTGTTGTTGTAGCTTCCTTGAAGTCTCGGTTGACTGAAGCATGGTCTTTCTCCGATTCATCAACACTCCGTGGAACAGAACTATGTAGTTCTACGTATCCATCTATCTATGTTGACATATGCACATAAAGGTAGTGATGGTGTCGTCCATCATTTTAATATCATTCTATGCAATTTGCAAGGTGATTTCTGCATGTTCATGCTGAACAGACCAGAAATAGATCAATTAAATTATTCTCAGTCGCCCGAATCTGGTTCAAGTTTACCCCATATGTAAAAGCCATTACTTCAAGGATTTTCACATTTTTCAGGCTATCTGTCATGCGACCAATTGTGCAATCATGGCACAACAGAGGGCATGGCAGACACTCTGCAACATAGCACACCCAGCTTGCACAGTTGCCATTCCGTGCACTGCAGTCCCAACAGGATTCTGGCCAGTAAGTCCACTTGTAACAAGAAATTCACTGAACCAATTGAAACTTTCATGTGATATGGGGGACACTATAAAGATGGGTATATGTAGTTCAGTGGCTGTATAGCTCAATGTCTTAGGTATAAATTAGGTTCAATTTCCCACTGTGCCTCCAGGGAGAAAAGCCAGCCTGTGTGGTCTTGAGCAAGCTCAATTGTCCCAGGGCACCCCACAGAAGAAGGGAATGGGAAACCACTTCTGAGTATTCTCTGTGTGGAAAACCCTGAAAAGGGCTGCCACAAAGGATATCTACCAAAAATTGACTTATGTATCATCATCAACATCATATACCATCTAAGTCAATTCTGAGTTATGGTGACCCTTTGCAGGGATTTCCAGGTTGAAAATACTCAGACGTGGTTTACTATTCCCTTCTTCTGGGGGCATCCTGGGACTGTGCAGCTTGCCAAGTTATAGAAAGTAATTGACTTAAAGGGTTCATCTTTTCAATGCCCTTACAGTATTGAAAGAAAACTCCCCCCAATAAAGAAAGGTTGCCATAACTCAGGATTGACTTTGATGGCACATGATGATGATGATGATGGTGATATGTAGTTCAATTTTTGGCAAATGTTCTTTATTGGAGGGAGTTTCGTTTCAATAAGGGCATTGAAAAGATGAACCCTTTAAGTCAATTACTTTCTATAACTTGGCCATGTCTATCACTGGCCTGTGTTACTCTCATTACGATTCTCTGGTGATCCCCGCTGGGAGCAATTAAGTCATTTCATCCAGAAAGTTTACATCCTCTGCAACTGGGTTCAGTGGACTGCTGCTAAGCTTCTCAATGCCCCTGAATGCTCTATTGTGGGCTGCTGGGTATTAGTCTGATGATTTGCTATAACATGACTGCAGCATGTTTTGCCGTAGTGATCCTCATTGTCAGGTACAATCCCTGTTGTCATTGTTTGTTAACGCTGCCTATATGACTCTCTGTTAAACTGAACCTAGAAGGGGGTTATATATTATTAAGTGAGCAGCCTGAGCTATCCAAGTGATGAATAGCAAAATACTAATCCTATAGCTTTGACAAGACTTTTCCAGCAGACCCTCAAGACTGGAGGATTTAAAGCAGAGTGTGGCTTAGCACAGGTGCCTGTTGTGTACCGGCATTGTGCAAATGATGAAAAGCCAGGATTACAGTCACACCTTTGTGATGCAGTAACTTCTTTCATATAGATTTTGCTTGCTCCACTAAATTACTTGTTTGCCTTTTATTTAAAAACAACACTGACCAGCCTTACAGATGGGAAGAGTATTCACCATGGTAGTTTGAAAAAGGTCTCTAATTCAGGATTCTGAAATAATTTTAGCAACTGACGTATGACAATGGCACACCAATACACATGCTGCATCAGCAACAAGATAATAAAAACCAAAGAAAAATGCAGCCAGTTTACTCATTAGATTGTGCCTTTCCTCTACAAAGGTCCCTTAATCCAAGCAAAAACGTCCGATGTTTGGTCAAGAGTGTAATCCCATCAATGATTTCTTCAGTTCAAGCAGTTTTTTCTGGCTTCTCGGTCTCTAGCTGTCCTTTCTTCTCTCATCCTTGACTTTTCTGTCTGTCTGTCTCTTTTTGAAACATTTTCTTTTCCCAGCCTATCAGAAAAGTAGTTTCCTTTTCCCCACCCCCGATCATGTTAGTTTCCGTTTTCCAAGTATACAGTATTGTTGTTGTTACTTGCTGTCAAGTAGCATCTGACTTATGGCAACCTGATGAATGGTTGACATCCAAAATGTCCTGTCCTCAACAAGCTGGAAATTACAAATTACTTCTCAGTATACCTAGTTACTTTTAAAACATCTTTTTAAAGCAATTTTAGACATTTTGATGGGGTTTTCTAAAGTTTTATGATATTCTGATATCAATTTTAAATAGCAAAGAACCTATTCGTTGCTTTTGTCTTTCCAAGGTACAATATTAGGCATACAATATCAGAAATACATCAGATATACTGCCAGAAAATAGCAATGGTTGGAAATTGCTACAGAAGAAGCCTGAATAAGAAAGTGCATTGCACATGAATATTAAGGCAACAAAAATAATAACTGTAGAGTAATTCCATAACATTTATCTTACCAATGAAGAAATCACAATTGTTCAAAATGTTTCATAGCTTGGTTCAGTCAACAGTCGGAATGAAGATTACAGACAAGAAATCAGAAGACGACTGAGGTTTGAGAGGGGATTGGACTTGATGGCCTTGTAGGCCCCTTCCAACTTCACTTTTCTATGATTCTATGATTTCTAGGACAACCATGAATGAAATAGAAATTATCCTCAAGTGTAAGGATGTGTCACTGGAGACTAAGGCCAAGATAATCCATACTAATTACTGATCATTATCATCATCATCTTAGAACTGCAGACCTGGAAGGAACCCTTTGGATTATTCCAACCTCTGGCTCTGCAGGCAGATCCCTGAACCAGTGAACTATCTGGCAGTTTACTAGGTACGTATAGATGTGAAAGCTGGACAATGAAGAAAGCTGAGAGGGAAAAAAATTGATTCATTCAAAATATGGTGAAGGAGAGCTTTGGGGATACTATGGACCACCAGAAAGACAAATAAGTGGATCCTACATCAAATCAAGTCTGAACTGTTTCGAGAAGCACAAATGATGAAACTGAAGCTACCATATTTTGGACATGTTGTGAAAAAAGAAGACACACTGGAAAAGGCAGTTATACTAGGAAAAGAGGACTGTAATACCGTGTTTCCCCGAAAATAAGACGGTCTTATATTAATTTTTGCTCCAAAAAATGCATTAGGGCTTATTTTCAGGGGATGTTTTATTTTAGAGTCATGTCATCTTCTGGTTGCTGCACAATGCTGCACAAAGGTGGAGGGCAGGGTTTCACTTAACTAGGGCTTATTTTGGGGGGTAGGGCTTATATTACGAGCATCCTGAAAAACCATACTAGGGCTTATTTTCAGCTTAGGTCTTATTTTCGGGGAAACAGGGTAGGAAAAGAGGAAGACCTAAGATTCGATGGATTAACACAACTAAAAAAGCCATGATTTTGTGTTGACAAGATCTGAGTAGTGTTCTTAAGGAGCAACCTTCTGGAGGTCAGTGAATCATGTGGCCACTATAAGTTGAGAATGACTTCACAGCACACAACAACAACAACAACAACAACAACAGAATTAAGCACTAGAGAGAAGTTGAGAATTGTTGGCCTTGTTGGTAATGGAAAGGAAAAATGCTAAAGACACACAATGACACAAATTTACCTGTGTGGAGCAACAGTAATTATAACAGCAGCATCACTACCAAAAAGAAATGAGTAATATGAGGCAAAATCCAAAGAAACAAAACAGAACAAAAGATTTTTTAATGTAAGCTTTCGTGGATACATCCACTTTGTCAGACATATATATGAGTTCAATATAAAATGTAGTGTTATGAACTCTAGTTAGAATAAGTTGGAATATCTGGCATTTGTACTAACACTGTGCAGTTCTGAGATTACAAATAATAAACAGGAGTTCTCTGGAACTGGTGACTGGTGACCAGGCAAAAAGAAAAGTTGTACATTCAGGAAATCCATCCAGGGATACAGCAGGTGGCAAAGTTCCTAATTTGACTGCAAAAATCCCAGGAGCTGGCTGTTGCTGATAGTGCAGCTATGCTGGCAGTCTTTATGGATAGCTCATGTGTAGCTGATGCTTTTTAGCAAAGGAGAGCAGGAGCAAGATAACTCTGAAGAAGGAGGAGGAAAGAAGTGAGCTTGAGAGCAATCTACATATCAACAAATGGCTACATAGAAAAAAAACCATTGGAGGTTAGTCTATTAAGACAAGCTGGGCATTGCCTCTCCTACCTGTAGCTAGAAAGGCTGATACATGGCCAGGCCATTTTCATTGTTTAAGAATTAGTTACAACCATGTGGAAACCTACTGAACCAACATTATTCAGTTCAATTCAACTAAGTGTTCTTAAATGTTAAGATGTGGTATTATTTCAAGGCAGGAGGATGGACAGAAATAATTACTTAGCATGGTCTATTGTTGAATTTAGCTTCTCTCCCATTAACCATCCTGCCCTGTGAGTCCTGATGGACTGAGCAGCTGGCACCTGGGGGAAGGGCAGGGGCAGGGCTCACACAGAATCTATCATCTCCTCCTACCCATCGATTCAGATTCGTTGTTATATGTGTTTTAGCTTGTCTGATCCTGTTCCAACAAGGAAGGAAGGAAGGAAGGAAGGAAGGAAGGAAGGAAGGAAGGAATAAATAAATAAATAAATAAATAAATAAATAAATAAATATTAAGCAATGCTTCTGACAGACAGAGTTCTAACTCCTGTCCTCTGAAGATGCCGGCCACAGAGACTGGCGAAACATTAGGAAGAAAAACCTTCGGAACACGGCCAAACAGCCCGAAAAACCTACAACAAGAAATGCTTCTGTTTCTGCCCTCAGTTCAGTATCTTGGCCATAAATAGCATCCTTGTGACACAGAAGCTCAAGTGATGGGCTTTTGAGTACCAGCAGAGAGGAGTCTCTAATTCCCTTAATTACACAATGGAAAGATTAGTAACTTTAGGAATTAAGATTGAGTAGCAAGTTCCCAAACACACATACACCACTGCATTTGACCAGCTTAAGTAATGACTTAGACACTGTTTTCAAGATAGAAGTAAATAGCCTTTTACTCACTGAACCTGCTCAGTTGTAGACTTGAATTTGGTTACAGAAGGCTTCAATAAAATGGAAAGACCTCAGAGGTTAGGCTGAGGAGAAAATGGGGGACGTTCCTCTTCTGCATCCCAAAAGGTTCTCTCTCTAAACAAAGGCAGTAAAACAATGGAAGGTGGGGAAGGGCCATATTAGCCCACCAAAGAAAGAACATTAACTAACTGGTTAGGAGAGGAGGGCGGTCATGCAAGCTACCCAGCATGTCAGTCTTACAAGCATTTCCTTCCTCTTGAGTGATCATGCATTAATTTGCATGTTGAATTGCCCATAATTCCAACAGGA
Organism: Intellagama lesueurii; assembly: GCA_037013535.1. NCBI lineage: Eukaryota > Metazoa > Chordata > Lepidosauria > Squamata > Agamidae > Intellagama > Intellagama lesueurii. Next base: position 227,297,058 of record JBAJHW010000001.1, read on the forward strand.
GACAGCATGATGACCATAGCAGGACCGAAAGACCAAGCAAGTAAAAAATGCCAGAGCTAGATCTTTTGTAAAAACATCTGGAAACTATTCTGCAGTGCCAACTGACATTATGTCTACTCAATTCCACTCTTTTTAAAACATGCAATAAAATTGGATTTTTCCATTTACAGGACATAGCACAGAAACTAGCTTTATTGCACAAACTGCTAATTCACAAAGTTCTGAAGCCGAACAAAAGAAACAGAAAGAAAATTCCTAGCAGATTATCTGGTTAAACAAAACTTAGCTACTGTAAAGGGAAACTTTTTGAAGCTAATAGACTTTGACATTAAAACAGATGTTTGGATTTTATGAGTCAGAATGTAACATCAGAAGAGAAATCTAAAATAGAAAAGACATGGTATTTTTTGGTTACATTTGAATTTACATTGACCATTGTCATGTATGGAACTGACTTGGGGTCAAGGTAGCCAATACTCTGGTTTTCTCAGAGATACATGCTTCAATAATTAGATTTGCAAGTTAAGCTTGTATTTACCTTTGTATAGGACACAAATCACACTAAATGCAAGGCAAATAGGTGAAGAAAATCATAAAGTGTGATTAACAGGCATCGTTCATCCCATGGGCTAATGTGATGTAGTAAGGAGAAAAGGCAGGTTAAAAATATTTAAAATAAATAAAATTAAATAAATAATATTTCTGGGGGGGGGAGAGAGAGAGAGAGAGAGAGAGAGAGTTAAACTGCCATGTAGTTTGACTACCTGCAGGGATATTTTGATTAAATGATTAAATGAATTGGAAACGCCTTCTGCTCTGTTTCTTCCTATAGGCACCCTTACAGTTAGGAAATGGGAGATGATAACTGGAGGGAAGTGACCAAACATGCCTGGAGTAGTCATCTTTTCCCCCTTTGTGCTCTGATAGCCCCACTTATTTCTTCAGTCATATCCACTAAAGAAAATAAAGAAAACTCCTCCAAAGGATAGGATTGCATATCTTCTTGGCTTTATATCTCTAGGGCTGAATTCTACCAGCTTTCTGTACCCAGAAAGACTCAGGCAACAGAAGACTATATTTATAAGTCTGAAACACGATAATAAAGCATAATAAGCTGGCTGACTGACAGCATTCTGTACTTTTCTCACACGTTTATCTTCTTTAACCTTCCCCTGAACTCCGTGTTAATAAGTTCTCTCTATGTTACTACTCCACACTCTCCTTCTTTCCACATTAAACAGCCTTTCCCTAGCTTCACCTTCCGTGCTCTCTCTCCCATTCTCCCACCAATCTCCTCTGCCTGACTCTTAACTCCCTCTCGCCTCTTTGGCTCACCTTCACATTATTCTGAAAACGGTGGTAAGATAAGCCAAAGAGCGATGGACACCAGTCCAGTCCTTTTGATCGGAATGCATGTCTGGCCCCAGAGAGAAGAGGTTGTGGAAAAGGAAGATAGTCATTGCTTGAAGTAGGAGGGTGGATGATGATGTAAGGGTAATCCCCAGTTAATCAGCTTCAAAATCTCGATACAGCTTCATCATGTTAATGGTTTAATCAAGCTGATTAATTGATTAATCTGACAACCCCACTCCATTTTTTTTTAAAATTTTAAATCATTCTGCTTAATGCAACGATTGCATTACAGATCATTCATGGCTAACTTCAGCCTCCCTTTAAGCAGAGACAGCATTATAGTTTTGCTTTTCAAAATTAGCTTCATATTTTTATGGCTCTGATTTGAAGCTCCTTTCCCTTCAGTAAAACTCTATTTAAATTCAAAAGCAAGGTTTAGATTTTGAATCAGCAGAGGAGGATCAGGTGCAAATGGTATAATTATCTTTTCTTTATACGCATGTTGCTTTGCGCAAGTAACATCTGGTTCATTTTAACGTATTCTTGAACATACCAGCAAGAAATGCAAAAGTCAATAAAAATAACTAATTTGCTTTCTCTGAGAAAAAGGGGGAGGAAAGCCCTATATCTAATTCAATTACATCAGTGATAAAATATTAATCACAGCTTTCCCTTCACAATAAAAATAGATGGCAGTATAGAATAGTTTCAAGTTTTAAAGCAAAACAAAGACTAATTCAAAGAAATTGAAAGACCGTTGTTGTTTTTAAGATGGTCATAATTAACTGCACAATCCTATGCATGTATATTAAAAAGTAAATTTCACTGATGCTTACTCTCAGGGAAGTTCAGATAGGATAGTAACTAGATGTGGCAAAATGAAGCTATTTTGAGGTAATGAAAGCACATGTAACAGATAATTGTACAATGCTAGATTACCAGCTGCTATTTATTTATTTATTTATTTATTTATTTATCATACTTTTTATGCCACCCCACAGTGAACAGGCACTCTCTGGGCAGTGTTCAAACAGGCTGGATATCATATTACAACAACAACACAACAACAATGTAATACTTGCTGAAGAGCACAGGCAGAGAAGCACTGAAGCAACATTAATTGGTGGATTTTGGCTCTTTGAAATTCGGAATGATTACCTGAGCCCACTTCCCCATTTGTAAAGGAATTATGTCAACACATTTTGCTAAGAAAATAGGAAAGCTGGTGTTTATTAGAGGAATGCACTTAGGAAAGGAAAGGAGATACAAATCCTCGTTTCTGCTAACTAAGGGTGCAACTGCATTGACAAATAATGTAGGAAGTACTCCAGGATTGGGATGGTCAGGTTCACATAATTTTCCATTGCCTATGTGACATACAAATCCATGTAGAACAGCTTAGAGTCCCCCCCCTCCAATCCGTAGTTTTTTTCCTCCACTGCTGGAGCTTCTACTTTTTTGGAATCAAATGCATTTGCATTGGTTAAGGTGGTGTGATTGAGCTGGTGTGGAGAGATTCGGAGCTGTTCTGTCTGAAGCCAGTCCACTGCTACAGCAGCAGTGAGGAAGGCAGGACAGCAGAAAACTGACTGGTGTTTGAATCCTCCTCTGAAAACCTGCTGCCTAAGGCTGTGACTACATGATCAAATACCAGAGGGTTTGCTACGGTAATATGATCAATTTGAAGTTTTGTTTTTTTCTGATTTGAATTGACCCAATACTTTTTGTTCCCAGCATGGCTTTTTTTTTAATGCCACTGGGGGCTTCTACATTTTTTTTTTCAAGCCAAAACAATTCAAACTGACTTCCTCCTGTTTGATCAGCTGATTTGTTCTTCTAAAGACAGGATGTGTGCCTGTGGATGGTGTTTCAGTGATGTAGGCAATTGGCATGTGATGTCCAGGACCACAGGAACACCAGCCCCCATGTTCTTTCCCCCCATTTGTCCTCTGAATTTTGGGGTTTTTTACATATGTATATGAGATTAGCGCTTGATCACCTTATTACTAGTGTTGATATACTAGTTTAGCACTGGATCATCTCTGGATGAGCGGGGGGGGGGAGGGAAATTACAGACATAACATAAACAACTTCGATGAAACAAAAGATGTTCCTGTGGTATGTGGCATTTCTTTGCACATTAAGAACTTTGGAACGCTGCCACCTTTTCCAAAAACACTGTACAACTTTTTCGAAACCAAATGGCTTGACAGGGAACCATAAAAGGACCTGCAGAGGCAGAACCAGAAGAAGGAAAGAAAGAACGTGGGCTGTGGGCCGAAATGCAAATCACATCACACGAGTATGAACACTGAACTCCCAAATCAATCTGCAGCCCCTGCGTGATCACTGCTTGCAAATTCAACCATCATGCAGGCTGTGAATCAAATCACAGCAAGGCTAAATCAGAGCAATTCAGCTTGCTAGTGTAGTCTGCTTTCTCCTCCCCTCCCCATCCCATCCTATTATCTCTCTTTTTCTCTCTTTCTTTCTTTTTAAAGGTTTACTGCCTAGTGCTAGGGAACTAAGTGAGCAAAAGAAAAAAAGAGTGGGGGACTGGCAGAGAAGAGGAAATTAACAATCAGCCTTGTCCCCAGCTTTTTAAGGTAGTTCTGCTGTCACCGTGCCTCCTGCATAATGGGACGGCCTTCACAGTTACCTTAACTAGCTGCAAACAAGGTTTTAGAGTACCAAATTCCTCCCCCTTCTTTCTTGTTTGGTCAGTCGAAGCAATTTAATCTGGGGAAATCTAACCTCCCAGGTATGACTTCACAGCAGATTCTTTCACATTTTTCCAACTTTTACCCAAAGCTGGAGATGTCAGGAGCCATAGCTGCCCCTTTCACCTTTAGAGCACAAAAGCAGGATGTCTCCTCCTTGAAGGTACATGAAAGAGGTTTGAGAGGCAAGGAAGTGGCATCAGCAACTCTAAGAGTAACAGTGTCAGGTTGAAGGAAGGCCAATACAGGTTAGAGCAGGTAAAGGAAACCTGAGGAGGTGTTCTGTACTCTTTCCCATGCACCCAGTCACTTGCAACAAGGGTGAGCCGTTGTTACATTGAGAGATGTCACCTCTGCTCAGACCAAAGACCACCCTGTGCTTCTGAAAGAGTATATATTTTTCCTTCCATTTTTTCCTCACCTCTTTCTTCTTCTGCTTTGTCTTTTTATATTCCAAGCCTGTGGGCAGGAACTGTCTTGTTTCTAATTCTTTGCACGGAAGCCACTGCTCAAATTTTACATTGGAGCGTGGGATAAAATGCATTATTAAAAATATGAATGTTAGGGTTAGTATTAGCATTAATAAAATGTTTAATGATGATGAAGAAAAAGAAGCAGACAATCACAGTTCAATTATGTAAGGAGGAAGAAAATTGCACTTCAATTTTTAAAAAATATTTCAGGTGGCTTTTAGTGAGTCACTGGCTCCTGCGGCGCTCATATTACAAAGTCATAATAAGAATAAAATGGGACGAGCTATGTACACTCTTCTCAGTTCACAGGAGAAGATCACAAGAAAAACAATGCATTTACTTAAACTGAATGTACAGATTTGCAGTACTGCCGGCCAGCAAAAATGAAGCAAAACTGAATGAAGTTTTGCTTTCCAAAAAATGAAGCTCATTGGTAAGCACCTGCGTTTCCTGGGAAAAGATTTGGGATTCAACCCTAGCATCTACTGAAGGCCAGGAAAAACTCTTCCCCAAAACTCTAGAGCATCAGTACCAGTTGGTGTTGACAGTATTCAACTAGCCAGATGCATGAGGTAACTCGGGATGTAGCGCTTTCCTGAAACACATTCCTATGCTCATGCCGTAATGCTAGAGAATATTGGAGCATCTAAACATGCATTCATTGATGTAGCATAGTCCGTTAGGGATATGCTCTGGACTTGGATGTCTCCCAACCGCAGAATTAATCTCAGCTAATTGAGAGAAATTTGTGAGATGCCCATGTTGATGTGGAGCTCCTCTGAAGTGAGCCGAATCTGAATGTGAATATTTCACCGATTACTATGGAAACAAACACAGAGAGCCAATAGTGAGTAGAGCCAGGTGTGACAGCCCACTGCTAAATACTGCTGCTCTTCTCCCTCCCTACCCTGTTTCATGCACTCACACAAAGGTTGGGAGTGGAGGAGGAGGGCCACACATAAGAACATCAGAAGAGCCCTGCTGGATCAGGCCAAGGGCCCATCTAATTCAGCTTCCTGTATCTCCCAGTGGCCCCACCAGATGCCTCTGGGAGCACACGAGACCACGAGATACCTGTCTCCTGATACCCCTCCCCTACACCTGGCATTTTGAAGTACCTTCCTTCTAAGCCTGGAGATGATACATCCCCATCATGGCTTGTCACCTGCGATGGACGTTTCCTCCAGGAATCTGTCCGATCCCCTTTTAAAGGCATCTAGGCCAGATGCCCTCACCATATCCTGTGGCATATTCCACAGACTAACAACACCCAGGGTAAAAAAATATTTTCTTTTGTCTGTTCTCACTCTCACACCACTCAATTTGAGTGGATGTCCCCTGGTTCTGGTATTGCGTGAGAGGGAAAAGAGCTTCCCTCTATCCACTTTATCCATCCCCTGCATAATTTTATACGTCTCAATCATGTCCCCCCTCAGGTGCCTTTTCTCTGGATTAAAGAGCCCCAAATGCTGTAGCCTTTCCTCATAAGGGAGGTGCCACATCCCAGTCATCATTTTAGTTGCTTTCTTCTGCACCTTTTCCAGTTCCACTACATCTTTTTTGAGGTGCGGCGACCAGAACTGTACGCAATACTCCAGGTGCGGCAGGTGGGGCACTGACCTTCTGGCTCTAGTGAGGAGGCAGATCACAGTGGGCTGCCTGGGCTGAGTCTGAAATAGGGCAGCACCCCATTTGCCCCAATGGACCAGTCACCACTGTTGGCTTGGGGGGGGGGGGGAAGGGGAGATAGTGAGGGTTGCCAGGTCTCGGGATGCTGCCTGCAGTCTCAGGGGATTGATGTGCTTTTCTGGTTCTCCAGATGGGGAGACAATCTCAAGGTGAGGAATACTGGAGGGAGAATGTGTGAAGTGGCTTTGAAGCCTAGGCATCCATTTCCAGCCATTTGCAACTGGTGCCAGGGCTCGCTGACTCAGCATGAAGGGGCTTGTGTGTATGCATTGTATTGCTCAAACTGGCACAATGCAGTCATGTGTGTGGTCCCTCTCTCCACCCCAAATCCTGACATTTTGGTACACAATTATTGGGCCAGTTTACTATTAGGAACAAGGTTGCAAGCACAGCACCAGGGTCACAGCTCTTGAGCCTTCTTGTTGCACGTGCCCTGCCACCAGAAACAGTGCAAAGCCTGGGGAAACGAAAACAAGCCCGTTTGCCTGACTCACCTCTATGTGATCACAGGAGCCTGCCCCCTTAAACTTAGGTTTGGCCCTCAAATCTCAGGAAATGGGATGGTGCTGATCTGGCAACCCTCTGAGTAGTGGACCTTCACATACACCAGTGAAGGGAAACCTTTCTCATGTGAAGAGCAGCATTACTTTAGGCAGACATGCCAGCAGTATTGGAAGGGCTGAAGCCAGTCAGAGATAAGTGCGAGTGAACTCCTAACTGTGTACGGCTCACCCTTTTTGTTTTCTGTTCTCTCCCCCCCCCCCCACTTTTTTCATTCTTTCCATTGGAACCTCCTTCACTCTCCCCTCTTACTTCCCTCCCCCATTGTCTCCCTCCCTTCTAGGGAAAACAATGTACAGTACTGTATTGCCCTTGCTACAGATCAATTAGGCTGATGGACACATGAAATTAGGCCATGGACTACATGCGGTTAAGTCAAAGGCCACACGTGGCCCATCCCAACTTAAGCCAAAGTCATCTTTCTTACTGGAGCTGAATAACACACTGAATGAATGACAACCTTGTCTTTTGGAATACCTATGCAATAGTATATTTTACACATTGGCCCAAATCTTGTTGTATAGCTATGCCTGTGTAACTTGAAGTTGTGTAAGGTATTGCAAAATTTGCACCAAGGTGGAAGTGACAGGATGATGAAGAGCAAACCAAGATAGTCAAAGCAACTTGAAAACATAGGCTCTTGAAGGGCAAAAAGCAAATCTGCCCCATCTTCCACCTGATAGCCTTTTGAATACGTGAAGATGACTATCGTGTTGCTTCCAGACCAAACATGCCAAGTTCCTTCAGCCTTTCCAGACAGAGCTTGGTTTCCAAACCCTTTACCATTCTGGTTGCTCTCCTCTGGGCATGTTCCAGTTTCTCAACGTCCTTCTTAATCTGTGGTTCTGGACACAAAGAGTGACTGTGCTTTCCTCATCAGGGCCCCAGAACTCTTCAAGGAGTTCTAAGAAAGACCGAGAGGGAGAAATGGTCCTGTTGAGGGAGATGGGGGATTACAATGAGGAAAGGGGAAGGCGGAATGAGCACTTGAGTAGAGCTGAGGAAGATCCATGAGAAAGAAAAACAGAATGGAGGGTTGGTAGAGAGACAAGAAAGAGCAAAGGGAAAGAGAAAGAGCAGGGTGTAGTAGTGGGGGAGAGAAGAGCTCCTAAGGGCGAGTAAGGAAAAAGGAGAGCACTGGGTGAGGAGAGGGAAGTACTTTGTACTGTGGCATAGGAACTGCATTGGGGAAGGTGGGGGGAATGGGGGAGAGGAAGATGACCTGTGTTGGCAGAGGGAGGAGAGAGAAAAAAACCACACCTGGACTGATAGACAAGGTGTTTTTTTTTTTTAGCTATGGGAAGCTGGCCGTTTCTGCTAATTTTCTTGAAGAAAATCAATCAGTTAATTAATCAATCAACCCATCTACTATCAAAGGTGGTGAACCATTGGAGTAAGGCATAACACATATAGCACAAGGGAAAGAGCAGTGTGACAGGGCCAGAAACTGGTCCTTCTACCAAAGTTAAGGGTTATGCCATCCAGCAGCGACATAAAACTGCTCAGAGTTGCAGTAAAGTAAAGCTGCTCAAAGATCTTTTATGGGTGAAGGATAAAAACCGAGGAGACATTCTGTCTAAAGGGCAATGATTTCATGTTTTTCCAGAGAGAGAGAGAGAGAGAGAGAGAGAGAGAGAGAGAGAGAGAGAGAGAGAGAGAGAGGTGTACAGTAGCTCTCTGGATAGTGATACTACCCTCCCAGTCCACTGCATTGCATGATTCATGCAGAACAATGTGGTGACCTGCTCATCTCTTGGCCTCTGCATTCCAGGCTGCTCCTGCTCTTACGAAGCATAACATGTTGAGCAGCGGCCTGTGGAAATGCCAGTCTCAGAATATTTCAAAATCAGTTGTAAAACAAATGTTCCGACTGTAATAGAGCATGTGCAGAGAGCACTGGAATAACATGGCAGAAACAGAAATGCTAACCTGCTCTCCAAAACACCAATTATTGTACACCTGTGGACCAAAGGAATGTGTCTCAAATCCACAGCAGAAGTTTAATATCATTGCCAGCCAACCTCAACTTCAGGAAACATTTAAAGGGAGCCTTAGCATTTTAAAATTAGAATTTATTTAAGCAACAAAAAATTAAAGGAGAAAATCACCATCCTCAATTCTTAAGTATGGTGACACCTTTCAGGGTTTTCCACGTAGAGAATACTCAGGGTAATTTACCCTTCCCTTCTTCTGGGGGTGCCCTGGGACTGTGCAGCCTGCTTAAGGCCACACAGGCTGGCTCTTCTTGCAGGAGGCACAGTGGAAAATAAAACTCTGGCTCGGTGGCCACATACGTAACTCGCTGAGTTAATTATATTCTTCAGCAGCCACGGCTGTTGGCATCAAGTTCATCTCTAATTAGACGACAGCACAATCCAGTTTTAAATGCTAATAAAGAAACCTTGGCTATACATCAGGAGGCTGGCTATTCCCGGGCTCTCCATGGCCCCAGCTAAACCTGCCCAGTCCTTAGTAAATGGCCATTACATCTGGAGCTCGGTCACCTGGCTGGAAAGTTGTGAATTCAAAACATGTGGGAGTATTCAGCCTCACCATAATCAGAAACCATTTGGTGCACAGCCTCAAATGGCTTTCTGATTTTAATAAGCCCATCTTCCCCTCCTACTCCTCCTTCTCCAGGTTGCCTTTCCAAGTGTAAAGACAGCCTTGCTTCTGTGACAATGGCACAACAAATAACAATGATCCCCCAATTACAAAAATCAAATTACCCGTGCAATTTGATAATTGCATAGACATACGTTTGTTTTCCCCACATTAGTCATGCTCATGTAGATTTTTTAAGGCTGTAATCCACTGATTAGGAAAGAAATTGCCCAGATAACATTGGAAAATTTATAAGCAATTTCAAATATAAATCCGGGGAAACGTTGCACAGATCCTCCAGCTGTCTGACGCTGCTGTAACAGCCTAATTTGTCTGTGTTTTACATCTTCTACATTTCCATCCATAACACTTGAGGAGAGTGAGGGTGGAGGTGTATCTTGTAAGGTTCACTGCAGGGATCCTGTGCCTCAGTGTCCCTACCTGGAATTTTCAATTGCAAGGGCTTCACCTCAGTTGCTTCTGTTGGCGAGAGGAAGGAAATAACAGCTGAAATCCTGTTGGGCTTGGCATAGCTTAAAGTTAAACCTGCATGAATTCATGGAGAGTTATACCCAGGTAGTCTGTGTACTGGTTGTGCAAGCAGTTACACAAAGAACTATACAATAAACTGTAGAAGTGGCTCTGCTCTGACTACACAACTTGGTCCTTCCAGATTAAGACTTATTATTTATTTATTTATTTATTTATTAAATTTATATACCGCCCATCTAGAACATGTCTACTCTGGGCGGTTCACATATAATAAATAAATAAATAAATATGGTGCAGATTTCCGTCTCCCTCCTTCTGTGCCTCCACACTGCCACACCAACACCTCCTAAACGATTAGAGTGTTATTTTCCAGGAAGTGGCTAAATGTAGATATTATCATATTTGTGGCATGCATGTGGTGGGGAGGAACTACAAGCATCAAAATCAGCAATGGTCATCTAATGGTGGGACTTCCTTCCCCAGACCAGATCTTCATCGACTTTCATCTGTAAGGGAATTTGCATCTAGATTCTCAGGATCCTAACATTAATTCTACTATGTGCAGCTTGTAATGGGGAGGCAAGCAGATGATGTAGGGGAACCCTATACTCCTTTTAGATACAAAAAAGAAAAGAAGATAATTATGCCATACCAATTAGATCTTAAATCATTGAACTATAAGCAGCTGGTGATGCATAACCATGATTATGATTTCAGATGGTTCTGCCATTTCTTCTACTTTTATTTAGCAGTTTTAAAGGCTAAGGCAATATTTTTATGGCAGAAAATTTAGTGAGCATGTGGTTGGGTTTTTTTTTAAGGCAGAGAAACAGCACTATAATTTCAAATGAGAAGGGTGGTTATGCACCACCAGCTGTTTATGGTTTAGTGATCAAAAGTCTAATTGACAAGGAATAATTACCTCCTCTCTCAGTAGCATGAAGTGTTTCCTCTTTTATAGTATATATAGTAGATGGTTACATGGGGGAAGAGGAGTCATAGACATTTGGCAAAGATTCCCCTGGCATCATTTCCTGTTTCATAAATTCAAATATTGGGTCCAATTTTAAAGCAACATTTCACTTTAGGTAGCCACAATGGTATAAGTCAGATTGTGTTTTTGTAGTGCTGGGTAGAAAAATCAGGTTACTTTATGAGTGTACCTGGGAACGAATCGATGAAGAGGTGAAGGTAGGAGGCTGAGGTTAATTTCAGTTGTGTAGCTCAGGTTTCAGGGTGCCTGCTGAGGTTGCAGACAACAGGTCTCCTGGTGGGGAGGAGAATCTCAAAGTGAGCAGTTAAGAAACGTTTGTTTGTTTGTTATCAGGTAGCTTTAAAACTGGTTGCCCATCTCTACCCATTTGTTGACGGCAGCAGAAATCATTGGCTCATAATGGAGGGCTTTGTGTGTGTTTTCCTTCAAGTAAAACAGTGATCCAAGAGCATGCATTCACTGGATTGAAGATGTACTAATTGTTGGGCCATTTTGTCATTTCGAGCAAGGCAGGGAACAGAATATGCACATCATGATCCTTTTCCTGTTGTACAAACTCTGGCCACAGCAGCACAGGGTCTGGAAAAATATGCCTCCTCTTTGCCCTTGCCTAGTGTGCCCGGCCTCATTCACATCATATGGGTCTCCCCACTGGTTTCAGGTTTTTTATTCTTTGACTGAAATAGCTTTTTTGCCTGTCTGCCAATTTCTCTACTCTCTCTATGGAAAGCTCAGCCCATTGTAAGAGTTAGCAATTCCTTAAGCAATTCCTTAAGCATCATTCCACAAGTTCTTCTGATCTCCTATAACTTGAGAATGAACTTACCTTTCAGGGGGTGATTAGTTGTTAAAACAATAGTTTAGTTCACATACTGATTGTGCAAACATAAGACTGGGAGGGGATTGCTCTGGCCAAAATTATTGCCTTGTTTTCTTCTTTTAATGGCATATTAACTGTGGCATCTGATTTGTCCTGCTTATGATTCTTGACTCCTTGGAGTGAAGACATCAGAGCATATTTAAAATCTACAGTGTTTATGCTATTGACAAGAATTCTGGGAAGAGCAGCTTTTGCTATTGTTATTATTTGCTGTTGTTACTATTGTTATTCCTGCAGGTTCATTTACCAGGAAGAATTAAAAACATTTTTGTTTTGTTTTTGGTGCTCTGAGTATCCCAGAAACATTTCCTTCAGGTAATGGAGGCAGTCAGAGTTCACCAGCCTGTTGTCTGTCTTGTTTATCTGGCCATCCTAGCTTCTGGATATGGAGAAGGTTTGGGAATATCTCACAAAGGGGTTAAGGAAGGAAGCTCTTCGTGGACAAAAGGGCGAGCAGCTAAATAAGCCATGTCAGGAGAGGAAACCCTCAAGTAACATGTTCTTTTGGTTACACACAATATGTTGAAAATGGAAGAGTATGCAGATTCCAGAAATCTGAGACCATGGTGAATCAAAATGGGCAGGCTTAATCCCATAAACTCTTGAATTCAGTTTTTCTGGTCTATCCCAAAGATGTTTTTTTAAAAAAAGCATAACAAACTCATTTGGCTGCTCCAATTGCAATGCGTATAAGTAAGCCTGCATTGCCCATTGTCAAACATCATAATTATCCTATCATATATCTTGATCTTCTCTTTACATATCAAAGATCATTAATGGTCTGTTAAAGTTAGCATTGCTTTCTGTTTAGATTTTTGTCATCCATATTTTTTTAACTTACCACGCCATTTAAAATTCATTATCAGCCTACAACTGCAGATCAAATCATTTCTGCAAAATAGCCTCCAAAATCATGGTTCCATTTACAGGCATAATCATATGAGATACAATCAATATATTCATTCAGTATTCCAGTATTCCATTGTACCCACTGAATTAAAAGGGCATTCTCTTCCATCTTGAATAGCACCATGGCATCCATTGTAATGGTAATATCCTGTTGGCCATGAGCTGGCTAGAAGTATTTGGTATAGTGAAGCTTTCTTCCAAGAAGGGTTCTTGTTTTTGTCCCTAGTAATTAAGATTTGCTTTCAGGAAAACAATATATATCCAGTTTTCTTCTCAACACCATGACATATTTAACTCTAGTCTGGGTATTTTTCCAAAGGAGAATGGTTATTTCTTCCTCCTCCTCCTCCTCCTCTTCCTCCTTTAATTTGTGTTGTTTGGTATTCTAGATTCATTTCATTGCTCATTCCCAGCTGTCTTTCAACTAGACCTTTTCCCTGTTTTGAGTACTTTTGCAAAAATATGTATACAAATAATTGTTTAAAAATGGCAAGGTGAAAAGACTTACAGATGTGTCCAGAACACTGAGTTTAACCTCCTAAATGTAATAAATACATTCCTCCTTTTTTGCTTTGACAAACTGATTGCCATACACAATCGTAGGCCTGAGCGCATTTTGCTGGGTGCAAAGGTTAGGAATGTTCTTCCATGTCTCGCTTCGTGTTTCGTTCCTACGACCCAATTTTCTTTTCAAGCATACATTTATGGAACGTACTTATCTTTTTCTGTCACATGCCACTTTCAGGTTCAACAAGGCAAGGCCAACAATGAAAATACGTTTGCTCTAATTTTTTCACATTATTTCAAGAAAAAAACTGACCTGTTTATTATATTGCAGTACTGGTTGGAGTTAGGGCAAAAGTAGTGGAGGCAGAGAAAGAAAATAATCTCTTTGTATCTTGTCTGACTATAGTCTGCAGAGAAAAATCTGCATGGTACCAAACAATCTGGCAGAAGAAGGAGGCAACTCCTGTGGAGATAAATGTATTAAATATGTTTTTCTCTCATCAGACAACTCTTTGAAGTTTGGATTGTCTTTTTCTATTTGCATGATAAGAAACCATCAGGCAAACAGTGTAAAAAAGGAGGGGGAAGCTTTTAAAGGTAATCAAATTGATCCCCCTCTATTATAATTTTAGATTTGGTTCTGAAAGTATAATGAAAGTGCATTCGGAGGACAATGAGCCTGGCTGGTGAGGAGAATTAAATGAAGGGAAACACAGCAAAAGATTACAGTAATTTCATTATCCAGTGGCTGACAATAAATGGATGGGACAACACATTTGTTGAGACAGTCTGGCAATTAATGTAGATTACATGTCCCAAGGAACTAACAACAAAGCATTCTCGAGTCAAAAAGGTAAAGTTTCATGGTGGTGGTAGTGTTGATTGTGAGGTTCAGAAATCAAGAGCACCCAACTTGTAGGTCTCTTTTGATTAAGAACAAGTTAGAAGATGGACAACTAATAGCTGAATTAATTGCCCACCTTCCTGGTCACAATCCTGTGAATAAGAAAAAGTGCTGAATTTTTGATGCCTCTTATACTAAATTGTGCTCATTGATGGCCTTCTTTTCCGCTTGGAATAGTGTTGACTACAAGGGTCTCTCCTGGGCTACATTTTGTTCAACATTTTTGTAAATGACTTGAATAAAGAATTAGAGAGATCATCAAATTTGCATGTGACAACAAATTGAATCAAGTATCTAATAGCTTGGAAGACAAAAACAGGATTCAAGATGATCTTGACAGGCCTGAGAACTGGACCAAGAGTAACAAAATGAGTTTCAGCAGAGGGAACTATGAAGTTCTGTAAGAAAAGTATTTTTGGAATGGCATTATAGGATCAGGTGCAGCCCTCCAAGGTCCAGAGATTGGCGTGGACTTCTGAAGGTTGCCCACTCCTGCCTCAAGGCAAATATAAATGCTCTCTCCATAAAGTTACCATGGATACATCATATAATCCATTTCCATTTGTGAAAGAAAATACCACCCACCTGTAGAGATTTCTTTGTAACAATGCTAAGGAGGTTGTGGTTAAGACAACAAGTCATCATCTCCATGCTGAGATGGCAAATGCTGTGTCAGAATCTCCTCCTGGTTCTGGTGCCACAGAGCAAAACTGTGTTTAGCTTGCTTCAGTATCAGACCACTGCTAAACTCAGAATGCCTGAGGGAAGAAAAGACAGGAGTGTATCAAGAAACAAAGTCATTCTTTTCTCTTTGTGTGATTGTTGTGATGAACACAGGTGGACTGGGTGTGTGTTTAGTTCATGATGGTAATTCACTGCAGGGCCACCTTTTCGTCTCAAAGGAGGGTAAGATGACAGCAATTTCTATACACATGGCCCAAGATGATACCTATAAAGTGGGTTATTTTAAAAATATGCTGGGAGAAGACATCCCTGGTTTCACTGTTGCAATGTCTCTTTTTGTTTAAACTGATGTGTTAATCTCAAACGTTTCAAACTTCTCAAATCTTTTCGAGCAGGCATTCCAGATTAACCAGGACAGAAAATGGCAAATTGAGTCCAGACATAGTTAGGCTTAGACCAGATTCACTGAAACCAATGATAGGTACTTTCTCAGTTTTCAGTTGGTCTACTCTGGGCACCACTAAAAATGGATACCACCTGCTTTTCAGTTCTAGCAAGTGTTACAAGAATTCAATCAGAGTCAGCATTTTTATGCAGGAAAACACAAAACTTGTATGTATACCAGATGCTACTTTTGTACCTCCCTGGATGTAGCCACAGTTCTGCCAAATGTCAGAACTACAATGGATGATTTTCAATGCACTATTCACTAACAGAGATTAGTGAACTGCTAATGAAAGCTGACACTGCATGGCCGTGAGCCACCACCATATGTGTTTGATATAAGTGTCTTATTCATTAAATGATGGAAGAGGTAGCCTTTCAAGAGGTACCAATCATATAAAACAAGCCTGGGGAGGAAATGTTAAAAGTAAGGCAAAAACAAGGGCAAAAACATGACAACCCCCCCCCCACACAAATTTTTATAGTTCTCAGCTTTTTTCAACTTCATCCAAATACTTGAATAGTTCTATTTGTTACCATTGCTGCCACCACCAACAGCATTAGTACAAGAGGAACCTGCAAAAAATGTTTTACAATAATAATCAATCACACACACACACACACACACACACACCAATTTCCCAACCAGCTCCCATTCAACTGTCAACCAGTACTTGTGAGTTCTACCCCAGTCTGAGTGTTTCATACTATTACCATACTTGACATTGTTCTGTGTCTTCTGCTACCTCCCTTGTTTCTATGTATTATAATGTTCTGGCTATATAAATATTTGTGGATGGAGAATGAATTCATTATTAGTAGGAAGACAGAGGAAGATTTTAATTTATACCTCCGAGAGAGAGAGAGAGAGAGAGAGAACAATATTTGAAAACAGTATAAAATGTAGTAAAACATGTAGAGGTTGACTACATGAACCATTGTTTAGCAGTTGTTTGTTCCGCTGCAGAGATGGGCTGGTTCACGATCAGATGACATCTTTGCTTGAGTGAAGCAGTTCATGCCAGTGCAGTGCTATCCACATTTTTCTGAGCCCCTGAACTCTCAGCATCTTTGTCCTGCAAGTTTCGTTTTGTGTTCACTTATCCAGGCCATCACTGATCTCAGGTATTGAACAGCATAATAAACTGTAGAATTCAAGTATTACACCTGAAAGTCTTGAGTACAGAGTAAATGAAAGATGGGAAACTAAACAGTGTATATACATGTGAAAACAAGACTCAAAAATTATTTCTTATTTTTTCCCTACTTGGGAATGCTTTTCCTTTTTTACTTACTCTTGCCCTTACTATCAAAGAGGGTCTTTCTCATTGCCTCCTCTTTGGTATGCCAAGATAACTAATTGTTTTCCAATAATCTTGTAATACTTCACAATTTGAGATAGTATTAGTATACATCTCTATTTAAAAACAAAAAAACAAAAACCCTTGACAGTACAATATAATTGGGCATTGAATTAAAATTGCAAATTATATTTTTCTCTATATATTATGTTTCTAACCTTCAAAACATCATGAGCAAAGCATTTGACATCCCCAAAAGATTTTACATATATACTTATTTAAATGGCTACATCTAGATATTTATGCTGGAAGGGAGTTCACTAATTGCCTCAACAACATTCCATAGAACAGTGGTTCCTAACCTTGGGTCCCCCGATGTTCTTGGGCTAAAACTTCCAGAAGTCTTCACCACTAGCTGTGTCAGCCAGGATTTCTGGGAGCTGTAGTCCAAGAACATCTGGGGACACAAGATTGGGAACCACTGCGCTAGACACTCACAAATAACTTTGAATTGTCCTTCTGCATCAAAGGACATAAGGAAGGACAGTGGTTCCCTTCTTTTTCGAGTCATGACCCCCTTTTATATTAGCCAAGTAAACTGCAACCCCCCCCCCACCATGTTTGCATAAAAAGGCATTTTTAATGGGGTAAAGCCATCCCTTCTCAGAATGCAGAGACTTATTTCTGCCTCAAAGGGTCTGTTTCTCATACATGCAGATACATGCTAACTAATATCCCACTTCAAAAGGTCAAGGAAGAAATTATTTAACAAGAGCTACAACACATATAAGGCACCTGTGACCCCCCCCCCCTTCCCCAGGAAACACTTTGTGACACACACACACCCTTGGGAGGGTCATAACCCCCAGGTTGGGAAACGCTATTATCAGTACTCATGATAAGGCAAGATTGTTTTGGAAAGAAACCCTCCACAAATATTAATGTCTGGTAGTGGACATGCTTACCCTTGAATGGGAGAGTTTTGGAATTCAGACCAGTCTTTCTCTAGCACAATAGCAAAGAGACAGTTTCAAAACAAAAATTGTCTACATGTGTACACCTGTTTCATAAAGGAATTGTGAATGGAAGCTGTGGTTTCTGAGGAAATCATCTGGTTTTGTTGTACCTGTAAACCTTTTTCTAATACACTGACTGAACAACCAAGAGTGATTTTATTTGTAGTCTTCAAACAGACAAAGTGAACCAACAGATAGTTTGAAACATTTTGTCACACTATGCTTTGCTTTCATAGCTGGGAATCTTCCATTATCTTTTGTGCAGATGTATTTGTTGAAGGCTTTCTCCCTTTAATGTATAACATTGATATTTCCCATCTGGATCAAAATTTGTCTCTATAACTGTAATAATTCAGATTGTGCCCATTTTCCCAGTTTAGTTCCAAACAAATAATCTGGAGAAAAATAGAGGCAGTTCATTAATTTCATTAAATAAATATAGAAATATAAGCCTTTTACATGACTGTTCTATGATCAGGATTATGATTTGCATTAAAACCATAGTCTGAATTAATACTTACTTTGTACACACACGCACACCTCTCTTGTCACTGTAAAGGCAGCCTTAGAAAGATCTACTTGTTTGCTTACACATCCTTAACTTGTTCTACATTTGTTTAACTTGTAACATCAATTCTTGTATACTGTAGAAGATGAGGGGTGGAGTGCAGTACCAAGGACAACCGGGGAGCTAATTGATTCAAGCATTGCTTTCCCAGTAGACTTGTCTAATAAATGAGAAATCTAATTGAATGAAAGCTCCAGGAAAAATGCTGAAAATCCATTGGGCTTTGTGGAGTTGACACCCTTCTGTGCAGATGGCCTTCACTTACGGTGCCCAAGTTCAATAATATTCTTGCCAACACGTCATCCCTAGTACATCTGGTCCAATATATTTTGTCACCGTGATCCTTTTATGTACCTCTCTTGCCAAAGTACAAATGTATCTGAAGGTGCTGCAATTCAGGTCAGGAAATTACATGGAAATAATGTTCGGAACAGGAATAGAAATTGTTTAGTTCACTGAGACACCCATTCCCCATAGACAGTTATTTTTAAATGAGGTTTAATTATTCATTCCGAGGCAGTCATCCGGTTCCTGAATGTAACCATTAAATATTCAGGACTTGGTATGAAGAATGACAAATGAAAGACTTGTTCTGTAGTCCTAAAAGTGCTCATCTAACTTCAGAATTGTAACCCAAAACTGCTTCCATCCAGGCACTCGAAGAAATGAGAAGTGAAACCTGTCAGCGCCAATGATGTTGCACTGGAGACTCTAGTCTGAACAACTTAAATATAAAGTTAGTAATCCAATTTTTATCTGAAAGCAAGCTATGGTTCTTCAGAGGAGAACTACAAAAAGGTGAGGTTGTTTTATGGATCCATGTTTCAGTATCTTTGATATACAGTTATTGTTACACAGTCCAAGTGGGATACCCCTCTGATTTCTAGTGTGTGGCCTCTCTTCCCACAATGGTACACATTCTAGACATTTCACACCTTCACACAAATTAGCCATGATAATTGCATTGGTCATACAAAGGTCAAGGAGTGGGACAAAGGAAAGACGTCAGTACAGACAGAGTCTGCCATATCAGAAGAAGGCTAAATTCCCTTGTAATTAAAATCTTTGCCAGTGCCAATGTCTTTCCTTTGTCCCACTCCTTGACCTTTGTATGGCCAATGCAATTATCATGGCTAGTTCATGGGAAGGTCGGAAATGACTAGAATATATATCTATATACCGTTGTGCGACATAACTGCAAATGCACTCCCAAACCATCGCTAGGTCTCTGGGTCAGCCATATTAGAAGAAGGGCAAATTCCCTTATAATGAAAATCTTTGATACCTAGTGATGGTTGGGAGTGCATTTGCACAGTTAAGGCTAGTGGGCCAGCTGTGCTTGTTCCTTGAAATGTCTGATCTGGTTATGGCAGGTATCAGCACAACTATGACTTAGTTACATCCCATTTGAGTTACTGTACTGCCCTCTCTGTGGAGCTGCTTTTCAAAAGGTGTTTCAAAACTTCAGCAAGTCCAGGATGCTGTGGGCAAGCTGTTGATTTGACTTACTTAGAGGCAGAAGGAAATGTCGTTTTGAGCTTCACTGACTATTTGTGCTTTGCAGGGCACCATTCAAAGTCCTGGTTAAGACCTATAAAGCCCTATGAGACTTAGGTCTACACTCTTTGAAAGGCCACGTCTTCCCATATGAGCCTCCCCAGGTTTTGAGATCCCTTTCGTCAGGACTCCTAAGCATGTCTGCTAGGGACCAGAGAGAGGCCTCTTTGGGGGCTTCTATCAAGCCGTGGAATCTCTGCCAAGGAAAACGCAGTTTGCACACGCTCTATTGTCCTTTTGCCAGCAGGCAAAGACCTTTCTCTTCAGGAAGGTTTTTGGCAGCAGAACGGACCACTTCAGAAGGAATTTTAATGGGATTTGTTGTACACTTGCCTTTTCTTTGTCTATGATGCGGTCTAATTTAAGAAACAATTTGAGTGGTTATTGTAATGTAATATTATGTTTAATTGCAATTTAATATTATAATTTATTGGGGGAGGTTAACTCTCTTTTTTTGCCCATTTATAAGCATGAAGAAAGTGGCATATAAATAAATGGAAGGAGGGAGGGAAGAAGGGAAAGACCCCATAGTACAGCTGAAAGCAATAGTGATACAGTGCATGAAACACAGTTCTTATGTAGGAACAAAAAAACCTCTTGCTCATATGGTCTTCTAGACCCTGCAGCATGCAACCGACACTGCAGCACCTTCTTTTAGTATTGTTTAGGACACAGAGACTAGAGGGGAAAAACACATCCAGTGCAAATGCAGTCCCGGAGAAACCGCTACAACAGACGTGCCATTAATTTCTCAGCTTAGCCCTGTTCTTCATTTTGATAATGAAAATCTTTCGACGCAGTGATCAGTAGCCAACTGATAGTACTCACAAGCATGAGTACTGCCTGCCTAGAGATAACCAGAAATTTGGGGGTTGGGGGGGGTGGAATGGAACATGGAGCAATGGCTAAATGATACATCTGCTGCTATAAATCCAAACGAGAAACAGAATGTAGAGAGAGGAGAGCTGCCAGTACAGATCAATGAGTCCATAAGATTTGGTTAAGTTTTCGACCTTGCTTTAAGGGGATGCGATGAAACAGAAACAGCTTCCGATCAAGATATATTTGCTGGGTTAGTAAGGAGTCAGTATGGGTGGGATTAACGGAGATACGTTTCAGAACTACAGCACACGCACAATGATTAAAGGGAACAGCCATCCAGTTCCAAGGCAGCAGTGAAGCTGGAAAGAACCACAACACCATGTATCTCTCCCCCACTGCCATTTTTTTTAATGGGAGCCAAATCACAACTTTCTTTGAAGCTGCTTTCTACAAGTGGAAGCATTTGCTATAGAGCAGCTGTTTGAGGGTTGCATACAGCGGGTTGCATACAGCAGGCTTTGAGGGTTGCATACAGCAGGCTTGAGGGTTGCATACAGCGCATGGGTGGGGGATTTCCTAACCTTGCTTTGTGCAGTGCTTAGATATTCCTGGCATTTGGGAGCTTGAGTGGACAGGGAAAGCTCTTTCAGCATGTCAAACTACAGGATTGTTTTATTTATTAATTCATGTTCTTATAAAAGTTGGCATATCAAAGTGCCTAGTGGTGCTACCCAGCCAAGAAGTGTAAATAATAGAACCACTGGAGTGACAGTCATATAAAATGTGTGATATTGTCACTTCACCCTCTTGAAGAAGGTTCATATGTGAGCATACAACCCAGGTGCAGTGTCTGTTTTTAGAAGAACGGAGCAAAACTTTCCCAATGCAGGCATTTTTCCCCTCTGCCAGTGTCTTCTCCTGACAACACCACTGTATGCAAGGAAATTTGAAAGAGCCATGGGTTCTGTGGCGCCACTAAAGCATTCTCGAGCACCAGTCCTCAAGACAGATTTATAGACAGTCAAACTCTGGAACATTCCTGTAGCTCCTCGGATGGCAGGAAAATGTTCCTTCATTCTAGACAGATTTAAAAAAACCTTGCTAAGGCGTACAGTGACCCAGGGTAGATGTAATGTTTCGGCAACATTTTCAGTGGAAGAAAAAATGCTACAATACAGAGAGGATTTCAATAGCAACAAAAATTGCCTATTAGGAAAAAAGTGCTGGGCAAGCTGTCTTTTATAAATTAAAACTAAAAAACGCTGCTGCTATGAGACTTAGAGGAAGCTGCAAAAGGAAGTGGGGATTGTTTGGCCAGATCTGCAAGGAATATCTGCAAAAAGTGTAAAATTGTATCTATCACTTTTTGCAGCAGAAATGAGTGTATATGTTCTCATACTGATTCCACATACTTTGTGTATATGTATGAAAACCGCTGCTTGGTGTGGAGAACAGGATTTGCAATACTGGCCAGAATCTTATTGTTAATTTATGCTAGCAGAAGTAAAATCACATAACTCAACAGAGCGACTTGCTAGTCACTAATAAGTAACCAGTAGAGATGAGTGCTTCATATTCGTATCCAGGGGATATGAATATGAAGCGCGGCAGCACAGATGCTACTGCGGTCCAGTCCTGCCCCCAAAATCAGCCTGGTCCACCTACCAGGCTCCTCGGTGTGCACGCATCCACCAGCAGCGGAATTGCACCAATTGCGGATATAGTCCCACCAGCACTTCCCCACCTCTCCCCACAGCCAACCACTCCAGCCAAGAGGCAAGAAGACAAGTCAAGCTCAACTACTAAGTGGTCTGCTGAGGCGAAAGACAGGGAAGCACCAGCAGGACTACGTCTGTGAGTGGACCGGGTGGTTCGGGGGGGGAGGGAACGGACCCCCGTGGCACCTGTGGTGCCATGCTTCGTATTTGTATCCCCTGGATACAAAGCACACATCTCTAGTAACCAGTCATGTTACATGGTGCATACCACAACATGCTCAACAGGCACATGTCTTGTAATGTGACCGACATTCCATTAGTTAGCAGCAATTTGCCAGAGTGAGTTATGTCATTCAACTTGATGCACACATAAATCACAAGTAGAGATGGGGACGAATCGCCATTTTGGTGAGTTGTCGTGCTTTGTCATCCATCAAAGCTGACGAAGCACGAAGCACAAATATCCTCCCCATGAACCGACGAAGCACGAATATATTTGTCAGTTTGTGGGGGGTCTTAAAAAAAAGCTGACCCCTCCACCCCCACAGCCTGCCCCCTTCCCACTACCCCTGTCGCCTCCCTACCTCGGCTGCCGCAGTCTTTGCCACCGCTGCTGCCACCGCCATTGCTGCCACCATCCATGGAGGCATATGCCACGGCGGCCTCCACAGTCACCATCCAGCACCGCTTGCTGTGATGGCCTCCGCCACTATGGCCTGCCTTAAGGGAATCTAGACTGCCCTTTGCAAAGATGGTGGCTCCAGCTTCCCTGCCTAAGAGAAGCTGCAGCTGCCATCTTTGCAAAGGGCAGCCTGGATTCCCTTAAGGCAGGCTAAGGGAAACCGGGCTGCTCTTTACAAAGATGGTGGCTGCAACTTCCCTGCCCTAAAAGAAGCTGCAGCCGCCATCTTTGCAAAGCAGCCAGTGTCCCTTATGGCAGGCCGTGGCTGTGGAGGCCACTGCAGTGGGCAGCGATGGATGGCGGTGGCGGCGGGCGGTGGTGGATGGCGGCAGCGGCTAAGGGAGGGAGGGGAAGCGGTGGGGGATAGGCTGTGGGGGTGGGTGGCTGCCTATCAGCCTGCCGATCAGCTGATTGGTGGGCCCATAGGCAGAATGGGAAAGCCATAGAAAGAGAGGGAAGGCTAGCCTTTCCTCTCTTCGTATGGGGGATGAATAAAAATGGGGAAATATTCGTCCCTTCGTATTCGTCAGGGTCTCTGGAACTGACAAATATGAAGGGATGAATATTTAACAAATCAGAGATTTTTTCATGAATATCGACATCCGTTTTTTTTATTCGTCCCCATGTCTAATCACAAGCAAAATTTTGGCCAAAATTATATAAATTACAGTATATTGTTCTTTTTCCATGTTATTCTCTCATGTTATTCTCTCACTTCCAACTTATGGTTACCCATCTCCAAAATGTCCTGTCCTCAACAGCCCTGCTCAGACTCAACTCTATAGCGCCCTTGAGGGAGTCAGTCCATCTCGTATTTGGTCTTCATCTTTTCCTGCTATCTTCCACCTTTCCCAGTATTACTGCATTTTCCAGAGAATACTACCTTCTCATGATGTGCCCAAAGTAGGACAGTCTCAGTTTCAACATTTTATGTCTCCAGAGATAGTTCACGCTTGATTTGATCTAGGACCCACTTGTTTGTCTTTCTGGCAAACCACGGTATCCACAAAGCTCTCCTCCAGCACTACATTTCAAACAAATCAGTTATTTTTTCCTGTCAGCTTTCTTAACTGTCCAGCATTCACACCCATACATAGTGATCAGAAATACAAGAGTGTGCACGATCTTGGTTTTGCTTCTCCAGTGACACCTCCTTACTAGAGATGGGGGTATTCGTATTCATATATGAATACACCCGCACAGGTGGTGATAACAAGGGTCCAGCCTCATGGGGCTGGATGGTCCACTCACAATTCCACCGCTGCCACAACCTCCGTGATCCTTCCAATGGCTCCAGAGATTGCGATCGGCTCGCCACTCCTGGGAGGAGGCGGGACGACAAGCCTCTCTGCCAGGTCAAAGATTGGCTAACAGATCGCGATCTCTGAAGCCATTGGAAGGCTCCGCAGAGGTTGCGGCAGCGGCAGATCGGTGAGTGGACCGTCTGGCCCCATGGGGCTGGACCCTCGTTATCGCCACCTGTGTGGGGGTATTCGCATACGAATACCCCCATCTCTACTCCTTACACTTGATGATCTTTTCTAATTCATTCATTGCTGCCCTTTCAAGTATCAGGCTTCTTCTGATTTCTTGGCTGCAGTCTCCATTTGAATTGATGATTGAATTAAGGTATTAAAAAAATCCACATTTCAATTTCTTCATTGTCAGCATTAAAGTTGTGTAGTTCTTTTGTAGTCATGATTCCTGTCTTCTTTGTGTTATGTCTTAAATTATAATAAATAATTATTAAAATGATTTTTAAAATTAATAATTATATAAATATATCAATAAAAATGTTTCTGACTTCTCAAAGTATTTCACAAATATGATTTGAGTAATCATTATAAAAGTACAACACAGTAGGAGAGTTGAGTGTTATTAGGCTGATGATCTACTGTGAGGAGAAGAAAATATTTTTCCCTTGAAACTTTAATTTATAGGAACATCTCTTTGTCCTCTTTTGGAGAAATTTAAAAATCCCAAATGTATGTTATGGCCAGGCTTCAGGCTAATGGGTTTTATTTACATAATCTAAATGAGCAAGGGATAGGTATAAAATCTGATTCTGTAGCAGGGAAGATGTGATAGGAGTTGGTGTCATTTGCTAAACCAGTGGCAGTCAAAGGCTCTTGAAACATACATTTCAAGGACAAATATCAGAGAAAGCCTTCTGTTAGGCATCCATTGGTCATTGAACTGTGCCCACACGTAGAAGAAATCCATACTTATGCATTGCCTCCTTGCACAAGACTATAACTCTTGTATGCGCTGAGTGCGGGCAAAGGGGGGAAAAGGTTTCAACCACCGCAAATCTCCACAGCCATCACTGGTTCATGATGAAGCAAAGCTGTTCAGAGAGGCTTTCTGTCATCTTTTCTTAGTCAACAGCTTTGAAATTAAGTTGGACACTAGCCCTCCATTGATTTGGTGCTCAGAAAATGCTGCGGGCCAAACTGTTCTATCAAGAAAATGGGGTAGAGGTTTGGAAGGAAGCTCTGTGAGCGCTCGGCTACATGTTGCTTTTAATATGCAGCATTCATGTATGCGTGTTCCTTTTTCCTTCCTCAAAGTAAGCAGAGGAGACATGATCTGGATGAGAGAGATAGTGTATGAGAGTGTGTGGAGCAGGTTCATCTCTTCGGTCCTTCAGAGGGGAAAAAAAGTCTACTCAAGTAAACTAAAGCAAAGTGTAGGCATGGGTGAGGGAATGATCTGGATCAGGTCCATGGTGAGATGGAAGGATTTAAAGCCGCCTCTCCCCATGTAAATGGCATGATTGGAATGGAGTTCCCTGTGCTTTGTTCTGAGTAAGAAAAAAGAACACACATCACTGCATGTTCTGAATTAGAAGTAGCAATGAATTTGTCCCTGAGATTGACCTTAGCAAACTATTTAGTTTTTAATTAACTATCGGGGTCTTGAGGGATGATGGATCCATTGAACACTGTGTGTCCCCCACCCCCGGGATTCCACTAATATGTATGGAACGGCTTCTATGCAACTACAAAAATGTAATTTAACTGGGAAAGAAAGAAAGAAAACTGGAATATAAGCAAGAACCCAGGATGGGAAGTAAGCAACTAGATGTCACCTCACCCACCATTTGTTTAGGAATGGCATCATTCACCTCTGTGAGGAAGGTCACAGGAACATAACAGTTGGCAATCATGAAAGACTAGGTGTGGAAAGACTACCTGTGAGGAAGTTACTTTCGGATGACAACATCCAGAACCTCCCAATGGGCTCTTAGTGTTCTTAGAGCTGCAGCCACAAAGTTAACTTTTCTAAGCTCGGGAGGGAAGGTATTCATAAGGCGGAGCAGCCCACAATTAAGAATACTATTTGATAGTGAAGGTATGGGATCCTACAGAGCACCCAAAGAATGCCTTCTGTTTTCTACCTGTCTTAGAGTTCTGACACCGGAGACACAAGGGCCTCTACAGTTCCTGCAGCATCTCAGAGTGGGATTTCCAAGATTAGCCTTTTCCTTTGCTCTCAAAGGAAGAGATCTAAAACACTCTATGCCCTTAGGACATCCTCTCAGGGACCAACAGATTGCAGCTGGAGTATACAGTAGGACCTCACTATCCACAGGATCAGTATCCACAGTTTCATTGTCCACGGCCTGAAAATATTAAATTAAAACCCCCAGAAATAGGTGTTTCCAAGCTGTGTTACCAGAACTGGCCACTAGAGGGAACCAGAGACTATGCTATACATAGGGTATCTATATCTGTGCTTCCCGGCATAGTCGGGGGCTTGGAACCAATCGTCCATGGATACCATGGTCCTAGTGTATTAAAAAAGAACACAAAAACACAGAGCACGATAGAAAATGCTGGTTAATTCTCAGGGTGATGTAGCTGTGACATTAGTAGGCTTCACCCAAGATGTTTAATGACAAAGACTGCAAATGCTAAAGAAATAAATTGTATTTTTTTATCAGCTTCTTTCTTGTTCCACAATGAACAGATACAGCAAACCACAGAAAAAGAGCAAGGCTTGGAAAAGGTACGTTGTTTTTTGGTTGTTGTTTTTTTTTAACAGTGGCTGAAGAATTCTGGAAGTCCAAAAAAATGTATCATTTGTAAGCTCTGGAAAAGAGTCTGATGTCCCTGCGGGTTCTCTCCTGTGTTGGCATTACACATATGCATTATGCGTGCACAGAATGTGTGTGTGTGTGTTTTCTGAACACATATCTTTCCACTGTGTGTTTAAACACACTATCCAACCGGCTTAATTTTTTTAAGGTGAAAATCTGGTAACTTTTATTCTAGTGGTAAAACCCACACTCATTTAAACAAGTCAGGGTCCTCCATATTCCATCATGCTGGTGACCCTGAGCTTACTTTTTAAAAGTCATGTCAGCTCAAAATACCCCACACAAAAAAGGGAAACAATTTGATGGCCTTTATTCTAGCAATGAAAAGTGTCTCTTATTTGTTAGGTTGGAAATAAGCCCCTAGTTAGCAATGACCCTTACCAGAGAAATGTTTTGTAGAGAGAAGGGATGTTTTTTAATTGCTTATATGTATGTAAATTTTGCATTTGTAAATTCATTCAGGAGGTGCTCTTTTCTTGTCCTATAGAATTGGATACAGAGTCAAATGAGACAAGGAACATATTCTCTTGCTATAGGACATTAAAATGCCCTACCTTTAACCCCTAGCATGTCTCCACATCATGCCACTGAAGACATGTTGCCAAGTACACAGTGTCAGCTCTTGGGCACTGTGACAACTTCGGTGCAATGCATCTGCCAATCATATTAACAAACTTCTATGCCTGTTCAGCTTTCTCTGTAGGAGGTCCATTGCTCTTCTGTGTATGAAAAGCCACCAGAAATTATTTAAACATGTTTTTCAAAAGCTGTACTGAATGTGCAGCTCATGCTGAATGTGCAGGAGCCTATGAGGTATCAATCATCTCCATAAATTGAGATACCAGCATTGCTTCAAGCCATTGAAGAATTTATTTTGAAAACAAAGATAGCTATAACTGGTACCCAGTGTGTTGTAGCGAATAGAGAGATGGATTATTCTGATTAGCAAGATAACTAGGTGTGGGCTGGACAGAACAAGTGTCAGATGGATTCACAGTTGGTTACGGAGAATACTTATCAATGGCTGCTTATCCAACTGGGAGGAGGTAACAGGCTGGGTACCCCAAGGCTCAGTCCTGGGTCCGGTGCTCTTCAACATTTTTATTAGTGACTTGAATGAGGGAGTGCAGGGAGTGCTTGTCAGATTTGCAGTTGACACAAAATTGGGTGGAACAGCTAATACTCTGGAAGACAGAAACAAAATTCAAAAAGATCTTGATAGGCCTCAGCACTGGCTTGAAAACAACAGAATGAAATTTAACAGGGATATGTGCAAAGTTCTACACCTAGGGGAGAAAAACTCAAATGCACAGTTACAAGATGGGGGATAATACTGCGAGTGAGAAGGATCTTGGAATTGTTGTATATGGTAAGTAGAACATGAGCAAACATTGTGATGTGGCTGCAAAAAAGGCAAATGCTATTTTAGGATGCAATAACAGACATACAGTTTCAGCACTGGTTAACCTCACCTAGAGTACTGTGTTCAGTTCT
This sequence comes from Intellagama lesueurii, assembly GCA_037013535.1. Taxonomy (NCBI): domain Eukaryota; kingdom Metazoa; phylum Chordata; class Lepidosauria; order Squamata; family Agamidae; genus Intellagama; species Intellagama lesueurii. Next base: position 227,325,532 of record JBAJHW010000001.1, read on the forward strand.
GGGCACCACACTTTAAGAAGGGTGCCAACAAACTGGAGCAAGTTCAGAGGAGGGCAACAGGGATGATCAGGGGACTGGAAAGCAAGCTCTATGAGGAAAGAGTGAAAAAACTGGGGATATTTAGCCTTGAGAAAAGAAGAGTGAGTGGAGATATGTTTCTTTTCAAATACTTGAAAGGTAGTCATACAGAAGAGGGACAGGATCTGTTTTTGATCATCCCAGAGTGCAGGACACATAGCAATGGTCTCAAGCTAAAGGACACCAGATGTAGGCTGAATATTAGGGAATGTCTTAACAGAGCAGTAAGACAATGGAAACAATTACCTTGGGAGGTGGTGAGTGTTCCAACACTGGTGACAAGAGAAAATTGGACAAACATCTGTCAGATCTGCTTTGATTTGGATTCTGGCATTGAGCAGGGGTTGGACTGGATGGCCTTTAATGTCTCACATCTTCTGAAAGCCACACTAGGGTCATTATAAGTCAGTTCCAACTTGATGGCATGTAAGATACACACACTACCCACAAAGACATTGTTTCTAAGGTTGCATCCTGGATCTAATTGTTTCAGGACCTAATTTTGCACACTTAGAGAACTACCTCAAGCCTCAAGGCTCTAATTTTTTTAAAGATGAAAAGCTGGGGTTTAACTTGGTCTGAACAAAACTGTCTTTTGGGTTAAAATTTTATACCCATTTAGGCAGCAGACGACAAACAGGAATTGCATTGTATTGTTGTATGGTTAATCTGGAAGTATTTCCCTTTAATCCCTGGTTTATAGGGGATAGAGATTCCCTATAGTTACTCAGCATTGGGGGGGGGGGGGGGGGAGAAACGGCAATGAGGCCCAAGCTAGACATAAGACCAAATTCATGTTTGTATTTGATAGGCACAATTAAAAAGAAACTTCAGGTTCTGAAATAGGTGTTTTAATTATGGGCTCCCAGCAGACCGGGAGGGAAAGTTTAACTCTTTCCTTTTCTACTGTGATCGTAAAGAAAATTGTCCTCATATGGAAACAGGAAGCGATGCTCAGCCCAGTGCTGAGAAGGGAAACCTTTCTTCAAGTACTCAGTGCCGGTGTGGCCAATTTCCTTTCTCCTGAACTCTGACATACACTGAAGTTGGGCACTGTGACTTCATAGCCTGATGTTTCTTCTCAAAGCACCACACTTGAGAAAACAAGATTTGAAAAAAACAAATGAAAAAAAGGACATTAGTGTCTGATGCAGGGCATCTGGGGTGGGTGGGTGTCTGTGTGTGTTGACATCTGCACCTCCATGCTGGGTGTTGAAGCTAGGTGTGGAGAAATAGCAATTATTATCCCACAGCTACCAACAACTGTGGAAAAAACACACAGATCATCCCATCTATGTTTCCTTTTAAATCGTTCTGACTTGGGTATATGGAATTGCCTGTGTGAGGGGACTGAGACATCAAAAAAAAAAAACCCTTTAACTACTTGTATTATGTGCCATCAAGTCGGAACCAACTTATAGCAAACCTAGCAGAGGTTCCAAGATACACAAGATATATAAGAAATGGCTTTACCAGTTAAATTCCTTCCCACCCCCTGTGAGTAGGGATTTGAACCCAGGTCTCCTGAACCCTAGTCTGTCACTCTACCCACTGCACCACACTAGGTATCACTTTAAATACTACCACCACTGTACCTTCTGTATTATGTAAAAATCCATAACCTAGATTGTATGTTGTAGGCATGGGACTAGAGATGGCATTAACAAGATAAAGAGATTTATGACGGCAAGTTTTTACATAAGACAATGTTGCTGTTGTTTAAATAACAAATTTGGACTACTGGATGAGGACGAAGAGGTGCTGTCAAATTGATTTCAGTTTAGGATGACCTTTCCAAGGTTTCTCAGGTATGAAATACTCAGAAGTGGTTCACCAGTCCCTCCTTCTTGTGGTGCTCTGGGATTGTACAGCTTGCCCAAGGCCACACAGACAGCAGGACATGTAAACCCATCAGCCACATACATTCCAGCCCTTGCTGCAAGAGACACAGTAGGGACTCAAACTCCTAGCCAAGCCTCTGGGAGCACTCCTATCCACTGAGCCGTCCTAGCCCTAATTGTGCTTTAAACTCCTTGGTCACCATTCCTCATGGTAAGTACTCCCCAATAAGCTAAATAAGCTCTCAATAGCTTCCCTTCAAATAAGAAGTAAGAATACAGTGGTGTACACACGCTGATGGAGGAAACTCCATCTCCAGATCCTGGGAAGTCATCATCATCTTAGAACTGCAGAGCTGGAAAGGACCCTATAGAAGTGTGGCCCTGACAAGGAGGCACAGTGGCGAATCAAACTCCACAGTCAGTTGCCTAAACCACTGAGCTATGAGATCCAGGCAATTCCACTCTTCATAGGCCTCTTCTAAGTACCTTCCATATCTGCTCTTGGAAACCCTCCACAGCAGTTTAAGAAGGCAACAGGGAGAAGAAGATAATGGTCTATCAAGGATACATGGGGACTCCCATATGGAGGGGAATTGACAACTCCTGGATCTGTTCATGGAATTTCTTAAGTCAGGAGATACACACAGATCCTAACCTAGATTTTCCTAAAACCCACTCTAGCCAACCTCTCACAATTAGGAGGAACATGACATATTCCAGCAATTGTCTCTACTTCCAGCTCTTCCCATTATCTGTGGCTTTCTGGATGATTTGATTTCAAAGACTCTTGCTGTCATTCCCACTTGTCCGATCTCTGCACAAAACCTTTAGGTGCTGAGTTCTGCTGCCTTGCCACAACCTCCTAAGCATTGCTTCCTGTTCCCTTAGCAGATAGAAATTTATTGAGCTTAGGCTTCCTGTGAATCTTAGCTTTCTGGAAAAAGGTCTCAGACAATGGCAAGAAAATTGTAACATTCCTTTGGAAGAACTAATTCTAGCTTTACTTGTTTCAGTAGTATAGCCTTTTGAATTGCTCACCGAGGTGCATGTCCTACTACGTTATGTGGCTCTGATACGCAAGCATAGGAGATTGATATATTTTGAATGTTGTAATTTATTGACTTGTTTGTTCATATCTTTTTGGAGGTTGTCTATAATTTACTTTTATTGCTATATAATTTGTTTTTACTTTGTTTGTTAACTGCCCAGAGTAGTGCTTTGCACTAATTGGGCAGTATAAAGATGGAATAAAGTAATAAAGAAATAAATACTTTAGTATAGCCAATAGCAATGAAATGAAATAGCAGTCTTTTGGGTTTTGTGGAGAACACGGGACAAGTGAAGCCCATCCTCTCTGTTCATCAATGCTCTCCATTCATTTATGGCCCTGATGCTTTGTCCTTGAGTCTGGCCTCATACACGTATATGGAAACCCCTAAAAATGCTGTCTACGTGTTTGATCGTGGACAGTCTCATGTGCACATTAAAAAGAAGAAAAAGAGGCTCAAAAACCAAGTCTACCAGCTGACAGATAAGAGATAGGGTTGTTTTGAATGGTGCCATTTTGCTCCCATAAAGCTTCTGTCAATTCCAGAAATCTCTGTTTTACCCTCACATATGCCTCAGTTCCAACATTGGATTCTTGCTTGGTCAAGTACTCATTACAACTTCATTCTGCTAAGTTGCTCACTTGCACAACTTGCACCAGTTGTTCTGCTAGCCACACCATGGCTAGTGGCACATACAAATGCTAAGAGAACAAAGCCCATCTTGGTACTTTTCCCACTAGCTTCATGTTGACTACTACCCTTGATGTTCCAAGGCCAAGAAGCAGTATTCCACTTTTCATGCAATCTGATTTCCTCATCTATATAAAACTTACAAAAATGTTACACACAAAAAAAAAACCCAAAGCAACAATAGTGATATAACAAAACTGGATGCTACAATTTGTACACCCCAAGTTCTTTTCACCAGCACCAGGAGTTGCTTGAAGAAATAAAGAATTCAAATATCTCTGAAGCCAAATGAGAACAAAGTCGCAGATATATTTATTGACTGAGGTAGGACATCCACAATTTAAAGAAATCGGCTTCAAATATACAGTCCCTAAAAATCCTAAAATACAATGCAAATGCAAATATATAAGATCACAACATGTGTTCAACCTTCCAGTGCCTTTCATGTACAAACATAATTCTACTACTTAAACCGAGGTGGAGAGGGCCTTATCATCCTCCATGGGAACAGCAGCTCTCCAGTCACCCACTGGGTTGAACCAAATAGTCCATAGGGGTTACATATGTATGAGTCATATTCTAAAACTTAAAGGCAATATTTCACACATATTTCTCCACTGTTCATACTTCAGTGCAGAAAATTCTCTTCTTTCTTTCTTTCTTTCTTTCTTTCTTTCTTTCTTTCTTTCTTTCTTTCTTTCTTTCTTTCTTTCTTTCTTTCTTTCTTTCTTTCTTTCTTTCACAGAAAGAGACACAGTTTACAGACACATTTCTGCCACTTTTTGCTTCCAAAATAAAGTTGTGTCATTTTGGAAGTCCTCATATTTAACCTCTGTAGCAATACGCTGGATTGTCCAAACTGTCATACTGTGGTAATGATGGAAATTTCTTTCTCTTTCTGCTGCAATGTGTCATGAAGCTATTTCCTGGGCTGCCTCAGTGCAGCATAGTCCTTGATATCTTTCTGCTTTATTGCTCTCATCTTTTCTTCCCAGTGAGTGCTTACAGCTTTTATTTGCCAGCCTCTTGCTCCTTTTGATACAGTATTTTCACACCAGCATGATTTTTTAAAAAAAGAAAAAGAAAAATTGACCATGCCTCTGCATGTGGGGTTTGGAGTGTCTAATTGCCTCTGTTGACTTCAGTATGGTTGACTTTTGTTTTGAAGAAACAAATAGCCCCAAAAGAGACAAATTGTGAGACCAGGTGGAACCGTTTATTGTTCAAGTGCTCCCTTGGCACTTAGTGTGCTTCTGTTTCATTGATTTACGCCTACTGTTGGCTCTCATTTGTGGATTGGCAGGAAGAATAACGACAGCTAGTTTGTTAGTTTAAATCTATGGATTGATCTAAATTTGGCTTGTAAACATTGGCCCAGTATTTTTTTTGCGTCAGAGGTGGTGGGACCCTTCCAACTGCAAGTGCACTTTAATCCTTCACGAACACTCAAGACTCTTCTAAATCTCTACCACATGCCAGCACAAGTCCCTATAAAACTCTCATTTTGTTGTCATCTTCTTGTTGCTGCTTTAAATTGGGCACCAGTTTTTCATTCCAGATCTGCTGTCAAAATCACATCATGCCAACGTGAGTGGTTTCTTATTCACCAGCCCCCATGAATGACTGCCCCTAAACTCAACTAAAACCTCATGGAGAGTGTGAAATAGCTGATCGCTAGGCCATCCATTCTCAGACACCAAAAGCAGGAGAGAAGCACAAATGGAACATGCAGCAAGCATTTAAAGTCATTAAAGTGAGATTATGGCAGCAGCACTGAAGACCCCAACTTGTCGTTTTTATTAAAGTAAGTTTGCTGGCTTTGTTTGCCCTGTGCTTCACATTGCAGAGTGTCAGAGATCTCAACCCACCATGGGGGTATAGTGGCCCTCGACGGCATAAATCCAAACTATCTCTTGCCCGAACTATAGCAATTCCATTCTGGCACAGAAAGATCACTGGCATTTTCTCTCTGGACTGCGGAGTGTCATGCCATATTGCCTGCGATATTCAGAAGACTCCCCCACCCTCAGAGGACCACCCACCCACCCTCAGAACCAGCTTGGGAGGAGGCTACTAGCGAGGACAAGTGCAGGAAAGGAATAATGAGGAAGCAGTTGGAAGGATCAACGCCATCCATTGGGTTGAGGATCATGTGACTGGTAGGCCCCGTGTGGCTGATAACAACGTTGTTGTGGCCCCTTAGCCCTAAGGTTTTCATTTTAATTTTACCACTCCCACCCTGTGGAAGAATCATACCTCCATGCAGGCCATGCCTGCCCTCCCCATCCTTTTCTTTTAGATAAAGCAAAAGGAAAAAACTGCAATGTTGCTGTTGTTTCATTCCCACCCACCCCCAAATTGGAAGTGCTTTGCTGCAAACTTGAAATCGGCTTCTGGTCACTTCTTATTCCACTGATGCACCTCCTGGTACAAGATGGGTAAAAAAAATGGGTGACAGCCCTCGAGCTAGCCTATTCTGCCAAGGGCCTTGGCTGAAGCCAGGAAAGGCATGCTAGGAAATCTTAGTTCCTTTTCACCAATTCCTACCACACAGAACAAATTGCAACAGACATGGTGAAAGTAATGATTATTTTGCTGGGCAACTGTTATTTTGCTGAATTGCCTTCTCAGCATATATTGGCATTCATATGCCATTTTAATGTGTTCAAAATGTAAATGTAGTCCAAGCTAAGATTTCCATACTGCAAAGTCAGTGTGGGTTGCAAAACACCTCTGAGGTCCTAGTGTATTAAAATGTGTTTACTCTGCATTAAGATCATTCATGTTTTACATGAATGAGTTACCCTTTGAGGTGGCCTAAAAAGAATTATAGATTGATTAATAAATAAATAAATATTTTTGCTGCAGCCATGTGGGTAAATATTATTAGGCAGTATTATTCCATTCACATTGCTGACAAAGAGCTCATTTTTGAGAATTTGTCAAGGATAATTTCCACACTGAGGCAGAACAAGGCCCATGATAATCAGCAGCCATATTTGACAGGTGTGCAAAATGCTGAATCATGCAGTCTGGGATGATGCAATGTCCACACTGATTGGCTGTGCATGTGTATAACTGTGTGGACATGTGGAGAAGATGTACGGACCTCTTCTAATGAATGCCATGCTGTCACGCTGCCGGTTTGTACTGTTGAACTTCTGTATATACTGTAAATACACTGGGTGTTGGAAGAAGCTGTCTTTGTCTGTGTGAATCAATTGGACTGCCTGGACTGGGACAAAAACTCTGCTAACTTACACCAACAGAATTGCCAAATAGCCTATGACCATAGTGGAGTCATGGTTAAGAATAGCTTTGATCAGAGACTTCAAGGGTCACCGCAAGTATCCTTAGATACTACATAAATAGTAACTGATTAAACCTAAGTTTAGAAAAGTAACTAGTTCCAGTTATAGCTCCAAGACACCAAAATGCAGTTAGTTGCCTTCATAATTACAATTACAATTAATACTTTTATTTCCCTAAACATGGGCCAGATTCCTATCAGTGTCCATGAAAGGTTTGTGTAACTTGCCGTGGTCAGCTGTGGTCAGTTGCCGAAATGCTGGTGCACATCTAGGCCATGCAATCAGGCATATGACCAGGCGCACACTGGAGACATGTCCCAGCACCTCATCAATTGGCGGCAATTTACTGTGGCAAGTTGCACAAACTTTACGTGAACCCCAATAAGATTAAGGCCAGCATTATTTTTATGATGTTTGGGCGGGTGGGAAAAACCCTTCAAAACACTACAAGTTGCTGAACTGTGATATGAACATACTCTCTTACGGTTGTTGTGGGTTTTTCGGGCTCTTTGGCCGTGTTCTGAAGGTTGTTCTTCCTAATGTTTTGCCAGTCTCTGTGGCCGGCATCTTCAGAGGACAGGAGTCAGAACTCTGTGCTCTGGTGGAGTTTGTTTAGATAGTGAGTATTTATAGCTGTGGGATCAGCTTTTGTCCTTTTCAGGAGATGGGTGATTGTGGTGATCAGCCTGTTTTTTGTTGTGGGTGTATTGTTGTGATAAGAGGGAGAGATTATCTGTCACTGTGATTGATGGGTGTCGTTAGCTGGTCTTTTGTGTGCAGTGATCACCAGTCCTTGTAGCTGGGTAGAGTTCGTTGACCTTTTTCAGGCTGTATTTTTCAGTGCTGGGAGCCAGGCTTTGTTGAGTTTTAAACTTTCTTCTTTTTTGTTGAAGCTCTGCTGGTGTTTGTGGATTTCAATGGCTTCCCTGTTCAGTCTAACATAATCATTGCTGGTGTTATCCAGTACTTCAGTATTTTGAAATAGAATTTCATGTCCAGCTTGTTTTAGGGTATGTTCAGCTACTGCCGATTTTTCCAGTTGTTTTAGTCTGCAGTGTCTCTCATGTTCTTTGTAAATACATTTTGCACAAATGGTTGAAACTGGGCTGCCCACAACTTTTTTTAAAAAATGGTTTGATATAGTAGATGATGGTGATATTATTATAAACATGCCCTCCATCCTTCGTATGCATGTGTATGTATGTGCTTTTCTCCCCAGAGGATACTAGAGACGTTTTATGCAAATTACAGACTTTGAGGTGAGAACACTTTTTGTGTTGGGTTCATATGAACATCCAGGGCTGCAGAATTCTCATAATGTTGAGACAGTCTAAATTAGTAAGAGGAATTTAGGGAGCATTCTATCCACTCCTAATCTGAATTTTTTGTTGTTGTTTAGTCCTTAAGTCGTGTCTGATTCTTCGTGACCCCATGGACCAAAGCACGCCAGGCCCTCCTGTCTTCCACTGCCTCCCGGAGTTTGGTCAAGTTCATGTTGGTAGCTTCGATGACACTGTCCAACCATCTCGTCCTCTGTCATCCCCTTCTCCTCTTGCCTTCACACTTTCCCAACATCAGGGTCTTTTCCAGGGAGTCTTCTCTTCTCATGAGATAGCCAAAGTATTGGAGCCTCAGATTCAGGATCTGTCCTTCCAGTGAGCACTCAGGGTTGATTTCCTTCAGAATGGATAGGTTTGTTCTCGGTCCACATACTGCTGAAGCCTACCTTGTAGGATTTTGAGCATAACCTTGCTAGCGTGTGAAATGAGTGCAATTGTACGGTAGTTGGAGCATTCTTTGGCACTGCCTTTCTTTGGGATTGGGATGTAGACTGATCTTTTCCAATCCTCTGGCCACTGCTGAGTTTTCCAAACTTGCTGGCATATTGAGCGTAGCACCTTAACAGCATCATCTTTTAAGATTTTAAATAGTTCAACTGGAATGCCATCACCTCCACTGGCCTTGTTGTTAGCCATGCTTTCTAAGGCCCACTTGACTTCACTCTCCAGGATGTCTGGCTCAAGGTCAGCAATCACACTATCTGGGTTGTCCGGGATATCCAAATCTTTCTGGTATAATTCCTCTGTGTATTCTTGCCACCTCTTCTTGATGTCTTCTGCTTCTGTGAGGTCCCTACCATTTTTGTCCTTTATCATGTCCATCTTTGCACAAAAGGTTCCTTTAATATCTCCAATTTTCTTGAACAGATCTCGGGTTTTTCCCTTTCTATTATTTTCCTCTATATCTTTGCACTGTTCATTTAAGAAGGCCCTCTTGTCTCTCCTTGCTATTCTTTGGAAGTCTGCATTCCATTTTCTGTAACTTTCCCTATCTCCCTTGCATTTTGTTTCCCTTCTCTTCTCTGCTATTTGTAAGGCCTCGTTGGACAGCCCCTTTGCTTTATTGCATTTCCTTTTCTTTGGGATGGTTTTTGTTGCTGCCTCCTGTACAATGTTACGAGCCTCCATCCATAGTTCTTCAGGCACTCTGTCCACCATATCTAGTTCCTTAAATCTGTTCTTCACTTCCACTGTGTATTCATAAGGGATTTGGTTTAGATTATACCTGACTACCCCAGTGGTTTTTCCTACTTTCTTCAGTTTAAGCTTGAATTTTGCTATAAGAAGCTGATGATCAGAGCCACAATCAGCTGTTTTTGCTGACTGTATAGAGCTTCTCCATTTTTGGCTGCAGAGAATATAATCAATCTGATTTTGGTATTGCCCATCTGGTGATGTCCATGTGTAGAGTCGCCTCTTGTGTTGTTGGAAAAGAGTGTTTGTGATGACCAGCTTGTTCTCTTGACAAAACTCTATTAGCCTTTGCCCTGCTTCGTTTTGAACTCCAAGGCCAAACTTACCTGTTGTTCCTTTTATCTCTTGACTCCCTACTTTGGCATCCCAATCCCCTATAATGACAAGAACATCTTTCTTTGGTGTCAGTTCTAGAAGGTGTTGTAGGTCTTCATAGAATTGGTCAATTTCAGCCTCTTCAGCATCGGTGGTTGGTGCATAAACTTGGATTACTGTGATGTTGAAAGGTCTGCCTTGGATTCGTATTGAAATCATTCTATCATTTTTGAGATTGTATCCCAGTACAGCTTTTCCCACTCTTTTGTTGACTATGAGGGCTACTCCATTTCTTCTACGGGATTCTTGCCCACAATAGTAGATATGATAATCGTCTGAATTGAATTCGCCCATTCCCGTCCATTTTAGTTCACTGACGCCCAGGATGTCAATGTTTATTCTTGCCATCTCCTGTTTGACCACATCCAGCTTACCAAGATCTTACATTCCATGTTCCTATGCAGTATTTTTCTTTGCAGCATCGGACTTTCCTTTCACTTCCAGGCGCGTCCGCAGCTGAGCGTCCTTTCGGCTTTGGCCCAACCACTTCATTAGCTCTGAAGCTACTTGTACTTGTCCTCCACTCTTCCTCAGTAGCATGTTGGATGCCTTCCGACCTGAGGGGCCCATCTTCCAGCGTCATATCTTTTAGCCTTTTGTTTCTGTTCATGGGGTTTTCTTGGCAAAGATACTGGAGTGGCTTGCCAGTTCCTGCTCCAGGTGGATCGTGTTTAGTCAGAACTCTCCACTATGACCTGTCCGTCTTGGGTGTCCCTGCACGGCATAACCCATAGCTTCTCTGAATTACTCAAGCCCCTTCACCACGACAAGGCAGCAATCCGTGAAGGGGAATCTGAAATTTAACTTACATAATAAAAATGCCACAGCTCAATTTCTTTTTGATTTCTTGTTAAGAATGTTTAATGACTAACTTGGTGTTCATATCATAGATTAAATTAAATATGTACAAGATAGATATATTTGTAAACACCTGGTTGCTTTCAATAACCTGCTTGTTGTAGGTTATATTTACAGAAAAATAATGTTTAACATGTTCTGTGCTTCCTCTCGCTGGGTGAAGGTTATATCACTAAACATGACAGCCTAAGTAGCATAACAATTTAAACCAGCCATTAACTAAGCGAAATGTGACAAGGTCAATTAACCCTATAGTGTTTAGAGGATGGTAACATTCAGAATTTACTACCTGCTTCTCATCACTCTGGTATGAATAAAGGAGGTGAGCGCTGGAAGGTTCATCATTTTGAGATGTTGGCATTTAAGGGTTATTTAAGGTGTAGTTTAAATTTTTGGTTTATGTCTCCGGTTTTAGTTGTGTTATTTTATGCGTATCTGTTTCTTTCATATTAGTTTTATTAAATATCTGTACACCACACTGCATTTGACGGAAGACAAAATATATATGTATACAAAAACGAACAAGATATCTATTATTGAAGGGGAACACCCTTGATTTTCAGGATGCAACAACAGTTTCTATCATCTGAAATGTCCACTAATTATTTACAAAACTGTGAACAACTAAAAACTAAATATAATATATATTTGCCTTTTTGTCTGAAAATTGTAAGAGATGCTTAAACATGTAAGATGCTGCTTAAACATGCTTGGCTTGTTTTTACATTAAAATAAATGTAAGAAACTTATTATACTATGTCAAACCAGTCACATATATGTCTGTCATGTTGCCTTACTGCATTTAATGCATTCTGAGACTGATGAAACCCACAGGCCTATGAAACATTGAATTATACTCCATAACTCTGTGCTTACTTTGAGTTCTGTCTGTAGTGTGAGAATCCCTTTATGTGAAGAATGCAAAAGTGTTTGAACTACAGCAGGACAAGAGCAGGACACTTGTTAACAAGGAGACTTTTGGTGCCGGAGATCAGAAGTAAGCTTTAAGATTCATAATATTCCAGAAATACCTAAGTACGGTTCATTATGGATGTGCCATTCAGATTTGTTGGATGACACCTCCCAGAACTCTCCATCTTGGGAGTTCCACTTCACAGACCCACACTACAGACACCGATGTTTCACACACTTGGAGAAAAGTCAAGTTTGATGTCTTTGTGGTCTAGCTCCAGCCTAGGGCCCTTGTTTCCTGTTAGAAGAGGAAGCTGCCGTGATGCTAGGAATGTCAAACAATAAGAACCAAGACAAAAAATTCTTATATAAAACATCCTTTCTCTTTCTCTCTGTCTCATTCAGGTGGCTGCTATTTCCCCATATGAGTTTGCCAGTTTTGGGGGAACAAATGTCGAAATGTTTAACACTGTTGAAATGCTTAAAGGGGATGTAATAATTATAGCCGTAGACATGTGCAATGTGATTATAAAATGGGGGCTTCAACTGTAATGAACTGCATTTATAGAGGTTACCTCAGGACAAACAGATGTAACCTTGACATTTTTTTAAAAGAAAAAGTGTGTCCATTAGAGGTAATTAACGAAATCGTATCTAATCCCATGTATTTCTCTAACTAAGCAGAGAGCCATTGCTTCTCTATGGGGTCTGCTTGTCATGTGAAGAACAGTGTTAAATGAATGGAAGTCCCTACAGAAGAAGACTCAATAAAAAATCCTGTTGAGTCTGCCAGAGTAAGAACGCACACAGATAAGAGAATTTATAGACATAAACCTTGTCAGCAACTTGTCCACTACAGAAGCAAAGCTTATGAGATTTTTCATTAGCCGTCTACTAATGAAATCTGCAAGGATAGCAAATGAATGTAAACCAAAGAAAGTAAACAAAAATATCGTAACCTTATACAATATTTTTGTGTAATGTAAGCTCAAGTAAGGGAGAAAAAAGCCATGGGCAGATACTCTGCTTGAGTAAGCATAAGTGTTTAGACTGAATATGACTATTAATTTTCTTAAGTTCTATATGATAGTTATATCTTTAAAGCTCTTCATTTTTGAAGATATATCCCATAGATGTATTAAGTCCTTAAGACTTCATTTATTGAAACGTTTATATTCCAATATTAAGATTTCTATGTTTGCTACTATGTTGTTGTTTTTTTAAGAAAAAGTTATTACATTTAATCCTGTTTACATGTTCAACAAAAAGACGAAAAAGAATAATTGTTCTGGACACTTTGTGTGATTCTTGGGCAAAATATTCAAAGGTTTTCTTGAGGGAGAAAAGTATTTGTGTGTAATAAATCTTCTGGTTCACAATGCATACAAAATCCCCTAGGTAGGATTGTTAGCTGTGATGGGTCTCACAGGCTGAATGGTCAAGGAGTGGTATAACTTACAGTGCTTCCTTCACACGTCCTCTAATGACTTGATAATGTTCTGGAGCTACAGTAACCGCAGGTCATTATAGGAGATGCAAAATGGTGCTCAGGTAGCCAGCCAACACATGTCCTGCCATTCTCACTCACCTCAGGAGCAACACATCGCAAAATCCTTTGGGGGGGGGGGGATAAGAAGCTGTGCTACTGCCAGTGCTAATGGTCAGCCCTTAAACCCCACTCCTCATAAAGTGCTAAAAAGTTGTTGAGTCACACTCTTCAGTGTGGAGAATTTTCTTTAGTATGGAGACCAGGTATGCACAGGTTTAGCTGGACTGTAAAGAGCTTGGAGATGCTACTCCTTGGGGCAAGAAGTCCCAGAATTTTGACTGATCTATGCTGGCTAGGGAATTTTGGAACCCATAGTCAGAAAAAGTTGCTTATCTGAATTCTGTAAATGCATGCATACAACATTGGTCCATAGTATTCATACAAGCATCTACTGATAAGCGGGGATTGTTTTGATCCAGAACCTGTTTTTTTCAGTTTTCCCATCATGTGAGACCTTGACAGTACATGGACCACATCACTGGTGTGCATGTCAAAGCCCATGACATCAACTGTCTTTTATTGCAGACTTTTGAATTTCCGGTAAATTCTCTTTTTGCAACACAGTAGAAGTACAGACAGCTAAAGAAGAGAATAGCTTCAAGTTTGCCAGAGTCCACTCCTTTCTCATTAATTGGCACTTAAGTCTCAAAGGCAGGGCTTCAAAAGCTGGAAGGAAGAACCGCTCAATGCTGGATAGATAGACAATTGTCGCAGCCTAGAAAAGTTCCTCCCAGTCACTCAAACTACAGACAGCATGCGATACTGTCAATGAAACTCCATCACCTTTTGCACTCACCTTGAAGATGTGCGGGAAAGTGTTTTCACACGTGAAGCAGGCTCTTTTTTCTGTGCATTTTCAACAAATTAATGTGCAGACGTTACCAGACAATATATCTCTCCTTTAGTTGGCTATTGACTGTTGTGGGGAGGAACTACATAACCCCTTAGCAGGCCAGAGTCTAATTCAATTTTGCAGGTTTAATGCCTGACCAGGGTACAGAGCAGAGCAGGACATACTATTTTAGGAGTCAGTTAGTAATAATCCAAATTGCATTATGGAGCCATGGAGGAATCCTGTCTCCCTGCAAAACCTCATTGCTTCAAATGACAAATGGGCTACACAGAATGCGTGATCTGCTTGCTGGACAAGAGACCAGGCCATATTGATAAAATATGCACAGAAGCAAAAGATTTCATTAACCATCAATGTTATAAACCGGTTTATCTAAGTGACGTCTGAAGGAATGGCTCCTTTCTTTTTTTGTCTTTTAAGCATGTGGGGCCTTCAGCTCAGAGAATAAAGTTTTCTGCCTCAACGCTGCCAGATTTACTGGCTAACTGGACTTGATATATTAGGAGCTGAGCTGAAATCGGTATTTGTGCTGGCATGCTTTAGACCTGAAGACCTACCTAGAAGAACTGAATGTGTGAGTGCTGCGGTCCTTTGTTTATGGTGCTGGAAAAGCATGCACATCATCCCCTGACCCCCACCCCAGGAAGCTGTGCAGTTATTGGCTCTGCATGATTCAGATTCCCCGTTAGTAGAGATAAGGAGCTGAAGATGTGAACAGGCCCTGAAGATACAGTTTAGACCAGGGGTCTCAAACTCAATTTACCTGGGGGGCACTGGAGGCAGAGTCTGGGTGAGGCTGGGCCGCATCAGATTTTCCGCCAAGTGGAGCAAGAGCCCGAGGAAGCCGCCCAGGAGTTTCCTTAGCCCGGCTGGGGCTCCGAGGAGGAGGAGGAGGAGGAGGAGGAGGAGGGGCGCGCAAGCCCTCGTCGCCGGCCATGACCCCCTCCGGCTCCTTCTTCACTACCACCAGCAGCAGCAGCAGCAGGATGAAGAAGCGGAGAAGGGAGGGAGCGCCGGCGACCGCCTAGCCAGGGGGAGGAGGGCACGACATAAAATTAAAAAAAAAAACCCTCACAGAATTCGCCTTGCCAAAGGAGAAAAGCCCCCACCAGTACCCGCGAAATTAAACAGAATGGGACGGGGGCCCCCACAGGTGTGTGTGTGCACGCGCACACACGCACACACACGCACACACACACACACACACACACACACACGGAGGTCCGGCAACCTTCCTCTGAGGGCCCCCCTCAAGAAAAGGCGCACTCAGCAGCAGCAGCTACCCCTACCACGACAGAGGAGCAAACTTTGCGAGGCAAGCCCAGGCAGCCTCCAGAGCCGAGGCGGCTGAAGCAGGACAAAGAGGAGGAGGAAGCACCGCCAGGTGCTGAGGTGGCCGCTGGCCAGGCTGGTGCTGGGGGTGCCGAGAGAGAAAGAGAGCCAGAGAGCCGCTTCGCTGGAAGAGGCGGCGGCGGCGGCAGCTGCTGTTGGCGGCTTGGAGGCGCTCTTCGAGGACGGGCCGGGAGTGAGCTCCGCTCTCAGGCATCGCTCGGCGGCGGCTCGGGGAAAAGGGCCGGCGGCGCGCCTCGCTCACCGGCTCTCCCCCAAGACAGCACCTCTTGCACCCTCCATCCGGAACTGCAGCCTGCCAGCCAGCAGACAGGCGGGCTGGCTGGCAGGCTGCAGTTCCGGATGGAGGGTGCAAGAGGTGCTGTCTTGGGGGAGAGCCGGCGAGCGAGGTGAGGCTTTTTTTGACTCTTGACAGCAGAGGACGCATGGGCGCTTCGGGGGGGGGGGGACAGGCAAGGCGGGGGCCACAAACTATCATCCGGCGGGCCGCAAATGGCCCGTGGGCCGCGTGTTTGAGACCCCTGGTTTAGACCCTGTTTTGATGCTTTTGAAAAATGTTTTGTGTCTGATTGGACCAATTTATTGCTACTCCACATTTCACTTAGGTCTTTAACCTTCAGTGAGATTTGGAAACCTGGAGGTTCATTTGTCCCGTTGACTATTCTAGGAAATACAACCCTGGCCATAAGTTTTGTCCTACAGGTTTAGAAGTCCTTTTACTTTTGCTGAATCCGATGTTAGACCCCTAGTAGGAATAAAAGTAGCAGCAATGCAAGCAGCCCCAATCCAGTAGATGGAGTTGAGGTTAGAGAAGAAGAGAGAACACTGCTCACAAAGCATTATGATGGAAACAAGCAAGGGTTTGTGCATTTCATTTATAGAAATCACTTCCACCTTCTCTTTCTCCCGCTCTCCTAAAAAATCTTACCTTCGGGCAGGTACAGCAAAAGGCAGAGATGGCTGTGATGACTTCTTTGGAAGACAACTGGGATTATAAGAAAGTCCTAGCTTCCTCTTTAGGGGAAATGACACTTTTGTCCTTCACTGTAAAAAAGCCTTTTTTTCAGATTTTCACACAAACTACTTCCTATGTGGAAATGATGTGGGCTTCATCACCTCAGAAATAAGTTTGTGGACCAGCTTGAAGCTACCTTTGGGGTGAGGGAAGGCCACTTTTAAGTCCAAGTATCCGTGAATGAAACACAAGTTTAGGACCAGGCGCTGAAAATTATTTAAATATATGCCTTCTTCACGTTTATCGTGGTAGTGTGAAGCTTGATGCCAACCAGAGTTCTTAATTTTCTACTCTGCAATTCTAACTAAATATGTACTTGAAAGATTATGTGTTCCAACCACGAGCCAATTAATGTAGATCATTTGAATTGCATGTGAATATTGTATTTCTATTTTGTGCATGATTAGGTTTTATCTTTTAAGAAGCCCATACGGCTGATCAATGTGTACAATGTTAATAGACCAAAGACTTCCATTTACAGCCAACTGGAACAGCTGTTTTTCTGGGTGTATCATGCTCCCTATGAGAACAATGCTGGGCCATTGAACATCTGTGTGTTTTAGGAGCCAGAATGAGGAGATAGTCAGTAGAAAGAGCAAACATGCAGCCTGTAGCTTGTTTTCATTATCTGTTCATATCAAACCCAGTGGAGTTTACAAAAAATGAAATCAAGGCATTTAGAACTATGAAGGTTAAGATTTTAGTACGCATTCCCTTGTAGCTGTAGTCACAAAGTATTTACTTTCCTCAGCACTAGTTGCTTTCAAATCTCCTTGATTCCTTGCCTTGAAATAGTCTACACATTAGTTAGGTTTGATGAACAAGCACCACATACCATGCTCACTGAATTTGCTGTACTGTTAAGATGCTGTCTTGTAAAATAGATGCGTTATGGGAAGTAGCATTTCCATAAATATAGATCAACAATTCCTTTGATAATTCCTTTGGTGTGGGACAATTTTTACATTATTTGAAATAGATACTATACATTACCAGTAGCACCATGGCCATGTTTATCAAATGCCACCACAGAAAATGCAGGACCTATATGTTCAGTACACACTGTTTAACATTTCCCTTAAAACAGTGATGTCAACCAGAGTTCTTAATACTGAAGTCAGTGTTTGCTCCTGTACCCTATCTGTAATGAAGACATGAGCCTTAACCTGAGTTAAGTGGGTACAGATTAATTAATCTGCAAAGAGAGCGGAATGTCACTTCCCCAGCTAACTGTCCATCAGAACAGACATCTGATTTTTCAGGTGAGAATTGGGCTGTTTGTCCTCCCACTGGCAATATTCATACTTTGGCTCCTTCATGACGCCTAGATAAAGTGTGGCTGCCGGAGCCCAAATATCGTTGCCATTTTACCACTCCCACCTTTCCTGCTGACTACAATGGTTTGGTTGGATGAATGGGGCCTTCATATCCCTAATGCCTCAGGGTGTTTATCATGGGAACCTTTCACTTGATCTCCTTCTATCTTGTATTCCAATTTTGGGTCCCCAGATGTTATCAGACTGCACCTCCCAGAAATCCTGACCAGCACAGCTAGTGGTGCAAATTTCTGGGAGTTGCAGTCCAAGAATGTTTGGGGACACAAGATTGGGAAGCACTGTTATATTGCATCTGCCATGAGAAGAAGCCTTCTACCCAGCGTTCTTCTCCTTGACTGGAAAAAAGTTCTTTCTGTTCTTTCTAGTCTACCACCTCTTCTTTCAAACTTCACATATATCATGAGAACAGATGATAGTCTGGAATTTGAAAAAATTATTGCACCTGCTCCAAGTGCCATCCTATTCTATGTCAGAGATAGATAGATAGATAGATAGATAGATAGATAGATAGATAGATAGATAGATAGATAGATAGATAGATAGATAGATAGATAGATAGATAGATAGATAACGTTTACAGACTCACCAAATTCAATGGGCCTACTCTAGTTGTGATTTGCGACTGGATTTCAGCCAATGGGACTCAAGTGAGTTGGGACCAGTAAGTCCCCTTCCTTTCTGTGGTCTGGTGTAGGTAAGAATGGCATTGGATTTCACCCACAGCCTAGGCGGCCTCTGAGCCAAACAAAGTTGTTTTACCCTCTAAGCCAGAAAGACAGGTTTTGGGCATCATGGCTTTTAGGCCTGGGCAACGAATCCACAGGAATGCTCCTACTCTCTTCGTTCATGACGTTGCTGCGCACTCAACACTCGCAATGTATATTTTAAAGTTCTATGCTGCCTTGTCTCCCTTTCCTGGGAGAAAGGTGGGGCATAAATCAAGTACATAAATACATACATAAATAATAAACCTCACACCTACAGTGATAAAGAGTGGCAGGTAGACAAAAGAGATGTAGAACTAATGGATGGCAGTGGACTCTACACCTCCTTCTCTTCCTCAATCTCTCCCCCTGGTTTAGTGCTGTCAAAATGAAGAGTTACTGCCACTGAAATCAGGATGGAATAAAGATAGCTAAGCGGCAAGTACAAGCATGGTTCTATATTTTTGCTCTTTCCTTTTAAGGAGCTATGTAATCCGAGTGAATGTTCACCAGTTGTGTAAATGTCATGTTGCTACATTTTATATAAGTTGAAGAAGTCTTCTAATAGACTTCAAGAGTGCCACCAAAATGAAACTGTAAAAACAACTTGTCTTGTGTCAATTGTGTGTCTCATAAAACTTAATTTGGGGGGGGGCTTAACTTTACTGTCTGAGAAGGCCATCCTTATCTTGACTGGGACCAATCCTCAAATGTGGTTGGACTTATCAGAAATAAGCCAGATCTTGTCAAGCTAGCATTTTTAAATCGCCTTGGATAACCTTGTCATGCCAGAGGCACATCTTAAGTATGACCTCTGGCCTCTTTCTCCTGGAAGGAGAAGACTTTTAAAGGAAGGGAAGAAGGTAGGTGCTATTTATCACATATTTTAAGCTTATTTTGGAAACAAACATACAACTGGAGTTAGACCAAAGAAGTTTCATGTTTATGAGACAAAATGTACAGAAATCCCAATATACTGAATCTTAAATATGTCAGTCTTTTGAATGGGACAGTTTTCAGGGAGGGTGGTCAAGAATCCATTTCTTAGCCCTGCATTTTCTGCAGTCTGCATAATGACTATTGTGATAAGGAGCATATCAAGGCTTTGAGACTGAGTGCCCAAGTAGATGGGCTGCAAAGGTGGAATGGGTGCTGACATAGCTCTAACACCAAGGGTGAGCATGTTCCAATCTCTCCAGCTGTAAATTCCCTTCTGAGAGCCGCTGTGACGTAGTAGATATGGAATATCAGACTCAGAAGACATGAGTTCTATTCCCTTTCCGGTCATGGAAACTCACTGAGGCGTGGAAATGGTTCAGTATTCCTTAACTATTTCACATTCCTCTAAAACCCAGGGAAGAAAAAATCAGAAGCAGCTTGACAACACCTGATGTAGCAGATTACTTTAGTCCAAGACTTCTGTCAGGGGAGAAAACCTCATAAGTATATGAGAATGACATCAATGGCTATGCAAAGTACTCACAACTTATCCTTGGTATTAACTGAGAGGGTGGCATATTGGAAAAGGCATGGTATCAGAAAATAAATGAGGAAGCCTTGTTTCAACTAAGGGCCTGTCCAGACTGGACATTTTGGTGCAGATAGATCTGGTTACAAAAAGTCAGTTGAGGTTGTGGGGAGAAGCAGTGTGTCATTTCACAGGAGGTCAACAAGGATGATCAGGGGGCTGGAAACCAGGCCCTATGAGGAAAAACTAAAACGTCATGTTTCGCCTTGAGAAAAGAAGAATGAGGGGAGATGCGATAGCACTTTTCAAATACTTGAAAAGCTGTCATACAAAGAAGCGCAGGATCTCTTCTTGATCATCCCAGAGAGCAGGACACAGAACAATGGGCTCGCATTACAGGAAGCCAGATTTCAATTGAATACAAGGAAAACTTCCTAACTGTTAGAGCAGTAAGACAGTGGAACCAGTTACCTTGAGAGGTGGTGAGTGCTCCAACATTGGGGGTATTCAAGAGAAATTTAGACAACCACCTGGCAGATATCCTTTGATTTGTATTCCTGCATGGAGCAGGGGGTTGGACCTGATGGCCTTATAGACCTCTTCCAACTTAACTATTCTATGATTTGGCATGCTCCTCCCATCCAAACAGCATATCAAGCTTCAACTTGTTCCACTGTCTATTAAACACATCCCCTGATTGTTATTTTTAATGTCTGCTAGATCATCGCTGATACAAGGATTCATTTTGATTAAATTTATTTAATAATTTCTTTCCCTGTCTGTATTGCCAATCGAGAATCTGTCTGCAGCTGTGGTTTCAAT
This sequence comes from Intellagama lesueurii, assembly GCA_037013535.1. Lineage (NCBI taxonomy): Eukaryota > Metazoa > Chordata > Lepidosauria > Squamata > Agamidae > Intellagama > Intellagama lesueurii. Next base: position 227,346,278 of record JBAJHW010000001.1, read on the forward strand.
TGGTAGTACACAGGCATAGAATTTTGTAAAAAATTAATCGAAGTGATTCATCACATAAGCGACAATCTAGCAGATGCAATAAAAAATAATTTCCCTTCCCCTGACCTTCCATAGAAGATCAGGGGAAGTGTTCAACTTCCAATATCTTGAAGCGGCTCATAATCCACTTCAAAATACCAGAAACTGACACTGGAAAGAGGTGCAAGGCTCTAGTTTAGCCCATTCCAAGCGATCACACTTGCTGGGAATGGACTAAATTGAAGCCCTCTAACCCACACCAACATAGTAGAACTCCATGAGAGGGGTTAAAAACATGCAGGTTGGGACAAATCGGTCTGCTCCAGTGATGTCCACATATGGATGCTGGAAAAAAGAGTGTACCAACTCAGCCCGTCAGTGGACCAAACAAATGTCCATGTGGATAGGCTCAAACTTGGGAGAGGAATGGAGTTATATTTACAGGTGGCATTTACCAAGCTTCTGACTCAATACCATAGTTGGTGAGGGAGACTGATGTAGTTGGAAATAAACCAGAAATACCAAAGTATGTCCACTACACAATTTGAGGTTTCAAAACTGACTACTCCACTCATCTGTTTGACACTGTGCGTGCAACTGTGATAATTCCAAAGGGTGTCCAGCCCATGCAGCACCCTTTGGCATTTCTAAAGCTGGACCTGGAAGGTAGCCTTTGTAATTATCATCCTTATTGTATCAGGGTATTTACATTAACCCCTGTGAAAACAGATGAAATCCTCCATAGCTTTGTGAGTAATACTTTAGAATGTTGAATTTGTTGTAAATTCCTCTGTGGTAGCCAGAGCCTCTCAGAAATCGTGAATAAGGCAATAAATAACAAATGAATCATCAACTCTTTCAAAGGTCTGAAATGTTGAAGATGTTTTGCTGTGACATTCTGAAATGCCACTAAATGTAATTGCATGCAATGTTGCAAAAGACCAGGAAGTTATTTTAGATTTTCATTTTAGTGACAAATTTATGATGATCTAAAAGGCATTACACACTGTTCTTTCTTTCTTTCTTTCTTTCTTTCTTTCTTTCTTTCTTTCTTTCTTTCTTTCTTTCTTTCTTTCTTTCTTTCTTTCTTTCTTTCTTTCTTTCCTTCTTTCTTACTTTCTTGGTTGAAAATTGACTTGCCCTTTTATTTCAGGTAGCTACTTTATCTAATTCAATAACACCACAGGACTGATAACTTTTTTATATCAATAATTCCTCTTTTTCTCAGTTTCACTCTCTCTTACACAGACACAGTCTTTCTCTCTAGTGCTTGAAATCCTTTCCAATGGTGGTTGAAGTGAAATCCTATATGTGTTTTACCAAGAATGGTGAAAAGTAGTTCTCACTCAGATCAATGGCTATTCTGCAAAATAAAATAATAAAATGAAATAAAATTGTTTTAATTTTCATCCTCTGGTTGATCAATATTTTGATCATCCACCCTGAAATATCCAAAGAAGTGTCACATTCTTCTTTTGTGAGAAAAGTATGGTCTTTCTGAAAATGGAGCATTCATAAGAAAGGTGTTTTTGCCAAATGAACACCAAGTGAAAGGGAGAAACAGCATGACCTGATGCTCGGCATGCAGAAGGAGGCAGTGAGGCACGGTCCTAAATGGCAGTATGTTTGACATAAATGTTGTGCCTTCTAGGTTCTACCTTATATCTTCAGACCCAGGAGCCAGAGTGTGTTATATGACAAGGCTGAGGAAGGCATTACTTCACAGTATCTGCTGGAGGTGGAAATGAAATCCTGGCACAGTGTTACAGGATGTTATTGACGGCTCTGCAGGCAAGCTGATGACACCCATTGAATTCACCTTGGAAGACCATTTTCTTGCCCTTTTTTCCCCCTCCCCTGGTTTATTTTTTAATTGTATTAGGGTTTTAAAAGAAATATCTATTTCTCCAGCAGGGTGATTCGTGTTTCAGCATCACAGGAGTTCTGTTTCAGGCAAAGAGGGGCTGGGGAGGAATCCACTTTGCATAACTTCACTGTAGCTCATATGTTTGGAGATTTAAATCAAATTTTAGTAGCACAGGAGCCAAGCTCAGCTTCAGTGAAGGATGCTTTATATGGAAAACCTGCTCCATTTTCATGTTGACTTATACTGGGAAAGAAACTAGACAAATACCTCCAGAAAGCATTCATTCAGCCTGATAAAAAAAACAAAAAGCAGAGCTACAATATCATTCTACCAGTCTCCAAACAGTATACATGTTGGTTTTGCAGTGAAGATAGCCTTGCAACCATGATAATTTTCTTCAGGATACTGCAATTACTCCACCTGAAGGTGGTATTAGCTTGGAAAAAGAAGTCCCATAGGTACACATGGGAGAGTCCCTTTCAGAACCATGGTATGGGAAATCTTGCCACCCTCATGGACCTGCTGCTGCTTGGAGAGGCCCTAACAATGGCTGTTATAATTGACATATTAATTATTTGTACATATAACCAATTGCCTTTATTTCTGTGATTCTTTCACAACCCATGGACTGGCAATGAAAATATTCCACACTGAAACATAAAGGAAGTCATCCATTACTTATCTACTTCTCAGAGTTGCCAGTAAGTCTACATAATTCTTCCCCAACTTGACACCTTGGTTTATAGGATGACAGGACTTCTACCATACCAGCCTAAACACATCCAATCTCATCTGTTTTAGGAAGCTAAGTAGGGTCAGACCTGGTCAGTTCCTGGATGGGAGAACAGAAAGAAATACGAGAGATTTCCAGGTAAGGCCAGGAAAATAATTCTGCCTGCAATCCTGGAGAGGCACTGCCAGTCAGAGTTGGCCATACAAGACTAGGTAAACCAATGGTCTGTCTCAGTAAAAGGAACCGGTTATATTCCTATGAAATCCAATATATCTGATGTGCCCCCCCCCCCCCAAATGTGGGGAAGGCTGCTGTACATGGTTTCAGCAGGTCAGGAAACGTTTCAACAGCAGCAGCAGTTAAAATGAGTAGTAATCTCCATTCGTCAAAGACTTAACAATCACAAAACCTTTTATTGCAGCTTGAGCATCAAACCTATTTCCTCTACACCAAAAAGTAAAAAAGCTTTGCCTCTCACCTCCCTCAAAAGCTGGGGGGGGGGGGGTTGTTCAGAGAAACTACACTGCCATAAAAGTTTCAATGTCTTACTCTATAGAGGAATATTTTTACATTCTATTTGGGAGGACGAACACTCCACAGATGAAGCTTGACATGGAATTCAAGAGATAAATTTATTCCCTTCTGTCTAGCATTATGCATTGGGCTTCTTATAAGTATTCTGGAAGAACAGATATGTCACCACCAATCAAGAAATCCCAGTAAGACCTTTTCTAAAACAGTAACAACAACAACCTTGTCTTTTGAATGGCAAATGCAAACTGGCTACTTATTTTCAGAACACTGTTCTTGTTAATATAGTTCCAAGGGGTGGGATAGGCAAAGAATATGAAATGCAGTCCTCATCTAAGGATAGAATGCATCATTAATCAAACAGAGGGGGAGAAGGTGGTAGAGATGGGAGAGGTCCACCATTTGGATTCCCTTCCAAGTAGTTTTTCCGAGTTCTTGTGAAGAGTTCCTGTGCTTTTCCTGAGAGTTATCTGAAACTAACAGAAAGACCTGAGCATCTCAGCCACCTCCCCTGCGAGCCAATTCTCTGAAGCCCATGCTGTCCTTCACTTGCAATTGCTGCCTCTCTGTTTCTCCCATTTAGGAGTAGGAACAGGAAGGGAATGCATATGGAAGGCTCTCTGGACATTCACTAGGTCTCAAAGCATTACCGGAAAGGCATTCCTAATGGAAAAGTACTTGGGACTAGGGAAGAGAGAAAATACCCACTAAATTCTCAGAGATTTAGAGTGTCTCAAAATGAGGAGACACATAAATGAGGAATTCTGAAGACCTGCAAGATTCCTCACCTCCAGCTGAGAGTGAAACGAAGAGCTCTTTGCCTAGCCCTTCAAGCTCTCTGCAATTTGTGCAAAATGTATCCAGTGTAACCTTTCTGTCTGAGAAATAAGGCACTGATATGTGTATCAAGCACAAAAAGGTTGGCTAATTGTTCTAAAAGATGCGATATAATACATATACAAATCTTAAAAAATGTTTTAAGATTCTTAAATAAAACCACAGCCATCCTAGTTTCAGGCACTTTGCACAATTTGTGATTGTAATATCATTTCGTACAAAAATTGGCAAGTTTGTGCATAAAAATGGATAGGTTTTGTGCAAAACATGATTCTTGCCAATAGCAGGACAGGGTAAAATATGCTGGGAAATTCCTCATCACACTGAGAAAAATACCATAATTCCTCAGCTTTGCATGTAGGAAAGAGACGAGAAAGAATTTCAATTCCTACTTGGGACTTCCTAGGTATAATGTTTTGCTAGGGCTTCCAGGTCCTTACTAAAGATCCAGGAGGCCGGAAAAGCTGCAGTTCACAAGGATCGCAGGTGGACATCTCTTCTTTAGATGTCAGAAGAACCATGCCTGAATTGTGTCACTGTTCCTTTTCAGTACCTCTTTGCTCCTTTGTCCTAAAAACCTTTGGACTTGTTTGCCTCCACTGCCATCGGAATCCTTTGTTTACAGCTTCCCAATATGATGCCAAGCAGGATAACATGTTTCACAGATGTTTGCAATCAAAGCCAGGTGGTTCTTCACAGAAACTGGATTCAAGAGCAGAACAGGCAAATGAGGGCCAGGATAGTGAAGCCCAAAACAAGGGGGTGGAGGGAAGGATGTCACATACGAAAAGCCATATTGAAAAACATTAACCAAAGACTACCAAGTAGTATGAAAGCTGCATCTGGGCATAATTTGTTCAGTCGCACTCACTGTGTTAATTCTGGAACAAATATTAAATTAAATAATTGTTGCCGTGGCCCTCATTTCAACCCTCCACCAGTTGCTCAAAATATCTAACAAGGTGGCAGAATAATGACTATGCTGGTTTTAAGTGCATAATTGGAAGCTACAGACCACTGCCTCCATGTATGGTACAGGTGCCCACGTGGAGCAAATGTGCAGCTAAAACGTGACGGCCAGTTATCAAAATAGCCAAACTGTACTGAAATCCTGGTTTAGTGCAGCTGAGCAGAACCATCAGTATTCAGCTTCCCTTTCAGCACTGCCACTTCTGTAATATATATAACTACTCAATTTGCTAATCTTAAATTCCCACAGTTAAAATAAATGTTATTCTGACGGCCATTGTCACAGCATCATTCCATGAGTTAGCTCCATTTGTATATATATTTATGATTGACAGGTATTAACAAAGACACCAGCTGCCTATCTCTCACTGCATGTATCTGTAAGAGACTGGGGTTTAGTCCCATATGGCCTGGCTTTGATAATATATTCTGCTTTTTTTAATGCCAAGACTGGTACCGCAGGATTCACCTGGACTGTTAGCTGAGATGGAATATGTCTTATGAGTTATAATGCCCTAGGTTGGGGACCTACTAAGATTTAGTCCGTTATAATTCTTAATCAAATTAACTGTGAAAGAGGAAAGATAATCAGAATTCAGGTAATTAATTATGGAAATAGTTATGTAAGATTATGTGATTTTAAAAATTACCTGAAAGTGAATCCTCAGTATCATTTGAAATTCAGATGAAGAAGACAAGGGGGGGATACTATTGCCATTATCCCTCACGCTGTGCCCCACTTTTCATCCCAAATAGCAGTTCAGACAGGCTGTAGTTTAACATTTTTGATAAGTGGTATACTTGATGAACATGCCTAACTGTTCCTGAACATATATTGGATGCATCCTGCAGTATCCCCATTTCAGAAATTGAAGGTTGTGGACACTGGTTCTCATTTTGTGTGATTCTTCGGAATGTCGGTTACCAATAAAGGAACTGCCAATATTATCATTTTGTCATGAAATCCTTTGAAGAGCTTGTTGTTAGCACAGCAAGCTGCACCAAGCAGCAGCGAAGTTCACTTGTGGATTCAGCCCCTGGATAGTGGAGTGGTTAGGAAAGAACACGTCTCCCTGTGGAAGGAAATCATACATCAATGCTTCGTATTCTAAGAAAATAAGAAAGTCAGTGCTTATTGGAGAAATATTTTGAAACAGGAAAGATAATAGCAATGGTTGTTCTAGCTTACTAAGGTGGAGATGCAGGGAGCTAGGGCTGCTTCCCTATTTCTCAGGTAGGAAGGAAGGAAGTCTCCTCTTTCTTCTCCCAGGGGGAGTCAGGAAGGAAACGTGAGAAGGAAGGAGGTGCTGTCAAAAGCCCTATCAATCTCAATTGAAGGAAGGTCAGCATAGTCAGAGCAGAAAATGTGGAGTCTAGGAAATCCAAGAATGCTCTTCTCTCTCGGGATAATACTATAAGGTTGTCGAAGAAAACTCTGCTTCTGTCCATGTTAAAGGCATGCATCTTCAAAAAAGCAAGCTGAGTTGCATGCAGCCACCTCTAATTGTTAGTACTCAGTGGTGAATGAATAATTTCTTTTTGCTTAATTCACACTGCTGACCACCCCAGAGACAGTCATGGAGGTCCACAGGACTTCTTCTTTTTTTCAAAATGAGTGGCCAGAGCTATGCTCTGTAAATCATACAGTCTGCTCCTACAGCACATCTATGCACTTTGGATGTATGTACCATGTTTCATTGCATCATATTTAAAAGACTGCACACAGTGTGAGAGAATGCTCAGAATCTGGAATTTTACAGCATGAATACTGTCCTCAAAAATAAGAACCATCAAAAACCCATGAAGGAGGTGAGGGAGGAGAGGTTAGCATCACCAATAACATTGGCAATATCACATGACTTCTCAGAAAAGATCCCCGTGGTCATGAATGATTTCCTTCGACTTGGACATATGTACAGAGCAGGACTGTAGAACATCAGGCTCCCCACGTGCTTTGTAACTCACCCGGCTCTAGACAATTTAAGCAGTGCTGGAGGATTATAACTGTGTTATTCCAAGACATCTGGGGACCAACAATTTCTCTAGCCCTGCAGGAGAGGAATGTAGTTTGGAGGAAGCGTCTTTGGCAGGAAGAAAAGAAATGTCCACATTTGATCAAGTTGTGGAGTTCTAGAGGAGGCTGGCTTGTTCACTGCGAAGCCTTGCTTGTCCTCTTCTTGTACATGAGGATGAGAAGGCACAAATGGGTCTTTGTAAGATCTTTGTTTCTCAAAGAAAAAGGATACTAGTTCTGCGCAGACTGTGGGACGGACATTTTGCACAAATGGCAGAAGCCTTGTTGGATTTCTCATTGGGGAAAATGTTCCTTGTTTCCCTTTAGCTGTAGAAGCAAGGCATCTCCTGAGGTTTGGAAATTCCTCAGCGATGTGTCTCCTTATATTAAGACAACCTAGATTGACAAGAACAAAGACTTTATCTTGTATTGTTCACAACCCTAGTATCAACAATGCAAGTTTTCAGGATCACAGTCAGGGTGGATGTTACAGAAAAGGAAGTTGCCTTCTTATTGAAGTCAGAGTATGAAGGTGGAAGGAGGATGGATAAGGTTGCAGATTTTCTTCAAGCAACATCCTCACATGTACATAACCCTCCTCCATCTATTAATCAATTGCACTGTAGCTAGTGTCAAAGTTAGATTCTATAAAGCATTCAAAATGGATCTGTCTATTTGTTTTTTTTTTAATAAAGTACAAGCGGAAGGAGAACATAAACTGTTCTTTTGACCCTGAGTCTCTGAGCAAAGATTTTGAAAATTCTAGCTGCTTCTGGAAGATAAGTGACACTAAAAGTTTTGTTATCTTTTGAGAACGTAAACAAAGCTTAGTAAGTGCCTTACCAGCACTGTCAGAAAATAGAACAACATTTCTTCTTCTCATTTACAAGCCCTGTGGTGGGATAATGCATTTGCATATGTTTTGAAAATGTCAAACGTAAATATGTGCATTTCTAGCATTGAAGCTACTTGTAGAAAAGTCAAAAGTGATTTTTTTGGAAGGGAAAAGTGAAAGACTCTCATTTTTCCATTAGATGACAACAAGAAATTGGGAAAAAATTTTCTTTTCTTATTTGTTTTAAATGCTTAAATGGCAATTTAGCTTACATATCAATTGTAGAGAACGTGTTTATATCCTTTTATGTTCTGAACCCTTCCTAGATTGCAACATAACCTGCTTGTTTAGATTCAGTCTCTGATGGTCATGCAAATGCAGCAAGATACCCTTTCGGTCAACAATATTAGCAGATAGAAGCTATGGTTTGCAAGCAGATGACCTCAGTTCACTGACTAAGGAGAACCATAAAAATATGGCCCATTAAGACAGAGTTGGTAGGAGAAAGGAGAAAGCAACATAAATAATAACTGCACAACTTTAAGGTGCTATTCACAGGCAGGCCATACATTCCATCTGGGGTAAAAGATATTATTCTTACTAGTGTGTGTTAATTATTGTTAATTATGGATAATTTTTAGATGCTTTTTGACTAGTGGCTATGACTGTATTTTTTTTCATATTGCTTTTTAGAATTTATACTTTTCCCAGTCTTAGCTCTCTCAATAAAAGAGACTTGAATGAGCACTTTGCTATTCAATCCACCTGCTCTAAAGCAGGAATATAATTTATGAAGATATCTACAAGACGATAGAAGATTTTTAAGGTGCAAATAAATTGTCTGAGTTCCACAAATAACCTTGTCGAGCTGTAGAAGATGCATTTTAACTTGGGGTCTATTCTGAGGATTTGGAAAAAGATCTAAGAAGGGGTTGTTTGTAAGGGCCATAACTTAACACTACAATCAACTTCACAGACCCACTCTTGGATTGCTCTACAAAAAACCCACACATGCCAAGAAATTGCTTAGCAACACGGGATGATACGGTGGGGTTATCAAACCAAACCTTTCAAAAGATAATAATAAGGCTGCTACTTTGAAGGGCTCCCATAATCCACAGTCTCCTAACTATAGCACTGCCTCCTCAAATATGGTCTCCTGCAATATAGGTATAATATGGAACAAGGGTTGCACTGTCATAGGCTCTTTGACAATTTCATATATAACGGGTAGGATGTGATCAAAGGGGCAGGCCAAATGTTGGCGAACATGTTCATATGCTGTTGAACTGCACTCTCATAATTCATTAGCACCATATTGGCTAAGGCTGTAAGAAGCTGAAATACAAGTTGCCCACTTTTGGGATCCATTAGGACATTTTAGGTTTGTTCATATGTATGTTTCCATTCTTAAAGCTTCCACAGACTGAAGGTAACTTCAGACAAGTCAGATGGGTTTGGTAATCCTAGGTGAGGGTTTTGCTATTAAAAAATCATGAGGTAATGTGACCGCTGATCATATGCATGAGGAGAGGGCTGTGCACTGTATTTGACAGAATGTTCGCTCCGCCACGGAGCGGAGCTTCTGTGGTGGGGACACTTTGCTCACCCGCCCAGAGAATGGCGTCACAGCTTGATGATGCGACTCCTCAGAGGGAAGGAGGGACAGAGCCTTTAAGAAGGCAGCATCCCTCTCACCTGGCCTCTTCCTTCCTTCGGCCGTGCAAACCTCCCACCCACCGTAAAGGTAAGAATGAGATTAGCTGGTTGCCTATGGAGCCGGATGGGAATTTTTGGCCTGCATCCTAGATTGGCCTGTAGAATGCAGGTGTGTTTTCGCCCATCCCATTCTTACTGCTGGGTGTGGTTATTTAATATATTATTAAAATATTATAATGGATAGTTGAAGTCACATTTTTGGTCACAGCTGCATGTAGTGCGAAGAGAAGAGTTGGGGTGAGTTCATGGAGAACACATGATACAAAAAATATTCCATCTCTCTGTCAGGTGGAGCCAATAGGGCCTCTGAGGAGAGATGGTTTTTCATAAGGGGACCTCCCGGCCAACAGTTCACCTAGGGTCACGAGGCTCGGTGGGCTGAGACGGTGGGGGGTACCCCTATCACAGGACACCTGAAGACATGCTGTACAGTTGACAGCACAATTCAGAAATAGGAGCTCACCCTGCTCTAGAATGGTCCAGAGGTCAAGGCTACACCGGACTTTGAGGAATATCGCACAACGTTAGGCCCCCTTGTAGATGGGAGATTTAGTTTAAATAGTTAATAAAGTTGTGGCCCAAGTTTTAACCCAACAACCTGTGCCTTGCCTCTTTATTTCTGGGCTGGGACGGCAATGGCCAGCATTGACTGAATCAGAGTTATTCGTGCATCTCCATGGCAACCAGAGAGCGTGCAAAGCAAAGGGGTGCTCATGGGGCAAAGCAGACCCCTCCCTTGGCTTTACCTTGCAATGAAGCCCAAGATTTCTGCTCCAATTGGTGAGGTACTGAGGAAGGCTTCTGACAGAGGTAACTGGGCTGTATATCCCATTGCAGCTGCTCTCAGCAGCATCATGCTTAGCTGCAGCTGCAGCACAAAGTGAGGGACTTGCATTGGTGTAGTATATTGGTCTTGCATTCTGAAATCCCCCCCCCCCCCCACTTCTTGTACTTATTATTACTTACATAGCTAGGATTAAGGGTCCGTGTATGGATGGATAAAAGCCTGCATTTTTGTATGGGTTCTGAGCAATTAGCCCGTAACTTTACTTGAGGAAGTTGGGGTCTTTCTCTCCTCCCATCTGGATTCTTTTTTCTTCTGGTGGTGTCACCGCCAGAGTTCACAATAGTTGCCTCTTCTTGTGTGTGTGTGTGTGTGTGTGTGTGTGTGTGTGTGTGTGTGTGTGTTCTATATATGAAAATAGTTTGCATATCCCCACTGCAAGTCACAGTTCTTTATACTTCCTCATTCATAGGGCTTGGGTTTTTCCTGGAAATTTTGATTGCCAGCCATAGAAATGAACCAGCCCGTCCCTGCAGTGGAACAAAACAGGGGACTAAATGACTGAGTAGGCACTCTCATGGACCAAAGTGGGGCAGGCAAGTGGGCAGCCCTGCAGGAATGAAAAACTGAGTTTCCATTGTATGCATTGTATCATCTCCAAGTTTTCCTGCATTCTCAACTCTTTATAAAAACATATCGAGAGGTAGCTGGCACTCTTTTCTATGGCCTAAGCAACCTCTTCAAACCTCTTCTGACGGGATCTGTGATTTGAGATGCCGTTGGCTGCATGTGGCGATTGCCTTAACCTAGTCCAACTCCTTCAACTGAATATGACTTTGTCACCCATATACTGAAGAGAAGGCAAGATGTGTGGCTTTCTTCTTCCTATGTGGTGGGATTGCTCCCTTTTGAAAGCCTCCTGATTCCAAGTTTTCTCTGTTCTGTCAGACACCATGCAGTAATTAATCCATCCACAATCAGCGTGGATACTTTTCCTATTCAAGAAGCATCAGGATCCAATTTTCCAAAAAGGATGTATCGCTTTATTCTGCAGCTTCCTGTATGGAGATCACTCAACGCGAGCCCCTGGCAACACAGAGCTCCTTTTGGAGAAATTCATTTCCATGAATAACATTAAGAATGCTTCCTGTTTGCATTTCATATGCAAAATTTATTGTAAATCAAAACTCATCAAAATTCACGGCCTTGCACTCTGTTATTTATTGTTTATAGAAAAAGTTAATAAAATATTTTAATGGAATTTGCCTCTAGGTAACATGATAATAAAGCAGATATAGCAGCAAATGATTTATTATTCTTTCTTTTTTTTGCCTCAAATGGCAAGGTGTAATGTATAACTGATTTCAAGGCAGCTTTCTCTAAGTTCAGTGGTTCTCTGGCTGTGGAACCGGATGTTGGGAGTTCAAATCCCCACTGTGCCTCCTTAACAGGGGCTGGACTCGATGATCCATAAGATCCCTTCCAGCTCTGCAGTTCTAAGATTATGATTATGATGTGATAGTGGACTAAAAGTCCCAGAATCCTTCACCATCAGCTCTGTGCCTCCTCATGGCAGTAAGCCAAAGTAGAAGGGAGATCAGCAAAAACTGGCCGCTCCCCTTAGTAATTACATGCAGCATTAAGGAATGGGGGGGGGGGGAAATACTTGTTAAATTTCTCATTTTTGTCAACGTAGGCTGTCTCCACAGGTAAAACACCTTGGCATGGAATTTTAAGGCCCTCACCATTCTTTGCTTACAACTGAGAGACAAAGCCCTCCTTGTTTTCCTTTGTCAAAGTCTCCGTAATTTTCATAAAATGAATATAATGTCTTTTCCCTCTCAGAAGCAAAACATCTAGACATTAATGAACACAGAAAGGCTGGCAATTGTGCACATTGCACCTATCTGCTTTAAAAAGAGAAAGGATCCATTTCCCACAAAACACTGCTTTCGCCAATCTGAGAATTCTATTAAGGCTGCCAGGAAACCTTTGCCTTCCTCACAAGAACATTTACCGATTTTTGTGTACAAGGACACAATCAGCAAGGATTTCTACCCCTTCTGGCAACTTTGAAAAAGTTTTGCCGACCTGCATTCTGTAAGAGGATCCTAAGAGGAGAGAATTACAGACAGCTCCATTTATGTTTCTGAGGAGCATATGGTTTCTCATTGTTCAACTTCAGTTTCATTTTCTGAAAAAGTTAATATTGTTCATCCATTCTCCTTTGTACTCTGTTCTCAGTGGCTCTGTCCATTTAAATAGCTGTTTATTTCAATGGGCTGCAAGCATCACAGCAAATTGTATTGTCCTTCTGAAATGAGCTACGGATTGCATGGGTTGTTTAATTAACCAAAGGAGGACTCTAGCTTGCTATTTCCTATTCTACTCAACATTGTTGGAGCCGCAGCTGAGCAACGCTTCAGCAGTGTGGCTCGTCTTTGCCTACCACCCTGGATATCGTGAGACTCCTTGTCCCTGGAGAACAACTCGGGAGTAGAGGGGGGGAACGATATGCTATTTAAGGGCCGTTCCCCCCTCGCTCCTCCTTCTTCCTTTGCTGGCAACCACCCCGCCCGCCCTATATTCTAGTGTGAGTTAGTCTGGTCGCCTTTGGGGCCGGATAGGAATTTTTGACCCGTATCCTGATTGGCCTTTGGCTGTGGGGATTTTTCACCTATCCCACACTGGAAAAGGTGCACTGGCATGTTTACGGGTGGATTTTCGGTTCACACTGGTGGGTAGTGAGGATAATACAGGTTTTGGTGAGTCCCCATAGCAATCTCAAGTAAGGTATAGCTCATCTGAACTCCCAGCGCTGTGGATCATGCGATTACAGTGCTGGGGGGGGGAAGATGCGCTGGGGCCACACCCGGACAAACAGTCAACAAGGCGAAGGTGGCTTGAGGCCCGGGGGTGGTCAAATTGGGGCCGGCCGGGTTCTCGCTGTCTTTACAACCATGAAAACTTGGGGCCAGGGACTCACCCATTTGTTGCTTAAGGGGTCCTTTGAGACCTCTGTGCTTAAACCTGATTCCGCACTACAGCAGGACCCCCCTTTGCCAAAGGATGGCAACAATGATTAATTTAATAAAGCGTGGTCCGTGTTTAATCCATAATTTGATCTCACGTCCTTTATTCCAGGGTAGGGCGGGCAATGAGATTTGACAGAAGCATCATCTGACTTTAATTCTTAATTACACATTGCGCCTCAATTTTCATATTTGTAAGTGAAAGAAGCGACATTATTCCATTCCACTTCATTGTATGGGAAAGAAGCTGCATTATGACAAGCTTAAGGGTCATGTGTCAGAAGACCTGTGGGACTCTTTTTCATAATTCATGTAGGTCGGGGAGTGATGATTGGGAGAAGAGAGTTTCAGCCAATGAGATTTAATTAGTGAACTCATTAGATATACTGTAATGTTGTTATGTTCTGTGCCATCAAGTCAGAACTGACTTATAGCGACTTTAAAAGGGTTTTCAAGGTAAGTGAGATATTTAAGGAGTGGTTTTACCAGTTCCACACCCCCAGTGAATTTCCATCGCTGAGTGACGATTCAAATGCAGATCTCCTGAGTCCTAGTCCATCACTCTATCTACTACAATACACTGGGTATCCTGAGATATAATGCAAACAGATCCTTATTCTATCCTTTAGCTCCTCCCACAAAGGAAAATGCTGAAAATACAGAGTGATTGCATTTGTCCACTTCTCTTTTCCCACCTCCTCTAAGGGTGTGATCTTCCCCACCCTTCACTCATTACAGAAGTGTCTTAGCTCTGCTTCTAAAAGCAGCAGCGCAGGAAGGCAACAGGCCCAATCCAGTCAGAAGAAGCCTTCTCCCACCCAAGGCATGGCACCACTTCCTCTGCAGGCTTTAAGGAACTGGAACACTTCCTCTTTTTACAGATGCTGCTGGGGGTGTGTGTGATTTGATCACATGTCTCCTGCCAGCCGGTTTAGAGACATGGGCTGCTTTTTAACTTACCTGTTTCAAGATCGTTGGCTAGTTGTTCTATCTTCTAGTGCTGTGCTGAAAATTGCCCCCATGATAATGTCGACCATTCTCAGTCAATTTGATAGAGAGAAAAATCCCCTCAAAAAGAGAATTTTAAAGGAGAGGAAATTTTGAAGAAATTTTCATTGGGATGGTTTTTTATTTTTTTAATTTTTATTTGTTTTATTATATGCCACCTTTCTCCAGATAAGGGGACTCAAAATAGCTCACAGTATTAAAAGGAATAGAATTTAAAACATAATGTGTTAAATTGGATAAAACAATTAAACTATATGCACTGGCAATGGGACCGACAGGAGGGCCTCCTCTGATGACCTTAAGCACTGAGAAGGCTCATATGGGGAGATACGGTCCTTCAGGTAGCCTGGACCCAAGTTGTATAGGGCTTTATAGGTAATGACCAGCACTTTGAATTGGGCCCATTAACAGGACTGGCACCAGTGAAGTTTTTGTAACAGGTCCAGGAGTTCTTGTGCTCACCTAACTTAACAGATGTCTGAGGAGGAGCATGTCTGCACATCTGACTTTTTCACCATACAGTTATCTCTGTGGCAGCTTGCAACCTCCTCCCCCGGTTTCTCACATTTCAATTAAAACCCAAGGAAAAATGTCATTAAGGGAACTCCTTCCACCAGGTTTTTCCAGGTAAGAGACAACAAATAGCAAGAAAAGCTGCAGAATAGTGATGGAATACAAAACAGAAAGCAAAAATAAATCTAGCACCTTTAAACATATAGCCAACAGATATTCTGAAAGACTCTGAGAACGAGGAAAGAAAAATAGAAGCCTCTTTCACAGGGAAATAAAGCTTTGGGGAAATTGAAGGACACAGTGCTAGGGCGCAACACTAGTTTCAGCTTTATTCTCGGAGCTGGACACAACACTGCCCTTCACGTACTCACAATGGGGCCATAGGGGAGGAGCTGTATTGTACGTAAGTATCTTCAAGAGAGGAAAAATATACCTGAGGCACACCCATTTCTTTCAAAACAACCCACAGTTTCCCATGATCCCACACAGTCAAAGACTTTGCTGTAGTCTATAAAGAACAGCTTGATCTTCTTCTGAAATTCTTTGGTGCACTCCAGTAGCCAGCAGATATTTGCAATATGATCTCAAGTGCCTCTTCCTTTTTGGAATCCAGCTTGAAGGACCAGGCATTTCTCATTCCATATAAGATAAAAGCCTTTGTTGGAAACACCTTGAGCATCACTTTGCTTCCACAAAAAATTAAAACAATGGTCCTGTAGTTACCACACTCCTTTCTTGGGAACTGGAATGTATATTGCATATGGCCAGCTTCCCCCCCCCCCCCCCCGATATTTGTTGGCATATTCTTGTTACGATTTTGACAGATTCTGTCTCTGTGGCTTAAAATAGTTCCATTGGTATTTCATCTACCCCTGGTGATTTATTTCTTCCTAGTGCTTTCACTTCACTTCATCCAATCTTAAATGACCCCATTTAGCCCAATCCCGCCTCCTTCATTTTGGCCGTCTAGCCAAGCCCTCGGATTTTCTTTGTTTTACTCTCCTAGAAACATAAGACCAATTTACAAAATGATTTACAAAATTTCTGGACCACTAGGCAGAAGGACTGGGTGTGTGCGTGCCTAATTCCTTGCACCATCATCACAGTGCTGTAGAATGACACTAGGTGGAAGGGCATTGCAGAGGCAGCAAAACAATAGCTAAGCTGTTGCCATTGTTGCCCTTTGCAGCAACAGTGCAAAAAAGGTGGGGAAGGGAGAACAGAGCTGTGCTACCACCGCTGGTACTGGTAACCCTCTCCTCTGAGTAATTGATGGAGAATTTTTCTTCCCCTGGAAGAATTTGGTAAAATGCTTCTTTCAGTTTCTGTTCCCATAAATAGGACAGATAATGTCAAAGGTCATTTTTGCATAGCTCTCATAATCACATGTTAAAGATCCATCAGCAACATCCATGTCCCGTTATTAATGCCCATAACAAGAAGGCATTAAGCTTTATTTGTGACATGCAAGGCGCATCCAGATCCCTTCAGGTTCTAAGGGGCCTGCTTAATGGCCATGATCTCAGCAACTTTTGTGACACCAAGAATTTGGGAATATCCCAGCTAGGCCACATCTCATTGGATTTACAGACGACCCAGGCTGCAACATTGTTAAAGGGCCAAGAAAGTTTCCTCATTAGAGAAAAGTTGTGTCTGAGTAGTTTTACTGCTGTTATCTTCCCTTTGCCTCTTTGGTGACAGCTAACTTTATACTACCATGATGACCTGATAACCTAGATTGATTTCTTGTTATGGATCTTGACTTGAATGATTCAGAGGTCAACAGCGTGTTACTATTTTAATGCTACTAACAGCGAGAATCTTAAGGGGGGAGGCAAGTTATTTGAGAGGAAATCTGGAAGAATAATCAGCCTTACTCTACGCCTTGATGGCTAAGACCTAGAGTGCAGAATTATATCGGAGGAAAAGAACAATTATAGATAAGTGAAAGAAATCAATATGGAGTTTTTGTGTGGTTTACTCAAAATGTCAGTGTCCAGAAAGGGAAAACCGAATGTGCCATTTCTAGCACAGCTTACAGTTTTCTCCTTTTCTTCACATCCCTATCCATTCCAACCCTCTGGCCCCCTTGCAACTTTTCTGAGATGGAAAAGGGTTGTTCCAATGACCATTTTAAAGATTAAAAACTAATTGTGAAAAAGGACTTAAACTTCCTCCCACTAGACACGTGCTAGAAGAAAATCTAACTTGGATGAGGAACGTTGATTTTTATCAAAACCAGCCAACTGTTTAATCACCCTGAAACACATTTTTTAAAAAGAACTCCATTTTATCCTTTCCCACCTACCAGCATCAAGGAAGGCTAGAAGCACTTGACAGAGCACAGAAATGACATTCAGGAGGGCTGGACTGAGCTCTTGTATTCCACAGCGATTCATATAGAGAATTGTCCTCATGTACAGGATGCTGGATTACAGTCAATCATTTTTATCTGTGGATATCCGCTGTGGTCTGCACTACTGGAGATTCTTGATATCCCATCAGAGGTGAGGAGGGGAGATCTCTCTGACTCCTCCTGTCCATCAAAGACGTTCTCAACCGAATCTCTTTCTCAGAATGGCATTGCCTCTTACAAAGGATATGAGAATGTTGCTGAAAATCTTAGACTCGTGAGCTTCCTTCTGTGGTGTTGTTCAACATTTCTGATGTCCTGATTTCTGTATAAGTTTTGCCATTCTCCCTTTGTGTCACCTCCTGAATGATGGTTGTCATGAGATGAGGAGAGGAGTACCTCGGTTTGAATCGGAGGTGAGCAAAGTGTGGCCAGTGGACTACCTGGATCCCAAGGCGTCCAAGCACAGTGTCCAGCACCTCTGTGACTCCAATACCCCATACCTCTCCCTCATTAAAAAAAAAAAGATTCAAAAATTACAATTCAGTTTTTAAAACGTTCAGAAATTACAACTCAAAGATTCCCCCAGCTAATATAGCCAAGGAATTGTGGATATTTAATCTAAAAAATAACTTCAGCCGGCGCTAGGCTGAAGCTGTATTTGGCCATAGTGCCCAACAGCAGCTGATCCATCCAAACCTTGCCTTCAGCCTCAGGGTGCAACAGACTCCATTGCACTTGTGGTCTGCATTTGTTTTGTTGCGAATAATTGGAAGAGATGGACTTTGTTCATGTCATTCACTACTAGCAAATAAGCAAATGCCAGGAATGAATTCCAAATGTCATGTGTCATTCATTTGTATTTGTTACTCCTTTTTTCATTTCTCCCGATAGAGATGTTAAAATTAGTTTGTCCTGATTTTGTTTCACTCTGCATTTTCTTCCTATCCTTCTTTGGTACTGAGTTACAGATTTTCCCCATACTGAAATTCCACATGCATTTTTACCTATTTCGTTCGACCTCAACATTTATTTATGGTTGTTGTGGATTTTTTGGGCTGTTTGGCCGTGTTCTGGAGGTTTTTCTTCCTAACTTTTCACTAGTCTCTGTGGCTGGCATCTTCAGAGGACAGGAGCTAGAACTCTTGTCTGTGTTCTGATGTAGTGTGTGGGATTGTTGAGTATTTGTAGCTGTGGGATCAGGTGATCACTGCACACAAAGACTAGCTACTGTATTTTTCCGTGTATAAAATGACACTTTTTCCTAAAATAATTAGAGGAAAAATTGAGGGTCATTTTATACACGGAAGGCAGCAGCAGGAGACAGAGACTGAAGCAAAGAAGCAGCTGCGCTGGGCCGCCTCTCGCTGCTGCCCATTGACTGCTCCTCCATCTCCGGCAAGGGTAAAAATTAAGGGGTCGTCCTATACATTGGGGGGTCATATACACGGAGAAATACGGTAACAACACCCATCAATCACAGTGACAGATCATCTCCCCCCTTATCGCAACAAAACACCCATCACAAAAACACCCTGATCACAGGAAATACCCAATCTCCTGAAAAGAACAAAAACCTGATCCCAACAACCATTGGATCCTGGCCATGAAAGCCTTCAAGAACACATTCAACATTTATTTACCCATTTTATCAAATGCCTGAATCTTCCTCATTGACTAATGTAAACTTGTGAACAATTTTTCCTTATACACATTTTGGGCATTCACATTTTTGAAAGTGAGCATTGTTTTGTGCACACACTATTTTTTTCACAGGCCCCATGAGTTTCAGAAGTACACATATGTTCAAATGCAAGATGCATTTCTTTGGGAAACATGACTCAGGAGGTGACTCAGCTTTTCTCGAGACTGTCAGGTCCAATACAATTCTTTCTCATCCTTGCTAGGCATCATTGTATCACATTGAACATACCAAATTTCACCTGCTTTCAGAAGGCAATCGGGGGCAGACCCAGTTAGGACTTGAATGGCAGACGATCAAGGAATATCTTCGATCTCCAGTCCTGGGGGGAAAAGAATGTAAATCTCTCACATTGTTCTCGTAGGTAAGAATGAAAAGTTTAAGAGCTTTCTTCTCATTGGGCGAGATTAAAAGAGCCTCCTTCCCCCCTCCATTTTCATATTCAGGACTAAATTTGCCAAATCGCTTTTTGCACAAAAAGTGTACTTTGTACTAAAACCTTGCATTAATGTTAATGCAAATCAAAACCTTTTTGCACAACCTCTCCTTTTTTCCCCCCTGCTGGTGCAGAAAACAAAAGCTGGCCTATCTTATGCAGGTATAAGAGACCCTAGAGAGCACTGAGATTCAGAAGTGACAGTGCGAAACTAGACAAATTAAGGATCTCACTCAGTATATAGAGCTTCCTATGGGCTCTGTTCCTAACCAACAGAAGTCAAACTGGGGTTAAGAGTCCAAGAGACATGGTGAACAATGTCCTGTTAAACTCATTTTTCCTTTCAACCCCTATTGATGTTCACAAAGGGCAAAACCAAAGACAAAGACACAACAAAACCAAACCCCAAGGGGGGTTTCTTAAGGTACTGGAAATTGAAAGACAAGTACACTGATTTTCCTAAGCCTTGGGAGAAAAATGCTCTTCAGACTCAAAGTAAGCTCTGAGGAAGGTTCCTCACTCATCCTAAGAGACACACGAATGTTCTTATGCATTCTGCTAAATAAGCCCCATCCTCTCTGTCTTGAGTTTATGATGATATTTTGAAATAAAGACAACTTCCTACAAGATACCTTGGGTATATACAATGCCAATATGAATACATGGCAATGCTCTCAGCATGGAAAGACAATTAATGCATTTTCTCAGTAAACAAAGTGTAGATAGTACTGAGGTTAAGCTTTTTGGGCTTTTTAGATTGCCTTTTCATTTGTGTTTATGGCTGTAGTCCTATGGCCCCCGAGAGGATGAGCCAAGGCTATGAGATGCAACACATCTGCCTCTAGGCATATCAAGAGGCTTACCAAGAAGATGGCAATGGCCAGAGAAACAGGGTGGACAAAAAACCCTTCACTGGCAGTCATGGAAGAAAGGATGGATTGTTATGCCAGGCCCAAAACAGGAGGATCGCCACATTCACTGAATCAATATCCGTGGTTTCACTTACCCGCAGTTTGCCACAGCCATATATACAAGAGCATCCCCTTGTGGCCTTTGTCCTGTTCCTTGTATTTCTTATATAAGGGTTCCCTTGTATCCACAGGTTCAGGCACACACAGTAGAATGTAGAACCAATCCCCCACACATATGGGGCTCCTACTCTAGGTATTGTTCTGATTTGGATTAATAGGAAGCAAAACTAGAAAGAGGAGAAGGAGGATATGAAGCTCGGAGCATGATCACACCTGTACCTTCTGCACTGCCAGCATGGGACCAGCATACTTTTTGGATTTGGTAGAAGCTCCACTAAAGGTTTCTTCCCTGTCTAGTACTGCGGGATTACTCTGCCCATCCCTTCAAGATTAAGTAGAAGCTGTAGTTCATGCTAGTTCACTAGAAAAAACAGAGCCTGCAGGATGTACAGCCAAAAGAAAAGACAAGAGAAGAAGAAGAAGAAGAAGAAGAAGAAGAAGAAGAAGAATTTTGAACAAGTGTTAGAAACAGTCATTTGCTCAAAATAATATTTCCATGTTGAGCTACTGTTATGAGCAGACGAGCCAGCTGGATAAAAACAGACTGGAACCCGAAGAGAAGGGACAGGGTCTGGAACCAGACTGTGATAGTCATGCAAGATCAGTTTTGGTCTGATAGGGAAAAAGTGCATTAAAAACAAAATTTAATACATAGCAGTAAAAGACAAACAAGTCTCAAACAATAAGCTTCCTTTCAACAATAGATCAAGTGACATGCCAAAGAACAATACATCGTAAGTCTAGCCTCTCCTGGCAAGTAGTTCGAGTCTACAAGCAGCCAGTGAAAAGTCTTGCCATCATTTTACCATCATATATCCCTCTGATGGTGGTGAGTCCTAGGGAATAGCCTCTCTGAGAAGTCTTAAAATATGAGCATGCTTGTACCATATGTACACTGATCTATCTATCTATCTATCTATCTATCTATCTATCTATCTATCTATCTATCTATCTATCTATCTATCTATCTATCTATCTATCTATCTATCTATCTATCTATCTATCTATCTATCTATCCGTCTGTGTCTGTCTGTCTGTCTGTCTGTCTGTCTGTCTGTGCATACAATTACAGTGCAAACAGTAGTTTACATTCCGATGCCCCTCCCATTCCAGTTCTGAAGCTCCCTAGGCCTTCTTTTAGGCCTGGGAAAACCTCAAGGAGCCTTGGGATGGGGAGGAGCCTTTAATATTCAGAAATCACCACTGGACTGCTGGCAATGGTCCTGATCCCAGCGGGGGTGATCCAGTGGTTATTTTTGGATATTAAAGGTGTCTCCTCTACCATTCTGAGGCTCCCAAAGGCTTCCCAGGTCAAAAAGGAGCCCTGGGGAGCCTCAGAAGCTGAAATGAGGGTTGGCTAGGAAGGTTTCAATTAATTTAAATTAAATATTACCATTGCAGGATGATGATATAATCCTACTTGTATGCTGTAAAGTTACTGAAGAAGATTTCAGCCACTGTGAGGTTTTAGGTGTAAGTTTTCACTCTGGAATATTTCCATTTCCACTTTCTCTCTACTATGTATTACTTATTCTCTCACACACACATTCTGCATTAATATAAATCATCTTATTAAGCTACATTGTTTCATAGAAAAAGGAGAACTACCACTTTGCTCATAATTCCCTGCCTAGAAAATAGTGACAAACCCGTCACAGATAATGACCAAACATGGCAAGGAAATGAACAGAACATCTATAAGTAGCTCATGACCGCAGTGGGTGGGAGTGTCCCAAATTTTGCAGGGTGGTGGCGGTGGCATGCCCCCTACTGAGTCCATAAGCCACATCCTTGGAAGGTGACTTTGAAATGTTGAGATATAAACGGAAATAATTTGACCTTTGACAGATTGCTTGCCTATGTAATGTTTGCGAAGTTACTGCAAATGTCAAGCCTAATCAGCCATGGAAGGGGCAAAAAATAGCTAAGTTGATACAGTTAACCTGAACAGTACCCTGGTAGCAAGACAGGTGTTGTGTGCAGAGGTGAGGGGCTCCATGACGGATTCTATTTGGGTGAGAGTGCAGCAAGACCTAGAAAGAACCCAAGTTCCCCTCTTTGTTCCACCCAGAGTCAGCCTGAAATCGCTCATAGATATCAGGAGAGAAGGGCTCTGCCTTACGAGCTCTTCAACGTGCTAGTTGTCTATGAGGAGGCATGGTCTTTCTGGCACAGAAACACCTCCAGTGATGTAACTCGCCTCTTGCAGTAGAACAGCCCAGACATACCTTACTCATTTCCACAAGAACGTGGCTAGGTTGAAGGCAGCAAGCTCTCCCGAAAGAGCATCGTAACTGGCAAGAACAAGATGTCTGTGTTTGTTTCTGATATCCAAGCTTGTTGCTTCCTCTAGGAGTGGTATGAAATTGTAATCAAGGTGACCCTAGGTCAGTTGTACGGGTGCTCTCTGTGAGTACATGCACAGGTTTTATGCATTTCAGTGACTAAGGCAACCTGTCTACACAGCCACTGGGTTTCACTTATTTATTGCAAAAAAAACCCTAATATGTTCTGGTTTCTTTTAATACTAGGCTTACACCTTAACAAGGAGAGTGTTACGAAATATTAAAGCAATCCCTTTTACCTATGCACATGTAAACAGAAATGTCTTAAAAGCAGAGTAGCTCCCAGCTGTGAAATCAGAATGTAACCAGTGCATACTGATTTATGTAGAAGCGGGGTGCATGATTTCTCAGGTCTGCTCTCTTCCTTCTCCATATCCTGTTAGCTAATTAGGACTGACCTTCCTTCATCCACTCACAGATGTTCACCATGGTGTACATTTTTATTATCTCCACAGTTCAAAGATGATTGATAGACCCGGTTTGCATTTTTCTTCAACTGGTAGGTAGGAACAGAGAGAGAACTGGGGAGTGGGAAGAGGGAGAGAGTGAGGGAGAGTGGGTTGTAACAACTTACACTGAAATATATGACAATACAGTTAGCTACAACTTTAAAGGCTGTAGGTCAACGTATATAGACACATGGCTTCGAATTTAATGTGGACTCTTGTTTCATGAAGATATGGGCTATCAAGGCATATTGTTGTCCAAGCTGACACAGGTCCCAGACAGGCATGACAGAAATGCAAAATAATGAAAGTAAAACAGGCCACAACTTCACTGATGACAAACACAGTCCCACAGTAAGTCGGGGCAGTTACTTAACAACAACAAAAAATACAAATGTATGCAATTTATGGTATGTTGTATCTTTTGCTTTCCTGTCACTGGAAAGAAAGCAGCAGGTTCTTCTTTCTTGTTTTCTCCTTTTTGAATTATTGTAAACTCCAGTACAGTAAATATCCACAATGGAAAATGGAACTCTCTCCCTGTGTTCTGTAAAAAAGGGTCTGGATACCAGCATTACCTTGAACTGGACTTTTTTTTTATTTTCCTGGGAGGGAAAGATGAAGGCACTGTTGTTGGCTGGCATTTCAGGCAGCTGACATCCTCCATTACCTGGAAAGATGTATGTTCTCCAAATTAAGTCTGTCTTGGCCCCAGTTTAATGCATAGGTCTATGGATAATATAGAAGTTTGTTGTTTATTACAGCAAATATTGTATACAGCCTTGTGTGCCTATAAATGTGCTTATTCATCTGTGATTGTGTTTTATGTATTGTACATTGTATTTTGTGCATTTACTAGGGTTGGGCACTGGCCCCTGACTTGGTCTATGTCTGAACAAAGGCACACAGAATGAGACTCAAATCATCCTTTACTCTTTTGGGAATATATTCGCTTGAGCCACGGCCATGGCCATGTCCCTGCCTGTATTAGTCCATTCCCAAATGTCCGGGAAAAGACCATTCCTGTGAATGGGGAAACGCAAGTGGTTATAATGGAAGGAAGTATACACCGCATCATCAGAATTATTTCTGGAAGAATTATTTGTCCACCTCCAGCCCAGAGAACACAAGAAAAAGAGAAAGGGAAGAAAGCTATTGTGAACTTTGGCAACGATACTGCTATAACAACAAAAGAGAAAGTAGGCAGGTGGGTGGGAGGGAGATGAAGACAGACCCTAAGTCCTAAAGTGAAGTGCTGACGTACCTGCTCAAAAGTTGTAAAGAACATGGGCATTCGTCCACATTCACACACACACACACTAAGTCCTTGTTGTGCAATAAGTCATAATAGCTAAATTTAGAAGAAGAAAAATAAAATAAGAGAATGCAATGCTGAGGTTCTATGTGCTATGCTGATGCAAATCCTTAACCTCACACTGGAACTAAGCCAAATGCCACTGAGAGCAGGTGCAATGGAATATACAGCCCAGCTATCTCAGTGAGAGACACCACCACCCCTTCTGTCTTAGCAATTGCACTGAGCAGGAGAGGTCTTGGGGTTCACTGGAGAATGAAGCCATCAGTCTCTTCTGTTGGTGCTAGCTCAGTGTCTTCCTTATACAATACTGATACTTTCAGAGGATACAGTAACAAGCTGGATGGAACAATGGTCTGACTTCATGTACAGAAACAGCCTATGTTCCTATGTACGTATTTGTGTCTACAGTAGACCTGGGAATATCGGCACCACAGATACCTGGGACATTTGGACCCTCCCCCCATAATCAGAGCCGGTCCATGGCCGTCATCCTTTGCGATGTGCCAATCACAGAAGTAGCCTGACTGTGCTTCCCCACCTCTCTGCACTGCTGACCAATCAATCAGCAGCTGAGTGGGGAGACTCATCATACCACCTCCCCGCCAGAGTGGTCTGTTGTCTAGGGAGGCAGGGAAGTGCCAGGCAGGCTACCTCCGTGACTGGTGTATCACAAATGACAAGGGCTGTGTGCCCTGTGCAGCAACCAGTAAGTAGATTGGCCAGTTCTGGGGGGAGGATCCAAATCTCCCAGGCACCTGTGGTGTTGATATTCGTATTCGTCTCCCCTGGGAGACAAATACGAATATCCCATGTCTAGTCAACAGCCTTTAATATTATGTTGGTGTCCAAGTTACCAATGTGATTATTGAGATACATGTGTAGACTATATTTAGCTTGAAGAAGTAAAGGTTAAGCTGTACGGTGACCATTTGAAGATATGTTAAGGGCAATCACATCAAAGATGGAGCAAACTTGTTTGCTGCTGCTCCAGAAGGTAGGACTTGAGCCATTGGATTTGAATGACAAGAAATGAGATTTTGACTAAAGATTAGGAAGAATTTCCTCGCAGTTTGACAGTGGACTATTTCAGAAGGAGAGATTGGATGATCATCTGTGAGGGATGCTTGAATTGTTCAGTTCCACTAGGAGAGAACTTGAGTACTTGATCCTTGTGGTCTTTTGCAACTTTACAGTTCTGTGATTTATAGTATTAGCTTGGTAATGTTAACAGTCTTGTAATATTATTGTTTTTGGACTGCAGTTTGAATGTTGATACAGAAATCATAATGCTTTGTCTAAAGCTGTGTAGTACATGAATGAAGTCTAATTTGAACCAGAGATCCATAGCTAACTATTATATCATATTCCACAGCTACATAGTAAGGTGGTTTTTGGGGGTGGGGACAGAGAGAGGAAATCCTTATTAGTATAATACACACAGTGAAGAAACCTGGTACTGATTATTCAGATTTGTAAATCAGCAATTAGGAGTACACCTCCATGGATTCCGAGAAGGATTCCAAGACTCCATTGATTCGAGTAATCATTTAACTTAAACAAATATATATCTTTGGCAACCTGTTTCAATCAGAAGGCAATTTACTAAGTCATATCACAAGAATGTGGCAGTATCCATGCTGTGTATACAGAAGTCACAAAATCAAAATAAGCTAAGGACCTCAGTCAGCAAAAGCAACTCGGTATTTCCTTTTGGACCATTCAGCCTCAAAGCCTTAAACAAGGCAAATGGAGCATGCGATCCAATTCCACTGCATGGTGCTAATGAATATAAATTATTTTCTTCTAAATTTTATACATGTCAAACTCAACTAACACAGCTGCTATGTAATGGAGCCAGGTGCACAGGGCACACCTTATATGCATACAAAGGAAAGAATCGCTATGTTAGCAGTTCATCACTTGCAAAAGCATGAATAGGAAGGAAGGAAGGAAGGAAGGAAGGAAGGAAGGAAGGAAGGAAGGAAGGAAGGAAGGAAGGAAGGAAGGAAGGAAGGAAGGAAGGAAGGAAGGAAGGAAGGAAGGAAGGAAGGAAAATCTGCTAGATTTGAATCTAGCGTTGAATGGCCGGCATCACATCAAAGGTAGCTGCAACCTTGAAATTCCCTGGAGATAAAAAGTGCTGGGAGGAATCTGAATGCAAATATACAAAGGACAGAAGGGGTGCCATTTGTACATGGTGCCAATCTCTGCCTCCGTGTGCCCCCATTTTATTAGCTAATTGTCCCAAAGGATTGTTAGAGGGGAAGGGGCAGAGACAGCTAGGCACTCAAGAATGAATAAGGTAAGCATCAATATATGGTGGATAGAGAAGGAAGAAAACTACCACCCCTTACTTTCTGGTGTGTTTTTCTTTGACTTTGCTCTAATGTGAGTGGATACACATGCCTCAGGTCAAAATCTGGCTTATCCATTATTTGCTTTGATGAAATGAGTATACTCAAGATCTTGGTTATTTAAATAAAAGACAAAAGGACCTTAGCTGGGAAAGTAAGGTAAAGGTAAAGGTTCCCCTTGACATTTAGTCCAGTCGTGTCCGACTCTAGGGGGCGGTGCTCATCCCTGTTTCCAAGCCATAGAGCCAGCGTTTGTCCGAAGACAGTTTCCGTGGTCACGTGACCAGTGCGACTAGACACGGAACGCCGTTACCTTCCCACCGAGGTGGTACCTATTTATCTACTCACATTTTTACATGCTTTTGAACTGCTAGGTTGGCAGGAGCTGGGACAAGCGACGGGAGCTCACTCCGTCACATGGATTCAATCTTACGACTGCTGGTCTTCTGACCTTGCGGCACAGAGGCTTCTGCAGTTTAACCCACAGTGCCACCACGTCCCTCGCAGTGCCACCACGTCCCTAGCTGGGAAAGTACAGGTCCCCTAATAACTGCACAGAACCAGGTGGCAAACAAGGGCCTGGCATATGAGTGAAGATATTGTTGGGTATTCCCCCTTCTTTACATAAAGCCCTGTGAATGGACAAAGTTCAGCAAGGCTATCATTTGTACCCTTCAGAACTGGGCCTGATCAGGAATATCCTATCAACCTGAGATTCACAAAAGGTATCCTTTTGCAGTCTGAAATAATCAGAGCTTGGGTGTGTGTGTTATTTTTGGGGACTACATCTCCCATAGTCCACAGCCATGATGGCCAGAATCTAGGGGTTTCTGAGAACAACAGTATCCAAAAAAATATTTTTTTTCAAGTTCTTGAAATGGTACAATCCAGATACAAATTTTAGGTGGAAAAAGGAGTCATTTATTTCTCCCAGAACTGCCCCTCTTTTGTTCTCATTCCACCACCACCCCAAAAAAGGAAGAGGAAGAGGTACCCATTCCACCTTTGCCACTATCTGCAGAACGGTGATGTGTGGAATGGAAAAGCAGAGAGAGGAAGGTACAGTGTGGGGAGCGGGGGGCGATTCCACCCAGTCTGCCTAGATATGTGTGTGTAAAGATAACAGGTATGTACGTTGTATAGCTGTGGAGGTCTGACTGGTACATAGGTGGAGTGCTAGAATGATTGGCGGATGGCTGATGGGATGTTGGGTGCAGGGCTGCATGCTGACTTGGGTGAGTCCAGAATGAGAAGGATTGTTATATGAAGTGTAATTAGAGAGACAACCAGTAGGCCCGGAAGTCTGTTTTGGATGGCCCGGAGAGAAGTCTTTTGAGATGTATTGTGTGGAGTCTGTAGGAACAGTTGATTTTGATTTTGGACATAGGAGAGTTCCTAAATAAAACTCTCCTCATTATTTATTATTGAGTGTAACTTTAAAAATATATATTTAGTAGTCAAGAAATGGAGAATGTAACACCCACATCTATGCAGGCTATGCAGAACCAGAAGATAAAGCTGGATTTTTCACTAAAGGAGACCTTTTCATTCAACGATCAGATAAAATATAAATATCACGATGGCACTGGCTGGGTAGGTGGCACTTTGGAAAGGTTTGCGAGCAGTTGTGGGCTGTGGCGCCTCCAAGCATCAATGAAGAGTGTTCTTACATCTTGCTCACCTATGGACATACGGGGCATGATGTCAGATCCAGAAGAGGGAGGAAAACAAGAAACAGAAAAAGCAGGGAAAAATCTAGAAACGGGAGGAGGAGCCCCAGAGGAAGGGGTGGAGAGGAAGATACTGTAAGAAGCAGAAAAAGGAAGGAAAATGGGAAGAAGGAGTAAAGGTAGTAGAGGAGGGGGTTAGTTGGAAGGACACTAGACAGGTGCCAGGTTGGGAAGCTTATGAAGCCAAAGTGGAAGTGCTGCAGGTGTCTGAGCCCCAGGAAGACTGAGAATTTATCGAGAGAGAGGACCTGTGGACTGGGGAACTGGTTCGACTATGTGTACCCAAAGTGGAGGTGGAGAGGCTGCACCGCCATAAAAAAAAGCCACAGAGAAAGCATTTCTTTTGGGGAGAACAAGGCAGGAGAGACAGGAGGGAGAAGGCAACTCAAAGAGAGGAGAGGTGTTCTTCTGTTGACTCTTCAATACCCTGGTCCAGTTCCTGAGGGTGGGTTTGCCAAAACCCTGCAGTTTCATGAGAAGAAGGGGGAAGACAGGAAGTCCACTCTGGGGGCAAGTAAGCTTACCCATAAGGCATCTCTGCTTCACCCCCCCCCCCAGCACACCTAAAGGGGGTCTTTCAAGTCCTGGAGGAGCAGGGGATGTCCCCTCTGAAATAATACAAAGGGATTTGGAGACTGTGAAGACTGGGTCATCTGTAGATAAGGATAATTCAGATTTTGTGGTTGAAGTGCCAGTTGTATCCCTACATTCCAGTTTAATAAACCCATTTATTCCAAAGCATTCTCTATCTCCAGTCATGGATCAAAGCATGGAAAAGTGTAATGTGGGAAGATTTGGAGCAACCAGGGGCAGTTGCAGAGACACTAAAGAAATATTGCCCATCAGAGTAGTTGGTACTAGGCTTGATGGAGCAATAGTCAAATTGGGGCAGGGGAGAGAGCAGCTTCTTGAACCCTTATTCCCATGCCTACATGTCATTATACTCTCCATACTTTATCCAGAATTCCCAGGATAGCACTCACATACCCACTATCCTCCATTTCTTTGTAAAATATAATTGTTTTGGTTTTTGTAGTCCTCTGAGTGACTCCCATGTTCTAAAACCTTGTAAATGAATTCACATTGCCTTCATGGGACCATCATGCATTCAGAAGATTGGACATCTTTGGGCAGGGCCATCAAGAGGGTTGAACTTTGAGACAGACCTTTGGGTCCCCTACTTACTAGAACAGCAGGGCTCAGGTGAGAAACCCAATTTTCCATCTCCGTATCAATTCAGGCTTGCACCATAGGGGAGTCTCAAAAGTTGATACTATTTCTGCATGAAGCAGCAAGAGAAGCTATACAGCTACAACCGCATGGAGACTCTGGACCAATGGAACATGAAGTTGTCCTAACTCTGGGGTCTTTCAGCTTGCATTTGCCCAAGCAGGCTGGAAAGCAAGGCAAGAGAAGGCGCCAGCGACTTTCTTTCATCTTCCCAGAGGCAGTTTTCTTTTAACTCTTTATTTGTAGGAGGATCAACCATGAGATGCCACATGCTGAAAGCAGTTAGCTACCTTAAAGTTGCTAAAATGCTTTCCTGCTTTTTGAGCTGATTAGCATAATCTTGATACTATGGGTAGCCCACCTGAGGGAAAGCAGAAAGTCCATGACTAGGAGCCGGGCCTTCTCTGTGGTGGCCACCTCTTTGTGGAATGCTCAACCTGTAGGGGTGTGGTAGGCCCCTTCCCTCCTAATATTCAGAAAGCAAATTAAAACATTGCTTTTCAGGGCACCATTCCAGGATATTCTCCCTTTATAATTTGTTTGTGATTTCCTCTTATTTATGGTTATTCTAGTTTGGTTATTGCATTTTGTATTTCGTATTTTGTCCTTTGTCGCCATCTTGGGTTCTTAGGAACGTTGCTTCTTTTTATATTTTCATGTTATTATACTTTGTGGGTTGGGTGAGGAATAGTTGTCTGTTATGTTTATTTTCACTGTTGGAAATTGCCCAGAATAGTGGCTTGCCACTAGATGGTGCAGTATAGATGACCGAATGAACAAACGAATGAACAAACAAACAAATATTTACCTAATCAAGGGACTAAAACACTAATGACAGTGCTTGAAGATCCTAGCAGTTTTTAGCAGGGAAGATAAAGCAAAATTTGCACTTGATTGTTTTCCTCGGTCATTCTGTCCTTTGTTTTGACTAGCGTATGTTCAGATAATACCCCTTTGAAAGACAAATTAATAGCTGTTCAGTAAAAGTTAATATTCCTCCTTTTTTGCAACTTGAGAATTCTCTCCTCTTCTTTTTTTTTAAGATTTGGTGTCTTATGTGACAAAGACTGATTCGAAATGAAATATACAATCTTCAGTTATTTCTCCTTTCCAAATAAATAAAATGGAGTAATTAATATTCTAATTTTTTTGTTATTTAACCCTGAGGTTGAATGGGTGAGAATTCTGTTTGAGTTCCTTTTTGACAAACATTTTCCAAACGTTACTTTTTTCAAAAAATGCTCAGCATGATGGTTGACACATAATGTACCTGAGGTCCCTGAAAAACAACATCTTAAGTATCTGAAGTCATTGAGAAGTCAGTAAAGGAAGATGTGTTCTTGCAGATATCTGTTTAAGCCTTTGTAAATAGTCACCATCACCTCAAAGGACTCAGAAGCAAACAGGCAGAATTGACATAGTAAGGTTCTTTGCCTGGCTGCATGTTCACTTAAAATCTTGGTTGCTACAATATGCCTTAGCTGAAGCTTCTGGGTAGCCGTGTTGAAAGACATCCTCATGCCAGATGATTGTAATCAAATTACTGCCATTGGTTACCACAGCATAGACTACTGTGATCAGTTGCAGCAAAATGGGCCACACACCAGTAGGATTTGGGCCCATGTACTGTATGTCACTCTGGATAAGGCATTAAGAAAATACAAATTAAGAAAGCAAGAGATCTGATTGCTGTTTTCTTGCTTCTCAATTGTTTGCCAATAAAAATATGCCAGAATATTGAATATGTATTTCTTTTTCAAACTGCACATTCCACACCCTGTTATTCTTATGCATTTCCCAGGCACTCATCCCAACAGTTAATAATCACTGGCCTAGAACACCCCATTAAATGTACTATATAATCTACAGAGAAGTGATTCTTTTGCAACCTTAATCACACTAGTCCTCATATATACTTTTGCTGTCAAGCAAGGGGTGCATGCATTTGTGCGCATGGATGCCTACTCTTCCACCATTAGATCCAGGCCGCTTGTATGAACTCAGTAGGACTAAGAGAAGTAATTATTGTGGCCCATTTTTATTCCAGCCAGTTGAACATGTCAAAATGACTGTTGTTTGGGGGCATCACTCAGCAAGGCCTTAACTACCGTTTTATACATTACAAGCCCATCCTTCTGTCTCACGGAACAGTTCACAGTTTAGGACATAAATAAATTGAGCATTTTGCAGCCCTTCATAAAAGCCAGCCCTCATTTAACTTTTAATTGAAATGTTATTAATGCAATTTTAAACAAAGTCATATTTTGAATCATTTAGGCCCTTCGTTTGTAGGCTTTTATCTACACTGCAATTTGTATGAAAGTTTAATTTGAGAACGCCCTGATGCACCTAATGTACACACAAAGTTATAATCTGACGTGTCGATGAAAAAATGAAGAAGACTTGCTGACTACCACATATTTAATGTGCAATATGGGGGGGGGATGGCACTTTTTGAAAGAGATGATAGTATATTCCCTAATGCAAAATAATGTGATATTAGGCAAAAGGGTTGTGCCCAATTTTTTTTTATATCATACAGTGGAACCTCTACTTAAAAACGTCCCTAGCAACGAACGATCCAACTTAAGAACAGCTCCGTTCGCTAAATTTTGCTTTTACTTGAGAACGGAGCTCCAAGATAAGAACGGGAAAAAAAATTTCCTGCCCTTTTTTTAACCTTAGATCATCTTAGGTTAAAAAAAAAAAAAATTCTCCCCCTATTGGTAGAGTACGGATTAACCGGCTTTGCATTAGTTCCTATGGGAACTAATGCTTCAACGTACGAACGCGCCTCTACATAAGAACAAAAAACAGCTGGAACGGATTAATCGGTTTTCAATGCATTCCTATGGGAAATTTTGCTTCAATTTACGAACGTTTCAACTTAAGAACACCATTCCAATACGGATTAAGTTCGTAAGTAGAGGTTCCACTGTATCATTAACCACTCCTCATCTCCTTGAATAATCTAGATATTCCAGGGCTGGTGGACTGAGGAATTTCACTTTGGAATGAGAAATGATGAAAGACTTAAAATGTGTATTAACATTTGGGTGTCTTTGGTGGATGTTAGACATGGGCAGGAATCAGAGAACTGGTGTGGATTCAGTCCTCCCTTCAGCCAATGGTTTTGAATGTATCACCCATCTGTCTAAACAAAAGGTGGCCAGCACCCCCCCTTCCTCCCCCCCCCCCTTTTCCTAGATCAGAGGCCTAAAAAGGCCTGTTTGCATCCCTGGATACTTTCAGAGTCTGCAGGGCTCCAGTCGCACTCAGCTTTGTCTGTGTTTTTATCTGCCTTTGCAGCAGGTGCAAGCTTTTCTTTTGCTCCTTTCTCCAGACACACAGAAATGTAGATCACATCAGTGAAGGTGTTTAAGGAAGTCGTAGCTGCCCTTACATCCTGTTCCAAACCATCAGCCAGCGATTTGCCTGCCAGGAAAGAACGCATGGCAAGACTAGTCTGGCAGGGGTTGATCATCATCATCATCATCATCATCTTTGAACTGTAGAGTTGGAAGGGACCCTATGGATCATTGAGTACAGCCCTTCTAAAGGAGGCCCAGGGGGAATTCAAATTCCCAACCCACTGAGCAATCCAGCAGTTCAACTTTAGGCAACCCTTTGGGGCCCATTCATGTCTAGTCCTCCAGCATAATTTCTTCCAGATTACAGCAAATGGGAGTGAATGAATGGTACTGGAGCCTATATGAATTTTGACTTTTCACTGGGGTGGCCTAAGGCTTCTTGCACTCTGATTTAGAACAGCAAAAGGTACCTCTTGCACCCTCAAGACCGAGATACATAGCTATCAAAGTTGCTGCTTTTTTTAAATACATGAAGCAGAAAAATCCCACAAGTATCTCTCTGCATCCTTTGGAGTAAACGTCGGCAACAAAAATTACAATAACCGCAAATTAAATAGCAACCTACTGTCCTTTCACCCTAAAACCTTCTGCTCAAGGAAGCTGGTTCACTCTGCCTTGTGACAAGTGCGCTCTGCCTCTTCAGATGGCTTCGTGACTGGATTTTCATTTGTAGGATAACATTTACTCTGCAGTATAACATTTGAAGAATGCAGACCTGCTTCATAGAAGATTAAAATTCTTTTAAAATATGCAGGATAGAACAATGACATTGTGGAACGTTTGTTAGTTCCTGGGAATCAAATAAGATGTCAAGACATATTGCCTGCTAAAGAAATTAATGGTGGATATATCACTCTTTCACCTTTCAAAATGCAATCAAGGTTACATCTGTCAGATGTTCTCCTTTTCATACAATACGTATACTGGATTCCTGTGGACCATCTGAATGTAAGGGTTGTCAAGAGCAACCACTGAATTTATGTTGAAAGGTTAGCACCAGAAGGGAGTTGAGAGGGGTAGCAGGTGGGTGGGTCTCTTGACAGGAGGGAAAAAGCAAAGTTTACACTGTATGGGAGTTGATATCCTTCCGATTCTACTTTTGTTATAAGAAGACAAGGTTATTTAAAACAACAAACAGCAACAATAATCTTTCTCGTGTGGAGAAAGATCAGCAGAACTATCAAGAGAAGTTAGTATTAATAACTGAAAAGAGAAACAACTCCCAGTTTCTGAAGGGTGGTGTTGGTGGGGAGAAATGGATCCATTCTCAGAGACATTGTGAAATGATAAATAAATTTCCAAGTCAATATGAACAGAATCTTGATTATCTGCCAGAGGCAGGGATTGAAGAGAATTTAGTTTCAGATCATTTTCATAGCATTTCTCAGAAAAAGTAAATTTCTTCATACTTGGGATGGAAAGAATTTTCATAGTAAAAACCGGGCGCAGGTGGAACAAAAATAGGACAATTGTTCCATTTGGGTGCTTAATGCTTAAATGTCTGGGTTTGAATTCCTATGTAGTCAGTGTTGTTAGTGTTAAATCAGGGTTGCTCTCCCTGTCTCTCTCTCTTTCTTCATCCTTCATCCTTCTTCCATAGAGGATAAAGGTGCAAAGTGATTTTTCCTTGGCGGGTATGGAGTGGCATAGCTGTATTGCATCATATAGTGGTGTTGTACAGAATAGCAGCTGTCACTGTTCAATTTGGCCTGTCCAGGTGTGTGGAAGTTTTATTTCAGTTTGCTTTTGAATGATTTATATTCAGAAACCACATGTTTAGGAGAGAAAGAATTTGAGGTTTAAAAAAATTCAGATGAAAAAGAAAGCAAAACCAATGGACATAGATATCAGACAAAGATATTAGACAAAGATGTCAGAATTGTTTCTTATCAAACAAGGCCAAGCTGTTCAACAGACAGAGAGGGGTAGCTGCCTTGGGTGGCCGATGCTGTGTGGTGGTAAGTAAAGGGCTGAAAGAAATTCTTGTGTGTCATAAGTTCAGCGACACACTCCCTAAACTAGCTTCTTTTTGTCAAATGCTGTGCAGGATGTTGTCCCATCATCAGGGTTGCAGAAAAGCTCCTCTACCTGCCCAGATGGCATTTCACCCTAATAAAGGATCAGTGCCATTTTGTTATTTCCCTCTGGCTGATACATTTCTTGGGCTGACCCTGACTCAAGAAAGCAAACCATTTCAAAGAGGTAATGTAATCTACGCAGTCATCCAAGCAGCTTCTAGACCTGCATTCATTTATTTATGGCTTCTGTCTTGCAGTTATTCTCATTTATGTATTAAACAGTAGCAATTTTTCAGGGTTACACCCTCCCCGAGCAATGTCTAGAGAGGAGTGCGATTGGATACAAGAGGTAATAGCCAAAGCAGGAAAAAGAGTGCTTAGCAAAGCTGCTTGGGAACTACAAAGTAAGGGATAATTTTTCTCAAGTAGCTTTAAATGGAGTGGTCTGAACCTTTGGGAATAGGAAGGAACTTTCAAAGTGCTGAATCTACAGCCAAGAAATTTGGCTTGTCTCTTGTGCATGTAATCTAGCAGATCTTTAACAGTGGGCCGCTTGAGAAGGGCCACTGTTCCTAGGGCACAGAGAGACTTATATGAAGAAAGGAGATGTACCGATAGCTTTATCTCAAATAGTTTATTTGTATTTAAAAACATATTATGGAAACTAGCATTATCTCCCATCTGTTGTATATGAACAGTCAGTTGTTCCTGGGGAAATTCCAGGTAAAGGTAAAGGTTCCCCTTGACAATTTGTCCAGTCGTGTCTGACTCTAGGCGGCGGTGCTCATCTCCGTTCCCAACCCATAGAGCTAGCGTTTGTCCGCAGACAATCCTCCGTGGTCACGTGGCCAGCGTGACTAGACACGGAATGCCGTTTACCTTCCCACCGAGGTGGTACCTATTTATCTACTCGCATTTTTGCATTTTGCATGCTTTCGAACCGCTAGGTTGGCGGGAGCTGGGACAAGCGACGGGGGCTCACTCCGTCGCGTGGATTCGATCTTACGACTGCAGGTCTTCTGACCTTGCAGCACAGAGGCTTCAGCGGTTTAACCCGCAGCGCCACCATGTCCTGGGGAAATTCCAAGTGATCTGTTAAATACACTAATAAAAAGTAATCTAATAAAGTAATTTGGGATGCGTGACAAATCTGTTCTATTGAGTTGGTCTGTTGTTGTTTTTTAATGGATTTATGTGATCTGCACTTCCTAGATCAAACATAGAAATAGATCCAAGATGCTGTTAGAAATCCATAGGTTTCTGGACTTCTGATGAATTTTAACAAAGAAAGGGGAGGGGGAAACCCTGATAGTATGGACATGTGAAAAATGAGCAGAAAATGTGGAGTGCATTTCTAAACTGTGCACTAACACACTTTAGTCAAAAGAGGGTTCCATTAATGAGTCTTTTGGAGGGGGGAAGGTTTTCCTTAAAAAGAAATAAATCTAAATAGAATTTACATGGGATAGATTCAGAGGTGGGAAAAGAAGGTATGGAAATAGAAGTGACTTTTTTCTATACCCAAATATTTTCTCCTGGGTAAGATTCCTTTGGGGGTGGGGGGTTAGTTTATTCATTGCAAGTGAATGCATCGTGTCACATGATGATGCCATTGCTGATCTCAAAACCCCCTCTTGCTTAAAGTCTTAAAAGGCATAAAGGAATGGAATATTACCCTTAAGGTTCCATGTACTCTAGTAGTGAGTAGCACATATTTACAGTATATTTCACGGGGGGGGGGGAGAATAACATGGTGAAGCTCTCCCTCTCTGGAAACAAGTGTTTACCATTTTCATTTCTGACAAGAAGAAGTATTTTCTCATTTCATCTCATCATATCCTTGACATAATGATCATGAATCACACAGTCTCCTGAGCAGTGACAAGTCCTGCTGAAGGGAGAGGAAGCTAAGGCTCCCCCTGTAGAACGCCAAAGGTAGGAAGCTGGCAGAACAGTAGCAAGAAAAACGGGCAATTTATTGTGCTTGACAGCGGCATATTTTTTTTGTAACTGGCTGAAAAGGTACTGTGAGGGAATTTGGACATGGTACAGGAAAGCATGCTGTCTAGGGAAACATTTTCTTTCTCTCCCAAATGGCACATGTGCTATAATTATAGAAAGAGAGGGAAACAAACAAAGAGTAAAATGTGCTTTTAATCAGCTTTTCCTGAGGAGCCCAAACAGCATGTGTCACTGGCACTGTTTTGGAGAGTGATATTGGGTGCAATCATACAGTCCTAGACTGAATACCCGGAATATGACTTTTATTGCTGGTATATCAGTGACAAAGCTAGCAGGAAGATAAGAGGAGATAATTATGAGAGAGTTGGTAAGCCCTTTGGTTTTCCTTCTCTTCTTTGACCATCGTCATTCATCTTCATGTTGTCCATGCAGCATTTTGAAGTTGCAAAGAGGCACAAGAAAAGCAAAGGGATATTAAGATGGGATTTTCTAATGGCTTTTGCAGTGTCTAGACGTCCTGGAGGAGTGGACGAAGGCTAATCAATGGAAACTGAATGCCAGAGAGATTGAGGCCCTGTGGATATGTAGTTCCCACCTTTGGGGGTTGAGTAATGTCTCTGTCTTGGATGGGGTTGCACTCCGTCATGATCCACAACTTGTGAATTGGTCCACAGTCTTGGGGAGAGCGTGCTCTTGAATTCTGGTGCTAGAAGCTCAAGCAACTTCAGTGGTATAGAATGCACTCTGCTGGTTTCAGCTGGTGTAGCAGCTGCAACCTTCCCTAACAAGGCTACATGGGTAACCTCAAGAATGAACAACCATAATGTGGTTTATGATGGGGCTCCTCTTCTGCATGGTTCAGCAGTTCTGGCTAGTGCAAAACACAGCACTCAAGCTGCTTGGTAAGGCTTCCTAACATGCATATATGCTTCCTGTGCTGAAAGATCTGCACTGGCAGACATTTGGACACTGAACCATGTTCAAGATGGTATTTTTGGCTTGAAAGGCCCTATACAGTTCAGGACCAGCCTATCAGAGACAGTGTTTTCTTCCGTCTAGACAGCCTTGGTCTTTACATTCTAGGAGAGGGCTCTGCTTACCAAATCATGGTCTAATTAAGTTTGTTTGATTTGGGGGCAGAGGAAAGCCTTCTCTGTTGTGGCACCCACTGGGCAAAATCTTGTTCGTGTAGTTACCCATGGCAAATATTAAATATTACCCTAATATTTAATCAAAAGTTCCAAAAGGCTTCCTATCCTGCCTTCCAGGTTCTGAGGCTCTCTAGGGCTCCCTTTTGCCCTGGGGAAGCTTTTCAGAGCTTTAAGACAGGGGCAGCCCTTGCCGGTACATAATGGCTGCCAGATCACCAGCAGCAGCCCCAATCCTGGCAGAAGCAATCTACCAGTGAATGTTTATTATTATTAATGACTTCCCCCTCCACCTCAAGGCTCCAATAGGCATCCTTGGGGGAAAAGGGAACCCTAGGGAGCCCTCCAACCTGAACGATGGAGGACAGGAAGGCTTTAATCAGCTGAAATTAAATATTGCTAGTGTTGGATGACGATGCCATCCAGTTTGCACTGCATAACTACCAAACAGGATTTTGCACACTGTGTGTTAAGGTCTCCCCATTTAAATTAGGTGGGCTGCCAGTGTTGTATTTTCCACTATCAGTTACAGATCTACCTGTTTCCCTAGACATGGGCCTGATTTTTAACACTAGACATTAACCTTCTTTTTAATTAATTACATTTTTAACTGAGTTTTCTATTTTTATTGCTTTGTTATTTTTAGCCATTCAGTTTGTCGTATTGTAAACCACTCAGAAAGTGGTAGTAAAAATACCATGAATAAGTGAAGAAATAAAGAAATACACATACTTTACACACACAAAAGAAGTTTGAAAAACGATTATAATATTAGTGGATTCAATCTAGATGTTAGAAATACTCATTTTAGTCTATGGGCAACATTTTGGTTGGTTTTCCTTTCCTTTTCCTCTTTGGGAAAACTAAAAGCCTCCAGACTCCACAAATCACACTAAATATACTGGACATACTCTACGTTAAAAAAAACCAAAGCTGCCAGTTCCTTTCATCTTTGTTCAGAATGATCTTATGCTACATTGTGTAAGCTTACATCTGCTTATTCTCTCCTATACGATGTGATGAAAACAGATTTGAATGCAACACCAGTTGACAGATGAAACACACTTTTTGCCTAATTTGAGGGAAAAGATGAGAATGGACCTAACAGGGAAAATGAAAAATGCATGTGCATGTGATCTTAGGGATCAGATTCTGGTCGATGCATTTACTGGGAGTGACAATAGAATACACTCAACTTAAACATTCAACTTGTCTTAAACACTCAACTTGCCCTGATGATATGTCCTTAAACACTCAACTTGTCCTTATAATGCATCCTTCAGGTGGAAGAAAATACTTCTTAGATTGTTCTTCTACACAAGTGTCTAGAAACATTTCTTCAAGCTGTCATACAAAGTAAGACCTTCTAGCTTAGTAAAGTAAGGGTGGAAAAAATGTAGCCCTCATGCCATTGGACTGCAGCTACAATCAGACCCAGTCAGCACAGCCTGTAGTAAAGGATGTGGGAGTTGTAGTCGTTCAGACCTCCAGAGCATCCCAATTCATATTTGCTCCTCTTCAGAGGAGCGCTACCTTGATTTGCACAGCTCCCTAATCAATCTGCATCAGACCCATTGGACTCCCACTTCTGGATTTTTTGGCGCCTGAAACACACCTCAAATAATAATGTGATTTATAATGAGGGATTATAATAAGCAGTGCTAACATGCTAATTAGGAGTTGCAAGAGCTATAGTATTATCTAGGTTGCTGGATTTCAACCAATCACTCCTGATGGTTTGTACTCATTCACCCCATATGCAATGAACACAACAACTACATTTCCAGAGTATTCTGCACTGTCTCAATAGAATGTGCAAAGATCCTGCTAATTCCCCAAGCTCTTCAGGTGTTTAAAGATTAAAGCTAAAAGCTCGTTTTGGGAAGGCATTCCTAGACAATGCTTTAAACAGTCGCTGCTGATGGATGATTTACTAAATGAATCTCAAATGTCTCCCATGGACTCCTTTACATGAATCTTTCATTTTGATATTTTTGCATTTCAAGTCACTTCCTCCCCTGCTTTAATTCCCCCATGTCTAAGAGGAAAAGATTAATGTTTATAAAATATTCTAAGGCTGGAAACTGTAATGCATTAAAGATATACAGCCAATGGAATCTCCCCACTAAAAACTGGTTAATGTTATTAGACAATGTGTCTATCACCTGCTCTTTCCTGTCTTTGGCTGACTTCTGAATAATATTTTGCCAATCAGTCATTCTCCAAGCATCAAGCATATGTTTCAAGTCATACACATAACTGATGATTTTAAAATGAAACAGGAGGAGAGTGCTGATTTGCTAATCGTGCAGGAAAATTGCAATGTATAGTGTGGGTGTGCCCTGGCCCTGGTACCAGGTCTCAGAGCTAATAAGGCACACAGGTAGGTACCTGATTTGCCATGTGCCCTTTTCAAGACACTCTGACCTGATCCTTGCCCATGATCATCTGAGTTTTGTGCATTGTCTGGTCTCCTGGAAAACTGCATTCTTGTGAAAAAGGAAAATGCAAACGGCAAGACTACATAGTAGACTGAATGATGCAAGAAGAATCAAAAGTCTTCTGGCCAGTAGCAATCTGCACAGCTGGGCATTCGCCTGCATTTTTATGTTTTGATTTTTTTTTTCCCCCCAGCCATCAAGAGAAAGCTCCCATAGTCTTCCTAAGGCAGCCACTGGGAAGGAAGTGAGCAAGGGACTTGAAAAGAGCAGAGAGCACAGTCATCTGTGTACTCTCCCCCTCCATTGCCACGAACTGAGCAGCTTCCTTAGTTTTTCTTTCTCTTCTCTGATGTCTAATAGTGACATGTGAACTCTGGCTTTAACATGAAGCATCCGTGGAGGGTGCTGCTCTGCTCCCTTCATGCCTCTGGGCTATCTACTGCAGTCCACGATTACACACAAATACCTTTGATTCCATTTGTACTTGCACATTGCTCTGAAGACAGTGCCCTTCCCTAAAATACCGCATAATATACAGGAAAAAGCTCCTCCTTTCTCCAACACTGAAAAGAACTCACAAGTGGATCTGGGATCATTTTTTAAAAAACATTTTATTAGTTTTTCAATATATCTACATTCAGTTCATGCTTGTTAAACATCGTGTTACATGGGTTGCTTATAATTATTTGTTTTTTTGCGTCTTGGTGTCTTCTTAGTTGCCCCTTCAAAATCTATACATTTTTTAAGCATTTAAACCATTCATGTGTGTATTTTAGTGTACAATATTGGCTACTACCGTGTTTCCCCGAAAATAAGCCCTACCCTGAAAATAAGCCTTAGTATGATTTTTCTATATGATTGTAATATAAGCCCTACCCTGAAAATAAGCCCTAGTTAAGTGAAACCCTGCCCTCCACCAGGGACTCACCGGGATCCTCCAAGCCCTCAAGAGAGACTTAAA
This sequence comes from Intellagama lesueurii, assembly GCA_037013535.1. Lineage (NCBI taxonomy): Eukaryota > Metazoa > Chordata > Lepidosauria > Squamata > Agamidae > Intellagama > Intellagama lesueurii. The sequence goes on from JBAJHW010000001.1 coordinate 227,387,984, forward strand.
ACCTCTTCCCTTCCTCTCCCCCTTCCCTCGCTCACGGACGGGCTGGGCGGCCAGGGAGGAAGGAGCTGCGCGCCGCTAGGAACTTGTTCCAACAACTCTTGGGGCTCGCGCCTCTGCAGTGTGCGCGCTTCCCCCCCCTCTCCAGCCTGTGCCCAGGCGAGGCGAACAAAGCACAAAGTTGGAGGGGGGAGCCCCCCGCCCTGTCTTTCTTTCCCCCCTTCCTCTCTTTCTACCATAAGCCTTTTAACCCTCCTCTTGTTCTCTTCTCTCTTTGGTGCTGGGGTGCTGCCGGCAGGGCCACTGGCATGTTGAGGCAGCTGCTCCCCCCCCTCTCCTCAACCAGGCTTGCCGGCTTCGGGTCCCCGCCCCACTCCACTGTCAAGGTCGCAGCTCCGCCGTTTTCCGCAAAATGAACCCAGCGCCCGCCAGCCCCAATGGGAGCCTCAGCCCAGGCGCTGGAGGAACTCAGGCCACCACCGTGGCACCTCCTGGCGGCAGCAGTGGCAGCGGCACCCCTGGAGGAAGTGGCACCGGGTACGTTTAAAGAAGGGGAAGGAGAACGGGAAGGGAGGGCTCAAGAAAGGGTTAAAATGAATTCCTTTCCGCCTTTCTTCCTTGCCTCCCTTAATGCACTCATGTGAAATAAAAAAACATTTTCTGAATTTTGGTACCTGCAGTTTTTCATCATTTTTGTGTCAACCATCATTCTTAACTACGGTATCATCATTTTTGTTGCCACTCCTGTCTCATAACTCTTCAGTTAACACTTGATGAAATTATAGATTTAAAAGGAAGAATATTTTGAACCACAGACAAGATGAGTGCCAAAAGAAAGAGCTATTCCGTTGAGTACAAGAAAAGAATTGTGGAAGACTCCTGGGGCAAGAAACTTATGGCTTTCTGCAAAGAGAATAAGTTGGATCTCCGAGTGGTCCGAAAATGGCGAGCAGAGTACGATAACCTCAGTCAACAGGTGGACAAGGGGAACGCTGAGAAGCGCAAGTGTGGATCAGGTAGGCAGCCATTATTTCCTGAGCTGGAAGACATCATCTGTGAATGGATTGCTGACAGGAGAGCAAAGGCTTTGGTTGTGTACAGGGCTGACATTCCAGCATTTGCCCTTGCGATAGCACCACAGTTAGAAATATCCCCAGAAGAATTCAAAGCATCACAACACTGGCTGGATAGCTTCCTTCAGCGATATGAACTGTCTCTAAGAAGATCGACAACACTGTTCAAGCTGGAAGATACTGAACTTATTAAACGTGCACTTGCATTCAAGTCCTTTGTTGATGGCATTGAATTTTCTAAATACCAACTCTCCGACATGATTGCTATGGATGAAACTGCAGTGTTTATGGGCCAAGGATCTCAAACGACAGTTGATCATAGGGGTGCCTCGTCAATGTACGTTCCCTCCACTGGTTACGAAAGTGCACGTGTTACCTGTGTTTTGGCAATTCGTCTGGATGGAAAGAAAGCCCCACCTCTAATAGTCACTAAAGGCAAGAAAGATAAGATTGAATGTGTTTCAGGCATTTATGTTCTGGAAACTGAAAAAGCCTGGTGCACACAAGCAGTTATAAGGAAGTGGGTTGGTTTAATGCTGCCACGTGTTTTGCGAGGCAGCCAAAGAGGTCTGGTAGTCTGGGATTCAGCCAGCACTCACCGCGCTAAAGACATGAAGAACTTCCTTGCACAGAGAAGAATAGATCAAATAATGATTCCGGCAGGCATGACTGCCTATCTCCAGACTCTTGATATTGCAATAAACAAGCCATTCAAGGACCATTTGCGCATGGAAATCAATGACTACATTGAACATAGAATGGAGATAAATCCGCGTGGAAACTTTGTGAAGCCCCGACTGCAAGAGGTGGTGACTTGGGTGAAGAATTCATGGGATAAAATCACTGACAGCTGTGTTGCTAATGCACTACGAGCACGCTACATGGTCAAGAAGTGCTCATTTAAGGAGAGCTTTATTGCTGGACATCAGAGATTGGGGCCAGTGGTTCTACAGGAAATGGAGTCACAAGAAATTCAGGCTGGAATTCGGGGTTTGGAGAGTTATGATGATGTTCCAGAAGATGACATGATTGTTTTTGAATAAATGTGGATTGTTTTACATGAAAAAAATAAATAAAACATCTGCTGAAAATAAGTCCTAGTGCATTTTTTGGAGCAAAAATTAATATAGGACCCTGTCTTATTTTCGGGGAAACAGGGTATCATAATATACAATGTTCTCAAAATCTTCTAATAAAATACCTAATAAAAGCAATTCTGGTTTCAAATCTATATAATTTTGAGGTGATTTAACCGACCAACTTTGTATTTTATACCAATAATAGCTAAATAGGTTCCTAACACATAATAGATGTTATCTAAAGCATTTTATACAGATTTTCTTTATATAATTGTTTAGCCAATTCTATCTCCACATTTTCTGTCATGTCTATATCAATATCATATCTAATATATGTTAATTAAGTACTATTTGTTTTACCTCATCCTTATATCTAGCTTCAATTTACCTTAAGAAACAAGTGGGTCTGGGATCATTTTACTACCCCAGGCAGAATCCCAGTTTATCACAGGATAATAAAATGTCTCAAAAGAAATGCTTGGGTGTAATATAAGGGGGCGGGGAAGGAATGTATTCTGTTTTGTAACATCCCTCTCTTCTATGGAACAACTCAGTAAAAATCATATAGTAGTATTGTGAATATTTTTACTTGAGAATCTGGATGTGGCATTGTGCACCAACTTCATTGGCTGTAGCAAAACAAAACAAAAAACCATAAAATCAGCACTAAATAACATTAATTAATAGATTTACTGGGACATTTTATGCACTAAATAATGTTTTGTTTTGTTGTTGTTATGTGCCGTTAAGTCACCTCTGACTTAAGACAAGCTTGTGAATGAGTGATCTCCAAAACATCCTGTCCTCAACAGCACTGCTCAGTTCTTGCAGACTCAAACCTGTGTTTTCCCTTATGGAGTCAACCCATCTCGTATTTGGTTTTCCTCTTTTCCTGCTGCCTTTAACTTTTCCAAGCATTATTGTCTTTTCCAGGAAGTCTTGTTTTCTCATGGTATAGCCTCTGTTTCTTCCATCAGTTTTCACTCCTCCTTCTGAATCTAGTCCAACTTTCTGTATATGTTCAGCATATAGATTGAACAGATATTTTGCTTATAGGATGGTAAAATTAAGGAAGATAGTTCGGTTCTTATCAGGGGACAATGTCCTAAAAAGACTACAGTTCACATTCTTGCAAATTCTGTAGAAAAGATAATCCTGTGTTAAGTTCCGCAGCCCTGTGTTGGAAAAGGGTTTTAAACAGTAACAATTCCTACAAAAGCTGACCCCAATAATACCACATGGTTTTTCTGTATGATGAAATAATTATCTGTTTCCTTATGAAATTGTGGTTTTGTTAACTCAGGTTTTTCTTCATCTCTTTATGCCTTTTCACTTTCATTTATACATAGTATTGCTATGATCTTTCAAAACAGAAATAGGGAAAGTAGGGATAAAATAAAATATTTCCTTGCTTTCATCCATATAAGTGGAACAAGACATCTCAATGAAGAAAATTCAAGTCCTGTGAGATTCTTCACCTCACTTGAGTGAGACAAGAAGCACCCTTTTTTAAAAACATAAAGATCAATTAATACCAACTGTCTCTCCTTGGGTCTTTTCCATTTTGGAAGAACAGACACACACAAGCCCAGAAGGCTGGATTATTTCTTCAAAAAGGCACAAAACCCACCTCCAGTACTTTTTATCCTTATAAGTTCATGGAACAAAGCAGCAGCCAGCTTCTGTTTGCACAATTTTCATTGGTCATTAAATTGTCATCAGCTTTGTGTTCTTTTTGCTCTGTTTGGTTTAATTTCCATGAAAAATGACTCTTATTCTAGTCTTTTCTTGAAAGCACTACAAAATACCTCACCTTCTCATGGACAAGGTTAATAATTCTGTGGATCTGTATCCTGGCCTACACAAGAATGAGGCAATAAAGGAAAAGGAAATGAACAATCTCCTCTGGGTGCCCCCATCCCCTCACCCCACTGGCCTTCTCAAGTCTATGCATTTCTTCTCCCTCTGCCAAAGACAGTCCCTGAAGCATGAGGGGGGAAACTTTGCTTCACTACATGCTTGGCACCACACCCTCTTTCAACATTGGCTAGGGAAGAAGAAGTCCAAAACCCCTGGAGGAACCCATGATTGCTGTGCCCATTCTATGGAGTGCTCACCAGGGTTTTCAGTTGGAAGGATATCATTCTGGAATATGGGGACACTTTCCTTGGCAAGTTGAGAGAAGTTGACAATATCACAATAAGGGCAGTTGTGCCAGTAAATGCTCAGCATACGCTGATGACTGCTGTATTGTTTGTACATCATTTTTTTTCATCTATGTCTTCTTCTTCTTCTTCTCCTCCTCTTTCTTAATGGTGTCTAATATGTGTATTGGAGTTCAGAACTTCTACTGTGTTCTTTGCATTTCTCTTGTGAATATTTTAATGGTTTCCACCCCCTGTGCATGTATAGGCTTTCAAAGCTGGCATCCTAGGGAGCTTCCACTGAGCAAAAGGTCACCCTCAGTGTAGTCGCATTGTTTTCCACCAAGGGCACAATCCAGAGGCTCGTGCCAATGCCATTGTGCAAGTGGTGCAAGGGGTGATCTGGTGATCTCCATCAAGCAATCCACCCCCGCCTGCCTTTTGAGCAATGCTTCCACAAAGCGTGTGGGACTTTTCATTCAGCCCACCCACAGTAGAGTACTAGATCAACTGTTATGGAAAAAAGATGCTAAGGAACAATGCATGTTTACACACAGAAGGAAATGCATAGGCATGTTGCAGGCACATGCATTACATACATGGATTATACTCACAACACCGTAGTGTGACAGATTTGGATACAAGGCATAACATGTATGTTTATGGCTGCCACATCCAAAACCCACATAGACATAATGATGTGCAGTCTATGGTAGGAGACAAATCACTGTGCAGCTTTTCTTCTTCCTTCCTCATTCATGCTTCAGAATTGTTGAGTTCAGTCAGTTCATCAGCACCCAAGCTCTAGTTATGGTAGAATGCCATGTAAGGCTGCCAAAGTTCAGAGAAGCTGGGTGATTTCAGTGGCCAACATATTTTAAAGCATTTAAAAAATAAATAACTCCCACTTTCTGAATTGATGCACGGATCTTTGGACTGCACAGTTTTCTGAATCCGGTGGTGTGATTCTTAGCTCAGACCATGCACACAAAAATGTATATATTTGTTAAGAGATTAAAAAATGGGGGGGGGGGGGGGACCATGTATAATTCTTAGGTGAATTTAAATGAGGATTTTCATTTTTTTTTTCAGAGCACATGATGGAAGCTTCCCTCTGCTTTGTTTTACACATTATGCAGAAGGAAACAGGGCATTTTTCACCGTGTGTACATCCATAGAGAATTGTAGTCCATCACTGGTCCTGACAAGTGTGCTTAGATGACTTGTTTACTTGCAAATAGGTCTGTTACATTTACACACCATATTTTTAGACGCATACCTCAAATATCTTTAAGGTGTATACCTAAAACTGCAGGGTTTCAAGTGCTTTGTGTCACACAGTTGAAATCCTATTTGTGGATGATTTTTTGCAAATAAAAAAAATGTCTGCTTCTTCCCCAAAGGTCCCAAGCCCCCCCCCTCCCTGAATCCCCTTCATTGTGGGGAGGCCATTGGGGCCATGGGAAGGGGGAAGTCTTTAATTTCCACAAACGGCTGTTGCTGAGATGAGGTCCCTCATGATGGTGAGACCTTTGGAGGTGATCGGTTTTTATTTCTGAGAAAACACCATGGCTGATGATTTCATCAACCTTACATGGCATAGCTCTGCGAACAGGATTTCAGCCATAGTGTCTTCCAACTACAATGGGAGCCCTTTGATCCCCAGGTACTCTTCCAGGGTAAACTTTATGCATTTAAATGAAAAGTGATGCTGCAAATAGAAAAGGGGGAAACAAGCAGAGCATTCCCACATTTTTGTCTATCTCTGTCTGAGGTACCTGTTTATTGTAAGGGGAAAAAAATTAGATTCCTTGAGGTGTCCAAGATATATGATGATTTACTGAATTGTTTCTTGGGGGGAAAATGCTACCAAACAAAATAATCTTTTGCTGCAGCAGGATACTCATATATTTGTTCTTTGGGGCTAAAAGAAGTTGATATTCTATCCCTCACATAAAATTAGGACTGCCAGGACTTCAATAACAAGTGGCTGCAGGGTGTGATAAATACAAAAGATGACTTTGAATGAAGCTGAATTATGGGTAAGAGAGAACTTCAGGCAATACTATTTCCTGAACAGGCAAATCCTGGCAGCAATGGTGAACAATGCTAGCATCCGCTTCAAAGAGCCATTATTAGACAGAGGAATGGCAAAGAACTGGAACTGAGTGATACTTAAACTGGCTTGGCCCACTGTAGTACAGAGGCTGCTCAAAAGAGTGTCCACATGGGGCTTTACTCCTGTTTCTCTAGTAAGCCAGATACTCAGCAAGGAATAGTGATGTGGGGGTATGGGTGTGTATGAAGCATGTGTGTACAAATGGCATGAACCATCCATAAGTGTGGATGTGGGCATGTGGCCTATGGTCTGTGTTGTGTGGTTTCCCAAGTGGCAAACCAGTTAGATGACACCCTGGCCAAAATGTTGCTCCTTCAGATCTGGTTGGATGATCACTCTCAGCATTTCCCACCATTAGCTGTCCTGGCTAGGACTGATAGGCATTGCAGTCCAATAAAATCTGGGAGCCTCAGTCAAACATATATGGGAGTAAGTCTTATTGAACTCAGTGGGACTTATCTCTTTACAGAAGTATATGTTACTTGCCTGGTAACAGCCTGCAAAAATGTGTGACATTACTGGGAGCAAATGGTCTGATGGAAACCAGTGTCTGAAACAGTGCCTTTCCATAGATTTATTTATCTATCCACAATGCCAAAACTGCTCCAAGAAAAATGAGATGCAGTCAGATTAAATGGCTCAATCCATAAAACCAAACTGCAATACAGACACCCCGGTTCATATCACGGACACTTCCAGTTCATTCCCATTGGCCTTCAGGTCTGCAGATCTCCCTGTAGTTGTGAGGGTTTTTTTAGTGGACTACATGTTTTGAACATACAAAACAGGACACAGGGTTTGGCATCCGGTGTATGTGTGCCAGATTGGGCAGTAGGTGGGCAGCACTATACCAAACAGTGCCCACATGTCACATATTATATCGTACCTCTTGCTTGTTTTGCAGTTTTTAAACAGGTATGAGAAAAACCCACAGAAGTTTGGTTTCTTGTTTTTTGTTTTAATACAGTTCTCAGAATCACACCACCGCCACTACCACTACCCATGCTGGCTGGAGGATTCTGGAGGTATAGATAAAAAAAACACAACTTTTCCAAATTCTGACAGAGCATCCAACCCATAGCTATTGAGTTTCATCCCATTTGGGAGATCACAAGTTTCTGCAGGCCTAAAATATTTAATAATAATGTTTCTCTAAATTATTAGGTATCTTTAAAAGCAGCACCAAGCATTTCTTTCCTAAGGATGTCCTCCAATGCATTCAGTTGCTCTACAGAATGGGATTAGGTGGTTGTGTTTGCTGCAATAAAATGCAGTCCCCTACACCAGGACTGGACACCGTGTGGTTCTCCAGCTGTTGTTAGATTGTAACTCTCCATCATCCCTCATTGTTGTCTACACTGGCTGGGTCTGCTGGAAGTAGCAGCCCAACAACCTCTAAAAGACCACAAGCTGCTCACCTCTGTTCTAGACTTTATCCAAATTCTGACAACATGTACCTCTCTCTACTTTTGAATTTTGAAAGATTCCTTTGCTGGTACTGATGGTTGGAACAAACTGGAAACAAATCCAAGGGGAACAAAAATTGTACTACCCTGTTTCCTCGAAAATAAGTCCTAACCTGAAAATAAGCCCTAGTATGATTTTTCAGGAGGCTCGTAATATAAGCCCTAGCCCCAAAATAAGCCCCAGTTAAGTGAAACCCAGCCCTCCACCATTGTGCAGAAACCAGAAGAAGATGACGTCTGTATTTGAATAAATGTCAATTGTTGTACATGAAAAAAATAAAACATCCCCTGAAAATAAGCCCTAATGTGTTTTTTGGAGCAAAAATTAATATAAGACCCTGTCTTATTTTCGGGGAAACACAGTAGACAACCATTTCTAAGGAGACAGGAGGTCAGAAGCTTTGAGGAAATATGCTGAGGAAGTTGAGGTGTCAAGCACAAGTGTTATTGTCAAGTTGCACAACATGATGTTCAAACATTAATGGACCCTTTTGGCAAAAATGGTAAATTATGCAGATACTTCCACAGTAAAGTGCATTATACATGTGGCTCCAATAGTAGGCTTAGTCATAATGTACAGAAGTGCACACTCTTTCTTACCCTGCTTTTTTAAAAAAAGATAAATACACAAACTCTCAACTTCACAATTAACAGATATTTAATTTACCTAGAGGCAGCCATTTGGGCAGCTCTATGAATATTTTAGTCTCCAATTAGTGTTTGCCAAAGCAATGGGGACAAATGACTTTATAAAACATTTATTTCATATTGCATCTTGCACACAAAGTGTAGAGCTTATACCTTTTATGAGGCCAATTCACACAGAATTCATTAAAAAACCTCCAATGTTCTAATCAGTCTGGAAGATTTGGTATAGTATTCTAAATTGTTGGTTTCAAAAAAAAAAAAAAAGGATCATGCAGTCAGCCATTTTGAATGAGGCAGATGGCTGGCCTAGGTTTTTGTCTTAAATTCAGATTGAAGCCTCTTTGAGAGAATGGTTGTGAAGGGAGCAAAGAATATGCAGGAAACCACGATGAAGCCAAGAAAATATTTTAAGTATTTAAAAGAAATATTCAAGTGTCCAACCAAATCTGGGAGATGCAGGCAGTTCCTAATTACTAGATACTAAGGAGACACATTCAGAAGGTAGCTTCCTTCTTGGAAATTATGTCTCTGCCCCCTCAGTCATAAAACAGCTGAAGACCAATTTGCACAGGTGTGTGCTTCAAATATCTAGTCACATGCAAGAATTATTCGTTGTATTCCTCCATTATGGCCTGAAATCATGTAGAACTTTAAGCATGATGGTGATGGAGATAAGCATGTAAGGCATGCACCCTAGTACCCCAACCATAAGAAACCAAGCTATGGTAAGGCTTGTTCATGCCTTATTATGGCTGCCAATCACAAAAGCATTGTGAACACATTCAGGTGAATGCACTTACAGGCCCCTCTCCAGACCTCCACGATGAACCCAAAAGGATCTGAGTGACTTCTAGTTGGTTGGGAGTGGGACATATTTCCATCCTTATAATCTCACCATACTCCATTTTGGTTCAGACTATAAATACCTGAACAGGATAACTATTGAACCCTACCAAGCAAGCTAATCCTTAAATTACAAAGACAGCCTTAATGTCTTGACATGATATAAAAAGAATTACAAAAGTCAAACCATAGCATAAAACCCAGGTTTTAGTATTAAGTGAACTACAAGCTGTTAAGTGAACTAATACAGATCATAAAAATCAGCTCATGCTCACTGTTTCGGAAACACAGATTTGTTTGTATTTAGGATGCAAGTGCGAAACAAGAAGTTCATCTCCTGCAAACATAATGCAAGACAGGGGCAAAGAGACTCGAAATTAGCCTGATTTTGCCATCTCGTGCTCCCAAATGGCCTGATCAGTGCTTAAAAGAATATTCTTTAGGAAGTGGTACCATTAGGCACAGAAAAGGATATAGAATGTCCACTGTTCTCCAATGCTGATAAACTTTCCTATTGGGGGCTTCCCATAAAACCACTTAGAAATTTTGCCTGGGGGTGGGGGACCAAGTCTGAGCCACCCTTTATTTGATCTGCTATTTCAGTAGGGGTTCTAGATCAAAGAAGTGATTTGTCTTTTTTCTTTTGATGCCTTTCCTGCTGTTTCCACATCTTGCTTGTTGACTATTTATTTATTCTACTCTAGTCCATCTACAGCCTGCCTTTGATAAATATTGTAGGGTGAGTAATGTCAACATTAAAAGAACTATACAATACACACCGGGGAACTCTTATGAAGCCTGAATGTCCATTTGTAGTGACAGCCTGTGAGGCAGTTCACTGGAGGGCAACCATATTTCATTGTGAAAGCCCACTTGTTTGGGTAGTGTTGTACCATGGCCACAGGTACATCAGTGATCAAAATCTAGATGATCCAGGGGAACTGTAAGTTGCTAAAAGAAGCAGCACATAAGCAGCACTTGGTGCAGAACTGTGACACGAAAGACAAAGGATGAAAGAAAATCCTCCAGGCTTCCTATTTTGTGTTCTAGAGCTTGATGGACAACACAACCTCTGAGACCAGTCCCCAGCACATCCTCAACCTCTTGAGGCCAATGGTGAGCTGGGAAGGTTTTCCTCAACAAGAGGTGATTGGCTGGGTGGAAGTTGAAAGAGAAAAGCTTCTGACTGGGGGTGTGGGGGGAGCATAGAGTTCTCCCACACTCTATGGCACATGAGGAGGAAATCTTAATAAGGTCTCTACCTCAGTCCAACTTCGCACAGCCGATGAGCCTCCCTCTCTGGCTCTGAATCACCCAATTTCAGCCTTTTATCCAGTTATGTATGCAATACATTACTTTCTATGCTAGAAACAAGATCAGTTTAACTTGGGAACTCCAAGATCTGGTGGAGTGGGGAGTCAGGATAGAAAAACGTAAGCTCCATTAAAATCAATTACAAGGGCATAAGTTCACAGAGTTCAACTGAATGTACAAGTGCTCTTTTTTTTTAAAGCTTGCTTTTTAGGTCTGAACATTCAGCAAAACGTGATCGCTGATAATATTTGGTATGTATATATGCTTTTGTACTGAATAAAATGCCACCTTTTTCTTTGCTCTATAAATAAGCCTATATTTATTCATGATCTTTTTCCACAATTGGAATGTAAAGAGTCGCTATCCATTATAAATATCATAGTCTTTCATCTGGTATAAAATCAACCATAATAAGGAAAAGTAAATCCTGTTATATGTAACCATAGAAAATGTCATGGTGCCCTAGGCTCGGATGGCAATCATTTGTCATCATAGCAAGCTGATCATCCAGACATGAATGATGCATTCTGAAGAGCAAATATAGCCTTTATCCATTAATGCATATACTATATTTTCCCCCAGATTTCGAAAAAACGAAATGTTTCGTGAATTCGGAGCTGCCACCTTGAGCATAATTAATTACTTAAAACAGAATGCTATTTGAACCCAGCGGGAGTCACATCAAAAGAAACCTATTTAAAAGTTCTTTCACACTCCAAGCAAAAAGAAAAAAAAGAAAAAGTCAAATGGTTCTTGTACAAAATACTAAATCAAACATGTGTGCATACCTTTATCAGACCACTAAAATCTCTGAAATAGACACGAACTAACTTTAAAGCCCGCCGGCTTTTGTTTGTGGCATTCTATGTGCATTGCTAGTCACTCTTCAGTCTGTAATTACTTGGGGGCAGGGAAATGTTTTTAAAAAGCCATCTCTCTGTCAGGAATAATGGTGAAGCATTTAGGATTCTGATAAATATGCCTCCTCCGTCCAGTGAAACCCCTTGAGTCACCACCTTCTCAGCTGCATCCATCTCCCATGAGTTGTGAAACACAGCCCAATGGCCCATGCTTTGAGGCTGCAATCAAGCCATTGGTATCTAGGGAAAGAAAAGGTTTCCAACCTTGGCCTGATGTGAAAATGGTAACTGACCTTTCTACACAGGAGGTAACAAAAGCATTGCTCAGGCAGTGTTTGGGTATTGTTGATGCAGTAAACTCTTTGACAATAGTTTAGGGATGGGCATAGCTATCAAGCTTGACCATGTAGAAGTTCTTGTTTTTCCAGTGATGCACTTGTTCCAATTTGAAGCTATGTCTAGTTCTCTCGTGTGCTTCCAGAGGCATTTGGTGGGGCCACAGTGAGACACAGGAAGCTGGACTAGATGGGCCCTTGGCCTGATCCAGCAGATGGCTCTTCTTATGTTCTTATGTCTGACTGTGAACTGTTTCACTCCTCCATGGAAATTCATAAATATTTCTATGTGCAGCTTTCAGAAAAAAGAATTTGTCCAAATTTTGCAGATGTACACATTTTGTTAATGTACACATTTTCTGGACCTTAAAATTGTTTTAATCTTTTGAGAAGAAATGTAGGCTTTTAGATTTACATTCTTAAAATTCTTTTTATTTTTATTTTCTAAAGAATAATCATTTTCTTTCTTCTTCTTTCTGTTGTTTTACATCATTGCGTCAGCACTAGTGGGTCGAAAACTGATAAAAGATGGCATTTCCCCAGGCACAATGTTTTCTATTTTGCATTTTTCAAATAACATCTTTATGGTACCAAGTGTCCCATTGGTTAAAATGTATGCAAGAGAAGGTGCATCTATATTTTTCAAAGTTATGTGTGATTCAATGTACTTTTTTAAAAACTTTGTGTGCCTTGATACTCATTGAGAAAAAACATTCCCACAAATGAGAGAAATGTAAATATCTCAGACCTGGAAGGAGCTATAGAATCATAGAATCATAGAAAAGTAAGTTGGAAGGGGTCTACAAGGCCATCAAGTCGAACTCCCAACTCAATGCAGGAATACAATCAAAACTTCTCTGCCAGGTGATTATCTAAGTTTTTCTTGAATGCCTCCAGTGTTGGAGCACTCACCAACTCCCGAGGTAACTGGTTCCACTGCTGTACTGCTCTAACAGTTAGGAAGTTTTTCCTGATATTCAACCAAAATCTGGCATCCTTTAACTAGAGCCCATTGTTGTGTGTCCTGCACTCTGGGATGATTGAGAACTGATCTTGCCCCTCCTCTGTATGACAGCCTTTGAAATATTTGAAAAGTGTTATCATATCTCCCATCTTCTCTTCTCAAAGCTAAACATGCCCAATTCTTTCAGCCTTTCCTCATAAGGCTTTGTTTCCAGCCCCCTGATCCTCCTTGTCACCCTCCTCTGAACTTGTTCCAATTTATTAGCATCCTTCTTGAAGTGTGGTGTCCAAAACTGGACACCCTACTCAAGGTGAGGCCTAACCAGTGCTAAAGAGAGGGGGACTAGCACCTCGCAGGATTTGGAAAGTATACCTCTATTAATGCATCCTAAAGTAGCATTTGCCTTTTTTGTAGCCAAATCACACTGTTGGCTCATATTCAGCTTGTGATCTATAACAATTCCAAGATCCTTCTTGCTCGTAGTTTTGCTGAGCCAGGTATCCCCCATCTTGTATCTGTGCAATTGGTTTCTTTTTTCCGAGGTGGAGTACTTTGCACTTATCCCTGTTGAATTTCATTCTGTTGCTTTCGGCCCAGTGCTCCATCCTATCAAGGTCATTTTGAATTCCAGTAAATTAGGGACAATTTACTGGTCATTTTGAATTCCAGTAAATTAGGGACAATTAAAATGCACCATATAGAAGGCTGACCGCCGAAGAATTGATGCTTTTGAATTGTGGTGCTGGAGGAGAATCTTGAGAGTCCCCTGGACTGAAAGGAGATCAAACCTATCAATTCTGAAGGAAATCAACCCTGAGTGCTCACTGGAAGGACAGATCCTGAAGCTGAGGCTCCAATACTTTGGCCATCTCATGAGAAGAGAGGACTCCCTGGAAAAGCCCCTGATGTTGGGAAAGAGTGAAGGCAAGAGGAGAAGGGGACGACAGAGGACAAGATGGATGGACAGTGTCATCAAAGCTACCAACATGAATTTGACCAAACTCTGGGAGGCAGTGGAAGACAGGAGGGCTTGGTGTGCTCTGGTCCATGGGGTCACGAAGAGTCAGACACGACTTAACGACTAAACAACAACAAGAATGCAATATCTAATTGTGTGATGAATCCCCTTAAGGTCCACACAACAATTGCCCTTCCACAATCACAAACACAATTGATCTGAACAGTGTTGATAAGGTTTCAATGAAAACTAATAAACTAAGTTGGGTGAGAGAACAAAGAAAAGGAAGAAGAGTCCAGAACACAAAAAGGTGATGCAAAGAGCTACACAGATCTTTCTCTATAACTCTTGTGAAATGGCCACCACAGCAAGGGAGATTTTAGGTTTTATTGCTCAGTCTTCTGTATTACTTTTGATTTCCCCTTTCCCTCAGTTCAGATTACTGACCATCTTTTTTATGGAATGGGATACAAAGGATCTGTTGTGGTCCTGCTCCTACTTGGGGTAGACAGCCCCTCTTTGTTCTCACGGTAGTCACCTTGGAAACACACCAAATATCCCTAATTCAATCTGTTTCTGCACATGTGTTTGAAGATGCCTAGTGCATGCCACGTAAAACAATTCTGACTGCAAATTGCCTTCAGGTCCATCTTTGGATCTGGAAGGTGCAGACTGGGTGATCTCATATTCAAATGCTAAATCAAGGAATTTGTCCCTGATCCCTAATAGTTGTTTTCACAATATTAGCCAAACCCAGAGTATTGCACAGTTGACACATCTGGACTGCAGCGAGGTATAGCAGCATCTGACTATTCATTATGAAAACTCCAAGATCCCTGTCAACACCTCTTCTTGGACAATGTGAGCACCAGATTGCTATCCTGCTTTTGAGTCTTCCACAGACAATTGTTGCTTCTTCTGGGAACAAATGCGGAACAGATAAGCCTTTGGTCTGATCCAACATGGCTCCTCTTATGCAGAGTTTATATATGACAACAAAGGCCTGGCATTCCAGTGGCACGGGGCTTGTTCGGTGGGGGGGGCGGTGGCGGCAATCTTTTGAACCATTGTCTGACTTAATGGCCCAAATGATTAGGATGCAAGGTCTAATTTTCCCTAACAGCTGCCAATCTCTTTTCCTCTGGATATAGATGCACATTTTACTGGAAATCTTAAAAAAAGAAAAGAAAACTACCTGTGATCTGATGGGATGACATGATCTACTTGAAAAGAAGAGCCTGCCAAAATGTAACAGGCAAAATTGTTGTTCTAAAGAAGATTGCCTGTGATAGCACAAAACCATTTTCTTTTATAGCGGTGTCAGGGTGACACTCCTTTCTATTTACACTAAACAGTCCACTGATTCAGCACTGTGCCAATTCTTTTCACTTTCCTCTCACTGCCTGGCCTTGTCACCATCAGTCCTCTCCACCCTTGACGATATATACCTCTATTCTCTCTAAGCATATAGGAGTTTTCTAGTGGATTTTGGACAAATATCCATCTAATGATTCCCCCTTTCTTTATTTCCACCATCTTACAGCTAGGGAGCTCAAAAGCAGGACATAGGGCTGCTCTTGTTTTCTCCGTAAATTTGATACTGAAATGAGAGACTGCTTTTGAACACAAAGCATTGTATCTAGGGATAGCTGAATCAGTCTCTTTCTCGAATGCATCAATGCACACATGTTCATCGTTTGAAATGGTCTATCCAATTTGTGTGTGAATATGCAATTTTTTTTTGAAAACAGAATAAAAATCATTATTATCCATATGCATTTTTGCCTGGTTAATGCACTGTGTGTGCATTTCCCTCTAATATATATATTTTGTGCATAGACCTCTTTAATAGAAGTATTTGCATACTCCACACTGAGCTGAGAGTTGCACCAAAACATTCAAAGAAGTGTGCAATCCAAAACATATGTTTTTTTAATTCTGTTCTACCTTTTAGTCTGAAAAATGTGAATTAGATTGCTTTGCTTAAAAAGTAAAATTGAATGAATTTTTTCCTCATACTTAGATGCATCCAGTGGTGACTTTGCTTTTACAGAAATAACTTGTGCCTGTGCGAGGCAGGATATACTGTTTTTGCCCATCTTCCCTACCTACTACGTCTTTCTGTGCTGTCCCTCAGTGTTTCAGAACATCCCCCAGCTCTCAGGAGCCATCTTTGCAGTGAATTCCCAAAAGTTGTGAGCAAAGAAATACGTGAAAATAGGATGTTTCAATCTGCACGTCTAGAAGGACTTTAAGCTATGACAAAGCTATAGCTGGATATAAGCAAGAGACTGCTCTGAGACACTGTGTCTAACAGATGTGATGAACAGATCCAACCAGAAGATCCATCCTCCATGAATCTATCTAACATTTGGGAGCAAATGTACAGGAAGTGTAGGAATGAAAACCAAGGAAGATGCTCTAGAGCAAAGCTTAGCGGGAAAAATATCACACAACTATCTTCCAGTGCCGGTATTATGGCTGCGCTCTGACTTTGAATGAATTCCAGTGCCCAAGTTTCTGTTTGATGTTAACAGAACCCACGATCAGCCTTTTCTGAAATGTAACAGAGGCACTGTGCTTCAAAAAAAAGGAGAGGGGACAAAACAAAACTGACCATCTATTACATTTTGTGTGAACAGAAGCAGACTGGGGGAAGGAGGTGACTGACAACTCTACTTTCAAATCATATAACACACTTTCAATAGCTGGCCATCCAATCACTGTAGGGTTAACGGTGTGATTAAGGTGAGGATTATGGTTAAGTTTACCAGAAGAGTTCCATTCACATATGTTGTATAATGAACTCATTAATAATTCCAGTTCTGCTCACCTCCAAATGGTGGCAACCTAATGACTGCTAAAAGAGTTTACTGCCTCTTCTTACCATCATGGTTCACAAAACAACAAAATAAAACAAAACCATGGGAGATACTTTTTCGTACATTGTTACATAAATACCTTGTGACAAGAATACCCACTGGCTAAAAGTGATGGATTTGTAGGTACTGTTTTTGTCCCAGGTGTTTTTCTGCCTGTTAGGAAAACCCCAACCAAATAAAACTTTATGTGGCAAGTGGATAAAATTTGCAGATACTGCTTATTTTATTTTGTTTTGTTTTATTCATTCATTCATTCATTCATTCATTCATTCATTCATTCTTTACCTGCCTTTCTCCTCAAAAGGACCCAAGGTGGCTTACAATTCTTCAGGTGACAAAGTCACAGAGTGCTTAGGTCTTTGTCTGTGGAGTTTGCAAAATGACATGTGTGTCTGGGAGACCAAAAGGTCCCATGCGTGAGGGTTAGAAAGCAAAGGAGAAGTTATAAGGTATCGTAGCTTAATAGACTTCTCATTCGGAACATGCTCTTCATGGCTTCAAACAAATTTGAACATGGATACCTCTCGAATACAAGGTGATATCAATCAATCATTATGTGCAACATTATTCCCATGGAGTCCACAAGTAATGATTATACTTACACAGCTCAGACCAATGATTTTTATTACCTGCCAAGTGCAAGTACACCTGGGTTGAAAGAGTGGAGCTGTGCAGTCTTTAGAACTAATGAAATGAAATGAGTATGCATTATCAAAATG
Organism: Intellagama lesueurii; assembly: GCA_037013535.1. Taxonomy (NCBI): domain Eukaryota; kingdom Metazoa; phylum Chordata; class Lepidosauria; order Squamata; family Agamidae; genus Intellagama; species Intellagama lesueurii. The sequence continues at coordinate 227,405,385 of JBAJHW010000001.1, forward strand.
CAAGGCTTATCGAGTGCTTTTAAAATGAAAGCAAGTGATACATTTTATGGTAGGGGAAAACATTTGGATATAAACGTGCACAGAAAAGAGACCTTGCTACCCATATACCAATGCAGCTTGTATTAAGTTTAATTCTCAACGGGCTCATCTCTGCACAACAAAAATGAAATAAAGGAAGGTGTCTAATAAATGCAATGCTTCCTTTCTCTTACAGCTATGGAATGTAAAGGTAATTTGGCTCCCTTTTTAATTGAACATGTAGCTTAAATAGCCGAGTTTTAGATTAAGATAACATTCTTTAATTAAAGTCTATGGCCAGTATCCTACTGAGCTTCCACTGAGAGGAAAGTCCCATCAACATAAGAACAAGAGATTGCGCTACCTCTGCAGCTATTGCTGGTGGCAAGAGAAGGGTGGGTTTTCTACATGGAGGTCACTGCCTGGATGGTGGCATCAGTCGTGCAAGCAGTGAGATCCTGCTTACTATGCTAGGAAGACTTTCTATACAGCAGAAGCTCAATAGGATATTAGCTTATGGGTGCGAGCCAGCTTTGTTGATAGGGTTCTGAGAGTTGTACTATTGACTTCACTGGTTTTGGGTCTGTACCATCATGACTTTTATCCACAACGTACATTGCTTACAATCATCCACACTGTGCATTGCTTATTATCATCACTTACTTGTTTTTAGAGAAAAACCAACAAGGGATGGCAGCAAATTTTGGAAACGGGCATGAGTGTTTGAACCCTTTCCCCCACACTCCAAATCAGAAATCTGTGAATTATTGCAAACCAAATCTTCACCTATTTTGTTTTTGCAGGGGGAGATTTTTGATGAAGGACATTAAATACCTTCCTTTGGTGTGCTTGGCTATGAGAAAATATAAGCCGTTTTTTTTTTTTTTGCCAAAAATAAAATAAAAAATTTAAATTGTGGAAGTGGATTTCATACAAAAAAAATGCATTTTCTACAAATGGTGTTTTGTACAAAGACTTCATATTTTTCACAAAATACTTGGGCTAATATTCTGTGACATAAACATGAAGGAGAAGGGAAATTGTGAAAACATCTCCTGTGCCCCAGCAGTCTCTCTGGGACCAACTTTGCCCAAGACTACAGTTTGTACAAGATGTCCAAACTCCAGTGGAAATCTTGGAGAAATGCTATAAAGTCACATAAGAGCCATGGTTTCAAATGCACCCTTTTGGGCAGACATTGCCGTGTTAAACATTTGGTGCTTTTTACTTAAAGCCCATTCTTACATCTCTGAGTCCTCTAGGTGATCCTTAGGTGATTCCACGAAAGCTCTTGTTGAGGAAACTCAGCCTGAGGTAAGCATCTTCTTTTTACCTTTCCTTAGGGCCACATGGACACTAAGGAGCCTGACACCCGATCCTGAATGTAGTAAAAGGAAGAAAATAACGCTTTTTCCAACCCTCCCCTGCCAATCTCCAGCTTTTCAATTTCTGCTAGAGTTTCTTTTTCTATCCCTTTCTGAGAAACAGAAGCAATCCATCAACAAGCCTTGAGGTCTAGCTAGCAGTCACCTCCCTCCTCAAGTACCCCTCCCTCTTACTGCCTTCACAGTTAAGCTTTAAAATGATGTTCTGTTTTATTTTCTCAATAAAATTCAATTTCTGGCCCTGTCTCTACTGCTTTCTGTTTGGTATGGAAAGAATAATCAGTAAATTCCTGGTTCTCATCTATTTGTGCTTTCTCAAGACTAGGAGGGAAGGCATTTTCTACCCTTTTGAGATTCCTTGCCTCCAGTGTGACAGTGAGACAAAGAGTGGTTTTCTGTCCATTTAAAAAAAAAATTCCAATTTACACAAAACATCTTTGGGGCAGTTTGTGTGAAACTAGTCCTTCCCCTTTGAGAAACAAATGGCACATACAAATTATTTTAGAATAAGCAAAGAACTCATCTAAATCTTAAGATATTTAAATGTTCATGAAAGAAGCAGAGGCAGTCACAATTTTGTGTAATTTGCATCAGCTGCACATTTTGGCTAAGCTGTGTGATTTGCCTAAAGCCATTGAGAGGACAGTAGAGCAAACATTTTCACCCTCTCTCAGGGCAAGGAGAAAAAAAGGAACTCATTGCCTTCGGCCTGTGAGGATGACACAAGAGGGCATTCACGATCCCTACATCTTCGGTTACACTATTTCTTACTTACATGGATAAAGTGAGCCATTTTCTTGGCACCAGCTCAAACTCTTCTTCTTTGCCTAGGCCTTTAGTCAATCACATAGACACATACTAATGAAACAATTTCTCCTTGATCAATATATGAATTTTAGTGCCATCAATTTAATTACTAATTAAACTTGCTTAAATTTGCAACTCAGAAACATGTAAGGGAAATGGTATTATTTCTTTGGTTTAGATCACGGATGTGTGACATAGCAAAGATCATGTTGTAAGAAGCTTTCTGCTCTCTTTTTACACATAGAACAGAATACTTGTTCCCAAATGGTGATTGCCCCCTGCAGATTAATTAAACACTTGTGTGTCCATTTATAAGCCACCTTACATTCTCGTGGATATCAGAGTAAAGGACAACTATAGTTTAACACCCTGAAGAGCCACAATTTCACTGGTGCATGTAGTCCTTCCACAGATGCAGACTGCAACTATTACATATAATCATTGCATTCATAGGTGTTGTGGTCAATTATTTGCTGGGTGACCAACTTTCTCTTGATGATCCTTCCATATTTGGCTACGCTGGTCCTCAGACAGTAGCAGCAGAAAGATCTGATCTTTCCTTCCCCAAACCCCATTTATGCCACACTCAAAATACCTAATGTTGCCCAGTTCGGTCTACAAAAGGAGACTAAATTCAAGCAGGTCACATCCATCAGACTTCACCCAGAAAATGCAGAACGAAAATCATCAATCAAATGAAATTTAATTGAAATACAGAACATGCTATAAAGTAGCTGGAGACTACAACGGTGCATAGGAGGAGGAGAAAAATGCATATTGCAATTTTAATGCAGTGTCATTAAAAGAGCTTACTGTTCACTGTAAAGATATTAAATCAGCATAGTCTAAATGCCGTCTATCCTCTCCACCCCCACAGCCTTACAATATTTAAAGAAAAACAAACAAAACCCTAGACTGAGAGCCAGTTCTACTTTTACATTCAGACCAATCAATATTACTTTTATATCACATCATGTAGCTTCTTCCCTGCAGCTAAAGAAATAATCTGGGTAAGGATTCCAGATAATTAGAATGGTTGAAGTGATGATGTATCCTTTTATTGCATGAGTAATAAAAACCAGAGCATTGTTGATATAAATTTTCCTACAGTAGATGGGATTTGATGTGTTTTGTGTACTATGTACGTCTCTAGAGATAAATTTATAGATGGTTCAGAAATTTAGAAGCGAAATTACTCTAATACTCTGAAAAGTGGAACATTAGTTATTCTGTATCTAAAACCTGTACATTAAAAATCAGTTTAAATGATAAAGGATGCACCTTGGAGGCCTTCATTTTAACCACCACATAATTGTGTTCTGCCAGTTATATTACAGCACAAGACCACTTTTTGATCCCTTTGGTAATCTCTATTTAAGCCAAGTTTATCTACTGAAGCGAGGGGCACTCTGTTATTTTCCAAGATCAAATTCTTTTCCCTCATCTTGTATTTATACATTTGCTCACTGTGTGTTACATGCTCCTGGAAGCTCCTGTGTCCTGATGTTCAAGCTTCACCGTCATTTAGTCAATTCAAGCAGCAGCTGAAAATGGTGGCCAGGATCCAAAGCACCACTTAAGCAATCTCTGTGGAATTTATAATTTTCTAAAATTCTCCTATGACTAGCAGACTACCAACACCCCTCCCTCCATGCCTTTTGAGTACCTTAAAGATGAACAACCTCCCTATGGATTTTAAAATTCTCATATGGACAGCAGATTGCCGCCACCACTATCCAAAGCAAGCAAGCAATTTTGCAGGGCTTCTCTGCAGGTCACAGTTATGGGATTAGGCCTTTCCTTTCTTTCCTTTCCTTTATAATAATAATAATATGATCTTAGAACTGCAGAGCTAGAAGGGACCCTGTGGAGGCACAGTGGGGAATCGAACTCCCAACCTCTGTACCTAAACCACTCAGCTATCCAGCAGTTCTTCTTTTCGTTTCGTTTCCTTCAAGTATCAAAGCAACCTGATCTGCAAAGTTGTCACTTCCTCCATGAAAACCTCTAATCTCTTTTCTCTTAAATATAAGAAGAAAAGAGACAAAGAGAGAAAACAACCATCACAGGAATAAGGAACTGCGATCTGATCTGTTAAGACTCCAGGTCCATGCCCCTGCAATGTCTGACAAGAGCTGCCTCTGATGCAGCAGCAAGACTTTGAAAATAAATGATGTTGTGCTGCAATTCTTTCTTCTTATGGGCAGAAGAAATGGTTGGAGGGGAGGTGGGGAGAGCTTATGAAGAAGCGCTGAGGTTCAGTTCCTGTCCTTGCAGTTTAAAAACACCTGAGGCAGCAGTGCTGGGAAGACTGATAGACTACCTGTCATCAGATTAACAGGCCACTGTTTTGTTTCAATATCAGCTAGCACCATGTGTTCAGTATGGTTACTGAATATCATTTCCTGATGCATCATCCTTACTGTGATGATGCTTCACAAATATACTTCAAAACCAAACGACTCATCATCCTACGATAAAGGCATAGCCGCTTGGTTGTGATCTGACATGCTTTAGACATGTACCAAGGCTCGTCCCATGGGGTCACCAGCAAAATACCTGACATTGCATCAGGAACCATGGAGAAACAAACTATCTTGGAATCCAGAAGTGTACCTTTAAGCGATAACACTGGGATGTTCTTTGAGGAAAGAAAGGAGTTTAAAGAAAAGAACTTTAGTCCGGAATCTGGACCTTTCTTAGGAAAAGCAGCATTTTCAAGCCAGAGAGAGAGAAAAAAAATTCAAAAGAGGATATGTCTTTTAATTCTTCATGATAGTATATAATGAAGTAATTAATCACAGTTTGAGTTTATAGGGGTATTTGGTAGTAATAGCTTTTTCGCCTATTCTGCACATTTAACTCAACATGTATTCTGTCATATTTTGTTCAGCTAGAATGCTAGCCCTTGGGTAAAATAAAGAAAGTAATTACTTTTTGTCAAAATGGTGCAAGACCATAGCTCTGGGGTTATAAAACAGACTTCATTAGTGCTGTATGTCTTCAATTTTTGCCATTATTTTAGTTGCCCCGAGAGACCTTGAAAGATGAAACTATCACTAATGGACTCAATATAATGCTTCTAACTTTAGCACAGTCCTGGCTATATTATATTGCAAATAAGTAACAACCCCCGCTTAAACAAGATGCAGCAGTTAAAAGTTTATAAATGAAGCCCTTCCAATTTCTTGGTATTAACGGTAGATTTTCATTATGCCTCTTTATGGCAGAAAGGCAGCTGATTCTATTGAACTCATTAGTAAACGCATCTATTCAAAAACTGAAATACTTTTAACCTTCCACAAGAACACTTTTATTTGACTTCCCAGAGAAGTATACCAGACCAGAGTCTCAGACTAGGTCTTGGAGAGTCTGTGTGGCAGAAAGTGACCTTCCAGATGTGGTCCAGAAAGCCTGGATAATGGTGAGGCATAATGAAAGTAGCAGTTCGGCAACATCTGGAGGACCGTCCTGCTAAAGATTGCTATAGCAATTTGTCTTCTTTTTTTTTTTCTTTTGTTTTGGCCTGGCATGTAGCTGAAGACAAGCAATTAACAAACAAACTGCTGGACAGTGGTTTAGGCATGGAGCCAGATGTTGGGAGTTCGATTCCCCATGGTGCCTCCCTGACAGGGGCTGGACCTGAGAATCCATAGGGTCCCTTCCAGCTCCGCAGTTCTAGGATTATTATTATTAATTGGAGGAATTGTACCTCTGTTCTTCCTTACTCTCACCGGCTTCATCTGGAAATGTATCAAACTGTTGATCTTGTGCAGATCACATGGCCTCGCTTTCGATAAGATTTGAATGCAGGACAGTAGGCGCTTGAAGGAGTGGGCAATATCTGGACTGGAATTGTGCGGTCTCACTCCAAAATTTTGGATATAGTGTCTCCCTGTCCTGGTTATGAGCCATCACTGCCTGGACAAGTTCCCCCTGCCATCTGAGCAGTCACAGATGAGAAGAAGAATAGTTACATATACTGACATATTTTTTTTACAAATACACCAAAGAAAGAAACGTTTTGCAAACACTTTTTGGCAAACACTTTACCACCAATGCAACAGTCACAGTAATTTTCTATTGCAACATATAGCATTTTGGTATGGTGCTAGGCTGAAGTTATTGTTCAGAAAAATCATTTATTTATTTAATTTACACCTACACCTCTCCTCTGGAAAAGAAATTCATATGCTATACATTCTTCCTGCTGCACAGCTCTTAAAAATGTAAGAGTAGCAAAGGTGTATTCTACAAAGTTATCAATCGCTGCTAGTCACTGTGGCTATATATTATCTCTAGTATCAGAAGAAGCTGTATGTTCCTGAATAACAGTTAGTGGGAAACAAACTCAGATAAAAAAGCATCAGGACAAAACGCACAAAAACAGAGGTCCCAAAAAAAAAAAAAACTAAAGAAAGCAGACTACACTAATCTTTCCTCTCCTTTCCAAAACCAAAAGCCACAACGACACGAAACAAAAAGATTCTTAGCAAAAACAGGTCATAAGAGTATTCAAACAAGCAAGTGTATCTACAGTCATCAATAGTAACAAACAAGGTGCCTGAGTAAGCAAGAAAACACAACAAAGCAGCTGAACAAGTTAGGATCAAAAAATAACATACATGTTTCAACCTCACAGAGTTTCTCAGTGGTATACTACAATATAACAATTTCCAAACCAAGATATTTGGCTGCCTGAGGTGATGGCCAAGATCCCTCACAATTCCACATTCATAAACAAACTGGAGGTGCAACTGAATTCAGTCTCGAGTAATGGCAACAGCATCCTTTTCTGCCATCCTATCCCAACTCTGGAATGCCCTCCCTTGCAAGCTTGATCGAAACTGACATTGACATCATTTTGGCACCAAGTCAAAATGTACATATTTATTAGTACATCTTGACTTGGGGGTTTGGGGGTTGAGAACTGTGATCTGCATAGGTTTTAGTGCAATGTTTTTAATGTTTTAATTGTGTGGTGTTTGATTTTAAATTGTTTTAAATGTCTTACGTTTTGACATTGTCTTATACAGCTTTGATACAGGGCAGGCTCTGAGTATTTAAATAAATACATGATAAAATCCTTTACTGCACTTCACAGGGATGTTGGTAAGTCTTTGTACCCAAGTCCCAAGTCCGAGTCCAGGTTCCAAGTCTCAGACTGAGGCTGGGGACATACGCATCTGCATGCACATAAACAGCAGGCCTGGCTTCCCTTCCCAGAGCAGGGCCTTGCCTCTGCGCATGCTCAGAAGTGGTGGGCCCGGCTCCTGGAAAGGAAACAAAGCCTGCTGCTTGCTTTTGAGGACAGCAGCATGAGGCAGTGGCAGGAGCAGGTAAGCGTCTGGGGGATGGGGGAGGGACTTGACAAGCTACTCGGAAAGATGGCTCCAAGTTGCAAGTCGAGTGCAAGTCATGGGGGAAAACCCCCGAGTTGAGTCCAGGTCAAGTAATGGGTGCAATTTAAGTGCGACTTGACAGCGAGTCACAAGTCTCAAGTCCCCATCCCTGGCACTTAAGAGCAACAGGCTGGCTTAGTGGGCACAGGGGAGGCTGTGTGGCAGACATAACTTAGACCTCCTCCATTTCATTTCTGCCTTCCACCCTTTTTTCACTGAAGCTGCTTTGCTTTACCTGTAGCAAGTAAAGATGAAAAAGGACTCTTTAAAAAAAATTAAGTTGACAGTCTTGACAAGTGTAGCAGCCTTGAGGCAAGAAGAAATGCACCTCAGCTATGGAATCTCTTACACTTGCAAGGCTCCCAGGACATTTCAGAGAAATCAAATAAGCGCATGCTACATGAACATTTGAAAATAGGAATAGCTGACATGCGTACAATGGGAAAAAAAGACACACAAGCATGCTCAAAATGTGTGAATAAATGTGCTCTTTTTGGTACAATATACACAAACGTGAATGAATGTCTCTGTAGGAGATCTCACAACCTGATACAAAACAAGACCGGGAGGAAAAGGCAGGTGGGATTTGGAGAACCACCACGAAATTGAGACAGAGGTATTTTCACACCTCTGTTGTGAACCCAGCCTTGCCTGGGAACAGAAGCAGAAAGGCACTACAGTACTCTTTCTGTTTGGGGTTCCCCATAAGCCAGTGGTTCCCAACCTTGGGCAACCCAGGTGTTCCTGGACTGTAATTCCCAGAACCCTTCACGACCAGCTGTGTTGGCTGGGATTTCTGGGAATTGCAGTTCTAGAATGCCCAGGTTACCCAAGGTTGGGAACCACTGCCATAGGCAATCGACTGGACACTGCTGGAGAGGATTGTGACCACTGTGGGATGACCAGACTAGACTTTGGTCTGATATAGCACAGCTCTCCTTGCTTTCTGATGAATGGATGGGGTCTGCAAAAGAAACCTGTCTCTCCAATCCCATAAATCCTTACAGGGACATCATCATAAATGCAGGACCTGTAAGTTCAGTTGGATGCCCCACTGAATTCAACAAAGGTGAGGATCTATGTTTTTACTCCTTAGCACACACAGACCTTTGTCTCACACTGAAATAACTGATTCAGTGTGATTCACTGATTCAACTAATTTAGAAACAGAAACCAATTGCACAGTTACAAGATGGGGGATACCTGACTCATGGAAACCACGAGCGAGAAGGATCTTGGAATTCTCATAGATCACAAGCTAAATATGAGCTAACAGTTTGATGTGGCTACAAAAAAAGGCAAATGCTATTTTAGGCTGCATTAATAGAAGTATAGTTTCCAAATCCCACGAGGTGCTAGTGCCCCTCTCTTTAGCACTGGTTAGGCCTCACCTTGAGTATTGTATCCAGTTGTGGACACCACACTTCAAGAAGGATGCTAACGAATTGGAACAAGTTCAGAGGAGGGCAACAAGGATGATCAGGGGGCTGGAAACCAAGCCTTATGAGGAAAGGCTGAAAGAATTGGGCATGTTTAGCCTTGAGAAAAGAAGGCTGAGGGGTGATATGATAGCACTTTTCAAATATTTGAAAGACTGTCGTACAGAGGAGGGGCAAGATCTGTTCTCGATCATCCCAGAGTGCAGGACACACAACAATGGGCTTAAGTTAAAGGAAGCCAGATTTCGGTTGAATATCAGGAAAAACTTCCTAACTGTTAGAGCAGTACGACAGTGGAACCAGTTACCTCGGGAGTTGGTGAGTGCTCCAACACTGGAGGCATTCAAGAAAAACGATAAGCAACTGGCAGATATGCTTTGATTTTATTCCTGCATTGAGCAGGGGGTTTGACTTGATGGCCTTGTAGACCCCTTCCAACTTCGCTTTTCTATGATTCAATGATTCTGCCCCAGACACGAAAGCCCTGTATTACAGTATATAGGGTGCTTTGAATGATAGATTAATAGAATTTTTATGATGCAAAGCAAGGCTAACTCTTTTTTTTTAATGAGCGGATACCATGCTCATAAGCACTGTGGTTGATTTTTAGATAGACCTAAGAAACGTACAAGTATGGGAGGTTCTTTTTTAACAATGACACTTAGGTGCAGTAATGATCTTCCTTAGGTAGTCAAGATATTTAATTAGAAAATGACCTATGTGCAGGAAAAGGATAGGAAGTTGAATCACAGGTGCTCCTTTCCTTTCCTATTGACATTGTAACGATAAACTAAACTTTTCAGCTGAGAAATGTGTCATGAAAGGCAACAAAGATGGTTTTATTTTTTCCCCTTTCAGCATAGTGAGTCTTTAAAATACATTGGTAGGCTCCAGAGGAAAAGATGGCATGCCCCATTTCTCTGTTTTCATTTCTGTCCACCAGAAACATAATGAGTGGAATTTTTCAGAAACGGAATCTACTAACACTCTGAGTCTCCCTTTCATCTCATCTATTGCTTCAAAACAAATTCATTGAAGTTCTAGAAATGGAATATCAGACATTGGCTTCCTGAGTTATCATTCTGTTTCCTTTGCCACTAATGCTCATGTTTCCCATAACAATTGAGACAGGATGAGGGAAGAGAGATAGAACACTGAATTTGATCCATACTATATTAGCAAGGTGCAGCTCCTGTTGAAATCAAGAGGACTTAAGCTAGTCACATAGATGTTCAATAGGATCTTAACTGCAATTAATTTCATCAGGACCTAACACACTTTAATGACTGAGATTGGTTAGGCATATGAAGAATACTGACTAAAATCTAACTGATACGTATTTAGAGATGAACTCTCCCATGTAGTTCCTTTTTTTTTCCTTGTTAAATGTATTTCCTTCTTCTGGGTGCATGACTGGTTTGCAATGACTGGGAACCATTTAGCCTCCCATTGCCTCCTCAGTCTCTTATAGAACCATTTTGTTTGGAACCTCGTCTGTTCATCACTACCACTGTGAATCTGGCAGCTTCTCCTTTCTAGTGTTGAATGGCTGAGATCCCAGCACTAGCTGCCATATGGGCACCAATGGAGACTTATCTTGAAATGTAAATAGTCACATTTTACCGTCCTCCCTCCCTCCCTCCCTCCCTCCTCCTTTTCCTCCTCCTCTTCTTCTGGCTGTAACTCAATTTTTAATTCCAGGGAATTTCGATACCTCCCTTGTGAATATTCCTTCTGTTTTAATCTACCTTGCAAACTTTTCTTGCAGAATTATACCATGCTATGATTTTGTCGTAAGCTTCTTTTTCATGTCATCAAAAGGTTCTCCTTTTTTCTCAACAAGGAGAAAAATAAATAAGTCAATTTGTAGAAATTTTAGCATAGAATCATAGAATAATGGAGTTGGAAGGGGCCTATAAAGTCATCGAGTCCAACCTTCTCCTCAAAGCAGGAATCCAAATCAAAGCAGATCTGACAGATGGTTGTCCAATTTTCTCTTATAGACAATATAAAGAATATTCAGTTGATTCAATCATCTGCGGTGATTTTTGTTGTGGCGGTGTATTCAAACACATTAAATATTAAAATACATTTTCTCTGTGTTCAGGCTTAATTACACCATTTAAAAGAAAGGATTTGCCATGTGTTTTTAATACAGAGGCAAGAACTTTGGAGCATTTTCTCTGTATTTGAGCATAATTGCACCATTATTTTTTAAAAAGATTTGTTCTGTGTTTTTATGCACAAACAAGAACTCTAGCAACCAGAACCAATATTTACCATCTGCACTCCCTCTTTCTGTGGCTAAATATGTGGAGAAATGAATTTTGTGAAGTCCCTAGCAATGCATGTCACATTATAAAACATATGGCTGTTTATGACATCCTTGTTGCAGAAGGGCACAGCATAGATTCCTTGTATATTACTTTTAAGAGCTGAATGTGGGCCCTTGAGAGTGATAGAAGTAGCTACCTAGAAAAAGGGAATAACTTGCAGCTTCTCCATCAAGATGCAAACCAGAAATGGATGCCACAAAATCAGATATTGTGATGGCGTACATATTTTTCCCCCTTGTGGAATGGCTCTCTTGTTGGTCTCTTCTGCAGGTACTTCTTGCTCACTGTCAGTATCAAGAGCCTGTTTGTGTGAAGGCATTTGCGAGCCCTCTTTTGAACAGGCCGTCAATAATGTCTGACTAGGAATATGCGCTGTCTTCAGTTGAATATGCAAGAAACAGACTGGATTGGCCATATTGGTGTGATTCTGCAGCAAGGAGCTGTTCTTCATCCTTTGGATGGAACAACAACACCATGAATCTCTCATACTCTATTTGGCACCTATAGGGTTAAATGGATGGGCAGCTCTTTGAAGGAAGGAAAATGGGAATCAAAAGTAATACAATAAACTGAACTGCTGACGTCCAAGGAAACAGTGAGGAACAAGTGAACCCCCCAATAAAGCCCAAGATCTCCTCTGCATGTTCCGATCACTGAGGCACTAAGGAGGGCCCAGTCTGAGGCCACTGTGTGGGGCTTATGTGTATATGCATGCACACATGTGCACACACACATATTTGCAGTCACTCTGCAATATCATGGAATTGTAGGACAAAAATGAAAGGCTTGTGTTGCTGTTTACATAACTTATTTGTGTTCTGGATTTTTCAAAAAATGAAATCAGTGCTCTTATTCAGCTTAGTTTAGTAAACTAAATTATAGCATTATGAAGACTGAATGTGTGAGAGAGATTGTGGAAGCATGATTGTAGTATGACCTTACAGTTATAGGTCACATAAAGTACTGCATAGCTCCTCCCCTGAATCATAGCTGTTTATGTACACACCCCACAAATCGATGGAAATTTTCTTTCTTTTCTTTTTTTAAAACTGGAGACCCCAAAATGCACAGGAAATAATCAGAGTCTTGGGGACAGCATGTCAGATGATCTCCTAAACAGGACAGGACAGGTCAATCCTGATTTTTACATCCTTTATCCAGGTACAGAGCAGGTGGACGGGGGGCTTCTCCAGACCTCTAATTTCTTTTCTCTCTCTGCTGTATCAGAGGGTTCCCCCCCATAAATCCTTACAGCCAAGGGCAGCCATAAAACACAGAACAGTTTGACAAGCCAAGCTTCTACAAAATCCAGCCCAAAGATCCAATTCAAGGTCAGCAAATATCTCCTGCATGAGTGGTAGTGATGCTGGTTAGCTTCTAAAAGTGTACAAATTCCACGAATCTCCAGAAATTCATTCACCAGCACTAGCACCACTACCTCACATCTCTCTTCTTCCCAACATATACTCACATGGAGCTAAGAACTTCCCTGAAATACCATTCCTCCCTATCAAAGCCACTGTTCCACCTAATTTGTACCACTTTATCATGCTCAAAATACATACCTCCATTGTAGGGGTTGCCATTCTGCTCCCACGGTTTTGCATGCCAAGATTGTAATCCCAGCCCATCTGAACAGCTCACTCCCTGCCAACGTGTCAATCACCCCTTTCAACCAAATCACCAATAGGCACATGCCGTATCACGTCTTTTATACTAGCTCACTTTCTGCCACTTTCCAAATGTAATAAAGAGAGGTGGGGCTAGACAGCAGAAAGTCAGGCTTGAAGACTGGGGTTCATTGTGTTCTCAAAGGAGCTGCACTTTATTTGACAGGTCAGGTTTGTAGTCTGGTTTTGCACTTTTCCTGGATTACCTTGTGGCAGCAGTGAGGAATGTTGGAGTTTTTGCAACCTCAAATGCTACCTCCATTGGGTGTGGCTGGGAGTCACCTTTCTGGGTGACTGTCAATCACTAACAGCGCTAACCAATAGTTCTTTCCCTGCCTTTGATTCAAAGAGAGCCCTGCCTCTCTGCTCTGTCCCCCCTCCCCAGTAGTGTGCTGCAAGCAGTCTGCAGTCTGTTGAGGCCTGTTGCTTGAACAGTCATGTTTGTCAGTTTGTTGTTTGATCTATTCAAAACTGTAAGTAAAGAAAATGATTTTTATTCTTTCTACTTCAAATGTCTCAGAGTGAGTTATTAAGACTGTAAGTGCCACTTAATGAGAAAAAGGGGTGGACTAATGGAAAGCTTGAAGCTATTCTGCTCTGTGAATCCCTACCCTTCTGCTGCTCAGCTACAGGAATTTAACCAAACTTCAAAACTCTGCAACAAAGAGGAGTGCTTTTGCCTGACTCTATTTAGTATGATAGCTGTGACCTTTCCTGAGTTGACTTGAATTGGTAACAGTCATCCCTATCTTAATTACATTGTGCCTCAACTGGCTGCTCATGGTATCAAGATCATACTGTCTGAGTACTGAAAAGCTTGCCCTAGTCGCCCGGCCCACTTCAAGGTGCTAGTGTCAATCTTTGACCCCTAAATAGCTTGGAGCCTGGCTATCTAAGGGACCACCTGGCTCATTATAATTCTGTCCAGATGTTAAGATTTTCAGAGGAGGGCCTCTTAATGCCAACAGCTGCAGAGGTCCATCTTGAAGGCATACAGGAGAGGTTATTTCCTCTGTAGCTCCCACAATGTGGAAGGCATTCTAGGGGTGTGACTCCTTTTTTAACTCCAAATTCCAGAATTCTCCAAGAATTCTCCAGGCAGAAGTCTAGGAATTCCAGCTCATAAATACCTGCAGACACACCCGGAGTGAACCACTGCTTTTCCAAATAATACTGAGCAGGCACATTGGAGTAAATCCTGGTCTCCTCCAGTCTGCCTGTCCAGGTTTTGTCTCTACTCCAAAAGGGAGCCAGCAGAAGGGGATGCCACCATGGCCAGCCTCCTGACATCCCGAGAATTTACTGCCAAGGGTAGTTGTCATGCCACCTGGGACCTGACTATGGGGCTCCCTGCTGGCCTGAACTGCTTCTCCAGCTACAGCCAGGGCATCCAGGTACGTCTAGGTCCCTACATTCTTCATAGGGATGTTAGGAGAGTCCCAGGGAGTGTGTCCAGCAGGAGAACCACTGCCACGCTCGTGACAAGAATATCCTCCTCCTTTTGCCTCTTTTGCAAATGTCCAAAATGCATCCTATTTCCCCCTTCCTTTTGAGACTAGTTCAGGATGGTCTTACTTTCTACCTTGAAGACAGTTCCATCAATTTAGTGCAATGTATAGTAGACATGTAAGTAGACTGTAGGCCCAACAGGCCTGAGAAACACCCCTGGGGCTTGACATATGGTATATCCATCCAAAATATATGTCTATATTTATGTCTATTGATCCTTCAAAATTCCAGTTTGCAGCCTTTAATGTCAGAGCTTTTTCTGATAAAATGCAGATGGCCTTCAAAAGAAAGCAAACTGGAGGAAAAGCAAGAAGAAGAAAAATCAGATCTCTTAACTTTAAGTCTGCTTCAATGGAATTTATCTATGATTTAGTACCAGGGACATCCATTGTGATTTCTGGACCACTTAAGCTGGCGTAGGAGTCATGTTTTGTATTGCTTACAGTTGAATGTTAAAGAAACAAAGAATCATCACGACTACAGAAAATTGAATCACCCTACTCTTGACAAGGAAGAAGCTGAACATTTTAAAGATTTTCTATATTGATTCAATCATCCATCAAAGTAGATGATACATATAGATCATAACTTATGATTGTGACATAACACTTCACTTTCTGTCTTCTGAATTCTGAGGTCTGACCAAGTATTTTCTAACATGAGTCTGTTTCATGGACCAAGTGCGTGAAATCTCAGTGTTAGCCACACTCATTTGTGTTCTTTAGTGAAATTTTCCACAAGACGAGCCCCCTGTGATGATAAATGTCTGCACTGCTGAACTGCATTTTGATTTCACAATTTTCATTATGCTGCCTTTGTAAAGACCTTCTAGCTGATTTTCTTAGCACACTTTTTAAAAAAAGACATATTGGTTAGACACGTCTGCCTACGGTTTACAGTAATTAACAATAGTAATTTGCTTGAGTGATGCATGGATCTTGAGTTTTTAAAAAGTGACCCCTGGAGCAAAACTTAATATATTCTCTTTTTTTATACCTCACTATAGTAACTTTGTGTATATTGGATTAAGATCCAGGTCTTGAAACATTTGTGACTCTTCAGGGGGAAAAAAAGGCTAATATGATATAAGAACATGCACATGAATATGAGAAGAAAACTAGAGAACATAGGAAAAATGAAATTAAACACTGCAGGGTCTCAACACTTCAAAGGAACTTATCCACAATACATAAGAATGAAGGGCAAACAGATGTCTTTGATGTATGTTTTAATCTGATATCAGCATATGCAAACCCTAATATTATTGTTAATTTAACTAAAATGAGTTTGTAACTCATTTGCCACTCAGTTTTATGGGAAAAACAGTTGTCTCAGGATTTCTTGTCTAATTAAGAGTTTGTGATACTCTTCACTTGACCAATTGCATCCTGGGAGAATGAGAAAAAGCCATAGTTTCGTGATCCAACACAATAATAATTACTTGCCATCAAGTTAATTCTGACTAATGGCAACTGTTTCCAGAGTTTTCTAGATATATACTCACAAAGGGGTTTACCACTCCCTTCTTCTGGGGGCACTCTTGGACTGTACAGCTTGTTCAAGCCAACACAGGCTGACTCTTCTGCCATGACAGTGAGGAATGGAACTCCCAACTTCTCGCTCCAGCACCAGATGCTTAACTCACTGAGCTATCCAGCCCATTGTTGAACATGTGCTAGCATATAAACGGTCCTAAAATGGGATAAGAAAGTCGGTCATATGAAAACAAGGCCCACATGACCATTAGACAGGAGGAGCTGGTTGTCTTAGGGGACAGAACTTTCCGGACAGTAGTTCTCTGGCCACCCACTGCTGTTTTGTCTCCAACCTCCTGCTGTCTCCAGACAAAATATTGGGGGGGGGGGGGGGAGAATGTTTCCCACCAGGCAGAGATGCCAGACCGCTCTGCTTTTTATCTGCCAGTCTATTCAATTTGTGTGCAGAACAGATCACACGGAGAGCTGGCTTAGATTCAGATGAAGGAGCAATGAAAATAGGTGAAAGAAACATTGATAATTTAAGGTACACAGATGATGCCATATTTGTGGCAGAAAATAACAATGACTTTAAACAACTACTGCAAGAAGGTGAATGAACGATGTCCTAAAGCCGGATTACAGCTGAATGTTAAGAAGACCAAAAAAAAAAAAAAAAAAAATTCATGACTACAGAAAATTACATCACTTTCATGTTGACAAGGGAGAAATTGAAATTGTTAGGTATTTTCTATATCTTGCTTCAAATATCTATCGAAATGGAGCCAAGAAATCAGATGACACTGGGGAAGGCAGCCATGAAGAAACTAGAAGAGATGCTTAAGTGTGAGATTGCTTTCTTTATAAAGGGCATTTTTAATGCTGAAAAATGCCTCCCATGCCTTATAACAGCCCATTAATTTAAAAAAATACAGTTAGAAGGGTAGGAGTGTTGTGTCCCAAATATGCCTAACTTACTTTCTACACTCCCTAGAAGGTAAGAAGGGGTCTTCTAAGTCAAATATTTGTTGCAGCAAATATTAAAGTCAAACCTGTTGCAGCACCTTAAAGTCTAACTGCTATATTTTAATGTGAGCTTTGGTGGATAAAATCCACTTTGTCAGACCTAAACTTTGTATCTCCTGCTTTGCAGAAGCAGAGGTAGGCAGAAATCTTTTGTCATCCTATGCATACCTCTCAGAAATTAAAACCGGGACCTTCTGCTTTCTGACCGAGCCACCCCAATTAGAAGATATATCCCATCTCTGAAACACTGTTCGGTCCATGATAGGAAATGGCAAACATCATGGTTATCTCTTGCTGCTTTACGAAGCACGTGAGAGGAATGGGGTGGGACCAGATTTTAAGGATGCACTTGTAGATCTTTTTATTGACTGTAATGTTCTACCAGCTGTGGTGGAACTTCTATTTCACTTCTTCAAGTCTGTGGGTGCAAATCTCTGTGTGGGAGGAGCTCCATTCCCTGTAATCTGGTTTTATATGACACATCTGTTTCTCTAAAAATTCAATCTGTACTCTTCTGGATTTATTTTAGATAACATTTCCATACCTCTAAGAAAATCATCACTACTGTTGTGGAAGACTGAAAGTATATACAGTGGTGCCTTGATTTACGAACTTAATCCGTCCCAGAATATGTTCGTAAATCAAAACGTTCGTAAGTCAAATCAGCATTTCCCATAGGAATGCATTGAAAACCGATTAATCCGTTCCGGCTGTTTTTTGTTCTTATGTCGAGGCGCCATTTGTAAGTCAAAGCATTAGTTCCCATAGGAACTAATGCAAAACCGGTTAATCCGTCCTCTACCACTAGGGGGAGAATTTTTTTTTAAACCTAAGATGACTTAGGTTTAAAAAAAGGGCAGGAAAGGAGGGAGGGAGGGAACGAGCACCTTTTAAACAGAACACCTTTAAAACCAAGCAGCTTTAAACCAAACCAAGCAACTTTTAAACCAATTTTTACATTTTAAAATTACAGTACCAGGCAGTACCAGGCAGTACCAGGCAGTCCAAAGTCCATTTCCCGCTTTCCCCGCAGTTTTTTTGTTCGTAAGTCAAAGCTCCGTTCGCAAGTCAAAGCAAAATTTTGTGAACGGAGCTGTTCGTAAGTCAAAATGTTCGTACATCGGGGCGTTCGTAAGTCAAAGCACCACTGTAGGTGTTAAATATTCAAGGTCACCTACTATGACCTGACATTCTTCAGGGCTTGATGTGGTCAGGTTGTCACTTGGCATTCATAATGGTTGTATTGTTGTCACCAAATTTGACTTGCAGGGCCTTTTAGGCTAAGTATGTCATTAAAAGAAAAGTATGCCAATGTTTATTTAGCTTGTCAAGAGATTTAGGAATATACTTCAGTTGGTCATCCTCCCAAATCTGAGTTGGGGGACAATTTATTCCTTAGTTGGAGAACACAGTAATTTGGATATTGCCATTATAAGAAAGCAGATAACGCTGAATCTACTGCTTTCTAGAAATTCTGTCCCCAGTGAATACTTTATTTATATAGATGGCAGTTATGTTATACTGATTAAAATGATTAAAAATGAATGACATTTGCTTTACCTAACGGGAAAATTAAGTGTACCTTTCAATGGAATAATTCCTTTTTCAGGTGACTTGGACTGGTGTTCAGCAATATGTTACTATGAACCATCTTGATGCTAATAACATAACATCCAAGGGATAGTGGGATGGTTAAAAAAGTAGAGTGGAACCAGAGGAATTCATTTATCCCCTTCTGTTTCCATCACAACACTTTCACATGCCTTGAGCCATTGTCACTGCTGGTGCTGGTGCTTCTTGTCTCTGCTGGCGTCAGACCTGGCCAATCAAACACTCCATGGCTTCCATCAACAAGGTGATGCTATTATGAATAAAACTACATCAGGGAAGCACAACGAAAGCAAATAGACTTTTGAGTGGTGGGAAACAGGTTGGCCTGCAGGAACCTCTAAAAGATATCTGAAAAGGCAGTGCTTTTTGTGATGCAGGAAAGTGTTTATGAACCGGCCATTCACCCTACCTGTCTCCTTATGACGATGGCCAAATGAAAGGATTTACTTAGTATTTTGAAGAGGACGTCCCTTCAACAGGATGATGTCTTGTTTGTCCTAGCACATGATTTTCTCAAGTCCATATCTTGCATTTAACCTACTTCATTTTGTGATTGGTCATTAGAAGGTAAAGATAAGCTTAATTTGGAAGCAGGACTGCTATATAGTGTGTCTCTATGGAAATATACAATCCGTAAACTCAGCCTACTTATCTATCAGTCACAGATGTTAATTGAAAGAGTTGGAAATGTTAATTAACTCCTCACTACTAGACTTGAAAGTCATCGTTGCAATGAGATTCTACAACTTCTGTAATAGAAGTCTGTGTTGTTTCCCAACTGCTAAGGTTGCAGACTGAAGGCATTTTGAAGGCTTTATTGAATGAAGAAAACAAAAAAGGATAGAAAGGAATTTTCTGGCCAGCACAGTGGCTTGAGTAATTTATTATTTGATGAAATGCAACAGCTGCTTCCGAGAAACAATTCTTCTTCCCCACTGGAAGAGGAATAATCGTAGGAAGTTGTTCAATCAAAAAAAGGTCATTTCTGCCTTCCAGGAAAATGTTTACCAAATTAATAGTAGCTGCAGCTGAAACTAAATGAAAACTTTTCATCAGCCTTAAGACATTTTGCAATTTGTTAAATGCAGTATATTTCAAGTGACTGAACTTTATTTTTAATGTAGTTCAAAATTCTCTCTCTGCTTGCTTCTGTGTCCACTGTGCAGATGATAAAAAGAGCAAAAAGATAGAAATCCTGTTTTATTGACTACATAAACTGGCCATTAATCAAGCATGGTAATAGTCATTTTATTGATCATCCGTTTCTGAACCTAATTATGTTGCATTATGTGTGGTGGTCCAAGGAGACAGAGATACAGATAAATACATTTTATTATGTGTGAGCCATTGTATTCTGTCATGCAAAACTGAGAAATGTGTTTGTCTTTTTAGACACAGCTAGAGCTTGGCCGTCTTGTGTGTGTGTGTGTGTGTGTGTGTGAGAGAGAGAGAGAGAGAGAGAGAGAGAGAGAGAGAGAGAGAGAGAGAGAGCTGGAAGTGATGTTGCTGTAATTGATTCGTTCAGCAATTGTAATGCAAGTCACTGTCATGTAAGGATGTGAAAATTTCTGTGCCATTTCACTCTATTTCTCAGGGTCTCAGCTGCATATTCTCCCCATCCTTTTTCTGTACTTGGTTTTGAAACTTTGGGTTTTTTTTCCTTACACATTGAAATTCATACACATTTCTTTTCCTTTGTGTGAATTTAGCTACATTTTGTGCCTAACATATGCTTTGTCTCCATTGACTAAAACCCACTTCCGTGTCTTTTATTTCCACCCCAATGGTGTGCATTTATGGCCATTTACAATTTAAAATGAGTGCATTGTTCTGAGCGCACTTTATCCCTTTGAAATACCCCACAGGCCTTGCAAACATGAAGGTTGCAGAGCAATCTGTCTTGAAAGTTTTTTAAAAAAACAGGCTATTTTCATTTATTGTAGAACCCATCAAATTGTTTTCCATGTTTAACACTTGGGTATTGAAATGTATCAAAATGCAGCATTCAGGGGATTTCGGATTTTACATGTTGGACCTACTTTTTATTTTCCGAAGTAACAACTGATTCCATACACTATTGGTCATTACTCACCACCAAACCACCCTGAACACAATCAAGCTCCTCTAACTTCAGAAGCTAAGCAAGATTAGGCCTGATTAGTACTTGGATGGGAGACCATGTAGGGAACTGCATGAACGGCTAGGAGAAAATCCCGTTCAAAACCCTGAAGTGTTGCTGCCACTGAGAGTTGACAGTACTGGCCGAGATGGACCAATGGTCTGCCTCAGGATAACGCAACTTCCTATGTTCAGTTTCCTAACTGTAACACATTAATACTGCCCTTTTAACAATAACAATAAAAATGATAATAATAATCTTAGAACTGCCAAGAATGATCCATAGAACTGCCTATGGACCATCGAGTCCAGCCCCTGTGAAGGAGGCACAGTG
This sequence comes from Intellagama lesueurii, assembly GCA_037013535.1. Lineage (NCBI taxonomy): Eukaryota > Metazoa > Chordata > Lepidosauria > Squamata > Agamidae > Intellagama > Intellagama lesueurii. Next base: position 227,426,515 of record JBAJHW010000001.1, read on the forward strand.
GGGAATCGAACTCCCAACCTCTGGCTCAACAGCCAGATACCCTAAACCACTGTATTACTTTTTTGCTGCATTTAATCTTTTTCTACAAAAACATGCTGAAAAAGCAGAAAACAGCCAGATTTCTTCCAAATGACCTCCGTAGTATTTTAGAAAGAATAAATAATGACAGGTTTTTACACATAAAAATAGTTATATCATTTTTCAAAGTGTTTTTGTACCCTCATTAATCCCCAAAGTTTCTCAGTACAGGTGATTTCATTATTTGTATCACAATCCAGGGTCTGGCTCCATCCTCAAAAGCAAAACAGATAAATATATAAACAGATCTTTTAGCCATGGCTCATGACATGGGTCAACTTATTCGCTGTTTCTTTTTTTAAAAAATTATTTTTTAAAAAAGTTCATTTCCAGGGTGCATTGAGGAAAGCCTAGGGTCATTTTGTTCTCTCCTAACTGGCTTCCCCATCCTTTTCTATACTCAACAATCAGATTTTCCCTTAAACATTTGTTACTTCTTAAAATTAAAATGTTATTGTTCTTTACTTTCTGCCACCTCATTGTTAGTCTTCTCATTCTTCCATTTAACTGGCATATTTCATCTTCTGTTTGTCATTTATGTACATTTCCTTTTTTAACCCTTTACATTCAGAATTTCTTTATCTGTCAGATGCCATCAATTCATTCTCTCCTGGATTTTTTAAAAGCAACTTAAAGTGCATTTATTTTATCACCATATACATTTCTATTTTTTTTTCCTTACTGTTAGATCATGAAGTTATGTGCAGAGACCTCAAATTTTGAGTTTTGAAAGAGGACCTTGCGTTTTTTAAGACTCTCGGCAAATCACAAGTATTTGTATCACAAAACGTTTTCTGGTGCTCGTCTTCCTTTTGTTTTAGGGGGACATTTGTAAGCATGTTAGCCTACCAAGAGGAGGATAGAACCCTCTTTGTTCTATCCATGTAACCCTGAAAAATTTTATGTGGTTCATAACAGCTGCTTCACTGAACAGCAGCTGGCTAATAACTTGCCAAAATATCAGCAGAACAAGAGAGATGTGAATCATTGAACTCTGCCAATTACATGCTCAAAAGGCTCCATCAAAATCAAAGCTCTTCATGTGTGAGTGTAATGCAACAAGCACGTTCGGAACATCAGCACTGAGAAAATGAAATGGTACCAGTGAAAATTTTATATGGTGCTATGATCTACATTGCTAATAGTGACCCAGAGTAGTTCATGGGACTTGGTTGTTCGAACCTATGAGGTCAGTCTCAAAAACCATGTAACCAGTTCTGCATACTCAACTGGCCTTCATACTCAGATTTTTTTTTCCTTAAAAAACACATTGTTGAAACTCTGAAGAGTCCAATCAAGTGCAGTCTGTAATATGGCAAGGGCTGCTGATTCAAAGGAAGAAGTTAGAAAAACCATTGAATGCACGTTCCAGGGGGATAGTTGTGGCAAAAACAACACAGACTTAGACTTGTGGCTATGCTAACAAGTTGCAAAACAGCATCATCTGTGATCGACTGGAGTTCACTTGACCACTGAGCCCTGTGGCACAGTGGTTATACTGCAGTACTGTCAGATCTAACTCACGACCTGAGTTAGATCTGAGAGATTCAGGTAGTCGGCTCAAGGTTGACTCAGCTTTCCATCTTTCCACAGATGGTAAAAAGAGTACCCAGCTCATGGGAGGCAAAGTGTTGCTTGCATAATTATACTGTAAACCACCCAGACAGTGTTTTAGCACTATGGGACAGTATATAAGCAAGTGAAAACAACAACACATGTGTGGTGCGGGGAATGGAAGCTCTTGGGTATGTGTAACGTATTGTGGGCTGTGTTTTAGTAGGGCTGTGTCCCAAACCCCAAACCAGGTCATGCCTTTTTTTAGACCATGCCATAAGGAAACAATAAGGAAAAAAGGGGAAAAATTAAGTGGTATTGAATTATATGTGAGGCTTGAGAGATGTACACCAGGCAAGGCATTGCCAAAGTACAGAGGAGAAAGATGACAAAACAAAAACCGAATAGATCTCAAAATCTTTATTTCACCATTCCATTATAGTTTGGGGGGGGGCAGAAACCAGATGTTCAAATGCATAATCTGATGCTCCTCAATTGTATCCTCCTGAGATCTCACACATAACATTGAGTTTATTAGACCTCACACAAGTTTGATATGTTCCTCTAGGTTGAAAAGCAACATGCCAGCTGAAATTTGTTCAATACTATTGTTGCATTTTTTTTAAAAAAAACCCACCTATGGTGCATGTGGAACAATATCTATGCTTTTACAGTGTCCCCTAATGTACCTAAAAATCAATGTGTTTCTATGGGGCTGGTGTCAATTAAGGGTGAGGAACACGTGGGGAGAATTGTGAATAGCAGATCTGAAGCTTTGTTCCACAGTTCAGAGGGACCTTTGAAAGAAGAGCAGTCAAGCTAAGCAGAAATGCCCACAGTGAGTTTTGGTAACTCAACCCAGACTGTAAGTGATCTAAAACGGCCCATCAGTCTACCAACTAGAACATGCTCTAAACCACTGCAAAAAAAAAGTACAAAATATGATCCACATTTAGGACAGACCCACATTTGCTATGGATGCCTAAAACACAAACCTATTATCATACAAGAGTGCCCTGTTTGCACTAGCATGTACACTGCTTTTTAAAAATCAAGTTTCTGAAGCTACTCGTTCAGAATTACAGTACAGTATGAGCTAATTTCCTTCTCTGTAAGTGGTTGTATCATTAATTTATTTTTATTGTGCAATATTAGAAAGGTTCCCAATGCATCTTCCCACACACATTGATCAAAATGAACTTCACAGAACATTTATTCTGGTTGCCATATGGCCAATTTCATCCATCTATGAAAGTCGTGGGCTCCTTTATCTTCCAAAGTTTTGCTGAGCAGTTTTAAATTCATGCAGCTCCATCTGTGTTGTTGCTGCTATTTTTTTCTTAATCTTTTCAGACAATAGAAGAAATGTTATTGAATGAACTGGGTTGGGGGGAGAGAGAGAGAAGTTGAGTAACCTGTAGCATCTACAGATATAAACAGATCTAGAGAAAGCCAATACAGCTGTTTTGAAGAGGCATCCTCAGGGCATATTCACCACAAACATAATGGTTTTATTTCAGTTTAACGGTTATAGCTCCTCCCATAAATCCTGGGAATGGAGCTATTACAAGCATTTTGAGGATTCCTTCTTAGACGTCCCTGGTGCACCCTCATCATTGTATCTACCAAAATTTCCTGGGTTATGGAATGACTATTTTATAACTTTCAACCTGATCAGTACAAATGTAGCTACATATCCAAAGATTGCTATTCATGTTTTGCTGTAGGTGTCGGCTTGATGGCTCATCATTGTATTAATTTAGTTCTCAAAAAGTGAAGAAGAAACCAAATAACGCTCTGCAAACTCTTCTGAACGGCAATGAGTTCAGAAAGCGAGACATGGGACAGGACAGCTGAGATCCAAAGGCTGAACACTGCTCTCACCCTAATTTCCCAGGGTCTGTATTTTCTCTCCAAGCTTACTGTCACACTACAGTACACACACACCCCAAATGCTGCTACTGCTGTTGCTGCTTCCATTTTGTGTACCATATATGATACACTAACTGTCAGAGAGACGTAGAGAAAGATCCATGTAATCCTCAAAACACAGAGGGCTAGTGGAATGAACCACCAAGCAACGTACCCCAAATTTTCGAAGTAGCAGCCCCTGTCTCAATTATGAGACGTGTAGGCTTGAAAAGCTGCAAAGGTTGTTTGTTTTGACCTGATTCAATTCGCCTCTGGCTGTCACCCAAATAACACTTTTTTTGTAACAGCCGTTCACAGGAGAAACCGCCCATATCCTCTCTTTCCTGATTAAATCATAAGCCAAGTTGTTTGCAGTAATTGTAGCACAAAGAAGAGCTTGGAAAAGCTACCTTATTGGACTGCAACTCTCAGAATCAGTACACTGGTCAATGGGCCAAAGAGACTTTTTGCTCCATGCAGTTAGAGCAAAGGATCTCCAGCTGAGTGGTACAAGAGGAAAGAAGAAATGGGAAGCATCCAAAAGTAGTCACAACTTGGAGGGTCCCAGAGACCATGAAAAGAAGAGTAGCAGGAGACAGACTTTCTAATTCCAAAATTCCTTTTGCCAAGTTTCAGACCAGACTTGGGATTTTCCTTTGCTTGCTCCGGTATCTGCAGTATTCAGTGAACTGAATACTTTTGGATATTTTCCATTTGGCTTCCACCCTAAACACATTGGCACTTTTCTTGTTTATTTTTCCCCCCCAAGCTGAAAGAAGATTAGGTTTAGAAAAGTCATGAACCAGACAAAGTGAAGACACCAGGGTACCCTGTTTACTTCAGAAGAGGAGTCAAGTATGTGTTTACCTACTTCCCATTGAGATCAGTGGAACATCAACATGTTTTACTTTGTCTGGACCGCACCCAAACTTCCTTGTACAAATCAAGGCACTCCAGTTAAGCCAAGCTGCTGTTGAGTGGAAATGCTTGTCCTCTCACATCATTTTGTGGTACACAGAGTGCCAGTATCCCTACCTTCTAGATCAATAGCATGTGAAGTTAGACAGTTACCTGGGAGCTTGGAGATACAAATCTGCCATTAGCGCTAATGTAAAATGCATTAGCATATTGCTTGGGGAAATAACAGCTCCCACAGACAAATATTTGATTGCAATGGCGCCATCAAAAAGAGCACCCTTTTGAATCCCAAGGAACAATGTCTGCCAGCATTAATGACTTACTGGGGGTGTTTTACATCTCAGACAATTTTCAGTGTAGCATTTGTACTTCGTGTAAACAACAAAATACTTTATATGGTACATTTGATTTACTGTACTTTGCTGTGCCATACTGAATATAATTATTTGTTACTTACCATTCTTTTCCCTGCCCTAGTGAATGAATGAGTTTCCCCACCACCACGAACATGAAATACAATTGCATTCTGGGTTATTTTAAATCTTTCAAATGATCTCAGGCATTTGGTTCATAAAGAAAATCAAAGCAATTTTTGTCAACCTGTACCATTTACATCTTTTGTTGAAACCTTTTAAGCCATATTCATAACAAAATTATCTGTGTAGAAATAATCCTTTTCTTCAAATAATTTCAGCACTTTGTTAGGATTGCAGTGGAAGCTTGGAATGGTTAGAAAATAAAGTCTGGTTTCCTTTGCTAATGTTGAGAAAGGTGATGTTTTAGTTCCAGAGACACTACTTTTTTGACCAGAATATTGTTCTTCTTGCTGCTTCCAGGTAGAAAAAGTAATATAAAGGAAGCTGGCTGATCTGTTTTGCAGTTAAGAAAATGTTCAAAAATGGATTTTTGCATTTGAAGCTCCATCTCCTTGTGTCAATAACCTTGGTGTTTTATATTTCATCATGACCTGAATGTTGACAACACCCGTGGCAACAGTCAAGATAGTCTACAAGGTACCCTCTTGTGTCCACTATAATTCACAAAGTGACACCAAGCAACAGAAGATTCCTGCAGCTGACTTCTTTTTCCATCAGTTAACCACTTCTCACACAAACACAAAGCAATTGTCACAGCTGTTTTTCCAACAAGTGTGAGTGGTAAAAGTTACTCTAGGAGTATCTTTAGGTAGAGAAAGGTATCTTTACTCACAGTTCTATCAGTAGTTACAGTCAAAAAGAAAAAGGGATAAAAATAGAGTCTCTAGCATGCAGGAGCCCCTACATGGGTATATGAGGAAAAGGCTTGCCTCCAAATACAAGAGGCAGGAAGAACTCCATCAATCAAGTTAACAGCAAAGGACAATCACATTAGGCTGTAAAACCCTCCCAGACTGGTTTCCAGGGTTAGTGCATGCAAGATTACTATTTTTCCAACCAGTTGTGGCAGATTTGCCTATTCCTAAAATAAAGTGAAATAAATTTCCGGAATGTTCATAAAAAAAACTCATAACTATTCAAAAGATTCCAAAGCTAAGTGGAATTCACTTGTCAGCATCTCTGCTTGGATAGCTAAGCCAATTTGTAATCAAAGACTGCCCAGGTTTCTGAATAAGTTAATTTGAGCCTATGGTTAACTTGGTAATCCACTGCCAGGCAATAATATTTGTGCCATCAAGGAATGGTTGCACCTCTCAGGCAACAGGGGAAATGGATGCTACTCATGAGACGCCATCCCCACAGAGACTCAAGTTATCTCAGTCATCTATCCCTTGAAACAGACAAAAAAAAGCAAGATTTCCAGCATGAGGTTTCATGTGGCATGCCTTCCTCACACAGTATGGCTGATGAATGGTATAGGGCAGTACGCGTGAGACCATCTGCTCACCATGTGAAGAGGATCACCAGCTGGATAAGTGATACAGACTGCATAAAGGTCATCCCAAACAGAAAGGTGTGGAAAATTCTGAATGGACACATCATAACATGGACAAAAAATCTGCATGCATTATCCAAAAACTCCTGATTACAAAATGCTGTGCATGACAAAAATGTAGCAGGAAAACAACACATATAAATCACAGAAGTTCTTAACAAAGCATGTTTTGTTAGTAAAGGCAGGTTTATTTCATTAAGCACTCACCTAGTCACCAGACTTTTAATTACCATGTTAGTGAAAATAGCAACAGTTTACTTGCTAATGAGGTTTAAAAGCTAATCTTCTTTGAATTGAAAGAGACACTTAGAACTGGCCAAAGAGGTTTGTCAAACGGCTGGAAAATACTCATAATTTTACAAGTGTCAAATCTAGATGTAACGATACATAAGAGTATTGCCCAGGATTGCCAAGTGTATCATTCAGAAGCATACAAACATTAATTTTCAACTAGGTGTGGCAAAGATATAAGGCAGTTTCTCCAACTTGGTGCCTTCCAGATATATTGGGTCACAACTCCACGCCACTGGAGGTGCTGGCTGAGATTAAGGAAACTTGAAATCCAAATCATTTGAAAAGCACCAAGTTGGGGAAGGCTGATGCATAGTGTTGTAAATGTCCAAACTCAAGAATATACTATATACAGGTATCTCTGTCCTTAAGAGTTGATGCAGTATTTTTGAGACATTAGCAACCAGGAGGCCCTTCTCACATCTAGCTTTTCCTACAGCACCTGGAAAAACAACTGCTGTATACTTAATGAAGTTCCATCAAATGGATGCCTAGCAACTGGATGGCATTTACCTCAGGTGAAGCTTCTTACGTATGTTGCCCACACATAATCTTCAGGGTGTTAAATCAAGAACGGCATTAAAATTGTATTTGCCAGTCAGTGCATTGTACTGCCAATCCATACACTCAGAACCCAGCAGAAATAAGACTAGCAAATAGCCATGCTTGAAAGGATCCTAGACAAGAGTCATGACTGTCATGCATAGCAGATATTAAAAACTAATGGGCAAGATAGAATGTGCATACACGGTGGCAAGCAACTGTCCATACAAACAATAGTTTGAACCCACATTGATGTTAATATAACATTTGAGGTCTGGGTCAAACCTGTAAAATTATTCCAGAGATCTTTCATCTCTGTGGAAGAATGGTCACAACTTTCCTGGCAGGGGAAATACCTGGAACAGGAAGAATTGTCACATGGCCATGTGTCCAGACATATTGGAAGGCTTCTTGCCAGGAATATGCATGGTGAGATTTTCATATTTCTTTCATTTTGGGTTCTTTGGGGGAGGGGCTCCTTTGTATTCGTACTTTTTTGTACTGGTGCTTTCAGATTTTCTGGCACTCCAAAAACCACAAAGAACTCTTCAAAACTAATCCAAGAGAGCAGAAGCAAGACAACAGAGAATCAATCTACTCCAAAACAGGCCACCGGTTCTGGGTCTGGGTAGAAGACTAGAAGGCAAAGAAGTAATCCCACAAAGAAGAACTAAACAAAGAACACTCCTCACCGGTTTCTAGGTCTTTTACAGATTAAAATTTCCCATTCTTTTATGGACATTCTGATTGACTGTTGATAGTCCTCATGAAGCTATTAGATGAAAAATTTGTCTGGCAATTTGATGTACAAAGGATGCAAGAAACAGTACATGAAAAAGGAAAATGCAAAAAAATAATTAAAAACCCAACATTTTGTGTATCCCTCTTTTGTTACTCTAAATCATTTGTGTTTTAGAGGCTCTTTTTGAAGAATGAGTCAAAGAACACAAAAAGAGCTTCTTTTTGTCTTTCGTTAAAACCTAATTGAAATCCACAAAATTATGAAGTGGTTAGCCTTTGTTTTTGTCTTATACCTTAGTACATTTGCTTAGGGTGTAACCGTCTGAACTGTGTTTATTGGGGTTAATTATTGCTCTTCTTCACCAGCTGTTACCCTTGGTCAGTCCATGTTGGTCCCTCAGCATACCAATAAGCAATTTCAGCTCTTGGACCCAGGGCATGCCTCTCTGGAACCTCTCTGAATGTGGAATCCTTTAGCCATTAGGTTTAGCAGGAGACATTGTTAAGTCGGGCATTGTTATTCTGATATACCTTTTATTTTCTTTTACAAAAAAAAAATTGTAAGAAAATGGAGAATAGTAACATTGCAGTGGCCTTTACTAGCAATAACTATGAGAAATAGCAGCAAGTTCATAGTACCTTATTATGTTTCTCCTCATGGCTTCAAGTGTGGGATTTATATTGTTTTTGCCTGTGTGTGATATTAAAAGTGATAATATATCATATGCGAGATGTGAATCATGTCAGAGGCATAAAGAAATGTTCTCCTCATTTAGGCAACAGAGATTCTCTCTTTTTCTCTCATTCTTACATCCTTGGAAATATTTTTGATATTTCTTATATCAGTTTTTGTTGAGTTCCTTGGAAGATGAAGACATCTGGGTTTTTTTCTGTGAGATATTAAAATGATAAACCTTTATAATAAATGGGGCACAAGTACTGTTAAGACACATCTTCTTTTATTGATAGAAATCTCTCTTTTTCTCCTCACATTTCTCATGTTAAATATCATGTACCATTATGACACAAAATGTGGTCTAAGTTACACTTCCCTACTGTAAATTATAAGGTATGTGCAACATCTCATCAATGTAACGAAACAATTAAAGGGTCATGGATGTCCTTATTTGTATTTGTCCATGTGTTAAATATTCAACCTGTAGTGAATATGATCCTTGAAATCAAAATAGATAATTTTATTGTATTAACAAAATTGCTAGTGAGTACATCTATTATCCATCGATATCCGTTATTTTCTCTTCAGTGTGATTTTGCACTACTGCTTGTGCATGCAGCTATCAGTTAATGTTTGTTTTTTTATGAATTGCAATGTGTCTACGAAAAGTAAATGTAACCGCTACCAGGCATTGGCAGAACGCCTTCTCCCACCTAGATCTACTCGAGTCAGTCGCCATAGCCAGGAAGGACGGCTGAGGGGCCTGACGCCGAGAGAGGCCCGAAAAGAAAGAACAAGAAACCGGGCCTTCTCGGCGGTGGCCCCTCAACTTTGGAACAGCTTGCCGCCAGAGATCCGCCTGGCACCCTCGCTGGGTGTTTTCAAGAGCCAATTAAAAACTTGGCTCTTTAGGCAGGCCTTCCCTACTGCCAATACTTGATTTTACTTTTCTTGGTTTGAAGTTTATTTTTCCATCTTGATTATAGTATTATTGTAGATTTTAATTGTTGTTTTTATCTGGTTGTAATATTTTGTGAGCCGCCCTGAGTAGACTCTTGTCTAGAAGGGCGGGATAAAAATCCAATAATAAATAAATAAATAAATAAATAAATAAATAACACTCACATGCTTTAATGAGTTCAACTTGTTAAAAATGTGGCATTATCTAATAGCCAGTAGTCATGTAGTGGAAGATCGACTACAGGTCTTAGACTGAGGAAACATGAGTTCCACAGGTCCTTGCTTAGCAATGAATCACATGAGATGACTGTGGACCAGTCACTTGGTATCAGCATAACATATGTCAGAAGGATGTTTGGGGCATTCCATGCAAGACCCTCTTGGAGGAAGAATGGAGCAAAATTCAAGAAATCCAAGAAATACAGATCTCCACATAAAACTTGTATTCAGAAGGAAGCACACAGAAGAAAGATCTCATCCCAGTATAAAACCGAACATATGAATTTACCTTACACTGGCTCAGACTTATGGTCCCTCTGGCCTATAATATTGTCTGTTATGATTGATCATTGTTCCCCAAGGTCTCAGGGAGAGACTTTCCCACCACATCCTATAGGTGGAGATGACAGCAATCAAATCAGGGGCTTTCTGCATGTACGATTTGCCACTGAACTTAGATCTGTTCCCTGAAACAGAAGTTCTCAAAGCTGCTTCTGCCAGTCAGAAGTCTCTTCCAAAGAGGGTATTTTAAAAAATCAACTACTTCTCTTTACTCCCATTTGCTTCTTTACTCTGGACCTAGAATGAGCAAGCCAGGCTTCCCCCTTCCTCCACCTGTAGAGATGAGTGTTATCTTTTCATTCAATTGACCAAGATGATCTGCCACCTTATGTGAATTAATATCCATTATTAATGATCAAGCCACACCAACATTGAAAATTGGCTTTGAGTAACAGTAGATGGCTATACTACTGTTACTCAAAGTAACAGTAGATGTGGTGCTGGAGGAGGCTCTTGAGAGTCCCCTGGACTGCAAGGAGAACAAACCTATCCATTGTGAAGGAAATCAACCCTGAGTGCTCACTGGAAGGACAGATCCTGAAGCTGAAGCTCCAATACTTTGGCCATCTCATGAGAAGAGAAGACTCCCTGGAAAAGACCCTGATGTTGGGAAAGTGTGAAGGCAGGAGGAGAAGGGGACGACAGAGGATGAGATGGATGGACAGTGTCATCGAAGCTACCAACATGAATTTGACCCAACTCCGGGAGGCAGTGGAAGACAGGAGGGCCTGGCGTGCTCTGGTCCATGGGGTCACGAAGAGTCGGACACGACTAAACGACTAAACAACAACAACAAGATGGCTATACACCATCACAAAATATTTCTATGACGTAAGGTACTTGTTTTACATATTGTTTCAGAAATCCCATCCCCTCTGACTTCCAAAAAGGAACAGAACAAAAATAAAAATAAGAATAAAGCCCAATAAAAACAAACACAAAAATCAAAACAAAGCCAGCCCTAATTATAAACCAATTCTTTAGCAGCTGAATTTGCCATCCTAAATAACAAATAGGAATACTGAACTGCTGAGCTTATAATGAAAAATGAAGCCGTGACAAGAGGTGCAAAGCAATACATTCTAAACAAGGTATTCAAAGCCAATAATACTCTAGGTGTTTACATTCAATCATCGTTGAACTATATTATTTATGGAAGGTAACAGCTAGAGAAGAACACATATCAAACAAGGGCTATTTAACAAAATGTCAATCTTCCCACAGCTTCATTGTCCTAAAAGTTATTCACTCTTCCATTTGCCCAGCTGTGCCTGAAAAAGAACTAACATAATTAGGTAAAAGTGTGGAAGGGCCTTATAATCTCTTCCAGTCACTGGATTTTATGAAATAGTGGGCCTACCATGTTCCTCTAGTAATTTATGGCGGAAATAAATAACGGCTCAATCAAATATTTCCGGAGCGCAAGTGCTGACATATAAAGACTGAAGTAGGAAAACCTGGGACATTTCTCATGGAATCACCAAACCACTTTCCTAATTCTGCCACTATGCTTGTAAACTTCAGGGAAGTGTCCTTCTTGGGTCCTCTTTTGGAAGTCTATGCAACTTGCAGCAACATGTTTATTTCATGCTCTTGAGCATTATTTTTCTTTTCGTCTTCTTTTTTTTTAACCAACATGACAATAGCATAAATCAAGCATGTTGATTTGGTATTGGATATCAATACATTCCCAGATTTCATTGAAAACCATGAAGCAAAATTGAGTAAGAGAGCCATCTGTGGGCCAAACAGAACTGCTGGCATCTAGGAGCACTTCCGGATGGACTGCCAGTTTGCCATGTGCAAGCTGTGCAAGGCCCAAGTTATTAGAGTGAAAGATCTGGTACACCACACCAAGTCAGGTCTGAACAGGCACTACAAGTGCGTCCACTCTGCAACACAGCTGGTGGAGGAAGCTGAGGTTAGCATGCCACCTACATCATAAAGCAGTGGCAGGACACTGCCTCTGGTGGTAGGAAGCAAGGGGGAGGTGTGCCAGTTGACAAAGTGGACAGCATCTGTTCTCCTAGCTTTGGAACAAATGGTGTTGGAGGCATTTTGTGCCTCTGTGCACAGAAATACAGGGAGAACCAGCCACGTTCTAATTGGCGAGACAATCACCCTCAATGGCATTCCCCACTCATTGACTGAGCAGGTGGATTTCTACAGGCTCCTGAAATTTCCTTCCCCTTATTGGTGCCTTTTAGATCCATGTTAACTCAGTGGGTTGTGTCTGCCTTGTATAAGGGAGCCCGGGATCTGATAAAAAAAGGTGATGGACCAAACCCATGAGACCATCCACTTCACATCAGATTTGTGGAGTAGCTTGAGAGGGTGGCAGTTTCCTCTCACTCACTGAACAATGGTGGGTGCCAGAGGAAGCTGCCTTTTCTCAATCCAGTTGAAGTTGGACCTGGGAGGATAGGTGGCCTGGGTGCCATCTGGCTCTGTTACATGCTCAGGTCATGGATGAGAGCCACAAAGTGGAGAATATACTCCAGGCTTTCTGGGATATGTTGCCCCTTTGGCTTGGTGGTGGCTGCATCTACCAGGGCTTCATAATCACAGACCACAGAGCCACCATGTTTCAGTAGCCTGTAGACAGAGAATAATTTATTGCTCTTGGTCTGAGAATAACGTATTGGTATGGGTGGCACTAGCAGTACTAATGCTGTGTGCAGTCTGTGAACTAAAGGAAAGAGTTGGATTGCAACAGGCCTGCTATGATAATTGATGGTGATGATGATGATAACAAATGTGATCATGAAAACTAGTGCCACCTATATAGCTCTGATGGTGATGATGATTTTTCTTTCTTTTCTGTATTATTGCTTGATGAGGAGGAAGGTTTATGATAATGATGATGAATGTGATAATATAACCTAGTGCCTGCATAGGTCTAATGAAGATTTTTATTTCTTACATACTGCTGCCCACTTTTGAAATAGATTGATTCTCTGTGGCCTTCCTCCCCCCTGTCTTTTTGGAGTAATTTTTACTCTAGGGCTTTCTTTGAGTAGCGCCAGAAAATCTGAATTGGGGGGGGGGGGAATGAAACAATGACTCACAAGAGGTGATCCCTTTCATGATAAATGAAAGAAACAGTGCCCCCCCAATCAAAAACAAGAGGCACCTCCTGAAATAACCAGAAAACAAAACAAAAATAAATGTTTTTGCTGTGCATATCCGTACTGAGTAGTCTGTTCGTGCAAGCAGCTAAATGCACAAGAATTTGTTTTGGTAACCTATGAACGAGTGTTTGTAAGCTGACTGCTCAGCAAAACATCTGGAAAAGGTGTGCAGTGCAGTGCTGGGGAGAGAATTCTATTTTCCAGGAAAAAGCAGTGGGCAGGGCAGATTTTAAGGAGGCTGAGTATTATAAATCCACGCCAAAAAAAAATTCAATTTCCCTTTATTTCCTTGTATCTCTGCTTTACTAGTACAAGTTGTTAACTTGGTGGCTTATGTTTCTCTAAAGGATTCGGTTAAAGTATTTTCATGATTAGCATGAGCACAGAAAGTGACAGGTGAAAACCCAGGGCAGGTGGTTTTCACGACGACTGTGCCACAGGTACCTGCTATTGAACAGGAATAAACCAGCTCGCTCTTCGTTGCTGCCAATCTCTTCCAGTCTTAATAGAATACGTTTCAGAGGAATTGGTCTGGGATCCCTTCAACACCCAAAGCAGCGCTGCTCCAAATGGAATGTTCTGCCTTGCTAACAAAGGCCCCACAAGGAATCACCTCAAATTGCGCACTTAGGAAGAGGCAAAACTCTTTACACTTTCTCATAATGCTTGCCTCCTAGTTCCAAACAGAGAACAAGCCTTTAAGAGCAGCACTTTCTGAGAGAAACGCTTTGTTAAAACTTGGAGGAAACTGGAAGCCATTCACAATGGTCAGCATTTTCCACGAGTAATGCATCATTATTGCACTAGTTCCCCGATATGACCATATATCACCAAATTGCTATCGCTTTAGTGATGAATTAATGCAATACATCATCAAAATGTCATTACAGTGGTGATATATTCACTCTAATATGGTATCAGATGGCTGGATAGCTCCGTGGTTTAGGTGTCTGCTGCACACTGTGAGTAAAGCCAGCCTGTGAGTAAAGCCAGCCTGGGTGGCCTTGGGCAAGCTACGCAGTTCCAGGATGGTCCCAGAAGAAAGGAATGGTAAACCACTTCCGAGCATTCTCTACCTGGAGAACTCTGAAAAGGGTTGCCCTAAGTCAGAATTGACTTGGCAGCACATGATTGTTATTAATATGGTATCAGCTGGCAAAAACAGGTCCTGAGGAGTCAGGCAGAAGTGAGGAACTCCATTCACATCCACAATGGCAGAACAGCTCACTATTTGGATTGCTTGGGGTCTGTTTGGTTTATGGTGTCCACCAACATTCCCTCTAAGTTTCTGTCCCACTGCATGGGAGCCTCGCTCCATGTACACGGGGGTAGGTGGGGCTTCGTTCAAAATGGGAAGTAAACAAACCAGCGGCCGGCTGCCTGTACGCAGCCCCGACGGAGCTCTGGGCAAGCATGCACATGCACAGCTTAGAGAGAACAGTTGTGTCCACCATAACTTTTTGACTTAGATCAATCCATTCTGCCCGTTTTTAGAGCTGCCCTGCTCATTTTTGGCACAGCAGTCAGGCTACAGGGTTTGTTTGTTTGTTTGTTTGTTTGTTTGTTGAATGATTTGGAGCACTCGTAATAAGCCTGTTCTGTAGCCCATGCAGATGGTTAGTCAGCACCAGAACAGAACTGTGGGCAGTGTTATCGGAGGTGACAATCCTGTGGCATTGAAAGGCATGATGGAGAACCCCCCTTCCTCTATTTCCATCTACTCTACCATTTAAAATTTTCCTACTGATGCTGTGCTATTCGATATACAAGATGGTGGTATTATGTATACTATGCTAGGTAGCATTGCTGTTTCACTATGTCACTTTATTTAACAACCCCCCCCCCCAAAAAAAAGGCCCTTTCCAACTTCATGATTCTATGATTCTATGAAAGGCTACAAAATGCCATCTTAGAATAGCTGGCTGGGATCCAAGAATAATCCAAAATCTGGTGGGTTAATGTTTCTCAAACACCAGGATCTGTAGTCTGTGGAAATGCCCTTTAAGTTCTTTTTACCTGAATGTCACTCTAGATTTTTTTGAAAAAATAAATTAGGGAAAATAGAATGCAGGAACAATACAATCTGCTACCTGGGCTGTTATGTCACACAGCAAAAGAGCTTCTGAAATTGAATGTACTTTCAAAAGCTGCTTTGGATCAGATTTTGGGGGAGACAGGAATGATCAGAAGGGAAAGAGAGTCAAAGATCCAACCAGGCATACCTAAGCCCTTGGGTGAGTTTAAAGGTTCTTTGGATGCCTGTCCATAATGAATAGGTAAAGGTAAAAGTTCCCCTTGACAATTAGGTCCTGTCGTGTCTGATTCTAGGGGCCGATGCTCATCCCCGTTTGTAAGCCAAAGAACTGGCATTTGTCCGTAGACACTTTCTGTGGTCACGTGGCTGGCATGACTAGACACAGAATGCTGTTACCTTCCCACTGAGGTGGTACCTATTCATCTACTCACATTTGCATGCTTTCAAACTACTAGGTTGGCAGGAGCTGGGACAAGCAATGGGAACTCAACCTGTCGTACGGTTTCGAACTGCCGACTTTTCAATCAACAGCCCAGTGACTCAGCAGTTTAACCCACAGTACCACCCACGTCCCTTTCTATTTTGAATACATATCAACCAAATACAGAAGCCATTACCTGTAGCTCGAAATGATCAGTTCCACAAGTTGTTCCTGCACAACAAGTTCTAAAAATGCATATTAGGAATAAAATGATTCCTAAATTCCAATACATACATTGAGCTGCTTTATTTATTAAAGATAAAATATTTAATAAAAGCACACACAGTATATCTTTGTACAATACAGTGTGCTATATTTTTCAATTAGATTTACTGATGACAAATGGAAGTTACGTTTGGCATTGTAAAGCAGATCACATAGATCATCACAAAGTCAATATAAAAATCTTGGGCAACTCCAGGATAAATTATACCGAAGTTAGTACAATATTAATATATCTTAAGGCAATGGCTTTCAAACCATTTTTTTAAATAGAGGTTTGCATACTGCCTGTTTTGCTTCAATAGCAAAGCTCTTGGAAGAGCAATATGTTTAGAAAATTGTACGTGATAAAGTGTTGTACAATTAGAATGACTGCAGCTATAAAGAGAGGTATAAAAAGATGCTACATAGCCCAGGTTTTCCTGCTGCCTGAGCTGGGGAAGAGAAACACTGTTCTTCTGCTGCTCTCCTCCATCTCCCTCTTATGCGTTTCACTCTGAGAGGAAATGGCTGTGTCTGAGGGGGTCCATTCTCAGATGTGGGCATTATGAACAGGATGTCCTGGGAGATTGAGGTGGGGTGGGGAGGATAACATGGGATTTCCTTCAGAAACTCAGATTTCATATATATTATAATTACAACATATCCTTCCTTAACGTTGCCATATTCAAACCTTCATCTCTGTCTCTGTCTCTGTGTCGGTAGGTGCCATTCCAGCATGGCAACCTCCATATTTTGCTTCCATTTCTTGCCACAATAAATCTCTCCTGACCCCACCCTACCTCCTACACACGGCAGGAAGGAAGGAGAATCACAGCAGGACCAGGACAACTTACTTTTGGAGTACACGATGAAGAATTCCTCAGCCAGAATAGTCCCTGCCCATGGTGGTTGGGGCATTCTGGAGGTTGTAGACCAAGAAAGTAACTTGGCTAATCTTTACTTCCTCACAAATACACCTATCCCAATCTTCTGGGCACATTTACTAAGGTATAATATCCACTTAACTTAGCAGGACATGTTTCTGGGCAGGATTTCAAAGAGCCATATGACACTACAAGGACAAATTGACGTAGAAGCTTTTATCCTGCTTTTCATGCTACTTAGTTTTGTTGTGTACTGTTCTTCTGCTGCTCTCCTCCATCTCCCTCTTACGCGTTTCACTCTGAGAGGAACCCCCCACCCCATTCATCCCTATGGCTTCATTTCATTCTGTGCACTGTTTTCAAGTTTCTCTGCAAACAGATTTTAGCTGTTTGCAAACACGCTAGGATCAAGCATTCCCACAATGATAACATTTACCCATGAACTGGGAGAGAGGACAGACCTTTGATACGTAACTCTATACAATCCTGTTTCACAAGTCGGCTAATCATACAAAAAAAAAAAAAAAAAAAAAGAACTCTGGCCAACAAACTAAGATGGCAAATCTGACCTCAGCTGCCTCATTAACTATAAATAAAACCCTTACCCAAACATTTGTAGATGAATGGGCACTGCCCAGTGTTCAAGATGGAACACTGCCATGTCCTGGTAGGTTTTGGTCACTGTTTTTATGTCAAAATGTGTCTAGTGTGTAAATTTCAGTGTTCAGTTTTCTCTAATTAATGCGTTACCATTCTACTCCTCATCACACACCAAGCTACATGACTAGCATGCAAGGAGGAATGCAACGGGTGACTCTTTAATTGCAGTGATTGACATCACTGCACTTATGCCAGCATAAATGACCAGTAGGATTTGGGCCATTAAATGTAAAAGAAAAACAGTCTGAAACACTATCAAAAAAATTCTTCATGGACAGGAAGAGAGAGCGAAAGAGCCTCTAATCTACTATATTTTAACCACAAAGACGCCTTTAATAGGCTGGAAAGGAAGTCCTAGTCCTCAGTCATAGGTATTAGCAGGAATCAGTAAATGTTTTCTTCTTCTTTACACATGGGAAAAGCTCTCTCTCCTGACACGGTGGTCAAAGAAGTCAGTAAGCTGCCTCACTGAGCGCTGTAGGTCAACAACTGCTCTTACCATTTTAAAAAAAACTCCAAGGTCATGTTTTATTTTTGCCTGCACATCTTAGTGACAAAGAAAAATATTTCCATAATAGTTTTTTCTCAGCTTCTACAAAGGCTCTTGGTTTTCCCAGTTGATTAATTTAACTGGATATCATGAGAGGAAATATATGGGTCATACAGCTTGAGCTGTTGAGATCCACTTAACTCACATTACTACTGCTGAGGTGTTTAGCATTCCATTTAATGAGCACCCAAAAAAGCTATATATGCTGGCACTGTCTAGTGGAAGTAATTATTTTAGCCCATTAAAACTATTCCAGTGTTTAGGAGTCCAGATGATGAATATAACATGAAGTCGATATTTTGAAAGAAATGGGTGGAGGATATTTGAATCATAAAGCTTTGGGACAGAAAAGGCTTAAAAAATATTTTCATTGCCATAATTGTAGCAGGTATCGGAATATTGTTTTAGAAATATATGATATGATTAGAATATACTAGGTTTCTCTTCTAAGGGTATAATCAGATGGGCATTGGTCCCACTGTTTGGTCCACTGTGGGGCTGGGCTGGTTCCCTTCTTCTTCTTCTTCTTCTGGTAATCAGATAATATAATTGCTAGAAGAAACCATCCCATCCCCAGCACATTCCTATCTGTGCCTTTCTGTGTCCCTATCAGAGGATACTACTCTTTTAGTACAGGTAGAATTGCTTCATTTTGGTTTGTTTCCAACATGTGTGATTGCTGGAAATCATCATCATCATCTTAGAACTGCAGAGCTAGAAGGGACCCTATGGAATCCAGACGCCATCAGGAGGCACAGTGGGGAATCGAACTCCCAACCTCTGGCTCCACAGCCATATGCCTAAACTACTGAGCTATCCAGCACTAACCAAACTACAGCTTGCAGCTTCCAATTTGCTTTCTGCTTTCAATTTCCCGGTATTGTTAAGTGGCTTAAGAAGACAGCTTAGTCACTTCACAATATTGGAAAATTAAACACTTCCTCTGCTCCTCCATGGAGGGGCAGAGGAAGGAAGTTTGTTGCTGTTGTTCAAGTCTATTGACAGCACTGATGTGCTATACCACTTAGGGGAAAAATGGAAACTTCCTAGCACAAGAAGAGAGAAGGTGGTAAGGAGGAGGATTTCTTCTGGTTGTTGTTGCTGCTGCCATTTTCCACAGGAAGGTGGATCAAATAGGGTTGCTTGAGGTGCATATGCCATTTGGATGGAAAGATCACACTAAATGGCATACTGGACCTCTATCTGACCTTCAGCAACTCTATTTGACTCAATCCAGCCCATTCATAGAATCACAGAATAATCGAGTTGGAAAGGATCTATAAGGCTATTAAGTCCAGCCTTGTGCTCAATGCAGGAATCCAGTTGAGCCCATGTAGACAAGCCCTACGATAGACTTAGAGGGATGAGCAAATATAAGTGGCTAGGATATCAACAGTCCTCAAAGGAAGGATGAGGTGGGAAGCCATCTCACATCTTGCTAGGCAGACCTATAACGATGGCCTTACTATGCTGCTTCCTTTTCACCACCACCATCATGGGAATTGAATGGTGTCATTTGTATGTTTACTTCAGTCAATAAATTTTGGCCACAGCCCCCAACAGGAGCCACACCAGGCTCAGAAATGGTAGGGTTTGGCCATTTTAAAAATGTAACCAGATTGGCAGTTTCAGTTGTGCTTTTTGTTTGTTTGTTTGTTTGTTTGTTTTCTGGTTTGGGGGTCTTAGTAAAAGTAAAAAGTGAAAACCACTGTTTCTGGCTCCAGGACCAGAAATAGGTCAAAAATGGAGGGAAGGAAGCATTTTTAGAGTTGAGGCACCTGAGGTGTCCCTGGAAGCACAAAGGTGCTCTTTGGGGGCCACAGATAACCCACACACCACATGACCCTGCAACACACATACCGAGACAGAACTGAACAATTAAAGGCACAAGGAGAATGATGTGGACCCTGATCAAAATACTACAAGGCAGGAGAGCCATTAAGATGCAAGTAAAGCGAAGCAGGGTGCAGCAGGGAAGTGAAAGGCTTCAAGGTGAGGCTCGTGGCCAAAGGATTCCTGCCGAAATATGGAGAACACTTTAATAAAAGCTTCACCCCTGTTGTCAAACACAGCACTATAAGAATCGTTTGAAGTACAGCTGTCTCCAAACAGATCAAGTTAAGCATCCAGATTTATAAATGTTCTTTTTCCAAGAGAGGGAAGGAGATTGAGCAGATTTCATTACATTTTCTCTTACCTGAAAAAGACAGCAACTCAACTCCAAATCCCTCCATTTCTCCAGCACCTATCTGAGATTTCTCCATTAATTTTGTGTAATTTTGTGGGGTACCAATACCATCTGTGGACTACCTTCAAAACCAAAATGACCACATTTTTAGGCCATAGCCCTATGCCATCCATTTTGTCATTTGAATTGAGGCCTGCTTTGACTGGTGGGTTGTGCTATGTCCTAACTTCCTTCCATTTTCACTGTCTATCAGATTGCATAGTCATAAATGCCCAAATACTGCTCATAAACCATCAGCATGTTGGGAGAAACAGAAGACAAAATGATATTTCTGAAGGGGGGGCAGAATATCCTAGACACAGGTGCTCTTTGAAGGAGAGGACCATTTCGAAAAGCAGTGAAAGTTATCTCAAAATGTTGAAGGGCCCTGGAATTGGGAAGAGTTAATTATTTAACTACATGTCCCAGATGCCCAATCAGCACAGCCAGCTTGATGCTGTGGATAGTTAAGATAACCAACAACAACAACACTCTTGTAAAGCTCTGGCCCACTTGCATCTTGGTTTGGAACCCAGAGCATATCTCCTGCCAACAGATGAGGAGCATGAATAAGTGGAGTTATTTGCTTTAATTATGGGATGGGGCATTATGTACTGACTGCCCCAAATTACAGAAAGGAAATCAGTTTTTTCCCTCACAAGCATCTTACAGGAATGCTCTGGTAGCCATAGCACCAAGGCTTTGAAAGTACCAGATCAAAATTATCCCCCTTTCATTTTGTGAAAGCACACATGGCACAGGATGTATAATTTCATGTATGATTTCATGCTATACATGAAAGCGCAAATTACATTCAAGGGCACATCCTATTAGATTTGATATAGCAATCGTTGTGAGCCCGAAAGGGATGGGTGGGAATTTCTAACAAAATCCTCACCCCTTCCTTTCTTTTTAAGGGAAGGGAGTAAGGAGAGAGGAGACGGTTTGCAGTAGACTTGGAGATGGATGAGTCAGTCAGGGGTAACTCTTTGTTCAAAATAGAAAACTATTTGGAGAACCGTGTGTGTGTGTGTATGTGTGTGTGTGTGTGTGTGAGAGAGAGAGAGAGAGAGAGATTACAGAAAGTTCATATTATCAGCCTAAATGAAGAGTGCTCCTCAACATGAAATTGAATCAAAGGGGATCCTCCTGATGAATAATTATTATTTGCCTCTGAAACCCAATATTTATACCCCTTTTCCATGTAGAATGTAATATAAAATAATAGAATTGTGGAGCTGGAAGGAACCTTGATGGTCATCTACTTCAGCCTTCTGCCAATGCAGGACTCCACAGGTAAAGCACCTGTAACAGAAGGCAACCCCACCTTTGTTTCAAACGCTCCAACAAAAGTGAGTCCACCACTTTCCCAGACCGTCTGTCCCACTATCAAACAGATCTTAGTATAGTTTATTTAAGGACCCGGTTTCTCCTTAAACAGGCCTTGCATATGACAAAGCAAAAGTGATTCCTAAGTTCCACTGTGTTAGGAAAACAGATATGAACTTCAACTCAACTATTATGCAGTGCCACGACAGGATGTCTCTGGAGCTGCTTTGTTTCCATACTGTGAAGATCCAGGATGTGACAAAAAAAAAAAACTTGCTAAGATTGTCATGCTCACTGACCATTATTCTTCCTTTGGACCCACATGGGAAGAAATGATGCAGACAGACTCTAACCTCAAAGTATTGCCACTGACCATGAAGTTCTAGGTTGGCAGGTGATGGAGTTTGGGGCACTGGTTGTGTTTTTGTTTTCCCTCATCATTCCTTTCTGTTAAAGTTCATTGCCTGGAAGAGAAAAAATAATGTTGAAAATAAACATCTGACGACACAGATGGTGTTGTCAGGAAAGGTCTATGTTTCTGTGAAGATGAGCCCTAGGCAAGAGGTCTGCTGGAGGTCTCAGGGTTGGAAAGACTGCATTTGCCAAGAGTCCTGTGAACCTGGTCAGGAGGGCTTTAAGCTGAACCCTGTAGAGGACAGAGGGAGTTATTTCAGAGGACAATGGGGAAACAGAGAATAAGACTGTCCCAGTTTCTGATGCAAAAGAAGTTGGGAAAGTGGTACAAGGAAACCACAAACAGATTGGAAAAGTCAACAAGGAAGCAGCTAGAGGAAATGACCCATGGCTTCAAAATTTTCTGTATGGATGTATGGAACATGAGGCACAAAGAGGGTGAAACTGCACTCTTAAACTAGGAAGGCAAATGTGATTTAACAGATGTTATCAAAACCTGGTAGAATGACACCCATTACTGGAATGTAGTAATGAGAGGGTATAATTTGTTGTTGTTGTTTTTTGAAAAAGGCTATACAGGAAGGGAGTAGTAGTAACAGTGTATGAAAAGGATGTGTACAACTGTGAGGAGCTGGAACACAGAACACATGTGGAAAGCTTTGGGGTAGAAATCAAAGACCACAGAAAAACAGTGGTGTCACTGCTATAGCTGTCCAAACCAGACTGAGGACTCAGATTATGTCCCGCTAGGTCAGATTACCCAGTATTCAAAGAGAAAAGATATAAGAATGAGGAGAGACCTCAGCTACCCTGCTATCTGTTGGTAGTTCATCAAGGTCAAACACAATAATTCTTTGCCTTCCCGACAATTGGATCATTCAGAAGGAAGAAGTGACAAAGGGATCAGTTATTCTGTGTGTTGCCTTTACTATTAAAACTGAACTGGTCAAGGAGATAAAACTGGAGGAACAGTTCAAAATTTTCTGTATGGATGTATGGAACATGAAGCACAAAGAGGGTGAAACTGGTAAGCAACCACATAATTGTTCGATTTGTTATATTGGGGAAAGGGAAAGTGGAAGGTACTAGGAAACAGTAGGTTTACTACATGGGGGGGGGGTGTTAGAGAAATGCTAATGGGTTGCAGAGAGAAGGCAGAACTGCTCATGACCTACAGTATTTGCTTCCACCTTTTCCCAAAGGAAAACAGTGCTGAACCTAATGAAAATAAAATAAGGGAAGTAATGAGGGGAATGTAACCCAAGACATGTCAAGAAATGGTATGGGCATATTTTGAAATGAACTTAAGTCTCCAGATACTAGGAAGGGTTCTAGAACAGCTAATTAAACAGTTGGTTTATGAGTGCTTAGAAAACAATGTAGTGATTACTAAGAGCCAGCATGGGTTTCTCAGAAGCAAGTCATGTCTTACTATCTCTTATCTCTATTTTCAATACAACTGCAACCTTAGGAGATAAGAGGAATGCTGTGGATGTAATATATCTTGATTGGAGCAAGGGTTTCAAAAAGCCCTCATGAATATTTATAGAAATATCATGTAGATTTTCATGAATATGAATATCACAATGTATTATTGTGACCAAATGTGTAAAATGTAGACTAGACAATGTTACTATAAGGTAGTTTTGTTGCTGGTTGATTGACTGGACCCAAAGAGTGCTCACCAATAGTTCTACATCATTCAGAATGAAAATGGCAAGTTATGCACTACGGGGTTTTGTCTTGGGCTCAGTACTGTTCAACATCTTTATAAATGGCTTGGATGAAGAAGTTGAAAGGATGTTCGTCAAATCTGTGGATGACACCGAACTGAAAAAGATAGGTAACATTGGAAAACTGGTCCAAAACAAGCAAAATGAGTTTCAGCAAGGATAAATGTAACGTTCTGCATTTGTGCAGGAAAAAAAAAATAGGAGCACGTGTTCAAAATAGGTAACATATGCTTGATGGTAGTGAAAGAGATCTCATGGTTTTTGGAGATCACAAGCTAAACATGGATGAACAGTGTAATACAGCAGCAAAAAAAACAACAAAAAAACAACAACAACTGATGCAAGCCTCAGCAGCATCACTGATCAAAGGAAACACATCCAGATCAAAGGAAAAGTGCCACTGTTCTGCTTTGATCAGATCTTATTGTGTCCAGATTCAGGTACCAGAGATTAAGAAAGCTATAACTGGTCCAGATGAGGGTTACTTAGATGGTAAAGGGTCTAGAAACTAAGCCTCTGAGGGATAATTGAAGGAGCTAGCTGTGTATATTTAGCTTGGAGATAATAAGTTTGAGAAGGGATATGATAACATCTTCAAGTATCTGAAGAGTTGCCACGTGGAAGACAAAACAAGCATGTTTTCTGTGACTTTGGAGGTTAGAGCCCCAACTGGCGAATCAAAATTACAAGAAAGGAGGTTTTGACTAAACTTCAGGAAGCATTTCTTCACAGTTAGACCTTTTTGGCAGTTGAATGGACTATCCCGGGGGTTGAGGGATTCTCCTTCTTTGAAGGGTTTTAAAAAGAGGTTGGGTGGTCATCTGTAAAGAACACTATCGGTGTAGAATTACTTCAGTGGCAGGGGGTTGAACTGGATTGCTTTTGGATTCTCTTCCAACTTTACAATTCTTTGATTCTATGAAATGTCAAACCGCACTGACTGCATCAGTGAATCTCAGCAGGCCAACAATGCCTTAGCTGAACAAATTTCAAAGCTGACTGATGTCTCAATAAAATGCTGCTGCATACTCATGATGTTGAAACAGAGATGATCTTGTGTAGTACATTTCAACCTTTAGATTTTCCTGACTGAGGATGCTGAGTATACCTGGTATGAATCCTCATTTAACCAAACAGGTCTTCTGGCTTCTGGGTAAATAGGTATGGGATTGTGCTCTGGAAGACATAGGAAAATAGTGAGAGAAAATGCAAACATTCTAAAGAATACTTCAAGAGTAGATTTTACACTGATACTATAATTACAATCTCAGCGGAGTCCTTGGATCAAAGCAAAGAAACCAGGTAAGTTGGAGGGTTCCTTCTCTTATGGATGCAATTTCCAGGATATTAAATAATAATTGTCTGCCATCAATTCTGACCTAAGGTGACCCTTTCCAGTATTTTCTAGACAGAAATTACTCAGAAGTGGGTTACCATTCCCTTCTTCTGGGGGCATCCTGGACTGTGCAGCTTGCCCAAGGCACCCAGGGCTGGCTCATCTCCCGGAAAACACATTGGGGAATTGAACTCCCAACCTCTGCTCCACGGCCAGATACCTAACCTACTGAGGTGTTAGACACTAGAAAGGAAACAGTTTACAGGCCCTAGAAAGTTCTATTTCAGTTTAAAGGAATTTAATTTGTAATTGAAACAGGCACGCCACCATTTCACAGGTTCATCATCATCATGTGCAGTCAAGTCAATTCTGACTTAGGCGACCCTTTCCAGATAGAAAATACTCAGAAGTGGTTTACTCTTCCCTTCTTCTGGGGACACCCTGGGACTGTGCAGCTTGCCCAAGGCCACCCAGGCTGGCTCTTCTCCCTGGAGGCACAGTGGGGAATCTGCAGCCAGATACCTAACTCACTGAGCTATTCAGCCAGATTAAAATTAAGTGATTTATAGTTTTAGGACAAGGGGTATAGCTCACAATTTCAAATACAGCCATGATATCAGAAAGTAGGACTGAATGAAATGCTTTCTGAAGTTGCTGTTTCTTGATAAACAAGATCACAAAACTAACCCAAATTGTTTGAGTAAGTAAAAAAACTCACATCTTCCAAACACAGGTGAAAAAAAATCCCTTCTTTACAAACAGCCTCAAATGTGGAAGAAGCTTTGTATGCAATGTTTCCCTCACGTTTCTGTCACAACCTAACAAGCAGATATTAGATTTTATTCAGGGTTTGAAGGGAAGGTGCTTAATGTTATTTGGATCTTTCCTGTTTATTTCCCACAATTTAAAACTGATAAAACTCCTTAGCTCTTTTATTAGGGATATACCCCACATTTCAAAACTGGTCAAAGTCTGAGCCAGACAGAACTCTTTCCAAAAGGTTCTGTAGCTTTCTGAAGTGAAGTGAACTTCCTTCCAAAGCTATCATCCTTCCAATTGTAGCTGAGGTTGAATGAATCTGTCTTTTAAATCTATCACCCTGTTCTCAGTTTAGCAATCAAAAGTTGGACAATGTGATTTTTGTCACCAGTCAGATTATTCAAGAAAGCCCAACATCATAGTTTCTGCAGAAACCTATCATTATGTCTAATGCTGCTGAAAGTAATTTACCAGCCAACTCTGTGTTACAAAATGTCCGAGTACTCACTCTTTTGCCTTTGGTTCATTCTGATTCATTGACACTAATAACCAAGATAAGTAAGTAAGAGAAAATGGTGCAATTTGTAATATCTCTCAGAATGGTTGAAATCCTGTTGGACTTCATATAACATAAAGTTACATCAGCATACATCCACAAAGAGGTAGTCTGCATGTCTGATTCCACACGCGCTGGTGCAACAACCCATGCAACGAAGATCACAATAAACTGACTGTGGAAGTATGCCCATGGAAGTGCTTCCTGGATAAGACTTCTGCCTTTGTGCAAATTTCACAATGGCTTGTGAAACTTCAAGTTGCACATGTATACAACAGGATATTGTTCAATGCCTTTAAATTTCTTTGTTAGGTTGACATCCAGGGACCCATAGGAAACACACTAAAATAAAACCCGGGACCCTACATTTTTTATGCAGAAGACTTGGTTAATATCAGCTCTGCTCTTAAATGGCTTCATCTCTTACACACTAAATGCAATTCCTTCAGCTCCTAAAGGATGTCTCAGTAGGGGACTGGCCTGTTTGATAGCTTCCTCAGTTGGGGGTGCTGTCGCAGTTCTCCCCCCTTTGAAGTGTTTGGAAATAACCTGCCTTTTGATTTTGGAAGATCACATAATTTGGACAGTAAATATTTATATTCTCCCTCACCATTCTATTACATCCATTGTTGACCTGATGTGAAATACCTATTTTTACGAACTTGAGCTTAAATATCCTAAGGCACAAATAATACTGCTAGTGAACTTTAATGCCTGTATTAGTGACAGCTGCTCAAGGGTTAGGGATGATGAAAAGGAACACAGAAGTCTCTTTTGTTAACAAATCAAGGGAACTCATCTGCCGACTAAGAAGTTCAATTTATTACTACTAAATGGTAATTTGGAAGGCGATAAGCTTGGGAAATTCACTTATTTCAGCCCAAAAGGAGCAAGTTTGATTATTTTCTATTATCCCCAGCTCTCCTAGATGATATTCTATATTTTAAAACTGGATCACAACTGGAAAGTGATATTTTATAGTCATATTTTTGTCATACCAGCAGGACACAGAATGAGGGCCTCCTTGCCAGTTTCTCATGCAGATGTTACATGTGATCTTAGATTGAAACGTCACATGCAGCAAATGCTGAACAGCAAATTGATTTTTGAACAGAATAAAAAAAAATTCTCACAGCTCATGGTATTCATACTGCCTTTATACAGTGATGTAATTAAAGCTTTGAGGCCTTTTCTGATTAAGAATTTAAGGTTAACAAAAGGAAACATGATAACAAACAATTGGACAAAAGAAGATTCAAATATGAAAAAGCAGTTAAGGGGTGCTCTGGATCACCTATAAAGATCCAATCTAAGAACCACCTACCAAAATCCTTTTTCAAGCTCTGAGAAAAATATAAACACCTCCTTTGGGGCAAAAAAAGTCTTTGCCTTAATGAAAGCAAAGCAAAAAAAGCAAAGCATGCTACTTATATACCACCTCACAGTGCTTAAAGCACTTTCTGGGTGGTTTACAATTTAATTGTGCAAGCTACACATTCCCCCCCCCCCCCCATAGCAGGCCAGGTATTCAATTTACCAGCCCTGGAAGGATGGAAGGCTGAGTGAACCTTGAGCCAGAGATAATATGGGACTGAGCTCTGCAGGTGAGCAGAGTTTTGACTGCAGTACAGCAGCTTAACTACTGTGCCACAAGGCTCCTCAATGGAAGACTCATCGTAGGAGATTGCTTTGGCTCTAACTCAGAAGAACATTGTGAAGCTCTAGTGCCTGCTTACAGCCTCGGAACAAAGAATCTATTATTATTTAAAGGCCTGTACATCCATAGTGTTTTGGGCTACAAATCCCATAATTCTTCCTTCTAGGGGTTCTACCTGACAGTCACCTAAATGTGGCTCACTTTGGAGAAAGATCTAAACTAGATTTTGAGGCTTAGCTAGGCCTTGCTTCCTATTCAAAAAGAAAGCTCCCATCTAGCATTGGGTCAGGAATAGGAAGCTGGGGCAGAGTTAGGCCTAACTAAGCCTCAAAGCCTTCAGTTTTAGTCCTTTCTCCCAGCTGAGCCACATTAAGGTGTTCTCTGGTGTCTATTTGTCAATATGAACTCATGGAATGGAGAATTATGGGATTTGTACTCCAAAAATCCTGTCCCAAATAGACATTAGCTTGTTACTGCAAATCAAAAATATTAAAGTAATACCACTTTAAAGGGGAGACTGGCATTTGTGGCATAACAACCTCTAAAGGGGGTCATCAAGGTTGTATCTTGGTCCTACTTCTATTCAACCATATATTCAAATATGGTGGAACATGTAACAGGATTACAATTTTCTCCAGTAGGAGTAGGTGGGAAGGCTATTTCAGTATTGCTTTACGCAAATGGCACGGTGTTAATATCACATATTCCCATATCATAATCTTAGAACAGCAGAGCTGGAAGGAACCCTATGGATCATTGAGTCCCAGCCCTGTCAAGGAGGCACAGTGGGGAATTGAACTGCCAACCTGCCTCAGCCATTGAGCCATCCAAGGCCACCATAGGCCTCAGAAGATACTGAAACAGTTCAGTGTCTATTGCAAGCCAAATCTGTGTACTATGAATTATAAGAAAACGAAGGTAATGGCTTTCAACAGAAGGACCCATCCCCATAAATAGTCAATAGATGGGAAGTGATTAGAACAGTTGTCTTGTTTTGCCTTGCCATCAGTCAGGCTTCTGGACAGCTCATGTTCATGACTCTGAACGGAAAGGTGAAAATGCTGTTTGGTATTCTTAGATTCTGTAGAATCAAGAAGAGGTTACTTAGTGCCCAGAGTTCTGGAATTTGGAAATGAACTTCATCCCTCAGAGCAATTCAGGAGTCTCGAAATTTACAACCACTTTAGACACTGCCCAAAATAACTTTGTGTGGTATTTTCAACTCTAGGTAGTCTTGACTTCCCCTTCCCTTCAGAAATGACATTGTTCAATAAGGCAGCCTTTAATTACTGGCTGAAACTTGTCATTTGGCTTTCTAATATCAACATATGAAAAGAGGAAATCTAATTTACAGAGGAATTTTACACTACATTTAGCCACTAAGCTTGGATTTTTGAGTAGACTAGTTCAAGAGCCTCAGTTTATCTGCAGCTGAATTCTCAGTGCAGCAAGCACTGCTAGATCTGAGTGCTCAAACATGCAGGATCATGAGGCATCTTGAAAACAGCTACCCTGTTTAAACAGATTTCTCTGCTCCCCCAATTCTTCCATCTTACTTTATAGAAATTAAAAATTTTGATCACAGAAAGGCCTTTAATAAGGGATTTCAATATAGTGCTACTTGCTATATGAGTAGGCGGCTTTAATGATATTCTTGTGTGACTGTAAGTCTGTTGTGGACTGAGTGCATATGATATACTCGTGTCCTGTATTGGCAGTTTGGTGTGATAGACCTTTGAGGAACATCTTAAGGCCATTGTTAGGAATGTCATATCAGGATAAAGTAATGGTGCTGTCCAATTTGTCACATTCTGAATGGCAACTTTAGCTTCTGTAGTTATAATTACAAAGTCTAAACTTACCAATGCTGACTTGTTAGGTTACTTGCTCTGTTCTGGGCCATCTGATATTGGATATTGAACTATTAAATTACAGTTACATTTATAACATGTTGGCATTTTTATTGTTGTTGTTAAAGTTTTATGTTTAAATATAAAACATGGGTGCAATGTATTTTAAACCAATAATTTTATTGAACTTTTTTGGATTTTATTCTTCTTTCTCTTTTCGTATTGTGATATACTGCCATATTGTTTGCTATGGCTCATGTGCTAAAGCAGTACAGATGATGATGATGACTTCTCAGGATTAAGCCGTCAAACCTTTTTTATAATCCTCAGATTTCTACAGTATTTCTATTTCATTCAATTCCTATTCAGCCATCTCACTCCAAATTCTGACCATGGCAGTCTGCACTGTATTCCTCTACAAAAAGCATTGAGCACTATCTCAGATGACTGTATGGTGATGACAACACAGACATCCACCCTCTCTTGGACTCAGCTTTTCCAGCCTTTTGAATGCTATGAGAGTAGGATAAAGAGTAAAGTGGTCATTAGAGAAAGCACTCCTGGTTTGTTGGCAGGGTTGTAAGTGTAAGTGAGATTGTTGTAAGATTGCTTTTGTTGTGTTTTTGCAGAGCATGAAAGAAGAGGTCCCTGCCACAAGAACTTTATAATGAAGAAATGTGGGCCTAAAGGGACCCACCTGGTTTGCATTGGGAAAGTGGCCTGGGAGGAAGGGCTGAACACCTCCTGGGTTGAACATATTGTAGTACTACACTACAATTAGCTATTGGGGCCCTGGGCCTGTTTCTAATGTTTATAAATGGACAGAAAGCAGAAATCAACATCTCAGGTGACTGTATGGTGATCTCCTTCATCTTGAGTTGTTTGGCCTAAAATTAGCAAAGATAGTTACACCATGAGCAAAAGAGAAAAGGTTCAGAAGAATTATTCCATGTTTTGCTCCTGATATAAATCTATTTCTGGAACAGATTCACATAGTGGCAGAAAGCAAGGGTACAGATTTTTATTTTTTTTTATTTTTTCATTGTGATATGCACAGAATACACAGTCTGGTGGGACAGGCATTCTCCCAAAATACGTCCATCCCAAGCCCACTGAAGCAACATACGGAATGCCTGTCGGGCATTCTTGCTGCACAGGAGTGCAGCAATGTTCTTGCGCCGGTAGAGCAAATCAACTTTCTATAAGGCAATTCTAAAAATGGGGGCAGCCCAAAGGGGAAAAAATGTAGCTTTTAAACTGGGCTTCAGATCAACACCAACCTTGGCAAAGTTGTAGCACATAGTCCACTCTTGCCCTAAGCCAATTTCGGGGATGTTTGGGGAAAGGGTTTTCCAGTTATGATTTTTAAAAAAGTAAAACTGTTTTGCCCCCTCCCCGCTTCAGAAATAGGCAACTTTAAATGTTCCCAGATCTTGTTAATGCGTAGAAGAAATGGTAATGAACACAAGAGGGTATCCTGTAGACCATCATGACTGTTAGCATGGTTGCAGCAGTATCAGGCCATTTCTTGGCATTTTGAATTATGGATGCAGACACACAGCATTCCACATTCATAAACAGAAAGTTTCTTTTTTGAAGAATTGAACATGGTCCTCTGGGATGATAGCCATATGGTTAACTGCTGAATTGTACAGTCAGGCAGAATTATTCTTTCTTTACATGAAACTTGCTTCAGTACCTCTTCAGCTCACAGCCTCAGCTGTCTTATCTCAGTAGCCATCTGGTTTTCAGATGTCTAAGGCTAAGACATCATCAGTGGAACAATAGTATTATTTAAGTCAGCTATTCCAACCATCACCAGCTGAAGAATTGTGTTAATAGCCTCTAAACAATTGTGACTAATTAGAATCATTGTCAGCTATCTGAAGAAAATATGGCTCGAATGACAGCAGATATAAAAGACAGAAAGGTTGACCGGGGTTGTGAGGCATGCCACAGAGAATGGTTGCAACTAGTTAAGGCAATTTTGAATTCTTTTACACTGCCATAACATCAGAGGAAGACAACTTGACAGACAAAATACTGCTGCCAAAGAA
This sequence comes from Intellagama lesueurii, assembly GCA_037013535.1. Taxonomy (NCBI): domain Eukaryota; kingdom Metazoa; phylum Chordata; class Lepidosauria; order Squamata; family Agamidae; genus Intellagama; species Intellagama lesueurii. The sequence goes on from JBAJHW010000001.1 coordinate 227,458,543, forward strand.
ACCAAATGGCCAACTAGTATATGAATGTGTAGAATCAAAGGTTGCCTATTGAAAAATCTGTGCTGGATTTGAGTAACACTCTGGAATATGTTAATCTTCATTTAAATGAGAGGATGCATTTAAGTGATCATTGTGGGGTGGGTACACTCTCTGTGTGTGTGTGTGTGTGTGTGTGTGTGTGTGTGTGTGTGTGTGTGTGTGTGAGAGAGAGAGAGAGAGAGAGAGAGAGAGAGAGAGAGAGAGAGAGAAAGAAACCCAAACCCTCAAGAGAAAACGTCTCTTTATTCATTAGTTACAGTTCTACATTTCCTCCACTGAAGTCATGCTATACACATCTCTCCTCAGTGATGTAGTGATAAGTTCTGAAGTGCTGATGGCAATTGTAATAGTCCCCATAGCCATAAACCCAAGGTAAAGAGAGAAAATCAAGCAGCCATGTTGAATCATATCAAAAAATCTACTGTAGCAAAGTTTTGGTGGGTTTTTTTGGCCTAAATAAAATTGTTAGTCCCAACGAGAGTAGAGCAACTCAGTAAATAAAACTTACCCAAGGCCTGACTTATCACTCCTTGATTTAATGGGTATACTGTAATAGTTGGATTTTGGCCTTCATCTCCTTAAGGAGAAGTATGCTGTAAAACAAATGGGTCTTCTTGATTACATAGTCTAGACCAAGCTACTGCAATGGGAAACCTTCCCAGTATATGCTGTTACTGGGAACATCCACACCAACTGGTGTGAGGATTGTGGGTCAACTCATAAGAAACAAGGAAGTATTAAGGGACTGATAGATGATGTCATAGTTCCTGCTTAGGCTAAGAGATGGATTAACCCAAAGTCACCCAATAACTTTCATGTCTTTATGGCGACTATAACCTAGATCTGTCAAAGCCCAGCCCAGTACTCTAACCACTGCATTACACTGGCCACAAAATCAATAAGTGTATTTTTACTTAATCACTTTTATGTATTGTTACTACATATTTGTCAAACATAATATTTAACAACCCTATGGTGGGTTGTTTTTTTCCAAATCGCCTTAAATGCAATAAAATAATGCCAAAAATGAAAGATCTACTGTATCTACAGTAGATCCTTCTACTTTTATATCAACATCAACAGAGCAACGTTTTCCTCCAGCTGTCAAAACTGATAGGGAAAAAGTAACATTTGGTTGACGCCAACACTGCAAATGCACCATTTAATAACAGAGTGAATCGTGCAGCTAGTGCTCTACTATAGTGGTATAAGGTACAATATATGGCCAAAATCAGAGTTGGTTGGTAATGGATTGGTGGATTACTGGTTTTATCAGTTTTATTCTAGCAAGTGGAAAGGGAAACAAATAGATTTTTTGCATGTATGGTGCTAGAACACTATAAAGGCAACAGGAAAGATGCAAACAGATCCATACAATTCTGGTCACCACACCTCAAAAAAAAACATAGTAGAACTGGAAAAGATGCAGAAGAGAGTGACTAAAATGATGACTGGTGACAGAGTGCGAAAATGCGGAATGTTGTGGATACTAGATGGCGTAGCTTCACCAGAGGTTAAGGCAAGCCAAGAAGAATTTGAGCAGACAGACAGCTTTTGCAATATAAACTTCTATTCAATTAATATTGCAGTATATACATACAGCATAGTCCATTTGTTCAGTCCTTGGTCAAACACAGTTTAGCAATTAGTCAGTCCGTTTCCTTGGTCAATAAATCAGAGTTCCGTGGTCAGTTCAATGCCATAAATCCATCCAGCAGCGTTACTCCTTGTTTCTCCTTTCATCCCACAAGATTGAGTATGCTGGAACTGTCAGCTTTATCTCGCCATTCAGCCAATCAGTGATTAGCTTCCGCAGGTAGCTCCGGCTGCATTTTGTTTCCACAGCTGTTCTAATTCAGCCTACTAGCTGGTTCCTATCTCAGCTGTACATCTTAAATCAGTTCTACAGACTTTTCTCTACCGTTTTCATCCTTATAAATACTTACAATCATGTACAAACTGGATTAACAATTCAATCGGTCTTAACAAATACCTGACAAACTCCTCCAATTGTTCATTCAGTTTGCTTGTTTACATCACTTTTAAATCTTTATACATATATATACATTCATTCATTTTTACTTTATCCCCAACATTTTACAGGATTGCTCATGCTTCGATGGTCCAAGTATTTTTGTCATACAGTCTGCTACATTGTTTTCAGTTGCACAGTATTTCAGTAATATCAAGCCTTCTTCAACACTTTGTTTTACATTCTGGTATTTAATATCAACATGCTTTGATCTATTTTTAACTCCAGAAGAAGTGGCCATATAAATCACTGCTTGGTTGTCCTCCATCACTTCTATAGGATGATCAACCTTTATTCCTATATCTATTGCCAGTTGTTTATAGAATACCAATTCAGTACACATTTCTGACAGAGAGGCGTATTCAGATTCCGCTGTTGATAAAGAAATGAATTTCTGTCTTGATGTTCTCCAATTTATTAAGGAATTAGCTAAATGTATAGTCATTCCTGATGTTGATCTACGTGTGATAACATCATTTCCATAATTGGCATCTACATATGCTGTTATGATCAACTCTCCTTTAGGTTCTATATATAGACTTTTATCTATGGTTTCCTTTAAATATCTAATTACACGTTTGGCTGCTTGCCAGTGCCTTTCGCTAGGTTTGCTTACATTTCTAGATAACAGATTGGTTGCTGTTGAAATATCAGGTCTTGACCATCGACTAATATAGAGTAGACTCCCTATTAAAGACCTGTATGTTTCAGAATTGCATTCTGGACCAGTAATTGTTTCTTTCTCAAATTCTATGTTCATTGGTGAGTTAGAACCTTTGCAATCTTCCATTTTATATTGTTTCAATAACTTTACTATCTTTTTCTTTTGTGATATCTTAAATCCTTTTGTGGTTCTTTCTATTTCAACACCTAGATAATTACTGATTTGTCCTAGATCTCTTAGATTGTAATTCTTTTTTAACATTTTTATGACTGATTCAGTAGATTTCTCATCTTTAGCAAATATGGCTAAATCATCTACAAATATGAGAATAATTATTTGCTCATTTTCTTTCATAAATAAGCACGGATCAGCCTTTCCTTGCTTAAATCCATTGTTTTTCAATGTTCTAGTGAGATGTAAGTTCCACTCAAATGCACTTTGTTTCAGTCCATATAAACTTTTCTTAAGTAACCAACATTTGCCTTCATTCTTTTCAATACTTGGAGGCATTTCCATATAAATCTCATGCTGAAGGTCAGCATATAAATATGCTGTTTCAATATCTATGTGCCTTGTCACTAAGTTATGCTTTGCTGCATATGTTAAAATGAATCTTAGTGTTTCAGGTCTTAGAGCAGGGGCAAATATCTGGTCATAATCATTTGTGTTTTGAGAATAACCTTTAGCCACCAATCTTGCTCTGTATCTTTCATTCCCATCTGCATCTGTTTTTCTCTTGAATATCCATCTGCACCCTATAGTTTTACTATTTGAGGGTTGTTCCACCTCTTCATATACATTCAGTTTTACAAGAGAATTTAATTCTTTTCTTATTGCCTCTTTCCACTTATCTTGTTCTATCTTGGGCATTTCACATATCTCTTCATATGATTGAGGTTCAGTGACTGATAAACAGTAATAAGCACCTGGTTTATACCTATCTGGGGGTTTACTTTCTCTAGTTGACCTTCTAGGAATTGTAATTTCCTCCTCATGAGTTTTACTTTCTTCTGATGTGCTAGGCATTTCTCTTTCTATATTTTCAGGTTCACTTTCCTGTTTTATTTCCTGATCTCTCTGTGGTGTTGTATTTCTCTTAATTTCCTTTTTATTATTCATATCTGGAACATAAATACTTGTTTCTGGTGGTAAACTTATTAAATTCCAGTATGCATGTTCATTGAATGAGGCATTGCTACTAATTACTACCTTATTGGAATTAGGTAGACCAAATCTGAATGCTCTCTTATTTTGCTGGTATCCAAGAAAATACACAAGTTTTGCCTTTTTTTCACCCTTTTTCCTTATGTTCCTAGGAATATGCACCCACGCTGGAGAACCAAATGTATGCAGAAATTTTAAATTTGGTTTTCTTCCAGACCATATAGAATAGGGAATATCATTAATGCCTGAATGCCATAGGATATTTAGATAAAAATTGGCACTGAGTATGGCCTCACCCCAAAATTTATCAGGTAGCTTACTACCTCTAATCATAGTTTCTGCCATGTTTTGCAGTGTCTGCCCTCGCCTTTCTATAAAAGCATTCTGTGTGGGAGTATATGGTGCAGCTTTTCTATGAACTATTCCATGTTTCTTTAGTATGGCTTGAAATTTATTATTTGTAAATTCTGTCCCATTATCTGTTTGTATTTGTTTTAATTTTCTTCCAGTTTTTCTCTCTACAAATTTCAACCATTTTTCAAATTCAATGTGTGTCTCACTTTTATCTTTCATTAGGTAGCAAAAGCCAAATCTGGATTTCTGATCTTGAATGGATAATATATATTTTGCTCCTCCTATTGATGGTTGTTTGGGACCAATTAAATCCATTGACACTAAATCAAGAATATTTTCTACTTGCACATTACTATATTTCCTGATAGGGGCACATTTACTCTTAGCTATTTGGCATGCTTGACACTTTACATATTTGTCACATTTTCTTATATTGGCTCCAAATGAGTTTTCTATAGTCTTTTGTAATGTTTTATAATTGGGATGCCCAAGTCTCAAATGCCATAAGTGTATACAATCTCTGTGAGGACATTCGTTATTATAAACATTGTTCACATCTAAATCACTCAGTTTGTACAAGTTATTCTTCATTGAGCCAATTAATACAGAATTGTCTGCACCTCTTATTTCACACTTTTCTTTGTGAAATGTTGTTGTAAATCCCTCCATAGCTAATGATCCTACTGATAGTAAATTATGTTTCAATTTGGGAACATACAAAACATTAATAGCTTTAGTTAAGCATGGGAGTTTAACTTTACCTTTACCCAATATATTGGTACTTACCCCATCAGCCAAAAACACCTGCTGATTTCCCAGTTTGGAAGTCATATATCAGCTTTCTATTTTTACACATGTTTGCTGTGGCACCTGAGTCTATAACCCATTCAGTCCCATTATCCCCTGAACTGCAAATGGTATCAGTTAAATGTGATTCATTACTATATTGTGGCTGCTTTCTACCTTTTTTCTTTTTCTTGCAGCTTCGATATAAGTGTTTGTTTGAACCACATGCAAAACATTTCTTTTCAGTGTGAGTTATTGCAGCTGTGTCTCCCTCCTCCTCCTCAAGTTCTTTCGGTTGCTTCTTTTGAAGTTTATGCTGATAAGAACTCATGGAGTCTCGGAGTTGTTTATTGTCTTGTCTCTTTTGTTCCTCCTCCAAAAGCCTGCTTGTGACATTCAAAACAGTTAGTTCTGCTTGAGGTAGAACTTCTAAATTGGAGACAAATTGATCATATGTATGATCTAATGAAGAAAGAATGATGAAAGCTTCTTGTAGCTCAGTAAATATGACTTGTTTTTCCCTTAAGTCCATGAGCATTACTTTAATATGTTCTAAATGATTCAGCATACTTTCACCAGTCAGTAATCTTGTTCTGAATAACTTCTTTGCTAGCTGTATCTGGCTCCCCACGCTTGTTCGTACAAAGAGTCTCTTTAAATTATCCCATGCTTGCTTTGCTAAAGTCAAGCCTCTGAGGTGGATTAAGAGACGGTCGTCTAGAGTCAGACCAATTATAGCCAAAGCTTTGTTATTCTTTTCTCTATCTTCTTCATCTAATACAGCTGGTGGGCTCTCAACAATATCCCATAAAGTTTCCTTTTGCAGGAGTAACTGGACCTTTTGCTGCCACGTAGAATAATTCTCACCATTTAACTTTGTTACAGGAAATCCTGACATCATTATTGCATTTGCCATTTTGGACTGTAAATAATGTTGACTTACTGCTGATACTCTCGTCTCTCTGGACTTCTTCCTTTGGTTGTCTACCTTCTGGCACTGCGTCCACCTGTTCTAGCGTCCACCTGGGCCCATAACCTTTGACAGAGTGCGAAAATGCGGAATGTTGTGGATACTAGATGGCGTAGCTTCACCAGAGGTTAAGGCAAGCCAAGAAGAATTTGAGCAGACAGACAGCTTTTGCAATATAAACTTCTATTCAATTAATATTGCAGTATATACATACAGCATAGTCCATTTGTTCAGTCCTTGGTCAAACACAGTTTAGCAATTAGTCAGTCCGTTTCCTTGGTCAATAAATCAGAGTTCCGTGGTCAGTTCAATGCCATAAATCCGTCCAGCAGCGTTACTCCTTGTTTCTCCTTTCATCCCACAAGATTGAGTATGCTGGAACTGTCAGCTTTATCTCGCCATTCAGCCAATCAGTGATTAGCTTCCGCAGGTAGCTCCGGCTGCATTTTGTTTCCACAGCTGTTCTAATTCAGCCTACTAGCTGGTTCCTATCTCAGCTGTACATCTTAAATCAGTTCTACAGACTTTTCTCTACCGTTTTCATCCTTATAAATACTTACAATCATGTACAAACTGGATTAACAATTCAATCGGTCTTAACAAATACCTGACAACTGGGCTGGGGTACCTCCCTTATGAGGAAAGGCTACAGCGTTTGGGGCCCTTTAGTCTAGAGAAAAGGCGCCTGAGGGGGGACATGATTGAGACGTATCAAATGATGCAGGGGATGGATAAAGTGGATAGAGGGAAACTCTTTTCCCTCTCACACAATACCAGAACCAGGGGACATCCCCTCCAGTTGAGTGTTGGGAGAGTGAGAACAGACAAAAGAAAATATTTATTTACCCAGCGTGTTGTTAGTCTGTGGAACTCCTTGCCACAGGATGTGGTGATGGCATCTGGCCTAGATGCCTTTAAAAGGGGATTGGGCAGATTCCTGGAGGAAAAGTTCATTGCAGGTTACAAGCCATGATGGGGATGTAGAATCTCCAAGCTTCAAAGGAAGGTATCTCAAAATGCCAGATGCAGGGGAGGGATATCAGGAGACAGGTATCTCGTGGTCTTGTGTGCTCCCAGAGGCATCTGGTGGAGCCACTGTGAGATACAGGAAGCTGGACTAGATGGGCCCTTGGCCTGATCCAGCAGATGGCTCTTCTTATGTTCTTACCTTAAGTAAGTGGTAGCAAGCCCAGCTGCACACACAATCAACACACACCTCCAGTTGCAAGCCTGGCAATACTGAAAGGTCTTCTCTAGGGCACACATACTGAAGAATAATTACCATTTCAGTGATATTGAATAATATTCTTCTGTCCATCCCCAAATATAGCTCTTGAATTGATCAGAATTTTATTTTTCTTTCATAGGTACTTTTGGATCTGGTTAGAATGGCATTATCTGTTCTCTTAGTTTTCTGTGTCGCACACTGGTCCCCTCTTAAGTTTCCTAGACTAAAACCCATGCAGTTCCTTAATGCTTATAATTACCCTTACAACCAGGCCCTATCAGCTGGACTTAAACAGCATTTCCTGTGATGCACAAGGCAGGAATGGAACCTAGAATGCATCTGAAACGGAGGACTATATTTTTTGTTCCACAGTTTGCAGCACTAATTGTGACTCTTAAGCCTTCAGCTCTGAGCATCTTTACCAAAAGAGCTTTTCTTAAATACACACTTGCTTTGATGCCACTAATTTTTAAAAAATGATGATGTCTTATAATCCTTGAACACCTAATAAAGCCCTGAAATTGAAAAGACTTTGTAAATTAACTTACATCGATGGAGGGAGGCCATAATTTTGATTCATCTTGCCTCGGTTTGATCATTGCTCTTAATAATGAATAAGACTGGAAGTTTGTGTGAGAGAAAAATCCATTCTGTAGCATCCTTTATTTTGATCATCTAATATATTTCTGTCTGTCAAAACACCACTTTGATCAGTAATCATCTGAATCATCACATATGGGTAACATTAATGTTTTCACCTTTTAATAACTACTTAAAGGCAAAGATGCAGATTTTGTAACTGCAATATCCATAGGGATTATTCTACTGTTATTAATTTAAGTAGACACTGGATGTCAGTGTTGCTGTTTGTTAGAAGTAAACTTTTAAAAGTTATGCTTAATAAATGATATTAAACAGAAGAGGGCTAAATGGTTTTAAGTGCTAATGAGATTGCTGTATATTTCTAATGGGCCTAACTGGTCTTAGAGATGCTGTTTTCCATGTGACTATCAAGAAACTAATCCAGTTTCACATGGCAGCCTTCTCCATGTATCGCTGAGTTCATGGACGATTTCTGCCACGGCTTCCATCTCTTGTACTGGTAGCCATGCTGCTGGCACTCAGCTGGATTTGTCAGAGTGCAATGGACGTATGCAAATGAGTGGCTCAATTAGCTGTGAAATTTCATTTTAGAAAAAAAACACACACATATCATTCCTTTAAGAGAATATTTTATAGTTCCATAAATTGGCTATTAAATAATAATTACAATTTTAAGATCCCATTTAAGCAGAGATAAATATAGCTTTTCTCGGTCTTTTTCTAGAGAACATAATGTCTTCAATATACTCCTCATCAGTTTGAAAGCTATAATTTCACTAAAATTAAAGACAGATTAAAGACGTCTCTTTCGCCACAAGCAACAGTATGGGCATGTGTCGTAATTGTATGTGACCAGATGGCTTTCATAAGCATTTAATTTTAAGGATTAAACCCTAGGTTAGGGTCGCCATATTGCCCAGATGGCCAGGCTTCTCAGAGTTTAGGCTGGACTGGATTTCAAGCATTCATTCTGAAAAGAAAAAGGGGGCACACACGTCCCCTTGCACAACCGGAGATTTAAAACAGGAATGCTTCTGAATTTAACTTCCAAGATTTTTTTTTTTAAATACATGTTTTTTAACTGTTTTTGAATGTGATTTTTATACATCTTAATATATATATATGGTTTTTGGTTTTTTTGAAAAAAGAATATGGTACTCATACAGTGTTTTCAAATCTGTTGTTGGGGAGAAAGAGGGCATATAAATAAATAAATACATACATACATACATACATACATACATAAACAAAACAACAAAATAAAACAAAACAAGCACTCATTATTTTGTCCAACTGTTTTGAGAGAAACAAATCCTGTCCTCTGTGACTAGCCAGCAAGTGAATGAATTTGGTAGAATATGATTGTCAATGTCTTTGACTGGATCCCGTAAGTGTATAAAATAACACAGTCGTTGTCAAGTCTTTGGTACCAAGTCCCAAGTCCAAGTCCCTGTTAAAAACAAGCTTTTTTCCCCAGAAAAAAAAAGGGAAGGGGTGGGTGGGTCATGAGTCAAGCCCGAGTCATTATAAAACAAACAAACCTGAGTTGAGTCCAAGTTGAGTCACCCGTGCAATTTAAGCCGCCCAGAGTAGATTCGTTTGAATCTAGATGGGTGGGGTAAAAGCCAAATAAATAAATAAATAAATAAATAATTTTTTGATTTAGGCATCCTTCAGTCTCAAGAGACTATGGTAACGTGCTCTATATGGAGGACTTGGAACAGCGTCTAGTGTGGCTGAGAAGGCTAATTCGAGAGTGACAATCCCTTCCACACTGAAGACAAATACAATCTGTCCCCTGTCCAGCTCCCTGATTTTGCTGGTTTCGGGACTGCCTCTTTGCCTCGGCCTGCTGAACAAGTGCCTCTTCAAATTGGGAGAGGCCATGATGCACCGCCTGCCTCCAGGCTGAACGCTCAGATGTCAAGGTTTCCCATCTGTTGAGGTCCATTCCTAAGGCCTTCAGATCCCGCTTGCAGATATCCTTGTATTGCAGCTGTCGTCTCTCTCTGGGGCGCTGTCCCTGCACTAATTCTCCATACAGGAGATCTTTTGGAATCCGACCGTCAGCCGTTCTCACGACATGCCCAAGCCAATGTAGACGTCGCTGTTTCAGTAATGTATATATGCTAAAAATTCCAGCTCATTCTAGGACTCCTCTATTTGGAACTTTGTCCTGCCAGGTGATACCAAAAATGCGTTGGAGACAACGCATATGGAACGTGTTCAGCTTCCTCTCCTGCCATGCACAAAGGGTCCAGGACTCACTGCAGTACAGGAGTGTACTCAGGACACAGGCTCTATAGACCTGGATCTTGGTAAATAAATAAATAAATAAATATTAAGTCTGACTTGACAGCAAGTCCCACAATTCAAGTCCCCATCCCTGTAAAACAACAATTCATCCTCTTGTGAGTAAGTGTTGCAGTTGTGGGAAAGCGTGATTCTAGCTGGTTAACAAACAACTGAAACATGTTTGCAGATCAAAAATTCATTCATTCATCAAAAATGTTAAAGGCATAGAAATAAATGCTTTCTGCGGAGTTACGGAATCTATGGTCCAAAAAAGGAACTGTTCCAAACCCTGATATTATGAATGTTCCTGACCTTCAAGAAAAATCAAGTTCCATTTTATCTACTTCATACATCAGGAAACTTAGCTGAGAAATTAGCTAGGTGCCACCCTAAAGAAAAGAAGACTTGGAGAAAATAAGAGGAGAAGAAATATAAATTATTAGGAGCTACTGTTTGTTGTAGTGGCAGTAAAGCTTATGGCTGCTGCGAATCTTTTAACTTCTGGAAAGAGATTTCAAGCAACAATACAGAAATTATAGCATCCTTTTAAAAGAATTAATTCTGCATGTATTTCTCTTGGTAGGGCTCTTTGAGCTGCTTACTTAGGCATATGTCCTACTACTTTAAATAGGTCTTGCACCTCAGTAAATATCCCTAAGAAATTGATGTATCCGTAATTTTTCAGTAGGCAAAGACTGACAAAGTCATTTTCTTGTGCTTCAAATTATAGAATTAGCAGTGAAACAAAGCAGCAGTTGGGGTAAGGTAAGGGTCAGGAGAGGTTTATATTGAGGGGAAGGCAAGTAAAACATGTGAGCGATCACATTGGTTTGGCACTTGCTTTTAGATAGACAGACAGACAGGCAGGCAGGCAGGCAGGCAGGCAGGCTGGATGGATGGATGGATGGATGGATGGATGGATGGATGGATGGATGGATGGATGGATCGATCGATCGATCGATCGATCGATCGATCGATCGATCGATCTAGCTAACCCTCACACATCAGAATAAAAATGATCTTGCAGTGTATGATTTGGGAGATATTTTCTGATCCCAGTGAGAATTTCAATATCATGTGGAACACTGAAATGCTTCATGACCAAAGAAGAACTGCAGAACTGCAGAAGGAACCCTATGGGTCATCGAGTCCAATTTTGTATATATAGAGTCAAAGGAATTCTACTTAAACACCCAGATCCATAAAACACAATGTGGAATTAAAGGTAAAATAAAATTGGATGAAACAAAGCAAAGTAAAACATGAAATGTGGAGAATTTCTAGACCTTACTGAATTCTTGCATCCCTTCTGTGCAAAATAAATAAAATCTTCTTTTTTTCCTTTACTGAGAATCAAAGCATGCCATTTCTACTTCGCTGCATCATGGTTCAAGAAGCAGCATTACTGACCTGGATGGGTCGGTGGGGGTTGAGTAGGGGTGGGGGACATGTGTTGATAATGTTGACTATGCTTATAAGGGGGAAAATGCATATGGCAAGTGGCTAACAATTGGGGATATTATGTTTTACTTACAAAAGAGACATTGTACAATGATGCACCTTGTAGCTCTTGGTCTGTGTACATTTGGCAGTACAGAAATGAATCTGGGAAGCTAACATTTCCTGCTGTATTGCAGGGCAGCTACTAAAGTACTCGCACTGAGAAGTGTGCAGCACAACTGATTTAGTGGCATGACATCAAGCTGCAAAGGATGTGTCACCTGACTAAAAATCAGGTGAGAAATGTCCCCCTAAAGGATGCTTTACATGTTAAGAAACAGAAGGCGAAGAGCAGCAATAATCACAGCAGGGGATGATCCCAAAAGTCTGGAAAAACCTCAAGGAAATGGTTTATAGAAGTAAACTTTTCCAATGCCTGTTTGAAGAAAGATGCAGTCATGTGAAAAAGAAAGGGCATCTTCTTTGAATCCTATGGTTTTGCATATCAGGACATAATAAAAATCATCTGATCCTTAGCAGGTCTGAAAATTAGGTAAATACAACCTCAGATGAACAACAGCCCATGGCATATTACACCGTGTCATGATTTATTGTACAAAAATAAAGCCAAAATGGAGAAGCCATGTGTGAAAAACTAAGTACACATTATGATTCATTAGCTTGTAGAACCACCTTTAGCAGCAATAACTTGAAGTAATTGTTTTCTGTATGACTTTATCAGTCTCTCACATTGTTGTGGAGGCATTTGGGCCCACTCTTCTTTACAACGTTGTTTCAGTTCATTGAGGTTTGTGGGCATTTGTTTATGCACAACTCTCTTAAGGTCCTACCACATAATTCCAATCAGGTGAGGTCTGGGCTTTGACTGGGCCATTGCAATGTCTTGATTTTTTTCCCCTTTTTCAGCCATTCTGTTGTAGATTTGCTGGTGTGCCTGGGATCACTGCCTGTTGTGAGACCCAATTTTGGCCAAGCTTTAGCTGTCAGACAAATGCCCTCATACTGAACTCTAGAATACAGTACTTTGGTATACAGAGGAGTTCAAAGTTGACTCAATGACTACAAGCTGCCCAGATACTGTGGCTGCAAAATAAGCCCAAATCATCACCCCTCCACCACTGTGCTTGACAGTTGGTATAAGGCATATGTGCTAATATGCAGTGTTTGTTTTTCGCCAAATGTGAAGCTGTGCATTATGGCCAGACATCTCCACTTTGGTCTCGTCTATCCAAAGGCCATGGTTCCAGAAGTCTTGTGGTTTGTCCAGATGCAACTTGGCAAACCTAAGCCATGCTGCCATGTTCTTTTTAGAGAGAAGAGGCTTTCCCCTAGCAACCCTTCCAAACAAACCGTACTTGTTCAGTCTTTTTCTACTTATACTGTCATGAACTTTAACATTTAACATACTAACTGAGGCCAGTAGAGTCTGAGATGTAATACTTTGAATTTTTGCAATCTCTCTGAGCATTACATGTTCTGACCTTGAGGTGAATTTGCTTGGACGTCCACTTCTGGGAAGATTGGCAATTGTTTTGAATGTTGAATAATGTGAATAATCTTCCTCACTGTAGAATGATGGACTAAATTGTTTGGAAATGGTCTTCTAACCCATCCCAGACAGATGGGCAGCAACAATTGCTTCTCTACAATCATTGCTGATGTGTTTCATCCTTGGCATTGTGTTAACACACACCTGAATGCTCCAGACCAGCGAACTGCTAAAACTCCAGCTTTTATAGAGGTGGTCACACTTGCTGATGCTCAAGAGCATTTGGTTAGCAGCACCTGGCTGCTACCCAGCCTCTTAATTCCTATGGAAGCAGTAAGGGTGTAATTAGTTTTTCATACACGGATTCTTCTTTTTGGCTTTATTTTTGTTAAATCAATCATGGCACGGTGTAATATGTTATGTGTTGTTGATCATCTGAGGTTATAGTTACCTAATTTTGAAGACCTGCTAAGGACCAAATGATTTTTATTATGTCGTGATATGTACAACCATAGAATTCAAAGAGGGCATACTTCCTTTTTCACATGACTGTATGTTTTGAATCACAAGTGTAGGAGAAAGAGACTCTAGCAAAAATGAACAAACAGAAAAGACAAATACTTAAAGATAAGTAGATTCCCTTTCTCCAGCATTCTGCAGTGGTGCTATTAAACCTAATTCTGCATAGTGGCTTTGACACCTTCCTGTTATGTTCCATTAAGCTACCGATTCCAGACTAATCATCTACCACCTTTAAGAAATCCTAAGAAAGTGGCCAAATATGCTGTTCTTTGTAACTTTGAAGAGTCACTTGCAAGTCCATCACACACTTCAGACAGCATCTCAAAGCAGGGTCACAATTTGTGTATCTCAGACATTCAATCTGATCCTAAAGATGTTTACTTGAAACTAAGCCTCACTGGATTGCACAGTACTTATTTCCTAATGGTTATGTTTAGGTTGGCAATTTTTCTCTGTTTTCTCCCCGCATTTTCATCATCATAGGCATCCTTCAGTCTCGAGAGACTATGGTAACGTGCTCTGTATGGAGGACTTGGAACAGCGTCTAGTGTTTTGACGCTGTACGCGAAGCTGGAGTGTCCTCTCCAGGGCACGAAGCCTGGGTAAAATAATATGGAGGATAGGCTGTTACCCAAGCAGCAAATCCCCCCTCTCCATGTCACTGAAATAGTCCAATGGAAAGGCAAGAGCCAATACAACTGGTTTCAGCGACGCCGCAGGAGTTGACAGAATGACACGAACTGCCTCCGGGACTCCGGCTTCGGATTTTGCCTCGAGGTTAACTCCTGAAGCCTTTTCCATCGGTGGATATAGCCACAAGGCAGTGGAGGTTTGAAGTCAGAGTTTTCCTTCTCCTAGATGGGCTGCCTTCCAGGGCTGATGAGTCCCACCTACCCGGCCTGCTCCCTCATGGCATGGAGGCCGATGGCGGCGCCTCAGTGGGGGTTTGAAATCGGAGTTTTCCCTCTCCTAGATGGGCTGCCTTCCAGGGCTGAACGAGTCCCACCTACCCGGCCTGTTCCCTCATGGCATGGAGGACAATGGCGGCGCTTCAGTGGGGGTTTAAAATCGGAGTCTTTTTACATGCAATGTAATGATGCAAATAGGGGAAAGGACATTGTTGGTTGATCTCATGGACCATTAATCATCTTACAGATACAACACTAAAATAAAGTGGTCTAAAGGCTTTGTTGCTTTACTGTGAAATCATATTTCTAAGACAGTGCTTAAATTTAAGCAGTAACAATGGATGTGCTGTTCAAAGCCACATATATAGCAAATGAAAGAAAAAGAGAGAAAGAGAGGAATGAACCAGGAAACACAATAGTCAAAATGCCAATTAACATGACAGTTTCTATGTAACCAGTTCCAGTCAAGGAAGGAAGGAATCCCACTGAAAGCCAAGTTGGTTCTAAAACTACATATGTGACAGGTATCAAAGTTCCCCTAACTGGAATTTAAAGCCAACAAAATGACATACTATCCAATATGCTTTTCTATTTAGCTGGATGCATCCTTACAGGCATCCTGGAACACCAAACTCCCCTTTCCTTAGAGACAGGCCAGGTTAAGCTGAATAATCAGTTTTCTGAATCCCTTTCATACATTAAATGAGCTATTCCAGACATGTCACAATCAACATCTTAATCCCCTTTCACATTTATCCAAGACAAAAGGACCTTCTTCTCCTCTTCCTTTCCCACAGCTGTAATTTGCATGACTCCAGGGAAGGAGGTAGATAGGCTTTTGATGACAAGAGATAAGGTGGAAATGCCAGAGCTTGCTGCTTTGATCTCCTCTCAAGCAGGAAATCAATTGAAGGTGTTCCTTTCCCCTTTGTTCTTGAGACTGACACTTGCCTTCTCAGCCAGATTTTCCAGGCCCTCACAAAGCTTGACATTTCTAAAATGGATTTTCATGTTCCATGTACCCAAGTTTTTCAGTTGCTTATCATAGGTATTTTCCTCAAGAGTTGTCCATGGTACAGCAAAGGCATTGTTGCGCTAGCGTCGAAGAACAGGGCATCCCACCGTCATCCCTCCTTACAGCTCTAATCTTGCAAACCCTGTGTAACAGGTGATAGTGGGTGTAAGTCCCAGTGGCTGAGGAGTCTCCAGGCAAAAACTCACATCGGTTTTTATTAAAGGCACAGAGTGAGCCCCCACTGCCCCTTCCCCCACATTCCCGGGGGGGGGGTGAGTTTCCAGCACTAATTCTCTGTCAGTCCAGCTGGGGCCTCAGTTGACTTCACTGGGGTCCCTGAAAGTCCAGACCCAGAGAAGTGGGCAGGAATATGACTCCTGAGCCAGGATGCAGTCCTTTTAGGGACAACTGGTAAAGGCCATTGATGAGGACTAGGCTCTGCAGCGCTGCTCTTCCCAAAGCCTGCTTAGCCACACCTATTGATGTTTGCATCTCCACCACCAAAGCTGGGTGGGCTAGGCGCCACGGCTCTCATCAAGTGGCAAGGACACCAAGCTCAGGTGGCTCTGGGTCACCTGGGGGCTGCATTGCCAGAGTCTTTGAGCCCTTTCATGGCCAAGCAGGCTGGGTAGGAGGAGGTGGCTCCCTTTCTCCTCTAACACTGTTTGCATTTCTGTGGAGGTGAAGAAGATGGGGATCCCAGTACTTGACTGCTTCCCCCCACATCTCCCCTTCATCTTATGTGGTTGATGATGACCCTGAGCCCTACAACTCTCGCCCTCTTATTCCTGCTCTCTTGCCCTCTCCTCCAGCTGTCCCACATCAGGCAGCGGCCCTTCCTCCATCCCCCTGTTGGTCAGGGTCCCAGGAGACTTGCTTTCTCCTGGGGGGGCCTGGGCTTGTTGGGTAGGGTCAGATGGCTTGAGGTGACCCCCTCACACTGGAGCAAGAGAAATCAGTATGTAATAGCACAGGAAATGATACCTGTTTTAGCAGCTTCCAGCTGTTTTAAAAATGGAGAAGAATGTCTGTCAAGCATGGGAGTGGGAGTGGCGGATCCTTAAAACATTAGGTATCCAATCTTCTATTTTCTTAAAAGAATAATCAAGCCAAGAGAAGTACATTTGTATGAAGGAATGAAAATAGAAATATCTCCTCTTCTACGTATCCCTAAATTCAGAGTTCAAGAATGAATTGTTAGCTTTAAAATGAAATGGAGAAGAAAGCACATGAATTTTTCATAGCACTGGGAGGCTGAGTATTGGAACTAAGTTTGGTTCAATCATCACTGAAGGCTGGGAAAGGGGCATTTCATATTTTGCTTTGGATCAAAATGAATGTTCTCATGATACAGCAGGTCGGAACCTGAGATCTCAGAAACAGAGCTCCAGACATGGAAAGATCCCACTCACAGGAGAGGAGGCTGATTTTCCCTTGATATGTCTTACCTATCAGCCTTGTTGTTGTTGTTGTTTAGTCATTAAGTCGTGTCCGACTCTTCGTGACCCCATGGACCAGAGCACGCCAGGCCCTCCTGTCTTCCACTGCCTCCCGGAGTTTGGTCAAATTCATGTTGGTAGCTTCGATGACACTGTCCAGCCATCTCGTCCTCTGTCGTCCCCTTCTCCTCTTGCCTTCACACTTTCCCAACATCAGGGTCTTTTCCAGGGAGTCTTCTCTTCTCATGAGATGGCCAAAGTATTGGAGCCTCAGCTTCAGGATCTGTCCTTCCAGTGAGCACTCAGGGTTGATTTCCTGCAAAATGGATAGGTTTGTTCTCCTTGCAGTCCAGGGGACTCTCAAGAGTCTCCTCCAGCACCACAATTCAAAAGCATCAATTCTTCGGCGGTCAGCCTTCTTTATGGTCCAGCTCTCACTTCCATACATCACTATTGGAAAAACCATAGCTTTGACTATGCGGACCTTTGTCGGCAAGGAGATGTCTCTGCTTTTTAAGATGCTATGTTTGTCATCACTTTCCTCCCAAGAAGCAGGCGTCTTTTAATTTCGGGGCTGCTGTCACCATCTGCAGTGATCATGGAGCCCAAGACAGTAAAATCTGTCACTGCCTCCATATCTTCCCCTTCTATTTGCCAGGAGGTGATGGGACCAGTGGCCATGATCTTAGTTTTTTTGATGTTGTGCTTCAGACCATTTTTGGTGCTCTCCTCTTTCACCCTCATTAAGAGGTTCTTTAATTTCTCCTCACTTTCTGCCATCAGCGTGGTATCATCTGCATATCTGAGGTTGTTGATCTTTCTTCCGGCAGTCTTAATTCCAGCTTGGGATTCCTCCAGTCCAGCATTTCGCATGATGTATTCTGCATAAAAGTTAAATAAGCAGGGAGACAATATACAGCCTTGTCGTACTCCTTTCCCAATTTTGAACCAATCAGTTGTTCCATATCCAGTTCTAACTGTTGCTTCCTGTCCCACATATAGATTTCTCAGGAGATAGATAAGGTGGTCAGGCACTCCCATTTCTTTAAGGACTTGCCATAGTTTGCTGTCGTCCACACAGTCAAAGGCTTTTGCGCAGTCAATGAAGCAGTAGTAGATGTTTTTCTGGAACTCTCTGGCTTTCTCCATAATCCAGCACATGTTAGCAATTTGGTCTCTAGTTCCTCTGCTCCTTCAAAATCCAGCTTGTACTTCTGGGAGTTCTCGGTCCACATACTGCTGAAGCCTACCTTGTAGGATTTTGAGCATAACCTTGCTAGCGTGTGAAATGAGTGCAATTGTACGGTAGTTGGAGCATTCTTTGGCACTGCCCTTCTTTGGGATTGGGATGTAGACTGATCTTTTCCAATCCTCTGGCCACTGCTGAGTTTTCCAAACTTGCTGGCATATTGAGTGTAGCACCTTAACAGCGTCATCTTTTAAGATTTTAAATAGTTCAACTGGAATGCTATCACCTCCACTGGCCTTGTTGTTAGCCATGCTTTCTAACTTGACTTCACTCTCCAGGATGTCTGGCTCAAGGTCAGCAACCACACTATCTGGGTTGTCCAGGACATCCAAATCTTTCTGGTATAATTCCTCTGTGTGTTCTTGCCACCTCTTCTTGATGTCTTCTGCTTCTGTTAGGTCACTACCATTTTTGTCCTTTATCATGTCCATCTTTGCACAAAATGTTCCTTTAACATCTCCAATTTTCTTGAACAGATCTCTGGTTTTTCCCTTTCTATTATTTTCCTCTATATCTTTGCACTGTTCATTTAAGAAGGCCCTCTTGTCTCTCCTTGCTATTCTTTGGAAGTCAGCATTCAATTTTCTGTAACTTTCCCTATTTCCCTTGCATTTCGTTTCCCTTCTCTTCTCTGCTATTTGTAAGGCCTCGTTGGACAGCCACTTTGCTTTCTTGCATTTCCTTTTCTTTGGGATGGTTTTTGTTGCTGCCTCCTCTACAATGTTACGAGCCTCCATCCATAGTTCTTCAGGCACTCTGTCCACCAAATCTAGTTCCTTAAATCTGTTCTTCACTTCCACTGTGTACTCATAAGGGATTTGGTTTAGATTATACCTGACTAGCCCGGTGGTTTTTCCTACTTTCTTCAGTTTAAGCTTGAGTTTTGCTATAAGAAGCTGATGATCAGAGCCACAATCAGCTCCAGGTCTTGTTTTTGCTGACTATATAGAGCTTCTCCATCTTTGGCTTCAGAGAACATAATCAATCTGATTTCGGTATTGCCCATCTGGTGATGTCCATGTGTAGAGTCACCTCTTGTGTTGTTGGAAAAGAGTGTTTGTGATGACCAGCTTGTTCTCTTGACAAAACTCTATTAGCCTTTGCCCTGCTTCATTTTGAACTCCAAGGTCAAACTTACCTGTTGTTCCTTTTATCCCTTGATTCCCTACTTTAGCATTCCAGTCCCCTATAATGACAAGAATATCTTTCTTTGGTGTCAGTTCTAGAAGGTGTTGTAAGTCTTCATAGAATTGGTCAATTTCAGCCTCTTCAGCATCGGTGGTTGGTGCATAAACTTGGATTACTGTCATGTTGAAAGGTCTGCCTTGGATTCGTATTGAAATCATTCTATCATTTTTGAGATTGTATCCCAGTACAGCTTTTCCCACTCTTTTGTTGACTATGAGGGCTACTCCATTTCTTCTACGGGATTCTTGCCCACAATAGTAGATATGATAATTGTCTGAATTGAATTCGCCCATTCCCGTCCATTTTAGTTCACTGACGCCCAGGATGTCAATGTTTATTCTTACCATCTCCTGTTTGACCACATCCAGCTTGCCAAGGTTCATAGATCTTACATTCCAGGTTCTTATGCAGTATTTTTCTTTGCAGCATCGGACTTTCCTTTCACTTCCAGGCACATCCGCAGCTGAGCGTCCATTCGGCTTTGGCCCAACCACTTTATTAGCTCTGGAGCTACTTGTACTTGTCCTCCGCTCTACCTCAGTAGCATGTTGGACGCCTTCCGACCTGAGGGGCTCATCTTCCAGTGTCATATCTTTTAGCCTTTTGTTTCTGTCCATGGAATTTTCTTTGCAAAGATACTGGAGTGGCTTGCCAGTTCCTGCTCCAGGTGGATCGCGTTTAGTCAGAACTCTCCACTATGCCCTGTCCGTCTTGGGTGTCCCTGCACGGCATAGCCCATAGCTTCTCTGAATTACTCAAGCCCCTTCACAACAACAAGGCAGCAATCTGTGAAGGGTAGAAGCCTGTCCTTCTACAAATCTGCTCAAAAAACTTCAGGTGCCCTGCAAAAACAGTGTCCGAGGTGGTGCAGAGAGGCTAACAGAGAAGGAAGGAACCAACAAGAATAACTTCACTTGCCTGTTCAATGGATAGAAGCTTCTAACAAAGATTTGGGGGACCTAGTATAGGCATCTCAATGTTGTTGAACTGTCATTAACAACGCTGTCTGAGGATGAGGGCTGTTGAAATCTAGCACTGTTTGGAGACCTACAGAGTCCATATTCCTGCTCTGCTCTACATGAATGGAAGGAACCCTTCCATTGGTAGAAGGGTTAATCTAGACCCACACCACCAAGTTTTCCACTTGTCTCAGGTGGTTTAAAATCTGTATTTCACTGATAATGATGCAGAACACTCTTTTAAAGTTATAGGTCTACCATCAGGTAATGAAACTGTTCACACTTCATTGCCTGTTTATGATGACATCAAAGTCCCTGCTGGAATAAAAGCTGCTCCAGGTTGCAAGGAGTGGTGTTTATCAAATTGTTGCTTCCCCCCCCCTTTTCCTCTTTCATTCCCCCCTTTGCTTGTGTATTTAACTGACAGCCCAACAGGACTGAGGATGATGAACATCAGCTGTCAGCACTTTGCAGGAATTAGTACAAAATAACTTTTCTGCCTTGAAGTAATACACTTACAGGGAGGAAAATATCAGAACAAAATACTATGCAAAGGAAACAGACATTAAATTTGTGTGTGTTAGTGTTACTGGCATCAGTTCAAAATTAGCTCTTGAGTCATTCAGAACATAATCCCGTTATTATAGATAAAACTGTATACATGACAGTTCTAATGGTTTCTAAGTATGTGTACTAATCTAATCCAGAGGGAAGTCCCTGTTGACATGATCCAGAGCCAAGGTCAAGCAAAAGTGGTGTTTGTAACTGAAATATCATTGTGTTTGTTATCATTCCAGCTATAAAAATTCCATAGCCTTCTGAAGAAATATGCCCTTCACAGGACAGCAATAGAAGGAGGTTATCAGTGAGTTCCCTACAGTGTTACTTTTGTGATGTCCCTTGAAAATGTCTTAAAATGAACTTCTCAACCATGCAAAATAAAACTCCCCATGTGAAAGCATTCCCTAAAGTATATTAAAAAGAACTGTTGGTGATTCTTTACTTTGCAGGCCAATGTTTATCCATCCCTCAGAGGTCCTTTCTTAGAAAATCATTTATTATAATGAATATTTGTAGGTTACTTGGTTTTCATAACACTGTCCAGATTTATTGGACTACACATGCCAATTTGTGCCATTAATATACCCAATGGCTGGATTTGTTGGGAATTGCAACCCAAGACCTTTGGAGAATACCAGCTTGCTTACACCTGTTCTAAAGCACTCTGATAAGTCCAAAACACTCTGCCAGTACAAATCACATGCAAAGCAAATGGCTAGTTTGTACTAGAAGGATATTTTGGTGGAGTGACAGATTAAGAGGCTGAATGTTTTTCAGCTGGCTTGCCCCATCACATCACTTTGGATAAAGCTGCTCATTGAAGGAAAATCTGGAAGGCTGATCTCAAAGGACTAAACCTTTTGCATCAGGTTGGACCCCTCCCGTGCCACTATATTTAGGAGAAAAAATGGCTAGCAGATCTGGGAGTTGAAGGAAAATTGGCAACTTTTATCTCCCCAAAGTGAGAGACTGGGGAGAGACTGAGAAAGGTGATCCAGGTGAGAGCTGGATGGAAGAGGAATAACAAAGGATATTAAAAGAGCAATATTAGGGGTGGGGTGCAAAAATGTTCGCACTTTCAGCAATTTTCCAAATCTTCCACATTGAGACTTCTCACAAAGACTTTCCCCTGCACTACTCAGATTTCCTGGCTTCCCATAAAAATAAGTAGGATACCAGCACAATCTAGAGTCTCAATCATCTGGAAGCATTTATGTGCAAGCAGCTGCTCATACATCAGCTTCTTCTTGATGAATGCCAGTGCTAATATGTGGGTGTCCAGAGTCAGACAACTTCCTCTAACTACACAGCAGATATAATGGTTCAGTCAGGAACCTACAGAGCAGATTGGCTTCAAGTCTCCTTCAGCAGACCACATCAACTGGCACTTACTGTCTCAGTCATTCACTCATTCACTCAGAGACACTGGTAATGAGAATATGATGTATTTGTTTACCTTCAGTTCTTTGTAGATAAAAGCAAATATCATATTGGGTAAAAATGTTAACATGTTACATCACTGAGCTGAACTTATTTACATTTTAACATCTTGGATTTTTGCATGTTTATTGGTTCTATTGTTTTTAAATTTTGTAATGCCACCCAGAGTAGACCATAGGTCTAGATGGGTGGGGTATAAATCTAATAAAATAAATAAAATGTTTAACTAGCTTTGCTACTGACTAACTGGTTACATAGCTGACAGAACACATCCCTCTAACTGTCCATGTCTGACAGACTCCATTGCTAACACTGACAGAACCCTGGCTGGAAAATGGCGGGAAAAATAATCTGAGATAGAGAGAGAAGTATTGGCTGTTACTGGGTTGATTGACATTCAGCCCCAGTCCAGAAAAGTCCCTCCCAGCTAAAAATTCCTTAAAGGCAGATCGTATTCAGCTTGCAAAACATCCAGCACTTTTTCTGTGAATGCCAGTGCTAATATGTGGATGTCCAGAGTCAGCAATGTTAAAGTGTGTGCCATCTGATCCCCAGTGGTGTGGCTCTGCTTCTGCCCCCATTAAGCATGCAAGAACATAAAAGCCTCAGTGGTTCTGACCAAAGGCCTGCTGAGTGCAACATTCTGTTCATGCTGTGGACAACTGGTACGAGGGTATGACTGTCTCGCGCTCTGCAGCTGCTGATCTACAGGGGCACCTCACCTCCGATACTTGGGTTGATGTCCATTTTACGTCACCTCGGCATGGGGATCTTGTGGCTGCCAGCTGTTGCTCAAGTTCAGCGATCATCAACCGTAGCTAGCCTGGTCAATGCTGAAGAATGATGGAAGCTGTCATTCATCGGCATCTAGTCGGCAGAGGTTTCCCCCCACCCCCACCCCCGGCGCAAGATGAAAACTACAAAGGGAATTATTGTGGAGCCCACTTTCCAATTATGATGGCAAAAGTGAATGTTGCTCCCCACTCCTACATAGGATGTCTGATATTGCTCCTCTTTAATCTAATTCCTTTTAAAACATCTTCATTATTTTTCACTTTGAAACTTCCTTCCCGCTGTTAAAATACAAAGACAGAGAGCCATCCTTTGGTTGGGCGACTGTAAATGTTGGTGCTTGGTTGTGTTTTGAGATCCTTTATCACAAAGCCCTCTGTCGGGAACTCAGCCTGCCTCTCAATAGCAAGAGCTGAGGAGTAATCGATTTCAGAACCTTTCCTCATCTTGTCCTTTTGTTTTCAGTTTCCCTGCTTTGCTCTATTTTGATTTTACCTCTTTTTACCTGTTGTGATTGCAGAGGAAGCACAATTATGATAATTTGCATCTTTTTGTAATTCTTCTCCCACCCTGCATCTGTTTAGCTCATACTACTTCCTTCTCTTTTTCCCCCCTCATTTTCTTTCTCCTTTTTCCCCCCATTTCCTTTTTCTCTTTTTCTATTGCAAGGGCCTTCCATCATTCTGCCGCTGGAAGTAATTAAGTAGCATGTTTCTGGTGTTTGATTGTTTTTACATAATAGGAACTGATTCCAGAGGGGTAAAAGGTCTCCTATAACTGAAATGATGAAAAGAAATACATGTAGCAATTTACTTAATTGGGAATGAAGTAGTTAGTCATAATTAAAACAAAATTAAATTAAATGTAATCTTTGACCTTGGTGGGGAGTAAGCCAGTAAAGAGTTGGGTATGCTTGCACTATTAATATGTTGGTGAAAAAGCCATTGCTTGTTAAAATCTAATCTTTTTATAACCATTAAAATTAATTATTTCAATCCAATATTCAGGAACCTATTACCACTAAATCTTTACAGAGTAATAAATAGTAAAAAGAAGCAATGGAGCCATTGTCCTTCAAAAATAATATTTTAAGATTCATGCAGAGCATTGCTGTAGTTCATTCTCTTTCAAGCTGATGTGCAAAAACAAAATTGGAAATATCTACAAATAATTCTAAAGAACTTTGGCAATCAACTGCCGCCATGAAATGGAAGATGGGTTCTGTGAAGAAACTGAGAAATTGTGGAAACGTAGGTTGAGAACCTTTCTCGAAAATTCAGGCCTTTTTTAGTGCCTAGGAGAAACATAGAGACAGATTTTGTTCACAAAGGAACGGAAGTATCACATGTAGTTCATCTTTTGGGCAAACACTTCAAGGTTTGGTTGGCTGGTTTCCTGGTACTGTGCTAATTGGAAAATTACTTCAGCTGTGTGGGGAGGAGGACAGAAACTGCTCTTGTCTAGATGTATATTTGAGGGAACTGGAAGCCTGTTTAGCAGACCACCTTGAAAAGTCTAGAAGGTGATGGATAAAGTGTACAGAAATTACTTTTGTTGGCTTAGTTATCTTTTAGGATGCTATGTTCAGAAGCTATGCTCAGTTGATGTCCTGTTATGCTGTGCCGGGAGTGATGCACTCTATGCATGCTCTGAGATTATGCTGATGCTTCACTAGTGTGTAAATACTAGGTACAGTAGGACCCCTATATCTGCAGGGGATCGGTTCCAAGCCCCCTCCTCCCATGTATGCTGAAAAACACAGATTATAGCAAACATTATTTTAATAGCAAATTCTATAAATAGCATGGTCTCTGGCTCCCTCTAGTGGCTAGTTCTGGTAACTTCACCTTAGAAATATATATTTCTAGGATTTTTCTTTTAATATTTTAAATATTTTCAGACCATGGATAAGTGAATCAGCAGATACTGATCCCATGAATAAGGGGTCCTACTGTAGTTTATGGCTTTCTTATTTTCTTTTGTGTTTTTCTCTGTATTGCTTCAGCCTTAGATACAAATTGATTGTTTGCTCCAAAATATTTTTGATGCCTTTTTGAAACCTTTTGATACTTTTGCCTTTTGTCCTTTTCACTCTCTTTAATAAAATATAAAAACTTTTCCATCTAAATGTCTGGATTTTTGGCTAAGAAAGTTTGTGTTACTTAAAACCAGGTCTTGCCTTGATCACCTATTGGGAATTGATAATTTTCTGGGTAGGCTGGCAACTCTACCTTGAAGGGTCGGCATGAGAGTCCTAAGCACCTAACCTTGTGGATATTTCAGAACTCCCTGAAAGCACTGCTTAGTCAGGCCAGACTAGAGTGTTGGGAGGTTACTGGGACCAGACAGGTTCCTTAGCCATCACCACATTTAACTCTTCCTGGGTGTACCCACTCCATGGTCAGCAGGGTAGTGTGGCTGACTGGTAAGAGTGGGACTTCCTGAACCTGTCGATCTCTCATAGTTTTCATCAAAGGTAGCAGGCAACTATTAGTACCTTGTCTTTCATCAAAATCCTAATGTGAACTCAGACTTGGTTGTTTGCCACAACCATGGACCCAGTTGTGTACTAGGATAGTCACACAGTTAACCCAGTGCTCCTGGACACCCCTCCCCTGTGCTTTCAGTCTCTCTTGAGCAGCACAGACATTTTATAAAAGCAGCTATTTGTAACTTGATGCAGGAACAGGAAAAGAGATAGGGGGGCAGCCTCAACTCCAGAATAATCTCCAATTTATTTAGGTCCATATGCATATATGACATGACTCCCTAATCCAGGATTCCTATTTCCAAGTGGGCTAAAAATCCAAAACAAGGTTCAGAATATCCCAGCAGTGTACTCCTCCTCCTCTTCTCATTTTGAGCTTGGACAACAAACTGCAGGAGAGAAAATGTCCACATGATGTGGTTTTATATATACTTATTTGGAAGGAACTCCCAATTCAATCAATTGTTCTTTCCCCCCATAAACATGCTTAGGACATGTATGTTAAACTTGCTGGAAGCATACCTTCTTTTTGAAAAGGAAAGGTAGGAGAGAGGAAGGACCCCTTTTTCTCTGTAATAGCCAAGACCCCCTAAGGAATTGAAGTGATCAAAGTATGGCAGAATTCTTTATATATGTATGTGAACATGGACCATTATGGTGTAGTGGACAGAACATAGAACTAGGACTCAGGAGCTCTAGGTTCAAATCCTTGGTTTGGCAGGGAAGTCGCAGGGATAAGCCACTCCCTGAACATTTGAAAACCCTTTTGGGGCTATAATATGTTGAGAATGACTTAATTTAAAAGAACATTTATGAACAGACAACCACTAATCAAGGGCTACACATTTCATAACAGGACAAAGATTTTCCTTTAGAGCTACAATTCTGGCTGCCAGCTATAGCCTAAGAGGTGAGAATGGAAGACATGATTTGTGAGGAGAGGTGAAACAGAGAGGGAAAGACTGTGTCCGTTGGGTGAAGAAGAAATAAAATCTTAAGCGGGCTTAATTGAAGGGTCCTGCAGAGCTCAGCGAAGGGCTGTAAAAATCTCGGACAGCTAAAAATCTTGTTGAGCTATTGCACCATTCCTTCCAGAGCTTGGGAGCAGCTGTAATTTATTGCAAACAACTAATTACTTGTAACAAGTTTGCTTTTACAATAACTGGGTATAGCTACAGCATCTTGTTACAATTATAAAGCCATGAGGGGTAACTTTGCTCCTTTTACAGTCTAAATTTTTTGTAACTTTTATAGTTCCAGGGGATAGCTTTACCAAATTGTGGAGATGGAGTGTCTAATCCTGCTTCTTTTGTGCTCTGTTGTGGGTGCTGAAGTAGACAGGAAAGCTATCCGCTTGTAGCACTCATAGTTGCCCCCATAGGCAATTAAAAGTAACTATTTAAGTTCCTATTTGGAAATGTAAATGGTTACGGGTTTTTTAATGGTATCTATTATGGTAACTACTTTTTGAATGGTAGATGTCACTAGTTACATTTTAAAAATAACTACCAGAGCCAAATTTTGGTCACTTTCTGTTTGTTTGCAAGAACCCTAAGTATCACAATGTATACATGGATGGGGTCTATACTTTTCTCTGATGTTGCTGATTTTTCAACTCCTATGCACCCAGAACTTTCCATGAAATATAATAATATGGCTCTGAGTCAACTAATGTTTGTTTCTTTGTTTATATCTATTTATTCCATGAATGTGGCTCAGGATGACTTACAATAAAGTAGAGCAAAAACATAAAATAAGTGGAAGTGTATCGAATTAGAACACTGCTTAAAAGAACATTAATAAAAGAAAAATAATCCCTCCCCATGCAATTCAAAGCCCCTTCCAGAGTGACTTGCCAAAGTCCTGCTTATATAACAAGGTCCTTGGTCTACTGGGGGGGGGGGGGGGGAGCAGGAAGACAACAGTCCACCTAACTTCCTTAGACCTGGAGTTCTAAGGCCGGTGAGCCATAACTGGCCCATAGCGTAAATCAAACCGATCACCTTAAAACATGCAGAGATATTTGCTTCTTAGCTGCCCAGCAACTAGACTGACCTGTTTGCAGCAGGCAGGGCAGGGGCAGGAGTAGACAATGTCCTTTGGGTGCTCGGGGCATCCAGAGGAGTGACTCGTGATACAGCTGGCCTCTTTAGCCCTTGCTTGTCCTGGGCTGTGGAAAAGGAAAGGGGAAGACTCAAGACCAGCCCTACCAAGAGCTAGGATTGTCCTGGAAAGTGTGCCACCACAGCTCCCTTTCTTCCTTCCCCATCCTGTGCCTCATCTTGCCACTGCAATACTTCCTTCTCCTTTCTGCCTCTTGCTGCCTGCACTTCTTCACTCCCACAACCCCTCGCCTGCCCACTTCCCTCCCGGCACCTCAACTCTGTGTCATTCCTTGCATGCCACTGCTCTTATGCCTGCCTGGCCACTGAACAGAGATCAGGCCCTGTGTATCTCTTCCCAGAGCTGACAAGTGCATGCTGACATTTCTTGAACCAAATGTAGTGGAGGAGGTGGAGCAGGAGGAACCCCAGTGGACATGGAAGAAACAGGGATACAAGAGGGGGAGGTGGTAACAATGACCTGGACACCGGCAGTGGTGCTCCTCCTACCTCCTTTGGCAGCACAACAGCTTAGGCCATTGCTGGGGAAAGAAGGAGTTAGGGAGAAAGGCTCATTCATGGTGCCATCTGCAGCCTAGGACAGTGGCTGGCTGTTTTCCTGAACCCATACACTGCAAGAGAAGCAAGGGAATTAGAAAGTGTTTGAGAAGCATCAGTTCAAGGTACTGTAGTGACCGGAGGCAAATATCTCCCCATGAGGTTCTATTTTCCTCACTGTTTGCATTTTGCATTGTGAACAGATGGTGTGAAATGTACCACTTTTAGATTCAGGTCAGGTCTGTCAAAAACAGCAGATGAGACAAACTTTTTACTGGACTGATCAGTGTCTGTGATAATGAGTGGGTTTACATATATAAATGTATACTTTGGGGGGGGCATGGAATACTCCTTAGAGACAGAAAACTAGCATGTTAGAAGCTGGCTAATCTGGAACCTAATCTACAGTTCTAATCACATCTAGAAATGTCAAGTAAACATGTTGCTTGATAGCTCAGTGGTTTAGTTATCTGGCTGTGGAGCCAGAGGTCGGGCATTCAATAACCCACTGTGTCTCCTTGACAGGGGCTGAACTTGATGATCCAGAGGGTCTTTTCCAGCTCTGAAGTTCTAAGAAAGAGGGCAACTACATGGTCAAGCACCATTTGTTCCATTTATAAAATGGGTGAATTCAAATAAATTTTTACTGTCTGCCTGACATACAAGGCTGATTCAAATTGATCCCGCCTTTTTGCTGCTGAAGTGCCTTTTTTTTCTCTGCCTCTACAGGGCTTCGACTTTTGCATGCTGGGAGGGCTTTTTTCCCTGCAAACATTATTCTAAAGATGGGGGTGTATCTGTAGCACCAGCATCCACCTCTCTCCACAAGGCTTTCTCCTCCTCCAAGCCACTTCTTTTTAAGAAAAATCAGCTTCCTACCTGAGTGGGTGTGATGGGAGGAACATACAAAAGCAGAGCACTATGAGTGGTTGTGAAGCTGCTTTCTCATTTAAAGCTTCTAAGACGTCTGAAAAATGTCTATAGAAAAATAACGTGGAAAAATACTTCACAGTGTCAGAATACAGAACATCAAAAATCTGAACAGTAATTTTGCTAAATACACCATGTTTCACAACTCAGAATGCTACCATTTGGGAGCACCCCCTTCCCACCACTCATTCCCACCACCACTTCCCTTACTTTCAAGTAACATGTGCAGGAATTACTAATCTCTGGTGACATAAACTAAACTATATGTAACCAGAGATCAGCAATTCCTCCATGCATTACTTGAAAGTAAGGGGAAGGAGTAACAGATGAGTGGTGAGAAATGTGATCCCAACTGTAATCATTCTGAATTGTGACTCATGATGGATTTTGCAATATTACTGTTCAAACTTTTGACGTTCTGTATTCTGAGATGATGAAATACCTTATCCGTGTTATTTTTCTATTTCTATAGAAAATTATTTCAGAAATGTAGTAGTCTGAGGTTTTAGTGGGGAGGATCCCAAGAGCGGATACTTGACTGAGAACCAGGGAAGTTCTGCCTGGCTTGTTTGAAACAGCACCTGGTACATTTGCACTGCCACATCCCCCTTCTCTGTGTCTTCCTGAACCATAGCAGAGGTCATATGCAACTCTTCTCCTCCCCCAGCATCCTGGTGTCCAGTCAGCATATCCACCAATTCCTCCGATGTCTCTTTCCTGGCTGCACATATAAGAATTCAGCCCAAGCTGGAGGATTTCTGAGACAGTTCAGTTTGGGTTGGCTGCTTCACCCCAACCTTCAGGCTACGTGGGTGTCCCCCTTGTTCTTGCCTCTTGGCTGCACTTCCTCCCTCTCTTTTCACTGTTGCTCTGGGGTAGGAGACTCCTCTGGGCTACAAATCATTAAAGGAACAGCAGAGGCAGGACCAGGAAGCAAGGAAGGAACAGGGTGGATGGGCTAGAATATGACTTGCATCACAACCAGCATGAACAGTCAACTCCCAAGTCAATCAACAGCCCTGTGTAACCACTCTTTTTGCGATTTGAGACATAATACCGGCTGCAAATCAAATTGCAGCATAGCCAAATTGTTCTGATGCAGCTCTCCAATGTAGCCACACCCAAAGTTATTTTATGTTCCATTTACCTAAGTTTAAAGTACACAACGTGCTTGACCTTAAACTGTTTGAAATCTTGTTTGCACAGCTGGGATCTTTACTGACAACAATATTTCAGACATTAAAGACTCCCTACTCCATCTTTCCTCCCCCGATAGCCTCCTCACCATGAGAAAGATCCCACAGAAGCCTTGGGACCTTTGGGTGGGGACTCAGAATTGTAGTATTTCTGAAAAATTGCCAGAGTTGATGACACAATCAGCCTTACACAGCATAGCTGCGCTAACAGCATAGCTGCCTCCAGCAAACCATTTTTGAACATACCTTACCGTAAGCAACTCTTTCTAATTTGGTTTTGTCTTTTCAATTCATTTTCAATAAAATGTTTTAAATTTTTATGAGGTTCTCTCTTCCCATTCATTAGCATAACAAGAAAAATGCATAAGACGGTATAACTTTGACAAGTGCATTTCATCCTAACTGCTGAGACAGACAATACATGAATGAATGCAGGGCGGTTGTTGAATAGCCAAAATGATGCTGTTAAAATTCTGCAAGGCCTTGCAGAAAAATAATGGCATTAGCATGACTCACAAAACTCCCAAGCCTTTTGTAAAAGCCATTATAAAATGCAAACAGTTATGAATCTTACGCATCCTGAAATCTTTAACCATCAGTCTGCCATAGATATATTTCATTATCTTCCAGCTAACGCATTCCATAAATTGTTTTTTTGGAAAGTGATAAGGCTGCTTAGGCTGTAAGGTTATTATCATTTTAAAAACAAACATTGTTGATTTGAAATTTAAACATTCCGAATCATTTGCCTTCCTTATTTTTAGAATTGCACAGCTTCTGCCAAGACGCAGACCAACATTTGAAGGAGCAGCAGGGTAACCAAGCATGGTGTGACTGAACCTCATCTGGCACACATCAAGACCTAGTTTGCTCCCTATACCAGGAATGGGGGCTAAATGGGCCTCAGCTTCACTGACTTCTGGAGATGTACAAAGAGCAAAAGCCTGAACAAAAGATACAGAAAAAGCAAAAACCACCCAACCTTTGGTGCAAGCCCATCCACACTGGATGAGAGGGATGACCACACCTGTCATGCTGTGTGACTGTCTCAGGGAAAGGCCCGATGCTGGCATGAGGAAGAGTGAGACAGCTGCCTCAGGCAACAGATGAGTGTGCAGTGGTGGCTGTTTCCCAGTGAATCTTCCTGACTTCTGCCAGTTTCTTGTGGAGGAAAGAACTGTGTAAATCAAACAGCTTATCCTTGAATTCCTGAATCAGCTGACTGTCTTGGGGGTGAGGAAGAACTCTCTCCCACCACCAGGGTTGAAGAAACATTCAACTGCTAGAACAGCTAGGTTTTGTACATAGACCAGGAAGGGGTGCCATCTTTTCTTTCAGTCGAGGCAGAAAAACATTGGACTGCCCCAGCACAGCACCTCTGTTCTGATTCTGAAAACCAAACCAATCTGCTGACCAAACGGTGTGCATTGTTCTACACCCCACCACCACCGCCATACAGTGCATAACAGAGAACACCAGACTGCCTATACCATTAGCTGGTCAGTCTTTGATGTGATGTGACAGTCAGAACCCCTTCTTAGATCTTTGGGCCAGTTCGCTGTGAGAAGAAGTCTGGATGAGCACTCTTTGCATTTTTAAGTGCAGCATAAGTTTTGATCAATATTTTAACTAGAGTGTACTTGTTCCAAAGAGTACACAAGTCAGTTTCAGCCTGGCCTTCCCTCTTCAAAATGTCCTGTAGACATCATTGCAAATCAAAGAGAAATTAATCACACCCCTCTTATATAAGAATGTATCATAGGATGTTTAATTTCACTGTGTAGGATATATTCCCCAAAGCCAGTTAATAACACCTTCCTTACTCTGTTTCTCCGCTTTCTTCACTCTCTTGAATGCCTGGTGCTCTGCCAGACTCTACAATTCAGCAGTACAGACCATATGACCATCATCCCAGGGGACCATATTTAATTATTTAAAAAAGCTCCAGTTTGTGAGTGTTGGATAATGTGTTTCTGTAACCACAATTCAAAATGCCAGGAAATGGCCTGAATTTGCTGCACAATACCGTGCCTGGGTTGCCAGCAAATAAAAGGATGCCAAACTTTACACAGCAGAGAGCAACCTGAATGTTGGCAGCACCAATGGCAGCAGTCAAGATGGTCTACAGGATACCCTCTTGAGCTCACCACCATTCACAAAGTGACACCAAGCAAGAGAAAATCCCAGAAGCTGACTCCTCTTTTTCTCACCCATTAACTATGTCTCACCCAGGCACAAAGCAGTTGTCAGGGCTGTTTTGCAACAAGTGTGAATCCTTTGCCCAAACTTCCAGAAATTTGGCACAGAGTGAGAATAGACTGCATGAAGGAAATGGACAAATTCAGTTTGTCTCAGATTCATGCATTCTTAAACCTCAAGTTTTACCATCAAGCAGTACATGGAGAGTTTTGGAAAGTTTCTATTAAACAAAATGAACCAACAAAATGCTTACCAGCCCTAGGTCTCATCCAACAGGCAAGTTGGGAGCAACCAGTGAACAAGTTTGATTATACTTCCCCCCCCCCCCAAAAAAAAAGTAGCTATCTGATTGCTTCATTGAAGAATTAGACTGATTTTCAAATTGTAAATTAACATTTTCCATGTGGCTCATCACAGAGTGTAAATTAATCTGGTCATAGAAGCTGACAGCTAGGCATGCTAAACTCACTGTGTAGTCAGTGTAAAAATTCTGAGTTTTATTCATGTTAATCAGCCTTCAGTTTAAAAAAAAACACCTGTGTGCTGTGCTTCTAATATTCATACTTAGGGAAGGAAAATAATTTCATTGGATTGAACAGTCTCTTTTAAAAAAATTAATATAAAACTACAAACAAATAAAACTTACTAAATACATAAACACAAAATAGAAGTGCACCCCTCCCCCTACGGACCATTATATCTCACATGTTTTTACTTACAATCATAATCTTCCTTCTCCTTTATCCACACCCCAGTCTTTCCAAAAATATATATATTCATTGCCCGTTTTTTTCCCTTTACACAATACAGCTTTTATACATTCTTCCCATTTTTCATTAATTCTATTAACCTTTCTCTCTCCCTTTTTAAACTTAATTTCTGAAGTTTATCATTAACTGCCACATTCCATATTTCATTGTACCACTCTTGCAGCTGGAAATCCTCTTTTTTCTTCCAATTCTTCACTATAAGCAATCGAGCTGCAGTTATCAAATTCATTACCATTTCTTTTCTCTTTTTTTGTATTATTCACATCACAATTTTCTATCATCAGTAACAATGCTGTTTTTGGAACCATTTCAATATTGATTTCCAACAGTTCTCTGATCTCTTCAAATACCTTAGCCCATACTTTTTGTATAACTTCACAATTCCACCACAAGTGACAATATGTACCAACTTCTTTGCTTCATTTACAACATCTCTTAGAATATTTAGAATCTATAATATTTAATTTTACCAGTGTTAAATACCATCTCCATAATATTTTACAACCATTTTCTTTTATCGTAATTGACATATTTTTAAAAACCCTTCTATTCCAGATTTTTCCCCAGTCCTCTTCATCTATCTTCCCTATCTCCATTTTTAAATCTTCTAACTGTTCCACCTGATCCATCAAGATTCTATGAATTACCTGTTCTTCCTTTCTCTTTTTCCCCATCTATTTCTTTTCCAAATTCTTCATAATTTCTTCAGACTTAGTCAATTTTCTATCCTCTAGTTTTAATTTCTCGCTCTCTATTAACCACTTCTCCAATTGCATTACATTTAACCAATTTAGTTTTTCTTCAGCAAAATTGGCTCTTATTTGTTCTTTAGTTTCAATTTTCTCTTTCCATTCTTCCTATTTGTATATGTTTTCCTTTTTAAAACACTTGTTTAACTCTTTAAATCCGTATTTTGGGAATTTTTCCAATTCTGTTACTGGGGTTAAGGGAGATATTCCAGGACTTAATATCTGTTTCCATTTATTCCATATCTCCATTACATTCTTTATAAAAGGATTCTGAATCTTTTTTATTATTTTTAAAGATTTTTTTTATACCAACAATTTTGTTGTACTTCCCCAATTCCATATAGTCTTGTAATTCAATATCCTTCCACATTATCTCCTTATTCTGCATTATAATGTCTGGGATGACTCAGAGATTGAACAGTCTTGATAAAAGTGACATTTGCACACAGCTCAAGACTTGTGAGAAAAAAGACAGCACATCTCATGAATTTGTACATTTGTGAATATCACGGAGTCTTTGGGAAAACACGTGCAAAGCAATGCAGACCTTTTAAAATATGAAGTGCTAAAATGCATACAATTTGTTAAAGCATGAAAACGCTTCAGTCAATGAGGAACTGAGTAAATAAAGAAGCATAAATTAAGTAAATAGATGTGTATATTGGAAAAATAATTGAAAAAGTACAGTCTCACTACATGATATGATAAAAAGTGTGACAATAATGACAGTGGAATTTGGAAAAATAACGAAATTGAACTGTAAAATTTACATTCCTCTCTATGTTTCCCTGGGCCATGGGTAAGAAAGCACTTTGGTGTGGACCCACATAATTACACAGATAGATAGCGAGAGAGAGAGAGAGAGAGAGAGAGGGAAGAACATAACCTCAAGGAAAGCAGTATATCAAAAGTAAGCCATGGCCCAGCATTCACTAGTTCAAGCCATGGCCCAGCATTCAAAACAAGTGACAAGTCTTGGGTAGAGGCCATATGACCTAAAAAGATTATCTCTCTACCAAGAAAGATTTGAGTCCTTGAAGAGTTCCATCTTCCAAGTCACCTGCAAGGCTTGGAATTCCTTCCCTTTGGTTTTTCACTGCCCTCATTTGGCCTTCAGACCTGTAGCTCCAGTTAGCGCTTAGCACTTAAATTTGCTGTTACGAGAAGTAACGACATTGAGAGAAGAACACACAAGTTTGAATATTATTATTATTATTATTATTATTATTATTATTATTATTATTATTATTATTATTATTATTATTATTATTATGCCGCATTTCTCCCAACAAGGTACCCAAAGTGGCTCACAACATTAAAATTCACACAATTTAAAAACACAATAAGTTAAGTATTAAAAGACTAATTAAACAATATATGATTTAAAATACAATTAAAAGATTAAAACATGAACACATAAAAAAGATTAAAATTATCTACTAAAATGGGATTCAGGGATTCAGTTATAATTGTTAAAAGCCTGTGTGAAGAGATGGGTCTTTAGCTTTTTTCGAAAGGATAACAGGGAAGGAGCCATCCTGAATTTGTTCTCACATACCTCTGAACACCAATACTGACAGTACTCAGGGACACTAGGTCCTTCAGTATTGCATGTTCCAACGCAAACATAACTTTGAGAAAAATGTTATCATCTATAAAACAAGGCAGAACCTTTTCTGCTCAGATACCTTGACCTTCCCCCCGCACACATGTATCTCACCAGCTCATTTCTGAGTCAAGCCCGTACCATCTGATTTGCTCAAGCATGTCTTTCTGAAAGACAACCTGGCTTTCAAGCCTCCAAGGAATAAGGGATCTCTGCATTTCTTGTTCATTGTTCCAGTGATTAGTTACCTCACTCCTTAAAATAAAAAAATAAAATCCCTTTTTGCTTTTAGTCTGAATTTATCAGAATATAAAGCTGTGCATTTGTGTGTGAAGGGATGAGGAATGCCTCAGAACAGTAGTATTTGGCCAGCAGAACAGTGACCAGTATGAAATGCATTTTTCTGATCATATTATGTGAAAATATAGATTTTACTAGGGATTAAACATATAAGCCAAAAGGTGATTAGAAGCAGGACAGGTCCTGCAATGACACATAGAAAATGCTACGTTTGCTGTCACTACAACACTGGAGTCATCCAGACATAGCATTTGCACTTATATATTGCATCATATACTTATGATCCTGGTATTTTTCCCACTAAATTCTTACCAGCTCTGACAGACAGTGACAAAACCTCCAGTGTTGCATGCTTTTAAAAACCAAGTCCTGCCATTTTTTTTTTTATTAGTTTCTTTTGCTTTGTACCCCTGGGGGAGTTTAGGTGGCAAGAGAATCTGGAAAGACTTCAGGTTAGCACTAATCTAGTAACAAAAAAAGAGAGAGAAAAACATTTAGAAGAAAAGATAATCTCCGAAGTGTTTCTTCCCTATTGTTTAAAGAGGAGCTGCATATACCTAATTTTCTAAATGGATTAGCAGTAGATGTGCCCAATGCCAAGGGATTAGCACTAATTCAGTAAGTAAGGGGTGGGTGGGAGGCAAAAATCCAGTTGATCACATCACTTATAAAGATAGACTTCAATGTTGTTGTTGTTTTTGGTAGAGTTGAAAAGCTTTTCTCCACAATGAATCATGGCAGGAGATGCCACAAACTGCCACTGGAAACTTTCAATGTCGTGTGAATCTCATTTTAAAAAAAAAAAATCCATCAGGAAAGACTGTTTGAGTGAGTTCCTTTACACTTTAAAAAAACGTTTCTTGAAGAGAGACTGTTTTCTTAGAAGAGAAGTGGGGTTTTAAGAATGTGCACAGAAATCCCAGTAAGATCTGCACTTAAATGATACCAAGGGACACTAACCAGTAGAAAGCAAGGAGAAACAAATACCTCATCTGTGTGAACTCTTAATGAAAAACTGTCATGCTTAGAAGTAAATATGGCTAAGCTCACTGAGTTCCTATCCTGATTTGGAAATACCCACTTCATGCCTACCAAGAGACCTAGTGGAACAGTGTGCAGATATCCTTGCACTGCTGCTACTCAGAGGAAGCTCTTTTAGCAGACAGTTCTGCTAAGATCTGCAAATGGAAGCCAGGTTAGCTGTCCACTAGAGAAACAAAGCATTTGAAGCAAGAAATGAAACTTTCTTTCTCCTTCTCTTAACAGATATGCAGAAATAATATTTAGAAGAACTTACAGAGCTGACGTGTAATACTATCTGCATAGAAGGCAAAAGATGTCCCATAATCTATGTCCCCTTATTTTTTGAGAAGCAAACCCAACCAGGATTGCTTCTTATCTGTTTCCTCAGAACTTAAAAGATCAGACTAACACAGAGAAACAGATCCTCATTTTCCTTCACTTCTTTGATGTTTCCCTTTCTTGGCATTCTCCTCTTCCCTTCCTTATCCAGGGGACAAAATAAAGTCTTACAATTGGCAGAAGTAAGTAGATTCTCCGGGTGTGTGTCCTTTTTCTCTTTATGTTTGATATTCCATTTGGAGCATTTTCTGAATTCCTTGTGTGGGTACAACCTTCAAGTTTAACACAATTAACTGCTTGAACAGGAGGGACGTAGTGATAGCAAAGAGGGTGAATAATGTTGATGAAAGCATTTCCAAATATGTTTACTGGCCCATTTGTTCAAGAAACTTTGGTATTCTCTGTGTGTGCATTCTTTACACTAGGCCTCAATAAGCAAAAAAAACTGCAGCACATTACTTGTCTCTGTAGGGATGGCACCGTTAACGTTCTCTCTTCACTCTCAGTGGACAGAACATACTCATTTAAAAAACTGTGTACAAAACTTACAAAGTCAGGAGGTTCTACAAAGTTAATGAGAAAAGACAACTTCTGAGAATTGCTTTCTAGTGCTCTGCATTTGCTCAGTCTAATGATATTGGGCAACTGGGTACTGTTTGTCCTTAGATCATTTCCATTGTAATGCAGTAAAACCATGTCTACATATCCTAAAGCCCATTTATGTAGTACTATTGGGGAAAAGTACTTGTCTTTGGTGTGGCAATTACAACTCTGCTTCCTGTTTAATCTATTCTTTTTCAATAAGTTATATCCTTCAATTATTACATCCAACCAAATGTAGTAATAGCTATCAAATTATATTCACCTTCCTGCATTAAGAGTTCAAGTTCTTCTTGTTTATTTCTAGTGGACTGTGAATAGGTATAAAAACAACTTAAACTCTGCACCATCCCCTTCTGCTGTTTTCTTATGGCTTTCTCCTGCTCGTTGATGATTCCAGTACCACCCTTCTAGCTTCCTGTGCATAAAATACACTTTTGTTTCCAGTATATTGTGCCCCCCGCCACATTATCTGGAATGCCTTTTCCTTCCTCCCACAAAATTCAGTTTAAAATCCTTCTGAGCAGGTTTGTGGGATTCCTGGCAAATGAACTTTCTTCCCAACTCTTGTGAGCTGTGCATTAACATAAGGTTGGTATGTCTTCCTCCTTCTCATAGCATGAAACTGACACATCTCTGCGTGGGAGCTGTTTATATGTTTATGACTTCTCAAGAAGAAGTTGCAAATGAACCAGAAATGTGGGGATTAATTTGAGACAGTTGTGGCCCATTATTTTTATGCGATCTTCAAACTGTATTTTATGCCTACGTAAGCTAGCAGTGACACAAATGCCAAAGCAAGTTGAAATACCAAACTTGGAAATCACCTATCCTATTATCCACAATAATTTGCACTTAGTAGATATAATTCCCTTTCAGTCTTGGGTGAGAAACCTTACCACATATT
The DNA here is from genome assembly GCA_037013535.1 of Intellagama lesueurii. Lineage (NCBI taxonomy): Eukaryota > Metazoa > Chordata > Lepidosauria > Squamata > Agamidae > Intellagama > Intellagama lesueurii. Next base: position 227,497,468 of record JBAJHW010000001.1, read on the forward strand.
TACAGTGACTCCTAAACTCAGGTGCTGAAGAAAGAATTACACTTCTCCCTTCAATAATGTTGGTGTTAGGTGTGCAAGGCCCCTGCATAGTTCAAAATCCATGCATAACTCTTATGTCACCAAGAACATAACTACAAAGCATAAACAGCTGATTCATTCACACACAGAGAGAGAGAGAGAGGGTGGGGAACGGAGGCACAATCTCTCATCCTTCCCCCAAGAGAGCAGTGCACTGCTGTGACCTTCCCTGGCCCATGTCAATCTCCCAGCATGCCCTAGCACCCTAGCATCCTCCATGGCCACCATGAGGAGCTGCCATGCCAGAAGAAGAGACCAGCTGGGCTGCCACCATTGGATGGGGGCCACCACACCAACAGGGGCTTCAGTAAGTCCAAGACCCACCTTTCTCAAGCCACTTCCTGGAGTTGAATAGCAGCACAGTACTTAGTGAATAAGTATTTAGAGAATATTTATTTATTTATTGGAATATTTTGTTTGTTTAGTTGTTTTTTAAAGAAATCAGTGCATAACCAAAACCCGTGCTGTTCAGACCTGTGCAATTCAAGGGAGAAGTGTAATCTGAACATATGAGTAGGAGGAGAGAGCCAATATTTACCTCCAGTCGTCACTCTCCATACATGCAAACTGACAGTCTGAAGAGGAGGCAGACTGTTACATGTGGCAGCTCTGCACCTAAGTGGGGAGCCTGAAAAATCACACAAAAATGTTCCTGATTGTGTGGGAAGGTTTCGAGGAAGACACCCTCCTTTTCAGACAGTAACTTTCCACACATGGAGACCAGTAGCAGAGGATAGCGGGGCTAGCCAGTTCCCCTTCCTCATATATTCAAGTGAAGCAATTTCTATACACCTGAGTAGAGTTCTGGTGAAGTTGTTTCAGTGTAAAAGTGCCAAGATTACACAGCTCATGAAAGGACAGAGTAACCCCCATCTTCTCCAGGCCCAGTGAAAATGATAGGATTCTCTAACTGTCCTTGGCATTCATAAAGGTAAATGTTGGCCTAACCTACACTAATATCTGCTAAGGTGCATGGTTGCCCAAATGCTACTGGAAAGAAAATTAGTATGAATAATGCCAATAGAATATGAACAGTGTCACATTTTCGGGGAGGATTTTCCTTGTGCACATGCAGGTTTTATCAGCAGTAAATAAGAAAGCGGCTGACATTTCTCAAATCACCACCCAAGTTCTGCACATTTGTGAAGTCTTCATTTCACCCCAGCATAATAAGCTTCCTGAATACTTATCCATGATAGAGATACCTTAACAACCTTGCCATTTCAATTTTTCACACATTTGCTTTGTGTGTGTCCTTCATCTCAGGGAAGTTTCAACTCATTAGGCAACTGCCATAAGCTATTAGTCTGTGACATTATTCATATATATATGGAATTGGGGAGGAGGGGAGAAAAAAAAGCTTTCATTCACTTGTTTCTTTAGCATTGCAGGATCATTAACAAAATCAGAGTAGACACAGAACCCTCGTCCTTCATAGAGAGTGTCCTCATAAGAACCACAATCAGATCGCCTGTCACTATGAACACAATGAATGGCACAATGTACTCATTTCCTCTTTCATCTTCAAAACAGAATAAAGAGAAATCGAGAGGGACCAACCACTTTCAAGGGGAAAAAATCACATCTTATTTATCTGCATAATATAGTCACTGAGAATTCTCATATTCCAAATTGGAAAAGTGGCTCGTTCCAAAATGAAACACATCAACATGGGTTTCTTTGTCATTTTGTCAGCTTACGCTGCAAAGGGGCAAACCTCAGCTGAACTCGAGTACACGCTTGTGTCCATTAAATAGAACTGCACTCTTCCACTCTTTGCTTGGAGACAGTTACTTTGTCTTTTCCTGGTAAAGATGGGTTCCCTCTATCATCACCATGCCCTCAAGATACCACATAAATCGGGGATGAAGTGGCATGTGGTATGTCTTATCATACCACTTATAGAAATATTTCTGCTTTAACACCTTACAAGATCTTGATTTCAGCCTAAGTATAACAGAAACCAGCAATGTATTATTATTTGAAAAGTGATCTAATTGGGAGTTCATTCCATTTAATTTTCATTTCTTTGGCCACAAATTAAAACCTTATAAATGTGACTATTGTGTTCAGAAGGAGAAACCTCACAGTCTCAATGCTGTTAAATTTCTCTGTTTTCTTCCAGATCCTTATTTCATGCTCAGTGGTGGGATTTCTTCTTTCCTGCCTGACTAAACTACATTTTCCCTAATGTACACACCTTCCCCATTGGCCAAGGCAAATTTGTGCATAATGTTTCAGTGGTACACTTTTTAAGCTATTCACATTTTTTTAAATGTGCATTGTCCGGCATGTACTCTGTCCACAACACCTCATAATCCTTGCAGAAGTGTGTATTTTTTTAAGACAAGGTATATTTCTGCATTCAGAGATCCCCTCAAAGAAGATTCAAAAAGGTGCAAAGAATCTACTTACGTCAAGATTGTCAAATATTTTTTAAAAATAATAATTTCACCTCAGCTCCCATACAGAACTTCCAACCATGCTCATTAATCCCATTCAGTCCCACTTGCTTCTGGCAGCTGCCATTTTGCCTGAGACATTGCATCATTCTGGTGGAAATGGTGCCCAACAGGAACAGAAAAAAAATCTCAGTTGCCACTGCTATTATTGCCTCAGAAGGAAGCAACAATAATGGGAAAGGAACAAAAAACAAAACAAAAAGAACCAATGAAAACAAATGGAATAATGAAACAAACATGAAAGTAATTAATGAGTCACAAAACAAATGAGGCCTTTATGAACGCACAATGAATCAAAAGCAGGTTAAATAAAGAAAATCAATGAATAACAAAACCAAATGCTAACACCTTCAGCAATGATGTGTTTATGGCCTAGCCCAGCAATGGCGAACCTATGGCACGCGTGCCACAGCTGGCACGCAGAGCCCTTTCTGCGGGCACGCGAGCCATAAGTCGCCGGATCACTACTCCCCTCCCCCCCACACAGCCAAACCTGTGGAGGTGGCTGCAGCCGCGGTGCTGGCGCTTTCACAGGCGGCGGGCCAGGATCCAGAGCAGCTGGCACTGGCGGCAGATCCGGAGTGGGGTCTCGAGGCACCTCTGTGCCTGGGATTCCGCCTTCCACTGCCACTTCCGGTTCCGCCGCCGCCACTTCCGGTTCCACCGCGGCTCGCCGCCCACTGGGTTTTCTTTTCTTTTCTTTTTCAGTTTCGGCACTCGGGCCCAAAAATGTTCGCCATCACTGGCCTAGCCCAAAGATGCCTGTATAAAGGTTCACGGGGGGGGGGGCATATGCAGCTAATCTCTGTAGGCATTTTGGGGAGTTTAGACCCCAAATTCACTCACTGTGTAATCAGAGTCATGAAGGGGAGCCGAGGGAGTGGCTGGCTACACCTTCTCCTTTCCCAATTTGTTCACGTGAACAGCATAGCAATGAGTCCGAAGAGGAGAGGTTCCTGCTCATGTGTAAACTATACATGATAGTAACAACTTAGATTATCTCAACCCAGTTTAATATTCAATTCTTCAAAAACACCTCTGGTTTGTGAATGTGAGATATTGTGTGTGCCCATAATTCAGATTGCTAGGAAATGGCCCGATATTGTTGCACAGTAGTGCACCCATGTTGTCAGCAGGAAAGGGGATGCCGAACTTTACATAGCAAAGGGCAGCCTGAATGTTGACAATACCAATGGTAGCAGTCAAGATGGTCTGCAGAATACCATTTTGTGCTCTTTCTGTGACTTCTCTGTTTAAATATCTCCCTCCCCTCACCTAGGAAAATATAGAATGTTTCGCTTCACAAAGCTCCTGCTGGCTAGCCCATGCCAAGCATGGTCAGTCTTACAACAAAGCAGCTGTTTTTCCCTTTTGAAGTGCCTTCTCCGAGGATCAATATGTCAGCCCATGCAGCCTGACTCCTTTCCAACAGTGGGTGGGGACAATAATTCTCTTTCAAGATAACCAAGATTGGTCTTTTCAATGTGTATAGGTTATTTTAAATCTGAGGACATTTAGGACTGCCTGTTTCTGAACAGGAGGCAAAACTGTTTTTCTCTTTTAAAAAAAACACCACAATTCAGTTTTGCCCAAACTTCCCCATACTTGGCACAGAACAAGAACAGACTGTCTGCTACAACTTCACCTAATTTGCTACTGAAACAACATCTAATTTCAACATTATAATTTTTTTCACTGCCCCATTTTTAGAATTGCCTCATTGAATGTTGATTTGCTCTGCCAGCACAAGATCACTGCTGCACTCTCATACAGCAATAATAGCTCCTGAACAGTAGGTATGAATGGAGTGTTAATTTTTATATCCATTCAGAAATTAGAAAGAGGTCATGGGTGGCTTACAGACCTTGTGTTGCTTACTCTGGTTTATCATCACTAAATAGTAAGATGATGAAGTATGTTGGAATACATTACAAGTTCCATGAATATGTGAATGTGTGCACACAGACACCCACCCACCCATATTGCAGCCATGATATGATGCTAGCTTACAAGCAGTTTAAGTATTGTTCCCCAAAGTGTAAGAGAAAGGAAGCTGCATTCTCTGTTCTGTTTCCACTATATATACCTCTGTGCAGAACACTTACCACTTAGAAGGAGTGTAAACAACACAGCAATATATGCCAAAGGAAGATTAGCTCCAACCATGTTATTCTATAATTTTGCATTTGCTTGAATGCACAGATGTTCTAAACAGAATTTAAAAACCACAAAATTAAGCATTGTCACAATGGAAACAAATAAATACTCTCTAACTATTTATCCATCTATCTAACATCTATCTTTAATTGTACTCAGTAAAGTCTAGGAGCAAACCAATATTTAGGTAGACAGTATAAATGTCGTAAGTAAAATGCTGTTCTGTTGATCTTGCCAGTTTCTGGAAAGTGGCAGATTAAAGCTTTGTACATTGACAATTAAAGTCTGTCTACACACAACAACAAATTAGTTCTGGGAACCTGTCATTTTGGGATTAAAAGAAAGTATACTTTGAATGTGGAGATTCATAAGAGAGATTCGAATTTCTTTAGCTTTTGTCAACAGGCAAGTTTCAAATCCTGCCTGGCAGTTGTTTGAAGATGATTAATGGATGCACATTAATGAATATTAATTAGCTAGCTTAACAAATTGAGCATGCAGAACCTTTATCTACTCAAATACATGATAGTCTGTCATGGAAATATAATCTAGAGGTCTGAGTGCCACTGTTTCCTGTTTTCTTCATGGTTCTAAACCAACAACATATTGGAAAGGTCAGTAAGACTGAAAAAAGAGACATTATTACAATTTTTACATAGCTTGAGGTTACAGTCCTAAAACTTATGTTTTAAGGAGTAAGTCCCACTAAACAGCGACAATTACATCTGAATAAGACTGCATAGGATGTTGATGTAATCTTGCTTTCCCTGATAAAGAGGTACAGCTAAAACACCAGGATGTAGAAATGCCTTTAGAAGGGAGATACAAAGACAGGTACATCAGAAATGGAATTACTTTGAGGTCTTTTAAAAGCCATCTAATTTACACATAAAATGTAAATAAAAAAAGAATATGTGGGGCACTACAGAGTGGTTCAGGCTGCCAGTCTAATAATAATTTAATTATTCAAAAGAGCACTCCAGTTTATGCATGTGCGATATTGTTCTTTTGTATTTAAAATGCTGGAACTGGCCCAATATTACTCCACAATATTGTGCCCACATTGCCAGCAAAAAGGGTGTCAAACTTTACATAGCAAAGGGCAGCTTCAATGCATTGCACTATGGGGCAGTATATAATTTGAACAAATAAACAAATATTGGTGACACCAATGTCAGCAGCCAAGACGGTCTACAGGATGCCCTCTTGTATCCACTAGCATTCACCAAGAGACATCAAATACGGGAATATAGTAGAACCTCACTCCTTTTTTTAAATCAATACATTATTTATCATCCAAACACAAAGCCATTATCAGGGATGTTTTTCAACAGGAATTGTCCCCTCATCTTATGATTTATTTATTTTTTTAAAAGGAGGGAGAACTGGGAGTTAGCAAATATTGTTCCAGAAGTGGAACTGATTCCCCTTTGAAAATCATATTTCCTTATGTGAGGAGCCTGTTTGGTCTCAGAAATCCCGAGGGAATGTTTACTGACATTCCACATACATGGCCAAATATCCCCCTTTCTGTTTCTCTAAAGCAAAGCTCAGGGAGGAAGGAAGGAAGGAAGGAAGGAAGGAAGGAAGGAAGGAAGGAAGGAAGGAAGGAAGGAAGGAAGGAAGGAAGGAAGGAAGGAAGGAAGGAAACCTGTCTTTTCAGTTTGTTTCTGTGATCTTTCTCTCTAAATATCTCTCTCCTCTGCCTAGGACGGTATACAACGTTTCATTTCACCAAGCTCCTGTGAGCAGGTCTGTACCATAGATGCCCAGTCTTATAACAAAGAGGCTGTTTTTCCTTTTGAAAGGCCTTTTTGAGGATCAAAATGTCAGCTCCTGTGTCTGGATTCTTTCCAAATAAAAAACTGGATGGGGCCAACCATCCTCTTTCAAGATAAGCAAGATTGGTCTTTTAAATTTGTATGAGCTATTTTGAAGCTGAGTACACTTCAAGGCACCTGTTTTTGACCAGGAAGTTAAACAATTTTACTTTAAAAATGCATAACTCAAAAGCTCTTTGCCCAAACTTCCCCAAATTTGGTACAGAGAAAGAGCAGACCATTTGCTACAATTAACCAAATTTGGTGCTGAACCAAAGCTCAGTTTAAAAGGTATAATTTTTTGTTTGAGCTGCCCCCATTTTTAGAATTGTCTAATAGAACATTGATTTGCTGTGCCTTCACAAGATCATAGCTGCACTCTTGTGCTGCAGCAAGTGAGAATAATAATTCTGACTAATGGTGACAATTTTGTTGGTCTTCTAGGTACAGAGAACTCAGAACTGGTTTACCATTCCCCTTTTTTGGGAGCGCCCTGGAACTGTGCAGCTTGACTAAGGCTACAAAGGCCAATTTTTCTCCCAGGAGGCACAGTGGGGAATCAAATGCCTAACATCTATCCATGCAGCCAGAAATCTAACTCACTGATCTATAAAGGCTACACCTCTGTCTAATATTCCCAGTTTTCCCCTCTGAATATGCCTGCTGCCCCTGGTTTTTCTGTACCTTCAGTAGATGATTTTGGAGTTTCTCACAAGGCTGCAGGGTGAAAACGGGTTGATATCTTACCTTTATGTGGTTACCTCATGCAAGAGCAACACTGGGTACCTACCAATGGCTATGCAAAACAGAACATGTATCACATGCTCATCAAATGTAAGGATTCAAAAATTATTAATTTCAAGTATTTTCAGCCATGGTCTGTCTGAGAGAAAACTGTGGAACCTAAGAGGGGGGAAGCCAAGCTGAGAGCTGTGTCCTGTTCTTTATTTAATTTGAATTAACAAAAATGTTTCTTGTTATGAGTCAGTACAGCATTGAATGTCTGACCCAGGATGTCCTGAGATCAGTAAACAGCAATAAAATAACAAAGTGAGAGCAAAAACAAGTATCACAAGGTGCTCCTGGGTTCATCTCTGTGCCTGGATGCCCAGGTTTTGGCAGTGGCCAGGAGTGCCTTTGCACAGTTAAAACTAGTGTGCCAGCAACACTTGTTCCCAGAGAGGTCAGATATGGCCACGGTGACTCATGCCTTAGCTACAGGTGACACTACCTTGAACATTTTGGACTACTTTCAAGAACAACAACACAAAAGGGATTAGCCTCCTCTTCAGAACTTGTCTCCTCCATCTCCTTCACATGAGACACATTCAAAAAATGTCATTCCTTGCTACCTTGGACATTCAGGTTGGGTTATCAGCAACAGAAAGGGCTCACTAGGGGACAGGAAAGATTTCTTGCCCCTCCTTAACTGGATATGGCTCTCCAGATTAGGGATGCAAGGAAAGTTCACCCATGTCTGCTTCACAGTTGAGATAGGCAGCCTTGTTATGGCAAGACAACCTGTCGAAAATTCCCAAGCCCCACTTCCCCAAGAGGTCTCACCCCAGTGTGAGACTGAGGTAACAAGTGCTGTTGCACACAAATCTGCAAAATGTCTCTGGAAACCTAAGCATGCACACATTCTGAAGCCACGTTTACACAGCAGGCACAAAAGGACAGCCTGTCTGTTTGCCATCCCCACCCAACCCGTGCTTTCCCTTTTAATAGTCTACACAAAAAGGCAGCCGTTCTAAATTTTGCACATTCACGGATGTCAGTCTTGCAATGTGCAAATCCTCTCCAAGATCAACAAATAAAAAAATGTCCATTCCTGATGGTGAAGGTTTTGTTGTGTCTGGTGCTCACTTTTCTCTTTTAGTGCACCAAACAAACCAGATCAAGAAGTTCATCTCTGCATAACATAATGTCTTGCTAGGTGCTTAATTTTCTCTGACATAGATGTAAAGGGTTTATAGTATCTTTTTCCTTGGATGGGAGAAAAGTATAACTCCCATGCTTCCTTCTGTTTCATCTCTTTTCAAGAGATGTCTACAAAGGCCTCACCTGTAACCACAAAGCTCTCTTCAATAACATTGACCATCCCTGCTCCCCCACGTTGGAGGAGACCACAAGGTGGACTGACTGATGGCAGAGTGAGAAGAAGCAAACGAGACACAAACGGGGGAGGAACGGGACCTTTGGTATAGAAAATATATGCAGTACCACAGGAATATGGTGTATCTTTATTAACAAGGTTAACATATTATGAATCAATTGGTACCAGAAGTCGGCAAGAGATTCCTGGACAGTTCAGATATTGTTAATGGGATTGTCTGCATTAAAATACGCACTATTTATTATGTACTACATTTTAGATATTTCCCTTGCGCTCAGCCAATTGCACCTATGAAGAATTGTACCGACAAGGGAGATAACAACTTAATAGCCATCTTTATTTTCTTTGAAAAACGTCATGACAGTATAACAACAACAAAGCAATTTTTGCAACCGAAACTGAAATATCAATATTCCTGTATTTACTGTGAGTTATTGATCCAGTAAAATGTACATTAATAAACTTTAGTAGTAATGGAAATATGCCAATTTTAAAACTACACGGCTTTGGGCGCCACATTCCTCTCCTAAAGCCCCCTGCAGAGCGTATGCCTTAATGAGAATTTAACCTTTCCCCTTTAGTTTTGCTCTCATCTTCAATCTTGAGCATTTTCTCTTTACATTTAATCTTTGAATTGATTCCATAATTAAGGATCCATTAGAATTATAAGGGTCTCACAATTGCTGTTTCTTCTCTCACATGGGGCACAATGGTCACATGACACATAGCAGTATTGTTCCAAGACTGTGGTTATTATTGCCAAAAGTCAGAGAACAATTCTATCTTTATTGAACCCTTAAAGCATCACACGCCTAGACACGGGGAGCAATTAAACTCCTTATTAAGAACTCCTTATTAAGCCAGGCATTACAGAATTTGGGTTTGATGCAGAAGCAGAAAAATCAAAAACTTTGCTTGGCCATCTGTCGCAGTTACAAGATCAAAAGTTTAACGTGTCAAGCCTCCGTCATCATCTTTGAAATTCAGTGGAACTGTAAACTCTACGGTTTTACCACAAGATTTTTGGAATTTTCCGTTTCTTTACCCAACATTCTGTGATCTCTGGCCTGGTAAAGAATTCTGAAGACCTCAAAAGCTCAAGTTTCTGTTGTCTGTCTACCTGTCTGTTTTATGGTTGTCGATGATTCAACAAAGCTATTTAACAAACCTGATATTTAACTTGGTACATGGATCACAGAGTCCTGTTTTTGTTGTTCTTGGAACTTCTGTGATGACACTCCCTGAGGCAGGAAGAAGAGAGGAGGCTAGTAGAAGGCCCCACTGCGGATTAAGGATCAGTAACTTGTTAATTTAAGTGGTTGCCCTTTTCGCCCCATCCCTTGTGTCTTGCCTCTTTATTTCCTGATTAGAGTGCAACTATAGTATTTGCTGTATTCCACCCATTGTATATGGATTGTGGTTTCTATGTATATGTACAGTAAGGACAACTATACAAATAGATAAATTGAAGGATAAATTTGAATTATGTGTCTCTCACACTATAGTCTCTATGACAGCAGGAGAAGTAATATAAGCAACATTTTAATTAACTTATACTGTAAGTATATGGCCTTCATTATATCTGAAAGGTCAGAATAGCTATCACTAATATGCTATCTGCACTACATATAATTAAACAGGAGAAAAAGAGACAGTGGATTTTTAATACCTTTTGCTAGTAACGAAACCAATATGATCGTGGTGGAACGCTATTTCTTTTTCTTCTCCTTTCTTTTTATTCTTGAGAATACATAAAGTACCTATATCAGGGCTATTTAATGGACTGTTTTCCCTTCTCATTTGTATGGATCCTGATTAAACAACCATGTACACTTTTTCCAGGATCAGACCCAGCATCATGTGCCCCTGGCTCTAGAATTTTGCATCTGGAATTCTAGGCCCAGAAGGAAAAATACACAGGGTTTTGTCACCCCACCTTTGATGGAGCTGCTCATTCACTATTTAGCAACACGAGACAGGAAGAGGATGCTAGACAGAGTAGTAGATAGTAAGGATGTGAGATTTTTTTTCTTGGACTACAAAATCCAGAATTCTCCATTCTGGGAATCCCACATGACATACGTACAGACACCTACAGATACTTAAATGTGGCTTATATGGGAGAAAGGCCTAAACTGGAGGCTTTGCGGTCTAGTCTAGGCCTAGCTTTACCTAGCTTCCTGTTCAAAAAGGAAGCTGCTCCAGTGCTTCTTGGGAGCATTAAATATATTCGGCACTGGCTCACAACTTTGGATCCTCAGATATCATTGAACTTCAGATCCTGGAAGCCCCAGCCAGTGCAGTAATTGGTCAAGGATTTAAGGAGTTGTGTAAGTCAATAACATCTAGGAATCCCACTTCTGAATACCCGCTGTTAGACAACACTGGCAGAAGAAAGCTGTTGCAGACTTTGTGGAAAAATCTGGTTGTTCTCACCCAATATCCTATTCTCTTTCCTTCTTATGCTAATTTTCTACTACCTCTAATAGAATAAAACTATCAGTTTCTTCCTTCGATTAGAAAACAGAAGCTTGTTTAAAGGGTTTCCATAAGATTACATAGATAAACCTATATCTTGACTTTTTTTTAATGTGACTTCACTGAAATGCATTTCATTTCATTAAATATTTTGAAAATCATATATATTAACCTTGTTCACAGCCTTTTATCTCTCCACAGAGACGTTCTAGCCTTTGGGGTACCTCCCTTCATGAAAGGCAAACCAGCTTTCTTTGTAAAAAAAAAAAGGGGGGGGAACCTACAGAACTAAAAAGCCAAATGGTGACATGGTAGAAGTTCCAGATCCTTGAAAGTTTGACAATTAAAATGATTTTTTAATTACAGCCAACTCTGCAAAGTATTTAAAGGTTAAATCTCGTCTTTGATCTTGGTATTCTGCAATGCCTTTGAACTCTAGATCAGGATACTAAAGTTGAATATATTCTCCTCTCTGTATTCTGCCACTCTTACGTGCAGTTCACAGTTACTGCTTCGCTTGGGATTCTGCAGAACCTGTTGATTTTATATTTGAAAGGTATTTCAGCTCCTGTGATTCTGAGGCAGGCAAAGGTTAGTTATATTTTGTCCACAGGGAAGACTGCTTAATGATGTTAGTGAGAAAAAGCCTCAGTACTAATTGAATTCCAGAAGTCCCAGCGTGGTTGCACAGTGTTGAATTAGCTTTTACTCACAAATTAAGGTTTGTTTTTCCAGTATATCTTATCAAGAGTGTAGATTTTGTCTATCAAATGACTGCTTGTAGCCAAGAGACAATCCACTGGACCATGCACAGAAAAAAAAAGTCCCCTTATTGCCTCCCAGAGAAACACAAACACCTTATGCAACATTACCAGTATGCTTCTGGTGTATCAGCCAGAATCCTATTGGGGATTTCCTGTTATAAGTGTAATTGCATAACTTGTAGTGGCAAATGGCCACTAATTAACAAGTCGCTGCTCCCATTTCCCATTTGTGCAACTGGCATGGGGCTAGGAATACAAATAGCAATTTTTTTAATTAGCAGCACTTCATGGCCACAATTTACACAGTTACATTTCACACAGGCATAAATCCCCCAAAGGATTCTGGCTTTCCTTTTGCTAAAAGTTCCAGAATGAGAAATGCCTGTATTACACTGCAGAATGTGGAAATGCCTTTTAAGGATTAATATAATGAAATGCTGAATCCTTCCACAACTGAGCAATGATAGGATGGTCTGCTAAATCCTAGACGTGGCTTGTGTATGGACGGTTTGAATGAGTTGTTCTATTCCTTCTTCTTAACAGCCAGTTTGACTATTGGACCAAAGTGATCTGATGATTCACATGCAATTTGCACAGTAAATGAAATAAATGGAATATGTCAATGAATAATGAGAAAGAGAATAATTTAAATCAGCTAACACTTTCATGAGGAATTTTAAAGCCCCCTGAGATTCCTTGTGTCTAGCCAAGAATAAAACATAGTTTTTTCCCCATCCCACTCCCCTTCTTTCAAAGTATCTGGAATTTGTGCAGAATGTTTCTAGTTGTCCTTTCCTTTTGGAAAAACAAAGTGCACACATGTGCAAATGCTTGCACACACATACATAATACACACCAAGCAGAAGAGGACTGGTTGACTGTTAAGAAAGACACAAACAAACCATCCAAGGTCTCAGATTTTTAGCCACCTTAGTTTGGGGCAATTTGCACAATTCAAATTGTGAGATTTTGCAGGGAAAAAATGGTAATTTATGTGCAAAACATTGCTCTCAAAAATGAAACTGCCAGGTGATTCCCTACCATCTTTGCCAGTGAGGGGAAGAATGATACAATCCGTTGTTCTAGCCCACAACACTGAAAGAAGCAAAGATTTGTATCATTAATTCTATTGGCACAACTTGTGCAGCACATACAGGGCTATGGGGCAGCTGCCAACCTAATCTGCCCTACCTCTCCTTCTAGGTATACACATGCCACACACTGACAATAAGGAGATAGTTGTGATGCTGCTTCCTCCCCCACAAGGGTGCTGGCACCTCTGCATTTATAGTGGATACACCAAAGCAAAAGGCTTTATTCAGCATGAACAGAATGTGCCACCAGTGAAAGCATGGTAGAAGCCCTGCTAGTTCCAAGATGGTGTGCCCCATGTTTCTGCTGGATGTTGGCTTGGTAACTGCCATTAGAACCCTGCTTATACACATATGGGTGCCTTAGCTGGATTACACCAATATTCAGCCCTGAATCCTATGACCTTTAGTTTGTTTGTTTGTTTAAGCAGAGCCTCAGTTATGCCAACATTAGCTAACCCATACTATTTTTTTTCCAGACTAGCTTGATCAGAGTGTGAGTTGTATGCACCTTAAAGATTTTGTTTCTTGCATTTTAAAAACAAATTGACGCAATGCTATGTTGTCTCAGACTTTTAGGTCTTCTCCTCCTGCAACTAACTCCACCGCTAATAATTATCTACAATTCTAAACAAAAAAATGCCCTCCAAAATATGTCTTTAAATATTCCCTATTGTGATCTAATAATACTATGTGTTGCTGAGAAAATTCCAAGACTTTAAAGGGTAACTTTTATATTAGAAAAGTGACGGGCCCCATTGAATACAGATAATGTTTATGGAGTACAAAACAATGTTTTGATGAATGATCAAGCCAAGGATTTGTTAATATTTACTGACTTTAATGAGCAATTATGTGATAAAGCAATCATGGACTTGTAGAATGTGTTGATAGATTAGGGAATTAGCTAATGTTTGTGAACAGATACACAGGCAATAACAAACTATTAACTACTGAAGTACTAATTAAAACATAAATAATATGGTGTCTTCTATGTTAATCAATAAAACCATTTAGACAAGTAGAGTGGGGATTTATTTGTGCTTGTATATTGTAATTAAGTGCAAATGCAATAGGAAAAGTTGATCACACGTTCCAGAGTTTGGGAGAGGGAGCTGTGTGGAAGAGAAATTAAATGAATACAAGAAAGGGGTGTTGTGTACTCCTTTAAACCCCAAATTGAGTCATTCAAGTCAATAGGAAAGGTTTTTTAAATGCCCATTTGATTATATTTACACACACACACACTCTCTCACACACAGATACTTCAAAATGATAAATGTGTGAACACACACTGCTTTGTGAAGATACTGTATATAACTCTTATAAATTTATTTTTGAATCAAATGTAGTGAATTTAATTTAGTGCAGAAACAAGACATTATAGGTTTACCAATCATCAGAACTGAAAAGTTGTTAGTGTTGGAGAGATGTTACTGAGGCACTCTTCCATCTTAAGTTCCATGTTTTAAGTTATGAAGTCCAGTCACAAAACACAGCAAGCTATTTTTCAAATTCCAGAAGGCAAGAGAAGCTCTTGCTCTAATATATAGAGATGATTTGGCATATGGGTTTACTGCAGGATGCTAAGAATTTCTTGTGCCAAGAGAGTGTCCAGTGAAGAAATAATAAATGTAAATGAGCAAAGGGAGAGAGAAAAAACTATAAAACATAAAATATAGAAAGTCACAATATGCTGGTTATAAGGACAGCAGGGACGGTGTCAGTTTGTTACACCTCATCCTGCAAGCATAAGAAAGGAATAATAGGAAGGAGAAGAATTTATTGGTAGACAGCCTTGGAGACTATTTATTTATTTATTTTATTAGACTAGTTTAGATGCAATACAATTTCATTGTTTAGAACTAGGACGTCCAAAGTCAGAATAGCTATGATGATGTCCAGTAGAAGAAGAATAACAAGAAGAAGAATAACAAGAAGAATGTGGCCTATTTATAATACCTTTAGTGGAGCTCACTTTTGAGTAGGCATTCACACAATTACACTGAACATTTCCAAAGTATTGTGTGAATGGGGTGTTGAATAACCCTGATCTCCTCCCCTAAAGCAATAAAGAAGGATACTATGAGATGTCTCAAGCCTCTCTGGAAATGAATATCATTTCTTCACTGAAGAATTGGGAGAGCTGTAATGGGTGAATAAACCAGACAGTCCTGACCGTTATGTGGCAGGCAGTTTATGAGTCTTGGGGTTTCAAGGAAAAACTAACAACATGAACGTGCTGTCCCAAAGCGGAATCAAAGGAGCTTGCCCCTGCAATGCAGCATATAAATTCACTCTATTCATCAATGTCATTCTCTGCATTTAAGTCATATTTTAGGTTTTTGCAGTCTTTGATTCCATTACACATAATATTCCACATGACCAAGAATGGACAAAAATGAAACCATATCCTTGAAATAGGTTGCCAGGAGATCAGAAATGTAACTAAAATTGCAATCTTGGTTTTTTTAAAACAAACGGGAACAGAATGTTTTTTTTTCCTCCCCTATATAAGAATAAATTATGAGAACCAGCACACTGGCATCTGGATCATGTTATACTAGATAAGTAGACTTCTAATTCTGAATCACCTACCCTAAAACAAATAGCAGGTGCGTGCAGCATATAGATATTTTTCTATTCCTCAGTATCAGACAGCCTAATGAAAACGTGTTTCAGACTGTTAAATTTAATTTTGTGGGTAGAAGACACATTTTACTCTGTGCCAATCAGGAAAAAAGTAGACAAGGCAATAGTTTAAAAAGATCAAACCTATTGGAAGTTCTTAGCTCTAGATATTAACCTTTTAATCTGCCTTGAGTTTAGATCTCTGAGGTTGAGGAAAGTTAAAGTCGTAGATTATTAGAATCCCAGAATTGCAGGGGTGGAAGGGACTCAAAGGGTCATTGGGCCCAGCCTCCTGCCTCTGCAGGAAATCCCCAAGTAAAGCACTTCTGATGGATGGACAATCCAACTTCTAGCTTAACAACTCAAATGAAGAAGGTTCCACCACCTTCAGAGGTTGTTCGTTCCATTATTAGATAGCTCGCACTTTTAAGACATTCCTCCTGAAGTTTACTTAAAATTCCCTGTCTTGCAGTTTTATTCCATTAGATTCAACCCAAGAAACCAACATGCTACCTCAAATTTGAAAATGGCTGTTGTATCACTGCAATAAAAATATATCGATCCTTATTAAGGGGCAATAAATACCTTAGTTTTCTGTATTTCTATGATGGGTCACAAGCCTCTTTCATGAGAGGATAGACTACTGAAAACAAGAAGCATACTCAGTTATCCCTCCCTCCACATGTGTACACTTACTAAATTTGCTGTGGAAACTTGGAAGACAACCATTGTTTGCATTCTGGAAACTGATTTGTTTTTATCCCATAGGTATAAAGAGTATCTGGCTCACTAGTGGAAAAAACAAGCTTTCAGTGCATGCTCAGAGACTGCCGTTGCCGCTCCTAGACTCCACCCAGCTGTCCTGCCTCTCATGCCTGTCGCAACACGTCAGAAAAGGACTCCTGTGTATGTACAGCTGGATAAGTGTAGGCTGCCTTTTCAGATACGATGCTGAAGGAATATCCCTACATTGTAATATGAATGCACAGACCTCATGACCCCTTTCAGCATCTACTCGTTGTGTGTCTTGGTAGAGAGGTTTATTGGAACTCCCCTTTGGTATCGCCTCTCAACCAGATGGGAGATAAATAATATATATTTCATAGAAACATCTATGTTAGTCCCCATGGTTCCCTCACTGGGAGAAAGGTAGCATATAAATGCAACAAAATAAAATAAAACAAAACAGAAGTATCTAGAACCCAAGATGCTGGCAAACCAGTCTCTTCTTGTCAAGTTCAACATTTGAAATGTTCTCTTTCGTGTATGTTCAAATGGGGTGGGGAGGAATTTTTTTTTCCTTTGGCTTAACAAACGTTGCAGTTGCCAAAGGCTATTCATTAATGTCTACCATGAAGCACCAAGCTCTACACAAAACAGAGAGAAACAGCCATTTTCAATCCCTCAAAGGCCTGTTTATGATACCATAATTAGGAACCAAGCTTGATAGAGCATGACAGCGTTCAGGATTCATAGCCAGCACATAATAATCCAAGAATGATTGAAGACGAGTTGAAAGGCTAAACAGTAAACACTCTTCCTGTCTAAACAGGTGAGTTGTTGCTAATTACCCAGGCATTCCTCTTCTTAAAGCAGTGCATTATATGGGGCCATGTGGAATTTAATTTCCAAAACCAAAGTGATCAGGGAGATAGCTTGCCCACCCTTTGCCTAGAAACCATTTTTCTTTAAGCAATAAGTGAGGGGCTTATTGTGTTTATTCAGCTGTGTGGAATAGACACCGTTGCATATCATCAAAAGGCACTTCATCCTTACTGCTTTTCTTATGCCCTTTTTTTTTTAAAGTTCTGGCCGGGAAAGCCAATTTCAAAGCTCATCCCTGGACCAGTTTAAAACCTTGTATGTCTTACTATACAGACATGCATACTGTGGCACTTACATGTGAAATCTAGTTTTGTAAAAACTAGAAGCAAAGCAAAATGGTAGAGGCTCAAAGGCTGGCTTCAAAGCCGGGCAAATGTTTTATCCATGTGAGGTATATTCGCACATATTCCATGTCACTAGTGCCTATAGACAGCAGCACCATGTCAGGGATTTGTAGCCTGGATGTAGGTTGTGCTGAAGTGCAAATTTAGCTTGTCTTCACATTGATGGGCCTCCCAAGAGGTGGAGTGATTCTCATACCTCAGATGGAGAAGGATGGATGGTGATTTGCAGGTCACACATGCCTAGAATGTGAAAAATATTCATTACAACTCTTTGTTCTCATTTATCTAGGCTGTCTAGACTGTCACTTGGACAATTTGAAGAGGATTTGTGCAGGATTCCTTACTTCTGAAGAGTACTTTTTTTTAATCTTCAAGATCTGTGTAGTTTGCACAAGCAACAAGCATGAAACAACCAGCTGATTCTTATATAGTTATTTCTGAAAAGCTGTTATTTGTATTATGTGCACAATTATGCTGTATAGGCCAGTGGGTATAGCAGGGGTCCCCAACCTCTGGGCCAGGTACTGGTCCTTGGCCTTGGAAGGACCAGGTCACCAGGACAGATGAGCGGCGAGCAGGAGGTGAGTGGCGCCTCCTGTCAGCATGCTCCTATTAGATTCTAATGCCACTGCTGATCTGACAGAAGGCGGAGCTTCAATTGCAGCTCACCTCCTACTCCTGCTCACCGCTCATCTGTCCCGGCACAATACATGTAATGAGCTTGATTCGAAGCTATCCTCCAACAACCTACTGCATAATAAGTACCCCTCACCCAGTCCTTGGGAGAATGGTCTTCAACTAAACCGGTCCCTGGGAGTTTGATTCCTCACTGTGCCTCTCAGGAGAAGAGCAAGCCTGCGTAGCCTTGGGCAAGCTGCACAGTCCCTTGGTATCCCCAGAATTAGGGAAATTAGGCAAGACTGACAAGCTCAGTTCATAGATTCTTATGAAAGACTGCCCTCTCTGGACAATAAGCTAGGGCCTCATCGCAGGGTTGCGTGGATTACTCAGCTAAACTGCTATGCTGCTTTACTTTCTTTGGTGCTTGGAGGAATCCTTTTGCTACAGCTCCATTCTGGTCAGAAGGTGAGCAGAAATATTTGATTTGTTTCATTTTACTTGGATAAAAGTCATGGATGTTGACAGGAGGAGAACTGCCTTGAGGAACTACTCTTTATTTAATTGTATTTGGCACAGAGAGAGGAAGAATACCAAAGGGGTTTTTTATTTGATTAATTTTTTTCCTTTGTTTTTATTTTTCTTGCGGGGGGTGACAGAAGCTGTGTTTCTTATTGTGTTCAGTAACTTGCTAGGAATTTGCAATATACTTTCTAATTTCTTAAAAGGACAAGAACATGCAATGGGCAGGGAGTCATGGAACTTTACTATTAGTCTTGTAAACCTGTATCCTTTTATGAGACTCTGTAGGTGGGTCTTCAGAGGGTTTTTTTTTTATGCAGGGAGGGAGATAATTTTTTTGAACTACAATTTTCAGAGCCTGCCAGTCAGCTGCTGTCCATGTTAGCTGAGAGATTTTGGATGCAAACCTTAAAATAGCAAAGTGGTTTGAGTGTCTCAGTGAAGCTGAGAACAATGCCATCAGGAGGCCAGACTCCATTATGAGCCTGGTCTCCTAGAAGGGCCACCCAAGGTGGATGGTCACAGCTGACACATCAGAATAAGATGCACCCACCCTCTTCAAGGATGCGAATAAGTGGCAGCAGTAGCTGACGGTGGAACCATGTATAGGTGTGAAAGCTAAACAGTTAAGAAAGCAGAGAGGAAAAAAAATGATTTGTTCAAAATATGGTGCTACAGCAAAGCTTTGTGGATACCCTAGTTTGCCAGAAAGAAGAACAAGTGGGTCATACAGCAAATCAAGCCCAAACTATCTCTGCAGGCAAAAATCGTGAAACTGAGGGAAAGGATGAAAGAAGCAGGGTAATAGGAAGACCAAATATGAGATGGATTGACTCTCTAAAAGAAGCCACAGTCTTGAGTTTACAAGAGCTAAGCAGGGCTGTTGAAGATACGATACTATAGATGCTCAGAGGCAGCCACTGCCCTCAAGCAGCAGATTTTGCAGTACCAGTGTATTTTTGTCATCTATCCATGGCATGGATCCACATGAATTTTAATGTACGCTCATCTCCAAATCATTGCCCATCTCCATTTCCTCGGTTGTGGCACTGGCGTGAGAGGTTGGACTAGAAGCTTCTTTGAAGTGGCATATTTTCTCCCCACTTGTACTCTGCAAGGAGCTGTCCATGGAGTGCTCATGGTGTTGATGATGAAGATGAGGCTTGCCAGGTCTCAGAGAATGAGCTGCTGTACCA
Source organism: Intellagama lesueurii (assembly GCA_037013535.1). Classification (NCBI taxonomy): domain Eukaryota; kingdom Metazoa; phylum Chordata; class Lepidosauria; order Squamata; family Agamidae; genus Intellagama; species Intellagama lesueurii. The sequence continues at coordinate 227,517,350 of JBAJHW010000001.1, forward strand.
GGAAATGGCTGGGCTCCCCTGAATCTCCAGGCCAGGCAAACAAATGTGAGGAGCAGTGGTGGAAGGGAAGGAACGAGTCTCGTTTATTGTTACAGGGTGGCCATAGTGTTTGGGTACCCAACTCCAACCCTCTCCGAATGGCACCAGGGCTCACTGGCTTCCTGTGTCTGTCCAACATGACACGTAATATACTTGCTTAGGAGCTCAGACAGGGAACCCACAATGCCTAGCTCACTCCCTCACACATGCATGGAGAAATATGTTCCCAATTCCTGTGACATCACAAGGCCCCACACCATGATTTCACAAAGACCCACCCCAGGCATTGGGCCCCAGATATAATGAGGGGATGGGGAAGATAATCCCGTGACAGCCCCTGACAAAAAAGACAACACTTCAAAACTTTTCCGGAAAAAATACTTTTATTGGTTTTGGAAAAGAGGCTAAACGGGTATCCTCAGTGGAGACAACAGCCTGGTTCAGCTCCAGCAGGACACCTGCCTTCTGGTCCCTCGCATCCCCCTGGGGAAGAGGAAGCTGCGGGCCCTGCAAGAGAAAGAGAGAGAAAAAAACAACTAAGGGGCGAGCTCGTCCACTGCCGTCAACCGGCTTCAACCCAGGCGTATCCACCGACCAATGTTCTGGCAACTTCATCCCGAAGTTCCGCCTGCCAACATCCACTGGCTTCCACCAGGAATATCCACCCGTTCATCTCTTCCACTCCGCTTCTGAAGCCAGCCTCCGCCAGCTCCCAAATGCTTGGGTCACACTCACGCCCCGACGACATCCCCACGGAACACCAGCCAGCCCATTCACACACACATTCACACACACAAGCACACACCAGCCACCCACCCCCCCGACACACACACACCTTCACTCCACCAGCCGTTCACACACACGCCCGGGCTTCCATCCACCGATATCCACCAAGCTTCCGCCAGCTGGTTTCAGGAAGCTAACGTCCCCCGGCTTCAACCGCCAACCTCCGCCGGCCTCCACCTTGCGGCCTCAGCCAGCTTCCGCAGGGAGATTCCACCAGCTTCTGTCTGCGAACGTCCACCGACTTCTCCCCGGTCCATCGCCAACATCAGCCAGCTTCAAGCCACGGATCTCCACCAGCCTCGAGCTGTTAACTTGCAAGCCCACTTAGCAAGTTCCTCTGCTTTCGCGAGAGAACTTGCCTTGGGCAGAAGGGCTGGGTCCCCCCTGCAGTCGCTGCCGCTCTCTCTGCCAGACTGCCCTCTGGCCACTGGCCTCCCTTCTGGTCTCCTGCCCTGCCCAGCAAGCCCCTTTTATCTGCCAGCAGAGAGGTGGGGCACCCGTGAGGTCACAAAGACCCAGGAGAAAAGGGGTTGGGTTCCCAAGGCAGCAGCAGCCTCGGGATTGGCTGAGTCCTGAAGATGATGTCAACAGTCCCTCTGATCATGTGATTCACCCACAAAACCTTGCATTTTGCATGATTTTTTTTTTGATTTTTTTTAAATTAGTGGCCTATAAATGTATCCCCTGTCACCAATCCCTCTGATTGTTAAATCTCCCCATGTTGGCCTTCTGACAGGATTCTAGGCTGGTGCTCCAAAAAGTTATCTTCCAGCATTTTCACCAAAAGGAACTTTCCTAAGCCCTGAGCTAGGGGGAAAAAAATGAAAGTAATGAATGAATAAGGATGAGCGCAGTCACACAATGCAGCCTTTGACCCTTTTGGGTTGGGGTTCGGGGGTTTTTTTTTGGCCTCTTTTTGGACATTTTTTTCTTGCCCTTGCCATGAAAAAGATATTATAAGGAGCCCGTTAAGAAAAAACCCGAAGTGTTTGAAACACATACGAGTATTTTAACACCATCCCTGCACTATCAAAGATGCAGCTGTGTTTCAAAGACTCTCCCAGCCTTTGGAACTCCCTCCCACTGGAAGGCAGATTTGCCCCATCTTTGCTGTCCTTCCACAAGCCGGCGAAGACGTTCCTCTTCAGGCAAGCTTTCCCTTATGGACTGGCTGCTTGGGTTGGGATCTTGAATGGACTGTTCTGCCTTATTGCTTTGAACGCGTTTTCGGTGTTGCTTTTGTTTACTGTTTTTATTGGGGTATTTGTTCGTGTAAATTCCTTTTTCCTTTTTCCTTTTGAAGTGTGGCTGTCAGGGACTGAACCTGCAACTTCCTGCATGCCAGACTTGCTGCCAGCCTCTGAACTAAGTTGCTCCCGTCACATTCTCCATTGCTGGTGCCATCATCATTAGCCTTAGCTGGCCTTTGGTTATGGATGCCTGGCACCTATTATACGTAGGTGCTTGCATACTGGTGTTTGCATAAGGTTTGAGTAACGTGCCCTGGCTAATTGAAAGGTGCCAAGGAGTGTCTGGGTCACATACCTGGTCATGTGCCTGATTTGTGCAATCAGGATGTACCCCAGCACTTCATCAATCAGCTGCAGGTAGCCATGGCAAGTTACTCATATCTTATGCAAGTGCCAATAGGATTCTATTTTGCAGTAATGTGCTCAATGCTGAAAGGGAGACAGAAAGGAAGCACTTTCTATTTATAGACATTTTAATTGGAATCCTATTGGCACTTGCATAGGGATCTCCTGGTGGCAGCAGTGGAAAGAAAGGAAAGAGTTTAGTTTTGCCCTGGTGTGCTCTGAGGTCTGAGTCTAGGTGGACAGACCAAGGCACGAGTGGGTCCAACGCCCCATAGGTTCCAGAGGTGTGGGATCCAAAAAGGGTCAAATCGCGACATTGGGTAATCAGGATGTACCCCAGCACTTTAAATGTGGTCATGGCTCAGGTTTAGTTAGAGTGAGTCATGCATATTTATGTTGCTGAGAGGCGGAGCCAAGAGGCGGAGAATAAGAGGCAGAGCCTGAGGGGGACAGATCAGATCAGAGTTTTGGAAGGAGTTTGATTAGAGAGTTCAGAGATTTATGTGATTGTAATTAGACTGATGAAAATATAGTAGGAGATCTGAGAAGTGATTGACCAGTGACTGGAAGGGAGAAGGAATAGAACTGAATGTTGAAGTGCTGAAACAAATAAGCAAATAAACTAAAGATCTTTCTATTTCATTAAAGAGTGGACCTGATTCTTTCTAAAGGAGTTATGGGGATCTGGGGATCTCCTGGTGGCAGCAGTGGAAGAAAGGAAAGAGATCAGTTTTGCCCTGGTGTGCTCTGAGGTCTGAGTCTAGGTGGACAGACCAAGGCACGAGTGGGTCCAACGCCACATAGGTTCCAGAGGTGTGGGATCCAAAAAGGGTCAAATCGCGACATTGTACTGGGGTACATCCTGATTGCACAAATCAGGCACATGACCAGGTATGTGACCCAGACACTCCTTGGCACCTTTCAATTAGCCAGGGCACGTTACTCAAACCTTATGCAAACACCAGTATGCAAGCACCTACGTATAATAGGTGCCAGGCATCCATAACCAAAGGCCAGCTAAGGCTAATAATGATGGCACCAGCAATGGAGAATGTGACGGGAGCAACTTAGTTCAGAGGCTGGCAGCAAGTCTGGCATGCAGGAAGTTGCAGGTTCAGTCCCTGACAGCCACACTTCAAAAGGAAAAAGGAAAAAGGAATTTACACGAACAAATACCCCAATAAAAACAGTAAACAAAAGCAACACCAAAAATGCGTTCAAAGCAATAAGGCAGAACAGTCCATTCAAGATCCCAACCCAAGCAGCCAGTCCATAAGGGAAAGCTTGCCTGAAGAGGAACGTCTTCGCCGGCTTGTGGAAGGACAGCAAAGATGGGGCAAATCTGCCTTCCAGTGGGAGGGAGTTCCAAAGGCTGGGAGAGTCTTTGAAACACAGCTGCATCTTTGATAGTGCAGGGATGGTGTTAAAATACTCGTATGTGTTTCAAACACTTCGGGTTTTTTCTTAACGGGCTCCTTATAATATCTTTTTCATGGCAAGGGCAAGAAAAAAATGTCCAAAAAGAGGCCAAAAAAAACACCCCCGAACCCCAACCCAAAAGGGTCAAAGGCTGCATTGTGTGACTGCGCTCATCCTTATTCATTCATTACTTTCATTTTTTTCCCCCAGCTCAGGGCTTAGGAAAGTTCCTTTTGGTGAAAATGCTGGAAGATAACTTTTTGGAGCACCAGCCTAGAATCCTGTCAGAAGGCCAACATGGGGAGATTTAACAATCAGAGGGATTGGTGACAGGGGATACATTTATAGGCCACTAATTTAAAAAAAATCAAAAAAAAAATCATGCAAAATGCAAGGTTTTGTGGGTGAATCACATGATCAGAGGGACTGTTGACATCATCTTCAGGACTCAGCCAATCCCGAGGGTGCTGCTGCTGCTGCCTTGGGAACCCAACCCCTTTTCTCCTGGGTCTTTCTGACCTCACAGGACCCCACCTCTCTGCTGGCAGATAAAAGGGGCTTGCTGGGCAGGGCAGGAGACCAGAAGGGAGGCCAGTGGCCAGAGGGCAGTCTGACAGAGTGAGCGGCAGCGACTGCAGGGGGAACCCAGCCCTTCTGCCCAAGGCAAGTTCTCTCGCGAAAGCAGAGGAACTTGCTAAGTGGGCTTGCAAGTTAACAGCTCGAGGCTGGCGGAGGTCCGTGGCTTGAAGCTGGCTGATGTCGGCGATGGACCGGGGAGAAGTCGGTGGACGTTGGCAGACAGAAGCTGGTGGAATCTCCCTGTGGAAGCTGGCTGAGGCCGCAAGGCAGAGGCCGGCAGAGGTTGGCGGATGAAGCCGGGGGACATTAGCCTCCTGAAACCAGCTGGCGGAAGCTTGGTGGATATCGGTGGATGGAAGCCTGGGCGTGTGTGTGAACGTGTGTGGAGTGAAGGTGTGTGTGTGTCGGGGGGGTGGGTGGCTGGTGTGTGTTTCTGTGTGTGAATGGGCTGGCTGGCGTTCCGTGGGGATGTCGCCGGGGCGTGAGTGTGACCCAAGCATTTGGGAGCTGGCGGAGGCTGGCTTCAGAAGCGGAGTGGAAGAGATGAACGGGTGGATATTCCTGGTGGAAGCCAGTGGATGTTGGCAGGCGGAACTTCGGGATGAAGTTGCCAGAACATTGGTCGGTGGATACGCCTGGGTTGAAGCCGGTTGACGGCAGTGGACGAGCTCGCCCCTTAGTTGTTTTTTTCTCTCTCTTTCTCTTGCAGGGCCCGCAGCTTCCTCTTCCCCAGGGGGATGCGAGGGACCAGAAGGCAGGTGTCCTGCTGGAGCTGAACCAGGCTGTTGTCTCCACTGAGGATACCCGTTTAGCCTCTTTTCCAAAACCAATAAAAGAATTTTTCCGGAATAGTTTTGAAGTGTTGTCTTTTTTGTCAGGGGCTGTCACGGGATTATCTTCCCCATCCCCTCATTATATCTGGGGCCCAATGCCTGGGGTGGGTCTTTGTGAAATCATGGTGTGGGGCCTTGTGATGTCACAGGAATTGGGAACATATTTCTCCATGCATGTGTGAGGGAGTGAGCTAGGCATTGTGGGTTCCCTGTCTGAGCTCCTAAGCAAGTATATTACGTGTCATGTTGGACAGACACAGGAAGCCAGTGAGCCCTGGTGCCATTAGGAGAGGGTTGGAGTTGGGTACCCAAACACTATGGCCACCCTGTAACAATAAACGAGACTCATTCCTTCCCTTCCACCACTGTTCCTCACATTTGTTTGCCTGGCCTGGAGATTCAGGGGAGCCCAGCCATTTCCTGGTACAGCAGCTCATTCTCTGAGACCTGGCAAGCCTCATCTTCATCATCAACACCATGAGCACTCCATGGACAGCTCCTTGCAGAGTACAAGTGGGGAGAAAATATGCCACTTCAAAGAAGCTTCTAGTCCAACCTCTCATGCCAGTGCCACAACCGAGGAAATGGAGATGGGCAATGATTTGGAAATGAGCGTACATTAAAATTCATGTGGATCCATGCCATGGATAGATGACAAAAATACACTGGTACTGCAAAATCTGCTGCTTGAGGGTAGTGGCTGCCTCTGAGCACCTAGTGCAGTGATGGTGAACCTTTTTGAGCCCGAGTGCCCAAACTGAAACACAAAATCAAGTTATTTATTTCAAAGTGCCAATACTGCAATTAAAACCCGAATGCTGAGGTTTTAGTTTAGAAAAAACAACTGCTCCTGCACTGCAAGGGTTAAATGCTTGTTTTTTCCCCCCTATGGGCGGTATTAACAAATAAATACTTACTGGTCCTCCAATCCCCCACTGGACCACTGCACCAGCAGAGGGGAGTGCCGAAGTCCGGGATCGGAGGACGGGTAAGTATTTCTCTATTGCGACTTATGGCTCGTGTGCCCACAGAGAGGGTTCTGTGTTCCACCATTGGCACGCGTGCCATAGGTTCGCCATCTCTGCTATAAAGAATGCTTCCAAGGACATCTCTCTCTCTCTCTCTCTCTCTCTCTCTGTGTATGTGTGTGTTTGGTATGTGGGATGGGTTTGTGTACTTTGAATGTATGCTTCTGGCACAATTCTATACCTAAGCCTTCTTTGGCTTATCTGGAGACTGATTAGAACAGTTGCAGAAGATGGAAAACTGAAGATAATAATTTGGAAATCTACTGAAAGACACTATTCTTCATCTCACTTGAATGTTAAGGAAGTGTACTGCAGTGGCAAATTTCCTGTTGGGATTTCACATGCATGAAGGAGAAATTGTGTATGTTGCTTACACGATCATGAAACCGATAAGTAGCTGGGTGTATGCCAATCCTGTGCCCAGGGACACTCCTGAGCATGCATCTGGCACACAGTTGGCACATACAGGCATCTCCTGAATTAGCTGCAATTAGCCATAGCTACTTGTGTGAGTCCTCTTCTGCTGGTGTAAAATCCCAATATGATTTTGGCTATTGTGATTTAAAGGGAGGAAGGGGAGGGGAAAAAAACTAATTGGACCTGCCGTACTCACAGTTTTGCTTAATTTTTTATGGACACCCTGCCTCAGTAGCACTCCCAATGGGCACTGGCAGCCATTGCTAAGACCACTCTGTAGATAATACTTGATTAGCTTTTGTTCAGTTCTTTCCTAGCACAAAGAGGTAGTAGAAAGGAGGATTGCCCCCATCTTCAGTAGGATCCATTTTTTCTGGATTTCATGGGAAAGCATGATGCAGCCGCTCAGCTCTCCCACAGAGATCAGTGGGATGGGAAAGTGCTGACTTGAGGTGCGCACAGGGAAAACTTGGGGGATACATTTATTTCAGAATGCTTTTCATGTCGTTCAGGCCCTTTTGGGTACCAGACCTTTCTGGAAACCCAAAACAGATTGACTCTCTTGGGTTATTTTGTTTCTGGGTTGCCATTTGAGGACCTAGCACTTAAAAAAAAGCCGTAGGAGGCAAAAAGGGGGAGTGGGAAGACTGGGAGTTGGGGAGCAGTGGCAGCTGGGAGGCAAGGACAGGAGAGGGAGGAGGGATCAGTGCTTGGCGAACAGTGGCAGGGGTGGCGAGGCAATGACAGGAGTACAGGGGGAAGACTGGGGCTTGGGGGATGGCCGTGGTAGCAAGGCAATGATGGAAGTGCAGGGGAGGACCAGGGATGGCAGAATGGTAGCATTGAGAGGAGAATGAGGAGGAGGGTAGACCAGGAATGGCAGGGGTGGGGAAGCAATGACAGCAGGAGGAAAAAGACCCAGGTTTGCAGAATGGCAGCGGTCAGGCAGAAGGAGGAGCGGAAACACTTTTTATATCTGTCAAACAGAGGTAGAGAAAACCCAATAGAACCCCAATATTTTTGGGACCACTCTCTGTTGGGAAGCCAAAATTATTGGGTTTCAAAAGGTGTCGACAGGAAAGCCGAAAAACAATCTATAAACAGAAAACCCACTCTTTCACCATTTTCATTTGTATTTTCTGGATGCATATTCCATTTAGCACAGTGTAATCTTCCCAGTGTAGTGTAGTGCAGTGGCTCTCAAACTGGGGTTCCCAGACGTTCTTGGACTGCAATTCCCAGCAGCCTTCACCACTTGCTGTGCTGGCCAGGATTTCTGGGAATCTAGAGAACAGGGTTCGAATCGCCACTCAGCCATGGAAACTGAATGAGGGCGTGGAACTGGTAAAGCCACTCCTTAAATATCAAACTTACTTGAAAGCTCTATTAAGGTCACTATAAGTCAGTTCCAACTTGACGGCACAGAACACACACACACACACACACACACACTTTTAAAGAAATTTTCAAAAGTAAGAAGTATTGCTTGCATTAACTTATTAAAATATATATAATTCTGGAAGCTAAGTTGTGTTAGTGTTCTGCTTTCTTTAAAAAAATCTTATGAAATTCTTGATAACGCTACCGAGAACCAGCAAACAGATAACTTATCCCATTAGTTCAACTGCTATCAATGGCTGGTATGATTGATATTGTTGTTTAAAACCTTTTGGCCTGCTCCCCATTTTTATATTCAGGCTTCTTTATCAACTTCATATGTTTTATTGTGTACTTTATATTCAAACAACTTTATTGCTGCTGATTAACTTTTATGTTTCACTTAGTGACTAAAAAGATACATCCTATTTTACAGGGAAGGAACTTTGTTGTGCTAAATAAATTATTAAAGCTGTAATATGAAGGGAAGGTGACTTATTTTCAGTGTTATTGACAAGGAAATCAATCACTGTGACATCTTATTTATAACAAAATACTTTAATTTACATTTTATATGCAGTGTGAAATAGAACATTTATTATTGACAACAATAATAATAGCATAAGACTGGTACGGTTTTGTAGATAGGATACTGGATGCCATTTAGTGCTGGTGGAAAATAACCTGATCCCCTCCCTCCAGTGTTCTGGACTACAAATCTCATGTTTATGACCAGTGTCTATTCTGACTGAGATTGATGGGAGCTGTAGTTTAAAATATTTGGAAATCACTGAGTTCCCTACCAATGGTCTAGCATAAGGTTGGGGGCAACCATATGTTTGATTTCTAATTATTGTCCCAGCCCTGTATCATCAGTTATGAACTGGATCAAATGAAGGGCCCGGGCTACTAGACACCATAAAATATGCGAAGTAGGCAACTAATGGAACTGTGATTTGGCTGATGCCAAGTGGTGTAAGTTGTAGACTTGATTCAGCCAAAGTTAGGTATTGTTCAGTGCTCTTGAATGAAACGGAAGATATCTAAGCAAATGATGGATGTTCCCTGTGAAGTGAGTATCTAACTAATATCTTTTAGAAGTGTGTAACATTAGCTGGATCATACCTTGTGTACTCGACAGAACCACTTAGGTATAGGAAAGCAATCTATATGGGAGGCTAACTCACTTGCACTTCCCAAAACATTATGAGCCAAAAACACAGTTATCCTTCAGTATTTGCACTCCTCCAAATCTTGGGAGATTGTTCTTCAGTCCAAAGCATTCCTTACATATCTCACTTACCTTGAAAGCCCTATTAGAGTAGCTATAAGTCCCTTATGACTTGACGGCACATAACAACAAGAAGAGTGAAATGGGAGAGAATGAACTGAGGAGTGAAAAGATGCAAGACTGACAGGCTAGTTGAAATTAGGGGAGTCAAACCTCTGCTAGGCCTAGCACAAACCTCCCAGACAGAATGCTTGGAAGACAGGCATTTAAAAGACAGCAACATGTTTTGCCAGTCAAAGGGCACCTAGAAATCCATAATGGGAAACATAAAGCAAAATGCTGCAAATCAGAAAAAAAAGGGGGCTTTGAAGAATTTCCTTGTGTAGCAAGGGGAAGGAGATTCACAACAAGATCCCCAGGGCTGGTCTTGGATCTTTTCAGGGTTTAGGCTGAATAGTTCTATACACACAAAATTGTGCTGTGAAAATGAGACTTACGTCTGAGTAGGGATGGGGAAGAATTCTATCTGGTCCGCATTTTTAAGCCAAAGAGCTTAATTGGCACTTCCTAGACCTAGACCAATATGCAGCTAAGTGTATGGCAGTCCAATTATTCGTCGCATTGTGCATTTCTTTGAATATGATGTTGGCACTGTTAACTCAAAAAAAATCCATAAAAATGCACACGTCGTAGAAAACTACAGACAAAAATACAGTAAATATTTTCAGATTTTCTGGATGCTGCTGCAAGTGGATAGAATATGATCAAAACTGACACATGCAAAACTGATATGACCCAAAATGGTGCGTTCATTCCTTCTCTTGAGTAGACACCCATATCATTGTGCAGTAAAACTTTGCATCTCAGAGAAAAGTGATTTTTGCTGAAGTTGCCTGAGTTCTAGAGGCTCATAGCACAAATCATTCTATATAGCATAATTCTGCACACTCCAAAATATGGCTGTGGTTATTGCTCAATCCCTCATAATAATTGTGACAATGTAGTCAGAATAGTAATATTCTTTTGATCAGCTAAGACATCCTCTTTTGGAACTCAAAGTTATCAGAGGGAGCCACAGTTATGTATGCATGTATTTATTTTGTAATTGCATTGCATGCTTTAATTACAGCTGTGCAGAAAGGATTTCAATAGAGAATCGCTATTATAAAGTGACTTATTTTCCTTCTGTTAGGAGGATCGTTGGACTGGTTAGAGGGAAATCTACCTGGCCTTGGTGGCCTTACACTCCCCCAGAACCATCTGCAGCCTGGGGTCCTTCTGGACTTGGCACTCTCTATGGAGGCTCAAATATCTACTGTCGCCACTTGCACCTCCACGTGGATAAGAAATGCCTAGCAACAGTGGTTCACATATTGGTAATCACAAAAATAGACTACTGTAATGCTCTCTTTGTAGGACTGCCCTTGAATAAAGTAAGGGAACTTCAGCAGTACCAAAATGCAGTGGCCAGACTGATTCCAAGGATTAGTAAATCTGATCATATGTCCCTAGTCTTGGCTTGCATAGCATTGGCTCTCTGTCAGTTTCTGTGCTCAATTCAAGGTGCTATTTATATCCTATCAAGCCCTTAATGGTTTAGGACCTCAACATGTGTCAGAACATCTCTTTCAGAAAACAGCTACCCATTTCACCCGCTCCTCTCAGTCCAGGTTGCTCAAAGTGGCTCTACCAAAGGAGGCCAAAACAGTGAAAACAAGGAATTGGGCCTTCTTGGTGGTGGCCCCTAGTCTGTGGAATATGTTCCCAATTGAGGTATGCCAGGCTCCTTCCCTCATGACATTCAGGACATTAGTGAAGACAGAACTATACAAAGCTACCTTCAGTAACTTAGCCCCAGAAGCTGTCAATATTAATTTTTCATTTTTTTTAAAAAAAAATCTTTTGCTTTATTTTTTGTTTTAATTTTAGACCATTGAGCTGCCATATTGATCATATTGTTATGTAGGGTCATGAGAGGTTTTAAGTTTTTAATTTGTTAACAGCCCAGAGTAGTATATCCACGAGAGGGGCAGAATATAAATCACATTAATTAATTAATTTGTGTGACTACAGCACACTTCCCCCCCCCCCCCACACACACATATAAAAAGGATTATTGTTTCCCGCACTGCTCTTGGAAATGGCAACAACTGTATTAGCAGCCTGGCTGATATGCTGTTTCCTCCACAGGATCTTCCGCCTAGTATCATTGTAGAGAAAAGTGGTGATGATGATGGCAGAGAGGCAAGTGCTGCCACCCTAGAGAAACTTTGGAAATCATTCAACTGCATGATCTTTTTCTTCTAGAGGAAGAAGAAAAAGAAAAACCTTGGGGGGGGGGGGAAGCATCTTGAGAAATGTTGGCTTAAAACGTCTTGTCACACTTTCCTGGGTATGGTTCAGTGCCTTCCCAGGCTTTTCAAATGTTACATTTGGGGGGGGGGGGGTCCTTGTGAATAATTTAATCTTCGCTCCAGAGGCTTATAATGCAGCTCCTTCCCGGTAAGTCTTGTATGAAATATGAAAGGTAGCAGTATTTTGTTCAGCTACTGTACAGGAGAAAGAGGAAGATAATACTGTTGCCCTCTAATTTCCAAGAGCTTTTATTTCTTTCTGAAATAAGGTTCCCTGCTCACTCACCCCTATTCTCATAATTGCCTCATAGGTGGATCTGACACAAGATGTAGCTTCATCCACCTCTTGGAGATTCTATCCTTAGGGATGGTCCAGGATCCCTGATTGGTCCCTAGCCATGATGCCCAGGACGGCAAAGGGCATAGCGCTCTGGATCCTGCCAGCTATGCTACAGATAAGAACTGAGGCATTCTTGCACTCTTCTGCACACAACCACAAATAGGGTACCTGTTGTGCCACCACCATGCATTTCACAAATATTTGATATTTATTTATTTATTTATTTATTTATTTATTTATTAGACTTTTTATCCCGCCCCCCTAGACACAGTCTACTCGGGGCGGGTTCCATAAAATTAAATACAAATCATTTAAACAATTAAAAATAAGACAATTCAAAATAATAATATTAATATTAGTAGTACTCAAGATGGATAGAAAAAACTTATAGTAAAATAAAATCAAATATTGACAGGAGGGAAGGCTTGTCTGAAGAGCCACGTTTTTAATTGGCTCTTAAAAACACCCAGCGAGGGAGCCAGGCGGATCTCTGATGGAAGATTATTCCAAAGCCGAGGGGCCACTGCCGAGAAGGCCCGGTTTCTTGTTCTTTCTTTCCGGGCCTCTCTCGGCGTTAGGCCCCTCAGCTGTCCCTCCTGGCTATGACGAGTGATTCGGGTAGATCTTGGTGGAAGAAGGCGATCTGCCAGGTATCGAGGTCCTAAACCGTTTAGGGCTTTATACGTCATCATCAACACTTTGAAATCAATGCGGAAGCGGATGGGCAGCCAATGCAAGGCAGCCAGAGTGGGAGAGATATGTTGGTATTTTCTCACCCCACTAAGGAGTCTGGCCGCCGCATTCTGCACCATTTGAAGCTTCCGCAACAATCTCAAAGGTAGCCCCACGTAGAGAGCATTACAGTGATCTAATCTTGAGATTACAAGCGCATGGACAAGAGTGGTGAGGGCCTCACCATCGAGATAGGGTCGCAGCTGGGCAATCCGCCACAGGTGGAAATAGGCGGAGCGGGCCACCTGGGTTTCCATGGTAAGCGCCGGGTCCAGATGTATCCCCAAGCTGCGCACCTCACTCTTTGCGGTGAGAGTCACCCCCCCAAAAGAGAGGGAGTTTCCCAAACCGCCAACGGAGGGGCCGCCCACCCTTAAGACCTCCGTCTTGTCCGGGTTCAACCTCAACCCATTCAGCTGCATCCATTGCAGCACGGCCTCCAGACAGCGTTCAAGGGACGAAATGGCATCCACTAAGGTAGATGAAAAGGAGATGTAGAGCTGGGTGTCATCAGCATACTGATGGCATGAAGCCCCACACCCCCTGATGACCCCTCCTAGCGGCCTCATATAGATGTTAAACAGCATTGGGGATAGGATCGACCCCTGCGGAACCCCACAATCGAGACTCCACGGGGCCGAAACACTCTCCCCAAGCTGTACTCTCTGGGGACGGTCCCCCAAGAAGGATCGGAGCCAGGCGAGCGCCAGGCCCCCGATTCCTAACTTGGAGAGCCTCCCCAGGAGGATACCGTGGTTGACGGTATCAAAGGCGGCTGAGATATCGAGGAGGACCAACAAGGACATTTTGCCCTGGTCAGCCTCCCTCAACAGGTCATCCAACAGTGCGACCAGTGCCGTTTCTGTGCCGTTTATATGTCCTTCTTATTGATTATATTGATCAGTATCCAACTGAACAACATTTCCAGTGTAAATCCATCAGTGTAAGAAGTAGGTGTCTGCATTTGTTGTCATGTGCCAAGTCATGCGGCTGATATGTGACACCAAATGCAGATACTGACTTCTTAACAGCAGCAATTCACCACTGATATTCATACCAACAAACCTACGCCAGTGGACATAAATGAAGGGAGTCTGATCATTGCATAATTTTAGAGCAGTGCTGCATGCTGCTCTGAATGTAATAATCATCTAAGAACTGCAGAGCTGGAAGGGATGTTATAGATAATCAAGTCCAGCTCCTTCAAGTAGCACAGTGGGAAATTGAACTCCTAAGCTCTGGCTCCATAAAGCAAAAAAGCAAAGCAGAATGTGTAGCTTATATACCACCTCATAGTACTTAAAGCTCTCTGGGCACTATACAATTTTAATTTTACAAGCTACACATTGCCCTCCCTCCCACACACACAAGCTGAGTATTCAACCTCAGAAGGATGGAAGTTTGAGTAAACCTTGAGCCACCTACTTGCGCCCATCAGAATCAAACTCAAGTTGTGAACAGTCTTCACTACAGTACTGCAGTTTACCCAGTGTGCCATGAGGCTCTGCAGCCAGATACCTAAACTACTGAGTTGTCCAAGATATCAATGGGAATAGCCATAACTATAACAATAATAGTAGTAGCACTGCACAATTTATGGACAGAAAAAATAGGAGGATATGTTCACTTAATATTTTTAAGGGGAGTAGAAAATGGCCAATAGCTTCCAGTATGTAGTGCTCACCAGTAGAACAGTCAGTAGCCAGACTTCTTTCTTTATTATTCTGGTTGGTACTGCTGCTGTTACTATTAGTATTAGTATTTTGCCTCCACTGCAAAGGGCAGCAGAGCAACTGTACTGGTTGGCCGTTTTGGCTATCATTCTGCAACATCCACAATATCAAGGACCTAGCAATTTTTCAGAATATTGTGGGACAAAAATGTCAGTTGCTACTTTTAAAATGTAGGAAATTTTCCTAGAAAATTCTGCAAAGTTCCCTTCCTTTTCTTGGGGCTGAGAAAAGAAGAATCGGACAGATCTTAGCTACAAATGGAATGGTAGGAAGATGGCTCAGCCCTTACCTTTTAGTCCTGCCTCACGTGATCGAATGCTGCTTTGGTCCAAAGGAGAGGGAATCATTGTCAGGAAAATATAAAATAGTCAAAGTGATTGTGGGAAAGTGTCAGAAAATTAGCACACTTTCCTCATTGTTTATTGTTTTTTGAAGTTGGAAGAAAAATGACAAGATAATCTCTACTCGGCTATTTTTAAGGTAAACAGCAGTTTTACATTTAAGGCTGCTTACTGGCCTTTCAGGATGCTTATTCCGGCACAAATCACAGCTCTTAATCTGTTTTGTTTTGATTTACTGTTTCTAAAAGGCTGCAAAAAAGAAAGAAAGAAAAGAAAAGAAAGAAAGAAAGAAAACTTCCATATCTCCTGGAAATCTTCTGAGCATGGATTTGTGTGAAACATGAACCATATCAAATATAGTTCTCTAGAAACACTCCAGAGATAGCCCTCTGGAAGTTGATAAGGTACGTGTACCCCAAGGGGGGGGGAAATTACATTCATAACATAAGTTATGCATTCAAATATTTAAAGTTACAGGAAACTTTATAGTAAAGATTAATGAAATAAATATGGAAACAGTAGTGACTTTGTTTTTACTGGCTTGCTTCACATGCTTCTGTTGAAAAAAAGGTTATGAATGTATGCCTTTAATGTTGACTCCAACTGAAAATGTAGTTTTAATATGTGATTAGCCAAAGTTCTCGCTGTGCCAGGGGCTCCATGGCTGCATTCTCAGGGGAATCAAACAATAATGCTAGATTTATGTGAACTAACAAGGGCCCTACCTACAAGGCTTTCTTTTTTAAAAAATGAAAGAACAACAGAATTGCTGGGAATACATTAATGAAGCTGTTTTGCAATCTGCCCATGAACCTTCCATGAAGAGAAAAAAGAGGAAACTTTCCTTGAATAAGTTATTTGTTCTATATTATTTATTCACTTAAAGGTCGGTTCTTTTATAGGCCAGAAGGCTTGTTTTACAGTTATTACTTTGTTGAAGAGAGAAGCATATGGAGTGAATAATTTTAATGGTGGCTGCTGCCTCACTCACTGCCTATATAAAAGCTTCCAAACACTACACCATGTAAGCACCACACATATAATGGCTGAGGTGTTAATTAGCTTGGGTGGTAAGCACGCTGTTATCAGAACCTCAGACCCCTGCCTGGAGCCCGCCAGAAATTCTTGAGTAGATCCTGCCTAGTACAGGAATTAGGGATGTACAGATCTAAGAAAACCTACAAGAAATCACCTCAGAGGATTTCTTCTCTTGTCATAGTCAGAAGAAGATTCTACTCTCCCACTTTGCTCATCTCATTTTATTTATTTATTTATTTATTTATTTATGTTTTTAATTTTTTTACTTATTGATTTCTGTACTGCCCATCTGGCTACAAGGCCACTCCAGGCAGTTTAGAAGACAATAAAACAATGACACTTAAAAAAAATATAGAGCATAGCATTTAAACTATCTTTCCTACCATTTCTCTATGACTGTCCAGTAATGAAACTAGAGGACACTAGATGGCACTAATTTTGCATCAATCTTTAAAGCTAAAGCATTGATATCATCTTGAAGTCTTAAAATTACTGTCCTAAGTAAATATACTTATCAATTACTGAAACAGTCTCATTTGCTCGGTGTACAATAGTATCACACACAACAACACTGTCATGCACTATTTGAATTCTTTGCGTCCATGTTCACCAAACATCACGGACCTCTCACAACTGAAGGTAAGAGGTAGTCGTTCTGATCAGTAAGTGAATTTCAGCTGAAAACCAACATCACATAATTATGTGCTTTAAAGCAGGAATCAAATATAATGAATGCAGATGAAATGAAAACATCAACTGTTCAGTATTGTGAAATTGAGAGTAGTCGTATGACTGTATCTGCACAGACAGAAGCTGCATACTTGATTAAATATAGCGTTGAAACCATTTCAACAGAACAAAATATTAAAGAGGATAACAGCCAGCTACTACAGCTTAAATTATTTGCTAACTGTTGTTGAAGAATCAGTGGCTGACCGTGTTTTTAAACAATTTTGTTGCCATAAATCGTGAAGGGTTTATTTTTATCAGTTTAAGAACCGTTGAACACATCACCAGTCCCATCCCCTTGTTCAGTCAGGGATATGTGAGAAATTTTTGGAACCCCCCTCCTCCAGTTATCCCCAAACCCATCTATTTTGATACATGTATTTTTGTCTGACTGAGGACCATCTGTTGCCCTCCAGATGGTGATGAACTCAAGTTTTCAGCAGCCCTTGCCAGTCTGGCCAACAGTGAGGTACAAGAGTAGTAGTAGTTCATAAACACCTAGAGAGCAGAACATTCCTCATCTTAGTATAGATAGTGCTTTAGAACGTTATTTGTCCATTAATGCATGACATGAATAATTCTTTGAAACCAGTGGTAATTCCTATAGACATCTAAGCACAACTGAAACCACAGTGTTCAGATCCTGAAGTCCTCACTGTAGTCACTGAAAACACTGTATGTGTAACATGCTGGATAGCTCAGTGGTTTAGGCATCTAGCTGCAGAGCCAGAGACTGGGAGTTCGGTTCCCCCACTGGGCCTCCTTGACGGGGCTGGACTCCATGATCTGTTGGGTCCCTTCCAACTCTGCAGGTCTAAGAGGATAATGATCCAAGAGCCACTTAAGAACCAAGTGAACTGCAGGAAGATCAGCATGTACACAGATCTCCACAAGAGCTGCCTGATTCACTCCAGAGCATGCACACGATTTTCCGTTGTTTCTGAAACACCATCTCAGTGTTTCCTTATGTACTATGCTTTATAGCATATATTGATAGTATGAGTCAATTATCACAGTGCAAAACTACTTTATATGCCATTTAAAAACTCTCCTACTATGCTATGCATTTACAGAGGATGTAGTCCATTATTCTACCCATATATGCAGCTGTTTGCAATGGGGGAAACCTCATTTTAATTCCTTTCATACCCTAGCTAAGGATGTGCACATCTACGGACTTGCTCCTTTCACCACCTTTACAAGGCCAATTCTGTCATATATATATATTTTAACTGGATGAAATCAGTCCTTTTTTCCTGCATTTTTTTTAAATATGTGCATTTTTTTAAAAAAAAAGTCTGTTTCTTGTATGCACTCTTCTCAATTTCGCCGTGCACAATTTTCTGTGCACTTTTCAAGAGTGTGTATTTCCCCACACACACACACACACACACTAAAACACCCCACACTACAGTGATTTTTAGTGGTTAGTATTGTACTTGGACTTTAAAGCCCTGGTTCGAAGCCCTGCTTGATGATGAATCTCACAAGGTAACCTTGGGCCTGTCCCATTCTCTCAGTCTAACCTAGCCCATAGGACTTATGAGAATAACGTTGGGAGGATGAGAGCCACTCTTGCTGCCTTGAGCTCATTTGGAAGGATAGAAACTTAACAGTTTCAAACTTTATAGCTGCTTCCATAAATGTGTGGGTTCTGGCACTCCAATTGCTTACATGAAAGTGAGGACCACGCAAGTCCATGCCAAATGTCCACAAGACTCAATTTCTCACACATCCCTACCCTTAGGCAGATGCTGAAAGTCAGCATTTGGATGTATCCAGCCACTCCCGAATGAAGTCTTCCATTTTAATATGAGCATCCCACTTCCCCGCAGGACTATGAATGTGCAAAATAATGCATTGTGCTCATCAATAGCAGACCCGTCAGTTCTGAATGAAGTAAGTATATGAGGATATTTACTATAATAAAGAGGGCAAACTCAGAGGCAAATGTGCATTCATTGATGAAAGACCAGCTATTCTGACTGCTTCCTCACCACAGTGAAATAAAATTCCAGTAATTCATCTGCACAGTGGCAGTGAAGAATATCGAATTCGACAGGTGTGTTGAATACATGTACACAGTAACAGGGAGAGGGATTCAATTTTGCCACAAAACTGCAAGGGGTCTCTCACCACTTAAGTTACAAAGAAGAAGGTACCATGGGTGTACCTAACAAATAAACAGCCATTACGGCACACATTTCTATAATCTTCAAAGGGATGTAAATCTTAAAGAAGTGAATGCCATCAGATACCTTGCTGTTAACACCTATTTTATCCCTTCCCACTGCTAGACCTGCAGCTTTTGCTCTTTGAGCACAAACCAAGAGTCTGCCTGTCATTGTTGCACAATCAATATTATAGCAGGCTGCATTATCAAAGGCATGAGCAATGATACAGGGAAGCAAAACAAAGCTGTATTCAGAAAAGTGAAGGGAGGGGGAAAAAGAGAGCAAGAGAAAAGGAGGGAGGGCAGCCTAACCACAGAGAATGCCTGTGATGTTGGTCAAAGAAAATAAGGCACCTGGTAAGGTGATGCTTTGCTACAGCAGTCCAACATTTGACATGTCCATCCGGCCATAGACAGTTATCATACTGAAAAAAATGTGCAGTGAAAACTTCAATTAGAATTGCTACTGGATATTGCCTTAAGTAAATTCTCACTGCAAGTCTGGAGGTTTCTGCTTGGATCAAACATCTTTGGAATTTTCAAGGATAGAAGGAATCAAATTGGCAAATGACACAAATTTGGGTGGAATAGCTAATACCCTGGAAGCCAGAAACAAATTTCAAAATGATCTGGATAGGCTTGAGCACTAGGGTGAAAGCAACAGAATGAAATTCAACAGGGATAAGTGCAAAGTACTGCACCTAGGAAAAAGAAACCAAACAAACAGTTACAAGATGGAGGATACCTGGCTCAGCAATACTACGAGTGAGAAGGATCTTGGAATCGTTGTAGATAAGAAGCTGAATATGAGCCAACATTGTGATGTAGCTACAAAAAAGGCAAACTATTTTAGACTGCATTAACAGAAGTATAGTCTCCAAATCCCATGGGGTATTAGGTCCCTTCTATCTGGCACTTGTGAGGCCTTCTCTTGAGTATTGTTTCCAGTTCTGGACACCACACTTCAAGAAGGATGCTGACAAACTGGAACAAGTTCAGAGGAGGGCAACAAGGATGACCAAGGGGCTGGAAACCAAGTCCTGTGAGGAAAGACTGAAAGAACTGGGCATATCTAGCTTTGAGAAAAGAAGACTGAGAGCACTTTTCACATACTTGAAAGGCCATAATTCAGAGAAGGGTCAAGCTCTGTTCTCGATCATCCCAGAGTGCAAGACATGTAACAATAGGCTGAAGTTATAGGAAGCTAGATTTCGGCTGAATATCAGGAAAAACTTCCTAACTGATAGAGCAGTATGGCAATGGAACCAATTACCTTGAGAGGTGGTGAGTACTCCAACACTGGAAGCATTCAAGAGAAATTTAGACATCCACCTGTCAGATATCCTTTGATTACAGTATTGAGCAGGGGGCTGGACTTGACGGCCTTATAGGCCCCTTCCAAGTTCATTATTCTATGATTCTAAAGAAAAAATAATCTAAAAACTCTAGACAGATTTCTTGAAGGACTTCTGGATATTCCTAACTGGGGTCCACTAAGCAGCAAGAATTTTTACATAGGACAGAAGATCACCCTGTTTCAGTGTAGCCAAAATGGTAACCAAGCACAAGGAAACAGTCAACTGCTGGATGTGTCAGGCATCAACAGTGTGTATGCTTTCATGGGAATAAATCAGTGGGACTTCTTTCTAAATAAACCTGTATAGAACTATCCGGAGAAACGCCTACCAGAAAATTACTATGCAGCGTCCCTGATCATTATATCCCATGATTTTATGACTTGAACAAAATATATATATATAAATATTCTGATTCTCATAGAATAATTGAGTTGGAATTATTTTTTAAGAAGCTGAACAACATTAAAGCACACAAACAGCCCTCCATCCATTAAAGAGGAACAGGTAGACAGAAAACATGCAAGCACTAGCCAAGATGTCCCCTATCCAGATGCAACATCTGTAACATTTGGGGGATTTTTCTTTGAACGTTGTTGTTTTATTGATGCCTCAATCTAATGGCAAGGCTTTTGGATAAAAGATATAAAAGTCCACCTCTTGCTGCTCAGTAAAGCTACACCACCAGAGCAAAGCTCTCCTGCAAGCAAGCTGTGGCCAAGGCAGTTTTCGACCAATTATTTATATGCATCCTTGAAAAGATTTGCATGAGCAGAAACAAAGTCAAAACCATGATGTCAAGGGCTGCCTGCAAACCAGAACTGGGTTTTCTCACTCTGGGCTTTTCAGATGCCCTAAAAACCTCCACATGGAGAATTTTGGTAGGTGCAACCATTTACAGAAGGAATGTGTGACCTGAGGGAGATTGTATAAATGTGGTGAGTGAATGTTAGTGGCACCTGTCAGCAGTGTTTAACGAGCTCATTTTTTCCCCACATGGCCATGAGATGCTGAATGCAAAGGGATTCTGTATGTCTGAACTGGGAGTTAAGTTTGATATTGACAGAAATCAAGATAAAGACTTGAGAATATTTCTTTCCTCTTTATCATGCAATGTGTGTAATACAGGGAATATTTGCAATTAGCTTATGCACAAAATCAGTTGCAACAAAACAAAATATTGAAATTCATCTGAATGCATCCTCTTTAGCAATTACAGTTTGATTAAATGTGGCTCCTTATTGATCTTATCTCAAGAGGTCATGAGAGACTTCCAGACATGGACTTTTTGATCATTCCATATCATCTTGTTATTCTTCCCTATCTCACCTTGTGAGACACCCATCTTATTAATGCATGCCTAACTGTCTAAGTTGTGGTGGCACTACACTTCTGTTTCACATCTTTGATTACTTGACACTGATGATCAGGGAAAGACGAAAAGAAAATCAAGAACAGGAGGATGGATAGAAATACGCTGCAAGATGCAAGCGGAATTATTTTGATTGTTGAATATGTGTTTTGTACTAAATACATAAAGTTTTCTCTCTAAAGCTGCAAAGGAGAGCATTTTTGCTATCTATTGATGCAGACAGACAGATAGATAGAGATAGAGATAGAATCGCAAAATTAGGGATTTGATCTGATCTGTGCCTGAATAAGGGCACAACCTCCCCTGTACACATCCAGTGGCACCCTGACAGCAATCCTTGACCAGGTTCCTGATGTATTTTATCTGTTTATAGAGAGTGCTATATGGGATCATTCATTTCAGTGATGCTGTAGAGAGGGTTTTTTTCTTCTGCCCACCAGTATCTTTCTGGCAACTGCTCAAAGGTCAGCAAGCAGTGGGATTTGCACCACCCCAAAAAAGAATAAAAGGGGAGGAAGGAAAGTCTCTGGTGTACTAATTTTGACCTAGCAACTCAAAGCACATTCAAGAGGAAACCAAACATTCCTCCCCTGTTGTTGTTGTTTAGTTGTTCAGTCATGTCCGACTCTTTGTGACCCCATGGACCAAAGCACGCCAGGCCCTCCTGTCTTCCACTGCTTCCCGGAGTTGGGTCAAATTCATGTTGGTAGCTTTGATGACACTGTCCATCCATCTCGTCCTCTGTCGTCCCCTTCTTCTCTTGCCTTCACACTTTCCCAACATCAGGGTCTTTTCCAGGGAGTCTTCTCTTCTCATGAGATGGCCAAAGTATTGGAGCCTCAGCTTCAGGATCTATCCTTCCAGTGAGCACTCAAGGTTGATTTCCTTCAAAATGGATAGGTTTGTTCTCTTTGCAGTCCAGGGGACTCTCAAGAGTCACCTCCATCACCACAATTCAAAAGCATCAATTCTTCGGCGGTCAGCCTTCTTTATGGTCCAGCTCTCACTTCCATACATCGCTACTGGAAAAACCATAACTTTGACTATGCGGACCTTTGTTGGCAAGGTGATGTCTCTGCTTTTTAAGATGCTGTCTAGGTTTGTCATCGCTTTCCTCCCCTGTTACATGCACTCAATTCTGTTTAGTAAACTGAGCTAGGTAAATAAGAAAAAAAGGAAATTCTACAGCATGAATCATAACTAGCAATGACAATGTAAATCCTTCACTTCACCCTACAAATGCCTGGCAGAACGGCCCGCTACAGACGCCTCAGTCTCCAGGGCAGATCATGGGATTTATTAGGGAGTTCAGCTGTCACTCTTTCTGTTTTTGTGCAAACACCTCATACTTTTGGTTTCCTGTGTTCAAATTGTTGGGTGTTTTTGGTTAAAAACATGAATGCTAGATGGTACACAAAGGATCTGTGAAAACATTGCACCATGACACTGGCCACTAGTAGCTCTTGGTGCCCCGTATTTGCCCTGGGATCACACCGATTCAATCTGTTTTAGCACATTTGCCTGAAGCCAGTGCCCACTGCTACTCTAAATCAATCGCCAAAGACATTCAGAACAAAAGCGAGAAAACCTCACTCTGGCTCTTATTTCCAGTAGTGGGAAGCCAAATACCTCTAGGAAAAGCACAAACAAAATGCAATGGCAGCAGCCATACCTATTGCTGTTTCTCCAAACCACCGACATGTTTTATTCAGAGTATATTGCTTCTGAACAATACATGGAGGTTTTGTTAGCTGTCACGGCCCTTAGCCATGGATGTGTCTTTTTCTTTTGGATGTATTCTGTTCTCTGAAAGGATCATCACAGTGAATGTCTTTTACTACCTTGCGATAACTCGGGGGCGGGGGATAACTTTCTGCATTGCTAGAAGAAAATTTTGCATTAGCTAGCAAGAATCATTTCTTGGTTTACACCATCATCACGTTTGCCACTGTCTTGGCTACAGTGGTGTTACACTGCCAAGAGGGAGCCTGTTCACTATGGGGCAGTAAAATAATAATAATAAAGTAAAATGAAATAAAATAAAATAATAAACACACACACACACAAATTAATTTTAGCCACAGGAACACACAGAAACTGTGTCACAGCCAGTTACAGCTCTAGTGTATGAATCTGTGTTGTTAGATTGCATGTTTGTGTACATACTGTTTGTGTTGTAATGTTGGAACCGTGAAGTGGCCTTTACTTGTTCATATACAGACATACTTACTTGGGCTTTTGTTGTTCCACAGAGGACCAATGTCTGTAGAACATTTCTCATTAGCATAAAACAATTAATTCAGCACATTTGGAAATCAAAGTTGCTGGCAAACATGCAGACATGTCTCAAACAATTAGTAGATTCATCTCTAGAAGAATGTACAGTTTACAATAGGAAAAGCCATGTTTTCCTTCAAGTTGCCTTTTGATTGCTTTGCTATTTTTCCTTGCACAATTCCTTTGACCTTGTAATTTTAGCATTAAATAAATCATGGAATGTTTTTAAGATATTCTTTGTATATATATATCATTCCTAATTTTGCTTCTGTTCTCTTCTCAAGTGGGACAGAGTGGGCTATAGGACAGTAGAAAGCAGTGTGTGCAGCGGGAGGCTAACTCAGGCCGTGGTCACACCAGCAAAATGTACCCCTATTTTCTCATGTCTTTTACTCCCTGAACAGTTGTACATTGCGGTCACGTAACACATATTCTGGGGTGTGCATTCTGACATTTCCCTAAATTTGATGTGATATGACCGGCTACACTTCAGTATTGGAATATTTCCCTATGGGTTGTTTATGTTTCTGAAACCCCCTTTTTTCCTTTAAAAAAACCCCCACCTAATTTCGTTATATTGATGTTTTGGCAACATTTCCTTGATGGGCACAATTTTCTCTGCTGTGCTTCTGCCTCTTGCAGCAAAGAAACTTGTAGTCAGGCTTTGTTTTCATTGCAGCTTTACCATGAGGTCCCCAAGAGGAAAACATGAAAGGACTCAGGAGAAGGAGCACCCCCTAGTGGAAGGATCGGCAAATAAGCGAGAAGTGCAGAGGCTGATGTCGCAAGTTTTCCAACACACCGACACTCCACTTGCTAATTTATTTATTTTTAAATAAAGGGACATGCAGACAGACAACATCACTGGTGGAAGCAACACAAGGCGGCTTGCCAGAAAAAAGTATTGGTACAGCCGTGCACACAGGATGCCACTGTAAAACTTGCACAATGAATTCCGCAATAAAAAAAGTAGAAGCCTCCTGGTGGGTGGGAATTGTTGCGGAGATAGCATGGAGGGAGAACAAAATAATTAATAAAGGCTGTACATTGTCTGAACACCCCAAAAAAGCTCAAAATTCATGAGGAGTAGCTCAGAGACATTTTGCTGGTGTCACTGCAGCCTCTGTTTAGAGGCAAGTTTGCTGAAAATGAGCTTTTGGTGGCTTCAGTCATGCTCATCACAAGAGAGAGCTTTAGAAGTCCCTGAATTCTTTTCTATCTCTAATTAAAATTGGAGCTGAATATTTCTGTCCTACCTCTGAATTTGAAGAGCTGACAGTGTGGAGAGGAAAGTGGTATGGGCACCCTTGTTAGTGGGCTGTTGCCCTCCCACTCAGAGCCCGAGGAGAGACTATTGCAACCCTGGAGACA
The DNA here is from genome assembly GCA_037013535.1 of Intellagama lesueurii. Classification (NCBI taxonomy): domain Eukaryota; kingdom Metazoa; phylum Chordata; class Lepidosauria; order Squamata; family Agamidae; genus Intellagama; species Intellagama lesueurii. Next base: position 227,542,469 of record JBAJHW010000001.1, read on the forward strand.
ATCAGAGGCTTAGAGATGAAGGAACCTGAACTGTTGGTGGGGGCCGGGGACATGGAGTCCCCAATGGAGGATGCTGGGGGACAGGAGTTACTGCCCCTGTTTGTGATTCTGCAAATCCTGCGGGGCAGGTGGGCAATTGCTGGGCACGAAATCCTGGGTATATCCCAGGAAAAACAAAACAAAAATAAAGAAGACAAAAACATTGTGGCACCTTAAAGACTAACTGCTATATTTTAATGTGAACTTTCATGGACAAGTCCATGAATACTGTGTTATATCTGCTGAAATTCCCAGTTATATATCCCCAGCTGACTAGGACAGAGGCTGTCTGGGGCCTACTTCCTGCCCCAGTGCTTCCTGGGAGACTTAGGATATTGTGGGAAATGTAGTTCACTTTTCAGTTCTTTGAGGGTTCTCCATATATATATAGTTGGTGGGTAACATATATATCCCAGTGGGCAGGAAAACTACACTTCCCACAATACTCTAAGCCTCCCAGGAAGCACTGGAGCAGGAAGTAGGCCCTAAATGGCCTCTGTCCTACTAAGCTGGGCAGTGGCAGCCAGGAGGAGGCCTGGAGTGAGTAAGGTAGGTGCTGGGGCCCATAAGGGGGGGGGGGGGTCTGGGGGGGAGGAAGGAAGTGAAACATCAGTGATGACAAAGTTCAGGATTTCGTGTTGTGAAAGAGCAGTTCTCTGAACCACCCACAAAACAAACCACGAACCGGCCCTGCTTGTGGGTTTTTTTTTGTTTTGTTTATGGTTTGTTTCATGCCCATCTCTACCATCTACCAGTGCCACCTCACAAGCCCTGTTGGTGATTAGTGATACTCATTACCATATTGATCCTGCTTGATATCTATAGCCTGGGATAAATTTAGTCACTGATCATTGTCATTGTTTATAGAACAATACTTTTTGGGAGGAGAACTGAATATCAAAATCGATTTAAAGGTCATTGCTAGGTCAACAACTTATGCCCAAATATAGTCTCTGGTTTGGGGCTCTGACAGTTGTTGTACTTATCGCTGCCTTAGTGGCAAGGGAAGAATGACTTCTCTTTAAAACAAGACACACAGGGAAGGGAGCACACATTTGCCCTGTAGTCCCACTCTGAAGGCTGAGGAAGAGGACTTGTCCACAAAAGCTCACCTCAAAATATAGCTGTTAGTCTTTAAGGTGCCACAATGTTTTTGTCTTGCTTACTTGCTTACTTATTTATCGTGATATGCTAGCACAGACTAACACAGCTACCTCTTCTAACATGACTATTCAGATCATTATTATGTAAAGCAACCAGAATGGTATATTTAAGGCCAAGATTTCTGTGCTTGCCTGCCAACATATCTCATAAGCCTTCATAACCTTTGACCTGATGATCATGAGAATGTTTTGTTGTAACAGCTAAAAGCATTCTTTATAATCAGGCATTCACTTCATTGTCTAGCAACTTCTGAAAGAACTGAAATTCTACAGTACCTTCCCGTAAACCAGCCTTCAAACACTGATCAAAATGGCAAGGTCCAAGTGTTTGGGGATTCCTCTCTTAACACAGGCTACAGTGAACAGACACCGTTCTACAGATGGTTTTCCATTCTGAATCATAGAATCACAGAATAATGGCATTGGATGAGACCTATAAATCCATCGAATCCAACCCCCTGCTCAATGCAGGGATCCAGGTCAAAGTATATCTGACAGAGGATTGTCTAACTTTCTCTTGAAATGCCTTCAGTGTTGGAGAGCTCACTACCTTTCAAGCTAATTGGTTCCATTGTTGTACCGCTCTAACAGGAAGGTGTTCCTGATATTCAACAGAAATCTGGTTTCCTGTAACTGGAACCCATTATTATGTGTGCTGCACTCTGGACTGAGAACAGGTCCTGCCCCTCCTTTTTATGACAAGCACTGAAATATTTGAAAAGTGCTATCATATTTGACAGAAATCAAGCAGGAACCCAAAACTGACTTTGAAATCCTATTAGACTAGGAGGAGCCCAGAGGAACTGTTTTCATTCAGTACATCTTTCATTTGTGCAATAACCAATACTATTGCAAATATATATATATCTCACCTGCTTTCTTAAAAACTAATTTGTGTTATCTGTAAAGCAGGGGAGAGCAATATCTGGGGCTGTGTATATTTCACCCTCCTGAACCAATTGGATGCTGTTCACCTTCCCTTTAAGACATATGGGGGCGCCTGACACGTTCTTAGGCTGAATCATACCTTTAGGAGGTTTCCAGGAGCACGATTCAGCTTGAAGGCAAAATGTGTGCTCCCCTGTGTGTCTTGTTTTAGAGAGAAGTCATTCTTCCCTTGCTGCTAAGGCAGCGATAAGTACAGCAGCCGTCAGAGCACCAGCAGGGAGGTAGGCAACAATCTCAAAAATGCTAGGAATATAAAGATATCATAGATCTTGACAAAATCCTCTGCGAGTTTGTTCACCTGTGTTCATAACATTGTCTGGCCAACAGTGAGGACCACAAGCAGTGCAGCTGCTTCTCTGATGAATCATTAGTAAACAAAGTTTGTGTTTCACTCCATATTTAACTACAGGAGCTGTTAGTGAAGTATTGCTGCTAGTCTATGGTTAGAGTTGCCAACTCTGATCTCCTTCCTGCAAGCAGGAAGAAGACAATGGCCATAAGTTAACACTTATCCCAATATACACTTAGGACAAGATATCCTCACATACATCCTGCATGGAATCATATTATTGATTGGTTTTATTTCATTGATTTATATACCACCCCTATTAATGCAAGCACTACTTTAGGCGATTTACAGGTTAAAATTCAAAACCCTCAAGAACTCACATGACAAATACATAGTCAAAAATGTTGGCTGGCTGGCTGGTTGGTTGTCCTGCCCATATAGTGGCCAAGCCACTACTCTAGGCTGCTTACAATATCGACATAGACATAAAATAAAACTTCCATAATAATCAGATTAAAACATCATTAAAACCAAATCTATACTCACTACATAAAACATAGGTGATACAAAAGACACAGGACAGCGGCAGAACAGAGACAATTATTCCAAAGATAACAGGATATCAATAACCAAAAACAAAATTAATCTGGCATAAGATTGTGGAAGGCCTGTGTGAACAGCCACATCTTCACTTGTTTTCTAAAGCCAAGGAAGGAAGGGGCCTGTTGCACTTCTGTCGGGAGAGAATTCCAAAAAGAGGCGGCCAACATAGAGAAGGCCTGGCTCTCAGTTGTTGATTTCTGGGCTTCCCTCAGGGTAGCCAATCATAACATCCTGAATAATGAGGTGCTGATGGGACAGAAGGTTGTTCTAACAATACACAACGGTAACATAAATAACCCTATAAAATCTAAAATTCATACCCCAAAAAATTAACAACATCCAGATGATTCAGTTTTTATTGTTGTTGATTGATTGACACTCACTGAGAGCTGCCTTGTCCAAAGACAGCTTTAAATAATTCTGTCTTTACCAGCTTCCTGAACAAAGAGGGAAGGAGCCTGGTGTATTTCTATTGGCATTTTGTTCCAGAGACTGGGGGGTCACCACCAAAAAGGCATCTTCCTTGTAGTAGCCTTTTTGGCCTCCCTGAGAGTGGTCACTTTTAACAACATGGATTGAAAGGAGTGGGTGGGATGGCTGGTTGATTTCTGGGAAAGAAATTCTGACAAGTTTCAGGGACCTAAACAGTAAAAGGCTTTATACATCATAACCAGGGTTATTCTGTATATGCAATGAGAAGATAGCCAGGAATCTGTGATTTAACTGTTGCAGATACTTTTGTTCCATGGAAAACCTTCCTAATGCCTGCAGTATCTTCCATCTGCAAGGTATGAAGTCCTTTCATATTTCTTCAAACACATAATTCAAAAGTGACGAATACCCAAGCAAAATCCTTTTAACGACTGGGCAATTAGACAACCTAGTTTGACATAGCTGGCGGGCTGTCAGAACTTGTCAGAGAGAGTAACATCTTATGGCTCCTAGAGTTCTTAAGAATGCTTTTCATAAAATGACTGCTAATTAGATCTCAACCAAACTGTCTGTCCAACTTTTAAATGGGATATGCAGATAAAGTAGACCCCAAGTTTTGATATATGCCAGCCATATATGATATATGCAGGCTCCAGTTAACAATAGCTAGATAACATTTGCAGGAAAATGTTATAATTAGGGCAAAATCGTAAAATATATTCCCTAGGTGATATAATTCATAATAGAAGTTACATTTTTGACTGTTTGGGCTAAGGGCCACTGATAGATCTAGTCTCCATTAATTCATCTAGCTTAGCCTCCTTTTGTCTACTGCACTCCAGATATCTCATTTTGCAACCTCTTGAATGCACAAGCTGTGATGGCGGAGGATAGCTGGGAGATTTTTAGAAGCATTGACTATCATGCTTCTGTAGAGAAACCCAGATGACAGTGCCAGGAGGATACCAAAAATGGCTGATCTAGCTAGAGCTTGGAAACATTACTTTTTTGGACTATGCCAACCAAAAGTCTGAGACAGCATGAATTCTGGGAATAGTTATGATGTATGCTAAGACCTCTCCAAGGAAAGCCAGCCAACCCTGATTGGAAAACAGCATTCCACAATGCAGGAACAGGGTTGAAGCCATGAAAAGGGTGCAGGAGAGGGGAAAAAGAGACCAAGGATTTTTGTACGTGGGTAGGTTTTCCATTGTGATTCTGGGA